>PCDJ01000001.1:0-1262527 GCA_002778245.1 Raffaelea albimanens
CTAACCCTAACCCTAACCCTAACCCTAACCCTAACCTAATCTTCCACAGTGTTCTGCGGAATCTAGTATTTGACACTAATATATAACTTTTAACTTTTTATTTGCTATTTCGTATTAAATACATTTAACTAATATACTTTTTAAAAAGATATTAAGTTTTAAGAAATCGAGTAATAAATTGTTTATTTTAATGTTCTTTTTAATACTTTATTATACAGTTTACTACAGCGCTGCATTCGTAGTAATACATCGAGTTTCATTGTTACGAAAGCAAACATGCTGATATAATAACTGCAAAAGGACAAGCACATTAAGCACATTTTAAGTGTTCTTTAAAACTGTTGTAAATCTTAGCTTAGACCTCAGCGGTCTTGATACACATTTAGTATCTATCACCGTAGCCGCCGCGGCCACCATCATTGCCGCCATAGCCGTCACGGTCTCCGCCGTAGCCGCCACCCTGACCGCCCTGTCTCCGATCATCACCTCCACCATAGCCGCGGTCGCCGCTGTCACCACCGAACCCACCGCGGCCGCCCTCCTGCCTACCTCCGTAGCCACCTTCGTCTCTGCCACCATAGCCACCGCTCTGGCCACCGCCGTAGCCTCCTCCTTGTTCACGGCCGTAGGAGTTGTCGTTGTTACCGCCATATTGTTGCTGTTCCCTTTCACGACGCTCCTTCTCTTCGCTCTTGTCGTGATGCCTGTTATGACTAGTTAGCATTGCCTGTAGGCCGAGGAGCATAGTCGAACAACACGTACTTCTCGTAGACATCCTCGAGCTTGTTGCCGGCAACGGCTCCGGCAACAGCACTACCTAGAGTGGCCAGTGTGCCTCCGCCAGCCTCGTGGGCGGCGTAGGCAGCGGCACCACCACCTAGGATAGTGGCACCGATGCCTCGCTCGGTCGAGTGGCCGCGGGAGCGGGAGCGGTTGCCCGAACGCTCGTTATTGCGGTCGCGGGAACGGTCGCGGGAGCGCTCGCGCTTGTCCTGATACACATGTTAGAATTGGTGGGGTCGTGGGCAGCCAATGCCTGTCAGCGACGCGGGGTGGAGAGGGACTTACATCGTCGTCGCCGCCGAAGAAACCCATGATGATTTGTGATATGTGTTATTGAGTGAGAGGTAAGAAAACTATGTCGTAGAATGGACGAGAAAACAGAGACGAGAGGTGGAAGGGCGAGGGACTCTGTTTAAATGCCAACCCGCCAATATGTGGGGGAGGGACATACGAGCACGTACTCGTGGAAGACTGCCTGTAGGAAAGACAGGTCCGTCCAGCTGGCCTCCGGCAGCGATTACGTATGTCCGTAAACTACAGTGGATCATAAGTTGCGTGTTTTGCCGGACTAGGGTATAATGCCTCCCCTCCCACAGCGGCTGTCGTGTATCTCCGTAGGGACTCTCAGCTGGTCCCTTCAGGCGTTCGTCCGGCAATGGCAGCACATTCGTCAGCTCTGATCTGCCAAGACCCGACCCCATCAGACTTCCTCAGCTAAGGATCTAGCGGAGCGATGATCACGTAACCCATGCATCGCCCGGGCGACACAGGTCTAGGTTTTGAAACCCAGACGTGTCCTGCTATTCGTCGCGCCGCCGATGTTGTTGGTTCAGCTGTCTTGGCGGCAGGGTTTCTCAACACCACCCCACTTTTAGCACGAGCTTGATCCTGCTGGCATCTCCGGAAAGATGTCGAGAACTTGGCACACATGTCGAGGAGGGCGGCAGCCTGCAGGCGAACTGCCAAGGAAGAGGGGTAGTTAGCATGCGCACCAGGTGTCTCGTCCTGGCTGCTTTGCTGTGACGATGCCTCCCGGATGCTGCGTGCAGCCTTGTTGATTGGGCAAGACGGTGGGTCGACGTGCATCTTACTCCGCAATTGCATCTGCTAACCGACACCCAAGATAGAGTGTGTCGATTGTGGATGCGGGTTCCCAGAAGCAAACACCTGCTGACCGGAAACGGACTTTCTTGAAATGTGGCAGAAGTAGAATTTCCATCTTTCCTAACAACAATGGAAATACAAAGAAGGGTGAGAGAAGGTGAAAAAAAAAAGGAAATACAAACAAAGAAGCTCAAATAAGTAGAAAGAACAGCAAATGTGTGAGACGCAGACAGTGTTTCGGTGCGTGTTGAACCCACCAGCCCCCAAAAATAGCACATTTCCAGCTAGCCATCTCTTTGGCTCGCGACCGGGATGTTGAATCTCCGCTATGTCTCACCCAACTCTCTCGCTCGTCTCACCACTCACACCTTGGTCCAGCGGATGAGCACTGCGGCTGCAATCACAGGCAGGACGCTGACGATCTCGCCAATTCCTGCAAACTTGGGCGGAATCCTCGCAACAACAAAAGCACCGGAGCCCAGTGTGATGGCGAGCAAGTTGTAGACAAAACTCCACCCGAAATTGAAAGCGACACGGCGCATCGCGACTTTGCTCATTTTAATGACTGTGGCGATGCCTGCCAAATTAGGCCGCATGAGGACCACATCGGCTGCGGATTTGGCCACTTCTGCTGCACTGTCATGGTTCATGTGAACACCAATTGTCGCTTGAGCAATGGCAACGGCATCATTCGTCCCGTCACCGCAGAACATGACGACAGGTCCTTTATCCGCCTCGTTCGCCATTGTGAATTTAGACATGTACCCCCTGCGTTTCTCCACTCGGCCAAGGAGATCTTTCAGGTATGCTTGTTTGGTTTCCGGTGAGCATTTCGACCGAACATTGCTCTCTGGGATGCTCAATTGCCCTGCGACAATTTTCACGGCTTTGTCCTCGTCCCCAGAAAGGATGTGAACTTGAATGCCCTCCTGTACCAGACCAGACACAGTTGCTAGCGCGTCATCCCGGAGAGTATCTCTAAGACCAAAAATGGCTCGCAGCGTACCATTTAGCTCGAAGCAAAGGAGGGTGAGTCCTTGCCCACTAAGAGATTGCACCATGGTGTTGTCAGAAGAGTTGAGCCAACGACTGTTGCCGGCACGGAGGCGTGACCCTTGGCTGGTTGTGCCCTCAATGCCCTTGCCTGCCACAACAGCAATCCCCGCGACTGGCAAGGCTGCGACCTTCTGCGACGCCAAATGCAGTGACACAGCCTCCGATACCGGGTGCTTCGAATTGTCGAGTAGCCCAAGTAGCAAACCCTTCACGGCATCGTCGTCGCCTCCGATGTAGACACTCTCGGCAACAGACAGCTTTCCTTCCGTCAATGTCCCAGTCTTGTCGAACACAACATGCGATGTTTTGTGCGCCACCTCGATTGTTTCTGCAGATGCAAAGATGACACCACGCTCGGCAGACACGCCGCTTGTAATCACTATTACCATTGGCACGGCGAGGCCGATGGCGCAGGGACAAGATACAATCAGAATCGTCATGGCATATGTGAGAGCCTGGACAGCGGACTCGGAACCGCTCTGGCCGCGAACTTTCAAGCCAATGACGAGCCACACGATGAAGGTGATTGTCGTCAGCAACACCACAGCTGGGACAAAGTAAGACGCGACCTTGTCAGCAATGTTCTGGACCGTTGGTTTCGACAACTTGGCTGCATCCACCATGGCTGCCATGACACTGATGGTGTTGTCGCAAGGAAGCCGACTGAGTCGAACAGTCAACACGCCAGACCCGTTCATCGAACCGGCTAGGACGTTGGAACCGGTAATTTTGGCAACGGGAATTGCTTCGCCAGTTACCATTGACTCATCCACCTCGGACATCCCGGATAACACAACTCCGTCTGTTGGTACTTTTGTCTGTGGCAACACCCTGAGTAAGTCGCCGTACTGTAAAAGTCGTGCATCGATATCCGTCACCCCGTGTTCTGTGACAAGACAGGCAGTTGACGGCTGGAGAGACTGCATCGATATGGATTCGACGGCTTTCTGTCGTGCCAAGGCACTCACGTATCTTCCGACCATGATAAGAGTGACCAGGAGGGTGCTTGTTTCGAAAAAGGTGCCAGTTGCAAGGGGGTTTCCACAGACAGAATACGCGAACGAAACGACCGAAAAGATGTAGGCGGCGCTCGTACTCAACACGATGAGAAGATCCATTTCGATGACACTGGAGAAGACAAGAGCCTTCAATGCTTTCGGGTAGAACGGACCGGCAATGGCAAATTGAACAATTGTGGCCAGCGCCAACGAAGCAGAATTGTAGGCAAGTTCGTTCTCGGGAAGTGATGCCCACGACATCACAAGCACCGGGATGGTCAGCATGGCGGATGCAATTGTTGCGTAACCAATGTTACGCACGTGGCTCTTGCCAGCCGTCAATGACGGATTGGGACATGCAGCAGCCAGATCGAGGTGCCCACAACTCCAGTTATGCTGGGCAAGTTCCCTGCCACCAATGATGTCTGGGTTGAAGCCGACAAGAACAGAATGCGGCCCTGTTGGTGTCACATCCAAGACGCCATCTGGCCATTTATCTTCGGCCACCTTGACTGGCGTGGTCTGCTCGGGAACGGTAAATTCCAGGCTGGAACCTTGTGTTCGGAGTCTCTTGCACTTGAACTCTGTCGTCCTCTCGATATGTCTTGTGACGTCAGTGGCAGATGCTCCGGTGAGATCGAATTCCGCGCGGGAAAGAACCAAACTTGTCTTTAGGTTTTTCACCGAAGGAAGAGTGCCCAACGTCCGTATGAGCTTCGTTTCGCAACCCGTACAAGTCATGCCCGAGATCCCCAAAACAACGTGCTCGACATCAGAGCTGGAGAGCCCCTTTTCCGGGTCAACCCCGTAGACTGTCGCCTTGGGGGTGTTGCCCCTTGTCATCTTTGATGTTGAGAGTTTTCCTGGCCCAGGCGCTAGACAGCAAGCATCCTTCTGGCCTTGCCCACTACCGCAGCAAGTATATTTCGGTCCGTCGAGGGAATCGCAAGGCGGCTTTGGCACTGAACGCTTATCGCGGCGGATTCCAATACCACCATCCCTGGAGCGCGTTGCGAAGCTTGACGCTCGTTTTCCACCGGCACGACCGGCTCTCCCTCCCGACCGCGACTTCAGATCGCAGCAGCTTTCCATACCAAGCTGCAACAATGTCCGGCAGATGCATCCCAGAGCTTCGAGTTTCTCTCCGTATTGAGTGCGCGTCCTCTTCGAGTGTGCCTTGCAAGGTGTGCCGTTTTTACCACCATCACACCCGGAAATGAAAGACGCATTCGATGACATGTCGTTCGGGAGCGACTTTTGACACTCGTGTAGTGCAAGTTCGTCGAGACATTTCTCGTCACAGCAGGGAAATGCCTTCCCAGTGCAGCAGACGGGGGGACCAATGCCGACACTATCTGGCGAGCAACGGCCGGCATCTGTCTCACATCCGCCTACAGCGGTAGATTCGACTGTCTCTTGTTTTTTCGACCTGCAGCAACTGTCCATGCATGGTTCCGGGTCGTCTGTGCAGCACGAGTCCGAAATCCCATCATTGTTGATTTGGCAGTTGCTAGCCGCACACTCGATCGAGCCTTTGCCGCCGCCGCACGGAACTGTGCAGCAGCCGCCGGCATTAGCACCATCTGCAACATCACAGCGACCATCAGTGTTGGCGCCACTCTCCGAGGCACCGCTGCAGCACAGAGCTTGGGCACCACCACTTAGATCATCACAGCAACCGTCGGCGCTGGTATCGTCTGGGACACCGCCGCGGTTGTTGTTGTTTCCATCGTCGTTGGGGGCATTGCAGCAGCTTTCAGACTGGATGCTAGCAGTTGGAAAATTGCAGCTGCCATCAGTTTTGGCGGAGCTAAGCGGGAGATCACAGCAGCTGCCGTTTTTTGTTGCAGCGGCTGGAAGATCGCAGCAACCATCGGAGCACTGCGACGCTCCGTCTTCGGCGGGAGCGGGAACTTCAGTTGATGCTGGAACATCGGTAGATTGACTGGCCGGCTGGCAGCAGCCAGAACAACAAGCCATTTTCAACTGTCGCAAACCGCTTTCGTTGTCTTTGTTGTCAAATGTGGCGAGTTGGTTTGTGATGGTGGCGGGGCAAATGACCCCGCGAGGGTCTTGGCTCCAAGACTCTCGTGACGCCAGACAGGCGGATGACTAATACTCACGCAACGATGGTTGTAGCAATGTGACTGCCGGTTGTTTGGCTTGTTTTCGGTACATTAATGGGTGTTCATCGTTACATTCAGTCAATATAAATCGATGGCAGCCACTTTGTGGGTAAATCAAACCCCGGGGTCTGTTCCCCACCCTATCAAACGGGTGTGTCCTGGCTTACATGTCTTGATGGCTCTTTCTTCTTGTTTTTGATGGTATCGTGGATGACGGGTGGCTGGTAGTTTAATTTATAAATGACTTCTGGTCCGTTGCTGGCAGAGCAGTTTTGTGTAATTTGTGGGTTGTTTATCTCTCGGCATAGCGGAACGGTTGAACCACATAACAGCTAAACTTTTATATAACGACAACGAGCCATTGCCCATACCAGGTGGAAGTTGGCAGTCTTTTCTTTATCCCGCAACTTACGTCTTTTTGTACCCGATTGAAAACATGGGATTCTCGATTGCTGCTGCCACCATCGTCTTTGGGTGCTTGGCTCATCTTGGCCTCGGGCAGGGGATGTCTCCCATGATGCGATTTAGTTGTTCGCAGCTGGTTACTGATCGAATTGACCCCCTGGTGAACCCTGGCTCGATCCCGTCACCCCATCTGCACCAGATCGTCGGTGGAAACTCGTTCAACGCGTCAATGGACCCCTCCACACACGACCTTCCGACAGATTCCACCTGCACCACGTGCACTTTCTCAGAAGACTTTTCAAACTACTGGACTGCTGTTTTATACTTTCGTGCTCGTAACGGCACACTTCGTCGGGTGCCCCAGTTCCCTAACGTCGGTCTCCGAGGCAACGGCGGCATCACAGTATATTACATCCCTGCCTATGACGGGCGGTCCAAAGTGACGGCATTTAAACCCGGATTCCGCATGCTTGTCGGTGATGCCGCACTGCGTACGCCTGGGTCCGATAAGAAGGTATGCCATCGATGCATGCCGGCCTCTAAGGATAGGGGAAATATCGAATGCTCGTCCCCGGACACTAAAGCGCTACCTAAAGGGACTGTTATAGGCTAAATACAGGGAGAGAATCGGTGTGAATCAACAAGGATAATATTCAGTAAGGGTCAGTGATCAGGGGCTTCTGCTTAACGTTCTAAAATAACAATACAAGTCTAAGTTGCCTTCCTCCGTCTTTATACCTCCCGTGCTAACCTCTCTCCTTTTTATATTTAATCGCTCTCTTCCCTCGTTATATAACATAATCATGTGATTCTCTTAGCACGTGATGTAAGACATGTGACACCGCATGTGACACTACCTCCCCGGTTCTTAAAACTCGACCCGAGTTTTAAGGTCTTTAAGCTTTTTTAAGTGATTATTATAAAAAGTGTTAAAAAAGTGTCGCGCACCTTTAAAGAAGTGCTTGTAGGGTTTTTAAGTCTAGTCTTTTGGTTTAAGGAAGCCTTTTTAGCGGACTAAGTACTAAACCTTCTTTTTTCATCGACGGGAGTTTAAAACAGCCTTTACATTATACTTATCTACGACCGTGTCGTCTTTTTACTAGTCCGGACTAAGCGTTAAACCGTGGAAGGGTTTTAATAAAGAGACGTGGAAGACGTTATAAACCTTTTAAGATTTAAGCAGGGATAAGCGAACTGCTGTAAGGCTTAAGACTTTTATAATTTTAAAAGGTCTTTTATATTTGTAGTTAAACTTCTTTATAAAGCGGCGTGTTTAAATGTTTCGTGCGTTTAAAAAGATTAAGTCGCTTTAGCGGTAGTCGAGCGAGGGTTGCTGTTTACGATTTTTATCTTTAACTATACGTTGTTTAATAACTTTAAGCTGTTTTACTGCTTTTTAGTAGACAGCGGTTATTTAATAAGCGTGGTATTCGGATTCTAAGTCGGATACTTTTTAAAGGACTAGATCTTACGTTTAAGGGTGGAAGTTATAGTTAGTATAAAAAGGGGACATCTTTATAGCGGTAGTTATAAAGTTGTTATAAATAAACTTAGCTAGTATTAACAGCTCGTCTTAGTTGTTTATATCTTAAAACAAGAAGTTGCGGAGGTAAGCTTTTATAACCTAATTCACTCTCTCGGTTTAACTGTTAGTTTAAAAATAAAAGGCTGTGCTTATACGGGATCTTATCTTTAAAAGGCTTAGCACGTTTTGCTAAATATAGCTAGTGAACCGGCTGTCTTTATTTAAGACGATGTTTAAAAGCAAGCCGTAAAGTCTTTAAATATATTAAGCGAACAGCTTTATTAAATCTTTTGTCTTCTTATAGTCGTCTTTAAAAGGAATGAAGTGGGCTATTTTAATAAAGCGGTCCACTACTACTTAAATTTAAAAGTAGCCGTTAAAAAGCGGGAGGTCGGTAATAAAGTTTATAAAGATAAATTCTTAAAGGGCTTAAAGTAGCTTTAATAAAGATAATAACTTATACTTAAAGTGCCTTCTCGCTTTATTCTTTTAACATTATAAGCAGTTTTAAGTCCGATCTCGGCAGTCTTACTGTAAGCCGGGCTACTAAAACGTGTAGGAGATTAGTTCTTTAATCTTTACCGTTTTAAAGTGTCCGGCCACTTTAAACTCGTAATAGGCTTCTTAAATCTCTTACTTTATAACAAGGTCGTCTAGTATTTTAAGCCGGTTTTTATAAACTAAGAGGCCGTCTTTTTAAGTGTACCTGCTAAACAAAAGCGTCTTAACTTACACCTCGCGGTAAACTAAGTCTTTTTTAGCCGCTGTTCTTACCTTTTACAAAAAGTCCTAGTCTTATTTCTCTTATAGTATAGACTTTAGCCGGGCCGCTAAGATTAAAAACAAGGGTTTAAAGTTGTTTTTACTTAAGAGCGGGGTTTACTCGAGCTCCTTACACCCCCCGTTAAAAGGTCGATGCTCCTCCTTTCGGGAGAGGATGTCGGCTTTAAAGTTGTTTACTCTTAGCTTGTAGTGGACTAAGAAGTCGACTCCGCTAATAGCCTCACTCCACTTAGCTTGCCTTTTATTAAGGCGCTTAGTAGTGGTGAAGTGAAGTAGGTTTTAGTGGTTTATATAAACTTACACTATATACTGCGCTTTTTTTAAGTACCGTCTTTAAACTTTAAAGGCGTTAACTATTGTTAAAAGCTCCTTATTATAAATATCGTAGTTTCTCTTAGCACCCGTTAGTTTGCGGCTATAAAAGGCCACTAAATAGAGCTTGCTATCGATTATTTATAAAAGGACTCCGCTAACTGCAAAATTACTAGCGTTTATCTCGACTATAAAAGGGAGAGTAGGATTAAAGTAAGCTAAGACTAGTCTAGTAGTAAAGGCCTCCTTTAGCGTCGCGAAGGCCACTTTTATGTTAACCGTTTATAACTATTGTCGTGTTTCCTTTTTAGTGGATTTTATAAAGGGGCGGGCAATACGCGAGAAGTCTTTAATAAAGCGGCGGTAGTAGTTAACGAACCCGATAAAAGATTGTGTCTTTTTTAAGCTTGCCGGTGTCTTTTATAACAGTACCGCGTCGACTTTTTCTTACAATATCTCTATTCCGTTAAGTCCGATAACGTAACTTAGGAATTCGAGTTTGTCTATGTCTTAAACACACTTGTCGGGTGTAATACAAAGGTGGTTGTCCGTTAGCCTTTAAAGCACTTCTTTTACTAGTCTGTCGTGTTCCTTTTAAATAGTAGTGTATATTAAGATATCGTCTACGTAAGTAATAACGCCTTAGTTTAAAAGGTCACGGAGCATATAGTTAATTATATTTTAAAAGGTTGTAAGAGCGTTTATAAAACTAAAGGGTATAACGAGATACTCGTACAGCTTATACCTTGTCCGGAAGGCCGTTTTCTATTCGTCTCCTTCTTTAATTCGGATAAGGTTAAACCCGTTTTTTAAGTCTAGTTTAATTAAGTGCTTTACTTCTCGGAGCCTGTCTTATAACTTCGAGATAAGTAAAAAAGGGTACCGGTTTAAAATAAACACTTAGTTAAGCCCCTTATAGTCGACTACGATTCGAAGACCTTTACCGTAAGGTTTTAAGATAAAGAGAATAAAGGCTAAGCATTACGACTTAAAGGGCCGGATTTTTCTTACTTTTAGCATTTTATCTAACTATTTTTTAAAGGCCTTTAACTCTTATTTGTTCAAAGCGTATATTAAACCTTAAGGCGGCTTTTCGTCTTTCTTAAAATCGATAGCGTGGTCGTAAGAGGTGTGGTCTAGCAGGCGCTACGCTACTTCGTCGGTTATAATAACTTGCTATTAGCGGAACTTAAGCGGGATAGCTTTTAAAACTTTAAGTAGGACTTTTAAAATAGCGCTAATAGTGATAGCCTCGGGGTGGTAAAAGACGCTTGTGTTATACTCTATTTCCGTAGTATCCACTTTTGTTTGCTTACATTATATACAGCAGCGTAAATGTTAAAAGTCGATGTCCGCTAAGTTGCCCGTTTATATACTCGTAAAAGGGTGTTTAGCTATCTACTAATAGAGAAGAATAGCATCGACCTTAAGATCTAAAGGGGCCACTTTAAAGGGTAAAGCGTTAAAGTGTTCTTTATAAAAGAACTTTATTTTACTAGTATACTTTTATCTTAAGTTTAATTAAACTTGCTTAAAGGCATCTTTTATCTTAGCTTAGTGCTTATAGCGGTAAACTTTAACTTATAGTCTCTCGGCTATTACCGAGGAAAAAAGTGCTATAAAAGCACTATTATCGAGAAGGGTGCGGCCGAGCGCTATAGCAGCTCCGTTACGATAAGTTATCGCCACTATAAGGCGCGAGTTAAAGCGTGGTTTTAACGTTAATTAAGGGGCAGGGTTGCTTATCACCTTCCGCTATGCTGCCGTTATAACAAAGGTCTTTAAAAACTCGAGTCGCTGTTTAACAGCTCTTTTACGAATCTTAAAGTAAGTTAGTAGCTTATTCTTTAAGCCGAGGTTTAAGTCTTCTTTAAAAGTGGCTCGGACAAGCCGTTTAAAATAGTCGCGGTGTTTTCTTTTACTCTTTTAACCCTTACAACTTAACAAAGGGCTAAAGGCAGTTTTACACCGTCGATATCTTTTCAAATAAAGTAAAACATTACGTTATAGTTATCCCTACTACACCTTTCGCACGCGAGCTTCCTTTTTTAGTAGTCTGCGACGTATAAGGTGTCCGTGCTAGTTATCGCCTCCTTTTTAGTGTTTTAAACTTTCTTTTTTTTAAAAGGCTTTTAAGTAGTTAGCTTTAGTGCAGCGGCTGTCCTTTAGTTACCACCCTGTTTTTAAAGAGCTTTAAGCGGTGCTTTTTTTAGCTTATCTGCTTTTTTAAACTCTATAGAAGCGGACTCGCCTTTTTTCGTGCTTAAGCTCCTTTACATTTCCTTATAGATTCGTCTTGCTTCTTAAACAGTAATAAGGAAGTCGGCATTATTACTAGGGATGCCTCCCGTCTTATTATAAACTATACGAATGATGTTGTTTAATATAGCGCTTCTCACAACCCCTTTAAAGGCAACTCCAGCTAAACCTATTAAACTGTTTAAGTCTTATAGCTAAGTAATATAGTGTATAATATCACCATAGTACTTTAACTTGGTTATTTCTCGATAGTTGTTTTCTTTTTTAACTAGGTCTTAAAAGCGGTCTTTTAAAGCCGCCTAATAAGCTATTTACGAGTCTTTATACTTTATGCTTTTTATACGCCGGCTGCGGGCATTATGTTATTTTAAAGTATTATCTTTTATAAAAGACCTTATTTAAGTAATCTTATCCTCGCTGTTACGGAAGGTCTCTCGGTTTACTCGTATATATAACTTTATGCTTTCCCACTATAAACGGAAGGCGCTTATATTTTTACTGTTATAAGTGTTTAACTAGCGTAGCCGGAGCTTTTTAAGACGGCGGGCACTTATAACGAGTAAGAACCTTTGTTATATATTATTCTTATTAGTAAAGAGGGGGGCTGCGGGAAGGTGCTTGAAGTTATCACCTTTTAAAGAGCTTAAAAGGGGGGGTTTACGCGGAGGTCCGTGTAAAGGACTACGCCCACCACCGTTTTTAGCGAACCCGCGGCGTCCTTTATTTAAATCATTTAAAGAATTAAATCTATTAAAGTCGTCGGGGTAACTTAAAGGCTAAAAGGCAGACTACTAACGCATCGCTCCTTGTGTTTTACGTCTAGCCTGTTAGTGGCGTTATTAGTTCACTTAGCTAGTAAAAAGCTGGCTGTTAAACAAGTTTTAAGATGTACGAAAGGAGCGGATTAATAAAACAAGTTTTAAAGGATTTTGTTAAAAGGGTAGGTTAAACTACGCACCCCCACTTTAAGCGGCTAACGGCTTAACTAATTAAATAACGCCCTTATAAAAGGAGGGGCTAATAGGTGTAAAAGTGTTATAACGAGACCGTATCTAACTAACGACTAAAGCTACGTTAAGCGCGCCTCTTTTAAAGTTTTTAACAGCGAGCTGCTATTACACTTATAACACTTCGCGCACTATTTACTTTATCTTTTAAAGCTAAGCTCGGTCCTTATAAACTAACTTATACAGCTGTTACACGTTGTCTCGTAACTGCTTAGTCTCTTCGCGATTAGTCGTTTAAAGCTAGCGAGAGGCCTCTAGTTCAGCGTTCGTCTAGTAAAAGCGCTAGTTAAAGTACTTTATAGCCTTATTTTAAGACTTTTAATACTTTAAGTGGTGGGCTACGAACTCGTACATTTATCGAGTAAGTCTTTAGTTTTAAACATCGACGGTGCGAGTTAAAAAGATAAACATGTCTTTTACTTTATCTTTTATAACCTTACCGGCCGAGATAAAAGCGCTGTTAAGCTAAGACTAAAAAAGGGTGTAGTCGCTCTAAAGGTGTTTAATTTCCTCTTTAGTGAAATTGTTATTTTTTACTTAAAAGAGCTTAAAGGCTTAATAAAAGTTATTAAACAAGTCGCGGACTTATCGAGCCGCGAGAGAGTCGAGGACCGTGATCGCGTCTCGGTTGTCTTTAACTTTCGTAAAAAGGCTATAAATAACAATAGCGTTAATAAGTTCTTCTTTTATAACAAACATTATAAAAAGGTAAGTGAATGCGTTAAGTTTAATAGGCGTTTTTAAAGTTAACAGTGTTAGCGTAAAGGAAATAAACATAAGCTAATAACAGTGTTATTACTAAATATAGTGTTATAAGCTGAATATAAGGAGAGAATCGGTGTGAATTAACAAGGATAATATTTAATAAGGGTCAGTGATCAGGGGCTTCTGCTTAACGTTCTGAAATAACAATACAGGTTTGAGTTGCCTTCCTCCGTCTCTATGCCTCCCGTGCTAGCCTCTCTCCTTTTTATATCCAATCGCTCCCTTCCCTCGTCATGTGACATAGTCATGTGATTCTCCTGGCACGTGATGCAGGACATGTGACACCGCATGTGACAGGGACATGCCCTGGAGGTATCCGGACTGTTATCACATTTCCCACCTGCTGGGATGGAAAGAACCCAGACAGTCCGGATCATAAAAGCCATGTGGCATACCCACCGACAGGGTCCTTTGACCAGAATAGTCCATGTCCCGACACCCATCCGGTGAAGATACCCCAGGTCATGTATGAGGTTATGTGGGACGTAAGTACTGAACAACCTGGACACTGGATTGGAAATGTATGATCTACTAAGAAATGTCCAGACCCGGCCATTTAACGACAAATCTCTGTGGCCAGAGGATGGATCGCAGCCGTTTGTTTGGAGCAATGGCGACAAGTAAGCCAGTTATCTACAGCCATATACCAACGCCATGCTAACAAGGAAAAAGGACCGGATATTCCCAACATGGAGATTACGTTTTGTAATATGGCAACACCCGTCCCCGAATAAGTAGGATCGTTGCTGATGTTCTTCTAGTGGTTGGAAAGGGGACGCTCTACAACGGGCGTTGGACGCGCGCTGCACGGGAAACACCTGCCGGGTTCTCAAGACCCAGAGCGACGAAGAAGCAATGAAGTGCACCAAGAAACAGATGTATCACGAGGACGTGGATTGTGAGTTTCCCTAATCCACTTTGATGGTGAATTGTAGCTGACAAGGTCTAGGGGTCACCGAACTACCAGGCATAGCCATGTGACAGAGTTGTATTGGCGGAGCACAGTGGTTGTATCATACTTTTATTGAATGATAAAGGATGGTTCTATTCAGAGTTGAAACTCGTGTTTTGGAAGTCACGTACATACAATATTCAACCCCGGTCTATGTACAGTTGTGTCGCCATCCTGCCATTCGCGTGATAAGTCGACCTAAATCAATCACGCCCATCTCCAAGCAGCAACGAGAGCCATAAGTGCTGCACCTTGGGTGCACTCGCTGACGGTCGACATGGGCCCGCTGAAGTCGTATCCAGTGTTGCATTTTCCATCCTCGACATCCAGGGCATGGTTCCAAAGCGATTTGGCATTGGTAGCCAACCAATCTACCCAGTTGCTGTGACCATTGTGGAGTTGAAGCATGCTGATACCCTTGAAGAGTGGGCCTTTGAAGGTGGCACCCTGGTCATCACAGCTACCCTGGCAGTCAGTAATCACACCGTTATCATCGGTGAATGTCGAGCCCTTGGCAGTTGTTGCGTTGGCGATGTGCTCGGCAAGGTAAAGATAGGTGTGGTTCTGTGTTGCTGCAAAAAGCTCAGAGGCAGCGCTCATGATGACACCCTGGTTGTAAGAGTATTTGTTTCCGGTGGGCTTGCACGAGTCTTGGTCGACGCCATCGACAACCAGCCAGTCATCGCCAACAACTCCAACGTTAAAGAACCAGTCCCATACCGAGGCGGCCTCATCAAGATACGACTGCTTGTCGTCCGAAGAGACTCTGTTTGCGAGACTTGCGGCCAGGTAGATATACAGCTCTAGAGGGAGTTAACATGGATCAAACCACTTGATACTGAAAGCTGACTTACCATTCGCAATTGAAGCAATGTAACTGCCGTCCTTGGTCTGCGTGATCCCGCCGCACGATGTCTTGCCCTTGGACATGTCATTGTAAATGCTGATGGCCGTGTCCAGGTAGGTCGAATCATGGGTCAGGTCATAGACGGCAACCCATCCATTGCCCCACCATCCCTCATCGTCGTAGAAGTTGTTAAGGAACCCAGCGTAGTTGTAGAACTTGGGAGCCTCACTATGGGTATGGGCGTAGGTACCCATGTAGTTGCCCTGGTAGTCGGGATCCATCTGGTGGACTTCCGCCAGGGTACCCAAGAAGAGTCCCGATTCCCACCAGGATCCTCCAAACAGGCCATCGTGTTTAGTGCCATAGTAACGCATCATCTGGTCACTGTTTGACATGTTAGATGTTTCCCGAAACAAACAAACACCAAGTCTGCAATTTGGGCTGCGACTCACCACGTGCAAATGGCATTGACCTTGTATGAATCGTCGGCGGCACGAGCAACGCTGGCTGCCGATAAGATTGTCGCTGCGCCTAGAAGTGCGTACGAATGCATGGTGCTGATGTTGATGGTATATTGTTGTTTGATTGGTGATTGCTGAAAGTTGTCGAGCACCTCTTCTCCAGGTCGAGCACCGGGACATCGTTGCTACTTATATACCTGCCCCGGCAGGGATCTCTTCTACGGAGTCCGCACACGAAAAGTCCAGTGGACGCCGTCATGACGCTCCGCGGTGGTTCCCTCACGGGTAGGTAGCATGGAAGGAAGGATTGAGCACATTGCTTGGCCCCCACGCGAATAAAATAGTACAAATTGGCTCTTTTTTTACTTGGCATCTACTGAGTTGGCGCACTAGGAAATACGAGTAGAGTACACCGCGTATACCTGCCTTCGTTTGGCCGTGGCCAGCAGGTTGGTAATTCATCCAATTCATCCTTTGTATCTACAATGTCTCTAAGAGTTGTTTTTTGTTTCAGATGCTGCCGGTGCCTCCGTACTAGGGGCTCCGTAGTACAGGGTCTTGAGAAAAGGGGTGCATCGAGCTAATCTTACAGGGGAAGAGCTTCGCTTCTAGCCCTGTAGGGAAACTAACGGGTCAGGCCGCTAATAGGGCCACGTTTCCAACCTGTGCATCTGTACATCGTGGGCACTGTACGTCGCTCGTAAGATGCGCTGATCTTTGCTGCTTGGCGTGTTGTTAAAAGGCTGGCGTGGGGTATTAGGTGGCGCGTGTTCAAGCTAGCCTCGGCCGCCCTATTGACGATGGGCTTGCTTCTTTTGGAGCACACCGTATGACGAAGGGTCTGAGGGCAGGTAGGCCACATACGCGTACATGCCCTTTTTACTTATCATGACTTTTCTTTTCTTCCCTGAACTTGTTCATTGCGAAACAGATCAATACGATAGCACGTCCCGAAAAACCAACTTTGGCGTCCACTGGCAGTCATAGCCGGTAGCACCGGGCCTGAATCAAAACAGGTTTTCTTTGGCAACTACTCGACGATAGTGAGGGGAACTAATCTAAGGACACTTACTGTGAATGGAAAGGTGCAAACTCTACTCTGAAGCTTGTCCTGTTTTAACCAGCTCATGAGGTGGACAACGCGCACGTTGTCCATTTACTATGGAGTACAAAGTACGAGGAAAAGAAACCTGTCGATCACTTGTGGTCGACGTGAAATACCCTCGTACGAGTACTTTGTGTGAGTGAGAACCGATTGTCCATACACGAAGTCGGACGCATCCGTTCTTTGTCTTTGTATTTCTCATTTCATTTCTATGTGTGCATGCTTTCTTTTTCCCTCTTCAGCACCCACGGTGCGTTCTGTTGGAAAGAGACCTTTCGCGTCAATCGAGAGAGGCTAGCGAAACGAACATGATAAGATACGAGTCCTTTTTTTTCTTGTTACACTTTTCTCCCGTAGACAATTCACCTGCGCGCGCTCGTTTTTATTGGTGAATAAAACATTACCGTTTCTCGCATCGAGGACCGTGGGACTTATGCTGGTCTTATGTACTGAACTCGCCCCCGCGAAGTATCTGAAAGCATGATAAGACAAAAGCGAATCTTGAAGTCTCTTGCTACGCCGATAAGACGATGCGCTGTGTGACTCATTCGGTCGTGTGGCTCATTCGGTCCTCGATCGCCAAATAAGGAAGGAGCAGGTGCACCCTCTTCAGGTAGGTCGTATTCCTGTGTGGCTTCAGCGGCACAAGACAGAGGTATCGCCACCACACACGCCGTGTGTTTGCGGGGTTACGGGATCACCTTTTGGGTAGCTCGAAGGAATGAGAAAAGGATATAAAGGGTTTCGTTTCTCAAGACAGACACGGGAGTCCTTGATGCTGTTCATCGGCTTATCGTTTTTTTTTCTGTTCTCTGGTTTCACAATGGCAGACAGCATCGAGGACCGCTTTGAGGATGCCATTAAAAAGGGCAAGATCAATGGCGCTGTCATTAGTGCACCAATGCCACTGGCGGATTTACATACAACAAAGCCCTCGGCCAGCGTCTGTTATTGTCCGGCGGGACAAAACCCCAACAGCTAGACGACATCCTTTGCATGGCCCTGGCCACCAAATTGATAACCACCATCTCCGCACTGCAGTGTGTCGAAGACGGCCTCGTCACCCTGGGTGAGGACCTTCGGTCCATCGCACCTGAACTCGCCGCCAAGCAGGTCATTACAAGTTTTTCAGAGGGGACCCCTCAATTGACACCAGCTACAACGCTTCTCACACACAGCTCTGGCGTCGTGCACCATTTCCTCGATCGAAACGTTGGTCAGTGGCGCAACAAGTTTGGACGTCAGGCCGAAGGCGAGAGCCAACTTGTCGAAGATGCGTTCAACTACCCCCTTGCTTTCCAACCTTGGTCTTCCTGGATGGAGGGTCCCGGGGAGGACTGGGCTGGTCGCATCGTGGAGCGAGTCACTGGCCAAAGCTTGAGTGCCAGGGTGCAGAAGCGTATCTTCGACCCGCTTGGCATTTCCGATGCGCAATTTCATCCTGTCACTCGTCCTAACCTTCGTGAGCGCCTTGTCGACCTGAACCCCCAGGACCCAACCGCACTCGGTATAGCCGTGCTTGGGGGTGGGGGGGAAATGAACAAGCATACCAAAGGCGACTTTGGTGGCCATGGCTTATTTATGGCTGGTGCTGACTATGCAAAAGTACTCAAGTCGTTACTGGCCAATGACGGAAAGCTTCCCAAGCCGTCCACGGTGGATAACATGTTTTCCAACCACCTGGGCCCGGAAGCTGCCTCGTCCCATGTAAACGCACTATCTGGTTTTTTGGGTGCTTTCTTTCGACCAGACCCAGATGTGGAAACAAAGACAGGCTTGTATTGGGCGGTTTGCTGACCCTGGAAGACGTCGAGGGCTCATACGGCGAGGACACACTCACTTGGGGGGGGTTGACCATCGTCTGGTTCATTGACCGCAAAAATGACATTTGCGGCATTTGCGCCATTCAGCCCACGCTGCCGATCCGGGGTAGCGACGCGATTTTGGCACTGAAGAAGGTATTCTCGCGGGATGTCTACAGCAAGCATGGGGCGTGGAGGAATGAGCAGCATTAACCCGGTGGTAACATGTTTTATGCATGTCATAATTGTGCATCTAGTGCAAGAAAAAAATGCCAATGTTTTTAGGAATTTTGTTATCTGTTGCAGCCTGTGGGTTTTGACCCTGCGCATTTTGCATTCACTATTAAGAACTTAAATGTATCGTGGCATGCTCACGTCTCGCGCAATGAAGTTTGATGTTCGAGACCACAGTTGATGATGTTGTAATGCCTGTGACATTTATACGTTTAGTAATATAGTCAAGGTGAAGTCAGCACGTCTGAAGCGTTAACATACATGTTTTAAATTGTGTTGCGGTCTTCTGCGTCTTCCACTGGTTCAGATGGTTGGACTACCTTTCAGTACTTGTGTTCCCATGCTGGCCCATAATCGGTATCATGGTTCTCTCACATTTGGCTAAACCAAATGGCTCCTGTGTCAGTTGCGTCAGGCAGTTTCACGATTGGAACTACTTTCCGTTTCCGCATCCGCATCTAATATCCAAACGTCAGACAGTTGCTCAAAGTATGCTGAACTTTTCACCGTGCTTCAAGCCACTATTTCTCGGTTTAATCAAAACGTTTCTCGAGAGCAGGAAATTTCTCGAGAGCAGGAAATTGCAAATATGCGGAAATATTAACCAGATCGGTGGCAGCAAGGGTTAGGCTGTCGACATCTCCTCGATTGATAACATGCAATAGATAACCCGCTGGGTCCAGAGCTACTTAAACCATCTGTCTGCAGATTTGCCTGAACTCTTCCAGGTATGAAACCACGATACCCGGCTGCTTCCAGCTCGGATTTCCCAATTATTGCACCAAATGATATGAAACAAAGTGTAATAACCATCCGGCCACGCCTGCCAACAGCTTTGAGACTATCTGGAATTGGACTCGTTGCTTCTGGTGGCACAGCACGATATGGATGTCATTCTCCCATGGCTCCCTTCTGCACGAGCCTGCTGAAGGTGCCGTACTATTCTGCATACGCGTTGAAATCAAACTTTGTTTTACTTATCATCGCTATTTATTTCGAGCTATAGCCTAGATCCGCTTAGGATATTTAAAAAGAAATGAAATCGTTGATTCTAGACATGTGCTTGCAAGGTGCCTGTTCAACATCTTCGACAATATAGGTCTTCAGTCTTTTCAATTTTCCCGAGGCCAGGTATGTTAAAATCGAAGATGTAGCTGGTTCTAGATATCGACATCGGCCCGGTGCTCGGTTCCACTAAGGCTGTAGCTATATCTTTTGACCCCAACCCACCTCAAAGAAGGCATACTGTATGCTGTACTTGGTTCTTTCTCAACCTTCTATTCTAACAGAAAACTCAGCGGAGACAAGCTGTATCGCACGGTCAATCTGTGGGGGGATCCAAGATGGTGACCTCTGACAGTCTCCATCGGGTGGCGTCTGGAAGTGCACAAGCTAGGAGACTGGCAAGAACTGCCGTTGTGTCATGGGTCTCGGCTCCTGGGCAGTTTTTGTATCACCAGTCAATTCTTCCGGTGGCCGTGATACCAGAAAGTCCACGTGTCTCTACCTGTGTTGATGACTCCCCAGGTATCTGGAACACTTCCATTGGCTCATGAATCTAGACCGCCCGTGAAATGGTTTCCTCTGCAGGGAGGGTAGAGGTCTAGACTCTCCCAGGTTCGGTCTCGAGTTTCCCAAAAAGGGTAATTGTTCCTTGGGCGTCGATGTCACAGAGATTGGGGATGCAATATTGTATGAATGGCTCTGTGGTTCGAAGATCGAAAAACTGATTATTTGGTGGTGGTGAGTATCGACAAACGGGGGGGGGGGCCTGTCCAGATGGTTGCATGTCCTACCCTCTCTTGGCGTGGGACTACAAAAAGACAAGGGTCACCTGGGCGTCTTATATTATCTAGACTGTTTAAGACGTACATCGGCGGTGCTTGCAACATAATTTCCACTGCAGGGTCGCCGTCCCTGTCCATGCAACCCGCAACATGGCAGAGAAGATGGATCTAAAGCCGGCTTTTATGTGTGTCGGGTTTGTGACGACGGTGGCGATGCTCCCACTACTGTCACAGAGTACAACCCCACGTTGTCCTGTTTTACAGGTCGCAAGAACATGGCTCGTATTGGCGACTGGCCTTAGTCAGACACCATAGTCTGACCCGGCTATCGTCACCAGGTGGTGGTGAAAATACGTATGACACATCAGAAGAAGACAGGTTCGTCAAAATGGAATTCAATCCGTCAATGCCGCGCATCGACTTTTAAATTGAACAAAGAGCCAGAACTATAGCTAATAAAAAGGAACTATCTGTGTGACGGCTGTTCATAGACAGGGGCAAACCTCATAT
Organism: Raffaelea albimanens; assembly: GCA_002778245.1. Taxonomy (NCBI): domain Eukaryota; kingdom Fungi; phylum Ascomycota; class Sordariomycetes; order Ophiostomatales; family Ophiostomataceae; genus Raffaelea; species Raffaelea albimanens. The sequence continues at coordinate 20,822 of PCDJ01000001.1, forward strand.
TTTGTCGATGCGGGAGGCAACTTAACACGCTTGTGGGCTCGGACATACAAGTTGTTTGGCCGAATAAGCTGGAACATAGGATCATATTCAATGATATCATCACCCTCGCGCACAAACTTGTAACGGTACACAAGCTTGGGGAGGAAGACCTTGATCTCTTGGAGCGCAAAGTTGAAGCCAATGCACATACGGGTCCAGCGGCGAAGGGCATGTATGAGCCCTTTGGTCGGTTCTTGACTTCGGGGGTATCCCAACGGTCAGGGTCAAACCGAGTGGGGTTGTCCCACAAGGCCGGGTTGTTGTGGACGTGGTGCAAGGCCGGGATGACCACAGAGTCCTTCGGGATCTTGTATCCACCTGGCATGATCAAGTCGACCTTGGTTGTGCGACCTGGCTGGTACGAAGGGTTGTGTCGTCTTTGAGTCTCCTTGATAAAATGGTCCAGGAAGGTCAGTTTGTCCGTGAAGTCGGCCGTGATCGTCATCTCGTCGTTGAAGCCGTGATCCACCAGCTCTTGCAGGAGGCGATCCTGGACACCAGGGTACGTGACCATGGAATAGATGAGCCATGGCAGGAGGGAGCTTGTCGTAGTGAAACCAGCGCCTGTGGCGACAACGAGGGCATTGATCATAATTTCGTATGTCAGTTTGTTGCCTTGGTTGTCAACAGCACGGATTGCGTAGTCTAGAGATAGAACGTCAGCATAGATGACAGATTGCAGGCCTGTGGATGTCAAACATGGGGATAGGTATACGTGCCAACCATGTTTTTCGCGTCCAGGGCGGCTGTTTGCAGGGGCAGGTCTTCGTGTCCACCACGGGCCGCATTGTGCACAGATTCCATCATTAAGGCCTCAATCCTCTGCTTCCCGGCCTTGAGTTTTGCGGGATCTCCGAATGGGAGGTTCCGGTACCAATCGCCACGGGCCGTGATTTTCTTGTTCAGAGAAAGAGTCTCGGCGATCAGGCCGACCATTTCATGCATTGGTGCGTCCGGAGATGAGAAATGATCAAAGTCCAGGCCTAGTGTTATTTCCCCGACGGCCTGCGAGCCTAGCTTCACCATGTACGCGTAGACATTCCACGCTTCGCCAGCCTCGTCCAGGGCATCAAACACCTTAAAGGCAGATTCGACCGTTTTCTGCATTGTTGGGGCGTAATGCCGGACGGCCTTTGGTCCAAGAGCAGGGGGCAGAAACTTGTGTGCAATCCTCCATTCTTCGGTGTCGGTGTCTCCGAGGAAGATACCAGGGGGCGGATCTTTGATGGGGTACAGAGGATGTGATGTGCTTGGTGAAGAACTCGTCTTCCGCAAAGGCGATGAGAGACAGCTCGGGGTCGTTCGTCTGATACACCGTACGTCCAAGAGTTGTTGTCTGGATCAAAGGGCCAAGGCTTTCAAACAGCCGCTGGTGGTTGCCCAGATGGTCCGGGAAAATCTGCAAGTAGTGACCGACATATGGCAGGGCCTTGGGACTGGGCACCTCTCTTGGGGCGTGTCCGTCTACGGTGATGGCCACAGGGGCCTCAGCCGCAGCAATGTCTGGCACATCTGCAAGGGCATCGTTGATAAAACCAATGCGGAGTAAGTGACCGAGAATGGCACAGGAAAGCAGTTCATACCTGATGGTTTGACAACACCAAAGTGAGCACCAACCAAATCCTGAAGACCAGCAAAATCCAAGTCGGACTCGAATTCAATATCTTTTCCGGACGAGGCAGATTCGCCCAATAGATAGAAGGTTTGAGAAGCCATTACGAACCTGTGTGGTGGGATACTGGCGGGCAGACGACGGACCGCATGGCGGCACGTCCTGCTGGACAAGAGTTTTAAGCCCTTAAGTACTTCACATACTGGGCAATGTGTGCACCATCCCGTGTCGCACCAGGGGGCGTCGCAAACCACAATTTCCTCCACTCCAATCAGCTCGACGGTAAATCTGCCGAGCCTCTTGTACGGTAGATGAAATGACGTCCATGGGAATAAAGAAGAAAAGGGGAGACAAAAGAACAGCGCCAAGGACATACCTCGGACCTCGCTTTCTGCTAAGCTACTTTGCTTTTATTTTTGTAGCTGGCCCTGCAGATGTCGCCGTAGAGCCTCTTCCGTCCCACGAATCCCATCACGACCGTACCCAATCCCCCAACATGGCGGACTTAAGGAATTTACCGCGAGCGAAGTTGCTGCCCACAGCACTAAGGAGGACATCTGGGTTGGTATCCACGGCAAGGGTGAGCTACCAAACGTTCATTCAAAATACTGTATTCATAGGCACTGACCTGTTCCAAGTCTACGATGTCACGTCCTATGCGAGGGACCACCCCGGCGGTGCAGATGTCCTTTTGGAGGTGGCTGGCACCGATGCCAGTGAAGGCTACGACGAAGCGGGCCACTCGGAAGATGCTGATGAGATTCTGAGCACATTCCTCGTGGGTGAATTGAAGGAGGGGCGCAAAGCAAAGGCCGTCAAGAAAACTGGCCGTGTCATTCCTCAGACGACCAAAGCCGTGTCTCAGACGAAGCCGGCGCAAGGAACGATGTCATCTGCCGTGGCCATTCTCTCGGTTCATCTTTGGTCTACTTCCTTGCCCGGGGAGGCCTTGACGGAAGAGGTGGCCTGGCCCAGTTTGCCCGCCTTCTGTCAGATTTGAAGCTGCCAGTTCTTCAAGTGTCTGCTCAGGCAAGCCCATCGGGTATACATGCTACTTTCGGTGTTGGTTTTCTTTCGGCCAGCATTTTATGGTCCATCCTTGGTGGCATTGCCAGCTGCAAGGCGTCTACCCGTCTGATGAGCATCGACAGCGGCTTTCTGAGGTTCCCACCGCACATGAAAGTCGCCAGCCGTGCGGTCGCAGTCAATCCTCATCTCCGAAGGGTGTTCTGAACCCCAAGGTTTTCATCGATCTACCTCTGGTGGAGAAGACAGAGATTGCACCCAACGTCTACCGGTTTGTGTTCCAGCTACCCAAGCCTTCCGACGTCATCGGTCTACCCATCGGCCAGCACGTTGCGATCAAGGCTACGATCAACGGCCAGTCTGTCTCTCGCTCCTACACTCCGACATCGAACAACACGGACCTTGGGAAGCTTGAGTTAGTCATCAAGTCGTACTCTGACGGCTTGCTTACGGGCCAGTACCTCTCCAAGCTCGAGGTTGGGGATGAGGTCAGTTTTCGCGGGCCCAAGGGTGCGATGAAGTACAGACACGGCCTGTGCAAAAAAATTGGAATGATTGCGGGCGGCACTTGCATTACGCCAATGTTCCAGCTTATTCGTGCCATCTGCGAGGATGACACCGATACCACGGAAGTGTCTCTCATCTACGCCAGCCGCTCCGAAGGCGACATTTTGCTGCGGGAGGAGCTCGACTCGTTTTCGGCAAAATTTCCTCACAATCTCAAGGTCTGGTACATGCTAGACCATCCGTCTGCAGACTGGGCGTACGGAAGTGGTTACGTCACTGCAGATGTCATGCAGGCAAGGTTGCCAGGGGCTGCTCCCGACTCAAAGGTCATGCTCTGTGGGCCACCGGGCATGGTTAATGCCTCCAAGAAGGCTCTCGTATCGCTAGGGTTCGCGGCACCAGGATCCATCTCCAAGATGACCGACCAGATATTTTGTTTTTAGATTTTGGCAGTTTGAAATACATTGCTGTTAGTGGATGCTTCTTTGCTAGTTGGGACCTATCAGGCACAAATTTCCTGGATCCTGTCACTCTCTTGCGGTGGCGTAGTACTTTGGTTGAAAACCCCTTATCGCTGCAATGCTACGTTGTATGTCATATTAACGGGGGCCGCCCAACAAGTCGGCGGCGGGGCGCCGCCGTGCCGTGTATCGAACCTCCTTGCCATTGCTTGTCGTCATTGTCGTCGGCGGTTGTGTCTCGTTGCTCCGACTTCTGACCCTGCCGTGTGCCACGTGTAGTCTTGTTTATTGGGTTGTCTGGCCCCCGTGGACCCTCTCCGTTTTTTCTCGTTGGTCGGTTATCTCATAGTCAGCTACGGTGAGCCCCTCCATCTGAAATATCCATATTCAGGACGTAGCGGGCCAAGAAGTGGGGCCTTAGCTTGTCGCCGACGGACGGCGCTGAAACACCGCCCCAAAACAGACCTGCACGCCGATAAGGTGAACGGGAATTCGGCACGATAAACATCGTACATTGACGCCAGGGGGGCCGGGAATAGTGCTTGCCGAGGCAAAAATAACGTTAACGTCCACGCCGAGGCACTGCCGTCAGGGCAATCCGCCGCCAGGCTAACGTAAGACCATTGCCACCGGCCGGGTGAATGTGGCCTGTGGATAGCTCGCCTAGCCCCCGGCCGATCCGTACCCCGAGAGAGAGCGCGTGATCTTGGCAGGCTCCGTGGCGATACCATGTATATATTTCTGTTTCGTCGCCCGGTCTCTGCAAAGATGCCGGCATCTAGAACTTCCGCCCTCATCAATTAATTTCAAAATGACGTCATCTTGGGAACCCTCTAATTTCAGAAACCGGTCTGTCGCCGTCATTGGTGCTGGTGTCCTCGGACGCCGGATTGGTATGTGGCTTGGACGCAGTCTGTCCATTTCTCTTGATTCAGTGTCTAACATACCACCAAAGGTTGTGTTTGGGCAGCTGCCGGCTTCAAAGTCAGGTTCCGCGACCCCAACGAACAACAGAGGGCCGACGCATTGCAATATGTCAAGGAAAATATTGCTGCGTACGCCAAAGAGACTGGCAAGAAACCGAGCGAGGATGTCCAGGCCCTAGAGAGCCTGAAGGACGCCGTACAGGACGCGTGGCTTGTGGTAGAGGCCGTCCCGGAGCGCATCCAGATGAAGATTGACATATTTGCCGAGCTTGAGAAGCTGGCGCCCGTCGACTGCATCCTGGCGACCAATTCATCATCATACAAGTCTTCTGAAATGCTGGAGAAGGTTTCCGACGAAACGAAGAAGCGCATTCTCAACACCCACTACTACATGCCCCCCAACTGCATGGTTGTCGAGCTGATGACCGATGGTCACACCCGTCAAGACATCTTCCCGTTCCTAGTCCAGCAGGCCAAAGAGTCGGCATGCGTGCCGTACGTGGCCCGCAAAGAGTCCACCGGTCTGATTTTCAACCGGATCTGGGCTGCCGTGAAGCGAGAGGTTCTGACTGTCTTGGCTGACGGCGTGTCCGTTCCCGAGGAAATCGATGCCCTGTGGCGCGAAATGTTCAGGTCCCCGTCCGGTCCATGCCGCATGATGGACAGTACGTCTGGCTTGTTTCTCTGTTTCAATTTGCTGCGATTATGACCGAACTGACACCCCACAGGCGTTGGCTTGGACACTGTTTCCTTTATTGAAACCCACTACGTCACAGAGCGTGGACTGTCACCGGCTAAAACGGTCGATTTCCTGGAAGCGAACTACATTAAAAATCACAAGCTCGGCGCAAAGAGTAATCTCGGAGGCCTGTATCCCCACGAAGAGAAGGCCGCGGACGATGCCAAGAGTCTCTATGTCCTGGACTTGGGTCTCGCTGTCCCAACAGTGGGACCTACCTCTGGCCGGATCTTAAAGTACTCGATGGAAGGACACCTGGAGAAGGTCCTCGTTGAGGGACAATTCTTCCCCGACGGACTGGCTATTGATGCGACAGAAAATAAAATGTTCTGGACCAACATGGGCGTGCCAGGAAAGCAGACAGGCACTATCAACTCTGCCAACCTCGATGGCTCCGATGTTCGGACCATCGTGTCTTCCGGCAAGATCAACACCCCCAAGCAGATGGCCCTCGACAAGACTGCAAAGAAAATTTACTTCTCTGACCGGGAGGGTCTTCGGGTGTACCGCTGCGACTATAACGGCTCCGGCCTCGAGGCTATTGTTGTGTCTGGGAACCCGGAAGACGCCAAGGTGGCCGGGGATGCAACAAACTGGTGCGTGGGAATTGCTGTTGTCCCCTCCAAGGGCAAGTTTTACTGGACCCAGAAGGGTCCATCCAAGGGAGGAAAGGGTCGCATTTTTAGCGCCAACATTGCTCTGCCAGCTGGCGCCACTGTCGAGTCCCGGCCCGATATCGAGTGCCTGCTGAAGGGCTTGCCCGAGCCTATTGACCTGGAATTCGACGAGAGCTCCGACATGCTCTACTGGACAGACCGGGGTGAGCTGCCACTCGGAAACTCGCTTAACCGCATTCAACTTGACAAGGCCGGTGCCGTTGCCACCTCTGCAAAGTCCGAACTGCTTGCGCGGAACTTCAACGAAGCCATCGGGCTCGCTCTGGACAAGGAAGGCTCGAGTGTGTATGTGACAGACCTTGGCGGCAGTATCTACCGCTTTGGCCTGGACGGAACAGGCAAGAAGAGGGTCTTTGGCCAAGACACCTGCTCCTTGTCTGGAATTGCCATCAACTGTGGTGTGAATCACATTAGATAGATAGCCTTTATAGAATAAACGCGATCCTCGCGGGCATCAGGCTGGTATCATTCCATTTACCGTCCTTTGCGTGAGTGACCCCCCTTTGCGTGGGCAGCAACGTTAAAACTGCGATTTCCTGGCGAACCAGTTCAGCCAAAGCATAACCTAATAAAGCAACCATGGACGCAGCGAAGAAATGAATAAAACGAATTAAAAGGTATTGACTATTTTGAGGCCCAGTAGTCACGCGCATGGATGCCGAACTAGAAAGGGCAGTCGAAAGATTGGCATTGCTGGGTGGCGAAAGAACACGTCGTGTGGTGGTCCGTGTATGCTAACGAAATAGAAAGCTCGATATCAGCCCGGGCACGTATTGTGCCATACCACAAGCGCATTGTACCAGTGCAGCAGTTGGCCGGGGACTAAATCTGCGGCCCGCGCTTGTTCGTTTTGCAGATAGCAGTAGTGGAGGACACTAAGAATACCCCATGGGCAAGTTAAGAGTTTGCGATTTCAATGTCCTTCACGTTTTATAAATTATCAGTGGCCGTGTACACGCATAATAGAAGTCAGGCTGCCCAGGCCCGGAGACTTGGCGTAGGAGGTGTTGCTGGCGAACCTGCTGGGCGGCAATCACATATACGAGTGAGCCTTGCCATCATTGTGCAATTTTCTGCGACAATTGTGTGAAACACATCCATCTTGGAGCTCGGTCTGATATAATTTAAAGCCCGTATTAAATGCCCAGTTTTTGTGTGCTTCGTGGCCTGGCAGTGGCGTGGAACCTGGTTTGGGTGACTGACGTGATCTTTGGTGACAATGAGGAAATAATCCACATATCCCTTTGGGTTGCAGATTAGCAGTCCATGATAAAACTCTTTGTTCCTCTGTTCCTCGATTATTTCTGTGAACAATGAAGTGGCCCTGGAAAGCAAAACGCGAAAACATCAAATACACAGTCCTCGAGACAGGGCCAGACAACATGGGGCAGACAGCGAACGCTCCCCTGCGGAATGACTGGCAGGCTGCGGCCGAGTCGTCAAACGAAACGCAAACTCGGACTCAAGCCGTCGTCACTCCACTGAAGACATGGAAGGGATACATCTGGGACACGTTTGAGTTGCCGCCGGATCAGCGATGGCTGCTTTTCAAGGTGGATGCCTTTGTTCTCTCGTTCGCGTCTGTAAGTGCTTCGGATTCTGGTTCCAGAGATGGACAATCGAAACGTTTACTGACATTATCTTTCTCGAATCTACAGCTCGGTTACTTTCTGAAAAATATTGATCAGTCTAATGTGCGCCACATTCTTGCCAATATTGCTTATTTTCCATACCAAGAAAAACGAAGCACCACAAGAACAAGTTTAAATTAACAAGCACCCTAGGTCAACAATGCCTTTCTGAGCGGTATGAAGGAGGACCTCGGCATGTATGGAAACGAGCTGGTAACCAGCACGTCCATCTTCACCGTCGGTTATGTTATGGGCCAAATTCCTTCCAACCTGCTCCTCACCCGTGTCTCTCCGCGATATGTTATTCCATCTGTAAGTCGCTGCGCTATTCTGGGTGTTTCCGCTAGACATCATCTAACAAACATGCACGTATAGCTGGAAGTAGGATGGGGCATTGCCACAATCTGCACATCTTCTGTCAAATCCTACAAAGCTCTCTACGCTCTTCGTTTTCTCGTCGGTCTCTTCGAGTGAGTATTTGCACATCTCGTACCTATGTGCCCAGTCTTTGGCTAACATTATTATCAAGATCTGGATTCTATCCGGGCATGCACTATCTCCTTGGCTCTTGGTACACTCCTCGTGAAATCGGCAAGCGTGCCATGATATTCTGGTTGGCCGGTTCGATTGGCAGTCTTTTTAGTGGCTTCTTACAAGCTGCAGCCTACACCAATCTGCATGGCGTCCATGGCCATGCCGGCTGGCAATGGCTGTTTATTATCGACGGTAATTTTTGAAAAGTTCTTAGTTTTCTCCTTCTCTTGGGTCTAACACGATACACAATAGGCATCATCACTCTTCCTCTGGCGGTGGCGGGCTATGTCTTCTTCCCCAATCTGCCACAAAGCGGTGAAAAGACTTGGTGGATTACGGAAGAGGAGCACGCCATGTCTGTGAAACGGTTACAGGCTATCGGCCGGGCTGGCAAAGAACCGTGGACGAAGGCCAAGGCTAAACGAATTTTGCTGAGCTGGCACACATACCTACTTCGTACGTCAAATACCTACCTTTGTCGTCACCACTATGTCTCGGTGTACTGACCCATCACAGCTTTGTGCTACATTGTCTGGAACAACGGTTCGCCACAAGCGGCAATGGGCTATTGGCTGAAAAGCTTCAACTCCAAGACGAATCCGCCTGTTCCGGGCAAAACATATTCAGTGTCCCAAATCAACACACGTTAGTGCATTTTTTTCGCCTTTTTGCCACGTTAACAATGGAAATGTTCCCAAAACATCTAACCGCGTTGCTTCTAGTGCCGCTTCCCACTACTGGCATTTTCATTGGCGTCTCATTGATCTGGGCCATTCTTTCAGACGGCCCACTCCGTGGTTTGCGGTGGCCTTTCATCCACGCCGGCGCAGTCATCACGGTAAGTTTTAGTGGGATACAGCTTCAGCCCACGCTCTGCATATGCTGATCATCTGCTGCTTAGCTCATTTTCACGATTGTCATGCTCAAGATGCCTCTTTATGACAACATCCACGGCCGTATGGTTGTCTACTGGCTGAGCAACATCGGCGTAAGTTATGCTTGTTGTCGACAGTTTTTGTTTGCGTCGACTGACATTTATTGCAGGGAGGTGCCGGTCCTTTAATTCTTACCTGGATCAACGAAATCTGTAGTGACGACACGGAGAAACGGGCACTTCTTGTTGCGATGGGTAATGACCTGGCATATGTTGTCCAGGCAGTTGTAAGTGGTTTCTGTTTTTTTTTTTTTTTTTTTTTTTTTTTTTTTTTTTTTTTTTTTTTTTTTTTTTTCTGGTTGCGAATTCTTGTACTTACAGGGGAATAATACACAGGCTCCCAATTTTGTCTGGAAAACAACGGATTTCCCGGCTGCGAGAAAAGGTTACAAATGGAGTATTGTGCTTGAATGTCTTTTAAGTAAGTTCTATTGCATTTTTATTTCGGCCGGCCAATTTGCCATTAGCTGACGACGAACAGTTCTCGTTACCGGCACTATCCAGCTTCTTCTTTGGCGAGATAAGCGGAAGGCTAGGAAATTAGATGTCGAACGGGCTCCATCGACTAGTGAAGAAGAACAGGCTGTGATTGGGAAAAACGACCATGTCACAACTATTACCCCGGTTTCGGCAAGATAAGTTGACAGTGGTGACGAAGTACAAATTCCGGCTTTATTCACATCTATATACGCGAGAAGGAGTGGGCTTTCCCACGCTTTAGAACTAGGTACCACGAGAACAGCAACAGTTAAAGCAATAGTTCAACACCACTCGAAATTCGTGGCTCCATTGGAGTCAATCAAGACTGAAAATACTCTCGGACAATTAAAAATTCTAGTTCACAATTTGCAACGTTTTGAGTCCACTGTCGATAATCACTACCATTTTGACGTGACCTTCCAAGAATTAACTGCAAAAATCGTAGAACAAACTAGCTGCAGTCATATATCATACAGAAACAACTTTCCTAGTCCTTTTCTTGTCAGCGACTACCGTGAACCCGTCCAAAGACGCCAGTGCAAGGCGGCACTCTCGGTCATACTGTTCTATTCCATCAAGATAGTTCAGCTGCTCCCGTTTCTTACCGAGAATATTGGCTCCCATGTACCAAGAGTCGGTAAGCGGTATCAGGGTGCGATCATTTGCATTCTGTATGCTTCCCTTCCAGTTTTCCTCCGCTGGACGCAACACCTCAATGGAACAGATGCTTTCCTTCCGGAGGGTGTCGAGAAGGTCGACCGCAATATCTACCTGAACTTCAATGAAGACAGGGCCATTTGTAAAGGCAGTAGGAGCTTATTTCGGCAGTATGCGACAGGAATAACTGTGAGCATTGCACAAACCTTGCGGCCCATATACCATAAACAGGTTCGGGCACCCACTGGTACACAAACCAAGATGGGTGAAGACGCCATATTTCCAGCGCTCGCCAAAATCAAGCCCGACACGGCCCTTGATGTTCATACTAGTGAGGCTGCCAGTCATAGCATCAAACCCGGTTGCCAACACAACAATATCAAACGTACGCTCGATGCCATCCCCGCACACGATTCCATTGTTGGTAAACTCCCGGATCGGGTTGGCTTTGAGGTTTATAACATCGACGTTGTCTTGGTCGATGTATTCGTAGTAATCCTGCTCCAGGCTGCTTCGTTTCGTGCCAAACGCAAAGGTTCCTCGGGCACCAAGAACGCTGCTTTCTCCTTGTTTTTCATACGTTGCCGAGTCTTCCTGGCCCAGAAATCGTACATTGGCGTATTAGCCTTAGTTGGCCTGGTTGAAGTTGAAGCCTCCACAGCTCCAGAGTTCTTCCCATAGCCCATCCCGCTCAGAATCACTCAGCTCAAAGACGCTGCCGGGCTGTGTGTCATAACCCAATCCCGATTTCGTCTTGCGGCAGTTTTGGAAAGGAGTTGTGTAAGTCGATTTGCTGATTGCTTGTTCCAAGCCGCTCGTTTTGCGCTGGACCATTGGCAGAGAGATGCTAGCGGTGCGAATATATGCGGTTAGGTGCTGAGCAACTTTGGCAAGATCTTGTGTGCATTGCACGGCAGTTGCACCAGAACCGACAATTGCCACGCGCTTGTTCTTTGCAATCTCGGCCCCCTTATTCTCTGGCCAGCGGGTCGGTTCTTAAGTAATAAGAGCTTAAAATAAAACAGAAGAAGAAAAAAAGAAGAAGAGGCAATATAGAGTGATGCAAAACCCGAGGAAGAAGCTTGCCTATATAGGTAAAAAAAAAAATAAACAGTGAAAGAAAGAAACGCTAAGCAACGTCAATTCGTGTTATCAGTGACAAAAAAAAGAAAACGTTTGTTGGGGTGAACCGGGATCGAACCGGTGACCTTCAGATTATTGGTGATTGAAGTTTGACTTCAGTCTGACGCGCTCCCAACTACGCCATCACCCCTGTTGCTGATTTGTAAGTCACGACTTGGGGCTTAAAAATATAGCCACCGAAGCTTCGTGCTCCACGGCGACTTTGCGATAAGTTCGAATGTATCTCTTCTCAAATTTAATCAACATGTGAAGCAAAATTCATACTGCTCCAGTCATTTCTCTCCTCCCTCGTAAGCCAAGCATACCAAGGCCGCAAGCCCCCAAAGTAGAACAGAGGCTTGGGGGGGGGACCGTTCACGGTGTACTTCAAGACAATGGTTAGCTGGGTCAATGAGCTCGGCGCAAAAGTAGGATAGCTAGATGCTTTTCTGGCAATTTAAACTCAATTTTATGATTCGACTTTTTTTTTGGTTTGGATTCCCCCCCCCCCCCCCCCCCCCCACCCCCCTTTTCTCATGATGCATTCCAACATGTAGCGTCTTATTTTCTTATTTTCTTGCTCTTTCAGCGAAACTTTGGGCTTTACATTAACCAAAACCCTGGACATTTCTCTTTTTTAACCTGTCTAGCGAGCTATGTCCATGAAAAAACAAGCTACAAAAGCATGCATCTTGTTTACAAGGTCCTCTACATCTTCGACGCCCGATTCCCTGGTCCTGGTCCACTCGGGAGTGCCTGGTATTTTTCAAACAGCTTCAGTGAATCAGGATTGGCGACGGTCCCACTAACACCAGCCCTGCGACAACTAACAATGTGCTTGACATTGATTTCGCATTTCTTGCCGTTGATGGTGTATGGGATGTCTGGCACCTCGATGATATGTCGAGGGACATGCCGACTGCTGTACTTGGATCTAATCGCCGTTTTCAGACGCAGGGCAAGGTCTTCTGTGAATTTTGTGCCAGGGTGCATCTTGACAAACAAAAGGACCTGCTCGTCGAGGTCGGTTGGTCGTCTCTGGCCCACGCAGATTGTGTCGGCGAATTCAGAAAATGTTTCCGTCACGGCATATATTTCAGCTGAACCAACACGAACGCCAGATGGGTTAAGCTGGCCGTCTCTGTCAAAAAGAGGGTATTAGCAAATGCCATGGAAAGTGACAGAGGCAGTACCTAGGACGTACGATCGGCCGAGGATAGCGAAACCGCCAGTCTGCCGTATTCGTTGGATGTAATCGCCATGGCACCAAATACGAGGCCCGAATCTCTCAAAGTAACATGCGCGGTATTTCTCAAAACCGCCCTGGCCGTGAAATTCGAGAGGTTGACTGGGAAATGGTACCGTGCAAACCAGTTCACCGGCCTTCCCGTCCATCTCAACCGATACAGGATCATCGCGCAAGTCGTCAAGAACATCGACAGCCATGTCGAGCGCCTTGCACTGTATCTCGCCAGAGTAGACAGGAAGCAGCGGGGTACCGCAGACAACTGGAGTGTGTATTTAGTCAATGCAATACATGCAGCGTCACGAACGTGGTTACTCACAGCTCCCGCAAATGTCGGTGCCTCTGCTCATGGAGACCAACTGGGCGGTTTCAGGAAACCCTTCTCTGTAAAACCATTCATACAGCTCCCCGGAGAGAACAAACCCGGTGGAAGTGACGGTTCGAATCTTGAGCTCGAAATCATTTCGTGGCACAATGCCCTTGCTTCGGATATCGGCCAGATACCGTGGAGATGTGCCAAATACGGTGACTCTCCAAGTTGTGTAAGCAAATGCCAGAAATAACCTCGAATATTTAGTGAGCAAAACTTACCCAACCTTCTGCGCCAGATCCAATAGAATGGATGGAGACGGGTGGTACAGAGAGCCGTCATACAACAGCATCGATTTTCCGGATGAGAGGTTTACAAAGTCGAGAACCCACATAACCCACGATGTCTGTTTGCATGAAATGTCAGAACGGTTATGTCAGGAAAAAAGACACATTTAACGTCGCATACCGTAGTGTACGGAAAAACAACATCATCATTTCGGACATCATGTTGAAGAATCATGTCTGTTTTCACTTTCAACGCCACGCCCTGAAAATGACAGTTAGAATCCGGATCGAAACAGGCTCCTTAGGGTGTAGTTGTAGTACTACATACACCAGTCGAGTGCACAATGCATTTTGGCCGTCCGGTCTAAACATATTTGGGTCTGTTATCGTTTCTGGGAGATTGGGTTCGAGAAACCACCATAAATGCATACCGTGCCTGAAGAAAAGAGGACGAATCCTGGGTGAGAAAATGGGAGAATGCAAGCCCATCGGCAGGAATGACTGAAATGTACAGCCCTTATAAACCTTGGCAATGTCTCGGCTCGGAATACTGTATGGAACAACAACAACATTCCCCAAAGCCTTGTCGACTCCGCTCAGCTTGTGCGACCATTTTTCAGTTCTGGCCTCGAGATCCACGAGTTTTCCGGCATAGGTGTATCCGTCGTCGGCGAAGATCAGTTTGGGATTCACTTGGCTGTATCGATCTGCGATGGCCTCAGGACCCAGATCACTCGATGACGATGACCAGAGTGCACCAATTGACATGGCAGCCATGCAAAGCACAATGGCATCGACAGAGTTGGAAATAACAGCTGCCACAACGTCACTTTCCGCAACGCCAGAGCTGATCATGGCTCCCCGAGGCTTTGCGAACACGCTCTCGCAGCTCAGCCCATGTCACTTTCTGTACTCCAGGGACACCTTCACGTGAAAAGTGAATGGCAACACCATTATCTTGTCCGTTGCGGAGGAGAAATTCGGCAATGTTGAAGCGATCATGTGGGAAGAATTGCGGTGGTGGAAATAGAGACACCATAGCATGTTTCTGACTTGGTCAGTGGTAAGCGATGCGTACGAGAAACAGTTGACAAAACTCCAATGCGGTCAACACATACGTTGGTATCTGTCATGCACCCGGCTTCTGGATAGCCTTCCGGTGCAAGTTCGAGCCAGTTGTAGGCTTCTCTCCAGAAATTCCGTGACGTGACAGCATCCGTGGACCATCCATGCAGATCATGGTAAGTGCGGAGGTCGAGGTTGTATTTCTTGTTGATGTGTGTCATAAACGTGAACGTGTTGGTTGAGCAGGCGTCACGAGGCACCCACAGAGGTTTGTTGGTTGCCATTGTAGATCTTGTCGTGGGAAGCGACCACGCACTCAAAAATAAAAATAAAAATAAAAGGTAGAGGAAGATGGCTTTGACACGTGTCTGTGGCTAGAACAGAGTGGCTGGTCTGTATTGTCTGGCTCTGCTTATGAAAGAGAAAGCAGAGGACAAGTGCCGGTTCACTGTAAGTTGGGGTCGATGATTGGGGTTTTTGTTGTGGTCACAACAGCCGAGTCAGTAACCAGTCGTCTAATGTCCATGCATTCTACCTTTGGCAAACTTGCAGGCTATCTATTAGCCGTGAAGCCCTCGGTAGATTCATACGGTTCCCACTGAAGCTGGTCCTCTTTCACAGCTTCGGCATTGTTAGTTCCGTTCTCGTTGCGGGGAAGTTGAGGCGTAGGACAGCTTGGAGGGCACGAGCTTCGCTGCAGGTCTCAATCAGACAAATTAGGCAAAATAGGGCTTGTGTGTGGCATCGAGTTGACATGCAGT
Source organism: Raffaelea albimanens (assembly GCA_002778245.1). Classification (NCBI taxonomy): domain Eukaryota; kingdom Fungi; phylum Ascomycota; class Sordariomycetes; order Ophiostomatales; family Ophiostomataceae; genus Raffaelea; species Raffaelea albimanens. Next base: position 35,836 of record PCDJ01000001.1, read on the forward strand.
CAATCTTCGATTGGTTCTACCTAAAGCAAAACAAAGCAAAAAGCAAAAACAAAAACTAATCCAAGCTGTGAATATTGCAAGCTTCTTCGAATCTGGTCGCGGATATCACGTATCAGTCGCCGTCGACCTCCAGCGCTCGAGAAAGACAGTCGTGTATGAATATATCCGTACTATCGTCCAGTTGATCAAAGTTGATAGTGTCTGGACTCTGGTGAATCAGCCCGGGAAGGTCGCTCTCGTGTGGCAGCTTTTTGTGGGAGAGGAAGAACTCGACGGCCATGGCCTCGTTCACCAGTGGCATAATGGGGTGGATGTGCAGGAAGTACTGGGTCATAAACTCGTTCAGTAGAGGACGTGGAGGCAGGTGCAGCGAGCCGCGGCTTTCGAGGGAAGATATGTCGTCTGGCGGCAGCTCCCAAAGCATATCGGACCTGAGGAATGAATAACATAGGAATAAAACGGAAGCACTTGGCTTGTTTGAGCGGATATGTGTTGGGCCATCTGGAGGTTTTGTGCCGTATACTGACTGATTCTCGATGGCGTCCTGAGGAGAAAATGATAAACTATGGCTGTCTTCTGGGGTTTCCAATGGGGGTTGGTGCGTTACTTGTTGAGTGGCAGGTGGAGTGGGCAATAGGAGGTTGAGTGGATTTTCCAAGTGTTGTCAACTCTTGCAGTATCCGGAATCCATGGAAGCATGTCGACAAGATTGGTGCGAGGCTGTTGTCGGTAACAATGGCGCGACCAGTTGCTCTTGTTCTGACTCCCGAACTCGGGGGTGCGTACGCCACCTAAGCAGAAATAGAATTCAGCTGTGGCACATTCACCAAATGGAAAATATTGGCACGCTCATGGGACAATCCACAGACGACTTTCGTGATCTTGGTTTCACAACGCAGTCGATAAGATCGAGGCGGCAATGCATGGACGGTACGCCGTACAGAGACACATCACAGCGAACCTTTCTGGCCCGGCACAAAAGACAGGCTCTTCGAGCACGTTTCTTTGAAGAAAGTTTGGCAGCATTTGAGTCGACCATACTATCGATTGCGTGTTCTTATCAAGGGCAAAACCAAGGATGGCATCAGCGAGGACATCTTTCGCAAGCACATTTATGCACTGCGCATGCAGTTCTACGCTGGCTACCACATGTCGCTTGAATTCCGCACTATGACGCCCAATATGTTCATGGAGTTGTTTCCCGGATTGATTTCCTACGATAGGCTGAGCCACCGTGTCGTTTTCCTCGATGGTCGGCCACGATATCAAGCATCATGGCCTCACCGGAGCGCCTCGGGGAAAACGCCCGAGCTACGAGACACCGTGCCCTGTTGACTTGGCCAGTTTCGGTTTTACGAGTCGCGTGCCTCTTGGCAGCATTGCCTTTGCGCGGTCGGGGGACAAGGGTGATAATTGCAACGTCGGGACTTATGTTCGAACCGACGAGGAGTACAGCTGGCTGGGGCCTATCTGACGGTGCAGCGCATCATCGCACTGATGGACCAAGACTTTTGCAGCAACGTTGCAGTCGGGATCGACATGCTTGGCAAGGCCGTGGCAGAGTACCTCCGCAGCAAGCATCATGACATCCCGGCCAGGTTTTTGAGCAATCCGATTTCACTGGGGTAGGCACGATGAGTGGATATATGATGCATGGGGTATAACTAAGTATTACAAAGTGCAGCTGCGTCTGGATTCCGCGCGCCCAAATGTTGCTGATCCGAAGATGGACCAAAGTGCAATGTCATGCCGATGCCGCTTTCGAGATGTACATTCATGTGACAGTGGAGCATCCAGATACCCGGGTTGTCTGCCAGAAACCGAATGACAACATATCCCCTGCGTGGCACAATGATTGTGTCTTTCTGGACTGGGTTGATCAAGTTCAAATCGACATCCTGCCCCCCCTTGTCAAATGGATTGTAGCTTCCCCAGCCGTCGAGATAGTCGGACCTGTACATTGCCAGGACGTAAAACGAATGGCCATGCAAGTGGAATGGGTGTGACCCATCATCCAGATTGTTGATAACAAAATCCACCCATTTTTGCGAGTTGGGCTCGTCTGGGGTGGAGATGAATGGGGCGAACTGGTCCTCGTTCCATTCGGTCCTGTTCAGGGACACCAGAGGAGGCAGCTGTGGTGTCCACGATGAGTGGTTGACGTATCCTTTGGGCATGTTGTTGTATTTGCTGAGAATGTTCACTTTTGCGTACACAACCATTGTTTGCGATGCCTCCGCCGGCCAAGCCGTGGCAGTCACGTCATCTGCAGCTTCCAGGCTGTCAAGATCGATTGGAGATTCTGCCTCCGGGGTATCTTCTGACGTCATGGTTTCGGCCTCCTCTCCGTGTGTCAACGGAAATGACTGATTGCTTCGAAGCGTCGGGTTCGTGTACCGGAAGTTTCTGTTGTGAGGGTCAGAAAGAGTCGCGAATTTGTGGCGCATATCAGGGCACTTACTCTTCGTCGAGAGACACAAATAGACTTTTGGCCTCAGACGGAGTCTCGGACGACACAATCATGTCTACCCGTTCACCGGGATATAAAATCCCAATACTGTCTCCGGAAACTGGAGCGACAGAATTGCCTCCGTCGATGGCCACGGGTGTGAAGGTCGCCCCGGGCAGCGACAAATTGAATCCTGCAATCGATCCGGTGTTGATCACTCTCCATCGTGAGGCCTCCTTGATTTGGGCTGAAGTTATCTCCAAGTCAGAGTTGGCCACTTCTGTGCAGTTGATTGGGTGTGCCGGTACTGCCATGGAGCAATCGAACCGGCCTCGTCCATTGATAAGCAACGAGTCGGGCACAGGTTCGTTGCCAAGATGTTTGTAGGCCTTGTACCATTGAGTTGTCTCCATGGCCGACGCGTGGAACCAGTCGCTGACCATGAGCAGGTATTCGTTGTGGAATGGGATGGCATCTTGCTGGGCATCTGTCGCAGGCTGGTGGATAACTAGACCACCGAATAAGCCGTCGGATCTTTGGCCACCAACATGGCTGTGCCACCAGAACGTGCCGTGCTCTTCGTCTCCAATGCGGACGCGGTATGTGAAGCTGGCACCCGGTGTGATCGGACACTGCGTGACGCCGACTGCGCCATCCATCAAGTTCTGGCCGAGAAGACGAAGGCCATGCCAGTGCATGGACACACCAGCCTCATCCAGGTTGTTGTGTACTTGCACAACGAGTTCGTCACCAGAGCGAGCCTCAATTGTTGGCCCAGGAAAGTGATCTGACGATAGTTAGTTGAGGTGTGGGATGCTCTAGTTTGTTATCTTAGCTCACCGTTGACGAGGAACACTCTCTTCTCCACTCCATCTGGAGCCCGTATCCCAGAGGTAATATTCCATTCAAGGGATATCGTCTTTGGCTCCCGATGTGCGTGGTCTTGTGGGTGCAGGAGAATGCCAATTGGGTTGCTTTGAGATCCGGAAAGGAGTGTCTTCGTCTGGGCCTCCCGGAAGGTCCATGCTGACGACGACGAGAAGGTGGCCATGTACATGCAACCAGACAGGATAAAGGCCGCAGCGATGATGCTCCTGGTCCAGCGTGGACAAGACGCTTTGCAATCCGCCAGGTCTGGGGTCAAGGCTTGGGGAAGCCAGCGGCCACGACGAGCCATGAGGTCTGGTAGGATCAGTTGGTTCTGGGGGTCACCTATCCTACAATTGGGCATGCCTCTGCCCGATTATTTGCCTGCAAGTCGACGTTGGAATTGTTGAGTGAAAAGTATCTGCAGGAAAAAATGTCCGGCGGCCGGATCCGGGGTCGTTCCACCCCGTACCTGACAAAGTACTGAAAGTCTTGATTTCAGAATCTTGGCCGGGTCTTGGTCTTCTCTCCAATGTTACATGGGACGAAGGCCAGCTTCTCCAATTCCTCGGTATGCCTGCGGGCGTGCTGCCTCCGGGGAGGCACGCGCTCAGTTGCTTGGCGCTGATTGGCCAACTAACATCGTTCCAGAAGCTTTTCTTGACGGGCCACTCCACTCTCGGTGTTGGCAGGCAGTTAGACCGCTCTGTAATTCAGACTATTTTATTTGTTCGTCGGCTCAACCACCTGCCTTGGCTGGACCGGGACCACATTTCATCGACAGCAGGTTGATAGCTCCAGGGCTAATTGAGAAGCCATCCTATGCACGAGGACTAGTTGCGCATGTGCGGCACGGTGGGACAGCCAGAGGAGACTGAAGCCAGACATAGAGCAGAAAAGGACGGCACCATGATCTTCTCGTCCCCATAGGGCTACTCCTCTGTCCATCATGCTTCTCGCTTCGCGGCAGACACGTGGGGGGGCAGTCCCCGGGGACGATCACTCCTCGCCTCGTATATATACTAGATGCAGAGCCCGACATAACTCGCAGTGACCCCGATACCGAGCTTAAGAGGCCAGGGATCATCACATAGCATATCTACAGTGGGTCGTCTCCGGAAACCCGTCACGATGGTAGCTCAGTCCAAGCTCGCATACACAGTCGTCTGTGCCGCATCCTTCGCCGGCCGTGCTGCCGCTGGATCGCTGGCCGACATTGACCATGTCGTGCTTTTCATGCAGGGTATGCGGAAGCCAATGGCACCTCTCTCTGGCTCAGAGCATGGCTAACGCCCACTATAGAGAACAGGGCCTTCGACCACTACTATGGCACCTTGCCGGGTGTTCGTGGGTTCTCGGACCCCAACGTTCAGATGAACGGCGACACTTCTGTCTGGAAGCAAGTGGCCAACGACGGCAAGTACCTCAACCCGTGGTACCTGAACTACCTCGGCGGCGACTTCCTCAATGCCACTCAGTGCATGGTTGCTGGAAGCAACGGCTGGTCGCCCAACCAGCAGGCTCTCAACCACGGCCTCAACAACCACTGGGCCACCAACAACACCCCCTACAGCTGGTCTCACTTCCAGCGGAGCGACATCCCAGTCCAGTTCGCCATTGCCGACGGTTGGACTATCGGTGACATGTACCAGGTACGTTCCCGTAATTGATTGCTGGGTGGCACTTTATACTGACAATATAGGAATCTGTCATTGCTTCGACCAACCCCAACCGTGTCACTTGGGTTTCTGGCAGTATCAATGTTCCTGGCTCGCCACAAACCAAGTCCGAGGGCGGTTACCCGTACATTGACAACAACGAGACTCCTGGCTGTGATGACGACGGCATGAACTGCTACCCCTTGAAGTGGAAGACTGTCGGGGACATCTACGAGGCCAAGAAAGTTACGTGGCAGGTCTTCCAGGACACCGATAACTTTGATGACAACCCGTATGCTTGGTTCCAGCAGTACCAGAAGGCCACGAAGGGCTCCAGCCTCTACAACCGTGGCATGAAGGGCCTCAGCCTGGCTACTTTCTACAGCCAAGCCGCCGCTGGCACCCTCCCTACGGTGTCCTACATTGTCGGCCCCAAGGAGTTGTCGGAGCACCCGCCCTACTCTCCTCGCGACGGTGCCTGGCTGCAGAAGAAGATTGTCGAGGCTGTGACGAGCTCCCCGGCATACAACCGCACCGCTCTGCTGATCTCGTACGACGAGACTGGCGGTTTCGGCGACCACGTCACTCCTTACCACTCCCCTGATGGCACTGTCGGCGAGTACCTCAAGGACCCCTGGGCTGGCCAGGGCGAGGTCTACAGCGGACCTGGTTTCCGTGTCCCCTTTGCCATTGTTTCTCCCTGGACCCGTGGCGGCCGCGTCTTCACCGAGCACGCCGATCACAACTCCCAAATCTTGTTTGTCGAGAAGTGGCTAGCCACCAAGGGCTACGACGTTGAGACAGACGAGATGCCCGCGTGGCGTCGGTCGCACATGTCTGATCTGACCTCGGCTTTCGACTTTGATCACCCAGACTACAGCGTGCCCGAGCTGCCCTACGCTATTCCCCCTCACACCGACTCCAAGGGCAAGTACAATGGCGCCTCGTACTGCGAGTCCACGTACCCCAACCAGCGCCCGACTGTTCCCTACTCGGGCTCGGCCGGCGCTACCGAGGACGTCCCCGGCCTGTCGGAGGAGGGCTTCAAGCCGATTCGCGGCAAGCTGACCGAGGGCCGCTACCTCGTCTTTGAGGCTGACGACGTCGCCCTGGCCAACCCTGCCGCCAAATCCACCTCTTCGCATAGCACCTCGTCCGACATCCGCCCCGTCGTGTCTGCCGCCACGGATAAGCACGAGCAAAAGGACCAGCGCTGGGTGATGCACGTCTCCGAGGTTGGAAGCACTGATTTCAGCATCAGCAGCGCTCTGGACGGTCGCTACCTGACCTCGAGCGGCCAGTTTACCTCGGACAAGTCCAAGGCTGGCGAGTTTGAGGTTACCTTTGACGCGAGCAAGGGCTACTCGTTCAAGAACAAGTGCGGCAACTATCTGTCTTTTGCTGGCAAGCAGACCATCTGGTCCAAGACGGAGGCCTTCTGGACGGCCTACAGTGTGACGTACCACAACTGAGACGTTTAATGGTGCGAAAGAATGAATGTCCCCAGGTGTATGGTACGGTAATTTGACCTGAATGCCGAAACCTTTGATAGTGTGATAAAAGAAATAAAAAAAAGTATCTTCTGTCTTGTAATGAATAGGAAGCTGTGCAAGCTTCTCGGGTGGATAAGAAAAGTTCCCAGTAAATACTCTGTTCATTATTGCAGCTTTATTTGTATGGCAAGGCCGCCGGGCACTAGTCAAAGAGTAATGATGCCAATTGCTTGCGTGTTTTAACTACGACCACTGGATAATCAATAAATCATGTTGGCAAAATTAACAGTTTTGACGTATTGAATCTCAGGTATATGCTCTCAACTCCAGTCTCCAGATGAATTCAGACTGTTATCTAAATTAAAACACTAAAGGAAAAAAATGAATAAGCGGTTGTAGTAAAACAGACTTGACGAAGAAGCACATCTAATTCGATGGTGCCGGGGTATTTTGCTGTGTGAAGGGTGAAGGGTGCGACAATGCTTCATGTCTACGACGCAAAGTGAGGAGCGTTGAGGAATAGACCCATCAGGCAGCCGCCCAGAGTGCCAGCAACAGGGATGGTGGCAATCCAGGAGATCAACAGCAGGGTCACCCGCTGCCAGTTGACGGCCTTGAAGGTGCCATTGCACAGACCAACACCAACGGTGGCACCAGTGATGCACATGGAGGTCGAGACGGGCAGGGAGTACTGGGAGAAAATGAGGACGGTGATGGCAGCGCCCATCTCCATGGAGCAGCCACGGCTGGGAGAGTGGTAGGTGATCTTGTTACCCATGACTGTGATTGTTAGCACGTGTTGGTAGACTGTGATGTGTGGTATGAAGTGAACTCACCCTTCATGATGTTGTAGCCGTAGGTGCACAGGCCGATGGAAATCATGCCAGACAGGACAGCCAGCTGCCAGATAGGGACTGTGGCCTTGGAGGCAGCAGCGGTACCGGTGTGCCATGTGGCGTAGATGACAGCCCAGGGACCGACAGAGTTGCCGATATCGTTGGCGCCGTGGGCGAAAGAAGCAGTGCAGGCAGTGATAATCTGGACGAAAGAGTACAGATGCTCGACCTCGTTGGGGTACTTCTTAGCGCAGCTGTAGACGCGCTCCATGCGCTTGCCGTCAGGAGTGCCGTGAATACCGGTCTGGGCAGCGTGGATGTCGTAGTGCAGACCGTACAGGAGACCGGCGGTGAGCATGGCGGGAATGCGCTTGAGCAGGATGGCAATGTTCTGGCGCTCATAGATCTGACCAGGACCCATCGGGTTCTCGTGCAGGGTGCGCATGGCCCAGCCAATGGGGCCGCGGTTCTTGCGCAGCTTGGCGTGGAAGCGCTCCTGGCCCTCGGCCATGCGCTCCTTGTAGTTGGCCTGCTGGGCCTCGGCGGTGACCATGGTCTTCTCGTTGGTGTCGTGGCCGCTGTCGCTGCCCTTGCCGGACTCGCTGCCCTTGTCCTGGATCACGCCGGTGTTGTTGTCATCAGAGTCCTCGTCTTCCTGGACGACGGCATAGTTGGGGACCTTGGCAAACTCGGCGTCGGCAGGGGGCACGCGCTTAAACAGCAGGGGGCCGTAGACGAACATCCACCACTTGACGGTGTAGTCCTTCTTGACAATGCGTGCATGGACAAAGGGCACGAAGAAGAGAGCAGCCAGCAGGGCCAAGCCACCAGCAGTGCCGAGAACGACGGCGGCAATCCACCAAGCAGGCTTCTTGCTCAGGCCAAGGTTGGGGGAGCCCTTGTAGACGATGGACAGCGTGCAGATGGTGCCGGCAATCAGGAAGAAGAAGGGGGAGGACCACACGCCCCACGGCACGGGGTTCTTGCGCATGTGGACGACGACCTTGATCAGCATGAAGATGATGGCACCAAAGCACGCCGAGATGGCCGGGGCCATGCCGAGACCTGCGAAAATGGCACCGAGACCCTTGCCTTTGTTCCAGCCCCACTGGACCTGCGAGGCACCAACGGTTGCGACACCGACACCAGCGACGGCCGAGACCAGAGAGTAGGTGGACGAGACGTGGGCTGAGTGCTTTGTGCACCACATCACCCATGACGAGGCAGCGGCCAGGGCGCAGGTGAAGGCCAGCATCTGCACGCCGGCGTTGCCCTGGAAAGCGGTGTTGGGGATAATGCCGTTCTTGATGGTCTCGGCGGTGCGGGCACCGACGGTGATGGCGCCCACCATCTCAAAGATGGTGCCCAGGACCATGGCCTGCTGGTATGTGATGGAGCGGGAGGAGACACTGGTGGCCCAAGCATTGGCGACATCGTCTGGCGGGAGGAGGAAAACACGTTGTCAGCCCAGGACATCCAAAATCAGAACGCCCAGCCTTGGCTTGGCCGGCATTTTGCATTGGCGGACAGCAACCATGCTGCTGTCAGATCTAATCTAGGAACGGGACAAGACACTTACTAGCACCGTTGTTGTAGGCATCCAGCATGGCAAACAGCGTGCCAATGGCAAAGATGTAGTCGTACTCGTGGAGGACAGGCATTTTGGCGGCTCTTGGTGCAGGAAATGTTGCTGACTCGGGGTTGTTGCGCTGCTTGGCCTTGGTGATGGAGCATGGATCAACAAGAGAGAACCAGGAAAGAAGGACAAGACGAGGAGGATGGGGGCTTTATACACTCGCTCGTCTGCAAGCCCGGACCGTGGGATTTTTCCTCGCAGTTTTTCCGCAAATGTACGAACGAGCTCTTGCTCTCTCCTCGCTCTCTCCTCCGCAGACGGCAACCCCCCCGACCAGGTCCACATAGTGCCTGGACCTGTTGCCTCCACGTCAATGACTCCGGTTTTTGTCCACTTCCATCACCGACGCCCCTCCAGGTCTCTTTGCAGCTTTTGTGCAGCAAATCAGCATATGGTCGAGCGACCAACGACCGGGGGGGTCCCGCGCCCCATCAAATCTGCTCTGCAATGGCCCAATTGCCCATGTAGCCAAGCCCACGTTGTCGACGACCACCCATTGTTCTGTGTTGAGGGCGTCGTTTGGATGCCCTTGGGAGTCCTTGGCTTTCTTGGAAAAGTCTTGGGAAAGTCTTGGGAAAGTCTTGGGAGTGGGTGGAATTCTTGGAATTCTGTGCCCTTTGCGCCCCTTTTGCTGGCGTAATTGCGACGGATGGCCTTGGGGGTTCCTTGGCAGGGTATTGAGCATGTCTTATATGGATTTAGTCGCGTGCCCAGACTGGCAGTGAGGCTCTTGGCGGGGCTTGGCCTCAGCCTTGGCGATTCCGCCCACGTCCCCCAATAGGGTTCCCCGGACTGCCCACGTGTGTTAGACGTCTGTTTCCTTTTTGGGAAAGCGCGCTTCCTCCCCCGTCTGTGTCGTCCAACCCCGAGCAAATACTGCACAACTGCCAGTCCTGGCCAAGGCCATGCAAGCATTAGTTTTTGTTTGATTCGTTTGATTCGCTTGAATTCTTCCAATTTTCCTTCTAGAAGCACTCTGCAACACGTGCTTATTGCCTTGTCCTATGTACTGTCGTAATTCTAGAACAAAAGTCTCACCTGCCAAGTTGGCCAGCCGCCAGTGGGACGCAGTTTACATGAACCAAGCAACTCATTTCTTCGGGGGATCCAGGGTGTGGGCCGTGGTGGGCATGTCGTATGTGCGTTCATGCAGGTAAATATTTTTACAAAGTGAGGCCAAATATTGGACACAGCCAGTCCCTCAGAACTCGCCCGGTCCTTTACCGAAGTGCGTGCCATTCGCAACTTTCAGCCACGGCACATTGTTCGAGTCGTCGGTATTTGATCCTACTGTGTTCCCCCACCAGTTGAACTTGACGCTGTGGTAGCTGAGGCAAAAGTAAATGACGATTGTGGCAATAGCCGTGCCTGTGTCCATGGCGGCTTGGAGGAGGTCTGGAACAATTAGCAATCCGGACAGCAAATACCCATCTGAAAGGGGATTAGCAGGTTCGTGGTCATCTTACAGTTGTACCGTTTCCACCAGTCAAACGCTCGGCGGCGAATCAAGAAGTTGAACAAGAAGCCAAAGATGAACCACAACGAGTATTGCGCTAGTTCTTTGTCAGTATGTTGTCTGGAAGATCGCTGGGGCTTGGTCTTGAGCTTACTGGTATTCGCTGGCGGGATGTTGCCGGAAGCGTTGAAGAAGATCGGCACATTGACATACTTGATCCAACTGTTTGGGTATCTGCGGTACAGGTAGTAGACGATAATCGTCACAACAGGCTTCGTGGGTCAGCGAAAACTGGAATGCGCGCCAGAGACACGGTATTGGGAGAGAGAAACATACTCCGATGAGGAAAAAGTACATGATTCCATTGTACACTTGGCCGGCTTGGAACATTCGTTGTGGGCCGATTGAGCCCCAGATAAGTGAGGCGTTGTACACAACCTTGGCGCCATTGCATGTAAAGCGCTGAGTATTCTTGGGAGAGCACAGGTTAGGGATGTGTCCCAGCATCCACCGCAGAACTATATGCAGTTTAGTTAGCTCGGCTGTGTTAAAAAAAAGAATGATGCTAAAACATACCTCCGGTTTGGGTTGCAGTAGCCAAGACTGAGGCGTAGAGCTGGCCAACAAAGAGCACGCGAGGTGGAATTTTCTACAATGCGGTCAGTATGCAATTCGCTGATACTACGAACATTTCGTCTGGCGATCGAAATGGACTAAATGCTTCGATTTCCCTTTGCATACCATATATTGTCCCTGGAAAAGAGAGAAGCGTTAACACATAACCAGTCGATTTTCACAAACGTCAAGATTACAGGTGCCGCTCACCAATTTTAGGTCTTGTGCAAAGTCCATGCCGTGCTTTACAGAGTTGTATCCAAAGGCTTTGACCGACATGTTCGCGATCGGCTTGCCCGGCCATGCGTAGCCCGCAATGAGCTCGGTGATGATATTCAGGAAACTGCCGGTTAGTTGTGGGGAATGTGGGAGTTGACGACTGTTGTGTAGATCCACTCACATTCTCTGGTTGGTCGTTCCTTCCAGAATTCCTTCTGGAACAATCAAAAACACACCCATGCCAAAACAAACGACCAGAAACCCCCAAACGGGCAGGCCAGTGTCCCAGTAGCGAACGACAAAGATACCGAGCCCCAAAACGACAACGGTGAGGATTCCATACCACCAGTCAGGCACCTCCTTGTATGAGCGCATAAGTCTCTTGTGGATGTCTTCGCCTCCGTGCCGAGAGTCTTTCCACTTTGCCCAGATTTCGGAACCGTGGTACAGGTATGTATGCACAACAATGGCCGTCACGGCAGCAAACGAAAGTGCATAAGAAAGCGAGTACGCCATGGAAATGTACATGGGCGAGTACTGCTCATACTTGCTGACGACAAAGTCGAGTCTCGAGTCGACAACCTTGGAGATGTTGTAAGTCGCGCCGGTGTTGTCAAAGGTGCTCGAAGACAGAAGCGGGAGGCTGATTATGTCAGCGGGAAGTTTAAACAGTCAACAGGTTTTCAGACGACACAATGTGAAACATACTATGCACTGTTCCAAACATTGGTGTAGTACAAGATTGGAGACAGGAAGAAGTAGAAAATGACAATGACAGCAAAAGCATTGCAGGTGATGTAAAATGGTGTCTGCAGAGGCGAGCCTGCGTAGTTGATTTGAGTCCAGTCGATACTAAGAGGCAGCAAGCCCAAACCCGAGTTCATCTAGTAGGTTAGATAATGTGCAGGGTATGGGTCTTGAAGAGTGAACATACCCCGAACAATGTGTTGACGACCTGGTTGTGAGGCACAATCCAAGTAATGAAATCAAATGTTCCCAGCGAGGTCCAGATGTAATCCGGGAACCAGAAGAGAACAAATGCAAAAATGGTAAAGTAGCCGAAGAATCGGTATCTGGTCAAGGTCCAGCCATTGGCAGGCGACTTGTCCTGGGGTTCGTGGAGAGCGCGGAACAGGACGGTCGACGAAAGCGAAGATGGCCAGATCAGAGCAGCCGGGTACACAAGCCAGCGACGAGCCAATCCCGCAAGACCGAATCTGGTCAAGAATCAGAATGGGCGCACATCGAGGTATGGATTTTTGTCTTGAATGTTCAAAACTTACCCGATCATTTGTGTTGTCAAAATGTAGAGGAAGCAGAAGCCGGCACCGTAATCACGATTCCAGTAGACTGGTCCGACAATGGCGACCAATGCACCAGAACCATAGGCAGTGCTGCAGCTGATGTTGACGCACTAATATTCGTCAGCATGCGAGATGTTTTCACGATGTTACTTAATATACATACAATGACGATCAATGCGTGTTCCTTGATCGAGAACGGACCAGGGTTGATATCGAAGGACAGTTTTCCGAGAGGAACGCGCCAGCGGGGGAGCCTCTCCCATGCACGTCCAACAGGGAAGACCAAGATCTGGGCGACGACATAACCAATACTAAGTGAAGGCTGAGCGACATTAGTTAACAATGCAGCATATTGTCGAAAAGCCAAGACTTGATGACGTACATAGCGAAGACCGAAGAACTGATTGACACCCGAGAATAGCATCACGAAAATGGTGGTCAGGACCCAGGCGCGGAAAGCTGCAAATGTTATCAGTATGCGGTGCCGATCAAGACTGGCCGGCGGCGATCATAGAATGGAGACTCACTGTTGCAAGGAATGGCCGGATCATCTGTGTTTGGCACGCAAGCGGCGACATCGGCAACTAATGAAGGTTAATCGTGGATGGAGGAAATATAAAACATCTCGAACGAACGTACAAGGTGACTGATCGCCTTCAACATTTTGATTGAACGCTTCGACGGGGGTTAGCTCGTAGCGTTCGCCCTTTGCGAGAAGTCTCTTTGTTGCATCTTCGGGGACATCTTCAGCGGACGGTGAGTCTCCTTCCACGTCATAGATGTCAATGTCGGCAACCTTTTCTTTCGAGTCGACGATGTCGCGGCTCTGAGTGGGAGGATCAGAGTCCACAGCATGAATTTCTGCAGCCATGATGCAGGGCTTGGTGATACACAAAGGAAGACAAATGGCGATGGTTATCGGTATCACTTCACCCAGAGGAAGGCCTCGATATGCACATACTTTAAGTAGCTCATGCAAAAACCACTGCGTCGTGTACTTTTGATTTATTTTACGTTTAGTGAAATTTCTTCGTCTTTTCTTTTTATTCTTTTCGCCTCAGTCCAACCCTACTAGGTATTTCGGCCGAAGATTCGATGCGGGAGGAGGGCCCTACCCATGGGAACTCTGCAGATAGTGCGGGATGGCTTTGGTCTCCTCCGTTGTCGTGATAGCGCCTTAAACTCTCGCCTACGGCCTTGATAGGAGGATATGCACCCTTGCGCGTTGTCGTGATAACACATTTTGTCGTGATAACACATTAAAAAGTCGTTTGATAGGCAAGTGCATGCCAGGGCTCCACTCCAGGCGTGCGGTGGCTCCACATCCTGGGCGACTTTCCCTGCAAGAACGAGTGTATCGCAGAGGTTCCAGGTGTCCGCTGATACGCGGTGGTTCGAAGTGGTTGCAAAGAAAAGAAAGTACAAAAGCCAAGATGAGATGGCAAGATGTCCCAGGATTTCTCAGCGTTGGCAAAAGCTGACCGGGGAAATGCTTGTGTCAAACAAGCTACTGCCCAGAAAAGTGGCAAGGCGGACAAGCTCCTCTGCCCAGACGGCGAGGGACTTTTCATTCCTCATCTTGCACCATACCCAAAAGTACCGTATGCAGTGCGCAGTATTGCCAGTTCTCCATGGGTGTGAGAGATTTACCATATCCCGGGTGGAGCGGACAGTCTCGCGCAAGCAACACAAAAAACTGATCAGACTTTCCGCCAATGATTGGTTTTGTATTTGGCTGTTGCCCGACTTCTGGCTTAGAGCGAGCGCGTATCAGCACCACGCATGAGGTCGACTAGTTCTCGTAGATACGGCTATCATGTACTCTGTTATGTTGAGAGTGATATGCCAGGTGAGACAAAAGCCAAATTCGCGGCTCCTTTCTATTGCTAATGAGGAAGCTTGGATCCCTAATTTCTGCTACCGAGGCAAAATGCCAGCCTGCCAATGCCACCCAACAGAGAAGCTGCCACAAACAAAGGTATGTGTGCAATGCCAGCCTTCCGATGATGCCATCCAATTTTTGATTGTTTGGTCAGTGTCTAGCTAGTGGAGCACTCTACGTGACGTTAAAAACACACAACGCAATTCGGTTTTGTAGAGTGCTTTTTGTGAACTGTTTTCCCGCTTTCTTTCCCGCTTGTCTTCTCATTGCTTGCCCGTGATAACACGGAAGCGGCTCGCTTTGCACGCGCAATCACTTAGTATGCCGCTTCAAACAAAAGGCCAGTGTCACTTTGTCCATCGTTGGTGCAAACGGCAGCAAATCCCCCGTATCAGTGGATGCATTGTGACCTCTGGGAGCGCAGTCTCTGGTGTAGCCAAAGCTCCAGGTCAAATCCTCTTTACGGCCTGTCGGAAATGGGTCCTATTCGTGAGCTGCATAGGCACTGATTGCGTGCCTACCGTCGCCAGAATGAAAGACTAACAGCCCAACTAGTGGGCTTCCCGTGTCTAACGAACGCGGCCACGGGTCGCCAATCTTTCCCTTGTCCGGTGAGCGTGCCATGTCATGGAGATTGGCCTCTCCCTTGGACATGGAAAAGACGCCGCCAATATTGATGAGTCTCTTTTCAAAATATCATCTGAACAGCCTGAGGGAAGTATTTGGGGACCGTCCTCGACCGGCCTTGGCATGAAGCAAAGGCCCAGGAAGGCCGTCGGAAACAAACACGTTGATTAGCAACACGAAGGCCGTGACTGAATTTTACATCCTCTCGAGAACAACATAGCCGTCGTCGTGTGACTCATTTTTCATCTGGGCCCGCTGACCGTCATTCTTCAGATTCGGCATGCACTTGGTGTTGGTGTGCAGAACGTGCAGAGGTTCAACTCCAGCCCCTATGAATCCTTGTTCGTCTGGCAGCTCCATTTTTTTGGCGGGCGATAAAACGTCGTATTTTTTCGACCTGTCGGGAGGAATGACATATTCGAGCCCTCTTGACATCTGCGATGCAGGTAGCGATAAGCTGGGGCCAAACCTTGGTATATCTTGTTAATCGAACCTAAAGTGTGAAAAGGGAAAGGCAAAAAAAAAAAAAAAAAAAAAAAAAAAAAAAAAACGTACAACAGCGGGTATTCGCTGGTCGTCACCGACCCAACTACTAATCCGCCGATTACTGGTTTAACTAGGGGAGAGCGGACGGGATCCCGTGCTTTCCAGTATCTATGGTCGTACGTGGTAGAAGTGTGTACTATCCCAGCTTATATACGGTATGGATTCACTTTGCTGTGGATTTAATATTTCGTTCGGGCATAGCGATTTGCTCTCCAATCACAGTGAATTCCAACTGCTGACATGAATTGGGCCTCCAATAAATAGACTACAGGGCCTAATTCCAACTCGTACCCAGTCGTAACTTAGTAAATGTACTTGAACTCGTCGTTCTCGCGGTCCGTCAGGTCTAGGAAAGCATTGTCACCCAGGCGCTGCTCTCCGTCGTTGCCGACCTCCATGGGGACGTACTTCTCCTCCATGCTGTGGTCAACCACAACCGCCGGCTTGCCATGGGCAATTCTCGACTTTTCGTGCTTCTTGTTGAGGTACACGAGGTTGAACACCTGGAGGACCACGATGCCAATCATTGCAGCAGTGACACCAAGAACGCCTTGTAGGCCGGGGCGGTAAGCTGGCGCATCCTTCTCGTCAAACAGCAGCGGGCCAATGATGTTGCCGGCAGCCGACGAGGCATTGAAAAGCGACATGGCAATGGATTTCTTGGTGTAACCACCAGTGTTTCCGACGATCCACGAAACGATGGGCGCATTGCCGCCAAACACAAAGGCCAGCAAGTAATAGCCGACAAGAAGACCGGCAGTGTTTTTGGATTCCCGAGGCAGCAGGTACATGACAATCAGACCCGCCAGCACGGGCAGCGAAAGAGCAAGGATGATCGCGGACTTGAGCCGCAGTTTCAGGCAGGCATAGGCACAGGTGCAGATAGCAATGACCTGCATAGCGCCAAAGGGAATATTCAGCAGAGAAGTCTTGTACTTGTCGAAGCCGAGGCCCTGGAGAATCAGAGGGCCAAACGCATTGATGACCATGGCACACACGTTTAGGCACAGTGCCATGCCAATCCAGAGGTACGTCTTGACCTCGCGGGCCGTCTCGAACAAGTGCTTGACCTTGAACTTGCGACTACCCGAACCGGACTGGTTGGCGCGCAGGCGTTCCACGCCCTGGAGGCGCTCGTGTTCTGTCAAGAACCAGGCGCTGCTAACATCGTCAGCCATGAGCCACCAGATGGGAAAGGCAGAGGTGACAGTAAGCAGGCCGACGGTCAAGAACAGAATCCGCCATGCTGCCAGGGCAGGGTTGGCGATCCGCGAGAGGCCGTATGACAGTGCTGCAGCCACCATGGTGCCAATGCCGTTTGTCGCATAGAAAGCGGCAATGCGCATGGGGTGCTCGGAACGGCGGTACCACTGGCCGACGATGATTGAAAACAGCGGCAGACAGCCAGCTTCAAAGAGGCCCAGCAGGAAACGGCAGGCAAACAGCGCGCCGAAGCTGGAGCAGGCAGACATGCAAGCCTGGGCGGTACCCCAGCACAGCACCAGGGCAGGGAACAGAATCCGGTGGGGGACTTTAACAATGAGGTACGACGAAAAGGGCTGCCATGCGAGCTGTGCAATCGGTGCCGCACTGGACACGAGCGAGTATTGCCGCCCGGTCAAGTTGTTGTCCCGCTGCAGGTCAAAGAGAGCTCCGTATCCGAGGACGGTCTTGTCGACGATTTGCAAAAAGTATCCCCAGACGAGGATGCTCATAATGACCTTGTCGGTTTTGCGCCTGATTCTTTTGCTCTGGAAGTGTTAGGCATGAAACCAGGTATTGTCCACCCCTGGGTCTTCTTCACTTACATCTTCTTCTGTCAAGTCCACACGCTGGCCACCCGTCAGAACGTCTTCCACATTCTTCGCAGGAGCGTCGGAGAACTCGACATGGTCATTGCCCTGCTTCGGTAGCACGTCTTCCATGATGGTGATAATCAAGGAGAGTAATCTAAACGTATATGTGTGGAGAAGTGGGTCGAGTCTGGGGAAAAGAATAAAGTAACAAGTCTGGGGGGGTATACAAGAGGAGGCAGACACCTCAGCCTATTTATATTTATGCCCTCTCCCTCCATCCATCTACCTGGTGATTTTAAACGAGTCAGATCGACAACTTTGCTTTTACAGGAATTACTAGTTTCTTTTTCTTCGGTCTATCCTTGTACCAGGTTTACGGTGCCCTCCTGTTTTCCACAGCAGAAGGCCAAGGTCTCTAGCCACGTGAAGAGTCAAAGTCGTTTCCCCTAAAGCTGTCCCCCCTCGTAACGCTAAAAAAGCGTCACCAACTCCAGAACGATTTACGTGGGGAACAAAGACGGAGAGTTTACGAGGATATGTATGCGTGTACAAGTATATCCAAAAGGGAACTTGTTCGCCAGGTTTGTAGTCTCCATGGGAGGCTCTTTTAATGACGGCAGAAGTATCCCCCGAAAAAAAGTGCGGGGAGGGCACCCTACCAATGTGGAGAGAAGTCCGAACCTGTCAAGAGGACGTGTAGATCTCTCTTCGCCACCCAGGTCCATGGCCGGTTCGAAGGATTTCGTTTACTTGGTTATCGATACGACGTGCATACGACGTCAGTGCAAGGTTGTGTGCGTGTTACTCTGGTATGAAGCCAAGCTAGCCAAGACCTGTGCGAGTCCACACGATGGTCCGGGGTGTTCACCATCTACTATGTAGCCTGTGCGTGCTTACAACATGGACAGGTCAACTATCGGTTGGGGCTACTCGTCTTGTCTTCCGACTGGTCCCCGACCTACTTTGTACGCTGGCGTGTAACACCTGTCACTGGTGGATGAATTAGTTGATCCTGTCTGATAATGCGGAGTGCAGGTGCCATCTCTGACAGTGACAGTGATAGGTGTTTCCAAGATGACTCCGTGTGGGGGAATCCTCTATATGGGGGACCTTCCCCCTTTTTCAGTATTCGATATTTACATAGATAGTAGCATCCAGACTGGCAGGTATCATGGCCTCTCCGCAGCGTATCGTTTATCCAATGGCAGCAGGATGGAAGCAGGCACCGTGGCTCGTAGTATTCTGTCCAATGGCAGGTATCAACACTAGTAATTTGCACAGCACCCCAGATTGCCTTGGCGACAACAGTACAAAGAAGTCTGACCACCCCAATATATGTGACGACGACGTGGCTGTGAGTTGGATATTTGTCTCCCTGAATATTTGTCTCCCTGAATATTTGTCTCCCTGCGGGTAGACAGAGTCCCCCTGACCGATCGGACATCGCACAGAAGATGATCTTTTTAAGGTCGGCTGTATGCTACATAGTACTGGACTATGCATTCCCTGTACGTCTCTGTACGGGTTTATTCTTCGTGTGCCATGTTCTCCATGGAGACAGTGCATACAGCCAGGCTTACTTTTCTGAGGCTCCGTGACCCCCACGTACCCAGAGACGGTAATATCAGGTCGACTTACTACATAGGACAGTGTTGACAGTCTGGTGACCCAAAGCAGGTGCTGTTTGGCAGCGGTGGCTATTTTGGAAAAGCTATGCCCCAGGACAACCACTTCACTTTCACCTTTTCGGTAAACTATCACCAATCTCAATCAGCAGCTTCTAAGCGGTGTGCAACAACAGGGATCGTGATTGCGTGTGGGGTCCGTCGGTGCTACATAGTACTCATGGAAATGTAGAAAATGAGGAAGTGGAAACAGGGAAAGCCACAGGAATAGTTGGGGTTGGCCGGATTTGGTGACAATGAAACCCCTGTCGAAACCTCGGACCCTATCGGACCTACCTATCGTATGGTTCAGCTTCTCGAGGGGCCCTGCGATCTGTGTGACCTGTGTGCCATGTAGCTGTTGGCTGGCAGGGTCCCTTTGATGCAAGCATCCGCGCGTAGCTGCAAGTTGGTACTGGATAGGAAATCTCTTTCTCTGAATAGGATCATATACACGATGTGTGCGAGTAGTAGTGTGGCATACTTCACTTCGTACGGCAATAATATCATCAAAAATAAAAACGCATGAACGCTGAATTGTGTATTTGTGTTATCTCATAACCATGGGTCGTGAACTTTGTCTGCCAAAGACATTAACAGCTGATATCACAGGCCGTGAGACCCCCAGATGCCTGTTTGCATCTCGCCCAGGGTCTGCCCGAAATCCTGCCAGTTAAAATCCTCATCCATGTTGATATCCATTTCGCCAGACATGGCCGCAAACGACAGCACATTGGAATAGTCCGAAGAAGGATCTGCAGAATCCTTCCACAGCCATGGAGGCGGGTTGTCTTTGACGACTTCATCCACCAGCGGGGTGTCTGAAAACGACGCACCCCCCGCAGCAGCGGTTGCTGCTGCTGAACCGTCGGCCGGTTGTGTTGCGCCGGATGCTATGTCGCTATGGCCTCTATCGGCCTTCGTCGCAAATGCAGCAAGGGTCGGATCTTGCCGCGGCATGTCGGCGCTGCCAAATGTGCCGAAAACGCTGCCATTGTCCACGGCCGCTGCATCAGGAAAGGCCATTGGCCAGAGATCTGACGGCTGAAAGACTGGCTTGGTAAAGACGTGGTTCAATAGTGCAGTATTTTCTTCGTCCATTGCAGGACATTGATTCTGTGATGGCTGTCCGCCTTCGGATTGCTGTCGTGACTGCTGCTGCTGCTTATTTGGCTGCTGTGTCGACGACGAACGCCCGTATGGTGGCGCACGCTGCTCAGGGGACCGGACGCTAACACTGGCCAACAGAGTCTCCTGCTCGCCTGGTGTTGGAGTGTGTTCGGGCAGCGATGGGAAGCCAACGAGCTGGAGCCACTTGTTCCTCCAGTCCTTGTTGGCTTCGCTGCCCCGGTAAGATGAGAAGAGTGTTGGCGCCGCAGTTCCCCTGTCGTCTCTGTCCAGCGCTACGACTTCCTCCAAATTTCCATTCAGTCTCTGCAACTCGGACTCTCGGTGTTTGCGAGCCTTGTTGTACAACATGCGAAAAGGAACCCACACCGCCGCATTGCTGACCATGCCCTGCAGGTCGTGGGACTTGATGTTGCTTATCAATTTCGTCAGGGCGTCCCATGCACGTTCGACAGACGAATTCCACGGTCGCCTTGCTACCTCCATCAAAGTGTAGGCAACGGCATGCCACTGTGTATATGACTGGAACAGCCACCGCCACTGCTTTGTTCGTGGGTCACCGGTCAGGATGTTGGTGTATTCAAACAGCTCTGTCGCCCCAGCAAACAGGCGGTCGCGTAGGTCTGTCGGCAGGGCCTCGTTTCCAGGGGCGGGGAACAGCACTGGCTGATAGATCACCAGAGTCAGCTTGGCGCAGATGACACGGGCAATGTTTGCAGCCACCCAGAACATAGGGTTGGCACCGGAGTCGACGCCCTTCAGGTAGACGTTTTCCACGCGGTTGTACACGTCCAAGATGACTCTCTCACGATCTGGCAGCGACTGTTCCAGGGAAGATGTGTTGTCGTCACCGTGGTATGAGTGGATAAGACGCGCCGCCTGACAAATCTCGAACCGAATGAGAGAAAAGGTCATGTCCGTCGCGCCCTCGCGGGCAACCGGTAGCTCGACACTTTCGGGGCTGATCTCGGCGTCGTTGATGTTCAGTGGAAGGCGTGTATCAAAGTTCCGGTCGAGGATGAGGTCTGTTCCCAAATCTTCAGCCGAGCGCATGTCCAATATGCAGAGTGACCAAAACAAACGGCGACGCATTTCAACCTCGAACGGTTTCAAAGTGGGGAAGTGGCTTCCGTCGCGGTGCAGGCCAAGGGAATGGGAGATGCGGGCAGCGAGTCCTGTCAGAGTCCACGCCAGCCTCGTGTCATCGTGGCGGCGGACTAGGACCAGGTACAGAACAAAAGCCTGCATGGTAACGATCTCGGAGGAGGTCATAAACTCTGCTTTTGCCAGGGCCTGTTCGAGAGCAAATCGATATTTGGTCACCAGAAGCTCTTTTTCGGCCAGAAAGTTTGTTTGGACCTCTGATTCCTCCAGAGAGCAGACAGCGGCGTAGTAAATGGCAAACATCAAAGCCTCCGCAGCCGGTGATATGTTGTTAAGATTCGCCCGCACATCGCGGATGAGCTTGCTGGTTGTGGGAATGTGGAGGATCTTCACGACTGGGTCGACGTTTTCCTGGTAGACTTGCCAGATGTAGGGTATCAAAGAGGGGAGGGGGTGAAGGGATCGAAGGTCTACTGATGCAGACTGGTATCCAAATACAAAGGCGTGGTGGCTGGTGTATGCGGATGCGGATGCGGGTTTGTCCTCGTTCTCAATGGGAGGTGTGCTTTCAGTGTCTGAATTGTCGCTGTCCTCGTTGATTCGCTGTGTCTCGGCGCGAAGTTCGTCGAGCTGTACAGTTAGCATATTTGTTTGGCAATGCTCAAGAAAATCTCTCCGAGCCCAGTCTTACCTCGTCGTTGATCTTGCTCCAGAAGCCACTGCTGACATAGCGAGACCGGCCGTAGTCGTTGATAACGAGGTTTCCCAGCTGCTTCTGGGTCTCTTTGGTCTCGCTAACGAGAGCGCCATAGCTCGAGTTGTTGCCCCCGACTAGTCTGCCTGGACTACCTCCCGCCTGGAGGTTCCCTGCAATTGAAAATGCCCTCTGACTTCCAGAACCACGACTGCTGGCCGCATCGCCGCTGCCTCCGTGGCCTCCCGCGGTGGTATCCGGCGAGCCGCTGCTCGAGTGCTGTCTGGTGGCTTCCAGCTCGACCTGCCCGCTCAGGTCCTCCACAATTCCTTCCAGTTTGCGCAACCGCTTAAGCAGCTCGATTTCCCGTTCGCTAGACTGGTGCGGCCGCAGGGACTTGGGCTCTTTCCGCCGTGGCCGCCGTGGAGCTCGCTCGGGTGCTGGGAAGACGCAGGGAATCAATGCGCGGCGACAGTTCGTGCATGGCATGAGCTTGTCGCAACGAACCTTGCGTCGCCGACATGTCACGCAGCTTCTCGGATTGAGCTCGGTGCTGGGGACTTCTGTTGGACTGTAGACCGTCGCTCCCGAAGGCTGTGTCACTGCCCCGGGGACTTGTGGGAGAGCTTGGCCGCCAGGACCGAGGAGGCTCGTGGAGGAGGCGGCGGTCGAGCCGGATGCAGAGGCCGGGGCATGATCTTGTGCCGATAAGACGTTGGATGCGGGGGAATCCTGTTCTGGGATCGCGTTCGAGGCCTGGAAGGTGTTGTCGGCCATCTTTGCGCACTGAGGGGGGGGAGGGAACGCAGGATTCGGGTGAAGAAGAAAACCCAAAATCCCGATGTGCCAGCCAGAGCCAAAAGCCACCAGGGCGGACAGAAAATGGCCGGTCAAATCATAGGACAGACAAGTATCTTGCGCACACGTTTTCCAATGTCGCAGTCTGCCCGGCAGTCGCAATTGAGTGTCTCGGATTCAACGTCGCAAATAATGCGAAAGGGAGGGGGGGGCCGTCAGTCCGCGGCAAGTCCTGTCGTCGTTAGTAAGTCCGCCCGAACCTGCGGGAGTGACTCGCTCGGTGTCAGCAAATCATAGCGCCGACTAAGTCCGTGATCGGTTTTTAGCACCACGTGATTGGTATTTTGGAACATTTTTGGGGGCGGAGAGGTCATAATAAGCAAATAAGCTGCCAAGGCACTTGAGAGGGGCATTTTAGGGCATATCGTCCCAGCTGCAGCCCATGAGGAAAGTGCCACAGGGAAGGTGCCACCAGCATTCCCCACCCCGTGGTTTCTACACTTTTGACATTGAAGTCTACAAAGTTAGTCTACAAAATTCTAAAGTTTCTGGCTTCCCTTGCTTTTCGTCTCTTCCTTTAGTAGTGCGAGTGCATCGGCGCGGAGCACGAGCTCGACGTCCCTGGGCCCCTGCTTCGAGTGCCTCACTAGAACCACACGATAGTCATCACCGCTCCGTCCCAGGTTCTTCAGCTCCGGCCCCGGCTTGTCCAGCGCCAGAATCGCCCGGCCGTCAGGCAGCAGCGACATTATTATGGGGCTTATGACCAGGTCTGACCACGCTTTCTGTTTTCCAGGAATAGCTGGCTGCCGGATCAGTTCCCGCAGCTTCTCCCGCTCGCTCGCGTATCTGGCTTTGCTGACATCCCCCGGCGCGTCTGCCGCCACGGTGCTTCCCAGGAGGGGCGCAATCAGCGAGAGGATATACAGTTGTGGGGGGAACAGGATGATCTCGCTGGCTTTGGCACGTTGGAGCCATGTGGATGCGGCTGCAAAATCTGCGGCCATGACTTCTGTCAGGTCGGCCTTTGCTTTCGAGCTGCTGTCGCCGGCATCGGGCGCGCCCGACCTGCTTTCCACATGAGCAGCCAATGGCATAAAGTAAATGTACATTTGCGTAGTGAACCGTCTCTTCAGACCCGGCGGTGTGATCCAACGCGTGAATGGGATAAGGCCCTCTGCAAGATGTTAGCATGGGGAGTCTTGGCAACACCGAGGTCTGTAGTACTTACCAGTGTCCGGCTCGCCGCCAACACTGGTCAGCCAGTCGTCAAACTTGGTCTCGCCCTTGGCGATCTTTGGCCGGCTGCTGGCCTTGACATCCTCGCCAACTTCAAGCAAGGCATCGCCAGTCGACTGTTTTGGTCTGGCAAGTAGAACACCGCTCTCCTCGTATGTCTCTCGAATGGCAGCCAGACGGTATGCCGGCCCATCAACGTGCCGTTCAAGGCTGTCCACGTCTGGTATCACTTCGTGGAACGAGCTGAGGTTGCCGCCCGGGAAGACATGTGCAGATGCAAAGGTGCCATTCTGGACGCGGTGTAGGAGCAGGATCTCATTTTGAGGGGATACAACGACGACACTGGCTGTTAGCATAAACAGAGAAAACAGATGCATTGAAGAAAGAAAAGGGCCATACCTCGCGCTTGGTGCTGGTACACTTGGGGGTGCCTTTGGCTTTCCCTGTTCCTTGGAAGTAGACATCTTCCGAGTGTGCAGTCCGCGTTTCGGTGTCACTGGCTGATGCGGTGTAAACAATGGCAGGGTCCTCTGGTGCGTCTTATGTACAGATCCGGATGCAGGTACGAGGACAGCCTTCTTGGGGTGTGGTTGGGTTGCCGCGTTACATGAACTGTTCAGACGGCTGACTGGCAGACAAGAGCAACTAAAAGAGCGAGTTGAGCCTCGCAATAAACAGCTCCCCCGCATAATCCTTAGATCTTTCCACGCGCCCCCTTGTCAGAGAGAATGTGATAAAGATAAATCAAGCTATTATGGGTGCTGCTCTTGTTGGTCTGGGCTTTGGGTTGCTGGTGGAAAAAGGCGGGGGATGAGGTCACTAACCTGGATAAGCCGAGGTTCGCCTGTGATAGAGCCAGTTTGCGGGGAGGCTGCGGCCGCTAACAATTCAATGAGCTTGGCCAGCATTCAAGCCACAGCTTTAGATTCAAAACATTACCGGATGCTTTTTCTTTGGGCAACCTTGCAGTACCCCCTTTGTCTTTATTTTCTTCTACATGTTCTGCTTGTGTAAAATCAACAAAACGGGGTTTTGAATAAAGATGTTTGCGAAACACAATTAAAATAATTTATTTGATTTTCATTTCACAATGAAAACAAACTTCCAATGCATTATTTGAAGTGTCTTGCTAAACAAACATTTGGAACTTGAAGGTAACAACTCCAAAACTCGCTTTATTTTTGGCTGCTCAGTATTCTTCGTTAAGCTAATACCGTATTATTCAGGAATAAGACACACGAAAGCCAGAACTGCTACAAATACCATCTTACAAAACAAGACATCCGAAATCGTAAAAGTCATACTGTCATAATCCAAACTACTACAGTTTCCTTGACTTGCCATGCATGTTCAATTCCCAAGTGCAGCAGACACTCTTCGATTCACACCATTGCTTCACCTCCTCTGCCGTCACAGTTCCTTCATAACCAACTCGAAGCAAGTGTCCGTCATTCAGCCATTCAGTGAACGACTCGAGGATGATGGTGTCGAACATCAATATTTTGTCGTACCACGAGGGTGAGGCCTGGTCTATTGTGCGTGACGTCGTAGTGACTGCCTTCGTGATTTGCTCGAATAGTTCTGCATCGTCACTGGTGATCGTCGTATCGAGCGTCAGGTCGGGGGTGTCTTCAGCATCGCTCGAAATGTCCGAAGAAGGCGCCGGCGACAGGGGTGGTACTGAGGGCGATAGACACACGTCGGACTCTTCCGAGTCTTGGATTTCGAAAATCTCTTGCGTCTTGGGTGTACCCCGAGGTTTGCTGGCCGGGGATTGCGGTTTCTGCTTGGAACTGCCACCAGAGGCTCCGCCCACCGGTATCAAGGCCGCAGCAGCGGCTGCCTTTGCTCTGCTTGCGGGGACTGACCGAGACGCTGCTTCCTTGCTGGGCTTTGGGGCCTTCGCCTTGGCACTGCTTGCGGTCTTCTTTCTCGGCTTCGCTGTGGTCGACTTGGCAGCCGCCATCGCCGTCGCCGACGTTGACATGGACGTCGATTGCGTGGCTGTCCCGGGAACAGGGTTGTTGGACGCCGTCCAGCATTGGTTTAGCAAGGCAATCATCGCTGTGCGACTACGAACTGGCTTATAGCCGTAGTGCGAGACTTGCTTTGCCAGCTGCGCATCACTCTGGATCAGGAAGTTTGGGGGTTGAAAAGCTGGTGGCTCAAATGGTTGTGTCGGGTCCTGCTGCGCTGGCTTGGGATGTTGTGCTGGTTGGGGCTCGGGTGGTTGTGAAGGCTTTGGCTGCTGCGCCGACATTGGTGGCTGTTCTGACACAGTCAAATCGCGATCAGTCTTGGCCGGGATGCTCCGTCTCGATCCAAAAACGGAATCGCTCAGATTGAAATCATCTTCCACAGAAATGTCAACCCGCGGGCTTAGCGGACCCTCTCCTGGTGCTTGATGTGTAACATGGTCGTTCTCTGCGTTCTCGGCCGCTTTCCTCATCTGGAACAAAACTTCTGTGGGGTCCTCTGGAAATTCGATATCTTCTTCCAGATCAATGACGCCGTCGGTTTCCAACCCCCCATCTTCGTCTCTGGCTGCTACATCCCAGAGCCTGGCTTGCGACGTTTTTTCTGTCGACAAGTCAACTGTGGCCGCATCGGCGAAAAGGTTGATGTCAGCTCGGTTCGAAGATTGCATGGCTTCTTGCAGATCGCGAAGAAAGCTCGGCGATTCCTCTCTTGCCAGCTGACTTGAAGTTCCAAAAATAAAATCCTGCGCGGACGACTCCCGCATAGCGGACTTTGGTGAAAGCAGCACCTTTTTCTGCGGCGGCTTCCTTTTCGCTCTCGATGCTGTGCCTTTCTGCTTTGTTGCGGGCCGTTTCCTGGGTTTCGCTGTCGGGTATCCCGGATTCCAGAGCACCTCGTCACTGGGTTCAGCTGCTTTGTCCGCCTCCTTTTGCTTTTTAGAAACGCGTTTGGGTTTCCTGACCGGCGATGGTGCCTCGTCTGTGGCTGTCGATTCCTCCGGGGGGTCGGCGTAGGCAGCAAGTGCCAGCTCGGTGATTGTTCTCAACCGTTTCTTGGTCGATTTCGCTTTTTGCTTCGTCGCAGGCTGGTTCTTCTCAGAGGGCGTCGCAGTCTCGCTAACGGCAATCATCTCAATTTCCCTTCTTTTTGCCAATGCTCGGCCATCTCTTCCGTCTTTCGCACTTTGTCGGCCAGCTTCTTCGTCTATTTCGCAGCGGAAACTGTCGTGTAATGTGGCAAATACTCCATTCCCATTGGCTGCCAATGGGTTATCAGGAGTAGACCGTAGCTCAGCTCCAGCTGATCCAGTATCGGAGGTGAGGCAGACGATAGCTGTGTCGCGCGGTGGCGGGGTCCAGTCTCGCCGTCTTTTCATGGCAGGTGCAGGATCGGGTAGGAGGCTGTCGTCAGCATTCAGGTCATATGAGTCTGTCCGGTGGATCAATGACGCCCTGTCCGGTGTCGTTGTGGGATGTGCCGTTGTCGGCGCATCGAGTGCTGCCCTAGCGGCCGAGTCTCTGCTGGGACTTGTTTGACGGGCCGCTGCGGTCTTCGGAGCATCTTTGTTGGGGGCTTTCCTAGAACTGCCAACTAGAAATTTGTCTCCATGGTCGCCACTGGAGGGAAAGAATACCGATGTTCCTGTGGCAGGACGTTGGCCGAGTGGTGTCCGGGGTGATGATGAGATAATAATGGCTTCGGCGTGGGAGAAAGATGGGAGACGCGGGTTTCGCTCCTGGCTAGAGAGCATTGTCAGCCGTCGGGAAAAGGTGCAGATGCGCAAGGCGCACCTGCATCTGGCGTGCATAAGACAGTGTCGTAGTTCGTGAGAAGGTAGGTCGGTATCGAAGCCAAAAGGAGGGCTTGATCGTGTCTGGGCCCAAAGGATGCTGATGAACGCACCGTCAAAAAACACGGTTAGTGCACGCTTAGTAGCACTGTACTGGTCGCGTCGGTGTCACGAGCTCATGTGACCCATCAGGTGACGAGAGTCAACCCCTAGTCCCCACAAATATTTGAATTAACAAATTTTGTGCGGTCTAAAAATTTCCTTGCCCCTCACAAACTTTCTTTTCCTAGTCGGCAATCACGAACGAACAAACAACTTTTGCATCTACCGTCCAACCACGAAACCCAACCCCATTCCCCAGCAACCAAACAAACCGCTACAATGGAGAACGAGAGAGGCGAGATTGTCGACCTGTACGTGCCGCGGAAGTGCTCTGCCACTGGCCGTATCATCAAGGCACAGGACCACAGCTCCGTCCAGATTTCCATCGCCAAGGTGAGTTTTTCTCGATGAATTTTTTTGCGCCGATTCTCCATCCGCCGCCCTCGATCCTGTTACAAAAGTACAGAGATTCTAACTTATTTTCTTATCTAGGTCGACGAGAACGGCCGTGCCATCGCAGGCGAGAACCACGTCTACGCTCTGTCCGGCTTCGTTCGCGCGCAGGGTGAGGGTGACGACGCTATCAACCGCCTGGCCCAGCGCGACGGCTTCCTGAAGAACGTCTGGAGCCCGGTCCGGTAATTTTGTTGAACGGGACGGAAGGAAAGACGAGTCGAGATGGGAGGAAACGAAAGATAAAAAATAAAAGGATGGCATAGGAACTGAAGAAGCGCGCGACTTGGCTTGGCTGGCTCCTAGGAAGAAGGATGCGACAACATTCCAACCGACATACCCCAACCCAGGCAGCAGGAGACTTTGAAAATGTCGTTTTTTGTTTTCAATTCGGCGCCAAGAAGGAATAGCAACAACTTTGGGGGGGGGCATACCAGTTCCGAGGCTTTCGGGTACTATTGTTTTAAAAAGAGAGAAAAAAAACAAGATTTTTCCACGGATTGTTTCGGGATGCGGTGATTGGCAGTTTGGGTGATTCAACGAATCGGTAAATCGGCGACTCGAATGCGGGCATCGATATTGCTATTGCTTGCTTCATTACTTTGGTGAAGCATCTCGACAAGAAAAGTCTCCATGGGTGGCATTCATTGCCCTTCCCCGTACCCATGGATTCTGGGACTACCTCGATAGTCTCCAGGTGTCGCAGATCAAACTTTGGCCTTGAAAAAGCCGTGACTTTCAAGGACGAAGTCATGGTACAGATACGGGCCATACATGTGGCGTTGTTTTGGTTTGCCTGCTTTCCCTGACTGATCTTGCAATGCGATTCGCGATGCTCGCAATTGGCCTTTTCTTTGGTCTAGTTTTTCTCCCCATTCTTCCGAACTTCGCCTCCAATACCTCAAAGTTCCTGAAACCCTACCGTTTCTGCATTTCCTCCCTTTTTTGACATTCTTGTAATTCTTCCCTTTCCATTTCCTCCACAGTCGCTCTGAAAATTGACGACCAGTGCACGACTGCCCGAATGACTAATCAGAATATTACTCATCTTCTTTGGATTTCCAAATGTCCAGTGACATTGTATCTGAGTTACATTTTGCTCCTTTTTAGGAGACACATAAGTTGCGTAAAATTTGATTAAACCTCTTATTTCCATCCCCTCCTTCCCGTTTTTACAAGAACCACCGGAAATCGGGTGATGCCGGTCCCTCGGCAAGCTTCTCCGTCGGGATATCCTTGGCCTGGATGCTGAAGCCTTGCTTCCGATCACGACGCTTGTTGTCGTAGATCATGAAGATGAGCAGCAGGACGGTCAGAAGGCAGCCGCAGGCGCCAAACGCGGCAGTCGTGGCCAGAGCGGGAATGTATTTGGGTGCGTCCTTGTTCTGGAAAATGTTGGAGCTGACGACGCCCATGAGGTTGGCAATGGGGACACCGAAACTGGTAAGGACCACGCGGCGACCTTCGTTGGCAATGTTGTTATTGTACAACACGTCCAGCAATACACTGGGAGCCGACGTGCCCCAGCACATCATGAAACTGGCAAAGTAGGCCACGTTAATGTCGGACTCGACGTCGATGGCGGCGTAGATGATGAAGCCGATAAATGTGAACAGGAATCCGAGAGCGACAAACGGTGATCGCAGCCGAGTGTAGTCACTGGCAAACGCCAGAATCAGAAGCATGGCCGCGCCGCCGACGTTGGGCGCCACAGTGTACAGGTTCGTCTTGACAGTGGTGTAGCCGAGACGGGCGATGATCTGGGGCAGGAACAGAGACACACTCTGCAGCGGCACACCGAGACAGATCTCGATACCAAGAATGAACCAGCTGGTGGGCTCGCGGAAAATCTTGAAGGCCTCGCGGAGAACAAATTTCTCATTGACGACGGCCGAACTGTCGACGGCCATGCGGTGGTAGGCGAGCTTCTTTTCCTCCTCGTTTAAGAAACGGGCCTCGGATGCCGAGAGAGGGAGGTAGAGAAAGGCAAATACGGCAAACAGGACAGAACAGCCACCCTCGAATAAGAACAGCAGACGCCAGTTTTCAATCGTGGTCGAGTTGACCTGGAAGAAGCCGTAAGCCAAGAGACCGCCGAAAGCGCCGGCAATGTTGGAGGCGGCATAGAAGATGGCCAGCCGGCGGGCAAGCTCGCCACGACGGTAGAACCTGAAGCCAGGGTTAGCCATTTTTTTCACTATCGAGCTATGCTGGAACCAATGGCGTTTCCTATAACTCACATTGTCTGGTAGTAGATGACCAGTGGGAAAAATGCCGACTCGCTCATGCCGAGGAACCAACGGATGGCCATCAGACCACCATAGTTGTGAACGGCGGCAGTGCAGAGCGTGCAGGTGCCAAAGCAGAACATCATGGCGGGCAGGATACGGCTAGGGCCGTACTTCTTGCCGAGAATACCGAGGAAGGGTGCCGTGACGACATATGGGACAAAGAAGACACTGAGAAGGATGTTGTACTGGTTGCCATGTAGCTTGAGACTCTTTTCCAGGCCGGCCGTTTTGGCATTACCAAGATTACTGGAACCTGTTAGCAAATTCACCAAACCTTCTGGGATTGTTGAACACAACGTACCTCTTGTCGAGAGCATTAAACAGGTACATCACGGCCAGGATGGGCAGCAACCGAGAATCAAACTTCCAGACGAGGGCCTTCTCGGCCTTGTGGTCGAGGACGTAGGGAGTGTCATTTTCGTTGACGATGCCCTTGCCGGTGATGATGGTGGTGGCTTCGGGGCCGAGATCCGACGAAGCCTCGATGTCCTTGATGGACGAAGCTGTCTTCTTGGCATTATCGGATAAAGAGTCCATGTTGGCGGTGTTGAGAGTGAAAGACCGTAGGGAGATGGGAGGCAGGTACACGGTGAAGGACGACAGACCGAGATCGCGGCTTTATTATAAGCCAGACCGAGACAACCTCGACACTTTTGATAGTATCCGGCAGACTGTATATCGTGCGACACCCCGTGAATACGCCCGAGAAGACCGTCAAAGGATGTGTGCCCTTACGTGGGGGTCAAGGGATGAGGAGGTCTGTGTGTCGGGGGGGGCTTCGCTGGGAATATATGAATACTCTCTGGGGCATGATATATAACGCGGATCTGTCCATCCCAGAAGCAGCGTCGGCGGTGTGTTTTCCGACTGCAGTAGATGGGGGTCA
This sequence comes from Raffaelea albimanens, assembly GCA_002778245.1. Classification (NCBI taxonomy): domain Eukaryota; kingdom Fungi; phylum Ascomycota; class Sordariomycetes; order Ophiostomatales; family Ophiostomataceae; genus Raffaelea; species Raffaelea albimanens. The sequence continues at coordinate 67,348 of PCDJ01000001.1, forward strand.
CAAATGGGTAAAGCAAAATGTACAAAGTACGCGTTCTTCTTCAAAGTAACATTCTCCAATGTGGCAGCCAGCGAGGTTGGCCAACGGCTTCCCCGATATGTGCGGGCAGATAACAAGAAACGAAACAGGAAACACATCTAACGGACCAGGGCATGGGCCTTACCCCAGGCTTTTTCGGCCCTCTCATTGGGAGCTTGGGGGCCTTCTTTATCTACACCCAGTTGGCCCCGTTGGAGTTATGCCTCGCTTGGCCTAGAGGTGTTTCGCCGCGGGGTCCACTTAACAGTACCATGTACGTACTCGTGCAAGCCGGAGAATTGACGAGAGGCAATCTGGTACTTTTGGGTTGGGCTGGGTTGGAGTGCCTCACAGATAAGAACGCAGGTGTCGCCCGTTGCTTTGCTTTGGGGACAAAGAAGTGGTGCGTGCTTACCCACAGCTCCAGGAGAGGAGACGGGTCTCCACAAGGACCGCTATCTCGTCGAATAATTGATGTGACAAATTGTCGCTGTGAGATTGCTTTGCGCGAGGCATACCTTGTGCGATATCGTCAATGATTGGAGAACACGGGTTACGACAAGGTATTTCTTCTTCCTGGCCGCTGCCAAGGCTTGTATCCGATACAAAGGCCACCATCAGGAGAAGCCACACCTAATGCCAAGTTCTGTTCTGAGCATTCGCAGTCTGTTTCTTGATTATAATGCCAAGACTGGAGTGTTTTTCTCTTCGTCTGCTCTCGTCTTCTTACTCGCCGTCTGCGTGTTGTCTGCATATGTAGTATCTTCCTATAATGCCAAGTCGTCTCTCATCTCCTCTCCTCTCCTCTAATCAGTCTTGAACGTCGACCCCAGATCTCCCCATTTGATGTTGGACCAGGTAACCTGGGTGGCTGGGTGCGTCTTCTCAATCAGCGCCGGGTCGCCAACCTTGCTGTCGCATGGGCCCGAGTTGCCACTATCAAGCCAGTTCATGAACTGGCCACCGTCGTTCCAGATGCTAAAGATAAGCACCATGCCACGCTGCAGAGCCTCTCCCATGCCTTTCAGCCCACCCAGCTTTTCAAACGTGGAATTCCCACAGAACTGGTCAGTGATGGAGATGGTGTTGGGCGAAGTGCTGTTGTTAGCAGCTGACACGCTCGCCTTTGTCGAATTGCCGGAACTCGCGGGACTCGAGACTGTCGCTATAACCCTCCCGTTTTGTATGTAGATGCGACGGATCTCGGCCAGCGTGGGATGCGGGTCCCGGGTATGGACCCTGGTGGTGCCTCGCCTTAGTCTTGCGTGGGATGCGCCGCCGGCCGACAACACCGCACTGCTGTTCGTGCTGCTGTTCCCGGCCGACAAAAACTGCGTCACCACGGTAAACGGCCTGGTGGTGTCGACCGTGCCATTGGGTCCGTAAAAGCTGTGGTAGCCCTGCCCATATGCATTGAAGCCGCACCCGCTCTTGTCACAGACGCCGCCCTTGCTTCCATCCTGGCAGAGATCGCCCGAGCAGGCAAACACGCCCTCGGTACTGCACGTGTGCGGTGTCAGTGCGGTGGCCCTGCTGTTGGCCTCCCAAATGTCCATTTCGTTGCAGCAGATGCCACTTTTGTTTGTGTTGGCCTGTCCATTAGGTAGGTAGTCTGTTAGTCTTACGCGGGGGCAGAGAGAGTCGTATGGCATTTACAGTCTCGTCATCAAGGGGTTTATCCTCTTACCTCGCCATTTATAAAATTGGACACTGGGCATTGGGCATCGCAGTACCCTGTGCCGTATGCAGCGCCGGCTCGGTTGAGACCACTCTTCCCCCCACTGAGGCTCATCTCGGATAGATACAGGGCGCCGTTCATGCCGCACGGAAGTTTGGACATGTCGACGTCAAAGGTGAGTTCCTGGTCGACTAGGCGGAGATCTGCATAGTTGCCATCCCCGTCGAGGAGGTAGACCCTAGGGCTGGAGCCATGGCCGTCGACGTACATGTTGAGGGTCAGGGAGTTGGTGCCATTGGATGTGCTCGCAGAAGAGCCCGTGCGTATCCCTGAGGACGTGTAGTTTGCCCCCTCCAGCACGCAGTTACGTGCACACGTAGCTGCGTCTGGACAGAGCGTCTGGTTTAGCCCGTCCAGTGTGGTGCAGCCCTCGTTGCTGTCGAGCTTGTGGAGCCAGCGGTAATTCGAGTCCAGCACCACGGACGTGTCTTGGGGCCTGCATCCCCCGGCTGTCGAACACTTCCAAGTCGTGAGCTTTGGATGGACCTCGGCAGTGTTGTTGCCTATCTGCTGGGCCTGGGCGAGGAGGGCCAGCGATAGGATAGCTGCTAAAGAGAATTTGCCCATTTTGGGTAACTCGGGGACAGAAAAAGAGTGTAACTAAGAAGAGCAATTAATGAACGGCGTTGTTCCTATCGTCAAGAGGAAGAGAATACGAGAATATGACAACCCATTTCTGAAGAGCAGATAGATGGTGGCCGTTCTTATAACAAAGAGACGAGGCGAAGATGAAAAGATTTCGTGCATTTTGGATTAATTAAATTTTGCAGCACTTGGGTCAATTCGATGCTCCATGTATAACGGAAGATTTAAGCCATGAGTTTGGCAAATTGCAGTTGCAAACAACCGGCAAGTTCATTGAGCCTGTGTGTGGTATGAATTGTTTAATGGAAGCGACAGGCACGCGGCCGGAAGAAATCGAGAGAAAACAGGCACCATTCAAAATGAGACAGGGGAGTACGCGTGGTATAAACTGAGGAGAGCATGCAACCTCATTCAAAGTGATACAGGAGACCGCCCACGTCAGGAACTCAACATGAGGACAACAGGAATTTCAAAATGATACAGGGGCTCGGGCCATTAATCAAATACACGCAACGGACCTTATTCCTCCTTCTTGACCCGCTCAAACGTCGTGACGACGGTCCCGTCGTCCAGCTCTTCCTTACGCTGCTCCAGCTCGTAGTGGCCGAACCAGGGAAGCACCTTGCGCCAAAAGAACCAGTAGACAACGCCCAGAAGCAGCACCACAATGCCGATAATCGGGTACAGCCAATATGGCAGGCTTGTGTCGCCCTTGCCGTTGGGGGGGTACAGGAAAGGCGCCACCAGCAGGAAAGCTTGCCCGGCCAAGAAGAAAATGGCAATGGGGATCCAGACGCGGAAGGGCCGGGGGGCGTTGGGCAGTCGCCAGCGCAGGATGAAGAGGCCGACAACGACAAACGTGTTGATGACGCTCGATGGGTAGCCCTCGACATCGACAATAAAGTTGAAAGCGTCGCCAAAGGGAATGGCCACAATCACGATAAAGCTCGGGATAAAATGCAACAGCAGACCCGCGGAGGGTGCGCCGACGGGCCACGTTCCCGCCCAGAATTTCTGGAACGGGATGACGCCCTCCTTGGCGAGTTCCTGGTTGACACGGGCCTGGGCAAACGTGATGCTGAGGACGTTGCCGAGAGCCGAAATTGCCACAAAGACACTCAAGACGCGGCGGGCCGTCTGGCCAAACACCTTGCCGACAAAGTAGGAGCCGACCGTGATGCCGCTGTCGGCGATTTCTTCGGGTGTAGCAGCCGAGAAGTAGGCGACATTGGCCAGCAGGTAGAGGACGCCGCAGATGCCGAGGCCCAAGGGGCCGGCAATCTTGAGTGTGTGGACGGGTCGCTTGACCTCGTTGAGGACGTAAGCGGCATTGTTCCATCTAAATGTGTTAGAAGGCGTACGCGAGTAAAGCCTGGGTCAGGAGTTCTCACCCCGCGTAGGAGTTCAGCACTTTGAAGAGTGCCGAAGCATACAGGTTGCCAGATGTCGAACTATTGGCAAATGCATCGCGGAAGCTGGCGTGGGGGTCTTTGACGCTCTTGACGCCTCCGCCGAGAACAGCCCAGCCGGTGACGACAATGAACAAGAGGATGATAACCTTGATGGAGCCGATAATGTTCATGAGGGTGACGCTGACTTTGGGGACGAACGTGTGGACAATGGTGACAAATACAATGACGGCAATGGCGATGCCGCGTTCTTCCCACTCGCTAGGGTCGTGGCCGGCGGCGACGATTATGTTTGACGCGAAGACGATGCAACCAGAGGCTCCATTAGGTCAGCAGATTGGGACATGGCGCCAGGTGGGCGTGAAGAAGGACGAGGGTCATCTGCCTGTAGGCATCCTCGACTCACCCGTGAATCCAAGTGCAATTGCTTGTACTGCAAAGACAATCGTTGCCAGAAACCGTGGCCGGTTGTAGACTGCTTCGAGGTACACTTTTTCTCCTCCACTCCGTGGATACATGCACCCAAACTCGAGCCAGACCATGAGTCCGCAGTACGCAATGGCGAGACCGAGGACCCAGAGCATGAGTGCCGCGCCGACACTGCCCACGCCTTGGGTGATGGATGACGGTGTCGAGAAGATTCCTGTTCCGATGATACGGCCGACACTGCAAAGGTAGTCAGTACTTGTTTGAGGTGATGTCTCCGTTGTCTTTCAGTGGATTTGAAGAATCTTCTCTTCTCTTCTTTTCTTCTTTTTTCCTCGCTTCGCTCGATTTGGCTGCTAAATCCCACTTACATCAAAAAGGTTGTCGACACCAACCCCAGGTGCCTACCCATTCCTCCATGCGCGGCCTCTTCAAAGCTCAGCTCGCCGGCCTCACCCGACACAAACAGCTGCTGGTCGGCATCTTCGTCGGCAATGTTGACGTCGGTCCTCTTTTCGGCCCGTCGGTCGGCAGACTGCCATTCTGTCGACGAGTCGGCGGGCTGGATGGCGCCGCTGGTGTCGTGGTGTGACGGCCGGAACCGTGACACAAAGGAAGACATGGGGGTCGGCAGGTTTGATTCGAAGTACTGTAGATACTGGTCCTGGTTATGATGGTGATTTGACGATAGAATTGTTGATCTGAATTAATGGCTTGCTTCAACGATCTGTGGTTCGCGCACAAGACAGCAGAAGAAACAGCAGGGAGAGGCAGGTCAGAAACAACAGGTGCAGAGAGACAGCAGACAGACAGCAGACAGACAGCAGACAAGATCAACAGACAGAGACAGCACGTCAGGTCGGACTGGACTCTTTTATACGGGCGACATTAGCTTTGTGCGTCGTCAGCAGAGGGGAGGTGGCCTCATGCATCAGTCAAGCCACGCATCAGACACACAGACAGCCAGCAGAGCAGACGAAGATTCGGTGTCACCGAGAGCGAGACATTACCTGAGCTGAATGTGTGCCATGCAGGGAGGAATACTAACAGAAAGCAGGCGTCTGTGGCTGGACACTGGCCAAACAGTGGGCAGGAGGAGCTTGCAGCTGTATCAGCTCATCCACTTGTTGATGATGCCATCGATCGCTTGTGTTTGGCCTGCCAGACTGGGAAGAGCTGGATGTATTCTGGAGAGCAAGGGGGCAAGATCAGGCGAAGAGGGAAGAAGCAATAAAAGGAAGAAGCAGGCCACTTGTAAGACCAAGGGAAGGGAGACAGACAGTGTCTGCAGACCAGCAGGCCAGTCATAGATTCACAACCACACGAGCCAAAGAACAACTTGAGCCGGGCAATGAAAACTTTTACTTTTACGAAATTGAAGCCGTCACTAGTTCCGTGTTGACTCTGGGGAAGTAGACGAAAAGCGGGCAGACGGGCGTATTATGGTATTTTGCCATCACGGCTTGAATGGCGTCAACTGCCGATCTGGCCATTGGTGCAGGAGAGGTCAGTTTGGGGCCCAGCTGGACGTGGGCAGGGTGCCCAGGCTGATCCTGCTCGTCTGGTCAGTCGGTCAGGGATTAACGGGGGAGGTCGAGGAGAGTCTATGGGGAGGCACTGTTCAACAACGTCACAGATCGTCCATTGTTTGACAGTTCAAGCACAGTATGTCCCTCGCAACTCTCCAAGCCTAGTCTCACTTTCAAACAATCCATTCATCGCAGCCGCTCAATCAACGTCAACCCCAAGCATTGGCTGGCCTGGGCTGCAGCGGGATCGGCACCTAAAAGAGCTTGTTCTTAGCGGCTCCACTTGGAATACAGCAGAAGGTATTGGTGCTGTAACCGACTGCAGTTGCCTGCAGTCAATTCATTCCAGTTCACAGAAAACCAACTTGCTGTCTACAGCACGCGGCATCAACACCACAACAACTCTGCGATACTCCCACGTCAACATCTAATGCTCAATAACACCAACCGAATCAACTTCTTGTCCATCTGCCTCTATGTATTCTCGCCAAGTAACCGGTAGAGCGCCGAGAACGGCCAAGATGAGATCCAGCTGTGGCGTCAAGTCTGCACATCTATTGGTCATAATTCAGATCATGGTTCCAGGCCATTCCAACTTGGCAGAGTTAAATTCTAGCCAGTGAGAATAACGCTTGGCTGCTTGGTCTTTTTGGTTTGCCCTTCATGCCGTCAAGATTACAGTTGCCCACTCCAGGCCTGAAGCTACCCCACACGCGGTTGTCGCAATTCTCCTAGCGTTCAGGTCGTCTTTTAGTGGCTTCCAGTCTCCTCAAGCGCTGTTATTATCTGGTATTCCCCTGTTTATTTCCCCAATCCCCCGCAGAACCGTGATTCCATAGGCATTGCCACATTCGGACTAGGCCGCAATTCTGAACATCTCCGGCCTATCTCGCCAGCCAATCTGCGCCATTCTGCGCCAATCCAACCAAGCTGCACCACAGCTGCACCCATTGAGCGACCCTTCCTCGTTGCGCGCAACACAACAGCCACTTCTCGATCCTGTGCTGGCAATCGTGCGTGTCTGCGATCGGCGACTAGTCTGCAGCTCGAACGCGCAAATCCGAAGACCCGGCTGGCGAGCTGCTCCCGGAATCGGTCCTCCTCCTCGAGTTCTCCTCGATCACCACATTGGCACCCTCGATATCCTCGACCTCCGCCGTGCACTTCTACGCCCACACCCGCAACCCGCGGCCTGACGTGGGTTTCGCAGCCCGCAATGTCATGACATCACCGCCATGTCTCTCCAGGCCGCTCCGCATCTCCTCCCCCAGAACCGGAAGCTTCGACATCTGCGTGGCATCTACCTCCGCAACCTGACCTTTACTCGCCCACGCGGCCGCACTGCCGACGACGCCAACATCAACAAGCCGCCTGCGAATCTTGAGACCATCCGCCAAGGTGTCGCCCTCCACCATGCCCGCTCCAGCGAGAACCTCCGCCCCGAGCACGTCCGGCATCGTCGCGTGACCCTCTCCAGCACCACTGCCCAATCGCGACAACGCATCCTGGAGCAGGTCCTGGAGTCCAGCACGGCCGATGCCTTCTTCTCTCTTCACTGCGAAGCTTCCGACGAGCCCATATACATCAGCGAGGTGGAGGAAAAGGCGACAGTATGTTCAGTCCTGGAGCGCCCCTATCTCCCCCAAGCTAACCAAGCCCTTTCACCAGAACTTCAACTTTCGCTTTTTCGACCTCTCCCTCCTCGACCCGTCCGTCTCCCGCTCCTCCGAAGTCACCGTCAAGATCTGGGTCCGCCGCTATGGCACCTGGAGCCAGCTGGTCGAAGACGACGTAGACCTGCGCTTCCTCGGCAGCATCGACAATCTGCAGAGCGCACACCTTCCCCCGAACTGTGTCGTCTTCCACCTCATCGACGGTATCTACATGTTTGGGGCGAGCAACACCACGATCCCCTCGAAACAGGGCCCCTCCTTACCGACGTCCTCTTACACTGCCCTCATGTCACTGGCCAATCTGGAGAACTCGACCCAGGACTGCCTCTCCACCCAGACCAAGCTGGCCGACCAAATCAACGACCACCTGTACCACGAAGATCCCGTCGAGCTACCAAATGCACAAGCTCGTCTACAAAGAGCCCGTCGGGGCGTTGCCCACCAGAGACGGATCGTCGAGGCGTCGCGGAAGAAGCGTGACGACGTCAGCATGTCCATTGCGACTCGCCGGACTGCCATCGCGTCTGGCCGGGCACTCCAAAAGAAAGCACAAGCCGACGTTGAGAACGCGTCCAAGAACCTGGTGTCGTCAAAGGCCACTGTGGCCAGGACGGGCGACGATATCCGCGGCCAGCGGCGGCGCGTCTGCGAAGACCTGATCCGCATATTCTCAGTGGTGCCGACGCCCAAGGCCGAGCCTCTGTCGTTCCAGATCTGCGGCATCCCGCTGCCCAACACTGACTACGGCCCGACACTGACCAACGGCAGCGGCAGCTCGGGCATGATGGGCGAAGAAGTGCTGTCGGCGGCTCTGGGATACGTGGCCCTGCTGGCGAATGCGCTGCAGTCGTACCTGTGCGTTGCCCTGCCCTACAAGATCACCGCCTTTGGGTCGAGGTCGACGATTCGCGACACGATTAGCAAGATCCCCGACCACGAGCGAGACTTTCCGCTGTACATCCCCCGCGGCGGCCTGAACGCGCAGTACCGGTTCGACTACGGGTGGTTTCTGCTGAACAAGAACATTGAGACGCTGTGCAACGCGCAAGGCCTCAGGGTGGTCGACATCCGACACACCCTACCCAATCTAAAGTACCTGCTGTATGTGTGCAGTTCCGGGTCAGAAGAGCTGCCGCAGCGGAAACGAGGCGGCGTCAGGGGTTTGTGGGCAAGGCACATTCAGCGGCAGAGCCTGTCGTCGAACCAGGCCGACGACAACGCGAGCATTAGCACGGCGAGCAGCCGACGAGAGAGCCTTGACAGTTTCCGGCCGTCGGCGAAGCAGACGGACAGCGACAGGGCTCAGAATTCTAGCCAGAATTCTAGCCAGAATTCAAGGTTCGGCGAGGAAGGGCTCGAGATTGGGTTTTCGTCGTCTAAAGACACCAGCCAGAGCGACCTGTTCTCTACATCGGCGACGCTGGTCTTGCCGTTTGACGAGTCGGCCGCGCCATTGACATTACGAACAAAGGGGATGAGAGAGCATGTCAACAGGTAGATTGCGAGCGAAGCCAGTGGTGTTTATATCATTTAGAATTTACATGTACATAACAAAAAGATACCATGGCATTGTTACGGCCAAGATGTCCACAATAAGCATCTTTACTGGAAGAGTTGCTGTTTGCTCTGGTTTCAATAGTGCGTATCGCCCATCCAGGTGTTGACTCTACACGTCCGCGAAACAGTTTGCCATATTCGAGGGGACCGCTTCCAAAAGTGCCGATCGAGTTCTCATTCACAGATGAGGATCCCATCCAGCAACGACACCAACAACCGCGCTCTGCATCGGGAATGAGCAGATAACGTTCGCCGTTGGGTCGCCAACAATCTCTCCAGGTCCGGACTGCCAAAACAAGAAACACACCACAGCAAAAGTACGTCGCATCATCGGTATATTATTCAATGAAGAACGTTGTCACAAATAGTTGACTGGCAAGCTTTTTTTCAAAATGCTTGCGCTCACTCTCCCAAAATGCCGTGACGAGAGGAGCTCTCGGTGTATTTTGGCGGTGTGAATGACCGGAACGACAATAGGATGTGTCCGGTAGCACTATCTGTTTGTCCAGTGCCGGTTGTTCAGGCTGTTCAGGCAGTCTTTGAAGCAGTCGATGTTCTGGGTGTGGATTCGTTTCTCTGGTCAGCCGAGGAGGTAGTGCCTGGTTGATGGTTTGCGGTTTCCAGCCAACCTCTCCTGCAGAGGCGACAAGGCAGCTGGCACGCTTGTAGGCGCCGAGGTGCTCTGGGTGTCCCAAAGAGTACCCTTGGATATGTCAAGATGGTTTGGTAAGGAATGTACCCAGAAGAAAGACTCCTGCCAGCCGGGAGTGCCGTGAGATTATCAGCATCGCTGAACAGCTAGTATCGTCGACTAGCAATTTCAAGTCCCAATGCCGGAATGTCTGGGAAGAATGATCGACTTGATACAGTATCGTCGGAAGCCAGGGCCTTTCAGAGCACCAAACGGGCTCGATGTGGCATGGGCACTCCTCCTCGCTGGAATGATACTCCAACAAGGCAGCATTGGAACAATATATAAATAACAGGGAGCCGGCAAGGGAGCTGGAAAGTTTTCCATAGTTGCAATGCTTATCATCGCTGCGTCAGCCGACAGCAAGCAACGCGATTGACGCTTTCTCGTCACAATGTCTCTGGAGACAGTAGAGAGCACAACACGCTGGCCCAAGTTCTACAACAAGACCAAAAGCAGGAATGCGAGAGATAAAGCCTTCCATTGCGTTCGACTGCTGGCTAAAGGCCAATAGCAGTTCCATCCGTCCTTTGAGGTGTTAGCATGTGAAAAGTGATGATGTAGGGCGGTACGAACTTGCTTTTATTTGAAGAGACACAGGACTTGCCTTACGTAGAAATTCCTGGCTGTGTCCCAGTTCTTCGTCAACACGAGGAAGCCCTCGACAATAGACAACGGAATAGTAGAAACATATGCGTCGATTTGTAATACATTACAAGGCACGTCCTGACACCTCAGTAGTGATGTCCGATATCGATGCTTCAAGTCCACAAAATGCACAGTGCCATCACGCCTTTAGGTTGTCCTTTGGTCCTTCTGGCTGGGCAAGGCCAAAAAGGTCATGAGCCTTGTGTTTCTGTTGCAGGATCCATATTAGCAGTGCGTTGTGGATAGTTTAGTTGTGGAACAGAACCTGTTAAAGCAGAAAAATACAAGCTTATTGTACCTCGTCACCTCGAAAATATTCAAATTTGTTGTTGTTGAAAGAAAACAAGCAAGGGTACAGGTCGGGAGAAGGGGGAGGAGAGAGTTTATTTATACAGTAGGAGGAGAGAGAGTTGACAACTCTAGGCAGCTACCAGTTGTCAACTGAATCAGATGGAAGCCAGAAGGTGTAACGTGAAAGAGGGAGTGTCTGACAACGAGAGGGAGTAGCAAACAAGAGCAAGGTGAGAACGAGGTCACAGAGTTGAGCAAACAGTTGGACAAGAGTTGAATGGGAGTTGACAACTCGGTGGTGTTCTGCAAGAAAGCACGCACTGAATTGCGTTTGATACAGCTACGTTTGCTGGACTACTACATTCGAGACAATCAGAGTCTGACGGTGGCGGCTGGCAATGTTTGATCAGTGATGCAGTTCAGTTCAAGTTTGTGTCTCCTTTAGGACGTGAGCTTACGAGGTTCACAGCGTGATATTACTGCCAGTCAGAGCCTGGCTATGGAGCCTTGCAGCCATGTCATGCGACTGGCAGGCAAATAAAAGTAATTCAAATTTAAAATAAAAATTCACAGAATGTTTCTGTCTCTGGTTTCAGAAGTGTTCCTCGTTTTCCCGACAATCACCAGGCTGCAGCCTGTTTTTGTTGTCGGCAACAAATTATCATGAAGATTGCACGATATTGCGATGGACAAGCGGCAGGGGAGGGTAAGGCAGTGGTTCGAGAATGGACAGACTCAATGACCATGATCGGCATAGATGGGGGAGTGGATGCGGAGGGAGTAGACGTGGAGCATTTCTAAACGTGCATCGAGACGGGTAGAAGGCGGAGAACGGAGGATCAAAGCGTGCATCGCGGGTAGTTGCAGACGGAGACTGTCCAGAAGCCGTGAACCTTGCGGAAAATAAAAGTCCGCAAGATCCCGAGGGGCCCGTAAGGAAGAAGCAAAAAAAAGACTGTCATTTCACTTGATGTACACTTAACCGAATGGAAGGCTGTTTTATTTTCGATGAGCTGATGTATTTTTTGACAGATCACAAAGATGTGAGGATTGGCCATTAGCAGGAGCTGGCTTGATTAAGGGACTGACAACACATTCAAGCTGATATCATCTACCGTTTCGTAACCTGCCGTTTACGAGAATGCACATGTTGGTGATATTCCGTTAATTGATATCACCAACGAATGGCTAGTATCTACAACATCACGGAAACACGGGAAGACATCCTTGGATCTTCGAGGCCCGTCACCCTTGGACCCTCACCACCGTCATCTTGATCTTGGATAACTGTGGAACTCTGCCTCTGTCCAGGTGATGATGTGCAGCGCCGTTGTGGGGTCGCCAAAGCCGTGAGTTGGCAGAAAAAGAGGCACTACTCTGGAATGGGGTGTTGGCAAGAAACGGTCCAGGAGTGGAACCAGTGGGGGAGCTTGTGGACGAAGTGTAAGTGGAAGTGACAGAAAACGAATGTGAAAGTAACTGTGAAGAGAGTTGTACGAAATGTGAGAGTGAGTTGTCTGTTGTACTGAAGCGAACGTAGGAGTTGCCTGTTGTACAGATTAATTGAATCCTCTATGGATTGTGCCCGTAGCGAGCTCCTTCTCCCCGATTCACTAGTTGTTTTCGATTGATGCCAACGACGATGACGACTTTTGCAGACTAGCTGCGTTGTCACTGTAATTGCGATATGCAATGCAGCTAAAAGAGAGCGAGGACCGAAAAAAGGGACTCCTCGACACGCAAGGGATGGCGCAAACCAAAGATTGACAGCACGTTGGTGTAGCCTCTCGGGTGTTTGTCGTTTTGGGCGTGTCGCCCTCGTTCATCCTCTGATCGTTTTTTTCCCCTTTCCTTTAACCGCAGGATCAGTTGTTCTCTTCCTGTTGGTGTTCTGTCTTACAGTGGCGTCCTTTAATTTTCTTGTCTTACTATGCAGTTGGCTTTTTGACACTATCCCTTTTTTTCTGTCTCGCCCTGCATACGGTAGCTCTCCATCCGAGATTTTTCGATTGATGCTTTATGTCGCTGTTCATGGCCTTGGATCTCACCGTTTGACATGTCTTTCTATGCGGATGCACAGGTCGATGATTAACAAATACGCAGCGTCCGTCCTTTAGCCTTCCGTCCTTTGGCCGTCCGTCCTTTCACAAGCTGCTTCGTCTTTCTCCTCCTCGTTACTTTAAACACCGCCTTCAGATAGGACCAGGGGTCGATCGTTCCGGACGATCGTTTCATTCTGCTCTTTTGTCACCCATTTCGCAGTCTGGCCAGTTTTCTTTGTTCCTTGTGTCCGCGTTCGCCTAGTGTCTGGTCTAATTGGAAAAGAGTCTTTGAGCCTGGAAGACTTCTAAGTAGTAGTAGACTTTGTCAGCCTCGGAGTCGTCATCCTTGACGTATTACTCCATACGAGGGGGGGTTCGTACAGTCCTCCCAGATCGGGTTGCCAAAAATACAATCGCATGTTTTTGAGTTTTATTTTGCGAATGCGAGAATTTACATTAATCCCTCGTCTTTTGCCGTTGCTCCTTTTGCGCGCGAGTTTTTAAATAGACAGGAACAGTCGAAGGTCCTGCCCATGGAAAAAGAACCCAATCCCGTCTCCATCCGTATCAACTCGTGTCAATCCATTTCAATCCCATTCCAATCCATTTTAATGCAAAAGTTCGTAAACATGCGACAGGAAACATGTAGGAAGGTACTTTAACAAGGGGAACAGAACAGGGGCTGTCTTAGTTGGAAGAGAAAAAGAAAGTGTGAAGGAAGCCAGTAGGAAGCCTTGGAGAGGATTCGACACCGGCGAGTTTGATCCAACCAAAGAGGACGACCACCTGGGCCTTGCGTCTATGGTCTGTGTGTTTTTTTCTTCTTTGCAGTCTGCTTGCCATTCCTTCCTTCCTGCAAGACAGGATGCATGCAGGAACTGGTTCGTTCCCAACGGGGCTGTCAGAGGGGCAGCAAGCACGGCATGGACAGGGAGCACGCAGCAAGCATGCACAAGCGAATGGCGGGCCAGAGATGGGGGATTGACACCACTGACAGCCAACATTGACATAACCAACAAGCATGCAAACTCGCAGTGGACAGCTCTTCAGGCGGAAAAGGACCCCGTGTTGCAATTTGCCTAGACTGTGCCGTTGGGTGTGTTGTAACAGACAGGAGATGGGAGAGGCTGGAGATAACTGGATATAGGAGTGTAGTGTCTAGCCTGGCCCAAGATGCCGAGATATCACGGACAGTTGTCAACCCCAAGGCGTAATCACTACGACGCAATACCGAACTCCAAAAGGTTACTTCCCAGGGCGCATACCGAGAGTTACCCGACGGGAATGACGCATACGGACACACCCTTCTTTTCTTGATGCTTGCTTATCCAGCCAACAAGCTTGTCCTTGTGCATGTATGAGCTGGCAATGCAATGGTGGGGCGGGAGGCCAAGTAGGAAAGTAGGCGGCCACTCGGAAAGCTATCTCTTTTTGTGTCAGAATGACGACTGGCGAGAAGTGACAAGGCAGGGCTCTGCCGTATGTGGTGCATAACCAGAGCTGGCCAGGCCTCGGTTTCTCGCAGCAAGGAACAGTCCAGGCCGGGTGATCATTTCCTCCCATCGAGTTGAGACGAGACGGGAGGGGCTACAGATGTGTTAAGTGTCTGACAAGACGTCATATGACGGGAGGCAGTGTGGAGAGTGGAGGGGAGGGGGGTGGAGAGCAGAGCTGGGTGGAGTGCAGAGTGAAAGTGAAGAGATGAGAGGAGCGGTAAGGCGTGTCAAGAGGGGGAAATAAACGACGACGATCCGTAGTAGAAGAGAGGCAAGGAAAAAGTAACACGCCGAAGTCCGCCTGCAAGCCTGCAAACAGTCTGCGAACAGACATCAATCTTGAAACTGGGAAGGAAGAAGCACACTATGACGCAAGACACTCCACACCAGGGGGGCGAAAATGCGCGAAAGAGAGCTGTCGCGAAATGTCCTTGAAACAGGCGCAGAGGGGAAAGGAATAAAAATAAATAGAAAATAAAAACGAGGAAATTTGAGGACCTTGTAGTCAGAATCGAGACTCAGAATCGAGACAAGACGAGAATGACACAGCTGCAGACTCGACTCGAAACTCGACGTTGCAGCAGTGTCAAATGGCAGTATTAAATGTGATTTAAATGATTCCTAAGCGATTAATTTATTTCTTGAACAAATTCGCTTCTGCGATTAATTGGATTCAGCATTAATCCAGTCTAGATTGTCGCTTAACTCTGGCCTGCCATGCTCAACTGCAAGGCATCTTGTCATACTGTCTGAGGCAGTTCCATGTCGAAACAGAAGAAGACAGTCCAGTTTGACAGCGAGACGAGTCAGACAGTTTGACAGCGAGACAGGTTAGACAGTATGACAAGACATCTGCAAGACACATTCAAGTATCAGACAGTTCACACCTCTTGAAAACGGGCTTCAGTCTCGAGAATTTAAAAACGGGTTGTCTTTCTTTCTTTGCGCCATATCCCATGCTATCTTCTAATTGTACAGTTTATTCTTGTGCTTGTTTCAGGAAGGGCCAGGAAGGGGGCCATACAGGGGCCATTGAAAACAGGGAAATCAATCAGGCCCATCCAAAAACAGGTTGACAAGAGATAATAAAAACCCAAAAACACCAGAAAGACCCCTTCTAAATGTAAATCCAAAATAAAAGCGGCCAATGGTATGTGCCAACTTTGCTGTCCCAAATTCCCCAAAGATCAATGCTCATAAAGGAGTAAACTCAGTAATAAAAAGTGTTAAGGAAAATACAGAATGGGGAATAATAAGGAAATGGTTTTGCAGCAGATGCCGCGATTAAAAGTGAATGTAATGCAATGCTTTGGTATTGGTGGTGGTACAGGTTGTGAAGTGTGTTGTGTTTTGTGTTGTTGATGTGTTCGAAAAAGATCAAATGCCGACCGAACGAAGCAAGGACAAAAAACAGGGTGTTTTTTTCTTGGTTTTGTGGTGTTTCTGTGGCTCGGTTCCCCGTTGAGCCAGCTCGCGAGGGGCGTGTTGTGTGTGCGGTGCAGAAGGGTCGTGTTCTTGCAGGTGGTTGCTGTTGTTTGTTGCAGATGTAAGAAAGCAGGCAGGCTGGAGCTGCCTGCTGGCCATGGCGCAAGCCAGCGTTGGCACATGCTTCGGTGCGGCACAGGCGTCAGGCGCATGGGATGCCTTGCGCCTGCCTTGCGCCGTGCGTCATCGAGGCAGAGGAAGAGCAGGCTGGGACAGCTGGAGACCGTGGACCCCTCCAGCTTGTCAGTGGGCGCCTATTGTGTGATCTTCTCCATTGTGCGTGTGATAATTGTGGTGTATCGTGGACTCTGAAACTGATTCTCGTTATGCAGAGAGTCTTGCTGTTTGCTGGAGGCAAGCAGGTCGAGGAGGTCTGCGCCAACGCTTATCCGCGCTTGGGCAGAGGAGGCAGAGGCCGACTTGGCGGGGGACCCGGGCAGGGGGGAAGCTGCGAGGGGCGCTGCTCAAGCAAGTCGAAGGTGGTAGAGGCCATTGTGCTGGTGATGGTGATGCCTGGAGACGTGATAGTTGTAGTTGTGAGACGAGTGTCAAGACAAAGTGTCAAGAGTTGTGAAGAGTTGTCAAGTTGTAGTTGGATGTAGTGAGCAGTTGAAGTCTGAGAAGTTTGAGTCTGAGTCTGAGAGTTGATATCGAGAACAAGCGATCAAGAGGTATGCCAATCCAAAAGATGGCGGAAACACCTGGACTTATATGGACATTCGCCAGATGGGCAAGACAGAAAGGGGGGTGTGTCCTGGTGTCCGCGGCGTGTCTTGAACACGTCTTGGGGGGGTGTCCTTTGGCAGTCCTGTTTTATTTTGGCAACACACCCCCCCCCCCAGGCAAATGAGTGACAGGCAGCGAAATAAGAAAGAGGGTCCTAATCAAGCAGGGGGGGGTACTTCGAACGTGTACACTAGGTGGACGGCAATGTACTCGCACACACCACCATGTGGCCGTGTGTATCGCCAGAGCTAAGATCGGCCGTTTCGAGATGAGCACTCAGGCAGTGTGCGGCGGTGTCTCCAGGCGGTGTCCTTCCCTGGCTCGTCTGAGGCTCACTCCTCCGGCCACTAGCGCTCGAAAACAGTCGTGTGAACACGAATAGCGCCGCAGAGAGCGAGAACGACATGGGTTTGGTCGTCTTTGGGACTGGGAACGCTGGGGACAGGGGTGGGTGGAGCGAGAAAGGGCCAGCGGGCAGACACCAGGGAGATCAAGGGGCAGGGGGTGTTGTGAGGCTTCACCGCTTGAACGGAGCCACCGTTTTGTGGTGGACATGACTGCCTGTTTGGGCACCGTTTTCTTGGCAGGTACCCGTAGGATCACTCACGCTGGATCTCAGGGAGAACAATCATACACTCGCAGCACTCTACACAACACACAAAGCTGCTCCCGAGTCCTTTCCATCGTAGCGTCCTCGCGCATCTCGATCGGTTCCTCTCGCACTCATCCTCTCCTTCCTCGTGCATTGGTTTATTGGTCGTTTAATGAGGCCATCCTATGCTTCCGTCAGGGGAAGAGTAGTGCATTTTGTCTAATTGTGTCTAATGTCTATTTGCGTATTTCCTGTATCATCTTTCTAATATGTATTACTCCTAACTAGATCGTATTCATTCCTCTGCTCCATGCCCTTACTCCATACTCTATTCCTCTTGGCCCAACGTCAGCACAATTTCCGGCGCTTCAGGGGCTTCAGGGCCGGCATTAGCATTCTAATGCTGTGGGCTCAGTGGACTAGTGGGCTCACAGAGTTATTAAGCAACTGCGCCGCGACTCGTCCTATTTTAGGTGCATAAAACGCCTATTAACACTTTGTCGCATGCTATCTCCCCCAGGACCCCAGGACCCCAGGGACCTCCTGAGCCCGAAACCCACTGCCATTTCCCAGACGCACGCTAAACCCGCGGACTACCGAGACTGGGCAAATGCCAGCGCCTGGCCCAAGCCGCCCAAGGACGCCCAACGGCTCCACAGGCAATTTGACAGTGAAAATTTTCATGTTAGGGCGGTTCTTAGCCGCTTCTGCACTTCTCCAGGGCTTCTAGCGCCGAGGCAGGTTGTCGATGCAGCTTCACGGGGCGAAATGGGACCAGAGGAAGGGCCAGTGACAGACGAGATAAAGTGAATCCAAGAGGCCAAAAGAAGCCCCAGCCAGAAAAGCCACTTGCGCAGGTGGACCTGCGATATCTTGCAACGGCTGTGCGAAGCGGTGAGATGAGTTTCAACTAGACAGTTAACGGTTGGATGGAGTAAGAAATAATAATACTTGTGCGTGTACAGATGGAGTACGTCTTACTTTGTACAATTCTGGTTGTCGTCATCCTCTCTGGTGATAATTGTCGGCCTGCTTGCAATCTATAGTATCTCTCCGCCTGTCCCGGACGTCACCTGGTCGTCTGTCCGCCCAAATGAACACCACATTAAAACCCTGGTCGTGGCTCATGTATTGCCCTGTGTATTTGGTGTTTGTGTACAAGTATTTCCTTCATATTGAAAATACGGGAAAGTGCACGCTAAAACCACTTTAATGGGGGATTTCATCCGCCTACTGACTAATCAGGCTAGCGCCGGGTTCTCAGTAATTACGAGTACAGAATACAAGAAGCAGAAATTGAAGACAGAAATTGAAGACAGAAACAACGACAAAAATAAGATACTTTCTGGTCGTACTTTGCACAGAGTTTCCCGAAAACCAGATGCCAAACACGCAGACCAAAATATCACATCATGGTAGGGGCGCATCGCCGATTCAGCCCCAAACCCATGCGCTCCTTCGCTCCTGCATCGTTTCTTTGCTGGGATTTGTTTTTTTTTTATGATGCTGCCCTGTTCTATTGATCCGTGCCATGCTTTGTAGTATTGCCCCCGAATTCGCGCAGTGTTCTGGTGCCCGACAGATTGGAACGGCAACGGATATCTGTTGCAGCTGCATCATGTTTATTTCTTTTTTCTCTTTCCTAGGCCGTGATCTTCCGCAAGGTCCCAGCCGATTGATCCGAGACCAAGACCCTTCTTTGTTAGTTGCCTGTCAGTTGACATATCCACTGTAAAACTTCCGGGCGATATGACAGTATGATTCTACAGGACGACGGACAACTCTGTCTCCTCGTCTCATCTCCTTAATGTCTCCTTATGGCTCCTCTTTTCTTCTCTCCGACCGGCACTTGGGCGATCGCACATGGACCCTACGGCCATATGGCATATGGCCATTAACTGGCCATTGCTTGTTTCTGTAATTTCATATGAGTACGAGCAGAGAGAAACAAGCGCATCTTGCATACTAAGATGTCGCAGCCACTTTCCCAGCCTTCTCAAAGTACTTTACTTCTCCCTTGCCACCCTTCCATCTCGATGCGCCGCCCTGAATCCCATCTCTCCTTGTTCTGCGACGTCAGGGGTTGACAAGTGGGAAACAAGTGAGTGCAGGTCCGCGCTAACAATGTGCGATGCGGTCATTTGGAACACTGGGATTTGGACTAAGCGCGGTGTGCCCTGGAAAAGAACCCCCAAAGGAACACAAAATCCAGAATCGAATCATCGTCTGTTTTTTATTTGCCCTCTGGTTCCGACAACCTGGGAATCCTGGATCCTTGCCCCCTGGGACTCTCCAATACTGGTTTCCTACTCGTAGATGCTGCTAGTTTGTGAATCCTGGCAAGGTCCGGGGCCATACCATACGAGGACTCCGTACTTGTCCTAGAAAAGACACAGTTTGGATTCTGCAAAGGCTCGCAATATCAAAACGGAGGTCGCCCCGATGTAACCCAACCCGTGGCTGTTCACCGTCTCGACATGAGTCACGCCGGGCTAGTGCAAGACACTCCAAGAGAGATACGAACAATATGTCGTCACTACTCCGGCCCTGCGAACTCCTCCTACAGCCGCATCTTACACACGTCCTACTGTCGTGTACACCTTATTTCCCCAACCGCAGAGAAGCCGCCCCGCCGCAGCAGAAGCCCCAACCGAAGCTTTCCCCAATGCTGACAGAAAGGTAACCAAATTGTGTCCCATGACCATTTTATCTGACTGTAACAGGTAAGACTAAAACAAGGACGGAGTAAGAATGCCTCGTTTCTGGACAGACTACTTTTCCAACTAGGCAAGTCCATTGGTACCGCCTTTGGCCTCCGCCTTTCCACTGTTTCCCGCTTCCATTTGAATTCCACTCGACTTCCAAACTTGGCAACCTTGGCTCGACGTGTACAAAAATGTGATGTGTACGATACCTTTATGCGACAAGTATGCGCCGATATGCGGCGATGCGCCGGAGTGATGGGGAAGTGACGAGTGACGACGTTGACAAGTGCATTTGTAGACACAAATTCGTGTCTACTCCCTCCATCCGAAACGAAACATGACGACTACGCCCAGCCATGCCAGCATCAGGCCGTCCTTGACCCGATTCACCAAATCTTGAAACAATGTGATGGGAGAGGAGAGGAGGGGTGGAGGCTGAGCGCTTACAGGCCCGAGAAAACGTAGATCAGTGAAAAAAACCATGATCCTGGTCAAACATCTATTCTGGTCACATTTGTAGGCCACGGCACAGCGGCACAAGTAACGGCACAGACAGCTATTCTCAGAAACAGCAAACTCTGGTTCAATTCCTACTATGGCCCTATTCTCTGGCCATGTCAATCCACAAATAACAGCATTATCAGACAAGGCTGATCCTGCACAGGCCGGTGTAGTGTAAGATGCATTGCGAATTCCCGGTTTTGGAAATTGAATCCATGGATCCGCAGAGTCCTCGTCCAGGTGATCATGTTTTTCCGCCTGGTCGACACGATCCAACGCAAGGGGAGGGGTTCCATTACCGCCCATGTGGGAAATGGGAAAGCCTGCGGGATGGGCGGTGAATAAAGGTGAATAACAAGTGAGGTCAGCGTGCATAAGTGTGAGATAATGTATTGGGATGTAACGGTGAGGGGAAGATGAGTGAGTGTAAGTGGATATATGTCGGTGCAGTGTAAGTCTCCGTTGCGGCTGGCTGCGGAACGGCAAGAAAGAAAGAGTCGGGCATCAAGAACTGGAATTAACCAAACTCTGGCTATCTGTTACACTTGCTTGTTATTTCTCTATTATCTTGATACACAAATGGTGCGAACATGGTGCAGCCACCCCAAAACGGCAACAAAGGTGCATCCGCACACCCTCCTCCGGAGAAAAGGGACCGACTGAGACAAATGCTGTGTAGCGAGCGCCAGAGGGGACGCAAGAGCGAAACACACAAACGAGCACGAAAGCACGACGGTGCGCTGCCTCGGCGAGCCTTGTGAGTGTGTGTGCCCAAGTGGCTTACATCTCTGGCAAGGCAGCCGTCCACGTGGGACGTCAGGCCTGTCTGGGCGCCTGGGCTAGGCAGTTTGCATGCGAGAGTATCTCACTGCATGCCTTTTGTTTTTGCATGTTTGCATATTGTTTCTGCATATTGCGCCTTTCTTTTGGTTGGCTTGCGCCTTCCTTACGTTTGCCCTACTGCTTGACTTTCTCCTTGCCTTGCACTTTGATCCTTAATCTTGCCTGCACCTGCGCCTTGCTGCCTATTGTGCATGTTGTCTGTCTCACCCTTGCCTTTTGATGACCGCATAGTGTTTGTTATTTCCAGCATCTTCCTACGCGCCCACATGTCTGTCACTTTGTCTGCCTGCCTGCCTGCTGTTCTGTCTTCTTTCTTTTCTAAGCGCCTGCCTGGTGCCCTGCCCAGGACCCCCGCCTTCTCCGAGGGAGATACCTTAACACACAGACACTTTTGCCAGGGCAGTGATGTATTTTACACGTGCAGGCGTATTGCGACTTTAGGGCAACGTTTTGTATTACTACTATACGGTACGACTCTCGTATGCACAGACTGTTTTCACAGTCCGCGTGCCTGAATCCAGCCATGCCTAGCAAGATATTAAAACACACAGACCCGATCGGCAGTGGGCGAGTCGCCAAGGGGACGCAGGGTGTCGTTGGCAAAGCTGTGACGGCAAATTAGTTTGCAGACATATTCACGCGGGCATGTTGGAGTGGACACTTTTTAGAATCGCACATTGACACGTTTGCGCGCGCGAAATCACCAACGTCCGAGAGCTCGCTCTCGCTTGGGCCTGCTGTACACGTAGCTCGTCACCCGCGGCCTTTTTCTTTGCCTCGCTGGCGCTCGTTGGTCCTCTTCGATTGCAGTGACGGTGCCGGGATTGAAACGGCCGCAGGTGATCTCCAAACAGAGAAAATGTAACCGAACAGACGAAAGCAAATGCCGCAAACGGGGAAAGGGAAAACCGAAGGGCATGGTTCCAAGGTCTCACAAGGCGGCCAGTCGGCGAGGCCATCGGCGACAGCGGGACGCGAGGCCAGCCAGCAGGCCAGGCGGCCACTATGCGGGCCACAAACTACGCTAAGGCGGCGAGCGGCCTGGAAGGCGGCCGCTGAAGTAAAGCGCCGGCCACTTTCCGAGCCTTGTCAGTACTTGCTCATTGGCCAATCACAGCGCAAAACTGACCCAGGTCCGTTTTTGCCTCTCAGGCGTCCCAGTGTGCTGGGAACCAACCAGGAGTCTCGTCCAGGCCTTGCCCCTTTTTTTGGTGCCATTTAGTGGATGGGAAATCGAATCGTCTGCCTCGTCTCCCCTTTCCGCCTCCATTCCGCCTCGGCCTTCGCACTTTCGTGCCTTCGTTCCTGGCCGTGCCTGTGTCCGTCTTTGTCTCTGTGCCTGTCCGCCCTGTCCTGTCTCAGTCACTCAATGAGATCAACACCCGCATCTGTCGTACGTCTGGTTCCGATGATTTTCGTCTGTCTCGCTTTGCTTGCTTTTTCGTGTTCTTTTGCTTTTCTTCTTTGCTTCTTCCTTGATCTACCACGCAAGGGATGCCAGCCTGTCCAACTGTCATCTGCATCTTGCCTGCAGCCAACTTGCAGGACACAACGACACCGCTGCATGTCATCTAATTGTCCTCAGCTGAGCGCATCCCCTCTTCGGTCCCTCGGGACCGATTGCACCTAAGCTACTTTAAACAAAGTCTCCCTTGGTGGCTCTTGGTGTCCATTGGTGTCCCTTGGTTCCCTTGATGTCCCTTGCCTTTTAAGAAACTCGCTTCCGACTAGCCCCTGGACGGCCAACCCAGCACAACTGGGCAAACAGAGTGACGGTCTCATGACCATGTTCGGAACTGGCTTCGGACTGAGCGGTTTTTTGCGAGTGTGTGTGCATGGGTGTGTGTTGTGTGTATGGAAGGCCAAGACTAACAGAAGGGCTGACCAGATTACGAGCGCCTTTGGCAGCCGTGTTTAATTGCTTTTTGCGCGACCTTGCTGCAGCTTCTGGACCACAGCCCTTCCCCACAGGACCTCACTGTCGGGTACGTCTTCCTCGTTAGATATTGATGCAACTCTGTCAGAAGATTACCTCACCTGGACGTCCCTCACACGTTCCATACAGCATGATATCTTACTTGGTCACTCAGCACACCGTGACACCGCATGGACTATCCCAGAAAAGATGCAAGACTGCCTTGTAATACCACCATGGCTCCCTTGACGTGTTCCCTCATGCGCTGCGCCGTATGCCGAAAACACCCAGGTGCTCGGCCGACACGAGAATTCGTGCATGAACAGCTGCAGCCGTGCTGCACATACAGCTGCAGACATGCGCTGTCGGGTCCAAACAAGGCAACTGTCGGAATCTAGAAGAGCTGTAATCAAATAATTCTCCAATTGTCCGAATCAAAACAGACCGAGTCCAAGGAAGTGCTCATTTCGGTGAATCTTTTCAGCTGAGGATGGCATACTACAAAGACAATAGGGATATGCCGGGCGACCACAGCCACGGCTGTCCAGAGTCAGCATTTCCGCATGTCCGCAGCCTGATACGATTACTCAGTCACAAGTGTTTACTTGCAAAGTACGCCGCGATTCATTTAGTACCTTGCAACTCGCACAGCTCTCCCTCGGACTGGCATAGACTACGATCAACAGCGATCCCCGTCTGTGGCCAAGTTTGGTTCCCAACGCCGTCGTTGACGGTACCTGCTTTTCAGCTCGGCCATGTCTACGGGCCAGGGAGTCTCGGGAAGACAATAACCTGGAGAGGATAGCTAGAGTTAGTCGATATGGCCAATCAGGGGCGAAAGACTGCATTTCTCGACACTTTTAGGCCGGTCTACTGGCCGGCCAAGTTCTTTGTTCTGGGAGTGAGGATAAAATGCATCTGCCTTCTCCAGACATTGTAAAAAACATTGACACGGGAGCCAAAAACGCCTGGACGTAAGCTCTAAAAACGACGGGAAAGCCTCTAAAAGCATCTCTAAATCCCCTCTACCCCCTTAAAAACGCCCATTCTTAACGACTACCCCGAATGGCATGCCAAAGTCGGCCAAAGTCGACGGCTTCCGCAATGGTTTCCCCATAGTCTGGTGGCCCGGTGGCGGCCGAGCCACCCCAAAGGAGGGGTCCGGCTTCCTGTTTGGGGGGTAGATTCGGCGTGGCAAAGGGAAAGACGAGAGGATTACGGAGAAGAAAGACGGAGATGTCAAATCCAAATGGACAAACTAGACAAAAGGACTTTTAGACAAAACGGTAAGAAACATGAGCAAAAGTCAAATGCACTACGTTTCCAAAGTCTGCAAATGCAGGTACGGTGGCAAAAAAAAAAAAAAAAAACAGAAAGGCCCAGGGGTAAACTGGGTGACATCGTGACTTTTTTTTTTTCAGGTCTTGCCTTTCCTTTTTCAGACGAAGGCAAACAGAGTCCAGCTTTACAGGGGCTGCAGGGTTGAAAGTCGGGAAAGGGAAAGGGGAAAAGAACAGAAAAAAAAGAAGAAAAGAAGAAGAAAAAAAGAAGTAAAAAAATCGAGCGCAGCGAGGCCAAAAAAAAAAAAAAAAAAAAAAAAAAATCAGAAACTTCAATATGCAGGAGTATCTGTCAAAGTGCACTGCAGCATGCAAAGTACACCATTTCAGCATGCGCCTCTCTGCCGTCCTTTTTTTCTTCTTTCACGGCCTCCAATGAATTCGCCTCTTTGCCTCCCACATTGGCATGTTCCATTCGATCCCAGTGGCCCATTCTTCCCAGTGGTCCATTTCTTCTCAGATGGTCGACTTCCACGTGGGATGCAAGGGGTCCGTGACTGCTTCTGTGACGTCTGTGACGTCTGTGACGTCTGTGACGTCTGTCGTAAGGTCCCCTGCAGTCCCTGCAGCAACAACTTTCCCATTGTTCCCAATGCGATTGGGTGAATCACATCGCCCATTGTTCCAGTAGGGTAACATGGCTTGGAAAGTTTTTTCTTTTTCTTTTTCTTTTTCTTTTTTTTTTCCCTCGCTACGCGATTTTCTTTCACTGCCATCGTAGCGCACTTTCTTCGCTGTATCTTCCCTCCTTCAGCCTAGCCGTCGCCAGCCCTGACGGCACCTCTGGCCATACACTTGTCGGGACAGTACACCCTCTCGATCCTCCAGGCTGCCTCTTGTGACCACATCTCTGACAGTGTTCTCGTGATGATCGCCACACGTCAGTTGACGATGCCGGCTCGGTGGGCCGACCAAGCCGTGCAAGCCGTGACTGAGAAAAAGAAGCATCCCTGCAATATCTGCCCCGGAGAAGGTGCAAAGCCGGTTCCGCTTTCCAGTATCTTGAAACTAAACGGTGATCACCATGTGTTCTGGCCAGGCTAAACGTAAATTTTCATCTGTTAAGATTGCATCCGTGAGATTGTGGACCTCTGCTGGACGGAATTTCCCCCAATCTGTCAGGGCCGGCAGTGGCAATTACAAACCAACAGGCTGTCAATGGTGAGAAACCGTTTTGTGTAGTCCGCAGGTGGTCAAATTACGTCCACGATTACGCTTACAGGGACGTTGGAGAATTGCTGTATTTTTCCTCTTTTGATACTCCGCCGTCCACTCCGGCCTTTCTGCATCAATTTCGAATCCCCATTCCAGAGCGCGCCTGCGGAAATCTCCATCCAGCCTGGTAATTCGGCTTGTTCTGCTTCGGCCTGTCCTGTCGGACTGTTAATCGGCCCAGGGATCTCCCCCTTTCAACCTCTGTTTTTTCCTTTGCGTCGTTGCGTCGTCTGTCTTCATTTCCGTCACGCCAACACGTACGTATTTTTTGCCACCTGGCCGCAGTCTACGAGCACACCCCCCTCCCAACTTGGACCTTGCCGTTCCTGGCCCCCGTTTGTCCTCTTTAGTGTTCCTGGCCGTTATTTTCTTTCATAATTTTTCCTGTTCCTGGACGGAGTCTTTTCCTTTTGTTCCTCCTTCCTGTTCCTGGCCTTGCCTTGTTTTGTCGACGATCCCGTGTCCTTTGTTGGAAAAAAATCTGCTGTTTCATCTTGGAGAATTCCGTGTCTGCGGCCCTTGTCTTTTGTCGTGTTTGTCGACGGTCCGGTCGGTTCCTGCAGTAGTGCCGCCAGAATGCCACCAAATGCCCCAAAATAGGAACAATGACGCCGTGACTTGTGATACGAATTACGCCAGCAGCAACCCAAACCCCAAACGAATTACGCCAGCAGCAATCGACCCAAACCCCGAGACCAAAGAATACGAACAAAAGCAAAAAAGAAACAGACAAACAACAAAAAATAGAGTAGTCCCCACCCCTTCAAACTAGTTTCACCCTTTCTCTCCATGCTCGGATTCTTCTACTCGTGTGCCGAGATGGAAAGAAAAGGATACACCCAAAGAGGATCCTCGTGTTCTTCTCTTTTTTTAGTCTGCAGGAAATGAGAAACCCGGTTGGGCGGTGCTCGCTGCATTGCACCGGTGTTGCCTCGGCAGGGCAGTGCAGCTGGGCATAATCAAGGATTAAATTTAATTTACAGACTCTGTTTCTTCTTTCCTTCTAGAACACTACTATGAAAAACACCCCTGGACGTTTGCGCAAGACCCAGGAGAGTGGCCAGTGGCCAAAATGCCACTTAATCCCTGACATCATGAGAAATGACAGTGACTTGCTGCCGTCTGCCGGTACGCCCGACTCCGATGCCGAGCGATAGCCGGTGACGAGGTTTGACAAGTCTATTCTCCGTCTTCTTCTCTCCACACGTATTGACTCAACTTGGCGGTCAGTAACCTTGGCAGGACGTTGATGAAAAGTTGGCTTGTGCGGGTCGTGTTTGATCGTGTGCTGTTCAATGTTGGCTTGTGCTTGCGGGTCGTCTAATGTGCTGTTCGAGCTCGTGTACATCTTTTTCGTGTGCTCATCACCGTGCAAAACCAAGACTAGATTCCGTAAATACAGCTCGTACCGAACAGACTCGTCCTGTGATCATGATTGTGGAAACATGTTGTACTTTTTACATTGAGAACCTCTTGTCACTCTCCTGATTGTCGTGAGAACTGGCCGCTTTTCTGTTCCATCCACACCGCCCTCCACGGGATGCCCATGCCCCGAACAAGACAGTTGACGCCCGACGAGACGACGAAAACAGACAGTGTCGGTCTGCGTCAACTTGTTGAATTTCCCGTGAAACAGAAATCAAATTTCACCGAAATTCATTTCTGGCGGTGACCCGTCCCCCATCGCCAGTTTCCACGCAATTTAAAATTAATCAACCCATGGACACGCCCTGGGACGCCCAAGGGTCCTTCACAGACCACCATGGGACCAGACAGCCAGGCAGCAGCATTAAATAAAGAGACAAGGCTTAGCTTGTGGCATGTATGATGGCTTGTGCGGAAGGGCCACTGGCTTTTCGATTGTGTTCTAGAACCTCTTAAAATGTAAATGTTTCTCTTAAATGAGGAATACCACATTGTTGGGACGTTGGAAAACGTCCTCATTTGTTTCCAAAGCTGCTTTCTGTGAGACAAGAGTCTCTCTGTGCATGTACAAACACACCAGGCAGCAGAGTAACCAGCAGATACCACGACAAAGCTGACGAGGTATTGCCCGTGGCCATGGAAGCACCCGTGGCCATTTCATATCCCTAGGAATGTCCCCCGAGAATCTTATATTCTCTAGACACCTGGCCTTGCGGAAATGATGCTTCCAGGATCCAAATGAAAGTCAGGCCAGATCAACTAGGCATGGCTGTTCTCGGCAAGGCGTTTGTTTCATACTGGGCTTTCCTCGAGTTGTCCCTTCCTGGAAATTGCCCAGGACAGGGCATGACGGTTCCTGCGTTCACTGTCGGGGCGAGTGCTCCTAGCATCTTTGCTCTCGAGTATCTGTTTTGTGATGACCAATTCAATCATAGACCCTGGCGTACTCATGCATCCCCTTCCACAACACCCGGCATAACCTGCGTCGAGGCGATCCAGTTGGCCATCGCAGCCTGCCCTGCGGGAGATGGCATGGCGGATTTGGCCTGCGATGTGGACGACGGTGTAGATGCAGAGCCAAAAGAGGTAGACCCGTGGTATGTGCCTCTTGTAGGGGCAGGCCCGCGCTGCTTGACCACGAGACACAGCACCCGCCCATAGATGGCGAACCCTTCGTAGGACACGTCCATAATAAGCTTCTTCTTCTTGACGTCATCGGCGTCATCAACTTCGTCTTCAGCGTCCTCTTGCGCGCGTTGTCGCTTCGACGGTGGCGCATTCTCGTCTGCGGGGTCGTCGTTGAACAACGAGTCGTCGTCGCTGTCTTGGCCTTCGAAACCACGGTCGTCCTCGGCGTCGCTGTCGTCTACCTGCAGCACTTCGTGCCGCCTCCGTTTTGAACGGCGCTCTGCCGGTGCAGTCTCTGCCTGCGCCTCTCGGATATCGGGAATGGCGTCCAGTCCGGCCGGAGCCTCCTCGTCGCTGTCTTCCCGGAGGATATTTGGCGGACCGCCGGCACTGGGCTGTCGGCTCCTTGTTGACTGGGCGGTTATGACAATATCTGCGTCCTCGTCGTCTGGCTGCCTGTCCTCTCCCAGGTCCAGCTGCAGGTTGTCGTCCTCAACATCGATCGGCGCATCGAGGGAGTCGCCGCCTGTGAGCTTGCTCGAGTTGGAAACGAGTCGGGTCTGTGTCTTGTCGCGGGCTCGCCGGTGCTTGTACAGCATGGAGTGTCGTGTGTCGGTTTCGATCAGAAAGAGGGAGACTTCAAAGTCGTCTAGAGGACAAAGTTAGGCTCGTGAATCTTTGTGACTGTTTGGGGAGCCCCAGCTGCGTCCCGCTGCCCCAGACCAAGCTGCCTCGTAGGACTTGTGCATGCTTACCCTCTACTACCACATCCTTGACTGGGCCAGTCTTCTTCTTGCCCTTCTTCTTCAGAGCGAGCTCCTTCTCCTCCTGCAGCTTTGGCAGCACCCACGGGCGCACGCTCTCGATGACCCGGGGCAGGACGGGGTCGCGCGGGCGCAGCAGCCACGAGTTGGCCAGCGCCGGGTTGTCGAGGTAGATCCGGCACTCGAGGACCGAGTATTTGGTGATGCGCAGGTACCTTCGGATCGGGGCCATTGTGGGTGGTGTCGGTCGGCAGCTGTGGGAGAGGTCGACAGTTGTGTGTGAATCGGAGGAGCTTAATCGCAGCTGTAATGGCCAGCCGCGACCGTGTAAAGTGGCCCACTTTTCTTTGCGACCCACCATCTTTAATTTTTCGAGACATCACCGCATCTACAAGAGCTTCCAAGCTGCGACTGCAATTGAACCCCGCCGCCTCTTTTCCCCCGGCAACCCATTGGACCTTTTTGCTGCTGTGGCCGCACACTATGCGGCAGCAGGGACAATGTTCAAGTCTTGGTCTCAAACGCTAAAGCTTCCAAAGTCGAAGCTGCCGTGAGTTGTCCCCCCCCAAGATCATCTGCTCTTCGTCAAGCAGTCCTTCTCTAACGTCACAGGGCACGCCCGTCTGCGAGTTCCTTCCCATTGTACGTCCGGCGAGCTACCGACACCCTCTACAAGTGGCAGCAGTCCAACCGG
The DNA here is from genome assembly GCA_002778245.1 of Raffaelea albimanens. Taxonomy (NCBI): domain Eukaryota; kingdom Fungi; phylum Ascomycota; class Sordariomycetes; order Ophiostomatales; family Ophiostomataceae; genus Raffaelea; species Raffaelea albimanens. Next base: position 96,784 of record PCDJ01000001.1, read on the forward strand.
CCGGCCGACAAACCGTTTGTTATCCACGATGGCCCGCCCTATGCGAACGGCAAGCTGCACGTCGGCCATGCCCTCAACAAGATCACCAAGGACATGATCCTGCGGGTCAAGATCCAGCAGGGGTATCGGGGGCAGTACATCCCAGGGTGGGATTGCCACGGCCTTCCCATTGAGCTGAAAGCTCTGGCCGAGATGAAGGGCCAGCCCGAGGAGCTCACTCCCACTGGCATCCGCAAAGCCGCCCGGAAACTGGCGTCGCGCACGATCCTCGACCAGATGGAGCAGTTTCGCAGTTTCGGCGTCATGTCCGACTGGGACAAGCGGTGGACGACCATGGACCCGGACTATGAGGTGCGCCAGCTGCGGCTGTTCCAGCAGCTGGTCCACAAGGGCCTCATCTACCGCAAGTACAAGCCGGTGTACTGGTCGCCGTCGTCGCACACGGCGCTGGCCGAGGCCGAGCTCGAGTACAACGACAGGCACATGTCGACGGCTGCGTATATCAGGTTTCCAATCGACGTGAGCAGTCTGGAGAGCAGCCCGGTTGGAAAATTGGTGCCCAAGGACAAGCCGCTGTATGCACTCATCTGGACCACCACTCCGTGGACACTACCGGCCAACCAAGCGATCGCCTTGAACCAGGACCTGGAATACACCATTGTGGAGAGCGCCGATGCCGGGGGTTATCTCTTGGTGGCCAAGGACTGCTACGAGAGTGTGCTGGGCCTGGAAAACGTCAAGAGCGAGCCGGACCAAACCCCAACAACCACGATTCTCGGCTCTGACCTGGTCGGCCTCACATACACCAACCCGCTGCGCGGAGACGACGCAAAGCCCCAGCCGATGATCCACGCTGACTACGTCACGGGCTCTGGAACCGGTATGGTCCATACTGCCCCTGGCCATGGCTTCGAAGACTACGAACGGTGCATGACCTACAATGACGGTGCCGGTTTGCCCGTGGTGGCCCCCGTGGACGCCGAGGGCAAGTTCACAGCAGAGGCCTATCCCCAGGACCCCTCAAAACTTGAGGGCCTGCCTGTTCAGGGTGAAGGCAACCAGGCCGTCCTAGATCTTATGAGCGACTACGTTCTTGCTACAGAAAAGTACTTCCACAAGTACCCCTACGACTGGCGCACCAAGAAGCCCATCATCATCCGCGCGACGGCGCAGTGGTTCGCCGACGTCGCCATGATTAAGGATAAAGCCGTGGCGTCGCTGGACGGCGTCAAGTTTGTGCCTGAGAGCGGCCGCAGCCGCCTGGAGAGCTTTATCAAGGGCCGCAGCGAGTGGTGCATTTCGCGGCAGCGGGCCTGGGGTGTGCCGATTCCGGCGCTGTACGGAGACGACGGCAGCGTGGTGCTGACCGAGGAGACGGTTGAGCATATTTTGAAGGTGGTTGGTGAGCGCGGGACGGACGCGTGGTGGGCAGACGCAGCCGACGACGAGGCGTGGATCCCAGACCCGCTGAGAAACACGCACGTCAAGTACACGCGCGGCACCGACACGATGGACGTCTGGTTCGACAGCGGCAGCAGCTGGACGCAGGTGGCCGACCAGGAGCAGGTGGATGTCTACCTGGAAGGGTCAGACCAGCACCGCGGCTGGTTCCAGTCGAGTCTGCTGACGCGCGTGGCCGCGCTGAGCGGCAGTGAGAAGTCCACCGACCCAAAGACCCTGGCGCCGTTCAAGACACTGGTCACGCACGGCTTCTTGCTGGACGGCGAGGGCAAGAAGATGTCCAAGTCGCTGGGCAACATTGTGACGGGCGAGCAGGTGATGGACGGCAGTCTGTTACCGCCCGTGAAGAAGGCTGCCAAGGGAAAGAAGACGGAGAAGCCAGAAAAGAAAGAGAAGAAGGAGAAGAAGACAAAGCAGCAGAAGAATGCCGAGAAGAAAGCGGCCAAGGCGGCAAAGGCATTGGCCGAGCAGGAGGCCGCAGACGGAAAGGCCAAGACGGAGGATCCGAAGGATGTGGGTGAGAAGGAAACCAAGGAGCAGAAAGAAGCCCCGACAAAGGGACAGAAGACTGGAGAAGAAGCCCCGACAGAAGGACAGAAGACTGGAGAAGACAACATCCCGACAGAAGGACAGAAGACTGGAGAAGACAACATCCCGACAGAAGGACAGAAGGCTGGAACAGACAATGTCAATGTCCCGACAGAGCCTGCTGAGAAGCCCCAGTATGAAGCCCTTGGCCCCGATGCCCTCCGTCTGTGGGTGGCCAGCAGCGACTACACGGGCGACGTGGTGATGAGCCAGGCCGTCCTGCAGACCACCCACACGATGCTGCTGCGGTACCGCGCCCTCCTCAAGATGATTTCCGGGTCGTTGCAGCAAGATGCCCGCACGGCCCCGCTGACAACGCTCGACCATATTGCCATTCTGCAGCTGCGCGACACCATGGCCGACGTGATGGCGGCGTACCACCAGTCTGATTTCTGCAGGGCCGTGTCCATGATCAACCGGTGGCTGACCAACGACCTGTCGGCGTTCTACCTCGAAGCAGCAAAAGACAGAATGTACACCATGGACGGCGGCAGCGTGATGGAGCCGCTGTTTGTGGGCCTGACGCGGATGCTGGCGCCGCTGGTGCCGGTGCTGGTGGAGGAGACGTGGGACCATGTGCCGTCCTGGTTTTCGGCATCGGTCGAGCACCCGCTGCGGCAGCTGTACGGAGCGCCCATTCTGGACGACGACGCGCGGCTGCCGTGTGACGAAGCGCACCTGCGGAGGGCGATCCCGGTGATCATGGCAGCCCACTCGGCGGTCAAGGTGGCCTCTGAGCACGCGCGGACGGACAAGGTGCTTGGATCGTCGCTGGCGTGTTCCGTGATTCTGGACATTGGCGACGGCCTCCAGTCGCTAAAGGACTACTCCTCTGACCTGGACACCATCTTTGTGGTTTCTTCAGTGGATGTCAACGCCCCGGTACCCGCTGAAGGCGACGTGGCGTGGCGGTACTCTGCGCCGTTTGAGGTCAACGGCGCCAAAGGCACGGCCTGGGTCCTGCCGCCGCAGCACCACAAGTGTCCGCGGTGCTGGCGGTATGTGGCCGAAGTGGAAGACAACCTGTGTGGACGGTGCGAGGATGCCGTGGAGGTGTACGTGAAGGAGCAAGAGGCCGAGCAAAGGGAAGCCGGAAGTGAAACGAAAGAGTAAATGAACAAAAAATAAGAAACGTAAATATTGTACTATAAACATCACCAGGCTACAATGAAACGAAAGGCAAGACAATAAATATATAAAAGATAATACCCCTCCAAATGTTTTCTTCTTTCCTCAATGTTCTTGGTCCTGTGTTTCTGAGACCTTTCTCCAAACGTAATACTCACACAAATGTTTAATACGCAATGCATTCTTTTACTCTTTTCTGGATCGTATTCTGCATATTTGTACAATGTGTTTATTACCAAATGGCCGACTGTCAAAGTAGGACTCGGCACTGGATACACCTAGGTCCTTGCTAAACTTTTTTTTTGTTTGGATGCTTGCTTGTCATCGACTTCATGCTTGTTTATATTCCCTCCAGTTCACGCTGCCCTACTCGAATCCACCCCATTCCTCATCCTTTGGCCCCCTCGGCTCCATCTTGCGTCTCTTGCTGCTCGCAATCGCATCCCGCCGATTGTTCTCTCTGCGCCGTTCCCAGCCACTCTTTGTCGAGATGCGGGATGCCTTGTTGGCCGCGCCGGCGTCCTTGTTACTGGCGCTCCGGCGTGACTCGACGCCCCGGGTCTTGAGCTTCTGCTTGTCGGCTTTGCTGGGGTTGGGGAGGAGCTCAAACATCCAGGAGGGAACCCCCGACTCTTCCGTGGACCCTCCGTCTTGCCCGTCAGCCCGTCCTTCGAGTCCTCCAAGCCCTGCCTCCTTGGCCTGCTTTTCACTCGCCGCAATCACATTCGCCACCGTCCTGACATGGGGGAAATCCTCGTTTGTGTACAGCGTGATGGACAGCCCGCCTTCCCGCCCGACGCGCCCGGTCCGCCCTGCCCGGTGGACGTACGAAGCCGCCGAATTGGCAATGTCGTAGCTCACAACGCCATTGAGACCCGCAATGTTGATCCCTCGCGCCATCAGGTCCGACGTGATCAGAATCCACACCTCGCCGGCCTTGAACCGCCGGATCACCATGGACCGCGCCGACTCGGACAGACCCGAATGCAGCACGCCGACCCTGTCGGCGCCGCCCGCGACGGTGGGGATTTCGTACTTGAGCTGGTTGTGGAGAGCTGCCGCGCGCTCGGCTGTCTGCGTAAAGATCATGTAGGGTGTCCGCAGGTGGATTTTCGCCCCCGGGGTCGGGCGCAGCAGCTGCTGCATGGCATAGAGCTTGCCGTGCTCGTTGCCCGCGTACACCAGGCGGTGCTTGACGTTGGGCACCGCCGTGTCCTTGAGGCCGACCACGAGACGGACGAGATGGCGACGCCGCCTTGCCGGCAGCTTGGTTGTTGTAGCACTCGCTTCGGCCGATTTGTTCTTGTCGCCGCCAGCCGACTTGGCCTCGGTCGATGGAATGTCGATGCCCTGGTTGATCTTCTCCACAAGCTCCTCAATGTTGGATCCCATAGTGGCCGACCAAAAGCTCACTCGCAGGTCGAAATGCGTACACGCCCTCAGCAGCCCCATTGTTTGGTCCCGGAACATGGGGTCCAGCAGGACATCGGCCTCGTCGAGGGCGAGTGTGCGGACAGTCGGTAGACGGCGGGCTTTGGAAGGGTCCTTCTTTGGGCCTCCTGTCAAATAGTTCAGCAGCGCCATTGGCGTAGTCACCAGTATGTCGGCCTTGGTGACAGTGGCTGCTGTCTTGGGTTTCTTTGACGCAGTGGTCTCCTCTTCGGCAGAGTCGTAGTCGGAGTCGTCCTCTTCGTGATCTGGTTCTTTTTCCTCCTCCCCTTCCTCGTCATCGCCCTCCTCGACGCCCTCTGACTGCACGGCCATTCCTTTGCGCATTGCCATGATACGCACACCCGTACCGACAGTTAGCTTCTGGCCCTCGCTGGCGATCTGGTGGGCCAGTTCGCGGGTAGGGGCGACAATGATTGTGTCAAGAATATGGTCGTTTCTGTCCTTTTGTTTGTTCTTCTTGTTGTCGGCCTTGTCGTCGGCGTCGGCCTTTTCTGCAGCCCTCTCTTCGGCTCGTCTCCTCAGAATGCTGTTGATCGAGGGCACGAGAAAACTGAGTGTCTTGCCACTTCCTGTCGGCGCCACGGCCAGAAAGTCGACTGCGGACAGGTCCTCTTTGTCTGCCCAAGCGCTCGTGTCGCTCATCTTCAGGGCCAGTGCCGGGTCCAGCTGCAGAGGCAGGCTGCCCATCTGGACTTCGGTCGGGAGCTGGTATAGCTGCCGCTCCAGGTTGTCGGCCAGCCGTGGAGAGATGTTGTAGAGGTGGCGCAGCTGGGCGAAAGATGCCAATGGCTGCGGGAACAGCTGCCTCATTTCGTCCTTTTTAGCGGCAGTCTTCTTTTCCTTCTTCTTTTCCCTCTGCTTCGCCTTCTTCTTGGCATTCTTGGATTTCTTTGCTGGCTCCTCGTCCTCGCCCTCGTCCTCCACTTCCTGCCCGCCGGCCGTCTTCCCTTCAGCTTTTTCACCAGACGACAACAGCGTAAACTTTAGTCTGTGCGACTTGAGAACATTCCGGCATTCGTCCTCCTCCAGCACTTCCTTGGCCTGCCGCAACAGCTTTTTCCGCTTCTTGTTGCTCATCGTGTCGTCCGTCGTCTTCGCTGCGGTCGCGGTCGTGGATGTGGGCGTGGACGTGCTCGGCGGCTGCTGCTGCTTGCTGTCGAGGCGCGAAAAGAAATCAAGCTCGCTCATATCGACGTCGGCGTCGGCGCTCGAGGGTTGCTGGGGAATGGTCGCAACGTCTGCATCTCGCTTCCTCTTGTTTTGGCCATACAGCTGCGGGTGAGTCGGTGCACCAGCTGACGGCAGAAGCGTCGGCGCCTCGTTTTTGCCAGACGCCTTTGACGTCCTTCGCGTGGCCTGCTTCAATATATTATCCATGCTTTCGGTTGGATTGATGTGATTCAAGAAATGCTGGAGAGTTTCAACTGCAACTTTTTTTCGCGAGCCTCAGCAAAAATGAATCGGCAGAAAAAAGTTATTTGTGGGAATTGTGATAGGACCACCCCAGCGTGGCCAGGTGATTCCCACTTACTTGCCGCATTGGTTGGCTTCAGGCAGCTTTAAAACTACGGCTGGGGTGTGCTTATTAATATCTTTCTAGGCGGTGAAGTCGGTGAAAATAGTCACGTAGCATATCACGTGGACCGTTGCCATACACCACCAGATCCATGTACCAGTATCGTTTGTTCTCAAATCTAAGAGATGAATCATAAAACATGTGGTGATTTTTATTTCTATAGAATTGTATTTACTTCGCATTTGGGTTTCAAAGTTTTTTTTTTCCTGCACCTCTCCTACCATGGAGCAATCTCGCCGGGCTTTGGTTTCTGCACGCGGATGACCTTATCCGGGTTGAGGAGCGACAAGGGGTCAAGGGCGGATTTGATCTGGAGGGTTAGCATATATAGAGACAGAATCATGTAAACCAGGAAAGCAGGGCCTACCTTTCTCATTGTGTCGACAGTGCTGTCGCCCAGTTCGTGGGGCAGGTAGTCGCGCTTGACGAGGCCGACGCCGTGTTCGCCCTGGAGAGTTAAGTGTGTGAGGAAGGAAGAGCGTAATCAAGCAAAGAGAGGACAGAGAACAAGAATAATCAAGGCGACAGCCTCTTCAATCGAGTGAAGCAAGACCAGGGAAGGCTTCGTCCTAATGGTGGACTTACAGTGACAGTTCCTTCGAGTTCGACGGCGCGCTTGACCATGCGGTGGACGACATCCTCGGCGACCTGGCGGGTCTGTTCATCAAAGAGCATAATAGCGTGGAAATTGCCGTCGCCGACGTGGCCGACAATGGTTGCATGGAGGCCCGATTTACGGAGGTCTTCCTTGACTTCTTCGATAGCGGTAGGGAGGCGGCTGTGTGTGGGCGTTAGTATAGTTTCTTTGGACGAAGCAAGGAGAGGCAAAAACAAAAAGCGCAAAATGGGGGAAGTGAGAAAAGAGAGGAGTAGAGAGGAATATCGAGGTTGTGGTATTATGGAACGCAGAGATGACCACAACTTGCCTGATGGGAACGGCCACATCGCCGGTCCAGACGCGCTGCTCGGGCGTCTTTGAGGCGATGCTGCTCCAGAAAGCGACCTTGCGGGCACTCCAGAGCTCAGCTTGCTCGGCAGCATTCTTTGCAAACTCAAACGACTGCGAACCAGGCGTGGAGGTGGCGGTTTGCTTGACGGCATCGATCTGGTCGCGGACGGCACGGGCGTTGTTGCCGGCAAACTTGAAGAGCAGGGTCGGCCGCTCGGCCCAGGACCGCGATGTAGTGCCGGCGAGGTTGATGCACTTCATCTGCTCGTCGTCGAGCAGTTCAATGGCGGCGACGGGGAGGCCGCTCTGAACGACGGCGGACGCGCAGCTGGCGGCGGCGCGGATCGAATCAAAGCTGGCGAGGGCGACATTGGTCTCGGTCGGCGCGACGGTCAGCTTGATAACTGCTTCAGTCACCAGACCCAGGGTTCCTTCAGAGCCGATAAACAGTTTTGTCAAGTCGTAACCGGCTGAGCTCTTCCTCGGCCGCTGACGCGTCTTGATGACCGTGCCGTCGGCCAGTACGACCGTCAGCGACAGGACCCAGTCGCGCATTGTGCCGTACCGGTAAGCATTCATACCGCTGCAGCCGGTGCCGATCATGCCGCCGATCTGGGCACCCGGACCCGGGTCGGGAGGGAAGAACAGACCCTGCTGGGAGAGCTCCTCGTTCAAGTGCTCCCAGCCGACGCCCGGCTGCACAACAGCGTCCAAGTCCTCCTTGTGGACCTCGAGCACCTTGTCCATGCGGTGGGCAAAGTCGATAATGACGCCACCGCGGGTAGGCGCAAAGTGACCCTCGAGAGAAGTGCCGCCACTGAAGCCGGTAATCGGGATCTGGCGCTGGTGGCACACCTTGAGGATGCGCGAGACATCTTCAGTGCTGCCCGGGTAGATGACGCAGAACGCCAGGGGCTTGCCGCTCTTGGTCGTGGTTGCGCCGGGTTCGGCATCGTCACGATGCGACGACCAGTCGGACGACGAGTGCGACGCAATGTCCGACTCCTGCGTGCTGACGTTCTCCTCGCCGACAATGGCGACAAAGTCGGCCCACGCGGCCTCGAGGTCGGCGCGGCTGGTATTGTGCCTGAGCGGGCGCGTGGCAGCCAGAGGGAGCGTAGACTCGGTGGGAGGGTCCCGGGGTGTCTTGTACCCAAAGTAGTAGCAAGCAACACCGACAAAGGCGAGCACTGCATAGGTTAGCGGATTGTGGGAAGGGTGTTCGTCCAGCGACCAATGACATGACTTACTAAACGTCGTTGCCGCATTCCGCGTTCCCGCAGAGTCCTCTCGCTGCTGTGCAATTCTCTCGCGCTGCGACTTCTCGCGCTCCATACGCGAGCTAATGCTCTCCAGCATCTGCCCGCGGAAGCTGCGGCCCTCGCCGGACGGCGGGGGTGTCGACGAGGACGGTGGTGGTGCGGAGGCGTTGCGCTGTGGCGGTTTGGAAGCAAAGGTCCTTGACGAAGCTATTGAGGAGGTTGCTGCTCTCAATGCCCGGGCACTGCCGCGCGGGGCGGCGTGGCGGCCGAGGTGCAACATTGTGAGGGCGGGTGAGTGTGAAAGGCGGATGTGTCAAGGTTTGAGTTCAGAGGTCCCAAGCTGAGGAGCTCACATCCGAGTTGGGGTCAAGGTTCAGGTCCAAGTCGAGGTAGGGCCAGTCCGAGTCTCACACCCGAGGGCCGACGTCGCTTGCCAAATTACGCCCCTTGGTCTTGGAAGCCAAGACGGTCGATACAGACTTCTCCAAATACAGCACGAGTAGTACACCCGGAAACGCAACCCCAATGGCCGTGTTTTGTCTTGTCGTGTCCCGTTTTCCGGGGGGGGAGATGCGTGCAGAATTTAGAGAATTAAAAAAACGGGTTTTTTGGGGCAGCCTCCTGGCGCTCGCAAAGGCTCGAACTTCCGTTTCCGCTGAGCCCCACAACTTCTTCTCGCCCGCTGGTGGTTTACTCCGCACCTACCTCAACTAACAAGCCCGCCCTAGCAAATCGCAGCTCTCGGCGGGTCAAATGCCCGGCATGGCACAATCCGCTGCGCATATGGCGACGGCCGCGCGAGATAAGAATGCGCCCTGGTAAAAGGGCATTTGCTTTCAAATCAAAAAGAGTCAACACACTTGGATTAAGCATGCCGGGGAATAAATCAATTCTAACTAGGTAACGACTGTGGTTGGGACGTCTAGATCTTCGTCCACCTTTTTCTTCCTCTTTCAATCTCAGACAGTCCCTTCGCAAAAGCAAATCGCAACATGTGTGCAATGACCGTGTTGTAGGGCTCCGTGCCGTCATCGCAAGCTCCTATGGTTCCATAATCTTCCAATCTGTTCGATATTTGTTCAATCTGTTTCCTCCACTGTTCGTATATCCGTCTCTTCAGATTTATGGGCCGCCTCTTCTTCATTCTTTCTCAGCCCCATATTCGTCTTTCATGTCCTTACCAAACCGGTCGTCACACGCAAGTATGCGCTGACCCAGTCTCTTTTGTCATAGGCTTGCGCCCAGACTTGTGTGTTTAGCTGTTTCGTCAACTATCTACCCCAGGCACTTGCCTCCTTGTCATCGGGGTAGTAGAACGCGATAATGCTGATGATGATGTACGTCGACAACAGCAGCGCACCTTCCAGATAGTTACTGCGGCCGTCGAGCACCAAAAAGTTGACAATGAATGCCGACACAAACAAGCACACCGTCTCAAACAGCGTAAAGTAAAGCGTCATGTCGCGGTTCATGATCCAACCCAAAATCACAACCAGTGGCGTCATGAACAGTGCAATCTGGATCGAGCTGCCAACGGCAACACCAATCGCAAGATCCATCTTATTCTTCATCGCCACCACGACAGCCGTGACGTGCTCAGCTGCGTTGCCAACAATTGGAAGGATAATGAGACCAATGAACACTTCGCCCACAGAGCTCGTTTCTACCAGGCCGTTGATCGAATCCACCATGAATTCGGCACAAGCAGCAACCAGACCGGTCGACACCACGAGCAGGATCAGGGCAGCCTTGCGCGAAAGCATAAACACTTCTTCCTCGTCATCCTTGCCGGTACCGGTACTCTTTGTCTTCGAGAGAGCTGCCAGGGTTTCCGCTGGGATTTGAGCCGGCATCATCTCGCCAGGTGCACGGTATTGCTTTTGCTGGTTCAAACGATCCGGGAGCGAGTTGGTCCGGCGGATGCCATAGCGAACACGCGGGACAGGACCACCAGGAGCAGGTGCCGCAGGCGTGGCTTCCACCGGCTGCGCAAAGACCGCCGGGGTAAGACTCTTGGCCACCGGACGGAGAGACATGGCCGAGCGCAGGTTGAATGCACGCCGAGCCGATTCAGGGGTCTCGCTACCTTCCAGATTGCTGTTGTTCGTAAGCGCAAAGTCGACACGACGTGTTTCTCCGCTGCCGATGTCGATAACACCAGGAGGCAGACCAGCAGCCGAGCCAACTACACCGTTGCTGCTCTCGCCCGGCTTGCGGGTCTTGGTGGTAGGGATATTGGTGTTGTCGGTTGTCTCGATGCTCTCCATAATTGTGTCTTCAGTCTCAAGATCAGGGTCGTAGATGGTGGCGCGGTTGGACTTATGACGGTGCTTGCGGTAACGACGGAGCGAACGCTTGTGGTGACGCTTCTTGTGGCGGCGATAGACGGCCTCTTCCTCATCCACAGCTTCCTCGCTCATATTCAGAGCAGCGAGACGCGACAAGGGCGGCCGTCCAGTAGAGTCTTCCATGAGATCATCGCCACCAGCAGTGGTAGTACCAAAGGAGGGCGTCCGAGTTTGTCCATTCAGGCTGCCTTCGACGGTGTCCAAAGAAGCAACGCTCGATACGCGACGGCGGCCTGCGCGAATCACACGGCGCATGCGCTTCTTCATTGTGTCACGCGAGTGACTGGAGTCGTCCGAGTCCGACGACGAGGAGGAGCTGTCGTCCGAACTGGACGAGTCCAGCCATGCGGCGGCCGGGCCTGGCTCGGCCTCTTCGTCGATGATGTGCTGCGGCGTCGACTTATACATGTACGCATGGGACTTGAGCTGGAACATCAAGTAAATGATGTATACCAAGAGCAGCACCTACTTTGGTTAGTAAAGGCCTGGTAATTAATGGCAAGACTTATAAACATACCACACTGGTTCCGCGGCTGATTTTCAAAGATTCGCGGTCGGCCAATCTGGTATCACTAAAGGAAGCGTGGAAAGCGGTCTAAAGGTGATGTTAGGGCGTTTCCATAAGAATTGCTGTTGCACTGTCAATATAGCTTACGGGAAGAACAAGGCTGATGACACTCAGACTGAGGAGACAGGCGCTCATCTGTGTGACTGTGCTGTTGTAGATCTAGGATCATGTTAGTATCAACCACACGGCTGCCACACGGACGCAAGCATGCGGGTAAACTGACCTGCTCGCGAAAGCGTAGACCACCCAGAAACAGACCCATACCCAGGATCAAAAGGAGATTTGCTAGGATGGACCCCAAGAGGGAGGCTTGTACAATACGGACTTCACCCTGTTATACAGGTTAGTGGTGCAGTTCATGGCAATAAAGGGGGTAAAGGGCGATGTTGACATACCTTGACCAAAGCAATACTGTTTACGGGGGGAGTGAGAAAGAGCAACGTTAGTGAGCTAGAAGGATAGGGCAGGGAAACCAGGCAAAATGCGGAAGACGTAAAATATGTCAAGCATATAGAAGAAATACGACCATATGACCCCTGGTTTTCACCCATAGGAGTCATTGGATAGAACAAAAAAAATAAAGAAGATACTTATGGGTTTCCATGTCATGGAATAACCCTCGGGCAGTTGAAAGGGACAAGAGTGCGAGAAAGGAAACCATGGTGACTTCCGACGCGATTGATATGACGAGGCTGAGTGGCAGAAACTACAGCTCTATCGCTCGTTCTTGTCTCGAGTAGTTCACGGGTATTGACATACATGCTGATTTGTTAGTGATCGTGGTTTGAAGAGAGGGTTCGGATCAAGGAGAACTTACAAGATAATCAGTTCTACGGCGTTACCGAAGGTGACATTGAGTAGGGCGCCAATAGAGTCGCCCATCTTGTGGGCCACAGACTCGGTGGCAAAAGCCAGGAGACCGGCCAGGGGGACAATGGCAATGGCATTCATCGAGAAGACAATAGCCGGGGAGAGGTGTTCGGCACCGACGGCGATACCGACAGGGACAAAAACGAGGAGGACGTTCAGCCAGCTGTACAGGATAATGGCCTTAGAGGTGGCGAGGAACCTGATGGAGAGGTCCTTGATTTTGGTCTTGTAGGAGGTGTCCTTGCTGTTGTTGGCATTTCCATCCTCGTCGTTGTCCGTGGGAGTGGCGGTGTTGACAGAGGCGTTGTAGCTGTCGTTGACGTTGTTGCTGCTACTGCTCGAGATGGCTTCGTGGGCCTCCTTCTCCAGCGAAGAAGGAAGCTTTTCATCTCCTAAGACAGGCCGGGGCCATGCAGCTTGTACAAGCGTCGGCGCTGGGGACAGCTCAAAAGCGTCGGTATTGGCGGGGGGGGCGGAATGATGGAGGTCCTTGGGGTGTCCATGTTTGTCCATGTGATTGCCGTTGCCGTTGCCGTTGCCGTTGCCGTTGCCGTTGCCGTTGCCGTTGCCGTTGGGTGTTCTGCCCGTACCCGTAGGCACGTGGGAGTCGTCATGGTTGCGAGAATAGCCAGTGCTGCTGGTGGTCGGCTCGGGCTTCTCGTCATGCGTCTGCTTCTGCTTCTGCTTCTCCTTCTTCAGGCTCGTCTCGTCGTCGTCCTTTTCGTCGTGCAGGCTGGCTTCACTCAGGGAAACTGGCTGCAGATCAGCGTTCGGTCGTCGCGACGTGCTACGAAGGTCTCCATCCGCTTGAGTGTCTGGCAAGCGTATGAGATCTATAGGCGGCTGGTCCGGTGGAGTTTTCTTCATCGAAATTGGGTCGCGTTTGAGTAGATAGAGCTGGTAATGGTGAAGGTGCCTAGGTGTAGGTGTAGCTGAAATGTGGGGTAATGGGGTAATAGGTGAAGCAGGCAGGGGAGCAGTGGATTGGGGCAGAATTGGTGATGGAAAAGTGTGAATGGAGGAAGAAAGGAGAAGAGGGAGGAAAGCCAAAAGTCCAACAGTCAGAAGGACAGATAATATTCTAATATCCTAAACTGCTTGTTGCCTCCCTCTTCGCCGCAAGGAAAGTGCGAACGGCCAAAGTGTACAGAGGAGGCAAGAACGGGCTTAAAAGCGGGGCCGGTTGCCTCTGCGTCATTGGCCGCATGGCCGTTTGCCAAGACCTGGAACAGAGGTAACGGGCACACGCAGGTGGGGAACGAACAGGGTGCGCCGTGTGCCCCCGTGCCAATTGGCTCGTTGGGAATGATAGAGCTTTACGACGACGTGCAGTTGAGTTACGATGGGTCAGTAAGTATCTTGGGCGCTGCGGGGGCCGGCCCAGGCACTGGGCGATTCGGGGAAGGTCCAAGCCCTGGAAGGGGTAGCTATCTGAGCCAAGAGACCTTTGCTAAGAACTAGGAGATACTAAGCAGCTAAGAGTCTAAGAGATACGCGGAAGGTCTCTTGCAAAGACCTGGTCTGGCGACTGCGTCTTCCTCCGTCAAGGCGACCCAAGAACTGTGCCAAGCTGCTTGGTTCTCGTCGTTTTTGTTTCGTATTTTGCTTTGTGTGCTGTCGCCTTTTTTTGGTCTTCCTGGGTGGCTTGTCTGCCTGCCATGGCTGGCCATGTGGCCTGGCGGTGTGCTTCGCCTGCTTGATTTTGGTGCTTTTAATGTGGTCCTGTCTTGGGGCCTCTTGGTATGTGGTTCGTGCTCTCGTTTGTCTTGGGATTCCTCCTCGTTTCTTGGTCTTGTGCGTTCACTCTTGTTTCTTGGTTTCTTGGTCTTCTTGGTAACTTCTTGTTTGGGCGCTTGGAAGCCTTGGGGCCACGACGGAGACCTCAAGCCAAGAGATTGGAGGCTTGGAACTCGGGAGTTCTTTCTGTCCGGGCTGTGCTTCTTCTTTCGCAGTCTCGTTTGCAGTCTCGCTTGCAGTGGTTCTTTTTCTCAGTCTCCTCTCCCAATTGACCTTAGATCGCCGTGTGATGTTCTCTGCCAAGCCCGATTGCGAAACTTCTGCGTGAGAGCACGAGAACGGATGAAATGAAGACTAAAATTGGAGCAAACACGGAAACTGGAAACAAAGTATAGGCACACATGAAAAGCAAAACGTCGGTTGAAGCACGAGCAGTCACGACATGAGCGCGGGTACAAGCGGTGGTGCAAAAGAAGGGCGGGAAACGGGAGTGGAGACGGATGTGCTGGAAGCGGACGACGACACAGCGGAAACGAGAGCCGACGCATGGACCGATGCGGGCAGAGCACTCAATGTACGGCCTCAAGCCGACACGCACGCACTCACACTACCACACACACGCCTTTGCGGAATCTTACATGCACGCGTTCCGAGCAAGGCCGGCCTGCATAAACACCGGGGAGGGTGGGATGCATTTCCAAAAAGGAAGGCCAAAGGGACAAGACCCCGAAAAAAGAAAGGAAACAAACAGATGGGCACGCCGAACTTTGGGCACACGGCCGAACAAACCAAAAAATTCGGCTGGCCTGCGATAGGCCGAAGCGTGATAAACGAGACGAGCCGTGGGGCGAATCGGAGTGATTTGCAGACCGTGGGGGACAGTCCTAGAAAGACTGTAAACACATGATAACACAGACGTGGAGATTGCATAGACGTGCCATGATAACATGAAAGATCCGTGGCATTGCTATCAGGCATCTCGCCGGCGGAGATATTCAACACTCGTCAGTTGGGGCGTCGAAGCGGCAAAAGAGTCGCAAGCGGCCTTCAGGCAATAATAAGTACGTCATTGCAGGCTGTGCCACCGCTACCAGCTGAGCTTACCTTTACCACATTCAGACTACATGCGGCTTCGCCTGCTGAGGGGAGGCTGACGCACTAGCACATCAGCCTTAGTGGCCTCTGTTGATTCCACACTAGACTGGCCTGAGCTTGATTACTATTCTCAACGTCAACTTCATCTCCTTTTATTCGTGTAGTTTTCGCGTCAGACTCGTTAAGCTTTCGCTGAATTTCAATAATGTTTCATGTTATTTCAATGTTATTTAGCTATCCTCCTCCTTTTGTGGCTGTGTTTCCTTTTTTTTTTTTTTTCTCTCTTTCGTCCTTTTTCTTCGGGCGGCGTTCTATCTAAGAAGGAAGCCCTGTGCCAAAAAAAAAATGAATTAAAAGAAAACCAAGACAGTCCACCCAACCGACCAACATACAAGTCCACAACAACTACAATCTTGGATATAAAACGCCACCAAACTGCCCATAGTGCGACCGAAAAAATGTGGAAGACAGGAAGAGCAAAAACCAGAAAAGCAATACAGGTGTACCTTGAAAGCCAAACAAACTTGAGAAAAAAAAAAGGCAAAACGGCAAGGAGACGTATGAACAAAACCGACCTTTCTATGCAATCCAGACAAGAAAAAACACAACAAATCCATGAAACCAGGAAGTATGAGAGACAAACAACAACAAAAACACTTGGCACTGCTGTTCCACAGCCTCGAATGAGGAAAGACAGGGGGCGTCCAATCGAAAAGGTTTCCGTCCCGGTGTAATCGTAAAGGAAGCAGCAAATGTGTTGTAAGACAGGAAAGTCAAGCCACTGTTGCAAGAGAACTCCACCAACTATAGTCGAACTTGTAGAAAAGACAAGGCCGCGGGCGGAAATGCTGTTCCTCTCCTCAAAAACCACACAAATGTGCTGAACCGTAGCTCCATCCCGTTCCAGATCCCCCCCCCCCCCCCGTTCGTCAACCCGAAAACAAATGAAAGTGACAAAAGAAAAAAGGATGAACAAATGAAAAAGAGTAAAAGAATATAAGAGCCAAATGCTTGGCACAAAAGAAATGACCCGGGTTGTTTTGTCGGGTCGATTAGAGAGGGAGCAACCGCCCTTTCAGCAGTGTTTGCTCCCCTTGTCCATCCATCATATTACAATGTTCAGGTAATGGCGAAGCAATGTTGGCGATGGGCGAATGACAAATGAAAAATGAGTAGAGTATAATGAAACAAGATAGTATAGGTGCGAGGGCGAAGGTCGATCCTTCAAGATGATGAAAGGCTTGTTGAGGTCGTATCGTTATTGGTGAGGATCTGTCTTATCAAGACACATACCTCCGACATCCTCAGGTCAACACTGGCAGCTGCAAATGCTTAGCATAGGAGAAACTCTTGCTTTTGCATGGCCAATGCCAAAACGCGGCAGATGGCCCCATTAGTCATCGCCACCTCTGGCCTTGGACCGCCGCCGGAAGAAGTCCATGACGCGTCGAGCAGCACCCGTACTGCCACTGCGGTCGTTGTGCTTGGAGAAGTCGTCTGTGTCGTATGCATCCGCCAGGCGCTTATTCTTTTGGAGCACCACACGTCCACTCCGGCTGTTGGCTCTCCGTGGGTCGCCCGCAGATCCTTGCATACCACCCTGCTGGACGCCGCCTTGCATGCCGCCATGCATGCCGTCATAGTCGGCCTGATAAGGCGCGGACCGGGGAGGATTCATCTGACCGTTGTCTGCAACCTCGTTTAGGGCACCAGCTTGGCCGTAACCAGAGCTGCCCAGCGGCCGCTGCTGCCGATAGTCGAGATCCGAAGCGAACCGTTGGTGCTTGGCGTAGTGTTGCTGCTGCTGCTGCACAGGCTGTTGCACCTGCTGCTGTTGTCGAAGCGGCTGCATCTGTGACTGCTGCCGCGGTACTGGCGACGCGTTCTCCATAGCAATGGCCGCCTGTTGGGGGTCTGCCAGATGAGTGTACAAGTCATCGTAGGTCGGTTCGACGTTCTCGGTACCAGCTGCGCTGTATCTGCTAGCATCTGCCGGTGGTTCCTGAATAGGAAGATCGGTCTGCGAATTCTGGCCAGACACATAGTCTTTGTCCTTGTCTTTGCCAAGACCGATAGACTTGAGGGAGAAGGATCCCGGCCGTAGCGAGAACCGCTTTGACCGCTTCTCCTGCGATGTCATGGAAGGAGCAATGCTGCCAGACCGCTTGCGCCCCAGGCCCAGGGAGAAGGACCGCCGAGACTGGCGCGCTGTCGAGTCCATCGACGGCCGCGGCTCGTAGTCTGCGGCCGGAACCATGGAGCCGGGAAGGTTGGACGCGTGCGACATACTGACTGGTGGGTACTTGCGAGAGGGCTTCTCCGGCTTTTCGGTGGTCTGCGGTCGTTCTTCGCGACGGCGGCTTGAACTTCTCCTCCGGTTGCCGAACAGAGAACCGCTGCGACCCAAAATCTTGTCGGTGATATCGCCAATCGTGTTGGACCGCCGATGGCGACGGGGTTCGCGGCCATCGCCGGCACTGCCGGCCACACTGCCACTGCCGCTACCTGTGCTGACGGGGATGCCGCTGACATTACCAGTAGCTTCGCCTTCATGGCCAGTGTAACCAGATGCTTGTGCAAACTTGGGCGGGATGCTGCCGATGCTGGGGCGGCCGTAACTTGATGTGTCCTGGGGGATCGGGTTGGAGATCACATAGTTGCGGGCACTACCAGTCTTCGGCTGTTGGATTCTGCCGTGCGCATTGGTGCCTGCAACAGTCGGTGGCACGGGCTGACCGAACGAAGCACGGTTAGGCCTCGAGCCAGTCGAAGCCATTGAGCCACCAGTGACCGGACGAGCGCCGGTACCTGGGTTGATGTACGAAGCCTCCGACACTTGGTAGCTTCCTTCGCGGTTGCTGCGTGATGCCGCCACTGCCCCGGTTGTGACGGCTGCGACAGCTGCGGCCGTACCAGCAGTGCGGTGAGAACTTGGCGGTCTTCTTGCGTCGCCACGCGGCGCCTTCATGTAGTTGTCCTTTGTCACAGGTGGGTCGCGAGGAAGCGGTTTGTCGGTAGGTGATGTCGGGGTGGTGGCCACAGGAACTGGACCTTGGTTGTTGGGACGAGAACGGGTCTTTCCGCCGCTGGATGGTGCGGTCTGGACCTGCAGCTCGCCACGTTGGGTCTCTATTGAGGGTTTGACATATTCGACCTGCACTGTGTTGCGCTTGTTGCCTTCCTGCTGCTTGAGGATAGCAGCCTCTGCAGCAGCATCGATGATGCCGGTTTTGGGGGTCAGACCGCCCAGTTTGGGTGATGGGGTGACCCTCTTGGAGGACTCGCGAACAGAAGCGCTGCGGCCGACCAGCCCACTTTCTGTGACCTCTTCGGGAGTAACAGGTATTCTTTGCATATCGGTCATGTTTGTCGTGCTGCTCGTGATAAACTCGACGACACTGGCGTACTCGTTGAGCCAGCTATGGCGGGCAACTTCGAATAGATCCGCACGCTGGCGTGGGTTGGGGACCAGAATGCGCCGCAAAAGATCTCTTGCGTGAGGGGTGACGTATTCGGGGAAGGTCAAAGGCGTGCTAACAATATACTTGTACAGCAGGTTGATGTTGTCGCCCTCTGGGTTCTTCGGGTCATCGTCGAAGGGGAGGTAGCCAGCAAGCATGGCATACTGGGGAAGGTGTAAGTTAGCAAACAAAGACCCTGGAAGCGGAACTGAAAAGGGGCTGGCAAGCAAGGGTCAATAATACATACCAAGATGACACCACAGCTCCAGACATCCACCTTGCGTCCTGTGTACAACGAATCGCTGACGACAAGTTCGGGCGCTGCGTAGCATGGACTGCCGCAGCTGGTCTGCATCAGATCGGCCCGGCGAGATCCATTTGCCTTCACCCTGTCGAAGCCCATGCGCTTAACCCAATCCCGATCGGCAAGCTGTGCTTCCTCTTCCTCGGTCAGCTCTTCGGCAGGGTCGAAGGTGTTGGCAAAGCCGAAATCAGTAATGATGATGTTCCGATTGCGGTCGAGTAGCAGGTTCTCCAGCTTGAGATCACGGTGGACGATGCCCTTCTTGTGCAGGTAGCCAACACCTGAGATGAGCTGTGCGAACAATCGCCGGGCTTGACGGTCATCAAGGTAGCGTTGGTTCAGAATGTGGTCGAAAAGCTCTCCACCCGAAGCGTACTCTAACACGATGCCGTAGTGGTGCTCGGATTCTTCCATCTTGTGCAGCTGGACAATGTTTGGGTGGTCAAGCTGCTTCAGGATGTTGACCTCCCGCATGATCTTGGCCATGCGGGTTGGGTTGTTGCCCAGGGTGTCTTTCTTAATGAGCTTGATAGCAACCTGGAGAAAAGTTAGTTTGATAAAAATAAAACACACCGTGGACGTTCCGCCCAACAAAAGCAGGAAAGAAGCCAAACGTACCTGAATACCACCTTCTTGCCTCCAGCCGAGCTTGACTTTGCCGAACTCGCCCTCGCCGATTGTGTTGCCCAGGATATATTCGCCAAATTTGATCTGCTTCTCGCGTTTTGAGTGATCGTGTCTGCTTTTCCGACGGTTGTCATCAGTTTGATCTGGCCCAGCTGTGGGCACAACAGGAGCAGGTGCGACATCGTCAACATTGTCACCCTGGGCAGCGCGGGCCAGAGCCAAACGTGTCTTCTCGCGTTCCGCATCGTCCTCATCCCGGCTAGACACAACCATTGTATTCAATATCTCGCTGGTCTCTCTTGCAGGAGCATGGCGGGGTGTAGATGCGGGGGACGACCCATGCTGTTGCTGTTGTGTTCGTATTGGCATCGTTGTTGTGGCTGGTCGAGAGCCTCCAGCGATGGCTCGCTGGGCATACTCCTGGCCGACAGACGGAGACTGCTGCTGTTGCTGCTGCATTTGTTGCTGCTGCATTTGTTGCTGCTGCATTTGTTGCTGTTGCTGCTGCAAAAGCAATTGTTGTTGTTGTCTCCGACGCGCTGCCTCATCACGGGCAACAGATCCCGGCGTGTCTGCTGTGCTACCACGAGATTGGGATTCCCGCTGACGGCGTGGCGAATCTGTGCCCGATGAAGAAGGCTGAGCGCCTACTGGCCTGCGAGGAATTGTGTTGGAGTGGTGGCCTGCAGACACGGGCATTTGCTGCTGCTGCTGGTCTTGACGGCTCGACGAGGTCCGAGGGGGGGCGACGGGGGCGTTCCGTTGTCGTCTGCGTTCGGAAGTGGTGATTGGGCTGGACTGGGGGTAGTCGGAGATGTTGGCAGAGGCAGCCGCCACAGCCGCCGACGGCGTGACGGGCGATGAGTAGGCAGCGCGTGAGGCCATCGGAGAATTCGACTGTGACAAATGGGCCGGACTGCCCGGGTAGGCACCGCCGGTTGGGATATTATAGTAGGCGTTGCTGCTGGCTATGGCGTTGGGGTTGATGCCGTTGCCGTTGCTGCTGGTCTTTTGGGAGGGCCGGGAAGACGGATTTGCAGAGGGTGTGTGGATTTGCTGCTGCGGGCTCGCATGATAAGCCTCGCGTGAGGGCGACGAAGTGTAGTGTCGAGCAGAAGTATTAGGGATTCCTGCAGGCGTTTGCAGGGCTGCGGACGACATCTTTCACACACAGTGGCGCGTCTCGGGAGGAATTAGGCGGGACGGGCAGGCGAAGGGA
Source organism: Raffaelea albimanens (assembly GCA_002778245.1). Classification (NCBI taxonomy): domain Eukaryota; kingdom Fungi; phylum Ascomycota; class Sordariomycetes; order Ophiostomatales; family Ophiostomataceae; genus Raffaelea; species Raffaelea albimanens. The sequence continues at coordinate 117,429 of PCDJ01000001.1, forward strand.
TATGACGAAAACTAGGCGATGGCAGCGTCGGGAACCAAGCAGAGCTCGATTTTAGCGCGTGCTGCGTTGTCGCCTCTCCCGTGGTTCGTTGGTCGTTTCGGCGGGCTGCGTTCTCACTGGCTCTCGCAGGAGGGCAAAAAGGCCTCGAGAGCTCCGATTTCTCTGGCTCTGGCCTTGATCCTGAATATGGCTGGTGTGCTCGTCTTTCCTGCTCTCGGGCAGGAAAAAGGGGGTACGAGACAGGGCGAGACTGGAAGAGACTCACAGTCGTGACACGGCAGATCTGGGACCCCAAAAATTAAGAGGCGGAGAGCGGATGGAGAGGGAAGAGCAGGGATTAAAGGGGGGCCAGATATGAGACGGGGCAGACGAAAACAGGCCAGATGGGCGTCCAGGTGGGTGGATGGCCGAGGACAGAACCAAACACAAAACCAGAAAAAAAAAGCGAACCGAAAATAAGAAGAGCAAAAGAAACAAAAAAGGACAAGCAGCAGTACCGGACGGTGAGCAAAAGAATTATGCGGTACGCCTGGGCGAGAAATAAAATGCAAAACTCTGGGGTTGTGGGCAGTGTCTGTCCCGTCTGCTCCTCTGGTTGGCAGAATCACAGGCAGAAACAACTCTGCAAACGGCAGCCAGGAAATAACGAAAAAGAGAGCTGGCAAAAACAAAAAAAGGCGAATTGCGACCACTCAACGAACGACAATGAAAATCGCCGCGTATCAACAACAATGGGCCAGACTTGGTCGCATTGTCGCGCAGCGAATCGCCGGGTCGTGCGTTGTTCTCTTCTGCTGGTCGTGTCCTCCTGCAGCGTGGTTGTCTGAAGTCTGCTCGCCCCTGTTTCGTCGGTCGGGCCTTGGTGGGAGACTTCGTGTTTTCCGTTTGGTTTTGTTTGGAAGGGCGACCGCAGCGATGTGACTGCAGGAAAATCGCAGACAGGGCAGTGCTGGTGACGATCTCCTATTTTTCTGGCTGTCAGGCTCGTCGGCGGCTGAGCAATGGCCGCGTTTGCTGGTTCGGCGGTTCAGCAAAAGTTCATGCAGCAATGCTGGATCCCTCTGGTCGGGTCGATGCGGCGGTTCGCTCGAGCGGCAGGCGGGGGGCAGGGAGGGCGTGAGGAGGGAGAGAGGAGGAAAGGCGGACAGAGAGAGGAGAGAGGAAGAAGAGAATGCGAGGAAGTGAGGGAGAAAGCGTGTGAGGGTGAGGGTGAGAGTATTGCTCCTAAGTGCGAGAGCCAGGGGAGCGAGCTTGGAGTCCGTGTCGTGTTAGCGTCCGTCTAGAGAGGGAGAAGTACTTCGTACGAGCAGCAAAGCGCCAGCAGGGTTGGTTGGCTGACGCGACGCCAAAACGCCCTATTTGGCCCGGCTGTTTATGCGAGGCTGGCGTGGGTGCCGAGGAATCGGGTGCGTGTGCTATCTGACCAACAGCTCAGGGGGGTGCTCTGCGTCAAGGCCGTCTATGGACACGGGGTGTGGTTGCACGCAGCGTCGTCTCGAACGTCTTGAGCCCTGAATCGGTAATGGGGAGCGCAGAGAAGGCAAGCAGCAGGCGCAGGTGTGTGGTTCGCTGGCGTACGCGGATTACTATGTAAAACAATAAGACGAAGAGCAAACGCGGACGCCCGCTGAGGGAGGGACGGGAAGCCGACGGACGGGGGGATGGATGGAGCGAGAGGCAGCAAAAAGCAAAAAGAAGCAAAATAGCTTCACTCGGATACGGGCAACAGCTGGAAAGAGCTCTGCGGGCAGGAAAAAGGAAGAATACCCAGCAGGAGAGTTGCCAGTACTTCGCACAGAGAGCACCGGAGAGGGAAGGAGCGAGCTGTGAGGCACCCGCAATTTCACAAAACGGGCAATGGCGGCCCTTCCTCATTTGCTGGCCACGATGCGGTACTTGCTGGCCGTGCAATTTGGTGGTGGTAATCTCGGTCGTGGGGCGCGCGAGGCCCACTTGTTGGCCGGGGGGAGAGAGAAGCGCTGAAGGAAGAAGTATCTTTGAGAGAGTGGTGTTGTACATAGTATCTTACACAGTCGCTCGCAGAGCGAGCACCTTGCAGCCATCACCACTATTACGACCTTCTGTCCACACCACGCCTACCCCGGCTTGATAATTAAACTTCCAATGCGATCCCGCGATTCCAGTTCGGCCAACCCGACCTGAATCATGCACACTGCCCCGTCAGGTCCATGCAAAATAGCTTTACGGTTACATGGCACTGTTAAAATGCCCGAATGCCAAATGCCTGTCATTCTACAAATAGCTCTGCTCCAAACTTTCCTTCTCCGTAGCAGGTTTTGCCTGTCTTCAATACTGGAATGCTGGGATGGAAGGCACATGTCTGCAGGTCGCTCCTTCCCCCTGTCTTGCAATGACATGCTCCGTCAGGCACACTTGACCAGATCAGGCATCAGGGGCGCCGGGAAGGCCTGAAACAAGACACAAGTAGACGAACAGCTCTCTGGAGGATACATTGTCTGCTGGCCTATTTATTTTAGCGGCACACACATTTCAGCGCCCAGCACGGCGCTAAAAACAAAGTGGCTCCAATTGACTCTAAAAGCGCCGATCCTGGAAACCTGCTTGCGATGAGTGAGTACGAGCTGCAGCACCACCCTGACCAGACTGACGAAATATCTCGCCGCCTTGCTACATCAGATACATTGAAGCTCCGCACAAAAGAGCTTAAACCGCAATGACGAAAATGGCATGCTCGGCTAAAGGGCCGCCCCCGACAGATCTGGGCCTTGTACGATTGATGCGATTGGGGAGATCCAGCAACCAGTGCTATGCATTGAGAATCTGCCAGTACAGCTGTTCGTAAGTAGCCGCTGACAGGCAAAGAAGCCGCAGGATGCAGCCTGCAGGAGCCCGTCGGCGCATCAGGGGCCTATGATGACGATATGGTCTGTTGGCTGCTGGCTGGCAAGTGGCTTGTTCTATCAGCTCACCAGCAGGGCCCAACAGTACAGGAGCAGCTCGTTAAATGGTTTGCCAGGCCGTGCTGCCGGCCAACTGGTTTCGCCCTGTCGCTGCCAGCTCGAATCCCGGGCACTGCAACATGTTTTTTTCTTGCTGTCAGCTTGAATCCCGACCTGCAACAAGTTCTCTTGCCGCTGTCACCTTGAAGCCAGCTTGTCATTTAAATTCTTACCTCAAGACGCGTTGTTTTTGCCTCTGGTCTGGCAACGTGTCGTTTCATCGTTTAGGCCGCAATGGCTGCTTAGACCATCTGAGGCATAAAAGATGCGGTGAGCCCATTGTGCGTAATCCCTTTCAACCTTTTTTACCCTTTTATTCTGTTTTATTTATATTTTTATTATATTTTTCTTCCTTCTTCGAGATTTAAACATCTTTTACTATTTTACCTTTTGTTCTTCCTTATTCTGGTTACTCCTGTGCTTCTCCCTCCTATACTGTGCATCTGTTATGGGGATCATTGCCCAGATGGCGTTGCAACTGGTAGGCTCTTGATATCTGACTGCAACGGAGTACACTGTATGCATCTGACGGAGTATCTTGCGGAGTCGCAGTGTCGACAGACTCAGCCGTGGACCATGGTTGGGAAGCAGCCGAATAGCCCCAGGCTGACGAGGGGCCGTTTTTTTTGTAACCTTACCTGACTGTCAGGAATGAACACCAGCGAATGGGTTCTGTCTATGGGCCCTTCTGCATAATGGCAATAACGACCATAGGCCACTAAGAAAAAAAACGAAAAGGCATTGACTATCCGGAAATGAGGCGCGCCGTTAAAAGGAAAAGAGAAACAAAGATAAAAGGCAATAGTCTGTGTCAAAAAGAAACAGCCCAGAAGGACTACGCAAAAAAAAAGCCCACATAGGAAAAAAAAGGTACAGCTCAAAAGACCATCACGGCTCCATCTCCCGGACAAAAAGAAAGTTTCGGAAAAGGCTGAAAACGAGAAAGGCCCAAGTCCCAAAAGTCCAAGAGTTCCAAGAGTCAAAGCTCTTTTTTTCCTCCATTTCGTCATAATATTTTATTAAAAACGAGAGGAAAATAAATAAGTAAAAAAGAACCCCCATGAAAAACACGAAAGCTCTACTCGATCGAGTTCCAGGATTGAGCTACTAAAGTATCCTTGCTCGAGGAGGAGCTGTTTGATGCTTTTTTTACCCTTTTTACGACACTCTCTTGGCGACTAGTACTGCGAGTATTGCGATGACCGCTGATACTACTGTGGTCCAACTGCACCAGCCCGACGCGTCATTTCCCAAGGTGCACTGTGATTGGTCTGTTGTTCCTTTTTCTCAAAGGTCTCGACGCGTTTCGCGTAAAGAGGGCGGCGCCCCACACGCGCTAAAGTTCGGGTTGGCTCTGGACACCGGGAAGGAAGAGTCTTGAAAAAGGGGACAGACAACACCCAAGTCAGGTACAGACGGAGAGCAAGACAGAACCAGACGAGACGACTCGACGAGACCAACACCAGAGACAAATGGAGACAACACTAAATCAGAAAGACAAACGAACTCAAGTCAGGCACCAAGACTTAACACCACCAGAGGAAAGAGACAAACGGCAAGTGCCACTTGACTAGATCACCCCGTTGGACAAAACACCGCTTGGCCAATTACAGCTCGTCTGTCTGACATTTTTCACAACCCCCAAAGCAATACATTTGCACTATGGACAAACGTCGCCGGACCTACATAGTAGATAGATAATCCAATGGCAGCCACAATCGAAACTACTGCGAGTGGTGAACATGGTACACAGTCAACACCAACGCGTATTGTGTTTTTTCCTTCTTTTCCCTTTTTCTCCTTTCCAACCCTGACGATCGACTTATCAACATCACATATGGCAATCCATGATAGCAATGATACTATGTGTACCCACGATGATATCCATGATATCCATTGCATCCAGGTCTTGGATCTACAGCAATGCAACTGTAATAATGGCAGTGATATTCACCACGAAACTTGTCAAAACCCGTCAAAACTTGGTTTACTCTTTTTGAATTATTATTAGAATATATAAAGGATCGTCTTTAGAGTCTTTAGATGTTTTTGTACAGAATGTGAGCGGTGGTCAATCACCCATCTCACGGTCACACATGTTGGGTCGCCCTACAATTTGACCGTAACTCGTCATCCGTCGAGCCTACGACTTGGTCACCAAGCAGGGACGAGCAATGCTATCTAGGGGGTGTAGCATTGCCACACAGGACTGGTCAAGCGCAATCACACAACCCAGGGACTGATGCAAAGCTGCCTGCCGCCTAGGGGTTGGATCAATGCTATCGTCCAGGGGGGTGGGGGGTTACAACTTGATCGTGATATTATATTGATCAAGTCCGACCGCCACGGCCGTCAAGACTCCCGCATACCCGATCAGAATTGCCGTGCTCACTCCCGGGCCCACATCCAGCGTCGGCACCGTCATGTTTACCGCGCCCGTCAGCAGGTTTGCCACCAGGAAGATGGCCAGGCCGTTGCGGTTGTATGCCCGCAGCACGGGACTCGTCGCCTCTTGGTAGGCCGCTGCCTCTTCACGGGCGTCCTTGGCCGCGTAAAATGCAGGGAACACTACCCGGTCCACCAGCGAGAAGCACAGCAGCTGGATCGTGTTGAAGTGCAGCACCCACAATACGTACGGCAGGTTGGCGATGCGGCGCGACACTGTCAGGCCGAAACCGTATGGTGGCAGGCCCACAGACACCTGGTACAGCACAAACCACACAAGGCTCCAGATGCCTAGAGTCTTCATGCTAGGAGCGTCGTCCAGGGGCGAGAAGACCTTGTGCAGGATAGCCGACACGGACGACGTAGACGAGGGCGGCACATCTGCCTCCTTGGGAGTAGCATCCTTTGATGAGTTTTTCTCTGGCACGGCAATCTTGACAGTCTTCTCCTTTGCCACATCCTTTGCCTTCTTCTCTCTCGGCAACAGGTACAAGCCAGTGTCCTGGCCCGCCAGGAACAGTGCCAGATAGCCAATGCAGCTGAACACGCCCTCGCGGTTCATTGACAGCAAGTCGACCCGCGGCGCCGTTAGCACGTAGGCCTTGAGGCTCGTAAAATCCAATGCCAGCTCGTATGTCACAGCCAGCGCCAATGCCAGCGCGGCGTACGACGGGACAATCTGCAGCGCCGACTGGGCAGCCACGACACACGGCGGCAGGAATCCCAGAGTGAAAAAAAAGTTCCAGTGCACGCCGTACTCAGTGACGTGCTCCGCGTAGTCCAAGCCCTTGACGCTTAACAGCCGGATGACGCCGAGCGTGAGCAGCGGTAGCGAGTGGCGCAGCGATTTGAGCAGGCGTTGTATCAGCGACGGCGAGGGCCCATCCTCGAGGCGCTCCTTGAGGATCGGCCGCGCAGCCACGACGCCGGCTGAAAAGACAAACGAGCCGACGCCCATATCCATCAGCGACGTGCCCCAGGTCTCGACTTTTGCGAAGCGGCGGGGGAAGATGCGGAAGTCGACGGCCAGGATGGCCACGCAGGTAGCGACCATCATGGCCGAGCGGTAGGTTGTGAGAAACGGCTTCAGCGGGAGGACGGGGAGGGGGGTGGCGGCGGTCGTAGCTTTAGGCTTCTTGGCCACCTTCCGGGGGTGGTGAATGCCGACATTTTTAGGTAGGGCCAGGACAAAGAAGGCCTGCGACAGGATGAGGGCGTTTAGCAGCAGAGGCTGGCTGGAGTAGATGGTGGTGGCCAGCAGGAAAGCGCCAATGTTGAGGAGGAAGTCGACGGCGAACCCGATCGGGGAGTACGGCCGAAAGAAGGATTGACGGCGTTGCAGTATCGACCAGGCGAGGATGGAAACCTGCAAGTGCAGAACGAGGCTGTTGTTAGCTGGATGCAAAAGATGGTGGGGCCCATGGCAGGAGAGGGTGCAGGGGGAGAGGCTAGGAAGAGGCAAGAGTACGCGAGTATGCAAAGGACACCGGGCGGCAGAACAAAGAAAGCCCGCCCAGCGCGAGAAAGAGAAAACTAACCGGAGCCACGAGCGTCACGAGAAGCACTTCGCCTGCCGATCCTCCAGACAGATTGGACACAAAGTCTTCTTTCATCTTCTTGTAGTTGGCCGCAGAGGCCGCAGCAGCCGCAGCGGCACCATCGGCAATGTCGGCCATGGCTGGTTGGCGTGCGGGGGCGGTTGGGGGGCGGAGGTGAGGGTAAGGTTGTGTGAAGGTTGCGTGAAGGTTGAGTGTAAAGTTGTGATGGGAGTCTGGCTGCTGTGATGCAGCGACGATGTGACGGACCAGCCGAATGCGAGCGACCGAGACAAAGACGGGCGTTGGTGACGGCCTCGCTGGCCTCTCGATGGCCCTGATCCTGGCTGGGGGGGGCGAGGCTAGGTGGGCTATGGAGGATGGGGTCTGCTCGACGGGCCTCCTCGACGGGCTCCTCGACGGAATGGGTCTCTTGGGCCTCTTCGACGGGCCTCTTCACTAGACCTGCGCACGCGGGTGCGAGTGTGACAAACTCGATTGTTTCCAAAAGCGGCGACGTGGACCCTCCACAAAGACTGCAGCCCTCGTTCAGCGTCTGCGCCTCGAGCAGAACAAAGAAAATAAAATATATACGCGAGTAAGAGCGGAGGGAGCTTTCAAAGGACAGGTCACAGGCACAGTGTGGTGGGAAGAGCAAATAAGGGTCGGCCGGCCAATCAGATGCCGGCGTTCCGTGTAAAAATAATTAATTTTCAGGGCAAAAAAAAAAAAAAAAGTAAAATAAAATAAAATAAAACAAGACAGGGACCTTCACAGCAAGCAAGGACAAGGCAACAAGCCACCAACGCCTGCAGGTGCCAGATCCATGATGGTGGGTCTCTTACCTCACTGCTCCTTACACCGGACAGTCAAGCATCCGCCTTGCCGCTGGACACAACACGCCCGACCGGACCCCACGAGATTCCCGGATGGTGTCTGGTCACGTGATATCGATGGTCTGCTGGGTTGGCCAAACTAACGGCTTCTAACAAGTTCTAGCAAACCGCTAACAACCCACCCTCCTTTATCCGTTGAATAAAGAAACTCGCCAAAAAGCAAGCCCCAAGGCCCCGTGGGCCCCAGGCCCCAAAATCTCTGCAGCTGCTCCTTTTTTCCCCTTTGTTCTTTATTCTCGACTTCTCGTTTTCTCGTGTCGTGGACACTAAGGCGTCAGTCAGCCCGCACCCAGCGCTGCAGATTGGCGCCGCTCATGGTTGACAGGCCAAAACGGTCGCCCACTTGGCGAGACGCCATGGACTGCAGCCCAATGCATTGGAACAAGGGGCCGTGCTGCATAACTATGGGAAACTTGGCAGGCGACGATGCGAAATATGATATGGGACCCTGGGGCAAGCCGGGTCGGGCTCTGGGCAAAGAAGAAGAAGAAGGCGTTGTCAAACCGGAGCAATACCCGGAAGGGAAGTCGGGCAAGAATGGGTGGGCACAAGGGCACAAGGGCCGTCAGAATGGCAGACGCACGGGGTCAAGGGGCTGGCTTGAGCAAGTTGTCAAGTTCAGTTGTAAGCTGCACAAGATGCAAGGCATCATTCAGCACCTGCACACCTCTCCCTTCCTCGATTTGCTCTCGGCTCGAGGGGCTTCCGGCTGTCTTGTGTGTTTCTTGCCAATTCCCTTGCTTCACCCAAGTGGTTTGTTTGCTCGGTTCCTTCTCGTCTTCTGCTCCTCCCTGCCGGATCTCTTGTCTTTTTTCCTTCTTCTCTGGCTTTCTTTCTTTCCTCCTGCTTTCTCTTAATTTCTCCTTTTTTCGCTCTCTCTCTTTCTTGCTTTCTTTCTTCTACCCCTATTCTTTCTCCCCCATTTTCTTTCATCTCGTGGAAATTTCTGTCCTTAGGCTGCCTTAGTTGGCCCAACTGCATGAAACGGAGCCTTTTTTTCTTTGTCGTCCTGCGTCGTTGGCTCGGCACTTACCCCAATAGACTGGACTGCCATTCTTTGTTCTCCACCACGCATCCTGACGACGCCTAATAGTTTCCAAGGATTGACAAGAGACATGATGCCTGCTTTGCGATGTATATGCGTCTGTCGTGTGTTTGTTTTGCAGCGTCTATCTCGTCTTCTGTCCACTGCCCCGTGTGACTGTGACCGTGTGCTTTGTTGTCTTTGGGGGCTGTTGGCCAATGTGACGAGGCCTCTTTTTGCCCTCTTTTCTTTCTTTCTTTCTTCTGTCGGTCGGTTTTCTTTCTCTGTTTTCTTTCTTCGTCTCTTTTCGTGTTATTCAAGTAATTTTGCATTCTTTCTGCTCCAGCGTTCGTTCCCCCCTTTTCTCCTTAGCGGTCCCATGGATGGCACCGGCCACACATGACGATAGGAAGAGCGCGTGTCAACAGGGTTTATTTAAAGAAACGTCCGAGGACCTCAGATGCCATCCGGGCCGTGGCTTATGCTCGGTCTTCTACTCGGTCTTCTTCCCCCTGCCCATTCAGACAAGGAATAATACGATACGGGAATAACCTCCTAGGTTCCCCTTCCTCTTTCTGATTCCCATCTGTACAGGCTTCTTTCCACAGATATCTTCCTCCTTCCCGTTCTTCTGTTTAAATTCCGAGTTCCTGCCTCTCCCATCGGCGGACTTATCAAAGAGTGGAAAAACACAAGAGGAGGCGCGATCTACACCACCAGTTGCACTTTTCCCAAAGCCACTTCTATAATAGCCCATTCTTCACTCGTTTATTGAATGCACAACTCTTGGTCATTTCCACAAAACTCGATATTTCTAGAATTGTTTCTGCCTCGCTATTTTGGCAACTTCCTGTCTTCTTTCCACTCTGCTCCCCTCTTCCCCCCAAGTTACACCATTCGAAAGGTCATCCCGTAATGACTGCCAATACCAACATGGTCGAGACCATAGAGTACTATGCCGGCATGTTTTCGCCACGTACTCAGACCATTGGGCCAGTTCGTCATGCCCGTGACAATCTTGTCGATGCACAGAGGACAGACGGGCAAATGCTGACACCTCCTCCTTCGGCCACTCAGACTGAGCTGACGGCCCGAATGGACAGCTTTTCTATGAACAGCCCGGCAACTGAGAAAAGGAGCAACCGCGACAGCTACGGCAGCACCAACTCCACCTCGTCGTCATCCATGCCGTCGCCACCACTTCAGCACAACCAGTCCATCTTTGCACAAAATCGTGCCATCCTGCTCTCGGGGCTGCCACCATCGCCGCAGGAATATCAACCTTCCTCTCCACAACTGCCTTTGCCAACTCCTCCCCCACCACCACCCACCACCCCCATGGAACCCTCGTCCCATCATTATCATAATCATAATGACCCCGGTGCTTTGGCCGCTCCGCGGAGTCTCCGCATACCGCAAGGCCGCCGCCTGACCCCCCTGCTCACGTCTGCGCATGGCATGGGTGCTGGCCATCCTGGCCAGTCTACCAGGGCACAGTCTCCCTGCGTCTATGTCAAAGCCATCAGCCTGTACGACGACACAAGGGATGGATCCAACGCGGCCAACGTCACTGGTGGCCGCCTCTCCTTTTCTGCCTCGGTACGGCCCAACGCACCAGATAGTGAGCCCTTTACAATCCAACGCGACTTCGACCTGGACGAACTACTCAAGGCCGTGCCCAAACCAACGGACCGCCTGGCGGCAGCGGCCAGCGTGTGCATCCTCCCGTCACCTGTGCAGCAACAAAGGTCACCTCTAGCTGCCCTTCCGTCGTCGAATGGCAGGGCATGTCCATCCCCGTCGTCGTCTCCTATTACCACATCCAGCACAAAGATTCCTGGCGGTCAACCTCCCCTGACACCATCAAGTCCTTACTCGTCCAGGGCGCACAGCCGGCAGCAAAGCCGGCAGCGGAACCGGCGGCACAGTCGGCAACTGAGCCAGACCCATCGGGATTTCTCGTCGGGTAGCCTGTTTATGGGTGACAGGGTTCCATTACCAATGTGTAAGTTGATACAAATCTGCTGTTATTTCGTCATTAATGTTTGTGCTATTAATACCCCGTGCTAACCGGCCAGTGCCTCATACTGCACTTGGGTATCTGCCAGCCTTGGCTGCCGTCATTCTATCCGGCCATGTCAACCCTGGTGACTCTATTGATATCCCTCTTCCCTGCCCTGATGCATGGCAGCAAACCATTGCCTACATCTACAAGGGCTCTGGCGAGCTGACCGAGGCTATGAAATGCAACATTGCGCATCTCGGAGGACGCCTTGACTAAGGCCGTATATTGTTTTCTTTTTCGCATACTCCATCTTCTTTTCTGCATACAGTTATTCCATGAACTAGCCCGGTTACGTTTTTTTTTTTGGTTGATTGGATCGGTTCTGGGAGTTTTTTATTTTCCCCTGTCGTTCGTGATGCAAAAGGGACATTCTTCGTGTCAATGCTGGCCATTTATTTTTTTACTATTTTGTTTGATACTCCTTTCGGCCTCCAGTTCTTAATGTACGCTAGCAAGCATTTGGGGACATCTGAATTGATGTGCTATGGAATGAACTGTTCATGATAATTTCTTGGCATCTTGATATGAGTGTGCTTTTTGTTATCCATGAGCTTTCGTTTCATCAAACGATCTTTCTTTTTCACTTGCCCGATTTTCTTTTCTTTTGTTGCTGACACTTTGTTTCTTTCTCCGTCGTATAAATTTTCTTTGCCCTTGTTACCGCTCTTTATTCTTTTTTTTTTCTTTTCTTCAAATCCTCTCTTTCCTCTCTTTCTTTTTTTTTCTTTCACACAACTCGTCCTAATTTCCTTTCCACTCCTTTGCTCTTTCGTTCTTGTTTTTTCACCCTTTTATCACATTTTCTTTGTCTCTATTTACCCTTTCATCACAAGCACCCCTGTCCATTCAAGGTTGTTTTTAAGTGGCGTTCTTTGTTCTTCTTTGTCCTGCCCCCTCCGGCTTGCATACAGGACTTGTTGTTAAGTATTCCTTTATGTAGGGAGAATGGGGGGAAAAAAGGTCCAGACCTTTCTCTGCCTTCCTTCCGTCGTACTTTTTCTACTCTGCATCCTTCCAGGAGAGGAAAACACGAGACAGGTGAGATTTGTTTTGGAGATTCCTTGAAAGCTAAAGATCCGATTTCTTAAATGCTCCTGAAAAGTTCCCGCGATATTGTCGCAACTCCTGTCTAGGCGTTATTAGCCACATTTCAACTAGGGCATGTTTCCCCGTAAAATCGTCCCATTGTATGATTCGTTCTTTTTTTCAGTGGAGCGATCGAATTGCCTAATCAGGAAACCCACTCTCACACACGTACCCTGCTTGTTTCAGAGGAAGGAGCAATCGTCAGTCCTAGGACTTTTTCTTTCGCATCCATATTACCGCGGTTCCCATCTCTTTGTTTCCTTCGGACTTTCAATTTTCGCTGCAAAAAACGCCTTTTATTATTTAAAAAAAATTATCATTCATACGAGTAGAAACAGCGATCAAAAACCACGATCGGATAACTCATTCGGCCTGAGCAGCCCGCCTGAAGGATGGGGAATATGATAGAAAACTGCAGGGAGGGTGAAATTTTGTGAGACGCCCAGCGACAGAAAAGCCTGGCAAGCCTGGCAAAAGCTGGCAAAAGCCTGGCCCAGTTCCCAGAATGAACAACAGAGTCTCCACTTTACACCTCTTTGATAGAGATTTTGTGTGTCCTTGTTTGTGTGTGTGTCCCTCTCTGTGTGAGCCCAGGCCGGAGTGAGAACAAGAAAAAAAAAAAAAAAAAAAGACGCGTCGCTCCTGCCCAAAACACGTGTTTGGAGGGGAAGGCAGAAACAAACGGAGAAAAAGTGAGAAAAAAAAGTCGAGGACGTTTTGAAAATTTAGACGTTTTCACTGTTCAAGTCGAATCGGCAACGCATCGTCAATCGCAAACGTTGAGAACCCGCGCTCGCAGGCGACCGACCGTACGTCTTAGTTCGTATACCAAGCATACCGTGTACCCGACGCATGCCATACTGCCACACTACATACCGGCGCATTGGAAACGGCACACGACCAGACCCAATTTCGAACGACACAGCTGCGACCGAGTCCACTCCTTGCCGGCTTGTTGACTAAACACCTGGCATAGCTCCGGTGCGGCCTACGACTACGGCTACTCCTGCTACGCATCACCGCCTCACCCGCTACGCAAAATGGACCGCAAACCGCTCGTGTGGATCAACGGCTGGCCGGCCGTGGGCAAACAGACGGTTGCCCAGTGCCTGGCCGCCATGCTGGGCCCCGACCGGGCCGTTCTCATTGACGACACGGAGTTCACAGACCAGTTGGATATTCCGGCCGAGCAGCAGCACGTGGGTCCCGGGGAAACGCCGAAGCGGGAGGCACCCCGGTCGCGGGAGAACAGCAGCACGACCTTAAAGGCAACTCGGACGAACAGCGGACTGGGAGAGGGCAGAAAGGGGAGCGGGGGGACGACCAGCGAGGCGAGGACAGACGGTGGGCCGAGAGTGAGGACAAGAGCTAAAAGCGAGTCGGCCGGGAGTATCTGGCATCCCAAATCAAGCGAGGAATCGAAGGCGAAGGGCAAAAACGGAAATGGAAACGGAAACGGAAGCGGCAGCAACAGCAACGGCAGCAACACGCCCGCGGGCAGGTCCAACGAGCCAAAGGAAGGAGCCGAAGACAGCGAGGAAGAGGAAGACGAACACTTTGAGGACAAGCAGTCGGCGTGTTTCCGCAAGTATGTGGACGAGCCGTCCGCTTTGGGGCGGATAGTTATTTTCACCGACTGCCAGGCAGACGACATGGAAGGCGCCGTGGGCGGAAAAGCCTATGCTGAAGCAGCCCTCGCGGCGGGCCGCCCGTTTGTTCCGATCTATATGGAGTGCCAGCTGGAAGAGAATGTGCGGCGGACGCAGACATCGGAGCGGCGGTACAGCCTGTCGGCGAACAACAAGATTTGCAGTCCAAGGGCGGTGCGGGAGCTGCGGGCGCGGACGAAGGACCGGCTGTTCAAGTTCCCCGACCAGGCGTTCCCAGGGCTGGCAGTGGACGTGACGGATCAGGGCGCGCACCAGACAGCGATGCAGATCCTCACTTTTCTGATGGAGCAAGAGACGAAGTGGGAGTTGGGGAATTAGGCCCGCGGCCCGAGCTCCCCCAGGTCCCCTAGGTGGCCGCCCGAGTCTGGTCCACGGGCTGGGGACTGACGAGGAACTGGCGACCAGGGACCGAAGACCTGGCTGGATATGTGACTGGTGATGTGATTGAGGATTGGCCCGAGGACTGTCCGCAGGAATGGCTCAAGAACTCGGACCGGGGGGTCCCGGCGGGCCTTGTCTGGGAGCCTTGTCAAGGGAGCTTTGACAGAAGTCTCCAACATAAACCAACAACCAACTCTTTATGCGGCATACCGGCATACCAAGACGCCAAAAACAAAGGAAGATGCGACAAGGGACATACACGAGAAACGGCAAGACCGTTGGAAGCGGGCCAGGAAGCGGGAAAGCGCATCTTGCAAAAAAAAAAAAAACGTGGCAAGAGTCTTTTGCAACTGTCTAGACGAGAATGAAAGGGAGGTCCCACGGCTTGAGAGCAATGGCCATGATGCGCAGCGACCACTTCATCCCTTTGGGCGACCGTCTTTCTTTTTCTTCTTGTTTGGTTCTGCAAGGGCACTTTTTTTACGCTGGACATGCCCCTCGTCAAGCTCTCTTTTTTTTTTTTTGTCATTGGCACATTCTGGCTCGCTTGACACCACCTCCACAAGCCACGTGCTCGTCTTGACTGTTGGTCTCAAGGGAGACGCATATGCCGGGACGGGGAGCGGCGGCATATTGCGAGGGAGGATACAAAGAAATGCGGTTCAAACGGCGAATGTCAGACGGCATATTGGCAACATGGACGTCCCCGAAAAGGTTGCAAAAGGTTGTTTGTATCCGAACTCCGTGCGGGCGTGGTTTCTGTTTGTCGGCTGCTGTCAGATCATCTGGTGGCTTTTGTGTGCTGTTGTGTGCTGTCCGTTATCCCCCCCCCCCCCTATCTCGTGTGTGTCTGCTGTTGTCGCCTCACATGTGTATTACTGTTTGTCATTATGTCCTTGCTTGCTGCGGTTTCTGTTTGTTGTTTGTTGTTTGTTGTTGTTGTCTGCTGTTGATGGCCACTGTCTTTGTCTCTTTTTTTTTCAGTTTGCTACCCGGTTTATATGTATTTCTCAAACTAGGCCTCGTTTTTTGATACCCGCAGCATCCGAAGGGGGGTGGAGGGAGAAGGAGGTTGGGAACAAGAGGAAAGGGCTGCCGGTGGTGAAACCAGCAGGGAGGGTAGGACTTTTAAAGTCAGGAACGGATTTCGGTTTTCCACCTGTAGTGATTTGGTGCTGTGTACTTTTTTTTTTCTTCTTTTCATGTCCTTTTATTTTCTATTACCATCATTCTAATAATACATACCCACTGCTCGAAAACGAAATCTCTGGGAAC
The DNA here is from genome assembly GCA_002778245.1 of Raffaelea albimanens. NCBI lineage: Eukaryota > Fungi > Ascomycota > Sordariomycetes > Ophiostomatales > Ophiostomataceae > Raffaelea > Raffaelea albimanens. The sequence continues at coordinate 132,787 of PCDJ01000001.1, forward strand.
CTTTGAGCCCAAGACATAATGCTGTCGTTGTATTTCACTTGCCTGATATTTGCCCCGAGAAAAGAGGCCTTGGAAGTTTTAACATGGGGTTGCACAAAAGAAACGAAAAGGCTGATGGATGGGGAAGGCTGCGTACCTCGTGTAGAGCCTTCCGGCAGGAGGCTGTATGGCAGCCACACATCTTGTCGGTTATGCCACCTCCCCAGTCGTGTCAGCCACAGAGCGTGATTAGGGCACCCACAACTGCATCTGCGAATAACACGCTTACAAGAGGCGGGCGAATGGGGGCGAGCGGGAGAAGAGACGAATTTAGGAAGGTGGTGGAGTGAGAGCAGAATGTGAGGGCCAAAAGACGACATATGAGAGCTAACAAGGGGACTGTGAATAAGTGCGAGGATGCGAGGATGCGAGGATGTAAGGCCAAATGTGAGGAATAACATGTGAGATGTCAACTGCAGAGATGAAGGCTGTCCCTGCTGTCTTCTGTTGCATCATCTCTGTTACATCCTGCCCGTCACTCTTGCATCCTCTTGTCTCGCATCCCGCCTCCTGTCGCCTCTTTTTTCATGTGTCTCTTGCATCTCCCGCCCGTGGGATGTGACCCTGTCTCCTTCATTTTTGCGGCTTTTTGAATTATCTCACCGGTTGGCGCGTCTTTTTGAGTGTAAGCCCCTGCGTGTGTGTGTGTATGTGTGTGTGTGCTGTCATGATCTCTTGGGTGTTGCTGGGCCACATGCAAAGTTTGGCCGCGACTCGGGAGGACATTTCCGGGTATGTCCTGTCACCTGCATCTTGCTGCTGCAAGTCAGACAGACATACAACGTTGTTGAACTTGACTTTTCAAGAAGAGGGTGTGTTGATACTTGTGTTTACGAGATGTGTTCCTGCACATTTGCGCGATGCTCCAGATGCTTACTTTTTGGGGCTCGTTTCCTCGCTTCGCTCGATTCTATTCTTCCTGCATTATTTGTTGTTTCTTTATTATGATTCTAGCCCACACAAGTGCCGTTCTTACGTGGCCCAGTGTGCATGCGTAAGCACTATCATAACGCCTCTAGACTTGTCAGTTTCCTGACCAAAATATGACCGGCAGACACACGACCAAGCAAGTGGCGCTTTTTTGTCTTTTTTTGTCTTTTTTTTGCGTCCTCTACAGCCACACCCCTCCCATATCTGGCGAGTTCAGTGAGTACTTGCCTAATACAAATCTACTTGTACTTTGAAAGTTCCCTTTTGCGTTTGAGGCCTATACAAACAAAACTGCTTGTGTTGTATCATATAGAGACGTGCATATATAGCCATTCGTAATGGAAGAAGCGCTCCCAGAAAAAAGGGGGTGCCAATTACGATAGATGGTGGAAGAGAATTACGAAGTGTCATCTAGATAGGGTATAGCAGAGTGGTGTTAAGTGGCCACAGGGTAGTGGCTTGACTCTTGAGACAAGATACGCGGATAAAGAGTGGCTTGAAGAGACAGAGTGGCTTGAAGAGACAGAGTGGCTTGAAGAGACAGAGTGGCTTGGGAAGTGGCAGAGTCTGATACTGGCAAACAGACCTTTTTTTCCCAGAGCGGAAATCATAGACCTGCCGGCTTTTGCGGGTTTTGAAGATCAGTGCAAGTTACGTCAGCTCCGGAAAAGGCCGACTCGGCGCCTCCGGGCCTGAAGTGGTCAGGGTTTTTAAGGAAACCTATGGGAGATACGACTCTCGGCGCGGCTCTCCGGAACTTTACCGGATTCGGGGGCCACAATGCAGGAATGAAGTTCACTTGGAAGAGCGGTGCTTTGCAGAATCGCGCAGGTTTATGCACGAGGTGGAGAGGCAGCGACCCGAGAAAAAGAACAAAGTCAGTGAGTCAGACATCGTGGACGGGATACACATAGCACACATAGCACACATGCCACGGAATCCGGGTAGATGGGAAACACGCATATATCGTCAATAGACTCGGATACCATGGCAGCGGAAACGCGTCATGGAGGAGGAGGGCCATGTACGAGTACGAACAAGGTTGTCTGGAAAAGGGTCTTCTCTTGGGTTATCACGAGATTTGACAGGCGGTGCATAAAAGCAATAATCAGCCAGGGGCAAGAATGGACCGCACAAAAGGCCACACGAGCCGAGCAGTGCAGACGTGATTCGTGCAGCCAGACGGGATGGGGCCACTTTGGGCAATTTCGATCGGGGCCGATGGTGTGTGGCCTCCGCGGTCGAGGAGACAAGGCCTGCTCGCGCGTTAGAAAAGGTCCGTGGCCGAACAGCACGAGGCTGCTCTCCAAGCAAGTCGGACTACCTGCCTTGTCCGAAAACCGAGCGAGCTGCCCCTAAGCCCTGTGGCCTGGGGCTGAGTTGCTGGACATGACTGGCTGCTGGGCCTGACTGAGCCCTGGGGCGTCGGCCTTGCCTCTTTGGGAAGGGACCTCGGACATGGAAGCCGGCCGGACGAAAATGCCGCTGACATAAGACCCAGACGACTTACATGGCCCCCAAAAGGGTTTTTACCGTCCGGAATTGCAGGTGGAAGCACGCGAATGCCGATGTCTTGGGCATTCAGCTGGTGTTCTATTTTTTCATGTCCTTGGTCGGACCTCTAGTGCTGGGATTTCTTGGGTTTTCTCTTTCGTGTACCCCCCCTTTTGATTTGGTTATATTCTTTATTACAGATTGACCAAGCGTCATCTATCGAAACAGCCGTCATCCATCGAAACACAACCAGCCATCTAGACAGTTGTCGTCACCACCATGTCTGAAGCTGCTTGGTGGAAGGCCAACCGAGGGCCCATTGTCGCGGCCTTCGCAAAACCAACCATCATGCTCGCCGTCCTCTTCCTCGGCGCCATGTCCTGGTTCTTTGGCTCTGCTTTCCACCAGAGCCACCGCATCAACAACCTCAAGGTGCTCATGGTCGACTTTGACGGCGGAGACATCGGCGCCTCTGTGCCGGCCGCCTACCACCACGCCTTCCAGGCCCGCTCGTTCCCCTCGATCGTCTTTGCCTCGTCCGCCGACTACCCGGACCCGGCCGCCGTCGAGCACGCCGTGTGCCACGAGCGCTACTGGGGCGCCGTCTACTCGCACGCCGGCGCCACCCGCCGGCTCCTGGACACGGTCGTCAACAACAACGCAACCGGCGCCTACAACGCCTCCGAGACGTTCACCTACATCTTCACCGAGACCCGCTACCCGGCCACCAGCGACTCGTTCGTCAAGGCCAACTTGGAAGCCTTGATCGGGGCGTCGCGCAACTTCTTCTACCAGACCCCCGCGGGCGAGTCGGCGCTCGAGGCGCTGAGCAACGCCACCAACCCGGTCGCGGCGGCGCAGGCGTTCCTGAATCCCATCATGGCGTCCGAGCACAACCTCATGGCCCTGCCGCAGGGCACGCACATGTACCTGAACACGGTCAACATGGTGATGCCGATTCTGAGCCAGTTCTTTATCACCATGGCCGTTGACGGTATCAGCACGGCGTTTGGCCTGTACAAGGCCCTGGCGCCGTGGAAGGTGTGGCTGTTCCGGCTGACGGTGGTCAAGATCTTTGGGCTGCTGGTGTCGCTGGCCGTCACGGGCTACGTGTGGGCGTACCGCGAGGGGTGGGACGTCCACGGCATCCACTTTGCGCGCACGTGGATGATTCTGTGGCTGTACGTGGACATCAACGGGCAGATCTTCGACTCGCTGGTGGGCGTGGTGGTGTCGCTGCCGTTTGCGCCCTTCCTGGTGCTGACCTGGGTGCTGATGAACGTGGCCAGCGCCGTCTTCCCGTTTGAGCTGAGCTCGCCGTTCTTCCGCATCGGCTACGCCTTCCCCGGCCACGAGATCTACCTGCTGCTGATCCAGGCCTGGACCGGCTGCTATAAGCGGGACTACATTGCGCTGCCGGTGCTGTTTGCGTGGTGGGTCGTTTTTCACGTCGCCGGCTACCTGTCGACGAGCAAGCGCTGCGACATGGCCAAGGGCTCGCCGCTGGCAGACGAATTCGCCCACGCCGTGGAGGAGGTGGCCGAGGCCGAGCTGGCGAGAACGACGTCGGTGGCGGCACGCGAGTCGACCTCGCGGAGGGGGTCCAACGCACTGAGAAAGACGCGGTCCTTTGGCCGCGGCAGGAATTCGGCCGAGCCGTCCAACAGCGGCAACAGTGCCGACACTGAGCGACGCGGCCGTCTCTCGTCGCGAGACGAGAAGACGGGCATCCACGATAATGACGACGACGACAACAACGACGAAGACCTCGAGAGCGGCGGGAGCGGCGTCGCATCCGGCTCGGCCGGAGTCCAGCAGTCGGACGACGACATGACCATTGCCGACGACCACACTCTCTCGCGGCCCTAAGCAGCAGGAAACGGGACGGGCCTAGAGGACGAGGCAAGGTCCCGACGGAAGGATACCGGGGCGTTGGAAGGTCCCGCACGGAAAGATATCAACATGAAAGGTTCCATGTTGAACGGTCCCGAGGTATACGCCTCGAGGAACACATAAAAAAGGGGGGTCGCTGGACAATAATTGCATATAATATTAGATATAGACTTGGCTGGTAGGGGATACCCGGGAAAGTGCAGCAGTCCATATGAGACTGTCGGTTTTGGGTTTGCAACAGCCCCATGCACTGTTTCTTTCTTTCTTTTTCTTTTTTTTTTTTTTTTCCCTCGCTTCGCTCGAAATGTTTGTCTTTGATGCATTTCTTTTTTGCTTTCCTTTGTCCTCTTTTTCCCCCTCTTTGCTCAATCTTCTCTTTTGTCTGTCTTTGTCTCGGTTTATCTCTTCTTCTACTTACATTTCCATTACTTACTCCTCTACAGCAGGCCTTTCTCTCCAAGATTTTTTTTTTTTTTTCGCATATATAACCCTACTTTTGCGCACAACAATTCATACTTTTTTTATGATACGTCTCTTCCACTCCGTCTCTGTCTCTCTTCTCCCCCACGCTGTATTATGCACGTCAAAACAGTCGAATGCGACATACCTCGTGGTGAATTTGGTCGACAGGCAAAACCACCCCCATGTGAAAAAAAAAAACTGCAAACTGGTCAGTGACAAATCACTTGTCGTCTGCAGTTTTCCTTAAAGTGGCACCATACGGTTGCGTAGTAGTGATGCAATGCCAGCGATGCCGTAGTAGTTGCAATGCCCCGTTGATGCGAGTTGTAGTTTCAAGGGCGTGTGCATTGCCCACTGCGCATTGTCCTGCGATGACAAAAACTACAGGTCATCAGTCCAGAAACATCCAACAGTGAGTTGACATTAGTTAACCGCCGTTGCCAACGTGAAACAAGTGGACAAAAGGAAAGAAAAGATTATGAACTGACTAAAACAAAAGAAAGTTGAAAGAACACGGATGAACATGCCGAAACCGACAAGATCGAGATACAGCGAGAATCGACCACTGCAGACATGACTGGAGGACAACGCATCGACGGCAAGAGTTATAAGTCGAAAAGAATTGCCGATAATTCGAGACGAGGTATTGAATTAACAAGAAATGACGAACAATTACCAAAAGTTATCGAGCAAATTATCAAGAATACTCATCGCATTGACAACCAAGACGCACGGCAATCCTACGAGCCGGACACCACAATCCCTTCAACTTTCCACTATTGAACAGAGCGCACGATATGCCCAGAAACGGCTGCCATCTCAGCCTTGTAGCAGGTCGAGTTGCACGACTTGTTCCATGTCTTGGCCCTTCCTGCGGTCAAGTCCTGCAGGAGTGCGGATACACAGCATGATGAATTCGTAAGCTTTGCCAAAACGTTTGGTTATGTCTTTTACAGCAAGGATTACCCTGCTTGGTTGAGCTTCTCCGGAGTGCCTTTTGTGTCTGCGTGGGCTGTTGTGGTTCCTGTCGTGTCTGCCTGTCAGCGAAGAACGGAATTCCGCAGCTTTCTGCGGTAGAAGACAACAGGGCTTCCAAGCTAAAATGGCAATAGAAAATGCAGTATGGTAAATGCTTAATTGTAGTAGTCAAAGCATAAGAGATGTCTAGAGACTGTCTACGTTGAGATCAAATTGACAGTTCTTCATTGAACACCAACTTCTTGGTGATATCCAATTTAGGATTTAACCTGATCACCATGCCTGGACCGTTCTTTGGTTACAAGATCGCCGCTCTGACCGAGACGGTCCACAAGTCGGCGTACGCGGCCATCTCGCCAGACCTGCCCGTGCTGAGCCAGACGGGCAAGACTGTCCTGGTGACTGGTGCTACTGGCGGGGTCGGGCATGCCATTGCGAGGGCGTTTGGGCAGGCCGGTGCCGAACGAGTGTTGATTGTCGGGAGGGAGCTGGAGAGGTCCAAGGCGGCGGCAGAGAGGTTGGCCAGCGAAGTGTCTGTGGCCGCAGTATGAAGTGAATGTGCGAGCGACGATCCATCTGGGCGAGCGTTTCACCAGGCAGCCCATGCCTGGAAGAGACTCCGAGACAACGTCGGAGGACACAAAGTATATTGTCAACGTTGCCACTTTGGGGATCCACGACTCGTCCGGCGTGGCCAACGCGCCGAGCTACGCCCTGACAAAGAATGCCGCCACGGTGTACCCCGGGCAAACGAAGACCTGCAGGTCGTCAGTTTCCATCCGGGAGCAGTGTTTACACCCTGGCCTGGTCCTCGTCAAACGTGACGACCCCCGTAGGCAGCCGTGGCCAACGGCCGCTGGCCTTCCACTCTTCTTCCGTAGACGCCTCCCACAAGGCCGTCTGTGCCGTGAACCCCAGTCCGACCATCCGGACCGTGCACCGGTCCCGGCCAAGCGCCAAGAAGGCATCGATGCCGGCCACCAGCTCGGCACACACGACTGCCCGGCGAACCGACTCTCTCACCCAACGGGTCCACTGGCCGTTTGAGTCTCTCTGACCGTAGATTATGGGAGCCCTCTCCTTGGTCCCCAAACAGTCGTATACATTGGTAGATTGTCAGAGCCTGGCGGCCAGTGCGTCTTGCAGGACCGTGGATGCTGCCGTCTGGGTTTGGTGGATAAATGTAGTGTAGCCCCTGCAGAGCCAGAGCAGCCGGACAATTGCTGCCGTGCTGTCACTTCCTTTGGGAATTTACACTTTTACAAATCAAGGTGCGTGATTAAGCACTTTGGTGAGTTTGCACGAGCACTTTGGTGAGTTTCGGTTGGCAAGGTTTGGTAAGATCTTTTGATATTCTCGATACAGGAAAAAGACGACAGAGATGACAAAAGAAAGACGAAAAAAAAAAAAGAAAAAGAGAAAAAAAAAACCAGCAAGTCTGCCTCGTATACTCGACTTTCAAACCTCAACTCCGAGCCTCCTTTCCAAATACTCGACACATTGTTCACCCCCCCCCCCCTACACCTTCATCTATCGGTGAGCAAACTCCCAGATGGTGTTGCCGTGCATCGTCCGCGACAGGTGCTCGCCGTCCTCGGCCACCGTCACCATCATCATCGTGTGCCACCAGTGCGGCATCACAATGTGGAACCCGTCGACGTCGCCGTCGCTGTCGGGCAGCGGCCGCACCATGAACAGCTCCCAGCTCTGGAGCGTCTTGGCCGACGCCCGCACCCCGCCGCGGCCGGCGTACCCGTCGCGGCCCAGGTACCGGTGCGCGCGCGGGTTGTAGAACCCGTAGTAGCCGTTCTTCTCGACGCACTGCCAGATGTTGTTGCTGCCGGGCGCGTCGCGGGCCCGGAGCGCGACCTGGCCGTCGTCGAGCAGGGTGAGGGCGCGGTCGGACTCCTTTTCGACAATCTTGAAGCTGTTTCCGGGCCAGGGCGTGGACGAGAGGGTGTAGTCGTCGTACTGGCCGCGCTTGCCAAACGGGCTGTCGCTGTCGCAGCCGTAGCCGCTGCCGTAGCCGCCGCAGTCGGCATTGTAGTCGCCCTTTTCGACATTGTACCAGTCGCAGTTGGTGCCGTCGCAGCTGTGGCCGTTGGGGCATTCTTGCTGGGCGCCCTCAAAGTAGGGCGGCAGACACGGCGAGGAAGCCTCGTCGGCCTGGGAGGCGGCGTCGTTGTTGTCGTCGTTGTCGACAGGGAAGCCGACCTTTTCATTGCACGGCTCGTCGCCGTCGCCGCGCCAGGTGTTCTCACTGTTGTCGCTGCCGTTGTCGCTGCCGTTGTCGCTGCCGTTGTCGCTGTTGTTGTAGAAGGCTTCGCTAAAGTTGTCCTCAAAGCCGGGATACTCCTCGTAGGGATCCATGTTGCTCTGCAGGTCGAGCTCGGAGCGGAGGGCAGAGTCAGGGGCCTCCTCCATGATGGGGGTCCTGGGGGGAGTCGTGGGGGGAGACATGCACTTTTCGTCGTACATATCCATGGCGGAGTGAAGATGGCAAAGTGTTGGAGTGATGTTCAAGGGCAAGGCTGGCAAGGCTGGGGGCAACTTGGAGAAAATGCCGAAACAACAAAGTCAACAAGTGAAGAGAGACTGAGATTGAATCTGAGAATCGGGAACCCAAGAGTCGGAGATGAATCTGATCTGTCTTTTCCAGGTCTGGATTGAATTGAACAAAAACATCCAGAACAGAGGGGAATCCCAATTCACTTATACCCCGAGCTGCCTCCCATGGCTGCTCGGAGGTCACCAAAGGGGCCTAGATGGTCTTAGGGGTTGCAACAGGTCTCGATGACGGCCTTTGTGAGAGTTCTGTGGATGCGGATGTGGCCTTGAGGTTCGACCGGCGACACGCATGGGTTGAATGCGGCCTTCAGGCCGGCCTTGACAGCCTATGGGTGGCTTACAATTGGATGTGAGATAATCCTTCACACCCCAACTGCATGTCCAAACCCCCTTCAAACGGGCCTCACGAGTTGGCCGCGAAAGTTCCGGCCTGCCTCCTTTTGCTTACGCCGGTCGCCCAGACGGCCAGCGGTAAGCCTGAGCGACAAACCATTCTCAGCCTGTCGTTTCGTTATCGATGCAGAATACTTGCCTGTCGATGCAGACTGCTTGGTTACGAGCAGGCGGTAGAGGCCGTTACAATTGGTCTGGACATCTCGCAGCAGCCATCTCCCACCCCTCTCCATCGCTTCACAGCCTGTCGTTTTTGCAATTGCTCCCAGAACCGCCCGCACACCTACAAACACCGCCTTGTCAGAAGAAAAAAATGCAGCCGAATCTGCAGCCGGCTGTCACCAGGAGGGCAGCGACTTTGCTGTGTTGGCACTGCATTCAGCCAGAGGCTGTGTGGTCATGCGCCGCTGCAGTCTGTTTCGACCGCCTGCAAGGTCACACTTCCAAGCGCTTTCGCAAGGCCCAGTCACTGATTTTCCGAGGCTGCTGCACTGTATGGCTTCTCAAGTGGTCTCCTATGGTGGCTTCTCCAAAGGTCTCCTCTGGCTTCTCCAAAGGCCTCCACAAAGACACGTCCACTCCAGTCTTTGTCAAATGACTCTTTGGCCTTCTGGCAGGTCGCTCCTCGACCGCCGCTCGCATTCAGGCAGACGTCAGGCGGACATACCGACAGGGAAGTCCTGCCCTGTTTTGCTACGGACAGGCTGTGCCGGCCGCACCTGCCCGACGCCGGTTTCACATACGGACATCCTGTTGCCAGGCCTTTCCAGGCTGTGCCAACTGGACAGTGGACTGCCTTGGGACCTGCATCGAGACCGTGGGAACGCAACGCACCCCACGAAAGAGAGAAAACGTGGATTGCACACAAAACAGTAAGCGTTTGACGTTCCAGACTCTTGTCGACTCGCCATGTGGAGGGATGCGTGGACAGCCTTGCCGCCGGGTGGGCTGGCCTCGCTGAAACCCATTCTTTGAGCCCTGTTCTTGTCCTTTGTGTATGATTGGGCATTTGGTGCAGTTGGTCCGACACTGTGCCACTTGAGAGGCAAGGATTGGCCTCATCCAACGAAAGTCTCTCGAGACAGACAGCCAAACATGCAAACACTGTGCGACATTGTCTGGAGACATGTTCCGTAGTAGCCACTCGGCCAGACACGCAGTTTCCGCGAGGGAAAGAGCAGACTTGTCATCGGGCTGGAGGAATGCGCATGCATCATTGGAGATTTCTAGGAGTCTAGAAGTCTACAGGCAGGATGTGTGCAGATGGATGTTTCAACAGTGCCATTGCTCTTCAAAACCTTAGAACTCTCCGTCCGAGATGTCGACGACAACGACCTTGTCCACTTGCTGGATGAGACTATCGGCATACGCCCGATGCGCCGGGTCCTTGCTCACATAATAGTCCCTGTCTGCCGCCGAGGCAAACTCCACCACGAAACCGTGCGTAATGCCATTCTAACAAGTCAGAGTGAGTACGGGCACCGAAGAGAGAGCGGGGACCGGCAGACACGGATAGAGAGCAACCCACCTGCATGCCTTCTGGCGAGTTATCCTTGCCGCCCTTCACAGACAGAATGTATGGCGTGCGGGATGTCGGGTGAACGCACGCAGTCTTGAGCGCCAGGAAGCCCTTGCATGTCTGAGAGGTCAGCCATGCGCCCCCCATACAACCAGCAATGCAATACGCATACGAGCCGGGCCCGGTTAGGTACTTGGTATATACGTGGACAGCAGCACTAAAAAGACACGGGGTGGCGCACGTTAAGGACATCCTCTGGCGTGCTGTCCTTCTTGAATTGGACGAGGACTGTGTGGGTTACGCTCATGTTGGGTGGCTGGTGGGTGGTACGTCGAGGTGTGCCACGCGAGACAAGTAGGGTAATAATACGTAAAATACCTAACGGACGAGGCCAGCAAATACGAACGATCGCAAAACAGGCAGGAGTTATCGATATTGTGCTGACGCCTGCAAATCCCACAGATGGCACAATTCCTGGGCGCTTGTTAAATATTGTCGAAAAAGCGACTGTAGTGCTGACCAATGTGACAAGCAGACGTCCAGAGTCCAGACAAAGCCCCGCGGAGGCCGAGAGCGGATTGCCAACATCCGCCATGCTCGTAGTCCGGCGGTGGCCTCCCACTGCCGATTTGGGGAAGAGGGGAGCTGCAAGCGAAGGCAACGAGCGACACAGTCCATGCATGCGCAGTAGTAAGATGCTTTGTACAGAGCAGGCCAGCTCTGCGCTCACCACCACCTGCGTCTCCTTGATGACGAGAGCCTGCTAATGCCAGGCACCCATCTTCCAGAACTTGGATTGATGGCTGGTATGGTGACCGTCTGCTCATGTGGCTACCCGAGACACCTTCGCAATCACCCCCCTCCATCAGCTCTGTCTCATTACCCTCCTCCATCCACCCACCCGTTAGTGTCGCCGTTCATCAACAGACATGCTAACTTGTAATGGCGGGTATGACTCGGGAATCTTCCAAAGAGGGAGGGGTAGCAGAGGCCAGCTTCGCTGGCTGCTTGTTGTTGCGGCTGGCTGACTGGCCACGGAGCCGGTTAAAATCGGCGCTGCCTACACTTTGTGTTTGGCTAGCACAGTGGCCTTGCCTCACACCCACTGCTAGTTAGTTGGCGTTAGTTGGCGGCAACAGGCAGGCGCCCTGCTAAGGCAAGCAAGGACGCCGAAGGGTGGCGGAGTCTAGCAGTATCATCTTGCAACTCCCATTGTAAGATGATCAGCAAGTCAACACAGAGATCCAGAGCTTTGTCGGCCCGCTTGTGTACCTTACTGTGTACTGTTTAAGATATCGTGCAAAGTAGGCTTGTGTGCCTGAATGAAACCGCCCGCAAAAGGCTACCGCCCCCGAGGTGACCGAGATTGTCTGTGGGCAATGGTTCACTCGCTCTTGGCTTGCAGTAGTGTGCCGGGGTTTTCTCTCTCGCAGCAATGTACCTCTCAGGACACTGCCTCATATGGGGTGTGTGCAGTGCAAGTTGGCGCTGCAAGTCCGCCGAGAATGCATACCAGAGACAGCAACATGCGAATTGTGTTGCTGGCCATAGCACGCAGAAACACATCACACATCGAACCGACATATGGTTTTCGTGGCGTCACCCCCCGTGCGTCTTGCCCGGCTTCGCCCTGCCACTTCTGCAACAGGTTGTATTAGTTAGCCTGGTTCCGGCCTGGTCGTGTCTCCTCTCTTAATTAAGGCCACTCACTGCTGAGCAGATATCTTCATAAAAGTAAGACGCATTGTGGGCTCTTTTGTTTCGGCGCTGCAAAAGGACGTTTGCAGAGCTGGAGCTGCATTAGTGTCGGCCTCTTAGTGGGAACGCCGTGCACGCTGCAGGTCATATCTGCAAGAAACTGTGGCACCAGTTAGTGAGTGCATGGCAGGGGCTAGATGGGAACTCCCTTAGCGTGTCCATCCCGCGAGGATCATCCATCCAAGCGCTGGTGATGGCCGCTGGTGAATTCCACACAGAGGAATTCCACTGGCTCTACCCTTTCTCTGCTGTCCTTTACTCAGGACTGGGCCAGCGGTGTTCGACACTGAGAGCAGCTCGCAGTAGCCGAGCCCCGAACGGAAACTCGTACCCCGTGCACACAGCCCCGGAGGATATCCTTCTTTCCTTGTCGCTGTCCCCTGCCGACGTCCATGGTGCTTCTCGGGGTGGAGTTTGGTTGGGTTATGGCTTTTCCCATTGCATCGAGTAGCAATAAAGACACACCACGGAGAGTGGACCGAACCAAACAGGTCAAATACATCGCTGGTCATTTTCTTGACTGGCAATTTTGATACTTTGCGTCTAGCATAGTTGCCTGCCTCGCCACACATGTGCTCTTTCGTGGTGCCACTGGCGGCCATCGTGACCGAGCAGGCCAGTCGGCCCCGTTCTCATTCGTAGTTCACGATGGCTTCCTCGGCCGACTGGGGCAAATGCGCTCTCCCGTTTTTGGGAGTGTTGCTTCTACTCTTGAGTTTTCCATTGTCTTTTTTTTCTGGCATATGTCGTCTGTCGCTTTTCGTGGCAAAGAAGACAATATAATTAATGAGGTGCCGCTACAGCCGATAAACTGTTCCGATGGCTGGTCCGATGTCGTTTGTTCGTCAAGATGGGACATGCAAGCCTCGATGACACCAGATTGGCCCGACGATTGCCTGGCCGCTGCGATTGTCGCTTTCCTTCTTCCCGTCTCATGCACTCTCCCTTGTTCGCGACTGTGCCGGGGGGAAGGGGGTGGTGGTTTTCTCGGAAGATGCGCCTTCTTCTGTCATATATCATGAAGCGTTTCAAAAGAGGGTGGGAGGCAGGGTGGGTGCCAGGTGGTGGTCAACAAGTGGAAGAAGAGGAGGAAGAAGACGACGAAGACGGCGCCAGAAATCTTGCGACAAAAGCGAGACAATTGGGCCATTGGGCCATTGGACCAGAAGAAACACCAACGCGAGAACGGCAACTGCGAGAAGAAAGGCAAAATGCGCAAGGCCTGGTCTAAGCCGTTGTGCATCTGCACGGCATAGCGCCCTCGCTAATGAGGGGCTCGTGATAAGACAGGATAAGAGTTCGTGTAGAAGAAAACAGCACGAGTGAGAGAAGGGAACACGGGCACTCACTTATTACATGTCGTCGTGCCTACCACCCTCTCAAGGGTGGTCTGGAATGTCGTTTTCTCTAGTGCCGCAACCTTCTCCATGTTCGAGCCACTTTTGCTTTAGTTTCTTTTTTGTTTCCTGTTATTCCTGGCCCATCAGCGTCTCCAATCCACACGAGTAGACGCAAACCGCCGTGATCTTGCATATGATTGTGGGCTGGGCGACAACCGTGAGAGTACGGTGTAGAGGAGGGCCAGCAGAGTTCCAACTGCAACACACTTTTGTTAGTTTTTTTTTTTTTTTTTTTTTTTTTTTTTTTTTTTTTTTTTCGCCAACCCCGTTTTCACAGGACCAGGGTAGTAAGTGTCTTACATGCAAGGACAATGCTCCGTGTTTTGCTCAATGTCTTACATGCAAGGAGGGGGGCGATGGGAAACCATCTGTGGGTGTGCACTATATTGAATGCTCGGCACATCTATGGTTCGTAGAGGCATTGTTCTGCGCAGCTCAGCTCTTGCGGCCATGCTATGCTGAGGTATGCAGGACATGTGCACGGAAATATTGAAGAACGTCTTACAGCTGGCTGGCTTGGTGGGCAATGGTGAACGCACTTGTCTGGGCCATTCGGGGCCAATTTGGGGCCACACACACCTCCCCCTCATGCACCCACCCACACTCATCATGTCCGATTAGCGGCAGGCCTCTCTCTTGTCCGGTTATTTTTTTTTTTTTTTTTTTTTGGCAGAGGTGGGAGGGGAGGATAAAAGAATCAGGCCCTGGTCCTTGCTGCAGATAATCGTCTGCGGGGGTGGTGCGTGGTTAGCGGGAACGATTTTGTGATCGCCCTGAATAGCAGGGCTACTATCCGGGCGTGGGCAAGCTGCACTCGTACTTTCGCAAGCTAGCTGGGAGCCTAGAGGGAAATGAAGGTGGTGGACGAAGCTGAGAAAGACGTTGTCGGATGCGGAAAACGAAGAATAGTATTACTTGGGAAAAGAAAGCAGCGAAAAGAAAGGGAGAGGAAAGGAAAGGCCAGCTGTCGCAAAGGCTGGCTGGCCAAGCAAAAAAGAAAGCATCGCCAGGGGAAGGAAGGAGCTACCGGGTAACAACAGAAACGGAAGGCACGACTGTGGACGAAACAGAGCTAATGTCCACTGGCATCGGCAACTCATGTATGCTGCGCTGTCAATTCTGGAGAGTCTCTGTTGAATCCAGGCATATCACCACCCTGTTAATGCCCCACGGAATGCCCCATCGAAAAATAAGAATATCTCACAAATGCTCAGCCGGCCTATGGGGTGTCGTCGAAAGAGCCTCGCCGGTTCTCGTTCCTTGGTCTCGCCACTGCTTGTGCGCCGTGTACCGCCGATGTATCTCAGTATCTCTGGTACCGCGCAAAATAGGTCCCGTACCACCATCGTCTAGCCCTGCGTGTGCTTCCATTGTTTCTTTTGTCTGCTTTTTCTTTCTTGTTTTGCAATTCTTTCTTCTCTTTGGCCTCTCCCAGCCTGCGGAGATTTCCGACTGCATTCGTAAGGGATATGATAGGTCACCGCATGCAGATGGAACTGAAACTGAGAAGAATAAGATTGTTTTCGATTTTTACCTGCTTCTATGGAGGAAAGTACCCTGCGCCCACCATTTTTTGTCGGCCTGAGTGAGAGAGTCCTGTTTTACCTCTTCCCACTCGCTCTCGTGTCTCTGGTCTCTGCTCTTGTAATTTTTTATTTAGCCATTCTCTTGCCATTCATTTTTGGTCTCCTGGTTTTCCTCCCACACCCACTTTCTCTAGTCTGAATTATCCGGGTTGGCACACAGGTCAGAAATAACGAGTCGTATTCCCACCTTCGTGATCCTGTGGCCATACCAGCTCTGGTTGGCCGGTCCGCTGCCTCAAAAAAAGGTCTTCTGATTATGAGTCGCCCGTCCCTCATCGTGATCGTAAATTCGGGCGTCGTAAAAAAGAGAAAAAAATGGACATAAACAAAAAAGGCTGTCTTGGTTGTCATAAATCGTCCCACGTCATTTTCATTGCAGTCCTTGGCAGGTGGATTGTCGTAGTAAGATACGTCGTACTCAGTAATACTCCGTGCTTCGTAGTCGCGGGGGTTGCCTCAGTGAAATGTCACTGGTTCGTCCAGCAGTGCGGTCTTTTCAGACGCGTCGTGCCATTCAATGGCCAGCCTCCTGTCGTGCTGGGGGAGACT
This sequence comes from Raffaelea albimanens, assembly GCA_002778245.1. Lineage (NCBI taxonomy): Eukaryota > Fungi > Ascomycota > Sordariomycetes > Ophiostomatales > Ophiostomataceae > Raffaelea > Raffaelea albimanens. Next base: position 148,356 of record PCDJ01000001.1, read on the forward strand.
AATACCGACCTCATGCGGCAGGTCCAGGCTAGGGCTGCGGCGTGGCCGAGGCACCATGCGGACGTTGTCGTTGGTATCTCCATCTTCGCGGCTGCCCCAGGAAGTCTAGCAGGAAGGATTTGCGTTAGTCTCAAACGCTTGGTCTTTTTTTTTTTTAGGGAGGGGTTGTTTGTCTGCCACTCACCATATTCAGTGTGAGCAGTGCATATAGCTTGATGATGCCGTGGAAATATCCAAAAATAATCGAGATGGGCAGAAACTCGATATCGCGCGGGTTGCGCAGGAACAGTCCAACCAGCTTGACCACCTTCGTGAAGCCAAACATGAAGATGAACTGCGCCCACACTGCACGCTGCCGGCTTTCAGGGTCCCAGCTCTCTGTTGCTTTCCAGCAAGAAAAGAGAATCAGAGGATCCGTGACAAAGGCAAGCGATGTAAACGTGGCAATGTGCAGGGCATAGGTAGACCAGGGTTGTTGGCTGTTAGAGTGGGGAAGAATGCATGTTAGCCACTGGGAATAATAATTTTTCAGTGAGGGAAAGAGGGGTGTTCCTCCACTTACGTCCAAACATATCGTTCCCGAACAAGGCTCGTCCAGTTGCTGCGCCAGTTGCTGCGAGCCCAGCGGGAGCACTGGAACAAAAACTTCCAGTTGTCTTCAAGCGTCGTCTCGACTTCACACTCGCGCTCGTACTGAATCCACGTCTTCCACTGGTGGTTCACAAGCCACCGAGTCACAAAGTTGTCGTCGTCCGCGTTCAGGATGAACTTTCCCCAGTGCTCCGTGTGGAAGCCCTCCATAAAATCGTGGCTCTGGAGGATTTCGGTGCGGTACGCCACGGTCCGGCCGGACATGCACGAGGTCCCGCCGTCCATGTTGTGAGTGGCCGAAACCTCGAAATTGCGCCGTTCAATGTAGGCTGCTCCGAGCCAGTTGAACATCCGAGTCGAATAAGCGCCGGTAAGAATCCGCTTCACATGCTGGCAAGCTCCGACGCCTCCCATCTTGGGGTCTTCGAACGGTGCCAGGAGCCATGGCATAAGGGTGTTGGGCCAGGTGACATCGTCGTCGGCCAAAATGGTGATTTGCGTCTGCACTGCTGGCAAAGCTTGGCAGATTTGAAGCCGCTTGTTGGCAACATTCGTGCACATAACGCGAACTCCCTCGAAGCCAGCGGAGCGCAGAGAAACTGCAAGTTTCTCTAGCTCGGCCAGTTTCGGGGCGGTCGTGACGAGAATCAGCTCGTACGGGTCGCATGCCAATATGCTGTGCAGAGACGGGCGCAGCTCGTCAAAGCACGAGTGGATGGTGGGAATCACTACCGTGACGTCTTTCGACGTAAAGTTTGGCTTCTCGGGAATTGGCTTGGACCTGTACAGCCAGTGGCTGGCTGTGTGAACCAGCAATCGGAGATATCTGTGAATCCTGTTGCAGGCGTCAGCTTGTCGGTCATTTTTGGTATGTCGTGTAGGTGGGCAGGCACTTACCATATGATCCAGAAGAAGTACACCCAAAAGGTTGCAGACTCTGGCAACCCTAAACTCTGAGACATGCTGGCTGGCAAAGGCACATCTGCTGCTCCGAGAGCTTTCTAATTAAACGTTGTGTATATCAAATTCCAACAAGTCTGCTGCTGCAACACAACTTGTATAACTGTGTGAGACCGGAGCACTTGGGGGCTCTTTGTTGTCTCGTGTGTAGGTGTATTACGCCAGTCAGGCCTGACTGGCAAGGCCGTGTGAAGGTGAAGATGGTTTGGGGTGAACCAAATAAATGAAGGAGCCGGGATGGTAATTCTTGGAATGGGGATGATGAGTGACAAATGCAAAAACCAAAGATGCACGCCGTCGATGAACGAATGAAGTGTGTAAGTTATACAAGAGATAAAGAAAAGAAGTACCAAAAAGGGCAAGTCGAATTGGTATGGACGTGTATGTATCACAAAGTGTGCTGCGGTGTCATGCCATGGGGGAACCTCTGTATGACTACAGAAGCATGCTCGAGGAGAAGCAAGAGAAAGGAGGAAGACAGAAGGCAGAGGAAGCCAGATATCTATACTTTGAGGACGAAGGCGTGAACGAGAATGTGTAAAGTAAGTTGTTATAGTGGAATTGAAAAACAAGCCCGAGGTCACAAAACTGGGGAAGGGGTGCGTGAAAGTGGAAACTAGAAAGGCGATGCAACTAAGATACAAAGAGGGTACATTGTGTCGCTGTTGCAATTGGTAGCATACGCACCTAAGAAACGAGCTATGCGGGACGCATGCACCTCCGACTACTTCTGTAAGATACGGGTGCTCCTTCTGATCTGCATGCCAGCCAGCCAGCGTCTTGAAATTGACGGAACTGAAGGGGGCCTTGGTTGTTTCTGCCAGAGCCAATTGGCAAACCAAACAGACCTACTGCTTGAATCGAGATGGCTGGCCAGGCCCATGCCAAATCACATTGACCACTACGAGCGCGGGAAGGCGCTCTGGCTGGGGCCTGGCGAGACGGGCGGCTTTGGAACTTTTTTAGAACTGTTTGATGGAGAGTGGTTCGCTGCTGGTTCGTTAGCAAATTCTTTAGCAAATTCGTTAGCAGGTCGGAATGGAGGGGCGTGAAATGCCCTCTGCGGCGACTACCTTAGTAGCAGCCAGGGCGAGGCTAAAAGAGGCAAGGGTGATATTCGTCCGCCTCTGCCCACCCACCCTTCCATCAACGAAGATCGACTGGATGTCCACAGACGCCCGTCATTTGTCCCGACCCCCCTCCCATCGTATCCCATTTTGTGCTGCTTTGCCGCCCATACTTGGGACAGTGTGCTCGTGCACTCTTGTTTTGTACTTCTTGATGGCTGCATGGGGGCGTTTTTGGCAGCTCAGATGTGAGATACAGGGGACACAAATCGTGCGTGTGGCCAAATGGGCTTGCTGGCCGGTCAAGTCTGGCCGGTTGAGTTTGGACCATGTCAGCTGAATGCAGTAGGCGAGGCACGACTATCCGCGACTATCATACTGCATAGCAGAAGTCATAAAAGCCATGTGTGTCGTGTGGCCAACCCTCCGTCGCGCTCGCACTCTGGCCTCATCAGCCCATGTAGGTGGACCCGGGTCGCTTGTTACGGCTCTCACGAGAAACAGCCCACAATAAATAAACAAGCCAGAGCGTAAAACAGGCAGGCACAAACAAGCGCATGGTGTGTGAGTTGCAACAGGCAATAGAATGGAATGGAAGGCTTCGGGCACAATACCACATGCACTTCTCGGCAAGTGTAGAAACAAACCCTCTCTCCAGGAAAGCGGTGCCTCTGCGCAGACTCAGACAGGCGCAGAACCACGTACATGCCTCGCTGGGAGAGCGCATGCACACTTTTGCACGAGCACTCGTATGCACCCGTATGCAGATAGCGAATCATCACTGTTCACTAATATGACTGACTGTACCTGCATGCTGGTGGAGAAGCTGGTGGGGTTTGTTCTGTTGCAGAAGCCAATGTGGTTCTACAAAGCATTGCCACAGGAGCAAGAAGACAGCGAAGAAACATGCGGTTACTATACAGGAAACAGTTAGTTAACAGACGAGGGTCTTAACAGAAGCACAACTCGTGAGCCCACAGGTATGCCTGTGGGTTTGATGTGGATTTGCTGTGGATTGCCTGTGGGTCGTTTATAGCGTGCTGCGAGAAGAACGAGGACAAAGGGCTTCTGTGCCCCAGTGACGGGCAGGCGCCGAGACGCAGGCGGCAGCCAATCCACCACCACGCACGGCAGTCTCGGGGGCTGGAGAATTTGAGAAGGCGTGGGGTTTTGGAGGGTTCTGAGCACAACGGGATCCTGGGTGTCCTGGCACGGAGTCCAGTCACAATAAGCAACACGGAAGACGCCTTGAGTCGTGTTGGCGCTAAGAGCGAAGACGCAGCCATCCGCTGGCTCCTCGGACCGGCCATTATCTTTCTGAGGCTTGTTCTGTACGGGTATTGCTCTGGATAGCAATGTCGTAGGGAAGGCCTGGACGAGAACTTGCAAGGGTCCCCGCACTGGCGCAAACCCACTTTTGCAGACGGAACTGCTAGTGATGCGCGGGGCGTGAGAGCGGACGGTGGTTAGCCTCCGTGTCCCTTACCAAGTATGGACATGTATCTCGAGATATCTTTCGTGCAGCGTTGCAGGGCCCCTTCCAATGCCCCTTCCACGGTTCCGTCCAAGGCCACTTCCCTGCGCACATTGGCCCACCAGCCGATGGCTCTGCCATTGACCAGAGAACGCGCTGCCCGGCTGTGGCTCAATGCGGGATCCTGTCGGGCGGGTGTTCCACAGTCTGAGTTGTCCAGGATATTATGAGCAATTGCTCGGTCGAAAAAGGGAAGGACCAGAACCGACAGCGAAGAAAGTGGAAGAAATCCCAAGGTGGCCCGTATCTCCAATTCTCCTCGATGCTGCCGTCTGTCTGTCGCAGCGCGATGCGTGTGTGTGCCTGGGCAGCCAATGGAGGGCCACGCAACATTTTGCTTGCCAGCGAAGTAAGCACAACTCACGCATAGACGCATTGCTGTGCATGGAATTGGCCGGTTGGTGGCCTAATCAACCGGATGAGATGATTCTTCTGCAGTGGCAGAAATGACATGTCAGCAGTGTGAGCGAGCGAATTATGAGTTCTGGCTTTGCAGTATCTGTGGACGCGGTAGAGGCCTGCAGCGCAGAGAGCAGAGGTGGGTGCGAGCTGCAGCGCCAGCCATTGCAGAGTCTGGTTCGCCCACCGTGGAGTTCCGGCGTACCTTTTCTGTCCACTGAAGCTTGACTTCTCGGCTGGGCCAGGGAATGGCACACATGAGCACGACCCGCCTAGGTGTTCAGTTGTGCAGTGCAGGAGAGAGCGGTCTTCTTGCAGTCCTCCTTCCCTCCTCTTGCAGACACCCCAACCTCGCAAGCGTGTTGGCAGCAAGAAGCGGTTTCTAGCTTCACACACCATTCTGATGCGGAAGGTCAGAGACGCTTGGTATGCACCACAGCTCAGAACTGTGAGCTGTCGTGTGCAGAAATGCAGAAATGCACAGGCAAAACAGTCGCCCTAGGTTCTGCTGCATGCAGGCCCTGCTGCTGCTGCTGCTGCTGCTGCTGCTGCTTGGAGCGAAGCGGCCTGCTTGGCCGCCATTCGACGACCTCCCGAGAACAGAAGGAGTTCCCGTGGCTGCTGTATGACAGGAAGGATCGAGTCGGCATCTCATAACCACGTCAAGTCAGATCCTGGGTCGTCTAGCACCAGCACAAGAGGGTGCGGCCAAGCTGAAAAGGGGCGTGTTTCGTCAGCAGGAATGCCCGCACATAGAACGGCGGGTGGAAGAATGGAACCAAGCTGGTGCATGCAATAGACATGCAAAAGGAGCCGCAGCGGGACACGCAAGAGAAAACTCTTCTCGGTAATGGAAGGTTCCGAATTCGTCAACAGGGGGCCGTTTGCACCTGCCGTTATGAATCTGTAACAACCGCATCGTTCCTTCCCATCCACACGAATATTGCATCAACAATGCAGCAGACGGAAGGAGCCCGCCCCTCAAAAATGACAAGACCCTACGGAGTAAATGATTAAATTAAATTCTCAAAACAATTCAGAAAATGCCTGAGAATAAAGATAAACGAAAATAAAACCAGAAATCACGGCACCTTGCTTCGGAGTCCACAAAACCGTTTACGCGATGTTGCAGACAGCTCCATGATCACTCCGTCTCTGCTTAGCCGGTGCCCGCGTCCGTCTCGGCCGCCTTTCCACTTTCCGCTTGCGCCTGTTTTTGTCTTGGACGTCTGGCCGATGTGGCTGTCTGTAAATGGTGGCCTGCATATTCAATGCGCGAGTCTGTAACATCTCAGCATGCCAAATGTGCAAAATGGCCGCCTGGCGAAAACTTCTCCTTCGAGAAGCCCTGCCGATAACACTTTCTCCTTACATCTACACCCCCGCTGTCTTGCTGCTACGACCATGAGAGCCGTGAACAGTAGCATCCGTCCTGCAGAAATTACTCGCGCTTGCCGTCGCCTCCCCGGTTGAGGTGTCCGGTCCACATCTACCTTCCCGAGTTGCGAGAAAAACAAGCCATTAATTGTGCAAGAAATCACATTTTGGATGCCGATCTGTCCGACGTAGAGGTTCTCGGTCCTCAATATGTGTCGTGGTCGTCGTGAAAATTTTTCAACTCAGTGACTCAAGCAGAAAACAACGTTTCTGTCATAAATGCTGTAGTGGTGGTCTCTTTCCCTTTTGACGCGCCTGCAGCAGCAAATGGGTGTTGCAGTATTGCCATTTCCTTCTCATATTCAAGTTGTCTATCATATTCGCACATGTTTATGAATTGTCACGATAAGGTGGACTTTCTGAACAACCATTGCCTTCGCCTGGTAACAGTTGGGGTAGTCTCTGCAATGCAAGGCAATGGCAAGCCCTTGAGTTGCTTACTACCTCTTCAAGTCTGCGGTTACGGCGTAGTTTCTGCTCGTATAGTTATGCGCATTTCACCTCGCCGGTTTCTTCAACTTGCTCGTAGTATGGTCTTACGAGATGGCGTTATGAGCTTCGACAAATTAATACCTAAACAAAAGTGATAACTAAGTATAACAAACATATACGTTGAACAAAGTAAAAATTCAATACTAGGTACCGAAGCAACACATATTTTAAGTATATATGCTTATCTGAAAGGTATTTACTTGAATCTCAGCACGTGTACTGAAGTTGGTGTTCAACATAATGGTGCAACCATCACGATGAGGGTGCCAACCACTCCACAATACATTCATTAAACATGCATCTGGCTTTATACCTTCAAATGTTGATGGACTTAGGAATTGTTTTGTTTGAATCGGCTGACATAATTATATGTATCCTTTTGAGTGATATGTGAATAATGGGAAGTTGCGATGCCATTTTTTTCCGTAGTTGGGAGTTCAACTGCATTGTGTACCAAAAGCACAAGAGCTTCGTTTTGCAAGAATGGTACGTGGCAATTAAATCAAAGCAGTTGTCCGTTAGTCTCAGTCTTGGAAACCTCATAAGAATAGCTATTTTGATACTCCTTGGATGATTAAACACAATTTCGCATAACCTTAATCCCTAATATTTCACTTGCTTTTCACATCTCTTGTTTGCACTTTCGTTTGAGAAATTTCAAACTCGAGGCTTGCTACATCACGCTGTGTGCAATAATGAGTCATGGTTAATGTGAAAAATAAAACCGGTGGGCATCCAGACAGTCTGTGAAAACCATAGTTAAAAGAACAACCGTGCAAACATATCTGGTTTTCCATAACTGAAACCAAAAGAGCTTAATCACAACACTAACACCAAAGCTTATGTGAATAACGACATGCAATCATCAAGTTTTCATACAGCTCATCCTAAAAGTCCTAGGTAATATCAAGCACATATGATCCGTTGGGCCCTGCAAGAAACCTTTGCATATAAGAATATCTCTAAATCTAGTTCCGTGAACTTTCACACAACCTACTGCACAGTAATGAACAATACTTACGGAGTGTATTTTCATCTAGATACAATAGCAAGCAGAAAGACAAGAACACTGGGTTCTTTGAAACAACAACAATCAAGAATTCCACAAGGAAAACAGCGGCAGCATAAAACCTCTCGCCAAAAAAACAAAACAAAACAAAACAAAAAAACAAAACAAAAAAACAAAAAAACAACCGCTCACATAGCTGAAGCTACTACGAGTTATTCAACAAATTAAATAACACCCAGAAAACGAGACAAGGACAAGCTTACTTCAAACTACAACGGCGGCCCGAAACATACAACGAAATGAAAGGAGGCTATGATGGTGTCACAGGGATATGGAAATATTTCCTGGCTTACGTACAGCAACACCAGCTCTAAACACAAGTCACTGTTTCAAATATTTTTGCTACAATCTCCCAATAATCCAGGAGAGAACACCTTGTATCAGTCCTGAGTTTTATTTCCTTGTCAGAAACCCAGGAGCAGTTACCGAACTGAAATTGTCAGGCAACTGAAGTGGTTTCAAGCTTCCCGGACTAGCAACATTCCAGAAACTTGCCCGACACAATTACAATGGACTTGATTTGTTCCCAGAGGAAACCATACGTCACTGGATTCAAGAGCCGGGCGTCTTAAAAAACCAGGCAGAGCAGAAGGCAAACGACGTCATTCGAGGCTGATGCGATTTCTTACTCGTACATGGCAGTCTGTAAAAATAGAGGATGGCAGTGGCGATTTTGAGGGCACCTGACCAACCAGGGTCGCACTATGTAAGAACCAAGGCCAGGGTCTTGAGACCGGGGTCGCAAGGTACGTAGTACATAGTAACAGGCCTGCAGTTAGTTGCCCCTCTACCAATTGCCTCCTACCAGCAAATTGCCCGGCGCAGCCGGCGGATTGTTTGCGAATGCCTAGTTAGGCAACTAAGTTTTACCTACATTTATTCCTACTAGTATTACGTGCATGGAAGTACAGCCGAAGCACTGTGGCGCGGTCAAGCAGATGCTGTTAGAGACTTCCCTTGGAGGAGTATTGCCGTCCTGTTGCCGGATTTCTGGCGACACCGTCTCTTACTTAGCAGTCGACAACCTCAAATGGCGCATCCTCAGAGCCGGGCGCCGCTCTCATCCCGGCAATGCAACTGAGCGCAACTGAGTAACCACGGTCGTGCTTCGACTTGCTTGAACTGGACAAAAAGATTGGCCCGGAGTTGAAGACTGCACGGCCAATAGCGATGCCCCAGGCTGGTTGCTAGACTTGTCGAGTGGGGAAGCCTGGCGCCGTGGGCGGGGAAGACCAGCGCCTACTAGATAGAGCTTGTGATAAATGCGCCACTTTTGTTCCCTGCTTTCTTTCTCTCTCTGTTTGATAAGGCAGGACCTTTGTCTGCAGCAATTGAAACGAAACAGGAATGTAGATAAAACAGCCGGATCGCACAGGATTGACGGGTATGACTGGGAAGCACGGCCCTGTGACAACATGATTTAAGGGGCAAAGAATGCCGGGATCGATTGTTGGGCGAAGAAAACGCAGGCGAAAAAACACAGGCGCAACAAAAAAGCCATCAAAAAAGAGAGGCTGAAGAAGAGACAAACGTGCGAGTCACGGGCGGTGGAGAACTATTGGCAAGAACAGCGTGGTGCATATCCACCCTGTCGCTCGTCACTGCACTAGCATGAACAAGGGCCAGAAATGCTCCCCCGCTCCTTCCTCAAGAGCAGAAACACCGCATGGGAGGACTTGCACAAAGAAGGGGCAAGGAGGGGAAGAGGAGCAAGTCTCGAGGCAATCAAGAAAGAGCGACTGATGTGTCCCCCCTGCACTTCCTCTGGCCTCCGGCCTCTGGCCTGCCATGACTCCCTGGCAGTGCACTGTACTGCCCTGTGTAAGTGGCTGGCCAAACCAACAGCCCACCGTACGCCGCCTGACACCAGCAGTCAGCCAGAGCCAAATCATGACAGCCTCTAGGGCTGCCCGCCAATTCTCCAATTCAAAAGGCGCCGTAAATGTCCCTCCCGTCTTTTGCCAATCAGCCTCGGATCCGCCGGACACAGAGAAGGCTGCATCGGCGATGGCAGCACCGGATTGGCTGGCAGCTTGTCGGTCAACGAGAAATACAGCTAAGCGTGCCGGCCAGTGGGCCAGTAGGAGGGGTTTGCTACCGTCGAGTGGTGTGGGCCGCACCTTCCTTCTCGCCAGTCTGTTCACCACCCCCACCTTCCCTGTCCATCCTGTGGACGTCCTGTAGCCATGTGTGGCCGCTGGTGGGCGAACTCGCTGTATTGCTGGGCGACCGTGCTGTGTCTGCTGCAGACCCGCCTACAACACAACACTCGCCTCGTAAGCCTTGCATCCTTGGCGGATTTGCATTCGTCCCTCGCTCCTTCCTTTTTGTTTTTGTCTTCCTTCCTCCCTTTATTTTCCTTCCTTCGTCATCCTCTCACCACTGCCCCTTTTCTCTCTTTTGTCGTCCTCACCTTTTCGAACCCCCCCCTCCCCCCATCCACCTTGCGCGCACACATAGACCGCTTGCGCCAGATTTTCCAAGGACAGCGCCTCTCCCACATTGACTGTTCCTCGCCAGCCTATACACCCCTCGATCTCTCTCCGCACTCTGCTTTTTCCCGTTCCTGTTCTCCGCACAGGATACGACAGCCTCGATGCCACGTTCTCGAACTTGCGCAACGTATTGATCGGCGGACAGCGACGAAAACGGCACAGACGTTGTTTCGGCACAACTGAAAACAGCAGCGACCGAACGGCGGGTCCATTCCTCGCTGTGGGGGAGCCTTGACGACATCTCACCTATCGTAGACCAGGTGAAACAAAATAGCACGCATTCCAAACGCCACATTCCTCGTCCGGGCATCTCCATTCGGCACTTCTGCCGACCGCTGTGCGGCTCAACTCCGCCGTTTCCAAGCGTCCTGACTTCCGCATCCGACGTCCGCCTATGTTGTCAGGCACCTTTAGTCACTCCGGCTGCCTGTGACGAGCTGCCGTCGAGCTGAGAACGCTAACGACCCTCAGTGGGGATTTCTTCCCTCCCACATCTGTCGCCAGTCTGATATATCACACCTACTACGCCTCTTGCCCTTTTGTTCTTGGCCTGCCTTTTTGTCCATCCGACGAAATTGCAAGATACCATGTCGCCCACCATGGACTCGAGCACCACGCACCACAAACTCATCAAGTCGAACAACAAAACAAAGGGCAAAATGGTGAAGCCAATTCTGAAGAAGTTGTCGCACTCGGAAAAGAACTCTCTTGATTTGGATCGACCATGGGAGGAGCAGCAAGCTCCTGGTGTGGGCTGGGTCTCGTCTGGTTACGATTCAGCAACCGGTACTGGTCGGTCTGCTAGGGACGTAAGCTTCACTTTTGACGGCAGCCCGGCGCTTCCCAGCAAGCCACGCTTCCAGCATGGCCGTACATCGAGCGGTACCTCACATATTTCCGTTGCTACCAGCGGCAGCGGCGGCGGAGCGCGCACCAGTTCGTTTATCCATCCCTTCCAACAGACACCACGAACGCACACCCCGCCGAACTACGCCAACTCGGCAGCATCCCTTGATACTGGCGCCGCTTTCAACAATACAACGGCCAGCAGCATCCGCGACTATTCGCCCACCATCACCGAGACGGAAGACGATGATGATTACCCAACTGGCTCCCTGCCTTCACACCGTCATCACCATAGCCACACTGCGTCAATGTCACAGTCGAGCATGCGCCGTCCATCGTTGGCCAGCCAGAGAGCCTCGTCATATAGTGACATTTCCGCGGCTCCCTCGCTGCGCATCAGCACCGGCCGTTCAGCTACGAGTGGATTGAGGCGTGCGCCTGGTGGCAGCAGTCTATCTTCCAGCCTCTCCCATTCTGATCTGCACCTCAGCTCTCTGGGTGGCGCGACGAACACACTCGACTCCCCAGCTTCGGTTGGCACCGGGGTTGGGTCTTCGTTCAGCTTGTCCGCAAACCCTGCAAGTGGCGTGGCAGGTTCGAGTTCCGGCGCACCTCTTTCTCCGCTCCGCAGCTCCCTCGAAGGCGTTGGCTTCCCTCGTCTCCGTTCGCGCTCCGAGCTCGACTCGAGCGCCCGAGCAGGTCAAATCCGCGAGGCACGGCGCAAATTCGAAGAACGCGAACGCATCAAGGCCGAAAAGCATGACCGCGAGATGCTCCGAAAGCGAGAACGTCGCGACCAAAAGGAGGCGAGAGAGCTGGAACGGCAGGCTGCAGCGCAGCTTCGTAAAAACAGCTCCAGCGACGGTGCGAGGCCATCACTCTCGCGCACGATCACGCCTACGGCCAATGTGCTTAGCGCAAACAACACTGGCCAGAGAGAAAGTGCCAGACTTAGCAGGAGAGCTCCCGAGATCAGCGAAAAGCCGGCGGCATTCAAGAGCAACAACTACGACAGTGTGGCGGGTGGTATGGAGCCGAACTTTGGTGCCACCGTCGACTCTGTTGCTTTCCAGAACGCGCAGCGCAGCAACACCACGAAACACAAAACGCAGGGCTACTGGAATGGCTTCATCTTGTGGCTCCGCACTCGACTTTTCCGCCTGGGAAAGAAATAGGATCACCTTCCCAGCAGACGAAAGCGCGAGTGAGCGGCCGTTTCCTACCGTTTCTTTTCACCCCACCTTACCTCATCTTCTTCTCTACACCGTTTGCCACAGCCCGTACTGCGGTATATATCCTGCTCAACCGAGCTTGACCCCCGTCCGAAACAACTATATCTTCAGCTCATTTACGACGTTATGAATCTTTACGGCAGATGCATTTTTGGGCTTTTCTTGTCATTCAGATGGCCAGGCTTCAGGCAATTGGGAAACGAACACATACAGGCGCAACAGGGATGGCGTTATTAACAGTCTGGATGGACTAGCATTGGGGTTATATGCAAAGGCGTTCTGTGATTGTTTCTTTTGCTTGATTGGTATTCTGGCTTTTTTTTTTCTGACTTCCTCGTGTTTACCCAGGGACTATTATGTTCCCATATGGATTGTGGCAGCCAGCAGTTTTTTGTAGTTTCAATTTGATGACGCTCGCGCAGCATTTTGCTGTGCTATCTGTCACGCACATTCCAGTTGCTTAGTCCATGCGTGCTGATATGTACTTTTACATTATCCGAGCTGTAATCGTGTATGAGAGCAGGATCTCACACTGACATCTTTGTTTCTTACTCATTTGGTGGATGGGGAAGGCGGGCCAATCAGCACATCCTATCCACACCTACATTACAAGATGGAGCTCAGCCGTTCGCTCTTTCCTCCGTTCTGGTTTAGCCTGGAGAGGCCCTGGAGCAACTGCCGCCTGCCTGAAACTGAAAGCGGCAAGGACAAATATAACGTAAGACTTGTCCCCTTTGGGAGTACTTTGTGTGCATACGCAGCTGCGATCGAACAAAAAGCAGGAAACGGTGCAGCTAGACAGAACAACAATCCCAGGATAAACCGAGCAATAGGCAGGTTTCCGCAGCAGCTCCACCTCGGCACCGGCGATTTAGCTTGATATAAAAGGGAGACCGAGGGGCCCTTTTATTCTGCGACCACGTCAAACTCACCGACTCCCAAGTACCACCAACAGCCACACACACAAACCGTCTGCGACCATGGCATCTCGATCGTTTGTCGGCTACCCCTCTCCCAAGGAGGCCGACAACCTCACCTACAAATGGAGAGAGAATGCCAACCCTTCTCTGCGGGGCATGCCCCTTGTGATTGCTTCGGCCCTGTAAGCACTGAGCCGATCTCGAGTGATCCGCGAATAGCTAATGTCGTTTTTCCAGGGTCACAAACGTGGGCTTCGTGAACAAGCACCTTTGGGGCACCACCGGCTTTGGCACCGTCAAGTGCCTGAAGGGCCTGGAGAAAGAAGTGTCCACGCTCAAGGTGAGTGCCATTTTTTGTAAATATGTTGTCACAGTTATCATGGACCCCTATCTGACTGTCTCCAGCCAAGAGTTATTCCCATTGCTTCCGCCCACGACACCAAGGCTGCGGGTGTCGTCAATGGCATCCTACCTTTTGGCAAGGAGCTCGTGGAGCCGCAGCACGCCGACAAGAACGGCCGTTACTACTCGGCAGCTGACTACCATGCCCTCTACAAATCGGGTGCGGCCACCCCGCTTGATGTCCTGGAGGCTCTGCTGCCGCTGGTGCAACGTGGAAAGGGCTCGCCGTACGAGCTGGCCTTTCTCACTACTCGCGTCGACGACGTGCGTGAAGCTGCTCGTCAGTCCACCGAGCGTTGGGCTGCTGGAAAGCCGCTGGGTCTACTGGACGGTGTTCCGTTTACGGTCAAGTGTGACGTGGACGTTGCTGGCTACGTGAGCACGATTGGCTTGAACACACGCCCTGATGATGAAGCCTTTGGCAAGCGGTACCCTTGTCTGCGGACGCCGGCCGAAGAGACGTCCTGGCCGGTGAAGAAGCTGCTGGAGGCTGGTGGTCTCCTCGTGGCACAGAACAACATGCATGAGCTGGGCATGGACACCACTGGGTGCAATGTGAGTAATTTACAAGTTTTGCGATCTACTTCATTTTCTAACAATCTAGCCTTCTACCGGAACGCCCGTCAACTTCTTCAACGAATCCTATTACCCCGGTGGCTCATCCTCTGGAGCTGGTTCGTCGCTGGGTGCTGGCATCATCCCGATTGCAGTGGGCACCGACTCCGGTGGCAGCGTGCGCATTCCGCCGTCATTCAACGGCGTCTACGGCCTCAAGACTACCTTTGACCGTACAATGGTGATGGACACGAGCATGTGCATTGTCGGACCCATGGCCAGTACGACAGCCGATCTGACGGCTGCCTACCGCACTATGGCCCAGGCCGATCCCGCCGACCCAACCCAGTCCCAGTTTGCCGTGTCGCTGCCCCCAGTTGCTACTGCACGCAAGATCATTGGCATTCCGCGTGAATGGGTCAACCGGTCCACGCCCGTGGTCCTGGAACACTTTAACAACATCATTGATCACTTTGAGAAGAAACTGGGCTACGAGGTAGTGGACATTCAGCTGCCGTACTTGAGCCAGGCCCAGTCAGCGCATGCCTCGACGTGTCTGGCTGAGGGTTTGGACAAGGCCCGCGACCGCACGGCACCGGAGCAGGACAAGTGGGCAGCTCTGCTCAACGCTCCCAACCGCATTCTTATGAGTGTTTCGCAGCACGCCTCGGCTGTGGATTACCTCAAGTTTGGGCAGGTTCGGACACTCCTGATGCGACACATTGCTCATCTGTATGAGAAGTACCCGGGGCTCCTTATTATTACGCCGACGACCCCGGATGCCGGCTGGAAGAAGACTCCCGGTGACGAAAAGTACGGCTTCACGGACGGCAATGTTACCCTGCGGGTGATGATGTACGTGTGGTTGGCGAACACGACTGGGTGCCCGGCCGTGACGTGCCCGATGGGCTATGCCGACCCTGAGCAGGGCGAGGGACGTGTCCCCATGGGCGTGTTGGCCATGGGTGAATGGGGTGCCGAAGAGCAGCTTCTGGGCTGGGCAGCTCAGGCCGAAACGTACGTGCACGACGTGTACCCTGGTGGTCGTCTTCGTCCCAAGATGTGGGCGGATGTGCTGTCGCTGGCCAAAGAGAAGGCTGCCGCAGGTCCGGCCAAGCCTGATGCGGAGGTTTCAGGGTAAATCGAGGGCATTTTAAGTGACGGGGATGGAGGAACACTGGTTTGTAGACTTTTTGCTGGGACGATCGATTGAAACGTTTTATTAGCCGCCGTTGAGGGCCGTTGATCATAGTTAGAAATGACACGGTATTTGCACTATTTGCACTGTACAAGGCTGGCGCACATGACCTGGAGGCAAAATAACAAGGCGCGACAGGAACGCGGGGTGTGACTAACAATCAACACAAGAGGCTTGGTGAGCTTGCCACTCGCGACGGAACGTTGGCCAACTGACAAATCCTGGCTGCTGCCTGCATTCTCATTTTTTTTGCGTTTGGGCTTTGCGGTTTCCTTTTTTTTCTCTCTAGTTATGACGATGTGCGACTTGATGGGCGGCCTGTGCGAGCAGTGGCGGTGGCGGCAACCAAAACGAGACCGAGAGCACCGCAAAGAGCATCGACATCGACAGCAACAGCAACAGACAGATGACCAAGAGTAACAGCCTCGAACCGACATACACAGAATTCTTCCCCTCTTTTTCACCATGTCGTACGACTGGGAATCCCACCGGCAGACATGCTACGACCTGTACATCCACGAGCGCAAGTCGCTCGAAGACATCATGGCCTACATGCGCGACCACTACGAGTTTGCGCCGAGCAAGCGCGCGTTCCAGACGCATTTCCGGCAGTGGAACTTCCCTCCGAAACAGGTGCCGGCACACCAGGACGCCAGCCTCGTGAAGCGCGTGCACGAGCTGTGGGCGCGCAACCTGCCGCAGCGGGAGATGTTGCGGGCGCTGCATGAGGAGGGGTTTGACATACGGTTAAGGCAGTTGATGCGGCTGCGGACACGGAATAGGTGGCTGTTGAGAGGGCCGGCAGGTGAGGGTGGAGGAGATGTAGAGAGACGAAACAACACGACCGACGAGAAAGAGAACGAGGACGGGGGGGACACGAGAAACGACGACGAGGGAGATGACAATGAGAGAGACGACGATGAACGAGACGACACAAGTCAAACGACCCGATACGAAGCTCGTCGAAATGCCACGGCAAACGAGACGACACACCCAACCTCCACGCCCGCCGGCATACGCCTTCAACAACGCCAGGCCGAGTCGGCCGAACGACTGGCTACGCGAAAACGGCGGCGTCATACGCGCACCTGGGCCGGCCTGCCGCCCGATCCTCCAGGTCCTCCACGGTTCCCCTCCGAAACGACCGTTGACGAGAGCAAGGCCATGCTAGGGCTGTCCGTGGCGACGGCCGAGACTGCTGCTCTGTACCACCAGATCCGGCAGCAGTTCCAGCAGATATGTGCCGAGGCGGGCGTGGTGAAAAAGTCGCAGGCAGGGCCGGCGGCATGGGAAGCGGTCAAAGAGAAGCTAGTAGGGGCGATACCTCACCTGAAAGAGAAACGAGAAGGAGAAGGCTCCCTTGGGTCTTGCGCCATCTCCTCGTTCAACCTCGCCTTGGACGTTCTTTGCACGGATGTGGCCAAGCGATCCCGCCTATCCGACCGCCGCATGACCCTCGCCGAGGCCAAGAACATCCTCGGGGTGAACCCCCTCCAGTCGCGAGACATTCGGACAGCACTGCACGAGGTGCTGCGGGACGACCATTTCACGAGCAAGCTGGAGGCTGGGCCAGAACACTGGCAGATACTGCAGCGGCGGTGGCTCGAGAGATGCCCCCTTTTGCAAGAGATCCTCCGAGACGAAAATCTGAATCTGGAACAGCAACAGTCGGACAAGGTGCGAGCAGTTGAGGCTCTCGCACGAGACGTGGTGAAGCGCTGGCGGGACCAGTCGCGGACGAGGAAACGGCAAGGAGGGACGTCGACAGACGAAGGACGAAAGGCGCCGGTCAAGGGAGATGCGAGCGCCGGACCACAGACAAGTCCACTGCTTGAAAACACCACACGGGCGTCTCCAGAGGAAGCAAGCGGGGACGAGAGCGAGGGGCAAGGCGAGCAGAATGAGGACGAGCGGACGGACGAGATGGCGACAGTCGGCCAGGAAATGGACATGCGTACAACGGCAACGGCGTCCAACGCCATGGCCAGCTATGTCATTCCACAGCAGGCATCGGTCATGTCGCCGCTGCCGGCACTTATTGTGTCGGCGTCTCCTGCTCTCCCCCAGCAGCAGCAGCAACAGCGCTCCCACATGTCTCCAATCCAGCCATCTCCGCAGTCCCTGCCGCCGACGCCTCTGTCGACATATTCGACTATTCACGATATGCAGAGTGCCAACATGCAGGGCCGCACGCCGCCCGCAGGACAGTTGACCAACACGCCAATGCTGCCGTCCGGCATGCTGGATACAGATGGACACTTGACAATCAATGCGCACCTCCACCAGGCACAGCTGGACACAATGTCGCTGGACTCGCTGGACCCACGATTAGATCCAAGGTTGCAGCACCTGCAGACATCGTTTTTGCTGTCGCCACAGGATATGCAAGATGCAGCGGCGGCGGCGGCGGCGGCGGCGGCAGCAGCAGCAGCTGCTTCGTTTGTCAGCCCGCACCATTTCGTCCCGTCGTTTGGCGACTCGTCTGTGTTTTCGCCGTCTCAGGAGTTTTCCCAATCACAAGAGTATTCGCCGGCACAAGAAGTGTTCTCGCCCGCCCCTCGAGAGTCGGTATTTTCGCCGTCAGCAGAGCCCGTCTTCTCCCCGTCGGCGATTCCCCCGCCGCCGCCACAGCCGTTAATGGCCTACTTTCGACCTCACGCAGGGTCCACGTACCCGGCCAATGGCCACATGTGGATCGGCATGCTGAGTGGGAACCCGTCGGTAGCGGAAGTGCGAGCAGTGGCTGCGAGTAAGTACCCCGGGGCACTGTGCGGCTTGGTGCAGGGGGTACTCGGAGGAACCGGTGACCGTGTCGGCAACGACGACGACGGAGCCAGCCAGGACATTACGACCCAGCAAGGCAATGACGAAATGCTACTGATGATAGGCACGGACGAGCACCTGGGGACGTTTTTGGGGAGTCTCGTGCCGGGCGAGACGCCGACGTTTGTGGTGCAGCTTGTTCAAGGATGGACAAGTATGTGAGGGCGAAGAGGGAGAAGAGGCGTATAGCCTTTGAGACGAGGAGATGTGGAAGCCTTTACTTGTATCCTGTTTAATATCCTTTGCCTGTTTTCTTTCCATCTTTCACTTCTTCACTTCCACTTCTTATGTATCAGAATGCATCATGTACGAGTAGACGATTCACGATATCACTAATAGTAATGCCGAGGCAGCACGAAACTAATGGCGGCATCAGTTGTGGTGAGCCGGCGACAGCCAGCGAAACAGACCGCGACCCCACGGAAGGCCCATAAGACCCTGAAGATCGCCTAGAACGCCGACCGTCATTAACTCGCACAAACCTTAAAGCCTAATTCGACATGTCGCCCTTTTGCTCACTAAGGGAACCACTGTGTTCAACTAATGAAAACAATTGGACACTCCCTTGGCTTGCCCTTGACTTGTCATCGTTTCAAGTCCTCCCTCACTGACAGCCGCCCTTGTGGCTGTGTTGCTGCCCGCGCGGTGGACACCAGGTCTGGATTAGGCATGTCTTGGCAGCTGAAACGGTAAGACGGTCCTGTAGTCGTCGTTTACAGAACGGTTAGCCTGCTTACTTTTGTCGCCAATGCTCAGCCTCTTGGCCAGCCATCAATTTAGGCGACTAGACAATAGACCACCAAACATCTCGCCATCCTTCTCAAATCTTAGCCAGACAGTTCTTTGGCTGCCTCAATTCGGGAGATTAGTCGAGCCGCAATAGCCACACTTGATTCCAAGCCCGAGCCGTCTGACATTCGCCGTCTTTGCTTGGTCGCCCTTTGTCCTCGCATTGACTCCTTTGAATCGCTCTCATTCAAAGGCTTCCTCAATAAGTCTCATCACTTCGTCCTCACTTCACCCTTTCCTAGCATATCACTTCCCCAGACTCAATCCACCACCCCCTACCATGTGTTTCGGTTCCAAGGATACCGGCGAGGACGTCGCGCCTCGACCGGCTGCCATCCCGGCGGCGTCCCCCAACACGCCAACCAACCCCAAGGCAAGCTACAACCGGCCGAGCAGTCGACCGACAAGCCAGCCGCAGTATGCCCCGTCGGCGTCGGCAGCTGCGTCAAGGCCGTCTCAGCCGACGGGAAGCGACTACGCGCCTCCGGCCGGGCCACCTCCGGGTTCCGCGAGTTATGCGCCGCCGGCAGGGCCCCCTCCGGGAGCTTCCACCTCGGACTATGCACCGCCCCCTGGACCTCCCCCGTCAGCTTCACATAACGACTACGCTCCGCCAGCCGGCCCGCCACCCCATGCCACTTCTGACTATGCGCCCCCGGCCGGGCCTCCACCGTCGCACAACGACTACGCTCCCCCGAGTGGTCCTCCGCCGTCGGCTGCTCACGGAGATTATGCTCCTCCGAGCGGACCGCCGCCTCATGCATCCTCAGACTACGCACCCCCGGCTGGTCCTCCTCCTGGTGCCTCGGATTACGCTCCGCCAAGTGGCCCTCCCCCGTCAGCTTCTAGAGGCGACTACGCACCCCCGGCTGGTCCTCCCCCTGGCGCCTCAGACTATGCCCCACCTGCTGGCCCTCCCCCATCCCATGTCAATGACTACTATGCACCCCCGCCCGGCCCACCCCCAGGCCTGACCGCCGACAACACCGGCCACGACTGGTCCACGGCCGTGCCCGACACGTCCCTGTTCCCGCCGCCGCCGGCTGTGTTTGACAGCTGGGAGCGGTCGCCGGCGAACAATGCGTCCGAGCAGGAAGCCGATGCGGGCCAGGCGTGGTGCCGCCAGCACCCGCTGAACGCGCGCCCGCTGGCGCTGGACGCCGGCGCCCGCCAGGCGATTGCCGAGCACAACATTGGCCTGATCCAGCCGCCCGGGCTGTTCCAGGGCCAGCTGCAGCAGCTGTCGCCGGGCCACTGGGCCGGCCGCACGACGTCGCGCAACTCGCGCGACACGTGCCTGCTGGGGTACCCGCCGGTGTACGCGCCGGACATCCACAGCCCGCGGGTGACGGGGCGGCCGTACACGGCGTACTACGAAGTCAAGATTGGGCACGACAACAGCGGGGACGAGATCACTCTGGCGCTGGGCTTCGCGGCCCTGCCGTACCCGAGCTTCCGCCTGCCCGGGTGGCACCGGGGCTCGCTGGCGGTGCACGGCGACGACGGGCACCGGTATGTGAATGACATTTACGGGGGCAAGACGTTTACGGAGCCGTTCCGGCGGGGCGAGACGTACGGGATTGGCATGACGTTTTCGGCGGGCCGGCACAGTGCAGGGGACATTGACGTGGAGGTTTTCTTTACGCGGGAGGGCCGGGAGGTAGGGCGGTGGAACCTGCACGAGGAGACGGACTCGGTGGCGGAGGGGGGAGTTGACGGGCTGGCCGGGTTCCATGATCTGAGCGTGGCGATTGGGACGTTTGACCGGGTGAGTTTTGAAGTGATGTTTGCGCCGGAAAAGTGCAAGTACCGGTTGTGAAGCAGCGGGCGAAGCGGAACGAGTGAAGAGCAGATGGAGAGTCAACGAGCGAAGCGAGGAATGAAAAAGAGAGAAGGATACCAACGAGCGAAGCGAGGAAAGAAAAAAAGAGAGAAGGATACCAACGAGCGAAGCGAGGAAAGAAAAAAAGAGAGAAGGATACCAACAAGCTAAGCGAGGAAAGAAAAAAAGAGAAGGATACCAACGAGCGAAGCGAGGAAAGAAAAGAAAAGAAAAGATATAATTGAATTTTCAGTTTATTTGGAGCGAAACGCATCTACGAGTGAAGCGAAAAAAGATGAGATATCATGGAACAATTTCCATTTCGAAACAAATTTTGGTGGACAGAATGTGGGGTTTACAACATATAAGGGTGAACAAGACTCTTACTTTCAACAAGCAAGACGGGTAAGATGGCCGAGCGGTCTAAGGCGCTAGCTTCAGGTTAAAGGTTCTCCTTTCAATCATGCTAGTCTCGCAAGAGGCGTGGGTTCGAATCCCACTCTTATCATTAATTTTTTGCTTTTTTTTTCTTTTTTTTTTTTTGCAATTTTTGTCCTTACTTTTTGGGGATCGTGTTTTATATGGATTTGTTCTCCAGGATGAGATTTTTCTATTCATGTAATTTTCTAAATGATGACAGCTTTTTGTGGTCCAGAAATGACGCTTTAAACCTCAGCCGTGCACAAGGCGTGGGTCCAAAAAAAATTTGATCATTGACTGCGCTTTTTTTGCATTTTTTTGCTCCCCTCAATTTTTACTTTTTGGATAAAGTTTTTCATCGTTATGTTATTTTGGTAGATCTTTTCCAATTACTGTGATATTTCAGATAATTTCAGAGTTGGCTGGTGCAAAAATATCGATCTGTTGTGGGAACGGGGCAGAGGTGTTTTTTTTTTTCTTCTTTTTTCCCCGCCTCATTCCCTTTGATTTGCATCTCAATTGCACAAGGTTTTGATCTTTGTCTTGATTCCAACGTTTTTGTCTGGTTGCCCATTCTTCTGTTACCTCTCTCGCTTACATACAATTTTAAGGGTATTTACATTCTGACCTGGACGACCGTTCCCCCTTCATATCATACAAATTTTTCTCTGTTCCCAGTTCCAACAATCAGCTCATGAGAGTCAACAGCATCTGCCCAAGTACCTGAACATCCCGGTCACCACGGTGCACTTCTGGTGGCTTCCGATCCAGCCCCATGAGATGAAACACGGCCATCTGAGCTGATCGGGCCGAGTATTCCATGGTGAACGTCACGTCACGGTCCATCTCGACAAACTGACCAAGCAGAGCGAGATTGTCACTGTTTTCTGGAAGGACCTGCGGACGGTCTCCTTCTGAGCGAGTAAGAAAAGGGCTGCCTATAAATGGCATCAAGCATGGAAGAGTGATGACGGACGTGGGCGATTTTTCTCCTGGCGTGTTTGTCTCGGTGGGTTCTTCCCCAGCTGGTGCAAACTCCAAGCACTTTGGATCCAGTCCCAGGTACGAAACCAGCTCAGTGAATATCTCCTGGCCTGTGCACTCCATCATCGGCTTATGGACAAACATGCCCTCCTGGTCTGGGTAGAGGCCGTAGCCCCACACCACGCAAACATCGTCGGGCTGACCGGTAAAGTATGGCTGGTGGGGCATGGTAATGGACATCATCCATGGACTGTCACGGAATGTGATGAGCGGGCCGTTGCTGTTGGTAGTGTCGATGGTAGCACCATTCCCATTGGTACTATCGCCGTAACCTGCCCATGATTTGAGGTGGTCAAAGATGCTGGTGGCCTGTCCGGCTAGTGTGATGGTAAACGACAGCCACGAGGACCTGTCCATGCGGCTGTAGAATGCCTGGGGCCGCCCAAAGATGTCATAATGGCGGGGGTTTTGAGCCGGGTCGGCAAGAGAAGCCCAGAATTTCCAGACGGCACCCGGGTCTTTGATGATGGCCTCTTGGCTTGGGAGTGCCGGAGGCGGGCTGTCGTTCTTTCCAAAGCGCACGCAAGATGTCATTGAACCGAGCGTCAAGAACACAATATCAGATTCGCCGACTTGGATAGTCCGGCTGATCGAATCTCTCCACTGGAAGGTGTACAGTTCGTCGATATGGGTAGTCTCGCCAGGGGCAAACCCGACGCCAGTCACTTGCGTTTCTAGTAGGTTAGAAAGGGAATTGGAGACGAAAGATACCGACAAAGCACTGCCTACGTACCATATTCAAAACTGACACCCAGCTCTTTCAAGTGATGCTCCATTGGCTGGATAATACATTCGTAGTCATTGAGCGGCGCATGGTCGATTCCTTCAAGGGTTCCCATGTGTGAAAATTCGTGCAGAAAACGCACGAGATATCGTCGGAACTCGACAGTGCTGTGCCACGGCTGGAACCCGTATAGGCTTGCCCACATGTCCCAGAACTTGGACTCGAAGAACTCGGGCTTGAAGTGTGCCTGGATTTCTCTGTCGTCGTCGGTGTTTTCTGGCTCCATTATTAGGCCCAGAAGTCCCATGCGCTCCTCTGGCCGCAAGCCAATGCTGCTCTGGACATCCACAATTTCTGGGCCATTGGGGCCCGTGGCAACAAGCCTGGCCGGGAAAGACGGCGTTTGGGGTTGATGCTGTGCATCTGCCGTGCTTTTTGAGCCTGGCTTTGATGGGTGTCCACATTGTTGTGGTACAGCCTCGTTTGTCTTTACTGCCCGTGCAGTTTTCGTTGCTCTCGGCGCTTCTGCGTCTCCGGACGTCGCATTCGAGACACTGCCGTTTGTTTCGGCTCCCGTGCTGTTGCCAGCCACCCCTCCGCGGACATCGTCCAGGACTGTCCGCCCAGGGTTCCGGGCCGACGGAACCTTGGCAAGTGTCTCGTAGAGACAGCGATACGAGAAGTTGAGCTTGCGGGCTGCCATCACAACGTAGCCCCGTCGCCAGTCGTCCTCGTCTTTGCCGCCTCCTCGCCGCATCGAGCCCCCGGGCACTGGCGAGGCCTCGATGATGTGGATCTGGTTGGCCGGCACGCCAGCATCGTGGTGCAGATGGACTGCCGCAGCCAGCGAGGCAATGCCGCCGCCCACCAGGTAGGCATTCGTTTTCTCCGGCGCCCTGGCCATGGCGATGTTCGTTGTGCTGCTTGGTGTTGTTCAGCAGGAGTTGTGCATGGGTAGTCCTCCTCAGGCTCGCCGGCCGGTCATGAGAAAACCCTAGTCAAGGTGGCGTCTTAGTCAAAAAGCGCCACTGACGCTGCGTTGGAGTGAATCCGGGGAAACTGGTCCTGACAAGAGACCATGGGGGGTGCCAGGGTTTTGGCAGAAGTCTGGGCCATGGGCAAATGCCAATGCCAATGTCGACCTTGTCCGCAACGAGAATGTCCAGCCGTTTTTACAGATTGCGAACTTTGGCCAGGGCAATGTGACTGTACAGCACTGAGTGACACCTCGAAACGGCAAGAACGGATGCTCCACTGCACTTAACCATGGGCTGGCCCCATCAGGGTATCTTGCTGACGCAGCGGAAAGTGTTGAGAGCGGCTGCTCGCACTTGCAGGATCTCGAGTCTGCAAGCAAAACAATTGCTGTCACACAATGCTGCACCACTGATTCCCACAGAATGCCACAAAATGCCACACACATTGCACACACCCACTTTAGGAAGGCGCCACCAGTGTGCAAATCGTACGATTGTGGTCCTGTTTTTTATCAGGCCAACGGGCCCTTGAACCGAAACAAAATTTCCCCTACAGCGTTGCAAAATGGCACCCCACGCCCTGCAGCAGCGGCCCGCCGAGTGGTTCCTGGCGCATCATTGAGCAGAAACGGTTTTCCCGGGTGGGTTTCTGCGCATGGCAGCTGTGGGTTGCGGCTGCCGTTTCCGTGGAACTTTTCAATTGACACCATGCAATGACATGCTCCAGACCGGCACTTTGCCCGGCAAGGGACAATGCTTTGTTGGCCGGTTCCGTGACTTGTTTTGAGAACTTGCTTGGCATCTTAATGGCCTTTTCCCCGGATTACGTCCAACGCCAAGTCGTGTCAGACTGTGCAATTAGCATTACATCACGACTTTTGGCGAATTCAGGTGATTTAAAACGGTTAATTAAACAAAGCGAATCCTTCCACACCGCCGTGGGCATTTGCTAACACTCAATCTTTTGAAGCTGGCCAGTTTCAAACGTACTCTCTTCAACCGCGAGAATGCTCTTCGTCTCTCCCGGAAGAACCAGGCCGTGGATGTCCAGTGCCACATGCCGCTTCCAAGAGCCGTGCGGCTAAGCCGTATCCGGCCGGCGCTTGTAAATGCCATTCGCCGAACATCGGCAGATTGGCCGCTTCTCCAATTCTTATCAACGTACAAAAGTCGCAAGCCGTGAACCCCATTTCGAAGTCTCGATAGACTAGAATTGCCCGACTTCAAACCAGTGACCCGGCAACATCCAAACACAAGACACTGCCCAAAATGGCCATCACCAAAGTCGCTGTCCTGGACGACTACCAGGGAGCATCGAAGCCAGCCTTCAGCAAGTTGGACAAACGCGCATACGAGGTGACGGTCTTTGAGGATACGTTGTTGCCATACAATCACCCAAAGACGCCACAGGATGAAAAGGACAAGCTTGTCAAGAGGCTCGAGTCTTTTCCAATCATTTGTAGGTCTGAACAACTAGTACATAATACATGGCTACTGACTCCCAAGGCACAATGAGAGAACGGACTCCATTCCCCGCAGAGCTCATCGCCAGGCTTCCAAATCTCAAGTTGCTGCTCACAACCGGCATCCGCAATCTTGGTCTTGATCTGGAAGAGTTTAAGAGGCGCCAGATCCCCGTCGCTGGCGCCATCGAGCGTGGCGGCAAGCCAGGAGGTCCAGACAGCACAACCCAGCATTTCATTACTGCTCTCTTGTCTGTGGCTCGCAACATTGCCGCAGACGACCTGTCCGTCAAAACCGGCGGCTGGCAGACCGGCACGGCATTCAACCTGTCTGGCAAGGTCTACGGCTCTGTCGGTCTCGGTCGTCTGGGTGCTTCGACTGCCAAGATCTTGCAGCAGTCCTTCAACATGAAGATCATCGCCTGGAGCCCCAACCTGACTCAAGAAAAGGCCGACGAGAAAGCTGCCGCCGCAGGTCTTCCTATCGTAGGCAGTGACGGAGAAAAGACATTCAAGGCAGTCAGCCGTGAGGAACTGTTCAGTACAGCTGATGTCGTCGCCATCCACATCGTCCTTTCGGATCGGTCGCGGGGACTCATCACGGCCAAGGACCTGGGCCTCATGAAGCAAAACTCCATCTTTATCAACACTTCCCGCGGCCCCATTGTGGTTGAAGAGGACTTGGTCGCAGCGCTTCGCAAGGGACAGATTGCCCGAGCAGCTCTAGATGTGTTTGAAATCGAGCCGCTGCCAGCTGACAGCCCGTGGCGGTCGACCTCTTGGGGCAAGAACGGCAGCGGCCAGGTGCTCCTGACGCCACACATGGGATACGTAGAGGCTGAGACGCTGGACCGGTGGTATCAGCAGCAGGTCGAGAACATCCTAAGATGGGAGAAGGGTGAAGAGCTCAACGCACGGATGGCGTGAAGTAGACACTGAAGATTGCTGGCCGCCGTTTGAGTATCTAAATATCCGATATTAATCAAACGCCCCGAGCCAATATTCCAATATCCAAACAAGGGAACGCGCCAAGTGACTCGATGCTGTTTGTTCTTTCCTAGTTGGGCAATGGACATGGTCGTGCCTTCCCTCTCAGGCAAGAAGTCGCCCCCGGCCACACGATGTTCTAGTTTCCCTCCCAACCGATGTTTCCTGTTTTTTTTTCCTCCTTCTGCGCCCGCGTCAAACTATTCTTCCAGATCAATCAACCAGAAGTCACTACTTTTCAGGCACGCATCTCATCATGAGACATCTCGAATGGTCCAGCAACGCTTCGGCCGAAGACAATTTTGGTCGTCTTTCCCCCCCTCACTTCACAAGCGAGGCTAAAGACACATCTGGTACGTCGCCCTCGTCACGCTTTGGCTTTTGAAGCCAGCATAACAACGTTTGCTACTTGCTCATTAAATCTCTGTGCAGACCCAGGAGCAATATTGCATGAAATATCGAACCCACCCCCGCCTACAGCAAGCCATGAGGTGCTGGATTTTCCTCCGCCAATCGAGCTGCTCCCACTGAGCCGCCCTCCTCCGAACTTGCGAGGAGGACATTTGTGCGAAGTGAGGACCTCGTTTGGCTTTGGAACAAATTCCAAAAACACCTGGGGCGCATTGTCCAAAACCGGGCCACGTCTGTCTGGGAAGATCTTGGGGCAGGTGGAGGAAAACGAAGACGCGGCCTGGAGAAAGCCCACGCCCCAGTCTGAATTATTTCGTCCTTTCCTGCCCCCGGATGAAGCCTCTGGTCCTGCCAGGTCCAGCACGGCTTCATCCGCGCTAGGTGCTTCTGGGTTCTCGGGTGGTTTTGGATCCGTACTCGTCCCCGAATATGGATTTGCAAAATACTCGAGGGCGACAAGCAACATCAGCCATCCAGTCCCCCCCGTGCCAAATCCCAGCCAGTCTCCCTTTCAGGCCTTGGCTCGGCAGGAGGGTCCTGTGGTGGGAAGCTGGGGGCTAGATCGCGGTTTAATTCCCAATCAACCCCCGGCTGATACTACGAAACGACTACCCTCTCTGCCCGACTTGAGCCGCACTGGCCCAGCTTTCAATCAGTTGCGCGCTATCAAAGCGCCTCCGGCAACCACTTCACAGCCATCTGCGGCATCGACAGTCCGGCCGGCTCCTGCTCCCGCCCCGACCACTGCACCTAGTGTGCCAGCTTCAGAAAACCCCCCTGCGCCATTTCCCGTTCCCAAGGCAAAAGTCCTCAAGATCTCAGCTCCGGTGGGTAGTCAAGCACCCTCAGCAGCTCCAAAAGCGTCAGCCCCTTTGTCGGGTCCGAAGCCAGCAAGCAATGTTCCCCCTGCAAACCCAAAGAACATGCAATGCCCTCCACCACTTCCTTCCGATCGTGGCACCAGGAACACCCAAAAGCTTTCTATTGAGTGCCAGAAGCGAGGATTCAACCCTGAGTGGATGAAGCGAAAGAACGGAAAAGGACAACAGGTTGCAGTCTATGGTGTCAAGATTAGGGGAATCGAAGTATACTGTGACAGTCCTGGAGATAGCGACTCGGAGCTTCAAAAACTGGCTGGGAAAGCATTGAAAGTTGTCCGCACGTTTCCTTTGAGAAAGCTCAGCAACTGCCCACCTCAGCCTGACAACAAGACGAGTACCAACGCCAAGGTCCATGGAAAAACGGCCCCGAAAAAGGAAAAGGAAACGCAGACCAAGGCTCCTGACGTCGGGAAAGCGCAGACCGCCGCAGCAGCGCCGGTGGTGCGGCGTGACTCTGCAGCTATGGACATGGTGGGGATATTCGAGGACATTGTTGGCATTAAGGCTTCAGGAGAAGCCAAGAAGAACCCAGAGACTGCCAAAGCTTACATCTCGGGGTTCATCAATGCCTCGCAATTTTATGCGGGCACAGTCAAAGGCGCGATGGGCACTCCGTCTGATGTGCTCGAACGACTGTTTGAGCTTAAGCAGGCTGCTTCCAAGGCTTCTTCCAAGAAGCCCGAGGCGCAAGTGTCCAGGCGCAGATCCAGATCCAGATCTCGGTCTCGTTCGCCTGGCAGATCTCACTGGTCCCCTCGTCCTAGCGACGGGACGAGATCGCATCATCACAGCCGGCGGTACCGTTACCGCTCCCGCTCCCCGCCACGTCGGAAAAAATGAGTCCGACACTCGGAAGCGAGAGGCTCGACCTCGCTCTTGCTCTCCCCATGGACCATCGCTTCGTGGCCGTCCAAAGATACCTTCCTATGTCGAAGACTGGTACGAAGAAATTTGACCATATTGATTCCAGGTTCAATTTCGGGGCATTTTTTGCCTTTTGTTTTTGTTTCTGTTTTGCCCCTTGCATTCTGTTAACCCTCCTTTGGAAGCTCATTCTGGAACTACTGTCTGTATTGAGGAAAGTGCTGATACTTTTCGGGCAACAGAAGAAGTGTTTTTTTTTTTGTTGTTTTGGCGTGTCCGTTGGCATTTTTAGGGCCGTCTCAGGGGCAAGGCCATTGATATCTACGGCATGAGAATGGAGGCTGGTGATGGAGAGTGTGGAATCGTTGCGCGTTGATATTTTTATTTATCCCAATGTTTGCTTGTTACAATGCCCGTTTTCACACCAACCTCGAAAGCTTGAACTCCTTCCAGAAAACAAATGAACAAAAAATGCAATGCTTTCCCCATAAACCCATTTTATTATTTGGCAAGTGAGATGAGAACACTGATTGAAATGCAAGCATGCTTTCAAGCCCCAAGCAGAGGCCATCACCGCAGAACGCCCAGAAATGCGCCAGCAGCACCAAGTCCAAGGAATGCCGCACTCGGGGGCCGATTGTACACGACCTTGGGCGCTCCGAAAGCCGGAAGCTTGCGGTATCCCAGGATGAGAGCAACGGCCAGCGCTGTCCCTGAAATGGTCGCCAGCAGGGTAATCGCCCGTTGCGTGCGTGCTGCAGCAATATCTTTTCTCCACGGGTTCGGTGTCCCGTCGTCGTCGATGGGGTCTTGGCTGCCATCGTCTATGCGTATCCGTCTCCAGAGCCAGACCAGCCACTCGCCGCTGAGGCCGGGGATGCTGTGGACGATCCCGTGCACTGACCGCAGCCAGAGCGGGTTGAGGGGGGAAGTAGGTGGGGAGATTTGGAGGGAAGATGGTTGAGGTGCGGAAAGAGCTGGTGGCGGCTCTGTTGTTGGCGTCTTCCACGGGAGGTTGTCCACTCCGCTTGAGCCAAAGCAGAGCTCCCGTATATCGGCGACAAACAGCAAGAGATCGCGGTGGTGTTTGCGAATCGATTCGCGAATAAACGGCCGCGGGACGTCGGGGAGTGTCATGAGAGCGAGGTAGCCGAAGGCGAGGCAGTCGAGAGACGTTGCCCCCTTGACGGCAGTTTCACTCTCGCTGGCGGGCTTCTCGCTGACATCTTTCCTCAGAAACATCTTCTTGTCGCCCTTGCGCTTGGCCAGCACTACCAGAAACGACCGCACGGCCTCGTCCAGGCGAATCTGCGCCTTGGCCTCGGGCGTCAGCGCCTTTGACACGAGCGGTATTGTGGGGGCGTTGCCGTCCTTTAGTCTGTCGGGTAGTTTCTGGAAAGCGGCCGAGAAGGACGTGAGACTTGGGCCACTGCTAGACTTTTCGTCATTGCCGTCTGTGTCCAAACTTGAAAACCCCAGGTGGGACGCCCTCGCCAGATGCACCTCTCTTTCGGCTGGCGGCTCGATCCATGTCAAGGGGAACGGCAGAATCTTGCTGTAGGCGGGCCGTGTGGTGTCGACCCAGTTGGCCGACGAGACGTACAGGGAGAGTGACAGCAGGGGAGCGGCTTCGGAGCGGAGAAAGGCAGAGTAGGCTGTGACATCGGCGGACTGGAGGGGGGTCAAGCCGGCGTCGAGGTCGGCGGTGGGTGTAGTCTTTAGGTAGGCAACAATCGGTTCAAACCCCGCGGCGACCCATCGGTTCGATTGGGCGTCTCGCAGAGCAGGAAGTGTGTCTGCAAGGTCAGTGGGGGAAAAAAAAAGTCATCACAAGGCTGTCTAACCCTCTTCTACTCACGTGGAAGTGCCGATGGGCTAGTAGGCACCAACGACCAGGCGCCCTTGGGCAGGGCGAGCGAGAGGTATGCGACCGCTGCAAGACAGTCCGGGTCAATCGACGGCAGGCCAAACGCCGGGCCCCAAATGTGAAGTTCCAGCGACATTGTTTGACTTGGGATGGGGGGTCATGGATGTACAGACGTTGGAAGTTCAACGGTTTGATGGCGGGGGAGAAGAAAAGTAAAGTTATCGCACGTGATGATAAGAGTGGTGATATGTACCGTTTATTTCTATTTATTTTATATTTATTTATATTTATTTTCTTTATTTTTAATTTACTTTCAACCCCTCCCTCCTTCTTCCCTCTACACCTCGATTGGAAATCTCTCTCTCAGTTTCTCCCCGCGTCTATACAACCATATGGGAATGGGAAAAAGGGCCAGCGCAATAAACGCCAGCATGCTGTTCCCCCAGCCCAGCCCCAGCGCCTGGTACAGCTGCGGGCCCGCCAGCGGCAGGAACGCGCCAAAGAAGCTGCGCATCACCGTGCTCGCCGCGAGGGCCGACTGTGCCGCTTCGGGTCCGAATGCGTCGACATAGTAGACCTGCCCGGGCAGCAGAATCAGTAGCGCGCACATGCCAATCAGGCCGGTTCCGGAAATGGGCACGATCCAGTGCGTCGGCTTGTTGGCGCTCCATCCGTACCACAGGAACCCAATGGGGATCCCGGGCGAGAAGCAGATCATCAGCAGCAGACGCATCTCTGGACGGGCGACTCGGTGATGCGGCTCGCGCTGTCCTTCGAGGTCTTGCTGTGCGAGGTCTTGATTTTGCTCTCCCGGGTTTTCCAAGTCCTGTTGGGCTAGTTGTGCTTCGCGGGCCTCCCTTGCCTCTTGGTCTTGTCGGTTTTGGATCTCTTGCTGCTTCTTGACAGTCTTGTCGCTGAGGTACCCATAAATACAGACGCCAATGATGATCCCAACACTGAGGCCGAGGTAGGTCATTCCAGAACTGGCGACATCGAAGCCGTACGTGGTGTTGAACACGTTGGGGAACGTCGTGAAGAGCAGGTAGATCAGGCCAAACATGAAGGACGAGTAAGACGACACCATGAACACCACGGGCGAGCAGAGGAGCATGCGTGTAGGACGGAACACGGCGCGCAGCAAAAGTTTGATGGTCGAGACATGGTACCTGTCTCTGGACGTGTCTGTTCGTGCCAGAAAGTTGTTGTGGTTGTTGTGGCTGTTGTGGCTGTGCCGCCGGCTGCTATTGTTGTTGCTGCTGCTGCTCATGCTTTCTTTGCGCAGTCGGTACGTTTTGTATTGCAAAAGAACCGGCTCATATGTTTCTCGCATGAAAACGAATGATATCAGGACAGCCAGGCCGTCCTAGGATTTTGTCAGAAGCTGTTTTTTTTTCTTTTTCTTTTTTTCCTTGGCTAGACATTCATGGACCATAGACTTACCACTATCAGAATGAGCCAGAATGTCCATCTCCAGCCAACATTCTGGGATACGAAGCCGCCCAAGATAGGTGCAATGGCCCGGCCGTGTTAGCTATTGGAATGGAATCAGAGGACGGGTCTGTTGAACCTACTGGTCCCAGGAGTGGCCCGGATCCAAAAAGGGCCGTGGCCAGTCCACGTTCTTCCTGGACATAGAGATCTGAAATTGTGCTGCCTCCCATGGCCATGGGTGACGACGAAGCCGCGCCAGAGATGAACCGGAATGCCAAAAACATGTTGGTGCTGGTACTCATGGCACAGCCAACGATGCTGCCGAGGAAAACAATGTTGCAAATGTGATACATGACCAGGCGTCCATAGACCTCGGACAAGGAGGATATCGCAAACGGCGTGATTGCATAGCCCAGTGTGTAGATGCTGACGGTCAACGAGGAGATGATGATATCTGTCACTCCAAATTCGAAACAGAATTCATTGGATCCGAGGGCAAACATGATACCAGCAAAGTTCCTATCTTGTTAGGAGCAGGCGAGGGGTGGAAATTGATGAAATCAGAATGGACATACGCATATATGGTAAACAGACTAACGAGAACAGTGTGAAGCATCTTTTTGCTCCGCTTCCAGTTTCGAGGGTTTGCCGGATCGTCTGGTCCGTTCCAGTCGACAATCAATGGATCTTCCTCGACAACCGTCTCGACTCGTGATGGGTTGGTCTGGACGTGGCCCTTCTTCCCCCACTCGTTCTTGTTGTAGACCTGGTCGTTTAGAATTGTATCCATGACTGGTATTAGTGGTAGATAGTTGTCGATATACGGTTTTGTCGAACAAGGTCCAGAAAATGATTTACACAGAAACTTCGCTAATGTGGACTTCAAGAAGTGAGCAAAAAAAAAAAAGATAAAATGCAGCAGAGCCTCTAATAAAACATGCTGGATTGGACAGGTTTGATAGAAAATAGCAAAACAAGCAAACAGGGAAATTCGAAGAAATCAAGAAATGCAGGGCCTTTTTTACATCGTTTACAGGATATTTTGCACATGAACATTACCAGTATGTCGATCATCGACCATCGACCGCTATTTCGGGGGACCAGTAGATACAGATCCGAGACACTTTGAAGAAGCCCGGAGAAGCACTGCGAATGTCTGATATGGTATCATGCAGGTATCATGTCGTGACAGAGCCTCATGTTCTACAAGAATGCATATGCAGTCTCTCCGCTAGTATTTAGTAGCTGCACTGTGGCAAGTCTAGATGCTGGACAGAACAATTAAACACAAAAGCATTCAGTTGAACAGAATGAAATGGCTGACTGGAATAAATGAAATAACTTTCTTTGGACTTTTATTCTGTCTTCGTTGCTGAGCTTCGTTGGAGTTCAGATTTTATTTTTAATTGCCCTGGTCAAAAGGAAACCATCCAAGGCACGGCAGTTGCACAAATAAATAAAATAATAATTAAAAATACACAAATATACACCAAGGATTAAAACAAAAATACAAATCAACCATCCACTGTCATATCTGACTGCCGTTGGACAACCGTTTCACGGATTATTCCAACCCTTTCCCAATCTCATCCCAAGGACATGGAACCCACATGGGATACCGGCACACCATATCGGCATTGTCTTGCACGTTTTAACTTGGACATTCGGCGTTGGTCACATGTCCCCCTTGGCTATCGCCGGTATGAGTGCAGACTATGCGTTGTCAAGTCTGGAGAGTGCATGTCCGGAGGAATCAGGAAATGCCAGAGGAAGGACCAAGAAACTTCAACAAAACAAGTCAACAAAATTGAAAGAATAAAAGAGCATATTTTATTATTTTTCTTCTTCTTATTTTACCGAAGAGAAAACAATCCAAAAAATAAAGTAAAAAAGTAAACAAGAGCAGTGAAACGAAACGGGAAACGAAACTGCTGCAGCGCTTCAAGTTTACAGTGATTACCTAATCCCATATGACCCCCACACCGACCCATTTAAAAATACCCAGCAAAAGGATCGATAAAAAAAAATTGCCCCAAGCCAAAAAAAGTCACCAAACAAACTCTCTCACAAAAAAATACTCGATCCCGACAAACTGGCCACCGGGACAGAATGGCATGGCCGCAATGGACAAGGGCCACGGACGGATCACTTACGAATAAGCCACTTACGAATGGCTACCGACGACACGTTTCCTGACAACGCGCCCAGACCTTTCCAGACCCCCTTCCCTTTTCCAGGCTGTTCCAATCTCTTCGACCACTCGACGTCTCCCACTCCCAACCCCCGGTCTATCTCCCTTCTCGGATCTGATGTCTCCTGATATCCAGCGATATCAACAAAAGGGGCTCAGCCTCTCTCGGATAAGGAGTAACTCGTAAACAATATGGGAACAGACACGGGAAAGGGGCCATAGCGAGGTTACGAGGAGGATTATAAAAGAGGACCCGGAAACGCATGGAAGGCGACCCTTTTTTTGAAAAAAAAAAGGGGGCACGTTGTAGCCTTGGGGGCCAAGGTCTGGAAGGACTGGAATAGGCCTGGCCGGAGGTCGGACCGGTGAGTCTGATTTGGCAGTTGCCATGGGAGTCGTCTTGGATGTCGGATGCTTTGGATGTCGCCCTTGGAATCGGATGTCTGGACGTCGGATGCCTTGGCAGATTGGGTTGTCTGGAAGCCTTGGGTTACCTCTGGATGTCTTTACTGGACAGTCGACCTACCGATGACCCCCGACAGTCCACAGTCGACTCTCTTGACAGCCCTGACTGGCAGCCTTGGCTGCCAAGAACTGGAGCCTTGAGCCTCGCCCGACATCCCGCGCCGGGCTGTGTCAGCATGCGGGCCATTCCAAGCGGTCTTGCATTGCCTCGTTGCATTGCGTCGTTTCTTTTCACTCTCTTTGTTCGTTTCCCTCTTCCCTTTCTCCCTTTCCCCTTTCCCACCCACGCAACCTCCCCGACCAGCCACTCATATGAGTCCTGCAACTTTCTTCATTCGAGAGGTTGCAGGTTTTCCCGTCGTCGACGCGTCTTGCATCTCTGACGGGAAGGGGCTGGCTTGAACGTAAAGGGGGCAGTACTTTCCTGGGCTTTTTGGCCCAGGGAGTTATTGTCACGGTTGCAAGAACAATCCAGTGGACCATCATAGTCCGCGCCCGTGGTTCTTTTGATTCACTCTTAAGAACATGTCCCACGCGGGCGAGGCTCCAAGCGCTCCCACATTTTTTTTTCTTTTTCGAAAGCCAATGTATGAGTGATTATGTGTACAGTGTAGTCGTGGTCTGTGTGATTTCCTGCAGATGTACATGCTGCGTGATATTTAATATGCAAGCTCGTAGTGGCCGACCGTGGCCAGGATGACCAGCATGGTCAGCCTCCCCCCCCTCCTTTGGGAGATTACTTTTTTCTGTACGAGGCAACAAGGAGTCGCACTCGTACTGGGAGAATTGCACGGAGTAAAATACTCATCCCACTTTGTCGTACGGTTGGGCGTACGGGCATGTACTATTTCAGCGCCACTGATTGGCTAAAAAGACTACAAAACAAATACCACAACGGCCGTTGGGCAATCCCAGCACTACTACGGCGGCACCGCCCAAAAGTCCCCCCCCACATGTCTCTCCTCCCCCTCCACATTTGATAGCGCATACCGTAGCATACGTCATGTTCCTGGAATGCCGCGGCAGCGGGTTGTAGGGGAAAAGTCTGGGAATCCCCCCCTCTTGGCCCTCTTTTCATCTCATGCTCACCTGTTGTTTTTGAAGCATCAAGGATCTGACAGGACAACCAGGGGGGCAAAAAGACAACCCACGGCCAGAAAAACAAAGGAACCAGAAAGAACCCAAAAAGGGAAACAACAACAGCAACGGGGCAAATTCCAATCTGCAAGAGTTTCGTGATTGCGGCTGAGCTAATTTTGTTGCTGCCCTTACTGTCGCTGTCTCGGTATGACAGGAAGCTCTAGTGGAGAGCTGCGTGTGCCAAGTTCATGACTTTATTTAAGCTCCCCAGGTTTCCATCCCTTGGATTGCTCTACAACTGACTGTGGCTTTTTTTTTTTTTGCCAACTGTACTCTTTGTTGCTCCAACAGAGCTTTCCTTTCTCTACTTTCTTAAATTCTGTTCTGTGCCGTTTCGTTTATTTACCACGCTGATCACTTCTACGACACCATGTCCGACATTGCTTCCAAGTTTGGGTACCTTCGGCTGAGCACGGCAGGCCCGCTGGAATGCGCCCTGCAAGGCAGCACTCTGCTGAACCATGGCCACTTCAACAAGGGCTCAGCGTTTACAAAGGAAGAGCGGCGGGACTTCTCGCTGTCCGGACTGCTACCGACGCGGGTACAGACGCTGGAGCAGCAGGTGAAGCGGGCGTACGAGCAGTACAGCACGCGGGTGGACGACCTGGCCAAGAAT
The DNA here is from genome assembly GCA_002778245.1 of Raffaelea albimanens. Taxonomy (NCBI): domain Eukaryota; kingdom Fungi; phylum Ascomycota; class Sordariomycetes; order Ophiostomatales; family Ophiostomataceae; genus Raffaelea; species Raffaelea albimanens. Next base: position 184,468 of record PCDJ01000001.1, read on the forward strand.
ACGTTTTTGACGTCGTTGCGGGACCAGAACCAAGTGTTGTTTTACAGGGTAAGCCGGCGAACGAGTGAGGAGAATGAAGGCGACGAGAACCACTCGAGCGAAGCGAGGACAAGAAAAGAATGGGAACCACGCGAGCGGAGCGAGAAATAAAAGAACGAGAAGACAAACGAGCGAAGCGAGGACCAAAAAAAAAGTCTAACATGTGTGGTGTCTAGTTGGCGCAAGACCATCTTTCGGAAATGTTCAGCGTGCTGTACACCCCGACGGAGGGCGACGCTATTAGCAACTACTCGCGATTGTTCCGGCGCCCCGACGGATGCTTCCTGAACATTCACGACATTGACCGGATCTTCCACGACCTGGCGCAGTGGGCCAAGCCCGAGGATATCGACTACATTGTGGTGACGGACGGCGAAGAGATCCTGGGCATTGGTGACCAGGGCGTCGGCGGCATCCTGATCTCGATTGCCAAGCTGATCCTGACGACGCTGTGCGCGGGCATCAACCCGACGCGGACGCTGCCGGTGGTGCTGGACTGCGGCACAGATAACCAGCAGCTGTTGGACGACCCGCTGTACCTGGGTTTGCGGGAGAAGCGTGTCCGGGGACCCAAGTACGACGAGTTTGTTGATACGTTTGTGCGGTCGGCAAGGAGACTGTATCCCCAGGCGTATGTTCACTTTGAGGACTTTGGTCTGGACAATGCCCGGCGGATCCTCGACAAGTACCGGCCGCAGATTCCGTGTTTCAACGACGATGTCCAGGGCACTGGCTGCGTGACTCTGGCAGCTATCCTGTCCGGCTTCCACGTTACTGGAAAGACACTTGCAGACCTGAGAATGGTCGTTTTTGGTGCCGGGACGGCTGGCGTCGGTATTGCCGACCAGGTGCGCGATGCCATTGCTGCAGAGCGGAATATCAGCAAGGAGGAGGCAGCCAAGCAGATTTGGTGTGTACTGAATCGCAGGAGACGAAGAAACATTCACCGAGTTTTGCTAACAGTCCAGGCTTATTGACAAACCCGGCTTGCTGGTCGAGGGTATGGCTCTGTCCCCGGCCCAGACCATCTTTGCCAAAGACTCCAACGAGTGGACTCACCGCAACACGTCTCTCCTCGGCGTCATCGACCACGTCCGTGCCAACGTCCTGGTCGGCACGTCGACCGTCCCCAAGGCTTTTACCAAGGAGATCGTCCAGGCCATGGCGTCGCATGTCGAGAGACCTATTATTTTGCCGCTGTCGAACCCGACCCGTCTTCACGAGGCCGTGCCTGCAGACCTGCTCGAATGGACAGACGGCAAAGCACTGGTGGCGACCGGATCGCCCTTTGCACCGGTCAGGGGACCCTGGGGCAAGGACGGCGAGGACGTCGAGTTTGAGATTGCCGAGTGCAACAACTCGGTCGTGTTCCCGGGTATCGGCCTGGGCTCGATTCTGTGCCGTGCCAGCCGCGTGACGGACCGCATGCTCGTGGCCGCCGTCGAGGGCGTGGCCGAGCTCAGTCCCGTCCAGCAGGACCCGATGGCGCCGCTGCTGCCGGGTGTCGAGCACGTCCGCAATGTCAGTGTGCGGATTGCCCGAAAAGTGATCCACGCCGCGGCCGACGAGGGCATGGCCACCGAAAAGGACATCCCGCTCGACGACGACGATCTGCTGGAAGAGTGGATCAGGGAGCAGATGTGGAATGCCGAGTACCGGCCGCTGCAGTATGTGCCGCCCGAGGGCGCAAGTCGGCATGCGCGCGGCATGCGGGGATCCGGGACGTACAACCGGCGGGACAGCTGGGCATAGAGGAATGGGATAGAACAGGACGGCACCTTGAGTGGAATAGAATTGTGGATTTCCTGTTTGGATATTGTTTTCTTGTCTTTTACGTGTCTATTTGGGTTATCTGGTTGGCTATTGGTCGTTGGCCGTTGGCCGTCCGGTTGCGCTTTCCTGTTTTGCGCCTGCTTTTTCTGGATGTTTTTGTGTTTCGTCTCCTTCCATTTGTAATTCGTTTCGTCGCACTGGTTTAGAAATAGATCTCATACGTGATAAGCTGAATTGTTTCAACTCTAATTCTCGGATGCTTGCCTGGTCGCAATGCTGCAGTTGCCCTGCCTCAAAGATACGCGTGCCGTTTGTGGTATAAGCCGCGGCGCCTTATCTGATATGCGGGGTTCGCCGACTCAACGTGACGAATAGCCGAAAGATAGAACAATAAACAGTCAGAGCAGCAGTGGAATTGCTCTGCAGGCCACCCTGAATGCTGGCAACGTCTACCTGTCTTGTCGATCAAAAAAAAATGGCGGGTAATAGCACAGTCAACGCGCTCGGGGACAGCCCTGGCAACTCGACTGTCAAGTCGCCCGCGCGGGCGTCCAAGCGGCCACGCGTGGCTGAGGACCAGCGACGACGGGCGGCCCGGGCGTGTACGGTTTGCCGGCGGCTCAAGGAGAAGTGCAACGGGCGCCAGCCGTGTCAGCGGTGTTCCAGGACGGGCAGGACGTGCGAGTTCACTGCAGTAGCCGGAAGGGATGTCAGGAGAGAGGACCCGGGCCGGGGGCCAGCCAGCTCAGCCGGGGCTGGGGCTGGGGCGGCTGGGGGGGATGGAAGATCTGCCACACCTGGCTTTGCAGCCGGCATGGCCATGGACTCGGCTGCATCGGCCAGGGCTGGGTCTGCCAGAGCGGCATCGACGCCTGGGATGCCCATGGACAGAGCCAGGGCTGGGCGGTCTGGGTCGCCTGCCGCCCCCGACGAGCGCGTCCGCTGTCTCGAGTCGCTCGTGACACACCTCCTCGGCGACGTGCCCACCGACGTTGTCAGCCTGCGGCGGCTCAACGACCGCCTCAGCAGCACCCGTCGCCTGGCCCGCAGCAACAACAGCTCGGGCGCCGTGTCGTCGGATGCGGGCGAGCTGGATGGCGTGCGACTCGACGACGAGCACTTTACGGTGAAGACATTATCAGCCAGCACAGCTCGTGAGTGGCCCGATCCACGGCCCAGCCTGCATCTTGTCTCATGCAGCCCATTCTCTCGTCTCCTCGCTAACAGCCAGACTACTCGGGCGAGTTCTCTCATTGGAACTTCTCGCAGCGCGTCCGCAAACGCCTCGGCCAGTCCCTGGGCATCCCGTCCACCACGTCATCCATCCCCATCTTCCCGTCTGGAAATGCGGCCGCCGTCCGTCCACGCCGTGCGCGCCGTCCTCCGCAAAAGGTTGTCGAGTACTGGCGTGCGAAGCAGCTGCAGTCGCCGCGCACCCTCGTCGTCGGCGTGCTCGCCGGCCTGCCACCACGCCATGTCGCCCGCTTCCTCGTGCAGATGTACTTCCGGTACGCCCAGACCAACTGCTTCTTTGTGGAAGAGCAGTGGCTGCGGACCAAGCTGGGTGTTCTGTACGACTCGCCGGGCGCCGTGGCCAGCGATGATGCCGCGTGGGTGTGTTCTGTCTTGATGGTGTTGGCGATAGGGGCGCAGTTTGCCCATCTGGCAGGCGCGGCCGGGGGAGCAACGGCACCAGTGACCACCACCACAGCGGAACCCAGCACTTCCCTTCCCGTTGCATCTCCCTCACACCCGCCCTCGCCACACCCGGATGCATCTGCCGAGGACGACGTCAGCCTCGCCTTCTACCAGATGGCCTCCAAGCTGATACCCGACATCATCACGATCGCGTCCATGGAGAGCATGCAGGCGTGTTTGTTGCTGGCACACTATGCCCTACCTCTCGACACTCAGGGCCTGGCATATACCTACCTGGGCCTGAGCATCAAGATGGGCATCCAGAACGGCATGCACCGCAAGTATGGCGGAGCTGATCTGGACGCGTGGACTATTGAGACCAGAAACCGTCTCTGGTGGACGGCCTACACAGTAGAGAGGTGAGACCAGGACCTCTTCATTTTAATGTCATCTATGCTGACCTTTCAGACGCGTCAGCATCCTCCATGGAAGACCTACCTCGATACCACCCACCGAGATGGATGCCGAGCTGCCTCGCAACATGCCCAACCCAGAATTACCCGACTCGGATCGTCACCTGGCTGGCGTTCTCGCACTTGTCGACATGACGATGCGCCTTAGCGAGATTGCAAACGCAATGTAAGTCATGGCATGGTTTTTTGGCCTCGGAGAACGACTTGGCTGACATCTCACTTCTTGTTATGGGCTGAATACAGGGAGAGAATCGGTGTGAATCAACAAGGATAATATTCAGTAAGGGTCAGTGATCAGGGGCTTCTGCTTGACGTTCTGAAATAACAATACAGGTCTGAGTTGCCTTCCTCCGTCTCCATGCCTCCCGTGCTAGCCTCTCTCCTTTTTATATCCAATCGCTCCCTTCCCTCGTCATGTGACATAGTCATGTGATTCTCCTGGCACGTGATGCAGGACATGTGACACCGCATATAACACTACCTCCCCGGTTCCTAGGACTCGACCCGAGTCTTAGGGTCTCTGGGCTTTCCTGGGTGATTATCGTGAAAAGTGTTAAAGAAGTGTCGCGCACCTTCGAAGAAGTGCTCGTAGGGTTCCCAGGTCTAGTCCTTTAGTTTAAGGAAGCCTTCCTAGCGGACCAAGTACTAGACCTTCTTTTTTCGTCGACGGGAGTTTAAAACAGCCTTTACATTATACCCGTCCACGACCGTGTCGTCTTCTTGCTAGTCCGGACTAGGCGCTGGGCCGTGGAAGGGTTTTAGCAGGGAGACGTAGAAGACGTTATAGACCTTCCAAGATTCGGGCAGGGATAGGCGAACTGCTGTAGGGCTTAAGACTTCTATGATTTTAAAGGGTCCCTTGTATTTGTGGTCGAGCTTCTTTATAAGGCGGCGTGTTTAGATGTTTTGTACGTTTAAAAGGACTAAGTCGCCTTAGCGGTAGTCGGGCGAGGGTTGCCGTTTACGATTCCTGTCTTTAACTATACGTTATTTAGTGACCTTAAGCTGTTCTGCTGCTCTTTAATAAACAGCGGTTATCTAGTGGGCGTAGTATTCGGATTCTAAGTCGGATACTTCTTAAAGGACTAGATTTTACGTCCGGGGGTAAAAGTTATAGTTAGCATAAAAGGGGGACATCCTTATAGCGGTAGTCATAGAGTTGTTGTAAGCAAACTCAGCTAGTATCAACAGCTCGTCCTAGTTGTCTATGTTTTAAGACAAAAAGTTACGGAGGTAGGCTTTTATAACCTAGTTCACTCTCTCGGTTTAACCGTCAGTTTAAAGATAAAAGGCTGTGCTTATACGGGATCTTATCTTTAAAAGGCTCAGCACGTTTTACTAGACATAACTGGTGAACCGGCTGTCTTTATCTAAAACGATGTCTAAAGGCAAGCCGTGGAGTCTTTAGATGTGTTAAGCGAACAGCTTTGCTAAATCCTCTATCTTCTTATAGTCGTCCTTAAAAGGAATAAAGTGGGCTATTTTAGTGAAGCGGTCTACCACTACTTAAATTTAAGAGCAGCCGTTAAAAAGCGGGAGGTTAGTAATGAAGTCTATAAAGATGGATTCCTAAAGGGCCTAAGGTAGCTCTAATAAAGACAATAGCCTATACTTAAAATGCCTTCTCGCCTTATTCTTTTAACATTACAAGCAGTTTTAAGTCCGATCTCGGCAGTCTTACCGTAAGCCGGGCTACTAAAACGTGCGGGAGATTAATTCCTTAGTTTTTGCCGTCCCGAAGTGTCTAACCACCTTAAACTCGTAATAAGCTTCTTAAATCTCCTGCTTTATAACGAGGTCGTCTAATATCTTAAACTAGTTCTTATAAACTAAGAGGCCGTCTTCTTAAGTGTACCCGCTAAGCAAAGGCGTTTTAGCTTACACCTCGCGGTAAATTAAGTCCTTCTCAGCCGCTGTTCTTACCTTTTGTAAAAAGTCCTAGTCTTATTTCTCTTACAGTATAGACTTCAGCCGGGCCGCTAAGATTAAAAACGAGGGTCCGAGGTTGTTTTTACTTAAGAGCGGGGTTTGCTCGAGCTCCTCACACCCCCCGTCGGAAGGTCGATACTCCTCCTTTCGGGAGAGGATGTCGGCCTTAAAGTTGTTCACTCCTAGCTTATAGTAGACTAAAAAGTCGACTCCGCTAATAGCCTCACTCCACCTAGCTTGCCTTTTGTTAAAGCGCTTAGTGGTGGTGAAGTGAAGCAGGTTTTAATAGTCTGTGTAAACTTGCACTATGTGCTGCGCTCCTTCCAGGTACCGTCTTTAGACTTTAAAAGCGTTAACCATTACTAAGAGCTCCTTATCGTAGATGTCGTAGTTTCTCTCAGCACCCGTTAGTTTACGGCTATAAAAGGCCACTAAGTGGAGCTTGCTATCGATCATTTATAAAAAGACTCCGCCGACTGCAAAATTGCTAGCGTCTATCTCGACTATAAAGGGGAGAGCAAGATTAAAGTGAGCTAAGACTAGTCCGGTGGTAAAGGCCTCCTTTAACATCGCGAAGGCCACTTCTATGTCAACCGTTTATAACTATTATCGTGCTTCCTTTTTAGTAGATTTTATAAGGGGGCGGGTAATGCGCGAGAAGTCTTTAATAAAACGGCGGTAGTAGTTGGCGAACCCGACAAAGGATTGTATCTCCTTTAAGCTTGCCGGTGTCTTTTATAACAATACCGCGTCGACTTTTTCTTACGACATCTCTATTCCGTTAAGTCCGATGACGTAACCCAGGAATTCGAGTTTATCCGTGTCTTAAACACACTTGTCGGGTGTAATACAGAGGTGGTTGTCCGTTAACCTTTAAAACACTTCTTTTACCAGTCTGTCGTGTTCCTCTTAAATAGTAACGTATATTAAGATGTCGTCTACGTAAGTAATAACGCCTTAGTTTAAGAGGTCACGGAGTATATAGTTGATCATGTTTTAAAAGGTTGCGGGAGCGTTCGTGAAACTAAAGGGTATAACGAGATACTCGTACAGCTTATACCTCGTTTAGAAGGCCGTTTTCTATTCGTCTCCTTTTTTAATTCGGATAAAGTTAAACCCGTTTTTTAAGTCTAGTTTAGTTAAATGCTTTACTTCTCGGAGCCTGTCTTATAACTCCGAGATAAGTGGAAAAGGGTACCGGTTTAAAATAAACACTCAGTTAAGCCCCTTATAGTCGACCACGATTCGGAGACCTTTACCGTAAGGTTTTAAGATAAAGAGAATAAGGGCTAAGCATTACGACTTAAAGGGCCGGATTTTTCCTGCTTTTAGCATTTTGTCCAACTATTCTTTAAAGGCCTTTAGCTCCTGTTCGTTTAAAGCGTATATTAAACCCTAAGGCGGCTTTTCGTCTTTTTTAAGATCGATAGCGTGGTCGTAAAGGGTGTGGTTTAACAGGCGCTGCGCTGCTTCGTCGGTTATAATAACTTGCTATTAGCGGAACTTAAGCGGGATGGCTTCTAAGACTTTAAGCAAGACTTTTAAGATAGCGCTAATAGTGATAGCCTCGAGGTGGTAAAGGACGCTTGTGTCGTACTCTATTTCCGTGGTATCTACCTTTGTTTGCTTGTATTGCGTGCGGCAGCGTAGATGTTAAAAGTCGATGTCCGCTAGGTTGCCCGTTTATATGCCCGTAGGGGGGTGTTTAGCCATCCACTAATAAAGAAGAATAGCATCGACCTTAAGATCTAAAGGGGCCACCTTAAAGGGCAAAGCGTTAAAGTGTTCCTTATAAGAGAACTTTATCTTACTAGTGTACTCCCATCTTAAGTTTAGTTAAGCTTGCCCGAAGGCATCCTTTATCTTAGCTTAGTGCTTACGGCGGTGGACTTTAACTTATAGTCTCTTAGCTATTACCGGGGAAAGAAGTGCTGCGGAGGCACCGCTATCGAGAAGGGTGCGGCCGAGCGCTATAACGGCTCCGTTGCGATAAGTTATCGCCACTATAAAGCGCGAGCTAAAGCGTGGTTTTAGCGCTAATTAAGGGGCAGGGTTGCTTATCACCTTCCGCTGTGCTGCCGTTATAACGGAGGTCCTTAAAAACTCGAGTCGCTGTTTAACAGCTCCTCTACGAATCCTAAGGTGGGCTGGTGGCTTATTCTTTAAGCCGAGGTCTAAGTCTTCTTTAAGGGTGGCTCGGACAGGCCGTCCGGGATAGTCGCGGTGTCTTCCTTTACTCTCTTAACCCCTACAACTTAGCGGGGGGCTAAAGGCAGTTCTACACCGTCGATATCTTTTCAAGTAAAGTAAAACATTACGTTATAGTTGTCCTTGCCACACCTTTCGCACGCGAGCTTCCTTTTCCGGTAGTCCGCGACGTGCGAGGTGTCCGTGCTAGCTATCGCCTTCTTTTTAGTATTCTAAACTTTCTTTTTCTTAAGGGGCTTCTAAGCAGCTAGCTTTAATGCAGCGGCTGTCCTTTAATTACCACCCTGTTTTTAAAGAGCTTTAAGCAGTGCTTTTCCCGGCTTGTCCGCTTTCTTAAACTCCGTAAAAGCGGACTCGCCTTTTTTCGTGCTTAAGCTCCTTTACATTTCCTTATAGATTCGTCCTACTTCTTAAACGGTAATAAAGAAGTCGGCATCGTTGCTAAGGATGCCTCCCGTCTTACTATAAACTATACGAATAATGTCGTCTAACACAGCGCTTCTCACAACCCCTTTAAGGGTAACTCCGGCTAGACCTACTAAACCGTTTAAGTCCTGTAGCTGAGTGATATAGTGCACAATGTTACCACGGTACTTCAGCTTAGTTATTTCTCGATAGTTGTTTTCTTCCTTAGCTAAGTCTTAAAAGCGGTCCTTTAAGGCCGCCCGATAAGCTGTCCACGAGTCTTTATACCTTATACCCCTTATACGCCGGCTGCGGGCATTGTGCTATTTTAAAGCATTATCCTTTATAAAGGACCCTACCTAGGCAATCTTGTCCTCGCTGCTACGGAAGGTCTCCCGGTTCACTCGTATATATAACCTTATACTTTCCTACTATAAGCGGAAGGCGCTTATATCCTTGCCGTTATAAGTGCTTAGCTAGCGTAGCCGGAGCTTTTCGGGACGGCGGGCACTTATAGCGAGTAAGAACCTTTGCTACATGTCATTCTTATTAGCAAGGAGGGGGGCTGCGGGAAGGTGCTTGAAGTTATCACCTCTTAAGGAGCTTAAAAGGGGGGGTTTACACGGAGGTCCGCGTAAAGGACTACGCCCACCACCGTTTCCAACGAACCCGCAGCGTCCTCCGTTTAAATCATCTAAAGAATCAGATCTATTAAAGTCGTTAAGGTAACCCGGAGGCTAAGAGGCGGACTACTAACGCATCGCTCCTCGTGTCTCACGTTTAGCCTGTTAGTGGCGTTGTTAGTTCACCTAGCTAGCAAGGAGCTGGCCGTTAAACAGGTCTCGGGATGTATAAAAGGAGTGGATTAGTGGAACAGGTCTTAAAGGATTTTATTAAAGGGGCAGGCTAGACCGCGCACCCCCACTTTAAGCGGCTAACGGCTTAACCGATTAAGTGACGCCCTTATAAAAGGAGGGGCCAGCGGGTGCAAGGGTGTTATAACGAGACCGCATCCGGCTAACGACTAAAGCCACGTTAAACGCGCCTCCTTTAAGGTTTTCGGCGGCGAGCTGCTACTGCACTTACAGCACTTCGCGCACTATTTGCTCTATCTCTTAAAGTTAAGCTCGGTCCTTATAAACCAACCCGTACAGCTATTACACGTTGTCTCGCAGCTGCCTAGTCTCTTCGCGATTAGTCGCTTAAAGCTAGCGAGAGGCCTCTAGTTCGGCGTTCGTTTAGTAGAGGCGCTGGTTAAAGTACTTTATAGCCTCGTCCCGGGACTTCTAATACTCCGAGTAGTAGGCTACGAACTCGCACATTTATCGGGCAAGTCCTTAGTTTTAAGCATCGACGGTGCGAGCTAAAGAGACAAGCATGTCCTCTACTTTGTCTTCTATAGCTTTACCGGCCGAGATAAAGGCGCTGTTAAGCTAGGACTAAAAGAGGGTGTAGTCGCTCCGAAGGTGTTTAATTTCCTCTTTAGTGAAATTGTTGTTCTTTACTTAAAGGAGCTCAAGGGCCTAGTAGAGGTTGTTAAACAAGTCGCGGACTTGTCGAGCCGCGAGGGAGTCGGGGACCGTGATCGCGTCTCGGTTATCTCCAACTTTCGTAGGGAGGCTGTAGATAACGACAGCGTTAGTAGGTTCTTCTTTTATAACAAACATTGTAAGAAGGTAGGTGAATGCGTTAAGTCTAGTAGGCGTTCCTAGAGTCAACGGTGTTAGCGTAAGGGAAATGAACATAAGCTAGTAACAGTGTTATTACTAAATATAGTGTTATAGGCTGAATACAAGGAGAGAATCGGTGTGAATCAACAAGGATAATATTCAGTAAGGGTCAGTGATCAGGGGCTTCTGCTTGACGTTCTGAAATAACAATACAGGTCTGAGTTGCCTTCCTCCGTCTCCATGCCTCCCGTGCTAGCCTCTCTCCTTTTTATATCCAATCGCTCCCTTCCCTCGTCATGTGACATAGTCATGTGATTCTCCTGGCACGTGATGCAGGACATGTGACACCGCATGTGACACTTCTAGTACCCTCCTTCGCCGATGCCCAGAATCACTCCAGTCTGCCTACTTTGACCGCACCATGGAGCTCTGGAACAAGCTGCAGACCTGGTGGGCCAACCAGCCCGACTCGTTACGGGTGGTGCATCCGGAACTGCCCAACTTTCGAGCAAATGTGCATCTGAACCTGTACTTCCACGTGGCCCAGATCTTTGTTGGCCGGCCGTTTGTCTTTGCCGACACGTCCCCTCAGCCGAGCCCGGCAGCGCCTCCTCCTGGAGACTCCCCAGAGTCAGTGGCCGGTGCAACTCCGCCGGCTGTTATTCCTCCACCATCGCGTCGCGCCACTCTTGTGTCCGCAGCTGTCTCGTCAGCTTTTGACGTCCTTGGCCTCTGCGCTCTCCTGCACGAGTCTGTCGGCCTCGCCCGGTCGAGCTATATCGAGTTCAGCTCCTGCCGTGCTGCTCTGTTGCTGTTACTGGCGCATGCCCTGAACGAATACACGGCCCACACGAGCGACACGATTGCCCGCGGGGTGCGTCTTTTGCAAGTCATGGCTGCAGGAAACAATGTGTCCACCATGTCCGAGACGTCAGTGGTTGCCGCCATTGAAGCTGCTTTGAGGTGGCTTCACAAGGGAGCAGGAGATGACGACGGCGACGACGAAGTTGACGAGAACGAGGATGACGAAGACGACGAGGGCGGCACAGGAGGCCATCGAAACACAAAGTCTGGGTACGAGCGGTTCAAGGAGTGGACTGCCTTTTGGAAGGGGCTGAGCTCGCAAGGGCAGCAGCCGGCTCAGCAACCCTTGGATAACCTGGCTGGCCTGCCTCTGTCTGGCCAAGGCGACCTCGACCAGGCCCTGTTCATGTCGTCTTTTCCGCCGGCTGAACACGGCGGGTTCAACGACATTGGTCTCGGTGTGGACTGGCCGATGGGGACGATGCCGAATATTTCCGACCAGTTGACATGGGAAGCCTCTGGCATTGGCGACTTTGGCATGACTGATTATATGAATGGGATGTAGGGTAGATGGAGACTGTTTATTCTCAGTACTTTTCCACTCTTTGACAAATTTAATTGTACGAATCTATGATTGAATATAATGCGTGTGTTATAGAATGCGTGTGTATGTACTGAATGTGCAAATGCAATGTTGAATTTACTACCTGTGTACGTCTACCTATCTACTGTCCTACACCCCCATCTCTCTTTTGAAACTTTCTCCGTCTTCCCCCCTTTATCCAAGCACCAGGTTCTTGATCGACTGGATCGGGTTCCACTTCTCCTTGACCTTGCCGTCCCGAGCGGCCTCTTCGCGGCGCAGACGGTCGTCCTCGTCGAAAGCAAAGGCCTCGCTAAAGTCGACGTCCTTGGGCTTGACGCTCTTGGTGCGGCACCAAAACTGTAAAGACGTTTGAGTTAGCAATCTTTTTTTCTTTCCTCGCTTCGCTCGACATCCTTTTCTGCTGTCTCTCTCCTTTTTCTTTTTCGTTTTTCTTTTTTTCTTTTTTTCTTTTTTTCTTTTTCCCTCGCTTCGCTCGTTCCTCGTAGCTCATTTCTTACCTTGTAGCCAAAATAGTTGACAATAAACAGCGGCAGCGCCAGGTACGCCGTAAAGAAGGCCTCGGCCGACGCCTTCTTGTCCGTCGTCGGGAACAGCGCAATGTAAAACTCGCAGCCCATGATGAACAGGATGATCAAAGACGCCACGTACTGCGCATACGGCGCCAGCGGCGCCCGGAACGTAAACGTCTTGGGGTCGATGCCCTGCGCCTTGATGGCCCGGCGGAAGCAGATGTGCGTCCAGTTGATCGTCAGCCAGCTCAAGAAGCCGCCAATGGCCACCAGCGCCGAGAACCAGTTGTACACCCTGGTGGCCGTCTTGTTGACGTTGAGGTAGCACAGGCCGCCGCCGATGGCTGTCGACACGGTCAGCGCAAACACGGGCCGGCCGCGGCTGTCCTTGCGGCCCACCCACGAGTGCACAATGCCCAGGTCCGCCATGGCCGTCAGCGCGCGGCTGGCCACGTAGACGCTCGTGATGCCGCAGCTGATGACGGTCAAAAAGATGAAGCCGTTGATGGCGTGCGCGAGCCCCTCCTGGCCGCCCCGGCGCAGCGCAATCACAAACGGGCTGCCGAGCGTGCCGGCGCCGTTGACGAGGTCCGGGTCGTTGTACGGCACGCACATGCCGACGAGCCAGACGTTCAGGACGAAAAAGGAAAAGATGCGCCAAAAGATGGGCAGGACGACGGCCCTGACGGTCTTGCGGGGCTTGATGGCCTCGCCGGCGAGGATGGCAATGTGCTGGGCGGAGCCGAAGCTGAAGGCGGCCTGCGTAAAGGCCTTGGCGATGCCGCGCATGCCGTTGACAAAGGCGCCCGGGCTTGTCCAGTAGTGGAACACGAGCGGGCCGTGGGTGGCGGCGACGCCGCCCGAGGCCATGATGAAGAGGTAAAAGATCATCATGAAGATGGCAAACACCTTGATCCAGGACATGACGAACTCAATGTGGCCGTACCAGTGGACGGTCAGGACGTTGGGGATGGCGGTGACGGCGAGGAAGATGGTAATGTAGGCGGCAGTGGGGATGACTTCAGTGCCTGGCCAGAACTTGAGGACGCTGATGGCGGCGGTGATTTCGGCCGGAATGATCATGATCCACTGGGCGAGGTTAGCGACTGAGACGACGAGTTCCGAACAAAGAGGGAAGACTGAATGACGCAGAGGGAGTGGACGATGACGACCACTCGACCACATCCCAATCGAACAAAGTGAGACAAAAACAAGCAAAGGAAAACCACAGTATGCTAGATGACGTACCGAGAACCAAAAGTTGAAACCCTCGGCAAACGCCAGGGCATTGTTCGTGTAGTCGGCGACCTGGCGGATGAAGCCGCCGTGGACGGGACGGTAGGCGGTCATCTCGCCAATGGACATGTAGAGGTTCCAGACAACAAAGGAGTGGATGGTGTAGGCAACGGCGATACCGCCAGGGCCGGCTGTTTTGTCAGTATAAGTCGATAGATTGAGGCAATTCATAGCCGTGACGAGGACGACGTCGAGATGGACGACATTGTCTTGGCCATCACCTGACGCCACCAGGATCACCCTCTATGATCCATCCTGTCTCCCTGGTCTGTCTATAATCTGCCGTCGAGGTCTGCTTACCGGCTTTCAACGCCTGGCCGGTACTGACCCACAGGCCCGTTCCAATACCTGCTCCAAACGTGGTCATCATGATCTGCCGCTTCGTCAACCGCCGATGGAAGCCGGCCCCGTCAATGCCGGCCGGGACGCCATCTGGCGATGCTGCCACTGGCACTTCTGTGCTGACGGCCCCGACCTCCTTGCTGGGCGACGGCGCCAGGTCGAGTTCAGGCGAGCAGGAAGAGTCGTCTTTTTTTTCTGACATGGTGGTTACTGTATGAGGTTGAAAAATAGTGAATGGTGGTGACACTTGACGAAGAGTGCCAGAACATATATTGTATAAATAAATCTAGGAAAGAACGGACCGCCTTGTAGAAATACTCGTAGAGTTCTTATCTAGTCTTGGAAAAAAGTCCACCCTACAAGAATCCCCAACCCCGACGACCCCCCCAGCCAGTCCTACGTATCCGGGACGACACATCGTGGATGGCGATTAGCAAAAATAATAATAATAGCAGTAGTAGCACGGGTAGGATACAGACATCCATCAGCCTGGGCAAGCAGGAAACCATGTCACCGGTGTAGGTGAGATAGCTGGATAGCAAATGATTAAAAAAAAGTACCCTAATACGACGTCAAGTACAGGGCGGCCCTGGGTTACCCACACAGACATAGTATCAACAACTGCAAAAGGACAGAAAAAAAGAGAAAAATGCATTGCCACCTTGGACCTCGCTCCGAACTTGCCAAGGACGACTATCTTGTTCTGTCGGTATTCACTGCAGGGTTATGGCCTGGCACACATACACACACCCCCTCGCGGCGAACGGCTTTCTGCGCGGCTCGTGTTATCAAACGCGGGCTGGGCCGAAGTCTCTCCCCCTCTTTCTCCTCTTAATGGTAAGCATATTGTCGTACTATGCAAGATACAAAGTTACAAGGTACAGTAAGGTACAACAGCATGCGAATCATACCTTTGGATGCTTAGTTCCATCACGATAAGTACACCAAAATATGCACTGGCCAGGGTGTCTAGATGCGGCAAGTAGTAAAAACGAACCAGTCACTGATTAAAAAAACAAGAGTCTAGACTAAGAGGTATCTTATCAAGCGTGGAGCAAAGTCTGTGGGCTTTGTGGGCTTATGGGCCTGTGGGCTCGTGGACTGCCCCTGTTAACCTCTTTAAGGGTTACTTTCTGTTTCCCCCCCCCTCTTATCCCCCACTCGTGAAAGCCGGGCCGTGTGGCAGACACCGGGCCGGCGATAGACCTATCAGGGGCCGTTGAGATGGAGCGTATCATGAGAAAGTGCACTATCCGACAGCAGGGACTGGCTGGCAACAGAAACAGCACGTCGTACTATCGCGTCATGGAAAACATGAAAAGGCCATATCGATAGTGAAAGGCTGTCATAATACAGAACGACGACGGGGATATTGCCGGCGGCACATAAAAGTACCACAGCCTCGGGCTAAGGCTTAAGCTCCTGTAGAGAAAAGCTTGGGCACGAAGAAGGGGCTAGCCCATTACTGTATCTGGCGACTTACACAAGCGTCAACGAGCACGCTTTGTCGAGGCTGTCTACAGCCTTGCAGAAAGATCAACAGAAGGCGTTCGTCGATGCTGCAGAGCATCGGGAATGTGGAAACGCAAAACCAAGGAACAGATAGACCCAAAGGAACCCCCCCAGATCAGTACCAGCGCCAAGGACATGTCTCTTACGAGGTCATCATTACTAGATATGACCATGTGCTGACCGAGATGGACCACCAGACGAAGGACCGGGGACGGGAAAGTAAGCCATTTATCGAGAATGCTTTTGCAAGTGCCGCTTTTGCGAGTATCACCAACTGAATCATTGCCATCTTCTCCTCTTTCCCCACTTGCAAGCAGCCGGTGCCAGGGGCAGCACCGGGCCGGTAGCACTTTCCAGAAGGAGGCAAAGCGGAGATACAGCGTTCTTATACAGCGCAAGATACAGCGTAAGAAGTCTAGCATCTTGGCAGGTCAGCACTTCCTTATCAGTATGAGACGACAGGCGACCTCTAACAAGTTGACGGACCGTATCAGATATCAGTTACGCCGTCTTGTTGGGCGGCGCTTAGTGTCAGGGGCCCCATTCGCGGTGGCGCTCCAGTGGGTTCGGCGATACACTAATACGCTGAATTTACGGGGTAACAGGCATTGCCAGCGTCGGATAGACGAATTAGGAAGCACAATCAAGGTTGCCTGCCAAAAGGAAGCCCGACAAGATGTTACCAGATTTACCTCTTTAGCGAATGCCAATACGCGCCTCCGTTTCCCAAGTCCGATCCGGTCTTGCGACTCCGGCCATCTGGCGGATTGGCCCGCATCCCAGCCGTGTTTGGCGTAGATGCATGTGAGTCAGAACGGGTCACAGGGGAAAACGTACAAGAAGGGGAGAAATGTTGGCATCCGACTTGGCAATCAAATTGACACTCGACTAAGCATCACCACCCGCGACTTCTCTTTAACATCACCACTCGACTCACCATATCACCATGTCAAAGAACGTCGTCTTTGATGTCGTCGGCACCCTCGTGGGCCACGACTACCTCTTCGAGGCCATTGAGAACCGCTTCGGCGCCGAAAAACTCAAGCAGTACAACATCTCGGGCAAGCTGCTGGGCGCCTGCTGGATCGAGACCGCCGAGCGCGAGTACACATACCTCAGCCTGTCGGGGCGCTACGTGCCGTTCTACACGGCCTTTGCCGAGCTGTTCTACCGCATGCTCACGTTTGCCGGCGTCGAGGACCCGCACGCGTTTGCCACCCCCGAGGACGTCGCCTACCTCGTCAATGCGTACCGCGACCTCACGCTGCGGCCCGGCGCCGCCGAGTGCGTGACCAAGCTGCGGGACGCCGGCTTCACGGTGTGGTGCTTCACGGCGGCCGACCTGGACCGGGTCAGCGGCTACTTTGCCAAGGCGGGCGTGGCGCTGCCGGCGGAGAACCTGGTGTCGTGCGACACGGCGGGCGTGGCCAAGCCGCAGCCGGAGGCGTACCGGCCGATGCTGGAGCGGCTGACGGTGGGCGATGCGAAGCCGTGGTTCGCGGCCGGGCACATGTGGGACGTGTCTGCGGCGCGGACAGTAGGGTGAGTCGAGACTGTCTACTCAACGAGTCCTTCAATGAGTTCAACGAGCATCAAGCCGAACTTGCATCTGATTACCCCCCTACCTCCCTCCAATGGCTAACATTCCAGCTTCCGCGGCGCATACTGCACGGTCCTGGAAAAGGAGCCGCTGCACCAGATCTTTGGCGACATGGACGTCATTGCAGACACGCTGCCGGCCATGGCCGACAAGATTATTGCAGAGACCAAGTAGGGCAACGAATAGCGAAGAAATACAAAAGATAGGATGACTGCTGCAGATAATGCTACAGACGCTGATACGATTTGGTAAATTGTTAACCGGGCCGGCCACTGCTCCCCGATACGCGGGGTTAGCCCCCCCTTGACCTGTTGCTATTACGTATATCGGCCGATCGGCAGCACGTCGCGATTGCCTGCTCGAATGGCGAGAGCGGATAGACGCCCCTGGTTAGATAGTTATTGTGACGACTGTTGATTGTGACTGTTACTTGCCAAGATCAACACTTTCACTGCTCTGAGCCAGCTACGCCCGCCATGGCCCTCCCCGTCGCCGACTCCATCACGTCCTTCTGGCGGTCCTCTCCCCTGCCCCTGGACAACCACCGCAGCACGGCCGATCTGCCGGCCGAGGTCGACATTGCCGTCATCGGCGCAGGCTATGCAGGAGCGTCGACAGTGTACCACATACTGAAGCACTGCGAGGAGGCAAGCAAGGCGATCCCAAGGATTGTCATTCTGGAAGCGAGGCAAGCCTGTTCCGGAGCGACAGGGAGGAATGGTAAGACGAGAGTGAAGTGAATATTATCGAGCGAAGCGAGGAGAAAGAAAGAAAAGAGAAAGAAAGAAGAAAGAAATCGAGCGAAGCGAGTGAAGAAAAAGGATGAATGATTAGGAACGATGAATGGAAATCCAAAGAAAAGAAAATCGAGCGAAGCGAGGAAAGAAAAAAGAAACTGTGTATTCATTTGCCGTGCTAACACTGCTCGCAGGCGGCCATTTGAAGCCCGACCTGTATGCGCGGCCGGCCGCGAATGCCGACAAGTACGGCTGGGAAAAGGCGGCCGAGCTAGGCACGTTTGAGCAGGCGCACCTGGCGGCCGTCCAGAAGGTGGTTGAAGACGAGAAGATTGACTGCGACTTTGTCCGGACGCGGTGCTGCGACGTGATGCTGGAGGACGCGATCTGTACCAAGATCAAAGAGGGAGTGGACGTGCTAAAGGCAAACAAGATGCCGTTTGTGGAGGACGTGTACTTTGCAGAAGGGAAGGAAGCAGAGCAGGTGAGCAACCCCTGGAGGTAGCCCCCCGTCCATGTCGAAACATTGACAGTTCCTCCTTACTGTCTCCGTCCTGACTTTTCAGCTCTCCGGCGTCAAAGGCGCAAAAGGCTGCTTCACCTACACGACCGGCCACCTCTGGCCGTACAAGCTGATCCACGGCCTCCTCAAGAAGGCTGTCGACGCCGGCGTCAACCTGCAGACCAACACCCCGGTGACCTCCCTGGACGGCAACACCATCACCACCCCTCGCGGCAACATCTCGGCCGGCAAGGTCGTCTACGCCACAAACGCCTACACGTCCGCCATCCTCCCCGAGTACGCGGACCGCATCGTGCCCGTCCGCGGCATCTGCAGCCACATTGCCGCCCCCAAGACGCCCACGCCGCTCCTGCCCAACTCGTACATTGTCCGGCGCGGCGCCAACTCGTACGAGTACCTCATCCCCCGCCTCGACGGCAGCATCGTCGTCGGCGGCGGGCGGCACTTGTACTACGGCGACCTCGACGTCTGGTACAACAATGCCAACGACAGCCAGCTCATCGACAAGGCAAAGACCTACTTTGACGACTACATGCAGCGGACCTTTACCGGTTGGGAAAACACGGGAGCAACGACTACAAAAGTCTGGACAGGAAGTAAGTCTGAGTTCTCACTTTGCTCGTTTTTGTTTCTTTTCTTTTCTTTTCCTCGCTACGCTCGTTTTTCTTTTCTTTTCCTCGCTACGCTCGTTTTTCTTTCTTTTCCTCGCTACGCTCGTTCTCCTTCTCTATACGCGTCACGCTCACACAACTAGTCATGGGATACACGTCCGACAGCTTCCCTCACGTCGGCGCCGTCCCCGGCCACCCAAACCAATACATCGTCGCCGGCTTCAGCGGCCACGGCATGCCCCAGGTCTTCCTGTCCGCCAAGGGCGTCGCCGACATGATCACACAGGGCATACCCATTGAAAAGACGGGCGTTCCCCAGCTCTACCAGACTTCCCAGGAACGCCTGGACAGCAAGAAGAATGCCATCCTCGAAGCATACGAAGCACACTGCAAGCCTGCATAAATAATCGTAGAACACCAAGGCAATATGAATCTTATTTTGAATACATTAATAGATTGCCTAATAGCAAATGATATTTTGCCAGATATTGCAAACCACAACGGGGACTGAATGCCTGAAAGCATTCTTTTTGTCATACTTGGCCTTGAGGTCCTCCAGCATCTTGAAATGCTCCCCATAGATCTTTTCGTAATTTGCAGGGTCGTTCTCCGGCATGGCAGCATATCCTTCATCAAGGTCATTTTCTGGCTCGCTGGAGCGCAACTCTTTCATGCAATCCTTGGCCCAAATTGCAGCCTTTCCAGCAGTCTCCTCGTCATCGGCCAGTGCCATGAACTGGACCACCACATGGGATTCTCGGGGAGGAAAGACAGAGCCAAGTGTCTCCTGGGCAGCTGTCTTTTTGAAACTCGGTAAAGCAATGGCCGCCCTGTTGCTTGGTCTGTTTGCCGAGCATTTGGCCAGCACAGCAGCCGTCGTGGTGTTCAGCCGACAACTCTTGGTAAAAGACCGTCCTGCCGGCCAAGAAGACCTCCTAGTCAGACGGAGTCCGAGAAGTGCGAGCTGAATTGACTAAACGTACGGTTTCTTTGGCGGTCTCTTGGTTTTCTCAACATTCACTTCATCGCCAGCTCACGTGTTGTCCTTCGTCCTCGGCATGACCCTGGGAACTCATCGCGAGACCCCTGCCAAACTCTCATTGGTTGCCACTGGAGCCACTCCACAGCGGCCCTGGCAGCCACTGCCGGACCGTTCCCTCGTGCCCTAATAAGCCCCTCACTAACAGAGTGCTGAGGGATTGAGCAAAGGCAGGTTGCGAACGAAGGGCAAGATTGCGAAAGAAAAGACTTGAGAACTTGAAAGAATGGATGGTTCGGGTTGTCACTCTGTCCCTTCCTCCTAGAGACCCAATTCCGAAACTTAATAAGCAAGATCGTCAAGAGCATTCACTCCCGAATCCAACGACCGTGACGGAGCCCCGCCTCAGCTTCTCTTTCCCCCTCCTGCTAGCGAATGAGAGCCGCTATTTTTGCGTGTCACCGCCCGGAGAAAGCCCAGCGGAAGGCGCAAGGCGCATCTTGTCGCTTCACGGACCAACATCGCACGGCCTTAGAGTGGTGAACGTAATAATATTTCCTCTTTCCTGTCCGGACACCTTGCTTTTCTCTCCCTTGTCGCCTCTGTCTGCTCTCTTTTTGACGTTCTGTTCCTCCACGTTCCTCTCCCTACGTCACATCCACGCCTCCCAGCGCGCAAAAACGACTCGCCGAACGTCATCAGTGTGGGGCACAACAGCGAACAAGCTCCGATAATGATAGTTACAGTTTAGGTGCAAAAGAGTGGCGCCAAACCGCAAGAGTGCAATCCACCGCAGACACAACTGGCGAGCCAAAACAGCATCTCTCGTCACCCCGTACTGTCGCCGTCGCCGTCGCTGTCGCCGAAAGTGGCACGTCGGTTTTTGGCCTCTCTCGCCCTCTACTCGCCCTCGCTGCAACTCGACCTCCACGCCCATCCCTCTGCACTGGCGCTTTGCGTCTTCCGGGTCAGCCGCGGGACAGCCTTTCCCCAGGTTCGAGCAGCCGCCGTTCTTGGCGCCGTGTCAAGGTATATCCTCCCTGGGGGTCGTGCGGGAGGCCCAGTCCGGTCTTGCGCATCCCGGTTGCGTTCTGCCGGGTTCCTGTGCCGGGTCTCGTGATGCGCAGGAATGTCCTCCCGAGGGATATTGAGCAATGACAGCTAACGGCTGCCTCCAGGATCCCACTCTGGGCCGTCGACTCTGACCGTCAGACTACCTCGACTACCTCGACTGCCAGCCGACCATACCCTGCGTCCCTCCCGCCCCCTCCTCTATCCCAGACGATCCTACCCGGAACCGTGCATTTCCCCCCTCGACGCATCAAACCGCACTTCCCGCCCCACTGGGCACTTGGGCCCCGCGAAAGAATCTGGGAACAGGAATCGAGGTCGCGGATAGGAGCCTCACAAGGCCCGGTCCCAGGAAGCTGTCTCCCTGGCAAGAAGGCCCGCCCTGATAGAGCCTCCTTCCCCGCCCTCCCTTGGGAGAGTAAGGCTGGCTTGATCTGGGCGACACCCCGTCTATCTGGGTGGCCTTGGGGCAACTCTACCCGGAAATCTCCCCGCCTTTTTAGCATGAATTGCTGCCCTGCTCTCTTAATCTGAGCGGGCTGACGAACGCCGCATTTCAGCCATACACGGGACGAGACGGCAGATATACACACGGCATATAGCAAGAGCAGACCTGGTTGTTCCAGTCCATTACAAACGAGGCTGAGCGCGCAAGGCTGGAATACGGGAATACCACAGTTGCCGCTCACGGCTGGAGGCGGGAGACACAACACAAGGCACCGGCGTCATGCGGCGACGGAGCCCCTCTCCCTCCTCGCTCTCCCGGGCCCACGGCCAGCAACCTCCAGGATCCGTGTCGTCTCTCCTCCGCTCCTTCAATGTCGACACAAACCCCACGCGGCCTATGCGGCCCAGTCCGCTGACGGCCTCCACCATCCCCGACATGCCCCTCGACCTCGTCGACCGGATACGCTCGTTCCCCCTCTTCATGTCTGCCCCAGATGACTTTCTCGCCGCCATTGGGAAGCATCTGCGCCCGCAGATCCACTCTGCACACGACCACATTCTCACAGAAGGCGACGACGCAAAAGCCATGTACTGGCTTGTCCGCGGCGTCGTGGCCGTCACCTCGCGGGATGGCGAGGCAGTCTATGCCGAGCTGAAAGCGGGCGCCTTCTTTGGCGAAATCGGGGTGTTGATGGACGTCCCGCGAACAGCAACTATTGTCGCGCGGACAAAATGTCTGCTGGTCGTCCTCAAAAAGGAAGACCTCCAAGAGGAACTCCCCCGGTACCCAGACATGGAAAAGGCCATCCGCCAGGAAGCCCAAGAGCGCCTGAACATTCTCAAGAAGAAGCAGCAGGAGCGACGAAACATTAGCAGCACCGCGAACCACGACAAGAACGGATCGAAAGCGCGCGAGGCCATGCCGGGTGAGGTGTCCACGGGCGAAGTGGGCATCATTGCAGAAGGCGGCGCCATCAACACCAAAAAGCGCAAGTCGCCCAGCCCGGGCATCATCGAGGACCCGGCTACGAGTGGCAGTGCCCTGGGCAGCGGTTACGTGAACATTCGCAAGACACTCAAGGAGCTGCCATTGTTCTCCACCCTTCCCACAGACATCCTTCACTTTCTCGGGCTGAGCGCCCAGCCAAAAACGTACCTCCCGTTCACCGATATTGTGCGCCAAGGCACTCCCGGGAACGAGATTTTCTTCATTGTGAGCGGCGAAGCAGAAGTCATCCACGAGGCACCAAAGGGGGGAGGCCCGGCCGAACCGCCTGCGTCCTTTGTCCGCCCTCGGCTATCTCAGGGGCAATATTTTGGCGAGGTTGCCAGTCTCGGTCTTTCCCCGGGCCGCACAGCCACCGTCCGATCAATTACGACTGTCGAGTGTCTAGTGATTAGCGGGAGAGCGCTGGACGAGCTCTGGAGACGCTGTCCGCCAGAGCTGAAGCTTCAAGTGGAGGAGACAGCACGGAAGCGGTATCACCAGAAGCAGAATGCTGCTTCTGCGGGTGGTTCTTCCAACACGGATGTGGACATGGAAGGTACATCTCCGCCAGACGGCCGGCCAGGATCAGCAGGCGCTCTGCCAGCAACCCCTATCCGAAGGCATTCCGTGCCCCATGTCACATTTACCACGCCGTCAAAGCCATCATCGCCAACCAAGGAGGAAGAGACAACACGGAAACCAGGCGACCCAGATCCATTCTTGAGTGTAGACATGGAAAACATACGAAATCGCCGAAGGAACTCACTTGCTCCGCCAAATCCGCAAACGACAGACTCGACATCTGCGAACAATCAACCTCAGCCGCTCTCTACTTTTAACGGCGTGACTCTGCAGACCAGCGACACCGGTAGCAGTCCGCTGAAGCTGTTTACATTTCCGCCGCCATCATCTCCCAAGCTCGGAAGTGCGCCGTCGCCATCAAAAGAGGGCCGTCGGGGAAGCAAAGGAAAGACGCTCGATGTCCAGACAAATGGCGATGCTGGAGGCGAGAAGAAGGAAGCTGTTGTGTTCTCGAGTCCTTTCAAAAAGGCACGAAGGGTCGAGCCGAATCCGCACCCCGAAGTCACCGATACGCTGTCGGCCATGTCCATTCAGCTGCAGCCGCCAGATGGGGTTCTGGCAGCAGTGTTTGACAATCTGGACATTGTCGAGATGATCCGCCTTCGCATTATTTGCAAGAACTGGAAGCGGGTGCTCACAACATCCTCCCAGCTCTGCAGGCACGTCGACCTCAGCACGCTCAACCGCATCGTCACCGACTGGTCTCTGGTCAACATTATTGCGCCGTTTGTGGGCATGCGGGCCATTGAGATCAACATTAGCAACTGCTTCCACGTCACCGACGAAGGGTTCCATGCGCTGTGGAAGACGTGTGGCAAGAACGTCAAGGTCTGGCGGATGAAGTCGGTCTGGGAAGTCACGCCGACCGAGATTCTCGACATGAGCGAGAACGCCAAGGGTCTGGAAGAGGTCGACTTGAGCAACTGCCGGCTGGTGGGCGACAATCTGGTCGTCCGCACCATTGGCTGGGTCGTGCCGCCGACGTCTCCAGCCGCTTCTGCAAAGACCATTGCTATTGCCAATTCGAGGAACCGCGCAGCAGCAAAACAATCACGGATATCACAAAAACAGCCCGAAAAAGCGTACCCGGCGCCAGGAACAGTCATTGGCTGCCCGAACCTCAAGGTTCTGGACCTGTCGTACTGCAAGCACATCACCGACCGGTCCATGGCGCATCTGGCGGCACACGCGTCGAACCGTCTGCAGTCTCTGTCGCTGACGCGCTGCACGTCCGTCACGGATGCCGGTTTCCAGTCGTGGGCGCCCTACCGGTTTACAAACTTGCGACGCCTGTGCCTGGCCGACTGCACATACCTGTCTGACAATGCGATTGTGTCACTGGTAAACGCAGCCAAGACGCTGACCCATCTGGACCTGTCGTTTTGCTGTGCGCTGTCCGACACTGCGACCGAAGTGGTGGCTCTGGGCCTGCCGCTGCTGCAAGAGCTGCGGCTGGCCTTTTGCGGCAGCGCCGTCAGCGATGCGAGTCTGCGGTGTATCGCTCTGCACCTAAACGACCTCCGGGGGCTGAGTGTTCGCGGATGTGTGCGTGTGACGGGCGTCGGCGTCGAGCATGTGCTGGACGGCTGTGGTCTGCTGGAGTGGCTGGATGCGAGCCAGTGCAAGAACCTGACGCATTGGGTGACCAGCGGCGGAGTGAGTCGCTGGGGGTACGACGAGCGTGCCGTCGGGAGTCAGTCGCCAGATGGCGGTCACGGCAGAAGCGGAAGCCAGTCTGCTCTGTCTGGCGACTCGTGGAAGGGCGTTTTTGACGGCTTCGGCCCGACGACTGTGCTGCCGTCGATGCGCGGCCAACGCCGCCGGGTGCGCAAGCCGGTCAAGTTTATCATTGAAAAAGGCGCCTGGGACGGGTTGAGGTGATCTTTGGCAGAAGAAGGGTTGGACAAAAAAAAAAAGAAAACACATTTATATTTAATGTATACTGATTTGGAGGTGGTGTTGTTCTGGATGTGGTCTGGTTTTTGGTTTACATTGGCTGTTTTTTTCTTGGTTTACATTTTTGTTCTGGTTCATCTTTTGGTTATTTGTGTTTCTGTGTCTTTAAGGATCTCTTTGGATATGGATGCGATACCCCCACCAATATATTTACATTTAATTGCGTTGCTGATACTTTGATAAAGTAGTAAAGTAGTGACTGCTGTTCGCGGTGTTCTTCGGACAACCGAGGGCCGATCTCTGTCTGGGACTGATGGGCTGGCCTATCGGATGTTTTTGCAGAATATCTCCAGATGGGCTTTGGACATAACAGGACTTAGCATGGACTTTAAGGTGAAAGCTTGGCCAAACAAGAGAGGGGGGGACAAGCAAGCTCTTCGAGAAGGCGGGCACAAATAAAGATGCACATTGAAAGCCACACGGCATCACGCATCCGTAGTGCAAATGGTGCAAATGGCACAGCAGGACACACACTGGTACACACACGTTTCGTATTCGCGCGCACCTATTTAGCCTGAACCAGCAAAGGCAAAAGCTACCCGAGGATTAAAGCTTCTCCAATGGGTGGCCCGTCACGCCAGTGGACGCCAACGGTCACCCCAACGATGCAGTGGCCAATCCTTTTTACTTTTTTGATTTATTGGTTTCATGGATGACAAATGGGCCGGCAGCAGAGGAGGGGACCGTGTGTTTGCTTCCGTGTGCACGTCTCGAGGTGGGAGTGTTGAAACATATAAAGCGGGATGGACGGACGTCGAGTGGAAGCTGCACACTAAGACAACAAGACACACTGCATACACACTAAAGACAACAAGACAGCCTACCTTGTGCACTACAACAGACAATCGCAATTAACACATCCTGCAATGGCTACTCCAGACGAGAAGCTGGCCGCCTCTGTGGCGAGCTCCAAAGTCGAATACAAGGTGGGTGGACTTGTCAAAGTTGGGCTGAGGTTTCTTGACGTCCAGATTGACCTTTTGGACTGAGATTTCTTGACGTCCGGGGGCTTGTGCCACTTACACCCCCGCTGACGCCATATCTAGCGACTAGGAAAGAGCGGCCTTCGGGTGTCGGTGCCCATCCTCGGGGCCATGTCGTACGGGTCGCCGGAGTGGGCGCCGTGGGTGCTGGGCGAGGAGGAGTCGCTGCCGCTGTTGAAGGCGGCGTACGACAGGGGGCTGAACACGGTGAGTTGGCGGAACGAGCGAGCGGAACGAGCGAAGCGAGTGAAGCGAGTGAAGCTATGGAGGGAGGAGAGAGAGAACGAGCGAAGCGAGAAAAAAAAGAAAGAGAAAAGAAGAAATAGAAAAGAGGAGAAAGAAGAAAAGAAAGAAGCTGCTATCGAGCGAAGCGAAGGATAAAAGAAAAAAGAAAGAAAGAAGTTGCTATCGAGCGAGGGAAAAAGAAAAAAGAAGAGAGATCGAGCGGAGCGAGGACGAAAAAGAGGACCAAAAGGGGGAGGTGCAAGGCTGCCTTGTGTATGCCGTGCTAATACGTGTAGTGGGACACTGCGAATGTGTACTCGAACGGCGAGTCGGAGCGGATCATTGGCAAGGCGCTGAAAAAGTACGACATCCCGCGGAACAAGGTGTTGATCTTGACCAAGCTGCACGGGACGGTGGCCGAGGACATTGGGCTGCGGACGATGCTGCACCGCGAGGCCATTGAGCAGAGCAAAGACTACGTCAACCAGCATGGTAAGCAGCCAGACGGCAGCCACAGTCGTCAGTCACCGTCTAACTCTCCAGGCCAGTCTAGATCCGCCATCTTCAACCAGGTCGAGGCGTCCCTCAAGCGCCTCGACACGGACTACATTGACCTCCTCCAGATCCACCGGTACGACTACGACACGCCGCCCGAGGAGGTCATGGAGGCCCTGCACGACCTCGTCCGGAGCGGCAAGGTGCGCTACATTGGCGCCAGCTCCATGTGGACGTACCAGTTCCAGAACCTGCAAAACGTCGCCGAGAAGCACGGGTGGACAAAGTTTGTCTCGATGCAGAACCACTACAGTCTGCTGTACCGCGAGGAGGAGCGCGAGATGAACAAGTACTGCGCCGAGACGGGCGTCGGGCTGATCCCGTGGGCGCCCATTGCGCGGGGAAACCTGGCGCGGCCGCTGTCGCAGTTTGGCAAGACGTCGCGGTCCAGCCAGGAGGCGGCCAGCCGGCCCGGGGGCGAGCTGGCGGCCGCCGACCAGGCGATCATCAAGCGGGTCGAGGAGATTGCCGCGAAGCGCGGCTGGACCATGTCGCAGGTGGCGCTGGCGTGGATCAGCAAGCGGGTGGCGAGTCCGATAGTTGGGCTGAGCAGCCTTGCGAGGCTGGACGAGGCGACGGGGCTCAAGGGGAAGGCGCTGGACGCGGAGGAGGACAAGTATCTGGAAGAGCCATACCAGCCGGTGAACATCCAGGGGCACTTTTGAGGAAGGGTCGGCAGATAGCAGTCGAGCAGGAATTGGACTAGATGAGTTCTACCACACCAACGTATACAAAGGGGTAATATGCCCCTGTCACGGGCGTGAAGTGTCGTCCTCCTTCCGTTGAAACGTCCTGCTAGCACTCTGCCAAGCCGCAGCTGAAGATGTGGCGTCGACACCGTTGCAGACGAGAGTCCAATGAGGCCTCATGGCTAAGCTCGGCCGCATTCAAAAAGACTCCGAGGGTAGTCGGATCGAGTTAGATGCTCGCTTGGACAAATCACGAGTGCGCCTACCCAGGTTCAGCTTTCAGCCCCGGGCCCTGGTGCCAAGCTCTGCTATTCTCAAACGGTCGTCGGCTCGACGCTTGTATTCCGCACAGAGCCACCCGACGATGCTGTCTGGACAAAAGGGGCAATGTGTGCGACTGGATAGGAGCGTTTTGCAGACTGCCTTGCCAAGAGCTCGCGCAGACTAGACAGCACAGGGCTGAGGTGAGGTCCCAGGCTTGTTGCGCGTTGAGCTTTAATTTGTCCCTTTACGGAGAAGATATTCAACGACTTCGAGCCACACTACTGATGCCAAGGGGGGCTTGTTGGACGGGCGAGGGTTGGACACTGAGGTTCACGGAGTCGGAGTCTGTCAGTTCGAGAACTCCGTCTCGTCCCTGGATATTTAAAGGGGGGCTTCTCACTGAGACAGTCCGGGGACAGCTGTTACTGTCAATCACTTCACTCCTGCTCACTCTCGATATTCACTTCTCTTCTAACCTCACAATGGTCAACATCCTCCCCCCGGCTGCGAAGCTGCCCCTGACAGTTCGTCAAGATGGTCAGTCCCCCCCTGCTCTTTGCTGCCCTCAGCTCCATTAACTCTGTAGTCCGCGACAAATGGGACGCCAAAAAGGAGTCTCTCGAGCAGGACCTGTCAAAGGCTCTGGGTGTCCCCTGGACCATTGACATTGACATCAAGACATTCTACCCGTACACCCCAGACGGGTCATACATCCACCGGGCCCCGGGCAGCGCCCTCAAAGAGTGTGTATTATTCTAGTCTTACCCCACGCAAAAAAAAAAGTACTGACCTACCCTCTGTGCAGCTACGTGGATGACGCCATCCGCGAGATTGGCCGCTTCGAGTACGACTATGGCAAGGACGGCCTCAACGAGATCAACACCATTGCCCACGCCCACGTCATGACCATGGTCGTCGACGAGGCCGAGGAGTGGCCGTCCCACGGGCCCGGCGTGACCGCCAACGGCGAGCTGGCCATCCTGTTCACGGCGGACAAGCTCGACCGCGACCTCAGCGCCGCCTGGGACAAGGCCAAGATGGCCAAGGCCCTCGACAAGGCGGCCGCCGCGGCGTCGCCCGACCAGACGCTGTCGGTCATTGCCCGCCTCGGCATCGCCCAGGACTACACCAACCACAAGAAGCTCAAGAAGACCGAGGACGCCTTCAAGCAGACCCTCAAGGTCGACAGCATCACGCTCTCGCCCAACTTTGAGCAGTTCTACAGCGGCCTCAAGGCGGCGGCCGCGGCCGGCACGAAGCTCGCGTTTGACGACTGGGAAAAGAAGCTGGGCTCGTTTTCGCGGCTGTACTTTGAGGCGGTCGAGTCGAACCTGCGCTGGAAGAACTTTGACAAGGACGCCATGCTGCAGGAGGCGTTCAAGGACGAGGTGTCCAAGAGCGAGGTGGCGCTGCGGCTGGTGGACGAGCTCAAGGACGACACGCGCAGCACCAACAGCCTGATCGAGGACGGCGTGCTGTACATTCTGATTGCGCCGGGCACGTGGGGGCGCAACATTGACGGCGCCGGGCGTGACGTGATTGATCTTTTGTAAAGGGGGGGGGTGAAGGGCAAGGGAATCCCTCTTATCAGCCCCCTGATGTTAAGTGCTTTGGCCAAAGACGAATAC
This sequence comes from Raffaelea albimanens, assembly GCA_002778245.1. Lineage (NCBI taxonomy): Eukaryota > Fungi > Ascomycota > Sordariomycetes > Ophiostomatales > Ophiostomataceae > Raffaelea > Raffaelea albimanens. The sequence continues at coordinate 213,511 of PCDJ01000001.1, forward strand.
GATTTTACTTGCAGTAGCTCTTCTTGGCATCGCCGGTGTGTTTCTGAGCTGGACATTCATGGTACGCGTACATTGCAATGCAGCATCGAGGCAGGAAAGCAAAAGTGTCTTCCGCTAATTAAAGTTGCAATAGCAATACGTAATTCGCCCGGTAAGAAGCTTAGCTCAGCCTTATGGGGCAGGTGCACAAGAATCAATTCTGCCTTGGCGCAACCTTTTTTGCAGAGCAAATTGCTTTATATTGGTGCTGGGAGTGGAAATATTCCGCACTCGGGGCCGTGTGTTGTCTGGCGAGACTCCTTTTTCCACATCTTCCTAGAGGCTTTCCGCAGGAACTACTGACAGCCAACCTTGTTGACTCTTCACTGTTGGACGTTGGGTTGCACTCTACAGGGCCAAGGCTTTTCCCGTCAGCCCATGCTACTCGTACTTCTTATTATTAGGCCACAGTGAAGTAGAGCAAGCCATTGGATGAGGTGGTGCTGTTTACACCCCGTTTCCCTGCCAGGTCTACACTTTATCATTCCAAGCTTCCCAAGAGGCTCGATCACTGTTTGCGTTGACAAGAATGTGATACTGTTTACTGTTTCTGTGTTGACAAGATCAAGATTGTGTCTTTTCATTTCCGGAATGGCAAGATAAAATAACTATCACTAACACGGAATGGCACTGACGGAAAAGCATAAACAACTTCAACATCTCATGAAAGAAGAGCTTTGCCTGGAAAGCATTTGATTCGACCAGTTACTTGTTGATTATTTTATCTCTTTCGACCTTCTTTTGTTTGCTTTGCCTGTGTCCACAATTTAGTTGCTGTTTACTTTAACGTTGCGGGGCCAGGAAACTAATACTCCATTTGGCAGGCCTAGATGGCTATCTGGCAGTGGCCATTGACCCCTTAATGCTTCCAGACATGCCAATTCCAAGGCGGTCTTTTATTCCGCGAGCTTTCCTTCGTGGCTCTTCTACTAACATGTCTTACAGTTATTTTCCCTGTGACTACCTACGACCCATAGATACGGTACTTCCTGCCAAGTGTCTCGCAACGACAGCAACTGCATCGCAATGTCGAGGCAACCGCCTGCAAAAGGAATCGATTGGCATTGAGGGTGTCAGCACTTGCGTCTCTACTGGCCAATTGTGCTGGTCTCGATTCGAGCAATTGTGGGGGTCTAGCTGGCCACTATGCTAAGGTACAAAGTATAGTGGGGGAAGGCCTAATTGGTTGACCGCTTTTCGTAGTGCACTAGTGCGGGGTAACCAATGCTAAGTCAGGCGGGAAGATTAGTGAGTGCCACTGTCTTTCCGAAAAAGAGAAGTTGCTGATACTCGGTCGTAGCTTCCTCATCTGCTTTAAAGAGGTGCCCAAACTTTGAAGCTACTCTTGTCTTCATATTCTCCGACCATACCGTCGACTTCCTTCCATACTATCACCACCACCACCACCACCACCAACACCACCAACATGTCACCCATCAAGCTCAGCGACGCCAACCTGCCGCAGATTGCGGCGGGCGGCAAGATCACGGTGCCGTCGTACGTGCGCGGCAGCAGCGTCAAGGAGGGCATTGTGCACATTGGCGTGGGCGGCTTCCACCGCGCCCATCTGGCCGTCTACATGCACCGCCTGATGGAGAAGCACGGGCTCAAAGACTACGCCATCTGCGGCCTGGGCCTGCAGCCGCACGACGCCGTCATGCGCGACGCCCTCAACTCGCAGGACCACCTGTACACCGTGCTGGAGCGCTCGGCCAAGGGCAGCGAGCCGCACGTCATCGGCAGCATCAACAACTACATCTTTGCCCCCGACGACCGCGAGGCCGCCATTGCCAAGATGGCCCACCCGGACACCCACATCGTGTCCATGACCATCACCGAGACCGGCTACTACTACGACGAGCACACCCATTTGCTGATGAGCGACAACGAAGACATCCAGTTCGACCTCGACCCGGCCAACAGCAAGGCGCCCCGCACCACCTACGGCTTCCTCTACGCAGCCCTGGCCCGCCGCCGCGAGCAGGGCCTCAAGCCCTTCACCGTGCTGTCCTGCGACAACATGCACCGCAACGGCAGCATCACACGCGCCATGCTGGGCACCTTTGCCAAGCTGCGCGACCCCGAGGTGGCCGCCTGGATCGAGGAGCACGGCGCCTTCCCCAACTCCATGGTGGACCGCATCACGCCGCAGACGACCGCGGCCGACAAGGAGAGCCTGGCCAAGACGTTTGGCATCCAGGACGCGTGGCCCGTGGTGACCGAGCCCTTTTTGCAGTGGGTGGTCGAGGACCGCTTTGCCGACGGCCGGCCAGAGTTTGAAAAGGTCGGCGCCCAGGTGGTCGTGGACGTCAAGGACGTGGAGCAGTTTGAGAAGCACAAGCTGCGGCTGCTCAATGCCAGCCACTCTGCGCTGGGCTACCCGGGCCAGCTGGCGGGCTTCCACTACGTGCACGAGGTGATGGGCAACGAGCTGTTCCGCTCGTTTGTGTGGCAGATGATGCAGGAGGAGGTCAAGCCGCTGCTTCCGGCGATCCCGGGCGTGGACATTGACGCTTATTGCCGCACGCTGATTGAGCGCTTTTCCAACCCGACTATTATGGACCAGCTGCCGCGCATCTGCCTGGGCGCCTCGGGCAAGATCCCCAAGTTCATCATGCCCTCGATTGCCGAGGCCATCTGGTACGACGCGCCCTTCCGCCGGCTGTGCTTTGTGCTGGCGGCCTGGTTCCACTACATCAACGGCGTGGACGACAACGGCGTCAAGTTCGAGGTCGACGACCCGATGCGCGAGGAGCTGCAGGCCAAGGCCACTGCTGGCGGCACGAACCCGCTGGAGCTGCTGAGCATCCCCAACCTGTTTGGTGACGATCTGCGCTCCAGCGAGCGGTTCGTCAAGGAGGTGACTGCTGCTCTGGAGGCCATTAGCAAGGACGGCATCATGAAGACCATTCCCAAGTACATTGACAACAACTGGACTGGCGAGAAGCTGTAAGAAGCTGTAAGCAGCTGTAACATGATTTTCTGAGAGGGGAAAAACAAGGCAGTAGAACATAGAGGATGTCTTGAGAGTCTGAGAGAGAGAGGCTGGATGGCAGTACAAAAATAGAAAACAAAACACACTGGGACTGATAGAGGGTTATAGTTTTACTTTATGCATTTTTGAAAAACAAAATATAGATCTCTTGTTATTACAAAATGTGTATTCCATGTGCCTGTTTATGTTCAATGCCCGATTGTTTACACTCTCCAACGAAGCTCGACACTCTCGTCAAAGCCGTCGTCGAGTCGTTTTTAATCGGCCGCCCTCAGTGTGCGATACTACGGCCGACAGAGCCGGAGTTTACAGCTAGCAGTGAAAAAGTCCGCCTCGGCTGTCGCAGATCCCTAATGATCGGCATTTACGGCATTTAAGACGGACATTTCAGCACCTGACCTGAATGGCAAAGAGTCTAGGCACGCAGGCACAGCTCTGGAGCCCTCGTAGATCGGGGTAATCAGAGATTGAGAGAAATTCAAATCTCCGTGCGTGTATAAAAAGGCAAGGGAAGAAGGGGGTAAAGAAAGATTGACAAGATCAAAAACAAAGAAAAAGTCAAGAGAAGAATCAAGAGGAAGACAAGATCGAAAAAAAAGAGAAAAAAAAGAGAAAAAAAAACGACAAAAGACAAGCAACAACACCCCATCAATCTGCTCTGATCCCCACCCATCCGCTCCTGCGGTACACTGCCAAGGCACTTGTCCTCGGCTCCACCAGCCAAGATGAAAACGTTCAACGTCGGCATCATTTGCGGTTCCCAGCGGGCTGTCCGTGTCGGGCCTCAGGTTGTGGATTTTGTAAAGGCAGTCATTGACGGTGACGTCGTCGTCTCCCCCGACGTCACCCTCACCACCATCGACGTCGCTTCCCTCGGCCTCCCCCTCTACGACGAGTCCGCCATCCCCGCCCTCGTGCCCGACCCGGCCCTCTACGACCACGACCACACCCGCGCCTGGTCCCGCCGCGTCTCGTCCCTCGACGCCTTTGTCTTTGTCACCCCCCAGTACAACTGGGGCGTCCCCGCCGGCCTCAAAAACGCCATCGACTACCTCTTCAACGAGTGGAAGGGCAAACCCGCCATGATTGTCAGCTACGGCGGCCACGGCGGCGGCCACGCGGCGGCCGCGCTCAAGACGATCCTCGGCGGCGGGCTCAAGATGCGCGTCGTCGAGACGGCCGTGGCGCTGACGTTTCCCGGGCGCGAGGTGCTGGGGAAAGCGTTTCGAGGCGAGCATCTTGGCCTGGACAGCGGCAGTGGCAATATGTGGGACGGCGAGAAAGAAGCAATCGTCAAGGCGTGGACGGAGCTGGTGGAGCTGGTCAAGGCATAGTAGACGTTTGGAGAACAAAAATGTAATTAGCAAGCTTAATTTTCTTTTTCTTTTTTCTTTTTTTCCTCGCTTCGCTCGATTTTATCCTTTTTCTTTTATTTTCTCTTCTTTTTTGCCCCCGTCTCTTCTTTCTTTCCTCTCACATTTCTGTGTTTTGTCTGTCTTCCCTTTAACTTCTCTCATCGCTTCATTTATCTTAATTGAGACGACGTTTGAGCTGGTTTGTTGGTTCTGGTCTTGGCTCCATAGTTTAGAGTTGAGTGAGGGCAGATTAATAAAGAGTTGGCTGAATTAAAAAAAGGCAAAGTCTACAAAAAGACAGCCGCAAAATTAAAAACCAAAAGCATTGCATGTGAGCAAGTTTAAAATGGAAAAGGTAATTCTCTCGAGTCATTTTTATATAAATGCTTGCACGCCACAATTATGGCCAAGACGGGTGAAGAGAGGAATAAAGCAAAATGTGAGAAGCACTGCTAAACAAAGATTGCTGTAAGCTTAATGCTGCAGACTAACACTCCAAGCTTGGTCTTGACGTTTTGCGGCCTCTCATTGGCTGGCCCTGTTACTCGCCTGTCTTGGTGAGAATCTTGTCTACTGGGTCCCAGGATCTGCCAATGTTTCGAGATTTCGCACTCCCAGTGTCGAGCTTGGTCAGGTGCTCGCTCAACTCTGGCCAAACTTTGTTTCTTTGCTTTCTCCAATACTTGCTTGTTTCTTTGTTTTTTACCGCTCTAGCCTCGTCCCCGCCGTTGCACTAGCAGTTTTGCCCGCAGTTTGAGAGCATTTGAGCAAGTTTCCCATGTACATGCCGCTTTCAGAATTTCTGACCTTTTCTACACCCATCCAGCCAACCAGTGGCAGCCATTGGCAGCTCTCGACGAGCCCCTCCCCGCCGACGCCGCATTGCCAAGCACTCTTTCGATGCGCCGGACGTTCTAGGTTGCAGTCTGGATGCAATCAAAGGTCCAGGTTGTCGGGTCTGAGCAGCAATACTCGGCTCACCAGAGTTGACATCAAGTCCTTCCCTTCTTCCTCTTCTTCCTCATCACCTCTACAGGGGTACAAACTTGCTCATCCAGTCCCCCACCCCCAACGTGCCGCGTGCTGTTGCTATGCCCCGTTTTCATTGACTGTCGCCATGCCCTTTGACCTCCCCAGTACACCATTCACACCAGCTGATCAAGCATGACGGAAGACGGAGCAAGATGAAGCCATTGCTACGTAGTACCTACCCTGGGCTACCTCGCCGGGTCCAGAATGGTTTTGTCGACGGGAAACTGTATTCTTGGCACTGTCCCCCTCCCCCGCTGGGAGGATCTATATAACATGAGCATTTTTTTATGTTTTTGCTGTGAGGCGTGTTTGCCGTAGCTCAAAGAAATAGCCGAGCTACAAATACAAATACTTCTCGAGCTGTCGAGCTTACTCCCAAGCTACACTCTCAGGATACAACCTCTCTAGCTACAAATACTTTTGCTCTCCTGTCAATCTTCACCTCGTCTTGTCACCTTGCATAACTCTGATATCACTTGACATCACTTGACACTTGACACCACTTGACATTATCACTCTACATTCCACATCCCCAACAACCAAGCCCCCCCACAATGCATTCTTCTATTCTCCTCCTGGCTGCTGCCAACCTCGTGTCGGCCCATTTCCAGCTCGAGTACCCCTCATGGCGGGCCGACTCGCTCGACAGCGAGGTCTACTCGCAGTACACATATCCTTGTAAGTTCACGTCGACGGGGTAGAGTTGAGACGGGTCGAGACGGGTCGAGACGTGTGGGGTCTCTGTTTTCTGTCGTGCCTATTCTGGACGTCAACTTCTTTACACGTTGACTCAGTCTGTCGACCTGTGCGAGTGCTAACCTGCCTCGTTAATAGGCGCCGGCGTCCCGTCTGGCCTCAAGACAAATAACCGCACCGACTGGGCCATTGACGGCGGCTCCCTCCAGCTCAGCCTCCACCACCCCTGGACCTACATTTTCGTCAATCTCGGCCTCGGCGACAACGTCACCAACTTCAACTACACCCTCACCCCCCAGTTCCTCAACGAGACCGGCAAGGGCGTGCTGTGCCTGCCCCAGCTGCCCCTCCCCGCCGACCTCAACGTCACCGACGGCCAGCCCGGCACCATCCAGGTCGTCACCCTCGGCGAGAGCGGCTCCGCCCTCTACAACTGCGCCGACATTACGTTCCGCTCCAACGTCACCGCTCCCTTTGGCGGCGCCAACTGCACCACCGACGCCACCGTGACCTACTCGGCCATCAACGAGCAGGTCAACGGCACCACTGTCGGCAGCGGCTCTTCCTCCTCTTCTGGCTCGGCTTCTTCGTCCTCTCCTTCCGCATCCAGCACCGGCGGCACCACCAGCGCGGGCGCCGTCAACGGCGGCGGCATGGGCGCACTGGCCAGTGTGGCTGCCGTGGCGGCTGCATTTGTCGTGGGCATGAGCATGTAGAGGGAAATGAACGATCAAGCCCCAAAGACTAAACGGATGGCCGTGTACGACTCTGTGAAACATTTGAGTTTCGACGTGTTTTTAATGTAGCATTTGCGAGTGTTTTGAAATATGATTATATTGTTGCAAAAGATGTCTTGCGTGAAATGCTCCTCTTATAAATCGTGTCTTTCCGTGAACACACATTATCCCGTACACTCGTACGGCTGGTACTCCATAAAGATGCATAAGTCTATGGATGAATATAAGATAATTGTGTAAAAAAATGCAGTGTAAAAGTGTAGGTGATTTGGCATAAAGTGCAAAGGACAGGATGTGCAAGGTAAATGAGACAACATAAATGTCTAAATGTGGTATCCAAAAAATGCCATTGTTCGTGACAACACCCATTAACATTAATTCAAACAGAAACAACAGAAATGGCCGGCCATGACATGATAAAATTCGTAAAAAAAGAAACAGTTAAAATGCGATAAAAATGCAAACGCAACAAACAGGATGCAAATGGGGTATGATAAATCATGAAACAACATGGGGCCTTCCCAACGCCGAATAAGAGCAAATGTCCACAAATGACGTGGGAAAACAATCATCACCGCTCGCTCGGGTCCACAAACAACTCCTTGACAACCTTGTGCATTGGAACTCTTTGCGTCCGGTTCGGCGTCAGCATCTCAAAGGTCAGCCGCTCCAGCTTGTCGTCCTTGTTCAGCTTCTCCTTGGCCTCCTTGACTTCGGACAACCACATCTGCATCTGTGAAATAGCCGACGGTCTGGGCGACGAAGAAGAGGCAGCTCCTGGGCCTCTGTTGCCAACAGCACCACCACCAGCTGGTGGCCTGAATTGTCCAGGCGGCGCGTTCACGTCGGCAATCATCCAGTAGAGCGGCTTGGCCTGGTGCCGGCCCCGCGACTCTGGAAACGCAATCTTGCGCAAAACATACAGCATTGTGATGCCCAGCGCCCACACGTCGCTCGGAGGACCTCGCAGGGTTCGCCCAATGAATTCGGGAGGCACGTAGTACGGCGTGCCACCGGCCGACGGACGGCTGCTTGTGTGCGTCGTCAGACCGAAATCGCACAGCACGGCTCCTCGTTCGCGAGAGTACAAAATATTGCCTGGCTTGATGTCGTTGTGCACCAGGTTACGCCCGTGGATGTAGTGCAGAGCCCCTGCAATGTCGCGCAAGATCCGCGTCGCATCTTGCCGATCTCCCGTAAAGTAGTCCGAGTTGTGCGCTCGCCAGACGCCCTTTGTGCTGAGGTCGCGTCCGTCGACGTGCTCCATGTACAGCGACAGATACCGCGCGTCGCCACCGTAGAGTCGCACAATGCTGTTGTGCTGCAGGTACTCGTGCGACTGGTACTCGCGCAGCCACGTGTCGGCCTGTCGGATTACGTTGCGCTCAACCTCGTGCGGCCGTTGGGCCACAATAGCAGCTCCAGCGGCGGTTGCAGCTCCTGCTGGCGGCCGTGTCTTGATCACTTTTACTGTGATGACACTCCCTGGCGGAACGTTTGGGTGGTCCATCACGGCTGTGTAGACCGTGGAAAGTGCCGTGGACGCTATTGGCTCGCGTCTCGTCAACTGGTACGTGTCCATCTCACAGCCTCCAGGAACGTCGGCGGTCTCTCCTCTGCCCATTTCCAGCAGTGGCTGGTTGTGCGAGACACGGCCGACCTCATTTCCCCTTGCGCCCGTGGGCAGAGGGAAGACTAGAGGGTCCGCAGTGGGGCGAAGAAACATGATAACAGCTTCCTTGTCCTGGTCCTCTTCCTTGCTTTTGCCCTTTCCATTCGTCTTGTCTTTGGCCTTATCCTCGCCTGTCTCCTTGTCCTCGACTTTGGGTGGCGACCCATCAGTCTTTTGGCGACGTGGATCGGGTCCAACTACATCATCGGCGTCCGCTACAAAGCTTCTTTTGCCAGACGAGACCGTCGTCTCGCCAGCGGACTCTTGAGACGAGCTAGACGTCAGGGCCAGCGGCTGGACAGCAGCTTTCCGTTTCTCTAGGATCCGGAAGTCCAGGACGTCCACTGCATTGACTTTTATCCGCCATGTTCCAGGTGAAAGGGCCTTGAAGGTGTCCGGGTTCACCGTGTATTCTAATCCAGTCGTATCAGAGCCGTCGAGGCTGGGTGATATCCGTGTAAGAGCCATGGGGACGTCGCAGTTGTTCAGCAGAATCTGGTTGTCGCTGGCCGGGTCGTAGTACAGCTCGCACAGCAGTGGGGGAATTGGGGCGCCACCAGCACGCTGCTCCCCAGGCACCAGAACGGTAAATTTGATGTCTTTCGATGTCTGGGTCACCGCAAGCACGGCCTCGTGTGGCTGGTCAGGCGCTGAGACCTCGGCCCGGAGCGCCACCCATTCACAGTTATCCGTGTTTCCAGGGCTGACCGAGCGGCTCCTCAACGGGCGCACAAGAAGCCGTATATCCTTGTCGGGCGGTACTACCAGCTCGTCCAAGTGCACAGGTCCAAACCCGTCGGTGGTGATGAAGCTTCCTTGTATGGGTATTCCTTGCAGGCGCGATACGTACTCGGACGAGGAAAAAGGCTCGGTCTTTTCCTCTGACCCATACTCTGAGTCGGCCAGCGGTTGTGTGTGACTCATGATAGAAGGCGGGAGAGTAGAAGGGAGGGGGGGTCGGGCGCAAAGGGTAAGGGAGAGAAGAAGGGATAGAAGCTGCCGGGGCCAGCCAGGCAGGACACAACGGAGGAGGCGGCCAGATCGCAGGTCGAGAATGCGCGGGCGGTGCCGCAAGAAGAAAGGGCACGGAGGGAGAAAGGAGTCCGGGTCAGAAAAAAAGAAGCCGGGAAAAGGGAGCGGAAGCAGAAAGAAAAGGGCGACAAAAGCAGGAAATAGAAAAAAAGAAGAACCCGGACAGACACAGGCGGGACAGCAGAGACAAACGACCGTTGGGTCCTGGGACTTTCTGCGCAAAGAGTTCGTGGACGACAACGACACGGATCATCGCTTGTCGTCTTTCTCGTCTTTCTGGCCGTTTTTGTTCGCCAGGCAGAAGAGAAGGCTGAGGGCGGCTGGCAGGGCAAGTTCGACTTGCGACAGCGGGGCAGGGCCTAAATAAAGGCGGGAAAACGCTTCGTGTTATGCGCCGGATCTGCTCCAGGCGGACATAGGTTGGTGATGCGAGGGCGTAAAATCGTGGGCAGTTGCGAAAAGAGACGTCAGATGCGGGAGGAAGGGGAGCGGCGTGAGACGACGTCGGAAGACAAGATGGCCCGGTGATGCAGGGCGCCAGACCCTCCTCAGCCTCAAAAAAAGCGGTTGCAATTATTGGGGCAGGACTAAGGCGGCAGGTGCCTAGTGGAACGGAAGGCGCGAGTCTCCGCCCTTCGCTGCCGTTGCAAAATATTAGTAAGAAGCAACAGTGTCAAACACTGTTTACACACTGGTAGAGCACTGTCAAAGACACACTGACATAACTGCGTACGAGTGGCCCTGAGTCCTATCTTGGTCGTCCTTATTACGGATCCCACCCAAAAGCGCCACCCGCACTAGCGCCGACCACGGCTGACACCGTGCATTTGTTGGCCCACAATGGCGGCCACAGAAGCATCTGGTTGGTTGAGCCGTAATATGTGCGGCCACGATTGGGCAGACCAGGGTGGCAATGCAGACTGCAGGATGGGGCTGCAATATGCAGACTCGAGACAATTGTGGGTCGAATGGCGGGTAAAGGAGGGTTGACAACGCAAGCGATTGGACCGTAAACGAAAATGACCCTTTGCGCCCCACCAACCTTTCCGTACAGGTTTTCTTTGTGTTGTGCACCTTTTTTTCCGGACAGCTTGGACCTCCGCCCTTTCGCCCATTTCCCCATGTCTCTCGCTCGTCTCTCATGATACACGCTGCTCCCGCCCTTTTCGACTTCTCAATCTCGTCAACCACAATTCCACGCTCATCGCCGTACAATCTGCACCGCTTTGCAGCGTTTTCAGACCCAGAATCACCAGAACCACCGAAAATACCACCAAAATGACGTCTCCGACCATACAAAAGATCTAGATGGCTTTCTGTCACTGGCCGCTGACTCGCTTCCACGACTTGCAGTCGACACGCCTTCTGGCACGCCTCCTGGCAACCCCCTCGACCTCTCCCACCTCAACCTAGACCTCAACCTCTTGCTCCAGCAGAACCGATATCCTCTCCGCCCTCGATCTATATAAACCGACACAGCCCAGCGTGTCTCTCCTCACAACCCGCGATGGACGACCCAGAACTGTCGTGGCCCGCCTGGAAGTTTGGCATGAAGAGGGCAGACCTCTTCACAAAGCTGCACGACCAGTACAACACCATCCCGTCCTCCATCCAGGACCCCGAGGCGTTCCACCACGATGTCTACGAGCTGTCGACTGAAGCCACCACGGCCGACCAATTCCACGCCCTGATGAGCGAACGGAAGGAACAGCGGATCCGCGAACTCAACGACACGCTCGAGTCTGCCTCTTTCGAGATCGTCGCCAACCCCTCGCTCATCGGCACGAAGCAGTGGGAGTACGCGCTCCAGCTGTTCCGCACGCGCTCGCTGGACTCGCTGGTCCGCTACTTTGCCTCCTATCTGCCCTCCGACCACCCGTGGTACCACAATGACCAGCACGATGCACAGGACGAACAGCAAAACCTCTTCTTCAATGACTCCGTCGTCACCCACGAGCCTCTCTCCTACGGACATGACGATCTCCCACCGTCGCCTCGCTCCCTCACGTCCTACTCTGATGACTCTAACGTGACAAACCTCACTGATGCACGCACTCTCTCATTCTCCGAATCCGAACCCGACCATCTGGACGACTGCTCGTCCTCCTCGATCTCAATGTCCATGCCGCCTCCTCTCTATTGTTCTTCTGCTCAGGATTCTGACGACGAACCGTCCCCATCGCCGTCCATGTCGGAGACGCCAGAGTCTTCGGTCCCAGACCCTGCTGAACACGCAATCGCCGATGACGTGAAGATTGCGTCAGGAAAGGATGATGAGGCGGTTGAGTTGCACGAAGACTCAACCGCCCACACCAAGGCCTTTGTCACGACAGAGCTTACAAGTACTATCACCAACAACAGTACCTCGACACTTACTCTCTCCTCCGCCACTTCCTCTACCCCCACACCGAAAGCCTCCCCGTCGTGCATGGCCTCTGCCGGCTTCTGTGATCCCAAACCGTGTCCACTGCTATCCCCTGTCCGCATTCGCAGCCTCTCGACCTCTTCCCACCACCACCACCCCTGGCCAGTCGTTGCAACTGCAACTGCTTCTGATTTGTCATGTACCGAGCCTTGTCTTTTAGACTGTCGCAAAAAGAACGACGAATCTGATGATGACAATGACTCGTTGACGGGCCGTTCAGTGCAAGCAGCAGCTCACACTGTTTCTAGCCGGAGAAGGATGTGGCGTGGTGTTGTCAGTCGTGAGGCGATGGAACAGCGTGGAATGGGCAACCGCATCCAAAAGATGCAAAAGGGTACACCCCAGTCGACGCGGACAAGGCGACGCAGAGAAGAGAGTCGGAACAGGCGGGGCAATGGAAGTGGTGATGATCTCTAGCAGCCCTGTCAACAAGGCTACAACCACATCACCACATCATCTCAACATCTCGACATACCATCCTCTCAACATCCTCAACATCAACAACAGCCGTCTACGACAGGACTCGATAGACTTCTTGACGATTATCACGACAAAACGTCATTTCACCACAAAAAGCCTTTCAAAAGCATGGGAATCAGCAAAACCCCATTTGGTATCCCGGCATCCCTCTTCTTTTCACATTTTGTTCTTTTTTTGTTCTTTTTTTGTTCTTTTTTTTATTCGCGCTTTGCAAATATCATGGCTGGGAATGGTTGGGAAGGGAAACAAACGATCATCATCGACATGAACCGGAAAGAGGGACACAAATGGCGTTTTATTATTAACTTGATCCCCTTTTTTGATACCCATGTCTTCTTTTTTTTTTTACATACCTCGGCGCAAATACCTCCACGAACGACATACCCCGTCTTTCTTCCAGTGTAGCAACACTTGACAAAATACAAAACATTTTAAAAATAACAGTCTGTTCTTGTAAAATTAGTAATGTTGTTAATACTGCATAACATGTAAATAGAGCGAGGCCGGTGAATGTTGTCTGTCTCTACCGTGCTTGGTGTTAAAACGTATGTGGCGTCCAAATGTTAACCTTTTATCATTGTTCATAAATAATTGTTTCAGCGAGTTGCTGCATTGATCATTTGTTTCTGACATGAAACACAGTCGTTTGTCGATGAAGCTCTGTTGTTTTTGGCGCAAGGCTGCGATGGGTCACAAGGGCAGGCCTGGGCTGGCCACGTGAGTCTAGTCAAGACAAGAAAGACGTTTCAGACAACGCACACGTCCATCACATAATAAAATATATCTAATACATGTTTAAATTTCAGAATCTACAATGTTAGAATGCATCCGCGTGCTGTTTTGACTTGATGGCCGTTGCTTCGTGGGCGGTTGCCGTACAGTCCATGTCGAGGCTGCGGGCGAATCTCGCGATAAGTTGTTGCAAGGCACAACAAAAAGCGTGGACAAGACTTTTTTCTATCAACGAAAAAAACAAAGTGGAAGTGGTCACGTACAAGGCCAGGAACAAGAATGATCAATCGTATTACGAATTTACCAAGAGGTGCCAAAGTTATTGTTGCTCGATGTCGTCGAATATGCCAACGTAGAAGCGAGCAGAAGCCTTCACACCGCCCCCCTACATAATCCACACTACTCCCTACATTTTTCACGTACGACCATAGATACTGGAAAGCACGGGATCCCGTCCGCTCTCCCCTAGTTAAACCAGTAATCGGCGGATTAGTAGTTGGGTCGGTGACGACCAGCGAATACCCGCTGTTGTACGTTTTTTTTTTTTTTTTTTTTTTTTTTTTTTTTTTTTTTTTTTTTTTTTTTTTTTTGCAAGTTTTGCAGGCTTACTTTTTGGCGATTCTCTTTTCCCACCATTCTGTCCTGTGCATCACTCACTCGGCCTATTCTAATCTTGATAGATTTATAATGGTTTGAAAACTCTAATTATTACAGTTGAATGTTTTTGTTCAAAAAAAATCAAAGGTCCCACACCCCTATATCCAGACAAATGAAAGAAGCAAAAAATGGTAGCTGAAAGAGTATAGCTAGCTGGGAAAAAATAAAGGAAAAAAACCGACAAAAAGCTGCTAAATAGGATCGATGTATATATAGCTGACAGGTATGGAAAAAAAAAAATAAAAGACCGAAAATTTAAAAAAAAAGAGATCACCTCACAACACACAAAAAACTCCTAGTAGTGTATCCGCGGCTCAATAAATGGAGCCTTTTCTAGTTTGGCCACGACATGGCCGTTGGGACTCAGCCACGAGCCTCGGTCGGTGACCGGCACCACCTTGCGCGTGTGGTCAACCTCTTGCCGGCTGACATGAGCATCGTCCCGTGGGATCCACAGACGCGGAATCGGCTTCCACATCTCGGGCGGGAAATAACCCCGCAGAGCGTAGTCGTCGGGGTACTCGGCATCAGTCGCCCTCTTGTCGATCATCCGAGACAGGTACCAGTAGTCTTGGTAGACCTCTGGGTGCAACCACCGGACCAAAAAGTTTGGCTTCGGCTCGGAAGGCTCTCCATCCGGGTTGCGGCAGTTGTCGTCGACAACCTTGGGCTTGACCCAGGGCAGATACGCAGCAAACCGAGACTGCTCGCTCTCTTCCTTCATGACACCCTTCTGCGTCTTGAACTTGTCCTTGACTTTTTCTCTAACCCAGTCAGTAGCCAAGTGTCGGACCTCGCCACTGCCATCGACATGGGTAAAGCCAACCAGATCCGACAAGCCGCCGAGGCCGCCTCTAGTCAAGACAGGGCCGTCGTGAAGGCTGTCTTCGGGGTCTTCGGCGCCGTATCCTTCCTCGAGGTCGTAATAGTCGGCCGCTGCGCCGCCACCGCCGGTGCCGTTGCCAGTGTTCCCGTTAAGAATGGCATTCAAAGCCTCGTCGGCGGCATCGATTTCATCGTTGCTAGACAGTTCCTTGTCCTCCAGAGCAAGCGTCTGAGGAAGGCTGTAGAGCAATGGGCTCAGGGCATCGTTCAGAGAAATGTGCACAAGCACAGTGAAGATGACAAAGATGATCATCAAGGCCACAGGGCCAATGGCAGCCTGGAGAGAAAATAATCCAATCAGGCAAATTTGGGCCATGTACAGGCCGACCATCAAGTGTTTCAAAGCCCGAGGGTAGTGGAGACCCTTGCTATCAATGTCGATGTCATAGGTGAAGAGGAGGTTGTATCGGTACACAATGTACGTGAAACATAGGCCGACACAGGAGAAGGCAAGAATGAGGGGTGCAATGCACGTGTAGCTGATGGCTGTAAGGTGTTAGTAGATAAACTGGAGCAACGAACAGATGGTTTCACTTACCAATGACGCCCAAATTTGTGAAGACGGGGAAGACGCTTCCCCAGTGTGGTTGCTTCATTCTGTGCCAGATGTGGTAGCTTCGGCGTGGGTGTTCGATAGATTTGGACAGGAGGCCATGGCGGAAGAGGTCAAAGAAATGGACAAGGCTCATGGCACCGCCAGCAAGGCACTGGACGGTGATGTAGGAGAGATAGAAGTTGGAGGCTTTCGGAAGATTCTTGGAAAGAAGATCCTTGACGGAGAGAGGGTCTTCGAGAATCTTTTGGAACGCAGCGGAGGCGGCAGAGGTAAGGGTGGTGACCAAGAAGACCTGGACAACCTGGAAGACAAAGTAGGCGTGCTGCGTAAACAGCTCGACCTGAGGGACCGAGGTCGTGCCTGCAAACCGGGCACAAGCCCGCAGCAAGCACGGCACAGCGGCCATGAGAAGAGATAGGGCCAAGGCGGGGAGAAGACCTTGGATCACACCCGTAATGACAGACGGGAGTTTGCCAATCCAGACCAGGAACTTGACGTTCTTGGCCAGGTAGTCGATGTTGGACACCAAACCAACAAATGCGGACGGCACGGACCAGAAAATGATACCAGCAGCCACCACGCCGAGAATGGCAAAACGGCGAATAATCCGTTCCCACCAGACAATGCGCAGTGAAGACCAGATGATGTCTTTGGGACGAATGCCGATATATCGCGGCGACATGTGGAGGGGTTGGTGGTGAGCGAGCGTTTGGAACGCCGCCTGTGCCGAAGCTTGCGAGTCAAACTCGACAAAGACGGAAGCCAGAGCATCGCCATCTCCGGCACGGAGCTTGCGGCGCACACGTGCAATGTTCTGGTTAAGAGCCTTGAGGCGCAGGCGTGTCCAGCGGATGGTGTCGACACGGCGTCCGTAGTTGCCGAGTGGGCGGTGGTGAGGGCGCTTTTCTGCGGGAAGCCACTGGGCGGCAACAGACCCACGGAGGTCGGGCAGATTGGGTGCAAAGCCGTACGGGTGGACATAGTCCAACTCGTTCACCTCGTCATCGTCATCGTCCTCCTCGTCGACTTCGTTGCTGCCGTCAGTCGGCTTGGGTTTGCTGTGAGACTCAGGCTTCTCGTCGTCCGCCGGGATCTTGTCGCTGTGGTCAAGGGTGTGTGGGTGGTGTTCCTTGTCGTCGTCCATCTTGTCGGGGGCCTCGGAAGCGGGGCCAACGAGCGTGGCCGAGGGTGTTGATGTGGCCACCGAAAAAGCGATCGAGTCATGGCGGCCGACCGGGACGATGTCCTCGGGCAACTTCGGCTTCAGTGCCGCAGGGCTGGGTTCGTGGATCTCGCTGAGCACGGACATTTCATGCTGGACAGAGATCCGGCGCTGTCCCCTCGGAGACGAGTACTGGGCGGAGGCGTAGGAAGAAGAAGAGGATGAGATTGCGGAGCGGGCGGTGGTGGCGGATGACTCGCCGGAGGAGGCCGAAATGCCGGAATTGGAGGTTGCGGAGCGCTGGGGTTTCCTGGGAGAAGAGTCGGGCGACGAGGTGGTCGAGACAGGCAGGGGAGGCATGGGTTGCTTCTCCAGCATCTTCTGTCTGGCGGCATTGGCCTTGCGGATCAGGGCGATCTCGGCCTTCTCCAGCCGGACGGCCGTCTTCTCGCGCTCGTCGACCAGGCGGGCCAGGGCCTTGGTGTTCCGGGGGATCCACACGTTCTTGACCTTGTCGCCGAACAGCTTGCGGATGCGGTGCTCATCGCGGAATCGCTTCGGGACGCAGGTGAACAGGACGGTCCTGGCGGAAAGGCTGTGGGCATTCTGCGGCGACATCATATAGGCCTGGCGCAGGTTGACGTAGTAGACGCATTCTCGGCAGACCATGAACAGGATGAAGCCGAAGAAGACGTAGGCGATGAGGGTGTGGGCGTAGAACTTCTTGGGCGACTCGACGTTTCCTATGGTCAGCAGGTCCAGCTGATTGAGCTTGTTGCCGCCGGTGCCGTTGACGGACAGCAGCACCGGCCAGGCGATGACACAGCCGGTGCCGCAGATGATGGCGAGGACGCGGACGAAGCGCAGGAAGAGGAAGCCGTCCAGGGAGCAGTGGTTGAGGATGTAGGCCTCGTCGATCTGGAAGAAGGGTTTGACCCAGTTGAACCAGCCGTCGGGCAGGGACTTGACGATTTCATCCTCGGATCGGTTGCCTATGCCGGGGATGGTGCGAGGTGCATAGACGCGGGTGTGTTTGCGGCGGAGCGTGAAGAAGATGGTGAGGCAGATGCCGGAGTAGATGAGGACGGGGACAAAGGTGCTCCCGAGGGCGGACGCCGACGAGGAGTCGGTGCCGGAGGAGGTGACATGGCTGATGGTGCCGCCGGTTGAGTTCTGGCGGCCGGAACCTATTCTGGGATCGCTGCTTTGATTCTGCGGGAGTTAGGACGGCGCAGGAAGGGGCATTCGCTGTCGAGATATCTTACCACGAGCTCATCTCGGACGACGAGTCCGCCGACGATTTGACTCCAGTCCATGCTGTGCAATTTGCATTGCTCTGGCAGCGGACGCAGACACTATTGGCGCCTGTTGTTGCAGCGAACAACAGACATAGTCGTCCAGAAGAGAGAGCGAGGAGCGAGTGTGTGTGTGTGCGTGTGCCTGGCGGGAAAGGGAGCGGCCGTTTAAAGAGAGAACAGAAAAAGCCGGGTTGGGCGGCCAGTCGGGTATGAAACGAGAGGAACAGCGCGAATGGCAGAAATCGAAAAACCCAAAAGGCAAAAAGCAGAAAGGAACGGCGAGACTGTCGTGCAAGGGCGAAGATAAGCACAGAACCCGAGGGAGGGAAATAGCACGAGAGTTGGCGAGAAAATGAAGAAAAAAGAGGTGACGAGAAGTGGAGGATTTTGCTGGATAGAGGCTGGCTGCCAGAGTGGACTGGGTACCAGGTCGAGCGACTCAACGCAGCGTGTACGGTGTACTCGTTGCATCCACCAACCAGCGATCTGATTGGGAGCGGTGCGGGGGTGTGGCCCAGAAGGCTGCCTCGCTTGGTGACCAGGTGTCTGTAATAATTACGACGTATTATGGGCTATCGATCTTCGCAGCGTAATACAGTGCGCGGAGTACAGGGGGCAGGTGTGGAGCGCCCGTGGGCGGAAGTCGCAACCCAGAGGCTGCAGAGACCCAGCAAGGAACCAAGGAAGTGGGAAGTTCTGGTTACTGCGGTACACGCATAGATGCATAGTCGTTGGCGCAGTCGCCCCCCTGAATTAGCCTGGTTGACGGGTTTTTCTGGTTTAATTTTTGGTTAAGTTTTTTTTTTCTGGCCCAGGCCTAATTTTCAAGTTATTTTTGAATTAGTTTTATTTATTTTTCTCGCTCAGCTTGCGCCAGGACGGTCCACGCACTGGATCTGGACTGGGGGGGGATGGAACCTGGATCGACAGACGTTTGTACTATGTATCCTACCATTGTAGTGCCCGGCTCGGGGGACGCGAGCGCCTGGCAGTGCAGGGGAACAGGCGGTCCCCCCTCCCCTCTTGGTGCCCCCCATAGAGCAGGGGTGCCGTATTCAGCTTGCCGTTACGGGACTAGCCTGGCGAGTCCGTTGGTGGGTGGACGTAACCGCGGAGAGGTGCTTTTCGTGTTGGTTCTCCGACGGTCTTGCGGGAGCTGGGGCCAGGGATAGATTGCTGTCAGTGCCGCTGTAGTCCAGGGCGCGGTTCTGAAATGCATTGTGTCTTTGACTATCAAATTCCTAATTGCCATCGAGTCTCTTTGTCGTTCAACAAGGTACGTGGGCAAGTATCTTGACAAGTGCATCGTTTGTCTTGATCGCTCGCGTTTCTTTTTCCATTCCACCCCGTAGACCCAGTTGGCTCCAATCTGGATGGCGCAAGCACTCTTACGTGTAATTGTCCTCGATGATCGCGGATATGGTGCTGTTAAAAGTAAGAACGTTTCGATAAACGGGCGATCGATCGACACTTTGTGTGCCTTGGTACCGTGGGATTTAATCAGGTACTGTGTGCTCGTCCATCACGACAGCCTCTGGAGTGCGAGTACGAGGAGCAGCACTACTACCCCCAGAGAGCCAAGGCCCCAATATCTCATGTCGCAGCGGGACACCTTATCTTACAATGCATTCGCATCTGATGTAGCGGCCGCAATTGGCACGGTGCATGCCTATCTCTGTTTCCATTTGTTTTGACGATCATTCTTGGTGACGTCCCATCGGAATCGGAGTCGAGAGGGGTCACCGTAATTTGCTCGGCTGGGCTTGCTGGGAGAGGGAAGGGCCACAAAGCAAGATACGAGTGCTTTGCGACAAGGGGAGTAGGGAAGCGACGACGACCAGGACAAAGCAAAGCCAGTAATTGACGAGAACCGACTTGACAAAGTGACAGAACACACAGACCCAGCACAAAGCCCACAGAACCCACACACCAGTCCACAGCCTACAAGCCCACAGCCCACTTCCACCAGTCCACAAGTCCACCAAGTCCGCAAGTCACAGTCACAAATCACAAAGCCCCCAAAACCCCAAAGTGGTCTGTTCTTTCCGAAAGTGCACGTCCGCATGAAAAGAATAAGCACCAGGCACACAAGGCGTGATAAATATTGGATTGAAGAATCCGAATGCAGAGTATTGCATCGGTCACGAATACCGTACATGCATATTACAAAAGGTATCAAAGTATCTTTATTGCCTTGTGAAACAGTTGATAACTCACCATCAATGGACTCTGGACACTCTGGACCAGTCTCCTGCCCTCCATTCGTCTAACGTCGGCCCATGTTCCACCTGTGGATTGGGCAGTCATCCAGTCAATGTCTCCTCTGAGTCCACCCTCCCCCCGTCTTCCCTCCGAGTCGGCGAGCCCGACCAAGGCCAGTCCGTCCACCGTTGGGCCAATCGCCAGGGGCTGCATGTGGAGTGCGTCATGCAAGCCCCTCTTTGGAGCCGAAGGATTTGTACCATGGCAAAGGCGTAAAGTCGTTGGGTCTTGTCTTCACCGGTGGGGAGACGGTATCTTGGTTTTTGACGACTAGTACAAAGCAGGCGGCTTTTCCTGCCGGCACGTACAAAGTAGGGACAGTACGGCAATTTAGATGTGCAGACGTTTGCTCTTTGAAAACGGCTTCTGTGTGGAGCCTCTGCAATCTGGAGAATTCTGCACTGTGAAATCTGTCCTGTCTCTCGCCTGCCTCGCCTGTTCCTCGCCTTTGTCAGCAATCTTCTGTCTGGCGCAGATACCTTCTGGTTCGGGTTCCAGACCGCGTTGAAGACCCTGCTTTGGAATCTTTCAACAGAGTTCTGCCCTGTTTGTCTCTGATCCGTGTGTCTGATCTGTTTGTCTGTGCAGTGCGTTCCCAAGGCAAGAGGGCATCCCTTGCATCGGAGGTCCACTTTTCCTTGAAAGTAGCAAACACGACGAGAGGTATCTTTCTGCCAGCAGACGCATAAAGTACTTTTGGAGGCGAGACACTGACGATTCCATGCCAAACAAGCAAAAGAAAACAATACAACCCCAAGAGCCGCCATAACCAACGCAAAACCAAAAAGCACAAATCTTGGAATCCATAGAATCCCAGAGGAAATGCATGCATAATCTGTTTGACGGCTCGAGTTTCCGCCCACAAGTCCCCCCCGGTACTTCCTCCTTAGTTAGTGGGTGGGCGGTGCCGCCTTCCTACCCTGGAAGGTCGCCCGCATTCCTGAAATACGGGAGTCGGATTCTTTCTTCCAGATGTGCACGTGATGATAGGACACGTCCCGTGACATGTCATCTGCCCGTATTCTGCCCGTCTTCTTGCCGGCGGCCTATCGTGTGTAATCTCTTGCCTGTAAGCCCGGCTCACCACGTCGGAAACATTGCGGCAACTTTTGGCAGAGAAATACCGTTTTGACAATTCAAACCACAAGAATCCTCATTACAAATTCAATTGTTACAAATACACAGCGAGGTTGAGGCATCGGCACTGAAAGACATAAAACAGGTGAACAAGCCTGGCGTCGAGCGTAGAATAGAGGACCATCATGGCTTCAACTTCAGAGAGCGGCGAATATGCCGGGAATTACACTCTCTACTATTTCCCCTTTTCGCTTTATTCCCTCATGGCAAAAGCTGCCTACGTCTTTGGACAGTCGACTGTAAAGGACAAGGACTCGAGCTTGTACCCTCAATTCACCCTGAAACTTGTCAACCTGCACAGAAACGACCATGTGGACGAGGCGTACATGAAGGATGTCAACCCAAAGGGCGAGGTAAATTGGCCAGCGTTTGTTTCATCATGGCTATTCTTTAGCTAACACCAAAAAAAAAGGTGCCGGCTCTTGTGGGCGGAAAGCTGGCAAGTCACCTGGCCGACAGCGTGGATATCATGCTCTGGCTGTGCAAGGCGTTCCCTGCGCTTTTGCCGGCAGCCCACAAAGAGACAATCGACAAGCTGCTGGACGAACACAAGGTCATTAGTGCCTTCTCTCTGATGGTCTCTGACAAGGAGCTCCTCGGCAAGCGGTTTCCCATTCCGGCAGTGGAAGACCGGCTAAAGGACGACACGATCAGCCCAGAGTACAGAAAGGTGCTCGAGTACAAGCTTGGAGTGTACGTGATAGTGGACCAATTATGCACGATTTCTGTCTGACGACTTGACAGTCACAACAGCACGAGAGGTGTGGCCCTGCTCGACGAAAGTGTCAAGACTGCCACTCTCCAGGCCAAGGCATTCCTTGCTCAGGTTGACCAGCTGCTGGCCAAGTACGGCAAAGACAAGTCGCCATGGATCTTTGGGTCAGAGACGGGCCCGACTGTCCTGGATGCTCGCTGCGTGCCGTTCATCCTCCGTCTCATGGACGTCAAGCGTGAGGACCTGTTGCCGGAGCGTGTCCTCGAGTATGCCAAACGCGCCAGTGCCACGCCCGAGTGGGAGGCTGTCACTCTGGGATGGCCGACCCTGTGGAATGTCTCTTTGGGCCACGTTGCTGATCTCAAGGAGATTTAGACGTAGGCAGAATGGAGAAAGCAGCAGAATGGACTGAATACTGTTCTTGGTATTTCCATAATATCTTCGTCTAGAGGCTCTTCCCTCTGGTATATTGATGTGGATACTAATGTGCATGTACATGATTTTATACATGCCCCGTTCTCTGTGTCCCTCCTTTCCTCTAATATTCTTTTATACGACCTCTCTCTCTCTCTCTCATCTACGACTTTTCTTTCAGAGTCTCGTCTGTGCCTGACCCTTCACCTGCCACGGCCGTGACTCCAGGAACAACCACGACTCCGCCCTCGCCCTCGGTGTCGTCCAGTGTCGTCTTGGGACCCGTGAACCACTTGCGCGCGTCAATGAAATAGTACAGCGACGCGCCGCCCCAGACGGCCATGTTGATCACCACGGTGTAGTTCATGTCGGCCGCAGTCGGGCTCGGCCCGGACGCCGGGAACATGCACAGCACAATGCCGTAGACCAAAAAGGCAATGGCAAAGTAGGCAATCGGCTTGGACATCTTGCCCGTGTGGAACGCGCCCGGGGTGAAGCGCGAGTTGCCCCAGACGACGCGCGCAAAGATGGGGATGCCCCAGCCGAGGTTGTTGCCGGCGACGGCGAGCGAGAAGAGGGCCGACGCGGCGGCAGGGGCGATGAGGCAGAGCAGGCCGAGGATGATGGCGACAAAGACGCAGCCCCAGACGGTGCGGAGGGGGATATAGCCGAATGTTTTGGACTAGACGATTAGTATGAGGGCGGTCAAAAGGTCAAAATTGGCATGACTTACAATCGGCCTAAAGAATGACGAAAAGGGAAGGGCGCCGTCGCGAGAAAACGCCCACATCTGGCGGGATGCTGCCACGACAATGGAGAGCCCCATGAGGTACTGGACGATAAAGAGAAACGACATGAAGCCGAGCGTGCCCTTCTTGCCGAGAGCGTCAAAGTAGATCTGGGCCATCTGGGGAGGGTTAGACGTGGGAAATGGATTAAATGGCTGGTAGGCGCTCATCTTACCGGCTGGCCGTAGACAGAGCCGAGGACGTTTTCGACATTCGGGTCGATGCATGCCGCCAGGACAACCACAATCACAAACCCAAGGCCCCCTAAAAGTCAATACTGGTCTGGTTAGAAATCGAGTAAAGAACAACTCACAACACATCCCAATGGACGACAAAATACCAAGAGGGACAGCCTTGGCCGCATTGGCAGCCTCCTCGGACATGTGGACCTGCAAATGTCAGTTTCAAAGGTACACGCCAAGCAGACAGACTTGTTTGATTATTCTGGTGGCAATCGTGGCAATCCTCATCCAGGACATACACACGAATCAAATGCTCCAATGGTCCAGATCGGCGACAGCCAGGCCAGCATAAACGTCCACCCCTTTGGCCACGTCGTCAGGTTCTGCAGCTCGGCAAACATGAAATGGCCGTCGTTGCGCGCCTTGCCCATGCCGACGGGGAGGGCGATAATCGTTGCCAGGATCAGCGCAATGTTCATAAACACTGCAAACGACTGCATCTTGGCCATGACCTTGGAGAGGGTCGACGCGAGCACGCCGTGGGTCAGCACGGTGCACATAAAGACGGCGTAGACGATGCCATTCGACGCTTCCCACTGTCCATCGCGGGCGACGACGATCCTAAAGATGTTGGCAAGAGAAAAGGTAAGGACGCATGGAGGGGTGTGGCTGCTTGTTGTCCATGCAGTCCAGGACGGTCTGTCTCCAAGCGTAACCAAGGCAGGTAGGTGACTTACACGGAACAAAACATCAGGGCAAACCCATAGTCGATGCTGCACAGCCCTCCAATCAGTCCCAGACTGTTGCTGTACCCGACGAGGAAGCACAGGTAGTTGCGCGTCCGCGGGCTCGCATAGTAGTGTGTCCAGTAGTATAAGCCGCCGCTCGTCGGCATGGCGCTGCCGAGGTCGGCCATGGCGAGGCCGACGATAAAGATGCACCCGCTGGCGAGGAACCAGGACCAGACCATCCCGCCGGGGCCGGCGGGGAGCGAAAAGGAGAGAGTGCTGGCGATCGACGGGAGCAGGCCCATGATGGAAAAGGCGATGCCAAAGACTTCGAGCGTGCTAAAGTTTCGTTTGAGTTCCTGTTTGTAGCCCATTTTGGCTGGGACGTCAGACTGGTAGATGCGTGGCAGAATAAAGACAAGAATTCAGACAGAAACGAAACAGAATTCAGGCTTCAGAACAGAAACGAAACAGAAACTGAGCAAACAGTAACAATCTGTACACACCCAACAGCTCCGCATCGGCCTCGCTCGACAGCATGACTCCATTTTCCTCCGTCTTGAGCTTTGGATGCTGCGAGGGCGCCTCGACATCTTTTTCCGTCGACATGGTGCGTGGCCGTTTGTTATCAGTTCTTGGCGAAGCTTGATTCGAGTAAGCTTAGTGGTGAGATGTAATAGTCAAGTCCAAGAGACACTGAGACGAGTCGTCAATGGAAGTAGTAAGATGCTATGTCTATGAAAAGTAGAGACGGAACGCCAATGGACGTAATGGACGTAATCGAATTTAAAAAGTCCAGACTGAGCTACGACGGGCGGCACATATATAAATACACACAGTCGCACGTTGTTTCCGCTTTCCCTTGGAACACGGAAAACGGAAAGGAACGAATGGGACTTGCATGTACTGTGCATGGGACATGGGTAGACAGACGTGGGCATGGAGTCTCGTACCATGTACATGGGTGACGGGCAACGGGCAACGGTCATTGACGGGGACCCCTCATGCGATAAAGCTTGTCCAGGACATGGCGGTCACCCTCAAGAGATAACGCAAGTAAGCCACGATCTGAGATGTACGGCAGCGGGTGACAGGGCGCAGACATGTGGGCTGAGGATTGAGGACGGAACTGACGACTGTCTATAAATTTTGATTCTGTTCACACCGGCCTGGAAAATGCATTTGGCACTTTCGAATCGTTCCGTGGACAGTCATGGTGATCAGAAGAGGGGAAAGAGGAGGCGGCAGCACAAAAGAGGAGAAGACAAATGCAGACACTCGAAAAGAGGAGAAAGAGGAGAAGAAGATACTGATACTGATACGGCTATCACAGGGTGTCATAAAGGATCCCCAACAAGCAAGCTGCTCATCAGATAGAAACAATCCAGAACGCATATTCTACATCTTCTACACCCATGTTTTATCTGCCTGTATCATGCCATGCAAACCGACACTCTGATAACAGCAGTAAACATGCAATTTCCCAGCCGCCGGAAATGGCCGACACGACAGGGCACGGACGAGGAGGCGATATGCGCTTGATGCAACTTGTCCGTAGGATGGTGCAAAGTTGGGGAAGTCTCCCCGAGCCAGGGCAATCTGCCAGCAAACAATGTGCAGGGCCACATGAATGCAGACATGCAGGAGCACAGATCACAGGGCAATCTACAGCCGGCCAGTCGTTAGTAATTGCGAAACTTAATGCAACACGGTCAGAGATAGCCAATCCTGGGGTCGTATTAGTCTCGGACGATCCTGATATGGGCGGCAAGAACAGACTGGTAACGGAAGGGAGAAGAAACGCAGACCGCAGAATACAAAATATAAAATATAAAATAAAAAGGAATAAAGAATAAATTGCATCTTCATGTCTCATCTGTGTCAACAACATCATTGACGTTCAGTCTTCATGTCGAGTATGGGGTAGCTCGAACCGGAATCTAAAACCGTGGAGGACCTCCACTCCGCTAGCACCTACAAAGTACAGTGCGGATTAGTGGC
Source organism: Raffaelea albimanens (assembly GCA_002778245.1). Classification (NCBI taxonomy): domain Eukaryota; kingdom Fungi; phylum Ascomycota; class Sordariomycetes; order Ophiostomatales; family Ophiostomataceae; genus Raffaelea; species Raffaelea albimanens. The sequence continues at coordinate 239,491 of PCDJ01000001.1, forward strand.
TTAGCCATGCAATATTACATCAGCTGCGTAAATCATGTGACCCCACATGTGACTACACATGTGATCTTTCTTCGGACTTTCAAACAACGTGCCTAAGGCAGGAAGCGGATATACGAGTAGTTTAAAGGTCCACAGGGGATATCGGGATACAGGCTGTCGGGATATCGGATATCGGGATCTAAATAAATTTATTGCTGTGTAGATCCCGCTCGATCACCACACTATTTTGGCACATTGCACCATCAATCGCCACAGCGAGCACCAGGAGGGCAAGAATGGGCGAGGAGTGAGTCAGACTGCAGTCGAAAGGGAAATAAAAGACAGAATAGAGGCAGCCACGGGCTTCGACGGGCTTCGACGCCAGCCATCACAATATCGTCATATCGCCATATATCGCCATTCCTGACACCAGCTGCCTGGCGGTGGAGGGGTACTTGCCAGCGGATAAGAGCCGTCCTTATCTCAGGGATCTGTGAATCGAGCACCCCGTAGGCTGTTTTTACTTGCTGGAACCGTCCAGGGCCTGCCCAGTCATGCAACTTGTATGGACAAAGACCTCTTTCCGGTGGATACGGACCCGTTCTTGGCCGCCGACCACCGGAGGGCCAGAATTACGTCGTCGCCCACTACCCACGAGGATGTAACGGGAAGCTGCCCGACTTTAAAAAAGAGCTATGATCTGGTACCCTGAAAAAAGCACGGCCTGCAAAAATACCGCACACAGAAACCGTGAACCTCTTGAAACACGCAAAAAACCACACATTCACATCACAGCCCTCGCATCTCAAAATGTCTGCCTTTGTCAAGCGCCCTGCTCCCGGCTTCAAGGCCCCCACCGTCTTTGCTGGCGGTGAGATCAAGGACCTGTCTCTGTCCGACTACCTTGGAAAATGGTAAGCTGGGAACCCCTCTTGGAGTGTGATCGAGGTCTTTCTAACGCCCCGCCCCCCTCCAGGGTCGTCCTTCTGTTCTACCCCATGGACTTCACCTTTGTCTGCCCGACCGAGATCATCCAGTACAACGATGCCCTCGACCGCTTCCGGGCCATTGACACTGAGGTCCTCGGCATCTCGACCGACTCGCAGTTCTCCCACCTGGCCTGGGTCAACCAGCCGCGCCGCCAGGGCGGCCTCGGCCCCGACCTGCAGATGCCGCTGATTGCTGACCGCACCCACAAGATCTCGCGCGACTACGGCGTGCTGATCGAGGAGGACGGCAACGCCCTGCGCGGCCTCTTCATCATCGACCCCACCGGCATCCTGCGCCAGATCACCATCAACGACCTGTCCGTCGGCCGCAACGCCGAGGAGACCATCCGCCTCGTCGAGGCCCTGCAGTTCACCGACCAGTACGGCGAGGTGTGCCCGGCCAACTGGACTGCCGGCAGCAAGACCATCAAGGCCGACCCCAAGGGCAAGCTCGAGTACTTTGCCAGTGCCGAGTCGACTGTTGTCACCGACCAGACTGCCAACAGCGAGAACAAGAGAGTGCGGACTGAATAAAAAAGGGGCGCCCACCCACGCCCAAGCCTGAAAAAAAAAAACACAAAAGAAAAAGAATACACATCCCCCTTTTAACCAAAAAGGACAAAATGGACTGACCTACCCGGCCTCGAGCAAATTAGAACTGATAATGGGTTTTTTTATTTATTTTCATATTGGACAATATGGAAACATCTTTTTTGCTCGCTTTTATTTGCTCTCGTTTATTTTTCTGGTTTTCTTTTTTGTTTTGAAAAATTAGATCAAGAAATAGAAAAGAACTAGAAATAGAAATAAAGAGAGCAGCTACAAACAAAGCAGACCGTTCACATTCTTTCTACCTTGATGACTGCAAGATAACATTTCGTCTCGTCTGCGAAACCCGCTCCGCCAATCTTCTGTTCCTGTCCCGTTTTGGACAAACTCCGAGCTGCACAATGTGTGCAGCCGGCCTGCGTGATTGGCCAGAGATGTTGCTGCATCCTTTTATCTTTTTTTTTTGGAGAGAAAGTGAAGACATTCACACTGTATTGCAGCCTTTCCCAAGCCTCCAAATATTTACCCCAAAAGGAAAGTAAAGTGAGGGGACATTTTCACAGGAAAGAGTGAGGGGACATTTCACATTTCCTTGCACAAGTTCAAGTAGCCTTGCCAAGGGTTTACCCCAAGATATTGCACCTCTACTTCTCACTTTTGTTTCCACATTCGGCAAACAAAGTCGAGAACCAAATTGGCAAATGATTTCAACTCGAGGAGTCGGAACAGGTTCCATCAGAAGAGCAGAGACAAAAAAGTGTAAAAACTGAACACGCGTATGGTCCAAGATTGAGGGGTAGCAAATTCTATTATTAAAAGTACAAGATATGGAAAGTAAAGAGGTTTCATGTCAAAGATGCTTGGACAAGGAAATGAAGAGCATGATCTGGGATACATGGAATTCGGAACAAAAGGGTGTGACAGACGTTCCGAGGAATTCGGAAACGCTCTAGGAGACAAGACTTTCAGGAAACTTTAACGACAGCGGCATGGACACTCTGTCTGGAACCTGGCACAGATCTGTCGACAATCGACTAGGATCTGTCTGCCTGTCTGCCTACCACCTACAGCCCGTGCTTTCCCAAAAAGTCAAAGGACAGCTGGAACCCGGCCGTGGCATTGTTGTGCAGCGGCAGCGCGTGGCCCGTGTTGGGCTGCATCGCCAGGTCGATCGCCGTCGCGTGGGGGTACGATTTCATCAGCGCCTCCTTGCTGATGATGCCCCGGCAGTCGCCGCGGCAGACGTAAAAGTCAAACTCGGGCAGCAGGAACTGCACGGGCGCGTGGAACGAGTCGCCGGGGCGGTTGAGAATGTAAAACGCCGACGCAAACTCGCCAATCGGCACGGGCTGCTTGAGGGAGACGCCGTAGTCGAGCAGCGCCGGCGTGTAGGCCGTGGCCGGGTTGCCGCTGAAAAAGATGTTCTGGATGCCGATCTCCTTGGAGACGACGTAGCCGCCGGGGCGGTCGAACCGGGGGTGGCCCGTGGCGGCGTACTCGACGGCAAACGCCACCGACCCGGAGCTGGCCAGGAACTCGGTAAAGACAAAACCCGTAATGACGGCGCCGTCGGTGAGCTCCCCGTAGGTGGCAATGAACGCCGACGTCAGGACCGAGCCGAAACTGTGGCCCACATGGACGACCTTGTCGGGCCTGGTGCGACTGCTTTTGAATGCAGCATCATTCGCAGGGGCGGCGGCCTTGCCGGCAAACTCGTAGAGAGACCCGTTGCGGGCCATGAGCGTGAGCTGTCTGAGGATCTCGAGCTCCAGCGGGGCCTGCACGGTGTTGTAAGCGTCAGGGTGGTCCGACTCGCCGACGCCGAGACGGTCGTACGTGAAGATGGAGTACCCAGCCCTGAGCGAGGCCTCGACGTACGAGTGGTCCGCCGGCTTGTACTTGGAGTCCCAGTAGCGGGAGTCGTAGTGGACGCCGTGGGTGGCGATCTGCAGGACGTCCTGCTTCTTGCCGTGCCGCGCAAAGGGAAAACACAGCTGGCCGTGAATGTTGAACGTGGCCGAGGTCGTCGTGTTCTTGAGGATGAGGGAGGCGTTGTGTGGCGTGGTCCGGGTGGCGTCCCAGATGGCCCAGGCGCCGGCCTCAATGTCATTGTTGACGCGCGGGATGTCATACTCGGCCGTCTCGGCTGTGACGGGCAGGGGGATGTCGAGCTGCTTGCAGTTGCCATAGATGTGGTGGTCGACAGAGCGGGCGCAGATGTTGGTGTCGATCGAGGCGGCCGAGACGGCAGACAGGAGCAGAGCTCCATTGAGGAGGAAACGAGCCATTGTGATTAGGAGTGAATGAAGAAATGAAGAGTGATGAGTGATGATGAACAAAAGTTGATTAAACTACTCGAGGACAACGACTTTTATACATCCTTCAATTTGACAGGAGACATGACGATGGCTGTGTTCACCCAACATAACTTACAGACACTTTCGTCATGACGCAGCGCCGTGATGGGGGCCATGCGTGGAAGCCTCCATGGAACACGCAAAGAACATTCCCAAAACGTAACTCCGTGTTGGACAGACAGTCGTGATTCCAAAGAAGGGAGCTTAGAAACCGCGTAGAACCTTGGCACATTGCATGGCATGAACGGGAACAACAGAAAAATAAGCTTATGACTTATGATTCCACTTACAGGGGAAACCCGACAAGTAAGATCGGATAATTAGGACAGCCAGAAAATGAAGAGTGTGGAGACTGCTCGTGGAGAAGGTCGTGAGATCAGACGGAATGATACTCTAAACAAAGAAAGGCGGAAATCCATTGTGGAGAGACAGTGGCCTGCTGAAAACAAAAGGCGGGTTCTGAGAGACCTCGAAAAGGCGGGCTGCCAAGCAAAGGCAAAAGAAGGAGGCTTACACGCAGTGAGAAAACCGGCCATTGTCTAGACTTATCAGCCTAAACTAAACTCTTCTTCCGTTAGACTTTTGACGTACGTAACCTGTGCTCAGCCTCTTCTTCGCTGTTAGTCACCCAAGCTGACGGCCTTTAATATGCCCAATAGATTCCACATCGCATACATAAGTGAATAATCGGAACGGCGAGACTGTCGGCCGACCAGACCTTAATCAACCGAGCAGTCATTCTTTTCGGGGGTTACGTTTTGGTGAGACGCCCTTGTGTTGACAAGTCTGACGAGCCGAGGTTCAGACGTAATAGTAACGAAAAAATGAAAGTAAAATAAAGTGTTAATTAAGTTAAGCTCCTCAGTTTCAATTAATGGCTCCATAAGAGTATGCCGATATGATGTCTATGAACAAGATAAGCCGATTAAAGGTATCGCCGCCTCCCTGATGATTCAGAAACTCCTAAAAGAGTGAGACCAGAAAGACATCCCAAGATGAAAGAAAACGCCCACGCTGTCTATCATTGGTACAAGAAAAACAAAAGAAAACAGATCCTTCCCAGAACCCAACCCACCCAACCCAACCCAATCCCTAAACAAAATCCGGTTGTGGTACAATTAGGATACATCGCCGATATCGCTCGCTTGGTTTTTTGTTGACATATCGCCATGGAAGCCAGAGTGAAATGCAAAACGTTGCCCAATCACATTGCCCATTCCCTTCTCTTCTCCTTAGATCCCCGTGTCAACATTATTGTTAAATAGCATCAACGGCCAGTGTGCAGACTGCGCTGCAATGGTGGTCCCATCTGAAACTACACCCGAAGTGCTGGCAGCATTAATTGGTGTTGGTGGCGGTGCCAGTCGCTGGTGCAGCATGCTCAGATCCAGCAGCGCGTCGGCACTGAACCGGTCAATCTGACTGTTCTGGCCTTCCACAATAGCAGCGGTCCAGTCGGCCCAGGGATTGGTGCCCATGGCGGCGTTGCCAGCCGCGGCAGCGGCTGCGGCTGCGTCTGCAGAGGTGCCACCCACAACGGAAGGGACAGAAGAAACACCAACGTATGCATTGTTTGGCTGCTGCTGCTGGCCTGCCATATGCTGAGTGGCGGCCTGTGCGGAATGCATACGGAAGGCTACATTCGATGCCTGCTGCTGTTGCTGCTGCTGCTGCTGCTGCTGCTGCTGCTGCTGGACATCGGACACACTTGGCTGCTTGTACATGTATTGGGGAGTGGCGGCATTGCTGCTATTGTTGCTGCCTCTGCTTCCAGGAGGAGCACCCGGGTTGACAAGACCGTCTGTACTGCCCAATCCGGCCATGTCGACGAGTTGCCCATTGCGATCGTACATTTGAGCGCTGGTCGTGGTATTGCCTATCCGGTCGCTTATTCCCAAGGCGGCGTGGTACTGGGACGCCATATCCGACGAGACTGGAGCTGAAGACATCACCTGCCCATAGGAGCCATCCATCTGTGAGGTATCGTTGCGGGCTGCCTGCTGCGGCTGGTTCCCCCCTGCCAGTTGAGGTGCTGCCGTCTGATCCATCATTTGCGGGACACCTGCAGTGACAGTCTGCGACATGCTGTGCGATACCGTCTGTGAAACAGCCTGGGCGTACAGATGAGGAGGCGTCTGCTCCACTGGCTGACCGCTGCGAGTCAGGCTCTCGAGTCTGCCCTCTAGTTTTTTTCTTGCGGCCGTCTCCAAGTGTCTTGCCACACTATCGACATTGCTGGATTGCGTCAGGGTGTTTTCTGGCACGTTGCGTATTTGCTGAGGCATGTCGTGTTGGATCCAGTATAGTGTTCGAGCGCAAATTTCCGTGAGCTTGCTGTTGAACGGCTCGCGGCTGTCGGACGCACCACCTAAATGCGGGAAGCCTAGTTATGTTAGTATTTTGCTCGGCAGTGGGCAAAAAAAGTCGGATAGCTTTACTTACCTGCCAGAAGACTGATTTCGGCTATTATAGAAAGCCACACACTGGTGTCCTCCTTCAGCGTGTCGAGTTCCTCTTGGGTTGAGTTGTGCCGCCGCTCCCAAACACCCGCGAGAGTTGAAAACATGGCCGCACAGTACACCGACATCTGGTACCACGTGGTGTCGAGAGATTTGAGAGCCAGGACGCGCTGGACGCATTTCAGAAGCTTGCGAGATGTCTCCTCGCAAATGCGCGTGTTCTCTGCACAAAACTCGGGGTCATTGCTCATGCAGACTGATGGATGGCGCAGACAAAGTCGGAACTCGAGCGTGATGGCCTGGGCGTAAAGGGCGCAAACCTTCATGGTTGGCTTGCATGTGTCGTAGTTGATGTCGTCGGGCAGAGTGGCCTCCAGCTCGTTCTGCTGGCGTTCCAGGTCGCGGACCAGAGAGAGGTACCGGCGACGGTCCCGCCGGGCTCCGTACAGACTGGCAAACATTTCCATGTAAAGTGGCGTGTACTTGATGGCATGCAGCCCAACCAGGAATGGACACTGGCCAATCATGGATACGTCGGTGATGCCGTCCTCCGTCAAGTACTCGTCGGCAATGGCAACGGGGAACTCGGTGTCGAACTCGCCGAGAGCAATGGGCATGGGCCGGCCGAGACGTCCGTTTAATGTGCCGCTCATCATCAGGGTGCACCACCAGGCCCGCTTGCGGACTTCATTTTGCAAATTGGTCTTGTGGTCGGGAATGTGTGTTGCGCGGTGCAGGCCCAAGTCGATGGCCTTCATGAGGGCCAGATGGGACATGACAGAGCCGCAGCCGGGCTTGGGGAAGGCGCGCGTGTACATGGAAATGAGCGACATGGCCTGGACGGCTGTCACTGACCAGTCAATCGCCACGTGGTACAGCTTGCTAAGAGACCAATGGTAGTGCTTGTTGGCCAGATCGTGCAGATGGACTTGTCTGCTGCGGTCTTCGCGGTTTCGGACACCGTACTGGAAGTAGATGAGGGCGAACACCATGTGCACGACGACGAGCTCGGCGGTGCTTGGCTGGAACTTGGGGTCGTCGTATATGCGGCTCAGCTGGGGGGTAGTGTTAGCGACGGCCCATACTCTACTCGCCGATTAGCAGCAGGAACGCCACCTAATCTTCACTTACCAATGCCATGTATGAGGGCTTGTGGAGGACAGGCGTGAAGGGGTAGATCATTAAAAAGTACCACTCAGAGTACTCAAAGGCGTCGGAGCGAGAAGGAAGCTCAACATTCTCCAGCGGCGGATTGATATTCATGTAGGAGCGCATGAAGGAGGCCAGAGACTGGTTGTACAGGCCTTGTGTCGGGGAATATATGGCAGGCTCTGGGTCCAGGCCAGAGGGGCCAATGTCGAGCAGAGTGCCGAGGATGGACACCTGCGTGCCGTTGACCGAGTTGAGCGGTGCCCGGTCGGCAAAGACGCCGAGGTAGCCATCGATAGGCGAGGACTGGAGGAAGGAGGCCCCAGAGTAGGCCGTGGGATACTCGGCATTCTGGTCGAACTGTCCCTGTCCACCAGCTGCCAGCAAGGCATTGGCGGCTGAGCCTGCCAGGGTTGTAGCACAAGAAGACGGGCTGCTGTTGGCGAAATGATGGGCCTCATGGCTGGTTTCGTTGGCATTGCTGCTGCTGCTGCTGTTGCCAGCGTCAGGCTTATTCTTCCGATACCACACCGACCCCATGCAGGCCCAGTTGCTGGTGTTTGTGCCGTCGTTGACCACGTTTCCCTTGCTGTCCAGGATGACGTCGGACGGGTAGTTGGGCTGGCAGGGCGAGTACTGCCATGGCATGACCTCGATGCCGTTCTCGCCAAGCAGTTTCTGCAGCTGTTTGATGTGGTCCTGCATGGCCACCTTTTCGCTCTCGACTTCCTGCAGGTAGCCGCGGCGTTCGGTGCGGCCAGTTATACGGTCGGTCACGTAGCACTCGAGGTTCTGGCTGGCACAGTGGGAGCAGCCCTGGGGGAGGGCATCGCAGCGGATTTTGCGGACCTGGAGGTCAGTATAGGAAGGCAGCAGGGGGGGGGGGGGGGGCATTGGCAAGATAATCAGGTGGACAAGTCAAAAGGACAGGTCAAAAGGACAAGCCAAGAGGACAATCCAAGAGGACAATCCAAGAGGACAAGCACTCGGGGTAACTGTACATACCTTGCAACGGTCACAAGCTTGACCCGTCCGCGTGTACGACTGCAGCTTGCTCTTGACGACATTGGAGAACTCGTCGCTAGGTCGCTCCAGCCGAGGGAGCTTCGCCCGGGAGCTGGTCGCCATCGAGGGCGGCGGGGAGGAGGACGATCCGATGGAGCCGCCTGCCTTGTCGAGAAGACCGCTGCCGCCGTCGCGAGGCCGCTTCAGCTGGCGAGGGGAAGAGGCGCGGGATGAAGCGAGAGGCGAGTCATTGGACGACGAAGGCATGGCGGCGGCGGAGAGTAGAGGAAGGAGTTGCTAGGAGGAAAGACGGCGACGCTGGAAGAGGGGAAACTCTGAGGGCAAAAAAACCGAGCGAGGCCGAATGGCCCTTCAACCGGGAAGGAGCGAAACGGGGGCGCAACAGAAAGGGAAGGCACGGTCGACAAAGGTAACTGCCGCGAGCGTGCTTTTGCGGCTTCACCGTTTCTCTTGCTCGCCCGCTCTCCGGGGAGATAGACGGCCGGAACGTGTGTCGGTCTGCGTCTTTGTCAGACAGTTTCGTCAAGCGGCATGCGCAAGCCCTCCTGTCGGTAATCGATGGTCGTCGGGGGGAATTGTCGCTTCAGGTACTCGCCGGGCGCCCCAAAGTGACGCGGCCTGCGCAGGGAAATGGCCGTCGTATGGCCCTTTCGTAGGTCTTGATTGCAGGGCCGTCTTTGGGTGCTGCGACTCGCGATGTCGACGACGATGACGAGGAGGAAGGAGCAGAAGGAAGGAAGCGAGCAGCAAGAAGCAGGTTGACGTATGTTCCTGCGAACGGGGATTGCCGCGTGGGAGTGGGTGGTGTGGCCCTGTGTGGCTTGCGACAGGATGGGTCCTCTGCTGCAGAAAAAACAGAGTTTTGGGGTCTTGGGGCCATTGGACTGGTCAGTTCACGCCTGTCCTTGGTCTGCGCGGTGGGCGATCCCAGGAAAAGATCGCGCTATCCACACGGTGCTAGCCGTTTAGGTCCAGGGCCGCAGGGAGCCCACGCGCCACGGAGTTCTCCGGAGCCGCTTTGTGCCCTGAAGGTGGCAAAGGAGACACGCAGCTGAACCCGAAAAGCTCTGTTTCTAGCGTCCCAGGCTAGAAGGACAGCGGCCATTAGACCCAGGTGGTGTCTTACTTTACGAAGACCACATATATGCGAGGACAGTGCGACCCCACAAGGAACACACGGACATGCTATCAGCAGAACAGTGCCGACACCTTGTTTCACGTCGTTCCTGGCTGTCGGTAACGGCCCTTAATAAGACAACTTGTATCAGCGGTCATTAATTTCAGTCATACGGCACACTGCTGGCAATCCTACCAACCCGGATACAGGGTCCGGAACCATTGGCCAGCCATGAAAATCAACAGAATCACTCTCGGCTGTGCCACTATGCGTGCGCTGCTACGGTTCCATACCCAGCAAGCCAAGATGGCGATCAGCGGTGATGGAATTGCGCTTTCACACCAGCGTGCCTCCAGTGGCACCTCATCGCTGGTCCTAGCTTAAGACTGATAACCCACAGTGCCAGATTGATAGCAGGCTCCACACTGTGCCACGATGTTGGGATCTTCCTATGAACCTTTTTCAGATTTAACTTTCTATTCAAGCGACACCTTACAATGCATTTATCACGCAACCCACCATTGTTACGATAAACGTCTCACTGTCTTACGGTGCACGATTCCACACACCCGGGAGATCCACCAAACAATCGCTGTGAATTGGGCCGTCTTACTCCAACCTTTTTTGTCTGACAGCTTGCGGTGACTCATGTGGAGAAAAAGACGTATTAGAGACGGAGTATACTGAGATATATTTCCCTTCCGAGTCTACTTAATCATGTTCTTTGTCTCATCTTCTACTATATCTTGACGTACTGCCATCAAATTCTCCCCGAAGAGACAAACCTTTCACAGCTTGCCCGCATTCCATTATCTCAACTCTCCAGCAATTACTTCACCTTCCAAACACCACCCATTCTGTTACTGCTGCTGCTCTTCAAGCTTCTCCGAGGTCAATGGCTCTTGCGAGATGTTCTGCTCCAGTATGTAGACCTCGTTGTCGATATGGTGATGGCGGTAGTAGAAGACGATTGTCTGCGCAAACAGAGCAATGGCCGGGCCAGCCCAGACCCACTGGATGTGTTAGAACGAACGACAGGAAGACAAGGACGACGCTGGCGACAGCAATGGCAAGGAAGACAAGGACGACCTGATGACAGCAGTGGCAAGGAAGGCAAGGACGACCTGATGACAGCAATGGCAAGGAAGACAAGGACGGCCTGATGACAGCAATGGCAAGAAAAGAGAGGACGACATGAACGACAGGCCTCCGACCTAGTGGGACTTACAATCAAATGAGGATCGATAATGGCCGGAATCAGAATCTCGCCCAGAGCACTCGACAGCGCATTGGTAAACAGAAACATGGCCATGACTACCGACTTGAGGTGCGGCGGCGACCGCGCATACGCCAGCTCGTACGCCGTCACGTTGCAGAACAGCTCCGAGATGGCGCCCAGGCCGACGTTGGGAATCTGCCACCACACGTTGAGCGGGGAGACGTCGTCGCAGGTGCTGGCCTGGTAGCCGCACGGCGACGTCTTGTACACGCGCCACTGCACAATGGCGCCGATGGCGCCCGAGATGGACGCCAGCAAGAAGCCGACCGTCATGCGCTTGATGGGGCCAAAATGGATCTTGTACCGCGCCAGCAGCGGGTACAGGCCGTACGTCAGGATGGGCGTGAAGCCGATGATGATGACGGGGTTCATATTTTTCAGCAGGTCGTTGGGCGCGCCGTTGGTCGTCATGGCCGCGCTCTGGTTGCTGCTGACGGCGCCGATGCCGCCGTCGTTGATATTGTAAACGGGGAAATACAGAAACACAATGCACGCCGAAAAGGTGCGCCGGACGTCCTGGACGGCGCGCTCTGTCCACGCCACGCGGACGCCCCTGGCGGCCAGCACTTGGGGCGACGCGCCGCCCCAAAAGTCCTTTTTCCAGACGGCGCCCTTGCTGCTTTTCAGCGCGGCAAAGACAATCTTGAAAAAGTTTGTGAGCTCGGAGCCGTCGGGCTCCCGCTTGATGATGCGCGTGTACACGGACATGAGGAACACGGGCAGCAAGATGTACACGATGCCGGGCAGCAGGAACGCCAGCCAGAAGCCGACGTACTTTTCCGTGTACGTCGTGGCAATGGAAAAGAAGGCGCCGACGTTGATCATGGCATAAAAGATCAGCATGATGCGCTGGATCGTGCGCTCCGGGTCGACAATGACGCGCTCGCCGTTCCTGGTCGTCTTGACGTACTGGTGCTGGTGCTGGTACTGGTCAATGACGGTCGGCGCCACGTTGGGCTTGAAGATGCCGGCGCCAATGGCCAGCAAAAAGAGAGAAATCACAAACGGCGCGACGCCGTTGCCCTTTTTCAGGACCGCCGGCGCGGCACCGCCAATCATGATGATGTGGGCGACGCCGCCGATAATGACGCCGAGCATGATCGTCTTGAAGCGGCCCAGGCGGGTGTCGGCAATGTACGCGCCGAGGATGGGGAAAACATAGGCCAGGAAAGTAAAGAGCAGGCCAAACGCAGAGGCGAACTGGAGGCCCTTGCCGAGAGCACCAGCGTGCCCGTTGGCGTCGCCCTTGGCCACGGCACCGGCACCGTTGCCGCCCTTTGGGAGGGGGAACTGCATAAAGTTGCTAAAGACGGTGCTGGCGCCATAGTAGGAAGCGCGCTCGGCGAGCTCGGCGATGCAGAGCACGTACGAGACCAAGGGGATGCTTCCGGGAACGCGGCGAAGAGTGGCAACATCTTCTTCTGTCGGGGTGGGAAAAGCAGGGTCGTCGATGGACCGGACGTCGACGTCGACGGCGCCAACCTTTGTGGGCGCGCCGGCCTCTTCAGACTCGATGGGGTTGGTGCCCGAGAAGACTTGGTCAGTGCCGAGCTCCCTGGCCGGGCCATGGTTGATATCGCCGACTTTGGCGTCTGAAAGAAATGATTAGTCGAGATGGCATAAAAGAGGAATATACTCCAACGCAAGTGAGGGAATATATATTGGCATATAAACCAAGTGGTGGCTGACATACCCATTGTGGATGATGGCCAGTGGACTAATACTTGTGTTGTCTCTTGGTGTTGTTGAGTTGGGTCTGCTATCGTCGACAGAAAAGAGACCTTGATCTTGGATGAAGTCGATCCAAGAAACCCAACATAACCTGAAGTGGTAAAGTTAAGCCTTCTGAAAAAAGGAGCAGGTTCTGGGGATCGTCCGAATCTTATTCAAGGATGGTCACCCTCCCCAGGGCGAATATTTGCTAATTTATAGAAGGACACACTGGGCATGCACGAGGACCCGGCGAGCTGTCGCCATCCCAATGAGAAAGGGGGAGGGGTGTGTGAGTCCGATATGAGATAAATCGGTTGCCACTCTAGGACCTGCCTTCGGTACCCCCTGGACGGCGAAGAACACCCAGAAGTAGGAGTATCCCTGTGGACACCCCAAAGTCTACAAGGGTTGCGAAAGAGTTCTTCTGGGACCTCCTCCGTAAGAGTAGGGTTGAATTGCGTATACATTGTACACCATCCCATGGTGTGCAGTCTCAGAGGGTGCGGCGAATTAAACAAGACATGGCCGCCCCTTAGTCCCTCCTTCCCAAATGGGAACCACGGCGTCGTTTGCTCTTTTGAGTGGTAGGAGGAGCATGCCATTATTGCAATGCCGTGACCAGCAGTGTGCGTTGCAACATCCTGTGGCCAAAAGCTTGCGGCATGGCACTGGACAAGTCTTGTCGAGGCTTGGCAAATGGCCAGCCGGGCACACACAAGTTGTTGCGTGTCGGGAGGTGCAATCAGGGGTTGGCGGAGGAGAATAGAGAATGGAAGAGTATAATAGAACAGGCAGGAGACAAATACAGAGATTAAATAGAACACGGCATCTCAATTGTATCTTACTCGAACAGCTTGTTTCCTGCGAGTGCATGCCTGCAGTCTTTGCCCTGGGACTTGCCCGTGGCCCCCTCCTGCTTTGCGTTGTATCTCGTATCAGGGAGACACCACAATCTCGACAGCTGATATCTGGGGCAAAGGGGAGTGGGATCGCTGGCTAAGCCGAATGCTGCCTCGTGCTTTTCTAGTCGAGCCGGGGACGGCTAAGCGACTATAAGGTTTCCTCCCTCTCTGCTGTATGGTCGGCATGTGTTGGTTATTAAGGTTCTTATCTGTGGGAAGGAGAGCTGTGAAAAGCGAGGAAACTTGACTGACAGCAAAGTTTAGTATAAAACTTTACATTGTGCTAAATAAATCATTCTATCTGTGGTTGCGTGGCTGAAAAGACAAACATTTCCCATGGAATTGCGACACAGATACCGCCATAGACCTCCGCAATGACCAAATCTTGAGCAGCGACAAGCATGCCACGCAAAGCTTGGCCGTAGAACGTCTCGGCTGGAAAGCTTGAATTTGATTTGAAAAACGAACAAGATCAAGCCACAGCAACACAGCATCCGCAAAGGCATGCCATGCAAACGAGAAAGAGAAAAGTGTGCATTCAGTGATTTGAAAAAGTACTTTCAAGACCAGCTACAAGTTGACGAATCTAGTCATTTTTGACGAGTTGACGAGCACATCAGGCCTGGAGTACATTAGCTGCATCAGGGTCAAAGCTGAAAGGTCTAGTCCACTGCATGGCCCAATACTACAGCACAAAGTATGCCTCGCGAGCTTGCACCATCGAGTCTAACAGGGCGTGATAAGGGTGTCGGCTTGGCGGGACACAAAGTACTTTTTGGATATGTTATCTGGAATGTTGGTATCACTTTCGTTTCGCTTTCCAAACCCTTGGATCTGGCAGCGTGGACATATCTCACTGCATGTGGATTCCCACACTCACTTCTTACTCTCAAAGTATGGTTATCTTAACAGACCCTTCTAGAAGCCAATCCGCCCATATGCAGCCGTTGAGCCGTGCCGTATGGCATATCTATCCCAGTAATACTAGACGCCAAAAGTACAAATGGTGACAAGACAAAGAAAGACAAAGCAAGACAGAGGAAAGAATAAAGGAAGAAACATTGACATAAAAAAGGCCAAAAATGGAAACGAACAGAGGCGCTTTCAAAGGCCCGTAGTCGCACACCCTTCACCTCAGATCCCACAGTATCCCGCATTGCAGTTTATTCCTTGCGCCGAGTGGCAGCACGTCGCGCCGCCTGCACAGAAGCACGCCGGCGTCGCATGCAGCCTGTCGTTGGCCTTCTTCCACGACAGAGGGCTCTTCCACTTCTTGATCCAGCTGGTGGTCGTGGAGGGAGTAGCGGTGTATGTGTCGAGGTGGTCTGCCGTGTTCTTGGGAGACTTGACGACGAATGGGACATTGTATGGCGCGGACTCGCCGTGGGGTGGTGTCCGCTGGACCTGGTGCTGTACACGGTGCTGGACCAGGCGTGTCTGTTGATGTGTCTTTTCCTGGTCAATTGTCTTTGAGCCGGTGACGACGTGTTGGTATTTCCCTGCTGAAGTCGGCGCAGCCAAGACGACGGCCAGCAAGGCCAAGCAGACCAAAAGAGATTGGCGCAGCATTGTCAAGACTGGAAACACAGATGAGTCTGGCACTTATATGCCAGGTAAACGGCTTGTTGATGAGTCTCGCACTTGTAAGGTAAAACGAACTGTCGACTCTAGCAAGACCAGCAATCCTCAAAGGAAACGAGACAATAAATAGGCATCTGTAGAAGCTGCTTTAACCTCTCAACTCAAGAAGCCAAGCACGACGCTTAATATGGATGATTGGGGGTTGTTGGGGGCTATTGGGATTTGGACAGTTTAAACAGAACAAATCAAGCGGGATTGAAAAAGAGCTTCCCCTCCCCAACGCGGATGAATGCCGTTTATGCTTCATATCTGGCCTACTCTATTTATGTGCTCCAGTGTTTAATTCTCTCGCTCGCGGCAGAATGCAATGCCGCTGCTGGGTTGCAGCAGGGAGAGGTGTGAGCGGCGCGGGTTAATGGCAGGTCGATATTAACCCCCCGGCAGGAGAATTGAGCTAAGTCGGGTGGACTTGCTTGGACTGCCTGGGACTGCCTTGGACTGCCGTGACTGGCTTGGTCTCAACATGGGACGTCCTGTCAACCGCTGTCTCACAAGGTTAATCTTACCCAAAGCTGGCCTCGAACCGCTCGCAGACTGTTTCAATCCAGACAGTCTGCGTCTGACCCGCTGGAAACAGCGCCCAAGGAACGGCGATCGTTTTTCTCGGTGTCCGGGTCTGATTTCTTACAGCCGGGAGATGAAGACAGAACAACGAAGCTTGATCAAAAGCTGACATAATAAAAGGGAGCGGTCTTCGCGGCCTTGCGACAATTTGCCTGCGTCGCCCGTTCGTTCCTTCCTACCTCTTCCTCACTTTTGGTCACCTCAGCCACCCGTGGACCATTCTAGAAGACATTACTGGCCTAACTGTCCCAGCTACCGCGCGGCTCTATCGCCGGCCAATCC
This sequence comes from Raffaelea albimanens, assembly GCA_002778245.1. Lineage (NCBI taxonomy): Eukaryota > Fungi > Ascomycota > Sordariomycetes > Ophiostomatales > Ophiostomataceae > Raffaelea > Raffaelea albimanens. The sequence continues at coordinate 255,497 of PCDJ01000001.1, forward strand.
ACTATGTCCGATTCCTAACCCCTCAACGGCAGCCCACGTGCTGTGGCTGATTAGTCAAGCCACAGACCTCTTCTCGGTTCTCTAAATTTCCGTTGCACGTCATAACTTTGTTTGCCTCCGCTTGCCGAGAATAAAAACTTGACGTCGTCGTCTTTGTTCCTCCCCCCACTCCATCCATCGTCCATCAACAACCAACATCGCACACACACACGCCTTGTTGCCAGCGACCATGATGCCGTTAACGACACCGATGGGCCAGGTGCCGATGCGCCGCCTGGCCCCTCAGATTGCAAAGGCCGTTTCGCGGACCGTTATCTCCTCTTCTTCGACAGCAACGGCCGCCCGGCCCAGCCTTCTTGCCGGCTCCGTCCGCGCATTCCATCAAACCACATTGAAGCCGACCTTTTTCACGTCGCGGACAACAACTGCTGCATTCAGCAATGCAAAGACGACTGCCCAGAAGAGCGCTGTCAAGGGCAGCCTGGTGGCGATGCTTGCCGGCGCCAGCCGGAACTACTACCAACAAGCGCGGTCGGTGCCGGTCAACCCGTCGGTCCTGCGCAAGGTCCTCGTCGGCGGCGCCATCTTTGGCGGCACTCTGATCCTGACGAATGCCATGTTCAACCGCGAGACCCGTGACGACGGCGGCATGCCCGTGTTTGAGCGCGAATACCTCAACAATACGTTTATGCACACGGGTCTCGGCGTCGGCATCATTGCCCTGACGGCGCGCCAGATGGTGCAGAGCGGCTTTGTGTACCGGATCATGATGACCAACCCGTGGGTCATGGCCATTGGCGGCCTCGCGCTCAGCTTCGGCACCATGATCGGCACGCGCTCCATCGACCCCGACAACTACGTGCCCAAGTATGCGCTGTGGACGGCCTTCAACGCCACCCAGGCTGCTTTCATTGCTCCCCTCGTCGCTTTCGTGCCCGGTGCTCTGCTGGCCCGCGCCGGCCTGTACACGGTTGCCATGATGGGTTCTCTGTCGCTGGTTGGCGCGACGGCCAAGCAGGAAAAGTACCTGTACCTGGGCGGCCCGCTGCTGGCCGGCTGCGCGATTGTGCTTGCGTCTGGACTTGCTCCCCTGGTGATCCCGGCGACGGCCGTGCGGACTCTGGCATTCACCGAGAACATTTGGCTGTACGGTGGCCTGGCCGTGTTTGGCGGCTTCACGCTGTACGACGTGCAAAAGGTGCTGTACCACGCACGGCTTGCGGAGCGCGGCGCGATCAAGCGGGACCCTGTGAACGAGAGCATTTCTCTGGAGCTTGACTTTTTGAACATTTTCATCCGCATGGTTCAGATTCTGATGATGCAGCAAAACCGCCGCAAGTGAGGGTGTGAATGGAGTGTTCGCATGAGCGTATGCTGGGATGCTTGCATCAACAGAGGCTGGAAACAATGTGCTTTAGTTTTAACTGTGTAAACTATCTCTCCTCAAAAAGGATGAAATAAAAAAAACCCTTTTCCATGTACATTAATTTAACAACATTCAAATAAACCCGTCAAATAAACCCGCCAAACAATCCGTCCGTATCTAAACAAGTGCGCTTCCGGCTGCCCTGCCGTCTAGTTTCTATCGTCGTCTGTCGTCTGTTGCTCCTGCCCGCCCGTCCGCAGGGTCTCACTTTAGATCCGGAAAGCTGCGCAGGTGGTGGCTCGCGCACACGTACCCGTGCGGGTTCTTGGTCAGGTACAGCTGGTGGTACTCCTCGGCGTCCCACCACTGCCTGGCCGGCAAAATCTCCGTCACGATGCCGCCCCGCCACCACTGCTCGTTGGCCTTGGCCGTGACCTCGCGGGCAATCCTTTCCTGCTCCGCGTCGTGGTAGAAGATGCCGCTGCGGTACTGCGTGCCCGCGTCGTTGCCCTGCTGGTTGGGTGTTGTGGGGTCGTGCATTCTGTAAAAGAACTCGATGATCTGCCTGTACGAAATCTTGTGCGGGTCAAAGACGACCTGCGTGGCCTCGGCGTGGCCGGTGTTGCCGCTGCAGACGGCGCGGTAGGACGGGTTGGCGGTGTCTCCGCCAATGTAGCCGACGCGGGCGTCGTAGAGCCCGCCCGAGGCGGCAAAGTGTTTGCGATATTCCTGCTCGACGCCCCAGAAGCAGCCGGCGGCGACGGTAGCCTTTTGGGCCGTGGCCGGGTAAGAAGGGGCGGCGGCGGCGGCGGCGGCGGCGCCTCCAGAATTTGGCGCGAGAGACATTGTTGAAGCTTTGAACGGGGCGGAGAGGCGAGACAGAGAGTTGAGAATGGAAAATCCCATGGCTTGTGGGGGGGGGGGTTGATGAAAAAAAAAAGTTGTCGCGTGCGGAGTGTTGGCGCAAATGTTGGAAGTGGACCTTTTTTTACGTTGATCTTTGTGTTTAAAAGACTTGGCCGTCTGTGTCAATGACTTTATTTTTTGAACCACACGCATATGCCCTTATATAAGGTCTACTGCCCGCCCTGATTCCAAAGATCCGGAAACCGCTGAAACAACATTGGAAATCCCCAAGCGAACGAGAGGGCCATGACAAATTCCGGCGGGGTATCACACCAACACCTGCCCGATGCGCGCCCTGCATAATAGTGCGCGAGCCGCCAGAGCGGCGGGAAGAACGTTGCCGGACGCCCCACTGGAGAGGGTTCGTCGCAAAGCTGCGGCCAATTCCCAACGGCGATTCCTAATCAAGGCGTCATACTAAAGATTAACATATTCACAACGGACGTCTTCCTTTCAGTTACTCTTTTTCTTTGGCTCTTAAATAGCTCGTCATGGTATCACTCTAACCAAATAATCGTACATAAAAAGACTTGCCCAGAATACACTCCCTCTCACTGCCTCGTCCCCGCAAACTTTACACTCTTGCGCCGCTCGCGCTCACGGGTGGCGTCCCCGGCCACGCTCTGCGCCGGACTCGGATGCTGTACCCGTCTCAAAGGGCCCTCGTCCCGGCTGACTCCTAGCGACTCGCGCACCATGTCTACCGCCGCGCTCTGGCCAACCTCGTTCTTGTCTTCCCGGATCGCGAAGCTGTTGCCAGTAAAGCTTCCTGGCACGCTTCCTCCGGCGACGGAGTGGCCGCCAAACCCACCAGGACCAAAGCTGCCTGGCCCAGTACTGCCGCTGTCCACACTTCCGTAGTGCCGGTCGCGTCCTCCTCCTCCTCCGCCGCCGCCGCCGCCAGGACTGCTGTTGCTCACCATGGACGACACCGACGTCCTGGCCAGCGCGCGCGACGCCTCCCGCACCACAGACGACACCGCCTCGCTCCGCGCCGCAATCATCTCGGACCGCCACCGCCCGGGCAGGCAGGCGTGTCCGCACCCGTCCAGAGGACAGCACCCGCCCGACAGGCCAGAGTCTTCTTCCGCGACAGTGTCGCCATTGCCGGCGTGCTCGTGTTTGGGCGTGTCTTCAATCGAGTGCCACGCCTCGAGGCACGTCGAGTGGCCGCCGTGGCCGCACTCGGCACAGTACCACCACGTGGACAGGGGCGGGGAGGAAGAGTCCTCTGAGTCTGGATGGCGGCCGGCAGCATCGCCGCCCGGACGCGCCGACGCCTGCTGCTCAGGATCGCCACTTCCAGGCAAGGCCGACGCATCCCTGTGCCCGCACACTGCACAGGCCCCCATGACCGCCCGGCACCGCTCGCACACCCAGACGCCGTTGCCGATCCCGAGACTGCCGCCGCCCTCAATCTCGCGCGGCTTGTGGCACCGCGTGCAGATGTAGCTCACGGCCACATTGTGCTGCGCCGGCGCCGTCACCGCCTTGTAGCTGTCGCCCCACTGCGCCAGCTCGCCGCCGGGCCAGCCCTTGACGCACACCTTGCGGAGGAGGGCCGCCTCCAGGAACAGCTTCATGCTCATCAGGCGGCCGTGGTGCTGCCGCAGAATGGAACTCGCCAGCAGCGGGTCGATGGTGTCGTCGGGCACGAGCGGCTTGAGCAGCAGGACCATGCTCGACGCGTTGAGCGGCGACGTGCCCACCTCGAACGACAGGGCGCGCTTGACAATCATGTACGGGTCGAGGCCGCGGCAGGCGTCGCCGTCGGCCCTTGTGGCGCCGTCTTTGCTGTCTGTCTTTAATGGGAACGGGAACGGCGGGTCGCCTGGCCAGGGAAGATAGTCGTGCTCCGTAACGTGGTCCGGGTTGTCGCGCTGTTCAGGGGTTCCATTCTGCGTCCCCCCATCGTCCTGCCGAGAATCCACTTGAGGGTACGGCACTGTAGTGCCAAACAGCGACTTTGTGTCGGAGTGCGCCAACGACCCAACCAATGGAGTTGCCTGCGATGACGGCACGCCGCTGATAGTCCCCCCTTGTGTAGTCCCGGCTCCGTCGTCTGCAGTGCCGGAATTGTTGCCCCATTCCATCGACAGCAGGGCATTGCTCAGATGGGCAAGCCGCGACGACTTGGGTACTGCGCGGGCACAAGACCGCTTGTCGGCAATGTCTCTTGCTTGCGTCGTGGTCTGGTATGGCTGTTGGTAGGTGCTTTGCTGCTGGTCCTGTCCGTGTCTTGCCGCACCTCCTGAGCCCTGCGATAGCTGCGATATCCGGAACATCTCGTCTGAGTCTTGCCGACGGACTGGTTCTCGAGTCGCCGAGTTCTCCGACCCGATAAAGCTCAGCACTGAAGACTGTCGTCTCCCGCCACCCGTACGGGGTACATCAATGACTCTTGCCAGCGCCTCTGTGTCGTAGAAATCGTAGCCTTCAATGCTCGACAGTTTGGTGCTCTCGCTGTCTTGGCTGGCCTCGGACAGCGGCAGCGAGTCGAGGTGCCGTCGAGGCTGCTTCGAGACGACGCTCTCTGAGCGGTACGCAGCAGGACCCAGAGAAAGACCGCGTTCGCGATGCAGTGATCCACCGTGCTGCGAGTTGCCGTCATCCGAGGAGAGCGCACCGGACATGACAACGGGTCGCACGATGGGCGTCGGCACGTTCGACGTGCTCTCAATCTCTTCTGTGAGAAGCGAGCGGACATGCAGCGTCTTTCTGGTTTGGGGGCTCATGCTCCCGCTTTCCAGCACATTCCCGAGGATCCTCTCGGGCGGGTGCATCCTCTGCTCCAGGTGGTACTGCCCCCGCCTCTTGAGCAGCAGGTCCATGGCAAACGCAAGAATGCGCCATACCTGGGCCAGGCGGAACTGCTGCACATCCTCTGCCGCTTGTGCGTAGCTGTCCAGGATGGCGACGACCCTCTCTGGGAGTGCCACGGGGTTTCCTGGCTTCTCTGGAAGCTCTCTTTCGAGGGCATCTAGATAGTTGGCCGCCAGGTAGCCGTAGATGTCTTTGCGCGCCGCGGCAGCCACATGGCCAATAGCCATGATTTGCTGCGGCCGGTATGGTCCAATGGTAGAAATGGCCTGTTCCAGTGAAAGAGTCGCGTTTTCGAGTGTCTGCTGCCCTGATGGCGGAGTAGAGCCAAGAGCCTGTATCGAACTGGCTCGCCTCTTCCGCCGGGTCCGACGACGGGGTATCAGAAAGCTGCGCACAGCCTCGTCCTCCGAGTCGCTGCGGCTGACGCTCAGCGCTGGCGTGGTCGGGTCAGACCCGTATGACGATGGAATGGTGGGTGCTGCCGGGGACGTTTGGCGGTGTGCCATCTCGGCGGGGTGGGCAGTAGTCAGCCTGGGCCGAATACAAGGTGGCCTCTCGTCGAGGAAAGCGAGAACATCGCCAGAAGAGGAAAATGTGAGGGCAGATACAGACGTGCGGTCGATCACCTGGGGGGCAAAGGCGACGTCGCACTGAGTGAAGAGACCGTCAGGGCCGGCCGTCCACAGGAACTCTTGGTTCTTCCAGAGCAGTGCTGCCGGGGAGTGCTCGAACCGCTCGATGGCCTTGTAGGGGATGGTCGGACGGGCCAGGTCCCAGATGTGGACGGCATTGTTGCCCATGCGCTTGGGTGCCGTCGTGTCATAGGCGACGGCAATCTGCGCCGCGCGGAGGCCCTGGCACGTCGCGGACCACTGGCCCGGCCGCCACGAGACGGACGACACGTAGGCCGGGGTGGAGATGGTGTACTTTGGCTTCTGGCGCTTGTCGGCGTTCTTGGACATGTCCCACACGTGGCACTTCTTGTCGGAGCCGCCGCTGACGAGGTGCTTGGCGTCCGGGTGCCACGATATGCTCGTGCACGCCTTGTCGTGGGCGTTGATGCGCAGCAGGGGGGCCGTCGCCTTGCGGATGTCCCACTTGAGGACGACGCCCTGCTCCGTCGCGCAGGCAAAGAAGAAGCCCTCCTTGGGCGACCACTTGACGTGGCGCACGCTGTCGGCATTGCACCGGAACGCCTGCAGCGACCTGAAGCTCAGCCCCGTGCGCGACGGCACGGGCCCGCGGATGTCGAAGCAGCGCACGATGCCGCCCTGGTCGCCCGACAGCAGGTAGGAGCTCCGGTGGGGGTTGATGTCGAGCGTGTTGATCTGGCGCGAGTCCTCGCGAGTCTGGACCACCTCCACGCCCACGATGCCCCCCGGCGTCGCCCTAGCCCCGATATGCCCCAGGTCGTACTGGAAGATGTTGCCGTTCATGCAGGCCGTGAAGATGGTCGTGTCGCCGTGGCCCGACGCCCACTTGACGTCGCGGATCGCGAGCTGGTCGGCCGTCGACGTGCTGCTGCTGGTGCTGCGGTAGGGCTGCGTGGCCGTGATGAGCGCGCGCAGGTCGTACACCTCGCTGATGTCGGTGCCGTCGAGGCGCACCGTCTTGAGCACATGGCGCCCGCCGAGCACGGCGCCGCGGCCGTCGGGCGACTTGTCGAGGGCCGAGATGGGGTGGCCGGCCTGGTAGACGCCATCCTGCGGGCCGCTCGGGCGGTACAGGAGGGGGAACGGGGACCCGGCGAGGTCGATGCTCGACGGCGGGTCATGAGGCGAGCCTGCCGGCTTGCTCAGCAGCTTTCGCATGGTGGTCGCTGCTGTGCGGATTCCGTGTCATGGCGGTTTGGTGATGGTGGGTCCCGCCGGCCTGAGGAGCTCCCTGAATTGGAGCTTAGTAGCTGTCAGATAACGGTCACGTGTCGGGATTTGGGTGTGCTGAATTACAGGCCCGACACGCTATAACTGCCCCTGTAGGTGTGTCTTGCAGCGTCAAGTTGGCAAACACATCCAGAAGCGTGTAGAATTCTGCTTCTCGAGTTATGAATATTAAACATAAAAGAGATACTCTCCTGTGCTCTACAGCACTTAGAGTACTTCAGCACACACACGCTGTGTTATGGGTGGTGTGTTCAAGCAAGATTACATAACACCACCAATTAACGCCCACCGAAAAGCTCTTATTCCGCCTTGCTGCAGAGGACTAACAAAAATTCTCTCCAGCTTCAGTCACCAGAGGGGGCCCCGAGATTCGCCAACCATGCACATTGTGCTGGTGTTCGCCTTGTACCCTCTGCTGTTTTTGAGTACAGTTGCCGTATACAGACTATGCTTCCATTCACTTTCTAGAGTGCCAGGACCCCGTCTTGCTGCTGTCTCGAGCCTCTGGTATGCCCACCAAGTGAGGAACGGGCGTCTCCTCGAGCTGGCCAAGACTTTGCACAAGAAATATGGCCCAGCAGTCCGTGTGAGACCAAACGAGGTCTGGTTCAACTCTCCAGAGGCATTCAAGACTATTTACAGTGCGTGTCTCCTTTCAAACTCAAAGTCAAATTCTTACTGACCAACAGACCCAAGTCACGGCTTCGAAAAGTCTGATTTCTACTGTAAGTGGGCTGTAGTCATGCCAGTCAGCTTCGTAAGTCTTACACTCTACAGTGACCACCTGCCTGTTCAGGCCAAAAACAGACTGGAAGCATCCATTCCACCTCACATTTCCAGACACGCTCGATCTCTTGTCGGAGCGGGATCTCAAGCGGTACCGTCTGCAGAGGAGACTGATCGGGCCAGTCTATCACGAGTCCAACGTCGGTAAATTTGCTGGCTCTGTCGACACAGTACTCAGGCGTGCGGTTTCCGCTCTGGAAGAACTGGACAGCGATGAGGTTGTCGACTTGAAAGAATGGATGCATATTATCACTGTCGAGTGCCTCGGAGCTGTCGTTCTCTCTTGGTCGCCGGGCTACCTCAAGGACCGGTCTGACCATGGATCCAGTGCCGTAGGGTACTACAACTGGCGGCGAAAGAGCGTTTTCGGACTGTTTCCTGCTCTCGTGGTGGCCGATCTGCACTCGCAGTGGGTTGGGAAAGTCTTTGCCTCGGTGTGGAGGCTGGGCTACGAGCGGCGGCCTGATTTTAAGAATCTGTTTCAGGTAGGTGAAGATTGCACTGTCTACGTTATCTTTTCTTGTAACCAACTTTCCAGTCGGTCGGCCAAAAAGTGTCGATTAGACTGCGCAAGGCGCTGCGGCCTCGTCCCAATGCGGGCGTACATGCCTTCAACGACCTGCTGTTCGACCTGGTGACCCTCCACAAAACGCGGCCAGAGTTCTCAGAGCTCTACCTAAAACGACAGGCCGTGACCAACTTTGGTGCTGGCCACGAGACCATGTGCTCTGCCCTGACGGCCATTATGACCATGATCGGCTCGCACCAGGACGTGTACCGGCGCGTGGCCGAGGAGATCCGCAGGGCCAGTCTCAAGAAGACTCCAGTCAACTCTGCCCGCGAGGCTGCTGAGCATTTGCCGTTTGCATGTGCCAGCATCAAAGAAGCCCAGCGATTACACCCAGCCATTGGCATGTCTCTATCGCGAACTGTCCCCGCCGGTGGAGCTGTCATTGATGGACACTACCTTCCTCCCGGTACAGTAGTCGGATGCTGTCCAGCTGCACTGCACCGCTGCGAGGACATCTTTGGCCCGGACGCGGACACGTTCCGCCCTGAGCGGTGGCTCGAGTGTGGGCGTGAAAAGCGAATCGAGATGGAACGGGTCAACCTGACATGGGGAGGCGGCTCGCGGTCGTGTCCTGGGCGCTACTTGGCCGAGATGATCGTCTACAAGACGGTGATTTCACTGGTACAGTCGTTCGACATTGAAGCCATCATGCCGCCAGCCGACCAGATCCAGTACTACTTTTTGGCAATGTTGACAGGTGCAAGGGCAAGGTTTAAAGAGGCCGGGGAATAGCCATTGATGTGTATAAATTTATAAAAAGGTATTATTGTGTAATTAAAAGAGAGTCTGTATTAATAGTTTTGAATTTGCCTTGAAACACATATTCTTGCAAAGACAAAGACGATGCCTTTTTGATGGATTCCTGGCCCTGTATCTTCTTCTTTTCTTTCCCCTTACCACACAACACCCGTGACTTGCTTGATCTTCTTGACGTTGACGTCCTTCCACATCAGGATCGACACCAGCGTGATGCTGTACAAGCACGTCGCCGTGATCAGCATCAGCCGCTGCGTGTCGCCGTACGCCTGGTTGATGGCCGTCCGCTCGGGCGAGCCGACCGGGTACGAGCTCTGCACGGTAATGTCGCCGTAGATGGATGTCAGCTGCGACTGCGCCGAGGCCGGCAGGTACCTGGCCAGGCGGTTGGGGAAGATGCCCGTCCACATGGCGGCCGCAATGGCCTCGCCGATGCCGCCGGCCACGTACGCCACGAGGCCCTCCATGGCCAGCAGCTGGGGGATGTGCTGGCGCGACGACACGGCCATGACCGTCATCTGCTCGCAAATGACCAGGATGCCACCGCCAAAAGCAATAAAGATCTGGCACATGACAATGTAGCCAATGTGCGAGTCGGGCTGCCGGAACTTGACCATGAGGCCGACGCCGAGGGCGGTCAGCGGGAAGCCGAAGAAGAGGGCCTGCCACTTGATGCGGCCGTTGACGAGGATAATAACGCCCATGACGAGGGCGATGAAGCAGCTGCCGACGGTGTAGATGTTGGAGATGTACTGTTATTGTTAGTGTGTTGCGCGCAATTGAATATAGTACGGCTTGCGGTGCTTACAGTAGCATGAGCAACGCTCTGGTTAAACACCACAACCAGGAACGAGTAAAAGTAGCTGTCCCAAATGTACCAGGCGCAGTAGATGCTGGCCACCATGGTGTAGGTGAAGACGACGGTGCGGTTCTTGATCAGGACCCAGGGGATAAACGTAATCGGCGCCAGGAATCTCTCCCACAGGCAGAACGCAACCACCAGCAGACCGCCAAAGACGAGGAAGCAGACGATCAGGGGCGACCGCCAGGTGTTGGACTGGTACGAGTAGATGGCGAGGGCAAGCAGGAACAGGGCGAGGCCGGCGGCCAGCAGGAGAATGCCAACAATGTCAAACTCCTTGGCATAGTACAGCACGTTCTGCGCAAACGTCCGGTTGCTCTTCTCGCGGCGCACCAGACCCATCTTCTCAGCCTTGCGCTGGTTAAAGTAAAAGATGCAAAACAGCGGCACGGTCACGGCCGGGTACACAATAGCCCAGATGCCCAGGCCCCAGCGGAAGCCAATCTTGGCCAGCGCGCTCTGGGCGGCCGGGCCGTACGCCCAGGTGGTGGCCAGGTACGGCGACGACGAGAAGGCAATCATGAAAGCCCGGCTCTTCAGCGACGACGTGTCGGCAATGAAAATGGTCGTGGTGAAGTCGAGGCCGGTGTAGCCGATGCTGTAAAACACCTGGGCGGCAGCGTAGGTGTTGACATTGTTGCAGCCGGCCATCATGACGACGCCCATGGTGATGCAGACGATCATGAGGCCAAACGCCTGGGGACGGCCCCAGATGTTCATGAGCTTGGCGTACGGCAGCTTGATGAGGCCGGACATGACGCTGGCAACGATGCTGATCGTGGGGGTGAGCGAGTGCATGTCGAAGCTGCTGGTGACGTAGACGTTCATGGTGCTGATGATGCCAGACGAGAAGGCCTGCACGAACGAGAGAAGCCAGATCCTGCGCTGTTAGAAGAGGAACTTGACGCAAGGCTGCATGCAGGTGTACCTACATGATGTACGCCATGACCAGGTGCTGTTTAGTCCAGGTCTCGGTCATGGCCTTGGCGGCCTGGATACCCGGCTCGAACTCGTGGCCGGTCTCGTCCTTTTCCACCGAATCGGTCGACTTGTTGTCCATCATCTCCTTGGACTCGAAGCCGGCCGGGGCGGCCTCGTTGTCGGCCGGCCGCGGGTCCTCGGCAATCTCGGGCTCCCCTGCGGAAGTGGTGAAGGGAAGCTTGAACTTCATGTTGTTTGTTTGGTGTTGGTGTTGGTCTCAAGTGTCCAGTGCCAAGTGTCAAGACACAGCCAAGGAGTCCGGCTTATATGCAAAAAGATAAAAAAGTAAAGATCAGCAAGGCACAGAAACAAAACAAAAACAAAAGATAATCAGATGGAGATAAAAGACGGCTTTATAGGAGATCGTCCAAGACCCAGACTGGGCTGGTCCTGGCCCGACCTCGAGAACAAAGACCCAGCCAGCTCCACGACCCAGTCCCACGTCCGATCCCACAGCCCAGTCAAGACCACGACCCGGTCCCAGTCCCACAGAACCATTTTTTCTCTCCCACCCTTGAAATTGTCGCGTCTCCTGGCCACTTGGGTGCTTCTGGGCAAGGCCACCGTGCAGGACGGCCCGGGCGAGATCTTTTTGGAGCCCTGTGGTTGTCTCCACTCCCCACGCATGACAGGGGGGTAGAGAGAGAGGGTCCCAGGATGTGGCCAATGTGCATACATAGTATGGCCCATACTACCACCACTATGTAGCATGACAGGCAAAATAGTGCGTTCGTCTCGAAAAGGAAAGAGGGACTTACGTAGTACAGTAGCAATGTCCGGAGTTAACTGGCGGAGAACTAGGAGACTAACACGTCCCATCCCAAGTTTGGAATCATTCTATAAAATGCCAAGTGAAAAAAACAAACGTCCTAGGAGACGAGTTTGCAGAGTGTTTTTTTGTTGTGGTTTTGGAGTCTTCTTGAGCATAGCATGCTGGAGGACATCACAAATGAATGCAGTACCTTGCAGTGTTTCTTTCTACGCTTGGGGGATACTACTTTATGCAAACTTTGCATGGCTCTCACAAAGTGGCAATATTGCAACTTTTGGGGGGTAATCTTATCAGATCAATGGACGTAACGTATTCTGACCAGCCGGTGCATGGGCACAAATGTGGAACTAGACATGGACGATCGGATAACTTTCTTTAGCACTGGTGAGCACCCACTCACCCTGTCGTCCCTGCTATTACGTTTGGCTGGTACGGGTGCTTTTCAAAAAAGAAGCCTCCGAGCTCGCATTGTTCCAATTGAGCAGTCAAGTCCGTTGCACGTTGTAGGGTAGTGTTTGTCGTCAGCAGTAGACAGGGGAGGGGGGGTGTATGGGGTGAGCTAATTGGCCTCCTCCCAAGACTAAACATCTCATAATCAGAAAAAAAGCATTCGGTCCAAGACGTCCAAGACCCGTCCAAGACATGCTGCAAGGCCATGACCAAGAGCCGGGCCAAGAAGGATGGCCACGTACTCTTGGAAAGCTTAGCAGGGCCGTCCGGGAAAAGGTTTTTTTTCTCTTTTCTTTTCCATCACTTGTCCCATTTTTTATTATCTGTGCCTTCCTGTGTGGCACATTCCGAAAGTGCAGATCTGGTCTAGACCATGCATATCTTGATCGACTTTTTCATGTTTTTCAACTTTTGTATCGTCGACCACCTCGACAATGTACCACGTAAATGCTCTTCATTTTCGTAATTGGCTGTTGAAATCTCTCACCACGATCCTGCTCGTGTGTGTCCTTGCAATGCCGTTGAAATATGAGGTGGAGCAGGCCCCCGCAAGCCCGCAACTCGCTCTCGACGGATTCGTGTTAGCATGTGAAATTTTTTACCGCCAACTTGGGTCAAAGTTTCGGCGTTGGTGCTTTTCGGTCGTCAGCACGACAGTTGTCGCCTGAATCCACACCACCCTTTTTTGATGTACTACCTGGAGCAGACAAAACTAGCAAGTACATTGTCCACTGCAACACACCCTTGAACGATCTGATAATAATTCCTGCAAAACAAATGGCAGAACATCCAAACCCGCGTGTGGGCGTTGCGTCTGTCGTGAGACGTCCCTCGGGACAGTTTGTTCTTGGGAGAAGAAAGGGCTCCCACGGAGTCGGTGCGTGATGTCACGATATTGTGTCTTTTTGACTATATATATGCCTAAAAAAGGTCAACAGCGTTAACACTACCCAATAGGAAAATGGCAGTTTCCCGGCGGCCACCTCGAATTCGGAGAAGACGCTATGGAGTGTGCCGAGAGAGAGGCCCTGGAAGAGACCGGCCTGGTCGTCCGAGCAGTGGGTATCCTGGCTGTGACAAATGACATCTTTGAGTCCGACAACAAGCACTATATCACTTTGTTTGTTGCGTGCGTCTGTGACGAAACCGCAGAGCCCAAAGTGCGTACACATTGCTGTTGCATTCCTTTTGCGTCATCTCCTCTCGCTTATGATTATCGTGCTTTTCAATATGTCGATAACTTTACTGACACATCCTTCTCTCTCTCCAGAATATGGAACCGACCAAGTGTGAGGGGTGGTATTGGAAAGACTGGGATGAAATAAAGGAAATTGCCGCAAAGGGCCCCGATGACCCCAACGGCGCATTCCTGCCCATCATACACATGACCCAGCAGGTAGACAAACCGCTCTGGACGGGCCTGGATGCCCAATGGAAGTGAAGGGCGAGGGCGAAAAGCAAAAAAAAAGGACGCGTAGGCACAATCCACGAGGACTCGTTCCCTGTCCGATGGAAAATAGAAGACTGTCTTTTTTTTCCTCAAAAGTGACAGCGGGTACCTTCTTCCGACCCCCTTTCATCCCACTAGCTCCGTGTGAGACGATCACGTTTTCAATACAAGTTAGTTTCGCCGAGAAATGACCAGGGGCTGTGTAAAGAGGCAGATGAAGAGCAAGATGCACGATGAGTTGAAGAGAAGAAGCCAAAAGAAAACCGCTTGGCAGACTTTCATTCCTGCGAGTATATAGATGCCCGAGGGGGACTGCCCATGGAAATACAGCTCTTCAGCTCCTTTTTGAGTGTAAACCCGGCATACTAATGTAAGCTGGGCGTTCTCGTAAGACGGACAGAACAAAAGGCAAATGTGAGGCAAGCCCAAAGTCGGGGCCTGCGGTCCCCCCAAAACGGGCGGGACCCATAATATTTAAGCTATCTAAGCTATCGTTAGCTCCCTCGGTTAGATGTGCCGCCCGCTGCAACACTGAGGGTCCCCTGCCAGGGAGCAAAACGCCCTAACTGACAGGTGCCGAAGCATGGAAATTGGAGTCCCCAGTTTGTCGTTTTGTCCTCGTACTCCGTGTTCCGTAGTTTTTTGCTATTTTTTTTTGCCCCCCCTTGCTGGCAGAATAGTGGCACGACGCATCCCGCGCTGCATTACGGGATTGGCTTTCGATTCGAGAGTGATTTTTACGTATCTCTTTGAGCTTTGCATTACGTGCAGAATTAGAGGGCCCAGTGCTGTAGTGTAAATCGAAATCGAGACCAGTAAATAAAGACTACTATTCACGTGACCGCGCGCACGGACCAGATGTCGCATTTTTGCCATTACGTCTGTCAGCCACTACGCCTGCCTGGCGGCGTCAACTGCAGGACAATCAGATACGGGTAAACACGTTTTGCGCCAGACCACCCACGCCACGCCTCGACAGAAAATATGGATCCGGGACGGGCTGCTATGATTGCAGGGCGAGGGGCGCCGAGCCGGAGAGATGCAACAGCGCCAGTGCGAGACCCGAGGAACCGGGTTTCCAAGCCCCAGAGCCATGGACCACCCAGCAACGGCCGAGGAGGGCGAGACGGGGAATACCGCGGTCGTGGTCGCGACGGGGGAGACCGTGGTGGCCGAGACCGGGACCGTGCCCGGGGCAGCCCCCAAAAGACCACCAACACGAGCTACATGACCGAAGAGCAGCTGTCCCAACGGTTCGTTGCCGAGGAGGACAAGTTTGTGCTGCGGCAGTCCAAGAAAAAGGCCGACATCCGAGTCCGCGAACGCCGGGCCAAGCCAGTCGATTTTCTGGCGTTCCACCTGCGGTTCATCGACCAAGACCGCGACGTGCTCGACGACGACGACGACGACGTCGAGATTACCGTGCCGCTGCCCGAAGAGGTGCTGGAGGCTGCCTCGGCGAGACAGCTAAAGGAGCTGGAACAAGATATCAAGTCGTTCAAGACGCTGGAGAAGAACGACAAGAACCTGGAGTACTGGACGGCACTGCTGGCCCTGTGCCGGGAATACGCCGACAAGTATGGTCCCCAGGGGCACCAGGAAGAACGGCTGATCGGGTCCGTGGCCAAGGACATTGACGGCATCCTGAGCCCCAAGTCGCTGGCCCAGCTGGAAGCACTGGAGAAGCAGATCCGGGCCAAGCTGGGGTCCGACGAGCCCATCGACACCGACTACTGGGAGCAGCTGCTGCGGCGGCTCAAGGTGTGGAAGGCCAAGGCGACAATCAAGAAGATTGACGAGGCCGTGGAGGCCAAGCGCATGCAGCTGCTGGCCGAAGACGACCCGGAAAAGGCAAAGACCCGTAAGACGGTCAAGGGCCAGCAGATGGAAGTCGACAATGAGGAGGAGGAGGAGGAGGAGGAGGACGGAGACGACGGCGATGACCGACAAGGGGCCTCTGGTAGAGCAGCGGCACCGCCCAGGTCCGATACAAACCCGTTTAGCAACAAGGCCGAGGCCGCGCCGCCGCCGGGCACGGCGCGGTTTGCGACAGTGAGCAACGAGGACTTTTCGCAGGCGACCAAGGCGCTGTACGAGCGGGAGGTGGCGCGGGGCGTGGGGGAGAACGAGGAGATTTTTGCGGCGGAGGAGGTGGTGGACACGACGTCGAAGCCCAAGTGGGCGGACAAGTACCGGCCGCGCAAGCCGCGGTATTTCAACCGCGTGCAGATGGGCTACGAGTGGAACAAGTACAACCAGACGCACTACGACCACGACAACCCGCCGCCCAAGGTGGTGCAGGGGTACAAGTTCAACATTTTCTACCCGGAGCTGATTGACAAGATGAAGGCGCCGACGTACCGCATCATACGGGAGGGCGGCCGGCGGCGGGGCGAGTCGTTTGCGCCGGCGGGCGAGGAGGACACGTGCCTGATCCGGTTCTCGGCGGGCCCGCCGTACGAGGACATTGCGTTCCGGATTGTGGATCGGGAGTGGGACTACAGTGCCAAGCGGGAGCGCGGCTTCAAGAGCTCGTACGAAAAGGTGAGTTGTGTTCAGGGACGAGGTGCTATTGCATGGTTGACATGGACTGACCAGAACAGGGTATTCTTCAGCTTCACTTCCAGTTCAAAAAGGTAAGCTTTCTCTTGACGTTTCCAACATTGTACAAGGCCTTGACTAACAGTATTCCAGATTTACTACCGCAAGTGATCTTGCTCAACGCGGCCGGGTGTTGCCAGCATTGTTGTGATATGTCTGTCAGCATGCCAGAACAGACACTTGGACAACGAGGCATCCGTTAGTGAAGGAATTATGTGACATTAGGAAAGCATTGATGAGTTTTGATACCAAGTACAATAGATATTAGCATTTTGGAATAAAAGTCTGCAAAACAGGATAAACACAACATTATCCAGGAATCAATAGTCATTTTTCAAAACAAATCAAAACCCAGAGTAAAATTTGTAAAAAGTTTTACAATTTCAAGATTTTAATTCTTTTTCTTTTCATTTGATACATTAATTCCAAAGTTCTGGTCATTATTTTCATTTCAGTTCATAACATTTCATATCCTAAATAATACATCACACTAAAACTTTCTCTTTTTCCTGACTGGGGCGGCATGCCGTACAACAGTCTGCTGGATGACTTCCTCTCGCTTCTTTTCTGCATCGGCGTCTTTCTTGGGTGCTTCTGGTTGTTTGGCCAACGTAGAATCCTGGCTTGCAGAGTCTTTAGGCTCAGTCTTTACAGGATCCTTCATTGGGACGTCCTTGTCCGCAGTGGCTTGGGACTTTGCAGCAGCAGCTGATGCTTTTCCTCCGATTTTACCAAGGCCACGTCTTGGAGGCGGCTTGGCAGGTGACGGTTGAGGCGGTGTTGGTGATGGAGACCGTTTTTGGCTGGCTTCCTTTGGTTCTGGGACGTCCTTGTCTCCTGGCGGCGGCGACGCCGTAGAATCAGTCTCTGAACCGTCATCGGCTGACCGTTTGGCAGGCTGTGTCTCCTTTGGATGGTCGTTTGACAACGGAACGTCTTTGGTTGGCAAGGGGGCAGCCTCTGCTGAGCTTGGCGGTGGTGGAGTGCTAGACTTGGTCCGCTGACTGGCTGCCGGCTTCTTCCCGATGGCTCCTAACCGGCCGATGCCTCCAATCTTGTGTTTTGGTGCGCTGCTTGTGGCTGTCTGAGATGAAGATGCCGACAAAGGCTTTGCATCTTCTGTTGGTTCCTTCTTTGGCTGCTCTTTTGATGGCTGGCGACGCCGGGGAGAAGTATTCGCCTCGAACGAGTCCTCTTTTGCAATGACTGGAGTCTCCCGTGGCTTTGGAACAGGCTTATCGTCCGAGTCGTCGTCCTTGCCCGTCAAAGACAGAGGGACAGAACCACCGAGATTTGTCCACCAGTTGTCCAGGTCCGGGTTTGCAGAAAGAGATGCAGAGTCCCACTTCAGCTCGTGGCCGGCGCCGATTCCGTCTTCCAGAGCAAGAGCCAGGGAGTCTTTCTGCTCTGTCGCATTCAGCTGCTTCCGGAACTGCGCCTCGTTGAACGGCCCCAGTCCCTTGACGCGGTCTTCCCACGAGCTCCTGCCGGCTGCTTTCCGCCGGCCGGCCAGCGAGGGGAACACACTTTCCAAGCCGACGCCCATGGCTTCCAGTTTGTCCACGAGCTTGTTGATGATGCCGTCCTTTTCCTTGATGACGTCCAGGAGGAGGGCTGTCTCTTGCAGGCGTAGACTCCTGTCCTGGATGAGAGGCAGCACCAGCTCTGGAGCGATGGACGACAGTGGCGACTTTTTCAAGTACATTGGCCACACCAGCGGTTCAAGTCCTTGGGGTAGAACAGAGGTGACTTCGAGAATCAAGTCTCCAGAGTCCTCCTTGAGCGTGGCTTTCGCATCCGTCCTGTCCTGGGCCGAGACGTCAAACGCCGCCTGGATCTTGCCCAGGAACACGCCCATCTGCTCATTGTCATAGCTCGGGTCGATAGTGGTGTTTTCCTTGAAGGCGCGCATGCATATTTCCCGGCGGCCGAGGCTCTCTGTCCAGACATGGACGAGGTCGGTGACGTGCACCGAGTAGGACGCCTGCTCAAAGACGGCCGACACCAGGAGCGGCGGCACGTCCGGGTGCGTGGCCGGCAGGACATGCCACGATCTGTCCATGGCAAACGTGAATAGTTTTTGTGTTGGTAAGAGTTGACGTTGTTTACTTGTCAACCCTGTCGTGAAGGTGGCCTAGACTTGGGCCAATCACAGGCCAATCCTGCCAGCAAACCCCAGGTGGGGTCCACAGAAGGCTCCCCCCCGCTGAAGGCCTGTAGGAGATTTTAGGCCTGAGATTTACAGCATCATCCTTTTCACATTCTCACCATGGATCTGTTGGAAAAAGTCCCAGTCGAGCATCTCCCGCCAGACTACGCAGTCTACTGCACACTCTTCCGCAATGTGGCCAACTCGGGCTTCCTGCAGTCGCAGCTGACTGCGCGCAACAGCGATTTCGAGTATGCCTTTATCGATGCGTCGACGGTCGTCTCGCGGATACACCTTCTGGCGGCCGTGTACAGAGCTGTGCTGGGACACGCAGGGAACACGCTCAAGACGCCGAATATGCACTCCGAGACTGTCCTGTCACTGAGCCCATCACAAAATGTGAGAAGGCCATCATGTCGCGCCCCTCACCCATCTGTCCGCTTCTCTAACTCAACCCCCAGATCGCCGAGGCATACCGCCGGTATGGCATCACGTCGGCCACCAAAGACGTCCTTGTCGTCAAGATTATCTACAAGGACTCGGACAGCGGCGCCTCCATATGGGAGCACTTGAAAGCCAATGTCGAGGGCACGCCAAGCGAGCCGTCAGACGCCAACATTTGGGCCTGCATAGACGTCGGCAAGATCAAAAAGTATCTCAAGGCCAACAATGTGCCCCAGCTCGCAGGCACGGACGAGTCTGTCACGAGGAAGGAGCTGGAAGTGTGTGCGCTCGGGTCAATGGCGTTGAGGGGGTTTTAAGTATACGAGATAATCTGTTCACGTTGATGGGATTGTGTAAATATTTGTTCATGTTGTCATTACGCTATGTTCTATGATATCCATCATGCAGGATCGTCTATGCACAAGTCCTTTCACGTTTCTACGAGCGGAACCCAATTCTCCGTGCAGGATCGTCCCTATACACAAGTTTCCATCCTCCAAGCATATTATATCCATCATGCAGGATCGTCTATGCACAAGTGTCCATCCTCCAAGCACACTCCTTTCATGCTTCTACGAGCGGAGCCCGATTCTCCGGAGCAGCTCCTTGCCCATGGCCACCTGTCCGTCCTTGGTCCGCTTCACGGCGTCCCGGTTCTCGTGCGCTCGCCGCAGCAGATACTTCATGCACTCGCCGGCCGAGCCCCAGACCAGGTACTTGTACGCCTGCACATTGTCGGCGTTGCCCGAGGCCTTCATGTTTGACACAATCTCGCAGCTGACCTCGTCGGCCATGCCCTGCAGCTGGGCAAAAGCCACGTCCGTCGTCTTGGCCGCGCCAGACTTCATCACCTCCTGTGCGCGGCGCACGCTGTCGGCATTGTGCGATGCCAGGACAAGGCCGACGGCGGGGAAGGGCTGGTCGGACGTCTCCAACGGGGCCGTCCACTCCCGTCTCAGGAGGGCCTCGGCGATGCCGTCAAAAGCGGCGTCCGTGTCGGCTTTCGTGTCGTGGATCAGGTGCCGCGGGTCAGAGCCAATATAGGCACCGCGGACGAGCTTCACGCCCAGGGCAAAGTTGTTCTTTTGTGCGGCGCGGAGGTGCTCTCCGAGCACTTGCGGTGCAGCCTTCAGGTAGGTCTGGTACGTGCCGTAGACGACTGCGCGGCCAGGGGTGTTGTACTTGGCCATGAACTGCAGAGTCAGATCGTCAATGCCGGCCTGGACGGCGTTCTGTTCGGCGTCAAACAGGAGCCGCACATTGCGGGCCACGGCCAGCTGGCAGATGCTGTCAATGTAGTGTTCCAGGAGAGGCGACGGGGGGAGGCGTTCGGTAAGGTTGTAAAGTGTCTGGCGGCCAGAGCCAGTGAATCTGAGTTGTTAGAAAAAGCATTCTAATACTTGGCAAGAAAAGATGGCGGCCTACTTTAAAGCAACAAAATCACCTGGAGAGGCCAGGCGGACAGTCTCTAGTGTCCCTTCGGCCCAGGCTGAAACCTCCTTCTTGTTGGCGGCCTGTCCATCAGGGCTGTTGCACGATGCAAGGTTCTTCTTGTCGCTGTCCTTGAGCACGACCTCCTTGGCATACGCCAGAATGACACCGGTGTAGCCAATGTTCTTGAGGCCATTAATCGTGGCCGTCACTTCAGGCTTATTTTCGCCTGCGCAGAACTGCGCATAAAACGTCTTTTTCAAAAAGAAACGCAGCAATGGGTTCTTATCGGGGTTCAGGATGGGGCTGCTGCTGCTGGCCAGCACTTTCATGGCAGCCAGCGATACAGGCAGGAGTGTGGGTGATGACGATATGGTGGTGGTGGCGAAGGAGCGGAGTACATTGGTCAACGGCAGCAGGGAGAGTGGTGCGGCCGCCTGCTTGTCATGCGGGCTTCTGGGCTCCCGAGGGGGAGGGGGGACGATCCCGGCAGGACCGACGGGTGCGGACGTGCTGGATCGGTTGGTTGTGTGGATGAGCCTCGTGGAGATGCATCGTAACCGGCCAGGTCTTGACTGGAGAATGTGTTTCGACGAGGTAGAGAGCAGAGACGACGATGCCGAGCAAGCCGTCGAGACAGAGGCAGAGGGAGGCATCCTGGCAGGGAGAGAGGGCCCTTTGCCAAGGCAGAGATAGCACGCAGGAGTGGTTTGGAGAAACTGGAGTAGATGGATAACATCGTATCATACAATTCGGACAAACCACCAGGTGGTCTAGATATATATAATTGAGGCTCGGCCACTGGCTGGCCATGCCTCTCCTCCGAACATCGCTGGACAACCCAGCAGACCAGATCGTCGGAAACCGCTTCAACTTTCCCATTAGTCGACGGTTTCGTAATGAATCTGGCATTCAATCTCGGCTTGCACTGTAGGCTAGGAGCAGCAGCCAGAGGCAACGTCCCTTATCAGTGTCACGTGTGCCCAAAATGCCGCTTTTAGCCGCACCTGCTGGGTCTTTGGAGCGACTAGTCGCCCACAGCCAGGCCCCGACGTCGGTCTTTTTGAGATAGGAAAGCCCAGCCAGCGTGCGTGCTGTGTGTTGTAAGTGGGCTTCGGCCTTGCTGCGGGACGGCATTCGTTTCCTTAAGCCGCGACCTGGTGGTGTCGGTGCGCATCTGGGTCCCGTGAGAAGGAATGGAAGCACCAAACGCCCCGAGCAGAGCGGAGATCGTGTGGACAATTGGAAATTGCAGCCGCACAAAAGCAATCCATGACAAACACAATTGCCTATGTCGATTGCGTGTCTGCTGGCGCCGCCGACCCTGCGCCTGAGCCGCCAAATGCCTTCTTTGCGTACTCGACGTAGCCCACAGGCCGGCCACGCATAAGGCTGGCGAGATCCTGCACGCCTCCGTAAGCAAAGCCTACCAAGATAGCCGTCTTTGTTGTACGAGCTGCGGTGGCCAATGGGAACCTGTCTGTAGAAAGCAATCAGCGATCGCGTCCTGATGGGTGTGCGCCAGATTACCGATCTCAGACAACGGCAACGGCATCCGCGATTGGGAAAATGGAGCTAGCACTTACTCCACAAGCTAAAGCCGCCGGCAACCGTCACACAGGCCAGCACACTGTTGGCCAGATCCATCGTGCCTCGATACCTGTCGAACAGCGTTTCGATGCCGACCATGGCCGTCGTCCAAAAACACACCTTGGCCCCCATCCGCAGGCCCTCCCGGACTCCGCTGTAGGCCGCATTGTAGTTCTTGGACTTGTGGTACATGTACCAGCCGGCGGTCGTCTGCGGCAGCTTGTGGGCGTGCTCGGCACGGAACCGCATGGCGCCCATGGTGCTGCCGTGCGCAATGCCGAGACCCAATCCGACTGTGAACGAGGCCACTGTGGCCAGCGGGATCCGGAGGGCATCTGGCATCGAAAGACGTGATTGCGCCCAGAGCCGGTCCACCTCGGCCTTGTTGGCCGTGTCTGGCTCGGGCGCCCTGCCCGGCTGGCTCTTGTCTGCGGTCGACATTAGGACAGAGGGCCAATTCGACGTTTGACTCTGCCAGTGACCCAAACGTAGAGCGGTGTGTTTGATTGCTTGTTGCTGTGACGAATAACCGGCTCGCTTTTGAAAATTCAATGGCTCGACAAATTTTAAGACAGGCACTGTACCGGATTAGTGCATGCCCCGAAAGAACGATATTCCGCGCTTTCTCTTTCAGGCAACAGGACGGGCATGGCAGCAGAACGGTGGACAGAACAGAAAGGCCGACGGAACTTTTGTTTCGCAAACCCGGGCAAACAGGACACGATGGTAAGCCTCCCGGACAGGACGAAACACTGTGCAGCTTGCGCATGCTAACTCCAGCGCAGTCAAGATCCAAAGAGGTAGGGCTGTCCCTGCGCTTCAAATTCGGCCCGCAGACCATCTTCACCTTTGTCGCGCCCGACAAGAAGTTCGCCGACATCACCGTTGAGCTGCTCGACATCCTACGAGACCGTTTCCCGGACGGCCTGGCAGTAGCCGTGCCGTCGCCCGACCGACCGACCCCCGAGCGCATCCCTATCCCTGGCGAGGGCGACGAATACAAGGTGGCCTATGCCCAGCTGCGCAACCCCAAGGAGCCCACGATGGGCTGGCGCAATCTGCACATCACCGGGCCGGAAACGCCAGCAGGCATCAAGGCCAAGAACAACATGGTCCTTGCATTTGTGATCCAAACCGGCGACGACATTGGCACCGACCCAGAGTTTGTGGTCCAGATCCCCGACCCAGAGGAAGAGGATCAATGACGTGGCTGAGACTTGGGGAGATGATCAAGCCATACTGGGTACGGGAGATGAGCAGAGTCTTGAAGGGTTGCTACAAACACCACACTCGTACTGCCAGAAAAAGGAGAAGGCCGCCAATATCTTTCGATATCCAAGCACGGCCACACTGAATGGCCCAAAAACCAAAAAGTCCGGTGTGCTCCAGTGATGGCTCGCCGCGTATTAAAAAGTGGAGACCTTAAAGTCGCGTATTTCATTGTTTAAGCTCCTTTCTCCTTTTTTGATAGAAAGCGGCAGCATTTGCAAAACTAGATAACCACGACAATATCCGACTCTTCTGTCCTCTGTGACGTTTACTTTCCCCCTCCGTGTTATTATTTGCTGCTTTGTGATTGCCCTGCCTGCTGCTGCTGCTCTCCTCCACCTCCACCCTCCGGCCTGTCTCATGAGGATCTTCACATGTTCTCCGTCACGGCCGCGCTTCGCAATGCCTTGCGAATCCTACTCCCCCTTTCGCTGCTGCTGACGGCATACCTCTACGCCTACCCAGTCTTTAACGGCTGCGGCTTCCCAACACCGAGCGGAAATGCTTTCGTCGAGACGGTAAAATACCATGTCCTCGGCAGCCAGCCAGCAGGAGCAGCCCCCTTCCGACTCCTTGCCCTCGGCGACCCCCAGCTCGAAGGCGACACCTCCATACCCAACGCCGACGCCGACTCGTTCCCCCATCTGGAGACCATCCTCGAGTACGCAAAGACCGACGAATACTCCCTCGGCGAGCGGGTCCGCCTGATCCTCCACAATGTGATTGACTTCTGGTTCGAGGACATTCCCAACACGGCGGGCCGGCTGCGGAAGCGGCTGGACCTGTTTGGCAACGACTACTACCTGGCGCACATATACCGGACGGTCAAGTGGTGGTCGGGGCCGACACACATTACGGTGCTGGGCGACCTGCTGGGCAGCCAGTGGGTGGACGATGCCGAGTTTGAGCGGAGGGCCGGTCGGTTTTGGAACAGGGTAGTCAAGGGGGGAGAGCGGGTGGAAGACGAGGTGGCACTCGAGCCGACAGACGGGCAGGTGGTGACTGCATATCTAGGGGACTCGAAGCCGTCGGGCGGAGAGTCGACGGACGGTTCGACAGACAATTC
This sequence comes from Raffaelea albimanens, assembly GCA_002778245.1. NCBI lineage: Eukaryota > Fungi > Ascomycota > Sordariomycetes > Ophiostomatales > Ophiostomataceae > Raffaelea > Raffaelea albimanens. The sequence continues at coordinate 279,653 of PCDJ01000001.1, forward strand.
ACCAGTGGTGGGCTCTGGATCAGCTGGCGATTGGTCCCGCAAGATTATCAACGTCGTCGGAAACCACGACATTGGCTACGCCGGCGACATCACCCCGGAGCGCCTCTCCCGCTTCGAGCGCCTCTTTGGCAAGGCCAACTACGAGCTCCGCTTCGTCATCCCCGCCGCGGCCCTGTCCCCAGAAGCCGCCGCCAGCCTCTACGACGAGACGTCCAACCCGGACTCGGACCGCGTCCTGCCCGAGCTCAGAATCGTCAACCTCAACGACATGAACCTCGACACCCCCGCCCTCAGCTCCGACATCCAGGACAGCACCTACAGCTTTATTAATGGCGTCATCAACACGGCCAAACCAGTCGAAACACGGGGGCACTTCACCGTCGTGCTCACACACGTGCCCCTCTACAAGCCCGAGGGCACCTGCGTCGACGCCCCGTACTTTTCGTTCCACGAGCACGACGGCACCCTCAAGGAGCAGAACCAGCTGAGCCAGGACGCCAGCAAGGGGTTCCTGGAAGGGATTTTCGGGATGCACGCCGACTCGTCCGCGCCCGGCCAGGGCAAGGGCCGCAACGGTGTCGTCCTCAACGGCCACGACCACGAGGGTTGCGACACGTACCACTTTGTCAACCAGTCCCGCAAGACTGATGACGACACCGAAGCGGCCTCCTGGGAGACTGTCCGGTGGCTGGCTGCCCAGCGGGACGGCATTGTGGGCGGCGACAAGCTGCCGGGGATGCGCGAGATCACGGTGCGCAGCATGATGGGTGATTTCGGGGGCAACAGTGGGCTGTTCAGTGCGTGGTTTGACGAGGCGGCGTGGGAGTGGAAGTACGAGTTTGCGACGTGTCCGCTGGGCAAGCAGCACTTTTGGTGGATAGTGCATGTGGTTGACCTGATTGTGGTGATTGGGATCGGGCTGTACGGGCTGGCGGTTGCGGTTGAGGGATTGCTTGCAGGGCCATCGCCAGTCCAACAAGCCAACGGAAAAGTGCCGGACCAAAAGCTGAGCAGCGCAGACGAGAAGAGCAAGATTTGAAAGCCCCTGTTTTAACAAGGGAAAACCGCATAATTATTTTGGGCCAGGTTAGGTTGGGTTTGGTTGGGTTCGTCTCTTTTTGTCGTCATTGCTGTACATATGTAGCATATTTTCCTTTTTTGTTTAGACCATTCCTTTTCTCAAAAGTAACAGGCATACCCCTTTCTTTGTTTAACGCTCCAATTCATTCATCTGTATTTTTTTTCTTCTTCTCACTCTCCTCGCTCCCAAGGATGATATTATATGTGATGAAAGATAAAGGCATGGCAACCCACCATGCTTCTATGGGTATGGGCCTCTTTTACAGTATCTAAATACAGTTTATATGCGAATAGTTTTGAGTCCCGCCGCCATGACGAGCTGTTGTGGACCAATACTCCCAGCTCGCCCCCTTTTTTAGAAGACGGAAAAACAGCCCACATATATATGAATGTCCTTGCTGGTCTTGTCCCCTTGCTTTTTTTTTTTTTTTTTTGGAATCCGCAAACAACGCTTCTATCATAAGTGTCCCATTGACCACATCCAAATGCCGCCGCCTTGAAAATAAAGGAACAAAAGAGGACAAAGAGGACAACCAAAAAAAAAAAAAAAAGAGAAACCGTAAAAACCTTGCCTTGCCCGGAACCAGGACACAAAGTCAAGAGAGCGCGAGACCGAGAGCGAGACCACCAGAAGACACCGAGTTGTTGTGTTTGTATGAGTAGAGAGTCGAGATTAGCATCCTTGCTTGGACATTGTGTGTTGCTGGGCAAGCCATGGCGCATGCCATTACTCGCGCCAAGACTTGCCAAAGAGCCGTGTGTTTCACCACCATCAGCAGTAGATGCCGAAATTACTGCTTCTGGTCGGTGCTGGCTTGTGCCTGTGCCTGGGCTGCCTCTGCAGCTGCGGCTTCCGCCGGAGAAGACGCTCCGCCCACGAACCACCCTGCAAACGATTGCTTCACGCTTTGCATGGCTTCTTGCTGCATCTTCTCCTGCATCTCCTCGTCCTCCTTGAGCCACTTTGCGCCGTTCTCGCGGATCTCCTGCTGCATCCGCTCAAAGTTGCGCTGGCCCCGCTCGCGAGCAATGTCCTGGAGCATCTTGCCCTGGGCAAACTGCTCAGCGACATTTGGCTCGCCATCTGGCGGAACCATCAGGCTCAGGTTGCTGGTCTTGAGACCCAGCATGGATCCCAGGCTGGCGATGCCGCCCTCGCCCTGGTGGGGGTGCTTCTTGCGGTGGGCCTCGAGCTGCTTCTGGAACTCGGCCCGCGCAATGGCTTCCCTACGGGAGAACTCTTGTGGGATGTTCTTGCCGTCAAAGGACTTGAGGACCTGGCGGACATCGCCGTACTGCATGGTGTAGACGTATTCGAGGAAGGGGATGTACGACACCAGCTCAGTGTCCTTCGGGTCGCCGGTCCACTTGGGTAGGACAATGGCGTTTTCTGGCTGGGCGCGCACGTAGTTGGGATCGCTGTCCATGATGATGACCTTGGACAGATCACGGTTCAGGTATGACAGGTCCTGTGGGTGTTAGTGACTGTCCTCCTATTTTTGTTTGATTTTATACATTGCTGCTTACCTTGAGAATCTCGCCATCCTTGTACTTGGTGGCTTCACGGTACAAGGGGAAGATGACGAAGCGGTAGGGGTCAAGTCGCTTGATAAGCGGCTCGCCCATGGCGTAGGGGATGGTGGTAAAGAACACCAGTTCGTAGTACTGGCTCAGGTACTGGATGAAGTAGTCTGCGCCGGGCCGTTTTGCGATCCGCCAACCGTGCTCACGTGTCCACTCGGTGTGGATGAGCAGATCCTCAACACCAATGACCAGGGTGTAGGGCCGGCCGTAGACCGGGTCCGGGTCGGGCAGGAGCTTCTCGAAGGCGGGTTCGTGGTAGTAGGACAAGAGTTCGCGGGTCCGGGTTGAGGCGCGGTCCCACCAGAGGCCGAGACCCCATCCATTAGGAACACTGGGGTGTTTTGCTGCCTCTTCCTCGTCCCAGTCGCGGCCTGCATAGACGGTGAGGGCCAGACCCAGACCAAACGAGGCTGCAAACATGTAGTTTGCGTACTTCTGGCGCCGCTTCTCGGACGACGAGATATATGCCGATGCCGGCAGCTCGCCCTTTCCGCCGCCGCTCGATTCTGCCATCTGCTGCAGCGCGCCAATGGCCTGCTTGTCGGTTGCCCCCGCAGTTTCGTACTCTAGGGTGGAGGGGATACCCTGGGTGAGATCGGGGAGGGGCGCATGCTGCTCGGGTTCTGCTGGCTGCTCCGGTTGTGCGCCGCCGGGAGAGGCAGGGTTTTGTGCGGTATCGCTGGCGGCTTTGCTGTCGGACTCAGAGGGTGATTCGGAGGATGATTGAGAGGGGTTTCTTGGGGTTTGTTAGCAACTATGGCCGCGGGAGCTGGTGGGAATTTGCCGGAGGGAGGCATTCTCGTCGAGCTCCAATTGGATGGAACATTGGAAGGGGAACAAAGGAACCTACTTGTTGGGGTTCTCCGGCTGGGTGAACCGTGACTGCTGGCTCAAGAGGGCGCCGGTCCGCGTCGAGAAGGGATATGACGAGGGCAGTCTAAAGGGAATCCTTGCCGAGTTGGCGGCGGTGGTCTGTTGCCGGGCAGAGGCCAGTAATGGCGCCCGCAGCTGGCGCGCTGCCGTTCTGAAAATCATAGCCATGCCTGAGGTCGAAGTTGCTGGTGCAACATCTGAAAGCCAGAATTTCCAATGCCGCGGCAGCTGTGCTGGGAGGTGATCATGACGATTGGGCCACACAGAGGAACCACGCGAGGTCGCCCTTTAAAAAAATTTAGTGTAGTGCAATCCTGTATGGAGGGGCGAATCTCTGCCCGCCAACGAAGCCCCGGAGTTTTCTTGTTCCCACTCCGCACGGTGGAAGCTCATGGCAATTCCATCGCAATAAGTCGCACGTGATCGCGCCCCCCGCTTTTGCATCATATCCAGTATCGGCTTTACAGGGAGCCGGCCGCGTGGACGAGCCCCCCCAAGGAACCCCAGGGCTCGCGTGCCAACCCATATTTCTGCCATTCTCCTGCCATCTCCCCCCAAGACTTCTGACGACGGAAGCCTGCCCTTTTAATCTTTTTCTTTTTCTCTTGTCCCGGAAGCAGAGCTCCCGCTGGGTTTTTGGCTGCACGGTTGAACTGGCCAGTCGATTCTTTTAGTCTTGCTCTTTGCCTCTTTTTCGCCGCCTCGCCGCCTTTTTGCCCCATCGACGATCTGACACTTCTTTCTGCCCCCCTCCCCGACCGACAGATCTGCCGGCACAACACCTGCATATTCGTTCCATGCCTGCCCTGTTCACCACCTCTGTTCTTCTCGCCATGGCCGGAGCGCATGCTGCATACTAGGGGGTGGCTGGCCACCCGTCTGTTGAACTGCTATCTGCAACTCACGATGGGGCCACACTCCGAGCTCTACACACTGCCTAGTTGCCCATATCGAGCTTATCGTGGATTTCTAAGCCTTTTTCGTCCTCACTTTGAGTGATCAGCAAGCACTTGTGCTCTTGCATCAAGCGATCGAGCGATTCCTTGCATCGGCAAGCGAGTCTAATTATTGGGAACTATTCCCCATTTTTGGTTCTGTGATTAATACCAGAACGAACGTCACGGAAGACCACCACCCCTGGTCAGTGGAAACGACACACACGCCATGGCTAAACGGTCTCGGGCAAGGCCCTCACGAGCCAGCGGAGTAGCATCCGCGCCTGTTGCTGTTCGGGCCAGCTTTCTGACGGTCACCGCCCCTGCAGTCGAAGCCGCAGCCGCCGCCGCCGCCGCTGCATCTAATGCGGCAGCCAGTGCAGCAGCCAACGGAGACAACACATCCGATGGAGACGACGACGGCGACGACATCCTGATACCCATGGGCCACCTCTCCCTGGATGATCCCGCCGGCCAGCAGCAGCAGCTGATGGCTGCCGAGACTGGCGCCTCTTCGGATGGACACCCCACGGAGGAACCGGTCAAGGCCCTGCGCTTCTTTGACCTGCCGTCGGAACTCCGCGTCAGGATTTACCAGTACCACTTTGCCGGTATCGAGCAGGTCCTGGATCTCAGCCCGGACAACTACAAGACGGTCCTCAGGAGACTGGTCCTGCTCCGGACATGCCGCCGGGTGTACCTCGAGGCATCCCATTACTTTTACAGCACCCACACGTTTCGCATTTTCCCGACACACCCGGGCAAGTTCTTCAAGACGAGGAGGCCGCTCCTGGTGCGGCTGTCAACACGGCAGCGCACGCACATGACCCGCCTCGAGCTCCGGCTAGGTCCCGGGTTCAACAGGCCGCCCAAGTGCTGGGTGGTCACCGACAAGCTGGGCCTGGCCGAGTGCGTCAATGTGCGCCGGATCAACGTATTTGTGCAGCTGGACCCGAGCCACAGCTGGCTGGACGGGTTCCGCAAGCCGGGCCACTACGAGGCGTTTTCGTGCAACCTGCTGGACGACATTCTCAAGGAGGCGCCCAATGTGGAGGTGGTCGAGTTTGACGGGTACGAGAGCGTGCGCAAGAACTGTCCAATGATGGAAGGGCTGATCAAGGTGACGCGGAGCCACGGCAAAAAGATAGCCTGGGGGCCGAGGAACGGATGGACCGATGCGGATGACGAGGGCCACGGCTCTAGTGGTCCTGGTGGTGGTGGAAATACGCGGGCACTGCCAGCGCCGCCGGCGCCGATGCTAGGAGGACACAATGGAGCGGCCGAAGTCGCCGCTGTTGCGTAAAGGGACACAATATCGTTACTACGATTTGGGAAACTCGTGGAATGGCACGGGTCACTTTTGTTTTTGGAGGAGTTTTGACGGTTTGCAGCCCTGGGTTTTGTATATTGATTTACGTATCTATGAGAATGAATTGTATCCAGCTGTCTGACGGCCCGAGTGGCATAATCTTTTATAAGTGCTTCGGTTTCGGCTGTTTGGTCGAGAGCGCCTGGTCGTCCGCAGTGGCGGTACAGCATCAGCAAGCCATGCTTTTAGTACGCATCGCCAGTCGTTGTCCAGGCCCGGGGCTCCAGAACTACTATTTAAAGACTCGAGAATGGCATTTCAAATGTTTTCATGCATCCAAGAATTCCACTCTGATATGCAGTTCTGTTGGCTCTACAACTTTGCTCTCTATCAGAGACACCCTTGTCGACGGCCAAAAGGCGTTGGGATTACGGTTGGACTAATTATCGTCACCCCTCGTTTCCCGGCCGGAAAGGGCAACTCGTGCACGGTCACTAGATAGAGAGAACGCCGCCCGGGGGTTTTAACGCTGAACTGGCAGTATCCTGGCTTGTTTCTACCGGGGAAATAACCTGGTGATGCCTCTGATAAGCTGCCAGTCAGCCCTGACACAGAGGAGGTGAAACCCCCCCTCGCATGGATATCTGCCACTGATACCTACTGAACCCAACATGTCATCTACTTCCTCCGCTGTGGACAACAACAAAGTCAAAAACACAATGGCCGGCTCCGGCAAAGAAGCCGTCATGCTGGGCCGGCGCCGTGTGCACGGCCACCCTGGCCGCCCCCGTCCTCATTCACCCCTGGCAGACGTACCTGTGCTACGTCACCGAGGCGCTGGTGACCATGGTCCCGGGCCTGCTCGAGTCGGTCCTGCCGCGGTTCGGCAGGGCCATCATGACGTACATGGCCTGCGTCCAGCTGCTGATTTTCATTGCCTTTTTTGCCGCCCCAACGAGTTCAGCTCGCTCATCTCGGCGGGCATCATCTTGCAGTGCCTGAGCTATGCGCTGCCGGTGGTTCTCGTGCTGTCGAGAGGCGGTCGGCGTTCAAGCGCGGTCCGTTCTAGATGTCTGGCTTCAGCCTCGTCTGCAACATTGAGCTGATCCTCTGGACGACCGTGGCCACGGTCATTTACTGCTTCCCGTACTACAAAAAAGTCGTCGTCGACGAGATGAACTACGTGTCGGTCATCGTTTGCGGATTCCTGACCATGTTCATGGCCATCTGGGTGCTGTATGCACACAAGAGATGGACAGTCCCAGAGGCAATCTTTTAGATGGGAGAATGTGGCGATGGGCAGTATTTATTCAGACAAGACCGAATTAATGGCAAGAGACATGTTTTGTCAGTTCCTTTGATCTCTCACTGCCACTTCCTGTTTAATTTTTCTGTTTCTTCAACACGCAAGTTTTTGCTTCACTGTTTTCTTCTTCACATCCGGGGCAAGCCCTAGAAAGCAATGAAAAAAAAAAAAGAAGTTGTGTGATCGCGATCAAGCCAAAACAGGCTGAACACGGTCAAGAAAAAGCATCTGGGAGATCAAGCGTCAGCGGGAATTGGGGAAGGAATACTCACTGTTGAAAAAAAAAAAAGACTCTCTGCGGGAAATACGCCGGCACACACTCGGGGATGATTTCTCGAGGGGGCTCGCGGGGGCCTCGATCATCAGTACCTCGCTATTGCCTCTTCGCCACTGGGCACCGTCCGAGCCAATCGGTCCGGGGGACGATGCAGCTTGATGACCGCATTTCACAGAAGAGCATATCAGTGCTGGGAGAGGAAGAAGAGTGCAGGTGCACCTGCACCTCCCTCCTGCTCTCAGCACCGTCCAGGGACCAAAGACCGACGGGAGTTCCATGTAGATTCCAGGATCCCTACAGGCTGCCTCCCCGCCAGGCACCCATTCACTCTACCCCGGGGGGTAAAGGAATGCGTGCCTGGCGGGGATGACACTGCAAAGGATAGTCCCCGGTCCCACGCCATGGCCGCCAAGATCCTTTCAGTGTGAGTGTGCATTCTCTGGAGTGTGAGGTACGGCGTCCATTCCCACAGAGAGCAGTGGTCAGCTGTCGAGATGTCGGAGTTGTCGTCGGGTCTGGTGTGTCAGTCAACTGTTTGGTTTGGTTGTTCATGAGAGCAGGCCACTTACTTGTCGTCGTTGTGTCGTCGTTGTGTCGTCGGAGTTGTCGTCGGGTCTGGTGTGTCAGTCAACTGTTTGGTTTGGTTGTTCATGAGAGCAGGCCACTTACTTGTCGTCGTTGTGTCGTCGGAGTTGTCGTCGGAGTTGTCGTCGGGTCTGGTGTGTCAGTCGACTGCTTGTTTGATTGTTCATGAGAGCAGGGCACTTACTTGTCGGTGTGTCGTCGGTTTTGTCGTCGATGATGCACTGGACCTTGAGTGTTAGCCATGTTCCGATTGAATCTTTGAATGGATGGATGACTTACTTGGTGTCGTCGGCTCCTCCACTTTCCAACTCGCCCACATATCCCCCACGCCTTGACCTCTTACCAGAACCTTGGTGTCGAGATGTCGTGATGTTGGTGTGTCGTGGTGTCGAAACGCGAATGGGTGGACGGTGTGGGTGTGGGAAAGCAAGCCACTGGACTGCTGAGGGGGGAGGAAGGAGACAGGAGAAACAGACAAGTAACCAAGAACAAAAGAAGCAAAGCAAGAATACATGAGAGACAAGTCGTGACACGACAAGAACACAAGATGACATGAAAGAACAAAAGACAAAAGGTGTAAAGGCAGAAAAGAGAAAAAAAGACAAAAGAAATGACATGACATGAAAAGGAAGATGCGACAAAGGAAAGACCAAGTGATCCGCAGAAGACTGGAGAAAAAAAGATGTAAGAAGGAGAGAGAGAAGGAGAAGAAAGTTTGCAAAGAGGAAGAAGAAGGGGGTTTATATACAGGAATGGGGCACCCTCGAGTCGGTCTCAGGATCAGTAAACTCGTCCTCAATAGAATGGGAAAGCCCTCAATAAGGAAAATCCAGCATGGCAAACGAGCAAGTTTGGCATTCGCAAAATACAAACAGATGGCAGGGAAATGGGCTAGCGGGCCAATCAGAGCGTGTGAATAGCTGCCATATTTTTCAGATTTTGCTCTTTTTACTGATTTCACTGTTTTTGCTGTCTATCGAGGTCCTCATTTCCTCGCCTGTGGAGAACTTTCAAACAGAAAAGCAGGTAAATCAGTAAAAAGTGAGCTCTTAATGTCGTCATTGTTTTGCAATGCTGTTTTTTGTTGACCGTGATGCTGCCTGGTGGGGCGTGTTGACGAGGCTTCCAAAAGGGGGGGTGTAAGTCACGGACCGGCCACCTGACAGGCGTCGTTGAAAGAATATAACCCAAAGCCACACCAAAACTGCTAGTAAAACAGATACAACGCCCTTATTCGAGAGCACCAGTGGGCACTCGAGGTACAAAGGTGTCTAGGTGGGGGCTGGCGAACAGCGGAGTGGCTGAAGAGCTGTCAGAGCTTGTGCAACATCAGGGCCCCACTACCCAACAGGCAGTGGGTCAAGGTGCGGTGCTCTTTCCAGTTGTAAGAGGAACGCTCCTTCCTTAAGCGGGTTGTCTGCTTGGAAGGTGCTGGTGGCCTTGGCAGGTGCTTGTCCAGGAGAGCAAAAGCTGGCAGAAGTGGGTCAATGGCAAAATAAGGAAGGAGCGAGTGGCGGTCGTCTCTTTCCAGAGGAAGGTGCAAAGATGCGAATTCTGTTTGAGGGGTGAGGGTGCATCTGGCTGAAGTTGGTGATAGCTACGAGTAACGACTTCGCTCTTTCGGTGATCAAGGTTTACTGCTTTAAAGCAGAGAGAAATAAACCGTACAAAAGAATGAGCAGATCTAGTAGATATTTTGTTTAACACGAAAAGATCAAAGCAAAAGAAATCTTGGGATCAACAAGAAAACTGCACATTGAATCCATAAAATGCCTCCAATACTATTTTGATTGCCGCACAAACCAAGATTCACTCCCAGACGCAAGCAGACAAATTGCATAGGAGAATGACGAGGTCACATAAGTAAGTCAAGAGAAAAAAAAAAAGAGAAAAATGGCATACAACAGGAATTGGGAAGGCTTGGGCGTCGACAGCATTCGCAAAAGTGAGATTGCAAAAAAATGGCAAAAAATAAGCTCTCTCGCCGGGAATTGAACCCGGGTCCCGGGCGTGACAAGCCCGTATACTGACCACTATACTACAAGAGACTGGTTGTTGTTGAAGACTCCACTGCTAATTGTAGTTTTTGTGCCAGAGAGACAAGTTAGTGGGTCGGTGGTCTCCGGAGCCGCCCCTCCAGAAACAAGATATCACCAAGAATGGATGTTCAAAAAGAAAACGTCTGCCTAATGATTGCCTAACGGTCGCCAAGGGATGCATGCCACATGGTCTCTCCCTACGGAGAAAACGGCGCGGAATCTGCCAAGAACGGCATCGCTTACAGATGACCGGCCTTCGGGCTTCGGTTCGGCGGCCAATCAGTACTTGGTAGGGCCGTAAGACAGGCAGAACCGAACAAGGTTCTGACGCTCCTGACTCACAGTCGTACTCGTCGGGTTGATGCACCAGTAGAAGGACTTTGGAATAAGGCTGTGTCTACAAAAGCGTGAGCTTCGCCATTTCCTGGTGCCCGTCCGTGTTTTGTACTTGTCCAAACGGCTGTCTAGTTCTTGTCTGTACAGCGTCTGCCTCTCAAGTCCTTATCTGCCCAGTCTCCAAACCAGTTCAATGTCACGGCCCTTTACAGTTTATCGTGGCCCTGGTGCCCCAAACACTTTTGTGTGGTCGCCTTTTGGGGTCAAGCTGGAGACCCGTCTGCGCTTCGCCGGCATTCCCTACAATGTCGGCATCGGCAGTCCCAAGACAGCGCCACGGGCCAAAGTGCCCTACATTGAATGGGCCGAGTCCAAGGAGAAGCTGGGCGACAGCACGTTTATTATTCGGCGTCTCGTGGCAGACGGTCTGATGCCCGACCTTAATGCTGGCCTCACACCCGCCCAGCGCGCCCAGGACCATGCCGTGCGCTCTCTGCTGGAAGACCGACTGTATTTCTACAACTCGCGCGAGAAATGGTGCGACAACTACTACACGATGCGCGACGGTGTTTTATCCACCATTCCGTGGCCTATTCGATGGTTTGTCGGTCTGTTGGTGTATCGCCAGTACACGCGGACGTTGTACGGACAGGGGACTCTGCGATACACAGACGACGAGGTGGCCAGTCTGAAGGAAGAGGTCTGGCAGGACTTGGGCGCTCTTCTGGCAGAGTCGCGAGCTTCTTCAAAGGCCCAGTTGACTGGAGAGCCATTTTACCTGCTGGGTGGTGCCGTACCGACCGAGGCTGATGCCACGGTGTTTGGCTTCATTGCTTCCTCGCTTTGCTGCGCGTCGTAAGTTTGTGACAAGTTTTATTTTCCCATCTCTCTTCCTTTGAATTTTTTTCCTTCCCTTTATTTTTATAAGGTTACCTCGTTTCTGATCACTTGGCAGAACACCGACGACGACGAAGCTCGTCAGAGAACACCCAGTGCTGGTCGAATATGCCGACCGGATCCGCTCCAAGTACTTCCCCGAATATCAAAGATGGGCATAACATGGGATACTATTGAGCTCAGCGACTCACAAAGAGTTTTCCGAGGACACTCATTTTTTGCAACCATGGGTGAAGAAGACAAGACATCGTGGCATCCTGGTGCCTGAACATCACAATGTGCGATTACGCAAGCTGCATTTGGAGCTCCTCTTTTGGACAGCAATCATGAAGAGGGAGATTAGGAGACATATTAATGTCAGGACGAAGTGCTGTGGCTCAAAGAACTTCCAAATCAAGTATTTGCTCTGATTGACCATCCGGCATTTGCATTCTCTCAGATTGATTGTGCGGTGGCGGCTCTATTCTGGTTCCTTTGCCTTTAGGCCTGGGCTTTTTAGAGTATAACTTTCTTGTTGCTGCTGTTGAACAATTCATATTCACGGCCACTGTGCCTGCCTATCTATTTAAAGCAGACAGACGATGGTCTTTGGCTAGATTTTCCCTTCCAACTCGTGTTAGTATGATGGCTACCACTCAAAGCATGCCTGTGCACCCTGCGGTGGGGTAAATCAGACAATTAAAGCTCCTTCTTACGAGACTCTCAAATGTCTTCTGGGATATCAAGCCAGATATTATAGTTTGCATCGTCATTTGCATATCTGCGGAAGCGACTTGAGAATGTCGATCCTTTTTTTGGTACCTCGTACCTTTTTAAGATAATCTGGCGTCACGTGATTTCGATACGCCATTGGCTTACGTCTTGCCACCTTGTTTTGATCTAGGAAGCAGGAGCCCCCCACCGACCACACCCACAAGATTGATGCGCTGGCATGCATGAGCACCATTCATATATGTCTCGTGCCCGACGGCCATGGCAAGAACCAAGCCGTGTCCTGGCGCGGCTGCTCCCAGGCTGAACGGAGGGAACAGACCAACGCCGCACGCTCACCCCCAGACCATCACTAGTATGCTGTCGGAGAGTAAAGAGGCTGGAGAAAGTGTAAGAGAGCCGTTTTCTAACTTGATGCCGCTCATGTCTCCAGATGCGCCTGTTGGCCGAGCACCCCGCACCAGCCGTGGCTTGAAAAGAGCTCGTGATGACCGCGACGCGGAAGACCTTGACGCGAAACAGACACTTGCGCCTAAGAGAAAAAGACGGGGGGGGCGTCCCGCAGCTTTGACAATCGCTACGGAAACCCCGAGAACTCCCGCCCCAGACTCGGTACGACAGCAGACGCCGCGCAAACCCGCTCCATTAACACGACGAAACGTTTTTCTCTTTAACAAAATGACGCGGCGCAGAGAGGGAGGCGATGACCAGAGCCAGCCGGACCATGGCTCGACACATGCGAGCAGCAACAGTGGCAGCAGGGTCGGGGGCAGGAAAAGACACGGAGGCACTGCTGTTCCTGCTGTTCCTGCTGCTGCTGCTGCTGCTGCTGCTGCTGCTGCTGCTGCAAGCGTCTTCTCGTCGGACCATTCGTCGTCAACGAGAACTAGCACCACGTCGACCACCTCGCAAGGTTTTGGCCTTCAAGCGTTCCGGAATGGCATTATGCCAGCCCGGCTTTCCAAAGCACCCGCTAATCTGGCCGACATCCGCGAGCGCTATGACGCCTCTCGCTCCACGGCCTCGCCCACTCAGTCCATGTACGAGGACTACGTCGACCGCGTGGCTGCCGCGTCCAACGAGGCTAGCATGGTGGTCGAGGTCGCACCGAGATTGCTCAATGCCTACCCGCCCCGCGACGGCTACCACCGGGTCTTCAACAAAGCCTTCACGGGCTTCCCCAAGGACGTCGGCTTTAACCGTGGCCTCTCTGCGGCCCAGCCCGACTTTGTTGAGGGCGTGGTGCTTCAGCAGTATGGTGCCTGCCCGGTTGAGCAGCTGGTACCGGGTGCTGTTGTGCACCGGCAGGACGGCCTACAATCACTCACGCTGCCGCACATTGCCGGTGAGTGGAAGGCCACGGGCAAGGACATGGAGGAGGCACGGCTGCAGAGCGCGTATGACGGTGCATCTCTTGTGTATGCTAGGCGGCAGGCCCTTTCGCATTTGGCCAAGGATGGTGATGACCCGGTGGGCCATGCCGAAGTGACCACATTCACCACAGACGGCACGCACCTCCACATGTATGCCCACTATGCTGCGCCGGAGCCCCGAGGGACAAGTGACGGTCTGCAGTATCACCAGTTCCCGATCCGGGCCGTCAATATGACCGAGTCTTACGAGTCCTTCAAGGAAGGCCGCCGGGGCCTGCGGAACCAGCAGGATTATGCGCGGCAGCTATCCCTGGGTCTTCGAGATCAGCTTATCGAACACTGGAAACAGGGAGACGAAGGTGTTGGTGACGATGGCGATGATGGCGATGACCATAATGACGGTGTTGCCGGAGAAGCGCCAACCGGCATTCCGGAAGGGGATGAGACTGCTGATATTCATGGAGGCGGAGCAGCGTACAGAAGCACCAGCCAGGCGACCGTCTAGTCCATCTCTTTAAAAGTGATTCTCATTCTCATTCCACATGGCGGCATCAGTTCCTGGCAGTTGCTGGGCGTGGCTTTTGTCCCAGTGCCTTCGTCAGCACGTCTGGCCGCCCCCTGTAGTCCGTATGGCTGCTCCGTCCCCTCTGGTCTAGACTAGGTACGTGCTTCACGGCAAAAGGATCCAGAAAAAAGGGGAAGCCCGAGGGCCAGAACACTCGCAGCGCATGTTAATAGGAAGGATCAAGTATAGCCTCATATGAGGATTCTCCGTCTTGGCGGCCTCTTTTCTGCTGTCTTTGAAGACAGTGCCGCCCCGGGATCTGCTCTCGAAAGGCGTTCTTTATACAAAAACGCCCGTGCTCCACCTTTCTGGGCCTCTAGGCGCAGTCGAAACTGTCTCCAGACCACCCTCTATTTTAACCTTCAACTGGCGGCCTTGCCAATCACGACATGGCTTCGTTTCGGGTAAATATCCCGTCTTTTCTGTTTTCTTCCGCCCCACAAGCCAAGATGGCATTTGAATCTGGGGAGGCCGAACGCGAGTCGTTGGATGAAAGACTCGAAAACGAAAACGAAAACATGCAATAATGGTCCAATACACACTGACAAGGTTGCCTAATCAGCCGTACCTGAATTCCCTGCCCCAACACGCAACACACAACCAACATCGACTGCCGAATATTGAGAACACTGCCCCCTCAATATTCGCTCTTATTATTCGGCCCATGGGGACATGTTTCTTTTCTACTTCTTTTTTGTCCCTGCTCTGGTGTTCTGGTGTTGTCTCTTCGGGCTACAGCGTAGGATCGCGGACCACTCAAACCGTTTGAAAACGTGCTCGGATCTCACCTCGTATTCCTGCACAAAAGCATTGACAATTACCAAAATGGTACTCTGAGGATTCAGAATCCACAAGCAGTTAGTCTTCTACGCGCAAGGCTTAGGCAGGGCCGACTGTGCCGTAGACTACCAGCCGTCTGGCCAGCCGTCTGGCCTGACGAGGGAGAGGCCTCGCCAACTGACCTTTGCAATGTTTCTTGCAGACGGCAAGCTGCAAGCCTACAAAAGGAGGCGTTGAACCATCAAGGCAGAAGAAATCTGCCAAGAGGGCGTTGCCAAGACCAAAGACCACGAACATCAAAGACCAGAACATCACCCCAAGAATCGCCGCCACCACACCGCAATCAATATCAAGACATTCAATTTGTCGTGATCACGGGTCCATCTCTCTCTGTCCTTCTTTCTCTCTCCCACTGGATCCATTGTTCCAAATTCTTCCAGCTTCTTCTTTCTCCTTTTTTTGCCTTTTATATTAAAAGGAACTGGGGGTTTCTGGCGGATAAGACAATTAAACAAAGCCATACCCGTCAATAACGAGCAAACCACCTTCATATATGCAGCCCTTCCGGGTCTTGGCGGTTTCGCTAGAGCAGACCTGATCATAGATCGCCGGTGTATTTCTGAGCAAAGTGTGCCGTGCCCAACTCGAGAGAGGTTGTTTTTGGCAATTTGTATGTTCTTTTTGATCTTTTTGTTGTATCACGGTCAAGACTTTTTGTTCAGCCTCATGCGGCTCCTCGACGACGACAAACGATCAACGATTGACAAAACAAGGCAAGGTATCATACTAACATTGTGAACAGATTACAAACACTCCAAAATGGACTGGCCTTCAGTGTCAGCGCTGGCCTTGGTCGTCACGGCTCTCTTGCCCTCGGCGTACAGCCAAGCAGCAGGCTCGGCCTCTCGCTACAACTTGACGGCTGACGCCAACTGCACCTGCTTCCGGACAAACACGTCGACGGCCAACTACTTTTCACACCACTCCTTCTTTGACTTCCGGTCCCTGACCGAGCACGTCCACAAGCCGCCCGTGCTCTCCAGCCAGTCGTCCAATGCCAACGCGCCGCCCACCAACTCCTTCTTTAGCAGCGCCAGCTGGACAAGCATGTGGCAGGTCCAGAACTGGGACAATGGCGCCCTCATGCGGATGAACGACTCGGACTCGTCCGGCTCCGACGCCACCGTGCTCATGGTCAACTCGCCCAACAATATCTACATTGAGCACAACACCGACCCGGCCTCCAACAAGTCCGCCCCGACCTACATGGCCATGCGCACCGCCCGGCTCGCGCACTTGCAGACCGCCGCCGAGATCGAGTCCGCGTCCAGCGGGTTCCGCTACCTGTCCGTTCGCATGCTCGCCCGCACGCGCGGCGACGCCGGCGCCATCACGGCCATGTTCACGTACCGCCCGGGCACGGACAACCAGCTGCAGCTCGTCCAGGAGTCCGACCTCGAGATCCGCACGCGCGACCCGCCGACGCGCGTCCAGTTCACCAACCAGCCGTCGTGGAACGCCGACGGCGACATCCCGGGGGCGACGCGCAACGTGACGATGCCGGGCGGCCACCGGTGGAGCGACTGGGCGACGTACCGGATGGACTGGACGCCGGGGGCGACGACGTGGTTTGTCAACGGGCAGCTGGTGTCGACGATTACGTTCCAGGCGCCGCGGGACCCGTCGCAGGTCATGTTCAACAGCTGGAGCGACGGCGGGACGTGGAGCGGCAACATGACGGAGAAGGGCGAGGCGTACCTGGAGATCCAGTGGATCGACATGGTGTTTAACAATACGGACGCGCAGTACATGCCGCGGCCCGGGGGGTGCACGAGCATGTGCAGCATTGACGAGACGCCCGAGGTGGGGACGCCGGTGTTGATAGCCAGTGCAGGTACGAGCAGCCGGAGTGTGGTCGCAGTAGATGTAGTTTTACTATTATTTGCCGTATTTCTTTCAGCGTCAGTCTATTGCTGGTAGTGTTCTTGCTAACCCCAACAAAGGCCAACAGCAACAAGGAGGGCAGAGTGGGCAAGGAGGGCAAGGAGGGCAAGGAGGGCAAGGAGGGCAAGGAGGGCAAGGAGGGCAAGGAGGGCAAGGAGGGCAAGGAGGGCAAGGGGGGTTCGGCGGATTTGGAGGCTTTGGTGGACAAGGAGGGCAAGGAAACCAAGGAGGGCAAGGGGGGTTTGGAGGCTTTGGGGGCTTTGGAGGACAGGGTGGCCAAGGGAACCAAGGTGGTCAAGGAGGCCAGGGAAACCAGGGCAGCAACCGGTACCAGAACTGCCAGTCGGCCAGGTACGGCCAGTGTGCTGGCCGGACGTGGAATGGCTGTGGAGGATGTGCGGCCGGGACGACCTGCCGGTTCCAAAACGACTACTACTCGCAGTGTTTGTGAGAACGAAAGAGGACGACAAGAAACGAAAAACAAAAACAACAAAAAACAACAATTTGTCAAAAAAACAATCAAAACTTCCTTGGACCACGGTGTTGGAGTTTCACATCTTTTTTCTGGTCGGAGCAGGATCGAATTTTGGATATTTCTTTTGTGTTTATCACTTTCTTTGATACGGTTTTGCAAATACAATTTCTTTAAAATGCAATGGGGAAAACGTCAACTCTCAACTGTCCTGTCCTCAGCCGGGATAAAATTCTGGCCCTCTCGCCTCGGAACTCTGCTCTCCTTGCCGCGACCAAATGTTCATGCCGGTCTTTTGCCCAGTGCTCACAGGCAGTCCCGCGTGCAGTGTGCGCTCGTCGCCCACTGCTGTCCCATTCTCGTCGTCGCTGGCCATGTTCCGCCAGAAAATGGCATTGCCCGCGACCGGCCGGAACGTCAGCCCATTCTCCCACGGCTCGTCGCAGTCGACCAGCTTGTCGAGGCACCATCGTCCGCCGCGGGGTGCGTCCAGGTACGGAAAGTTTGTCCCTCCGCCAGTGGTGTTCTTTAGGACGTGGACGTACGCAAAGAACGTGGACAGCCTGTCGCCACCAGCCCCGGCGTTGATGTTTCTTCCGACTTGCCCTGAACTGCCCATCCAGTCCGTGTGCAGGTCGTGTCTCTCGCCCGGCCCGTACTTTACAAACTGTATGGGCTCGATCTGGGTCCGGGCAACGGCATACCCCTGGATTTCGCGGACGCGCTCTTCGATGCAGTAGAGGACGGCATCGCGAGTCAGGTAGGCCGTCTGGGAGGTTCGAACGGCGTTGCTGGCCGTGGCATCAGACTGGCGGGAGAACCGTTTTCGGCTGCAAGTGTAAGCTTGGCTCAGAAAAGAGTATCTTTTAACGTACGCCAACTTTTGCAAATGTTCGCATTCTTTGTGCTCAGACAAGAGTATCTTTTAACGTACATCAACTTCTGCAAATGTTCGCGTTCTTTTGTGCTCAAAAAGTTTTTAATGTAGACGACAAGGGGCGAGGCCGAGACGACGAGTGGCTTGTAGGCTGGATGGAGACATTTGAAAGGCAGGCCAGTGCTGTCCTCTGCATTGACGAGACTGAGAATAATTGAAAACAAAGCAAACAATGATTCGTGCCATTGATGACGCATTTTGGGATCGTGACGAAGTCTTGTGATGAACCGACAAGAAAAACACAAAAGAGACAAGCAAGCTCTTCACCCCTCGACAACGTACTTTCCACTCGTTGGCCATGCCGACTGCCTACTATTATTTTGTTACGTGGCCACTTGGCCGGTTCATGCAAATGCAATATTCACGGCCGGCTAATTTGGGTGGTGGTGCTGGGAGGGTTGGCCGTTGTCGACACGATACCCGAGTTTGATCTTGAATTCAAAGTCAAAAACACCAAAGTGACGAGAAAGCCAGAATGAGACTTGAATTGCCGTTAAGCTTTGCGTTGCTTGCTGCCCAGGCTCTGGCCTGGAAGCATGCCACAAAGGGCAATGTGCGGACGGCCCTCGAGTCAAACGGCTACACCCTGATTGCATGTAAGTTGGAGAAGAAGACAAAAAAGACAATGGCAGATAGCGCTAACATTGGCAGTTGTCATGGTGAGTATCGCCTCTGCTTGATATTGGCGAGTTTACTAACATTCCAGCCAAACGAGCAAGTTGTCCCTCGACACGACCGGCTCGACTGAGCTTGGCTGACCCTGCAGGAACTCGAGCAAAGCGTTAGAGCCAGAATGGACACCACTGCAGCAAACGGCAGAAGGGCGGTATGTGCTTAGCTTTGACTGCTCAAAGAACATCAAAGTGTGCAAGGAGTACGACGTGGCCTCGTTTCCGGCGATTCGACTGTACCACCGTGATGGTCGCATGGACCGATTTCGAGGTCCGCGGAAACAAGGAGAGTGAGTCTGGCCGAGAAGAATGCTTTTTTTTTTTTTCTTTTTTTTTCTTTTTTTTTTCTTTCTTTCGTCGTTCTCACCAATAGGATCGTCTCCTTCCTTCGCCGCTCTCTGCGGCCGGCCGTTTTCGAAGTCACCCAACAGAGCCTCACCTCGTTCATCACAGTCGACGACATTGTCTTTGTCGGCCTTCTAGATCCAGACGACTACCTCCTGTACCGACGGTACACTTCCCTGGCCAAGAAACTACGAGACCAGTTCTCGTTTGGCCTGGCCGATGCAAAGCCAGGCCACTCGGTGGCCCGGTGCTACAACAACGTCGACGACCTCCAGCACGAACAGACGGGCCTCGACGGATTTGGAGTCTTGGAGAAGTTTGTCAAGCAGTGCGCGACGCCCCTGGTCCCAGAGATGACCAGACGGACCGCCTGCCTGACTTCCGGCAAAGACACGGTGTTTTTCTTTGCCCACACCGAACAGCAAAAGGACAGTTTCCGTGCGCAGATTCGGCCACTGGCCAAGAAGCACAAGGATGTCGTGCAGTTTTGCATTGTCGACGCGAACAACTACCCCGGCAGAATGGCAGCATTTGGGCTGGACTCGACGGGGCTGGCCTTTCAGAGCGCCTCGAAAAAGGTCGCAGTGCCTTGCACTGGAGACGACAAGGCGACAGCATCAGTGGTTGAAGGGTTTCTGGCGCAAATAAAGTCTGGAGATGCAAAAGAGCACGACGAGTTGTAACTTGTATTTATTTCTTTTTCACTCCAAATCCCAACGACTTTTCCCGAGTAACCGAGCAGAGAGCGGAAAACTGTCAACTGTCCCAGCTGTAAAAATTAACGGAAGCCGTAATCAATCATTGCCTGTCTGAAACTGTGATTGCTGGTTGCTGAGACGGTTAATGGGCGATCCTCTCTTGCCTAATGACATGTGGCTCTTCGGAGGATCCCATCCGAGCTGCAAACGTCGTACGAAGTGCATGCAGCTAGCAGCACTTGAGCCGAAGAACTGTCAAGTCCTCACAATTCTTATTTCCACGACTTTCAAGTTTCAACAGTTCCAATACCTCTGACGGGCTGCAACCACTATGGCTTTCGACCAGCAACAACTCGAAAAGCTCCAGCACAATGGAGACGTCGCTCTGCACGAGATTCCCGTCGGGAAGCTGCCCGAAACGCGGCCGTCATGCAAGACGCTGGTCAAGCGACACATGGCGCACGTCAAGACGCAGGCCACCGCCGCCGACACGCCGCGGCCAGTCAAGCAGATCGTCATGTCAGACGCGTACCAGGCGTCGGCCAAGTCAATACGCGACCTGAAAGCCGTGCCTCTCAGCGACCTCAGAATCGAGACGCACCACCGCGGCCTGGGTCTCGTAGTCAAGGCCGTGACGCCCCCGTACCGCGGCGTCGGCAGCGTGTCTGTCGTGGTCGACGCCCACGGCAACGCCGACAAGCTGGCCATCTACAACCACAGCGACACGTCCATCCTGTCGAACCTGCCGCAGGGCTGCGTCGTGGCCGTCAAGGAGCCGTACTACAAGTTCAATGCGCCCGGCGACTGCATGGTTTGCGTGGACCACCCGTCAGACGTGGTGCTTTTGCGGTTCGGCGACCCAATCATCCCGGCCGGGCTGCTGTCCAGCGACGACATTGTCACCAAGACGCCGACTGAGTGGCAGAAAGCCGGCGATGCTGCGTTTATCCAGCGAGACTACCCTACCGCGGCTTACTGGTGGGTGGACAAGACTGACCACCCCGTGAACAGACCTCTCCAACTGACCAACAGCTACACCGAGGCTTTGGAAACATCTGAAAAGGACGACGACAAGTTCCGCGCTGGCGTGCATACCAAACGCGCAGGCACCAATCTCTTGCTGGGCCGCTATGACACTGCCAAAGAGGACGCGCTGGCCTCGCGCACCGGAGGACCAAGCGACTGGAGGGCCTACACAACCGCCGCCAAGGCAGCCTACGGGCTGTGCCGGTACAAGGAGAGCAGGCGCCTGTACGAGCAGGCAATAGAGGCCAAAGACGGCGAAAAGGCCGGCCTCGGCCCCAGTGCCCACCAGGACTACGAGCGGTGCCTGGCGCGCGTGCGCGAAGAAGACCTGGGCGAGGAGGCATACGACTTTCGGGCCATGCACGCTTCGCTGAGCCCGCACAACATCCACCTCGACCACGCCTGCTTCCTGAGACGCACCGAGGTCCGCGACTCGCCCTTTCACGGCCACGGCCTGTTTGCCGCCGAGCCCATCGCCGCCGGCGACATTGTGTTTATCGAAAAGGCCACGTTCATGCCCAACCAGTACCACGAGCCCGCCCAGTCGTCGGCCGCGCTGTACGCCACCATGGTCCGGCAAATGTACGACAACCCGTCGGTCGCCGTCGAGGTGCTCGGCCTGTACGGTGGCGGCCTGCCGCGGACGGGCCGGGAGGGCTCGCTTGTGGATGGCGCGCCGGTCATTGACGTGTTTCTGGTCGAGCAGATCCGCCTCAAGAACTGCTTCAGCGCGCCGCTGTCGACCTACGAGGACACCAAGCCCGCCACGAACTCGTCCGCCATGGCCAAGGGCCTGTTCCGGCACGCGTCGTACCTCAACCACAGCTGCGTGCCCAACACGATGCGGTCGTTTATGGGCGACGTTTTTGTCAGCCGCGCGGTGCACGACATTGCCGCCGGCGACGAGATCTTCCAGCAGTACGTGCCCGTCAAGGCGGACCTGCAGGCGCGGCAGGGGCAGCTGAGAGCAGGGTGGGGCTTCGAGTGCGCGTGCCCGCTGTGCGTGGCGGAAAAGCGGTCGCCGCAGACGGCCCACGACCGGCGCCGACAGGTCTTGGTGGCGGTCGAGAAGACGGTGGCCAAGCACCAGCCGCACCAGTTCCCGCCGGACGCGGTGGTGCGGACGGTCGAGAAGCAGGTGCGCCAGCTGGAGGGCCTGTACGAGGAGGACGTGTACGGCCGTCTGCCGCGGCTGACGCTGGTCTACCCGACCATGTGGCTGCTGCGGGCGCACCGGAGCCGGCGGCACCATGCCAAGGTGGTGCAGTATGCGGCCAAGACGATGCGGTGTTTTGGTTTTGGCGTGCCCAAGTCGACTGGTGAGAACAAAGCAGACAACGGGGGGCACGTGACAGAAACTTCCACTCCAGACTCCATCTTTGTCGGCCCACCTGCCCGCACGCTCCATACGATCCACGTCGTCAGCGCTCTGAAATACGGGGCCGAAGCTCACCGGGCGCTGGGCCAGGAGGCTGACGCCAAGGCTTGGGAAGCAGCGGCGCGGTTTGGCTACCGCATCATCACTGGCTTTGAGGAGAACATTGCCGCCATTGATGAGGGGGAGACGCCATGGTAGTATGCACTGCAGGTAAGAGTGTCGGAGTAAGAGAGTCGGGGTAGTGTGGCGGACAAAAATAGATGTCGGGGGAGGGTGAGATTGGAGCGGCGGGTACAGCCTAATTGGGAAAGACCCAAGTGAGAGAAGAGAAATGTCGCTGCCTGGTGTCAAAATAGAAACCTCGTACGCAATCGCTGAAGCCAAAGTACGCAACGCCCAGGAGGGTACGCAAGCGTTCTGGATTCCCCAGGACAAGAAAATAGGCAGTCAGTTTAGCAGCAGAGCTTGCACGCTTTATCTTAAGCTTAGATCAAGTCATCTGGGCGAGACGAAAGGATGAAAAACAATGATTCATTGTGAGTATTTCAGACGGATCAAAGCGGACTTTTAAAAGTCCGGACGACTGCGCCCAGCTTACGCCCGTCCACGCCAAAACGCACCCAGCCGGACTTTATCGAAAACGCCGTCTCACCACCTCTGTCAAGCGACCTCTCCACCACTGCAAATACATATTCCCCAGGGGCAATATCCACGGAGCCGAGACTCAAAGGAAAAGTCTGCCTCTGTATTTTACCATTTCCGACTGATACGCCGTTGTCTAGAAAACTCCGACGGAGAGATCCCCGAAAACCTCCTACAGGCCCCCAAAGGGAGTCCTCCAGCGTCTATCAACCGGAAGAGCCTGAGCCGGACCTGCTTTCACAAGCGAGGCCGCCGCTAAGTACACTTGCACTTACACGATCCCAGTCCTATGGACGACCGGGCAAGAGCCACGGCCAAATGGGGGGCCGCCTGTGCAGCCTGTGCAGCGGCAAAGGCAAAATGCATCCGGACCAACGACGACGCAGGGTCCAAATGTGACCGGTAGGTGGAGAGGAGGAAGGGAATTGGCAGTGTCCGTCGGAAGACAAGTAAAAGAAGAACACGCAGGAGGCACTATACTGACTAACACCCCAGATGCCAGAGACTCTTCAAAGACTGCACTGGACAGGTCCACCGGCCGCGCAAGAAGCGAGCCAGCAAGCCGTCGTAAGTACCGTTTTACATGCAGCCTTGCCTCGCTAGACCACCGCTGACACGCCGAACCGCAGCAAAACGGCGCAGCTCGAGGAGCGGCTGAACGGCCTGGTGGACTTGCTCCGAGCTAGTGGTGAGCTGCCCACCAATTCCCAGGCCCATGCTGAAGCCCAGCGGCCCACGTCAGCCTCGCTGGCCAGAGGCTACGAGAGGGAGCGTACGTCACCCAGAACTCGAGTGGCATTGTCGTTTGGTGCATCCAAGTGGACACCAGTCTGGCCGTAGACGCTTCGCCCATACTAACTGCCCAGACACTGCTTCTGGCTCTGCCCCCACCTCTCCCCAAGACACCCGATATGACCCCCCCTCCGTCCCGGCCTCGACTGCCCACAGCAGCGTCGCCTCCACCTCCATCCCGGTCACCTACAACTCGTTTGCGCCGCCCACTTGCGTCTGCCGCCCCGAGGCCGGCGACGTCCCCGCCGAGGGCGCCGACTCGGACGAGAACCTCCTGAACAAGTACCGCACCCTCATGTCCCCCCTCTACCCGTTCGTCGTCATCCCCGACAGCGTCACGGCCGCCCAGATGGACGAGGAGCGGCCCTTTCTGTTCGCCGCCATCAAGACCGTCGCCTCCATGGACAACATCCGCTCCATGCAGGCCCAGATGTACCAGCTCGTCACCCACGTGTCCGAGAACATGCTGCTCCGGTCCGAGCGGTCCTTCGACCTGCTCCAGGGCCTGCTGGTCGTCATCGGCTGGTACCAGCACCACTGCATGATGCACGCCCAGCTCAACAACCTCGTGCACCTGTCCATCTCGCTGCTGTCCGACCTCACCCTCAACCGGCCGCCGCGGCTCGCCGAGCGCGCACACCTCCTAGTGCTGCACCCCAACGAGCCCAAGCCGCGCAAAAACGACGAAAGACGAGCCCTCCTCGGGCTGTGGTACATTTCCTCATGGTATGTTTTTTTCTTTCTCGCTTCGCTCAGAACTGTCTTGTCTTTCTTTAATCGACAAGAGTTGACCTCCCATCAGTATCGCACAATGTTTCATGAAAATCGAGCCGATGCGCTACTCTCCATACGTGCGCCAGTGCCTGCGGGAAATCGAAGAGGCCCACGAGTACGAATCAGACGTCACTCTGGTTGCCCTCGTCCGCCTCCAGAACCTGTCTGAGCGCATCAGCAACCTCACCAGCCGCGACGACTTTGCCGACGAGCTGCCGGCGTTTCCCAAGGCCCCTGCGACGGCCTGCCAGCGCGCCTTTCAGATCGAGCTCGACCAGCTGGTCGCCTCGTTCCCAGAAGAAATAAAGCAAAACAGTAAGCCACTGAAGGCGCCTCTATCCACTGGAATATGTCTGACCAGCAGAAACCGTTGCCCACCACATCTACGGCGTCGTCCTCCACCTCTACGAACCACCGCCGTTTGACGCCGCCAGGCTCCAGGAGCTGGCGGCGTGCATCACCCCCTCCTCGCCATGCCAGCCCTCTGCGCTGGACATTCTGTACCAGTCCCACAACGCCCTCAAGAGCTACTTTGAGCACTTTGTCAGCACGGACCCCAACTCGTACCCGTACCTGTCGATGCCGTTCTGCATGCACCTCATACATGCAATCATCATGCTCAGTCGCTGGGCCCGCCTCATGGGCGCGGTCCGGCCGCCCGCCCAAGAGACGGACTCGGCAAACGAAGGCGCCGGCTACAGCACGAGGCTCTCCCGGCAGAACCCACTGTTTTCCGCGCCCAGAGACCCCAGCTCTCGGCTTGTCCCGGGCCAGGGCGCACCCGCCACGCCCGTGCCAGGAGGCCCAGCAACAACATCTGTGCCGAACACTTTGGGAACAAGGACCACTGTCGGCAAGACTACCATGACGGCCGAGCTGGACAATCCGACTGCTGCTGCTGCTGCTGCTTCTGCAGCAGCTGCTGCCGCTGCCACGTCAGCGCCTGCGCCTGCCCGGGAAATGCCCGGCTCGGCACCTTCCGACCCCGAGCTCCAGGCGTCCATGGCCCGGCTGCGCGAGACGCTGCGCAACCAGCCGGACCTGTACCTGGACATCCCGGGGATCTTGGCCAAGATGGCCGAGCTGTTTGAAAAGTCAAACAGCCTGATGCGGTCTGGCGGGGCGGCCAAGTACGGCGACTCGGTGGCGCGGGGGATCAACATTTTTGATCTCATGGCGCGGAAGATTGCCATTGTGCTGACCAAGATTAGCCGCATGGCGAATGAAGACATGGGCGGTGGGGGCGGCAGTGGACGAGGAGGCGGAGGGGGCAATGGTGGTGGGCAAGGAAGACAGGCAGGGGGGCAAAGTGGTGTGGCAAGTGTTGGCGGAGGCGGAGCTGACCGCCTCCCCTACCGGGAGTCTCCGCACAACCACGAGATGCCCGACATGCTGCCGATGAACATGGTGAGCCCGGCGGACATGCCGACGGCGTCGATGGGCGGCATGGTGGGCGTGCTGGAGCCGTTTGCGCTGAGCGGCTGGGACTGCAACAGTCCGTGGGCCAACGACATGCTGGAGAGCCTGGACCCGAACCTGTGGACAGACAATATGGACTGGGCGGCGACGGACGGGCCGGCGGTACAGCCCCAGAGGAACTTTTACCAATAAAAGGGACAGCGGTTTTCAGGAAAGGGTACAATGATTATGAACTGGCGCAAATAGGCAGGCAATGGACGGATACGAAAATCAAGGAATAAATAAAGGACGTTGAAGCTCTAGTAGCCCTTCGGGACCATCCTGCCGTAAAGTCGAAAAAGCCAGACGCCATTTGACGATACTATCCACGGACTCGCTGACGAGCCCGAATCCAACAGCTTCACACACGGACTCTGCCAGTGACCCGTTGGCCTCTTACAAAACTCATTGTGATCAGTCCGGCCCCTCTCCTGTCGTGATTGTATCCCCAAAGAGGAAACTCGGCTCCTTGACAGCTGCAGGAACGCGCCGCCTTGTGGGGAGAAACGGTCTGGGCTTCTGCGGCGATAGGCCATAAGAGACAAATCGTCGCAGTTAGTCGTTATGCCTCCCGCCTCGTCTGACAGGCTGGCTGTATATAGAGTTTGGTCTGGACGAGCATGATTAGTAGCACACGACATCCTGCAGCCTGTCAGCAAGGCTGAACAGCTTGTAAGCAACTTTGGCACTATCACAACTACCCCAAATATTCCCGGGCTTTATCCTTCCGATATATATAAAAGGTGGACTGGCCCGGTAGTTATACCACACTTTACCTTTATACACCACCGCCATCATGCCTGAAAAACTTCCTACTCGCAAGCTCGGCACAAATGGGCCGCATATCCCTGCCATTGGGCTCGGCCTCATGGGACTGAGCACCGCCTATGGCACGCCGGGGTGAGTGTCTGTATCCTTGCTGCAAGATTTCGTCCTCTAAACTCTCCCCAGACCCGACAACGAACGCCTGGCCCTGCTGGACCGCGCCTGGGAAATCGGCTGCACCAACTGGGACACGGCCGACTTTTACGGCGACAACGAGGACCTCCTCGGCAAGTGGTTCGCCCTCCACCCGGAACGCCGCCACGACATTTTCCTGGCGTCAAAGTTTGCCCTCGGCTTCGACGGCACCGGCATGACCGCCAACTCCACGCCAGAGTACTGCCGCCAGCAGTGCGAAAAGAGCCTCGCCCGCCTCGGCACCGGCTACCTCGACCTGTACTACGTCCACCGCGTCGACGGCGTCACGCCGATTGAAAAGACGATGCGCGAGCTGGCGCTCCTCAAGGAGGAAAAAAAGATCCGCCACATTGGCCTCTCGGCGCCGTCGTCGACGACCCTCCGGCGCGCCCACGCCGTCAGCCCCGTGTCTGCCGTGCAGGTCGAGTACAGCGTTTTTTCGCTCGAGATTGAGGGCCCCGCCAGCACGGGTCTCTTGCAGACCTGCCGCGAGCTGGGCGTCACGACGTTTGCGTACTCGCCGATCGGCCGGGGCTTCCTGGCGGGCCAGATCCGGTCGCGCAGCGACCTGGGCGGGCCGACGGACCTGCGCAACATGGTGCCGCGGTTTGACGAGGGCAATTTCGGCAAGAACCTGGCGCTGGTGGACAAGATTGGGCAGGTGGCAGCGCGCAAAAAGTGCACGCCCGGGCAGCTGGCGCTGGCGTGGCTGCTGGCGCAGGGGGACGACATTATCCCGATTCCGGGGACGAAGCGGACAGCGTACCTGGAGGAGAACGTGGCGGCGGTGCATGTGCAGGTGACGCCCGACGAAGTGGCCGAGATCCGCAGGCTTGTCGACGACGCGGGCGTGGCGGGCGACAAGATGATCGCGGGGCCGGTGGCAGACTATGGCGACACGCCAGAGGAGTAACGGCGAGGAACGAGCCGTATTCATAGTTCATATCGTTCATATCGTCTATATCGTCCATATAGTCCATATAGTTCAACTCAATCGCTCCAAGATTCTCACATCTCCCTCACACCTTGTCCACACGCGGGTCCACCGTGTCCTGCATCTGCCCCTTGTCCATGTCCGCATCCCTATGGCCCGACGTGATCGACATGCTGTCCAGCACCGAGCTCTTCTTCTGCAGCCGCCGCTCCATCAGCACCATGGCCGTCACCCACACAATCAGCGCAACGCCCACCCCGATCATGCCGTACATGCCGCGCTGCAAACAGTGTTAGCCTTTGTTGTCCTCTTTGATTAATGGCGTCGTCCTCGTCGTCTCCACCATCCTCTTCTTTCTTTTCTTTTTTTCCTCGCTTCGCTCGTGAGATCGCGAGACCGTGAGATTGCTTACCTCAAACATTGGCGCATCGTCTGCCCGGTAAAAAATCAGCGGCCAAAACGCCTGGAACGTGTTGCCCGCACAGTTCA
The DNA here is from genome assembly GCA_002778245.1 of Raffaelea albimanens. Classification (NCBI taxonomy): domain Eukaryota; kingdom Fungi; phylum Ascomycota; class Sordariomycetes; order Ophiostomatales; family Ophiostomataceae; genus Raffaelea; species Raffaelea albimanens. The sequence continues at coordinate 307,823 of PCDJ01000001.1, forward strand.
TCGCCGCAATCACCACCGCCCGCTCCGCCGCCGGCTCGCTCCGCATCGCGTCGTTGGCCCACGCAAAAAACGTCGCCTGGATGCAGTAGATGGTCGCCGCCCAGTAGTACGCCCCAAAGACGCCCCCCGTCGTCGTGCTCGGCACCAAAATGATAATCGACGACCCGATCGCCGTCGCCGCAATGTAGTACCCGCTGAGCCAGCGGCGCCCGTAAATGTCGGTCGAGATGGCCCACAGGAGGGTGGAGACGACGCCGACGGCCTGGACGCCGGTGGGATAGTTGTTGAGCTGGGCGACGGTATACGTGATGGTGGGATGGGCCTTCATGTAGAGGTTGAGGAGGGACTGGGAGCTAAAGGCCTCGGAGCAGTTGCCGAGGACCCAGAGGACGACGTAGGCGTAAAAGTACCAGTTGCTGAACAGCCGAACGACAAACGTCTTTGAGAGGATGCTCTCGCCCTCGACGAGGGGGACGCGGGCGCGGGCGAGGTCGCGCTCAGCCTGGGAGAGGTACTTTGCGGTGGTAGTGGCGGGCGTGTCTGGGAAGACGAGGAAGCCGTAGATGGCGACTGGGAGGGTGATGATGCCGTCGATCTGAGTGAGCGAGCGAGAAATTAGAAGGAAAGAGCGGGAAAGAAGAAAACAAAAGAAACGATATATCACCACGTCGACGAATCGAGCGAAGCGAGGAAAAAGGAAAAAAAAAAGACTCTCGTCAAAGGACATATCGAGCGAAGCGAGGAAAAAGAAAAGAAAAAAAAGACGAAATGCCGTCGAAAGACTTGACGAGCGAAGCGAGGAAAAAGAAAAGAAAAAAGACGAAATGCCGTCGAAAGACTTGACGAGCGAAGCGAGGACTTGAAACTTACAATGTATAGCCATCGCCAGCCGGCCATGCCGTGGAGGCCGTTCATGGAGCTGTGGATGGCGGTCTGCATGAAGCCGCCAAACATGCCGCCGGCGAGGCCAGAGGCGGTGAAGAGGCCGCTGCGCTTGCCGAGCTCCGACTTTGTGTACCAGGAGCCCAAGAGGTAGTGGGTGCCTGCGAAGATGCAGGATTCAAAGTAGCCCTGGAAGAAGCGGATGGCCATCATGTGCTGCGGGGACTTTGCGGCGGCGTTGCACATGGTGAGGCCTGCCCAGATGGTCATCATGCCGGGGAAGAAGTAGCGGGGGCGGATGTAGGTGAGGAGGATATTGTTTGGGATGATTCCGCTGGGAGAGAGTGAGCGGGCGAGCGAAGCGAGAAAGAGAAAAGGAAAGACGACAAACGAGCGAAGCGAGGAAGAAAAGAAAGAAATATAACTAAAAGGCGACAAACGAGCGAAGCGAGGAAGAAAAGAAAGAAATATAACCAAGAGGCGACAAATCGAGCGAAGCGAGGAAAGAAAGAGAAAAAGAAAGGAAAGAATAAAGAATATAAAGAGACAAAAAGACAATGAGCGAAGCGAGGACCGAAACTTACCCTAGATAGGCGCATGCGTAGACGGTGTTGACGACGGTGAGGTCGGCACCTTGAAAGTTGAGGTCTTCTTTCATGCCCGAGACGTATGCCTGGGGGGGGGGTCAGTATAAGCAGTTTGGAGGTGGTCGCCGTGGACATACTTGAGTAATGTTCATGCGGTCGAGATAGTTCCTAGTATGTCAGTATAGGCGAGACAAAAGACATCCAGGGCGACTGACATGAAATAGGCCAGACAGCAAAAGGTGAGGATGAAAAAGTCGAGCTTGAAGACGAGCTTGCGCTCAATGGGCGACAGGGGCTCGCCCCGGAAGTAGTGTTTTACTTGTTCAAACATGGTGAGAAGTGGTAGTGTCTGAGGTGGTACAGAATATGTCCAGAAACTGCAAGTTCCTGGGTCTTTATCGACCGCTCGCCACCCTTTTATTTAAGTTGCCTGCCCCCCCCAAGTTTGGTGATGTTGTGAGAGTCAATGTATATTTTTTTCGCCCTTGCCAGACAGAGCATCGTAATCAATTGCCCGTCCAACTCAGCCCCATGTTCCATTAGAGATAGGAGGTGCTCCTCTATCAAGGGAAAAAAAAAAAAAAAGCCAGGGCGGGAACAGACCTGCCCAGCCCGGCTCTTCTGGGGCAAAAACTGGAGCAGCTTACAACGCCATGATTGGTGTCAGGCTAGGCTCTCAGCCAACTCCTTATCATCGAGGGGGGGGGGGGATGCAAGAGGCGCTCCACTCCGGCCCACGGATCTGCAGGTGCACACAGACGTGGACGACGAGGACTATCTGGAGGTCTGGAGGAGAGCGTAATACGGATAATCTGCTCGCGTGCATGTCGTAGTCTTTGAACCCCATATCCACTTTTGTATACATGTAACGGTGGCACCGCGGTTTTGTAACCTCTTGGTGCTTGGCCGATCAGGGAGGGGTTTTGTGAGGTTGGAGCAGAGGTAGATATAAAACGATATGTAGGCATATTTAAGGTTTCTCGTCAGGATGATTTTAAAGGCACGAGTGTGTATGCAATTTAGGTGTGATAAAATAATAAAAACAATGATAAAAACGGTCTCGATAGTATACGCATATGCCGATTGTTCAGCATGGCATCTGCCGGACATGTCCGACAAGCCTCACCCTACGTCTTAACCGCCGGGATCGAATAGTTTACACGCGGCACATTGTCAAACTTTCCCAGGCTCTTGTGGCCCTCCGGGTCCGGGTACTCGCCGTCGAAAAAGTCGGCGTGCTTGGCCGTGTCGCGCGGGCGGTCAATGTCAAACTCGATGCGCCTCCACCCGTGCTTGCGCGCGTCCAGGTAGTCGGCCATGCAGAAGACGCGGTCGTCGACCGGCTTGTCGGCGCCGAGGCGCTGCAGGAGCGGCGAGTTCTCGATCGGGACGAGCTCGCGGTCGTCGGCGGGCCGGGAAAAGTAGATGACGCCGATGCGTCTGAGGTGGCGCTGGTCCTCGGGCGGCTGCACGACGCGGTGGATGGTGGCCTTGAAGACGCCTCCGGTCAGTCGCTCGAGGGCCTCGCCAAAGTTGACGACGAGGCCGTTGGGCTGGTGGCGGACCCAGCGGTAGCGGCCGGTCTCGTGGCAGAGGACCTGGAGGGCGGTGATGGGCTGAGAAAACAAAAACGTCCAGGTGCCCCAGTCGGTGTGGCCGGAGAGGAAGATGTCGCGGTACTTTTCGCTGTCCCCCTTGGAGCGCGGTTCGCACATCATCTATCCCATCAGGTCGTCAGCTATATCCAGCGTATACTTGTCTTGGACACTATCCGCGGACTGCCTGCTCCAGACCTCCTCGGACTACTTACATAACGGATATACTCAGTCTTGGACCCGCCCGGGGCATGGGTCGACAGCACCGCCTCTTCGGGGACTTGCAAAATCATGGCGACGAGCTTGAGCAGCTTGGACAGGATGTGGCTGCGGATGAACTGCATGAGCTCCGTCGTCTCGGGCATGAACGGCCGCAGGATCTCGGGATGGGGCCGGTTCTTGGGGTCGTGCACCAGGATGTTGTAGTGGTCCAGCTGCTTGGGGAAGCCGCCCTTGTGGCCGAGCGGGCCGTGGGGCTTGTACCCGACGTAGAGTCCACGAGCATCCTCCTCGGGGGTGACTGCAAGTTAGCAAAGGCAACTGAATCGTAGACTTTTCCATTTCCACCTACCCTCATACGGGGCCTTCTCGTCCGGGGGAAGGGTCATGACGGCATTGGCGATGCGCATCTGGCGCTGGTACGTCTCGTCTGAGATGCCATGGTTGGTGAGGGTGAGGAAGCCGTAGCCGGTGGCGGCATCGTAGAGGTCCTTGGCCAGTTCCTTGCGGCCCTCGGGGGTGTCGAACTTGCAGAGGTCAATGTTGATCAGGTCGACACAGTCCACTGACATGTTAGGAGTGTCTGCAACAGTAGGCGGCTCTGATGGACTTACAGTCCTCCTTGCTTGGCTCGGGGAGGGTGTATGGGGGAAGGGAGTCCAGACTGGGGGCCATTGTGCGAGATTGGGCAGGCATTTCTGCAAAGAATGTAATACAGAGTACTATTACTAGAACATGGATATCTTTCTGTGATAACAGTCTTGGAGCATCTCGCCACTGATATACTTTTCAGTCTAATTTTCCCCTTGCGGTTTCGGACAGAACAGGTCTGACGGCCGAAACAAGTTAACACGGCCATGGCGACGGAATCCTCCAATGGAGCAGCCTGCCCGACATCCCCAATGGAGCACTCCCCGGCAAGGAGCTCACAAAACCAAAGACAATGATGCCCATTAGATGCCCACCAATAAAACTTGGACAGAGCATGCCAGACACTAAACAAAGAGGGTGTGAGGACGTAGAGCAGCGTCCTCTTTTGAGAGGAGTCTTGGAGGAGCTCCTCTGGACTGGGGTAAGGAGTATGTAAGGAGGCAGGGAGGGTCTGCGATGGTGTGTGCCATGGAGCCTTATCGTTTCTGGCTGTACACGAGACTTTGGCAATGTACTTTAAGGATGTTTCTCTGCAGGTCGTTTTAATGTAATATGATTGTTTTCTTTTAACAGCGCAGCTGGTTGTTGAGTGGGTGGCATCCTCTCGGATCAGTATTTGCCACAGGAGGTTGAACCAACAGTTGCAGCAACACTGGAAAGACAACACGGGCTTCTACTTGTAGTTACATGACCACTTATTAACTTGAATACTTTCTGTTGGTTTATTGTTGTAGAAACAAACTAGTGTCTCTCTATGCAGACTCCCCCATGGACTGGATCATGTCCACGGTGCCGTGGGCAATCCCGGCAAATGCCAGTTTCTTTGGCTCTGCAGACGAGACATCCACGCTGCCCTCCTCTCCCCATCCACCTCCGCCTGGTGATTGGATCACAATCCGGTCGCCGGCTGCCATGTTGGCCGTGTTCTTGCCGCCCAGGTTGACGGCCCGGCCAGTCTTTTTCTGGATCCACAGGTTCTGTCCGCGCTGTCCGTCTGACCCGCCGGCCAGGCCGTACGGAGCAAAAGTCCGCCGCTCGCTGAGGATCGACACTTTGGACGGGACGGTGAATTCAATGTCGCGGACGATGCCGTCGCCGCCGGGGTGTGTGCCGTTGCCGCCGCTGCCTGGGCGGAGGCAGAACCGTCGAAGGATGACGGGGTACCGTCTTTCGAGGATCTCGGGGTCGGTGATGCGCGTGTTTGTCATGTTGGTGTGGACGCCGCTGGTGCCGTCCCAGGAGGGGCCGCCGCCGGATCCGCCGCAGATGGTTTCGTAGTAGCCGTAGGAGTTGTCAGGGGAGGTACTTTGACTGTTGACTCCGGTTTTGGCATCTTCAACTCCTCCGTCGGCCGGGGCATCATTTCCAAACGTCAGATTGTTCATACACCCCTGGCTGGCGGCCATTGTGCCAAACGCTTTAAAGACCACATCCACCACCCGCTGCGACGTCAACACATTGCCCGCGCACACGGCGGCGCTCTCCGACGGACACAGCAAAGACCCTCCCGGGATCTGCACATCAATCGGCCTGATTGCTCCCTGGTTCAGCGGAATGTCCATGTTGACCATGCACCGCAGCGCAAAAATAATGGCCGAGTGGCAGATGGCAATGGGGGCGTTCCAGTTCCCGTAGGCTTCGGGCTCGGTGCCGTCGAAATCAAAGATGGCGCCGCCAGTTTCGGGGTCAATGGTGATCTTCAAGCAAATGGCCGTGCCGTCATCCATGTAGTCGACAGCCTGTAGCGGCCTGCCGTTTGTGGTGGTCTGAATGGCTCGGAGCATATCGCGGACTGCCCGCTCAGCAGCATTTTGGATTTGGAGCACTACAACAATGTTAGCAGGTGATAAAATGTGTCCAAGGTCCTCCAGGGGGGGCATACTGTAAAACTGAACGGCATCGATGCCATAGTCGTGGATCAGCGAGTGGATCAGCTGGCTCCCCCGGTGGTTGGCCGCGGCCTGTGCCTTGATGTCGGAAATGTTGTCCCTGAGACATCGCGTGCCCATGCAGCCGGGAAACTTTGACGGCGCCATGAGCAGTCGGGTGAGCTCCTCCTCCTTGAAATGGCCGCCCTCGACCACCTTGAAGGCCTTGATGACGGCGCCTTCTTCCCAAAGTTCCTTGGAGTTTGGAGGCATCGAGCCGGGAAGGATGCCGCCGATCTGAGGGTGTCAGACAATGATTAACAGCTTTGGGGAAAGAACGACACTTACATCTGCATGATGACCTCTTGACGCAGTCCAGAAGATGATGTGCTCTCCCTTTTCGTCGAAAATAGGAGTGATCACAGTGAGATCGGGCAAGTGCGTGCCACCGCATTCTGATGCCTTGTTAGCAGGTGTTTAATTGTTTGGTTTTGACGCTGACATACCTGGCGCATTCGACAGGATCACGTCTCCTGGGGCGAGTTTGTCGCCCCAGTAGTCAATCTGCCACTTGACGGCAAACGCCATGCTTCCAATCTGGGAGGTCAGCACGAGGAGAGGATAAAACATACACATCATGCACCATAAACATAAACGAGCGAAGCGAGGACTGAAATAAAAGCTTACCATGGCCGGGACGTGTGGTGCATTTGCAACGAGTCCTCCGTCTGGCGAGAAGACGGTGCACGAAAAGTCGAGCCGCTCTTTAATGTTTGTGCTGACGCTCGTCTTCTGCAGGGCGCGTCCCATCTGCTCGGCGACGCCCATGAAGCGGTGCCCAAAGATGGACAGCTGGATGGGGTCCACGCGGGTGGGCGAGATGGTTTCCTTCTTGCCGACAGAGACATCAATCACGACCATGGACGACAGGATCGTCGCCGTGGCGCTGGGGACGACGACAATGGTCTGCTTGTCGTCCATGACCAGGGCTGGCCCGGCGATGCGCGTGCCCGGGAGGAGAGTGTCGAGACTGTACACTGGCGTGTCTGTCCACGAGTCAAAGTAGACCTGGACAGAAGAAGTCTGGGGCGCTTCCTTGCTGCTCACGGCTGCCAGCTCTTCCACCCACGACGTGGGCTGGGCACCGCTCTCGCCGATACACCTCGCCCGGTAGTCGTCGACGATAATGTCTCGGCCGGTCGGGAGGAAGCCAAACTGTGTCTGGTGAGCCTGTTCAAAAGCCGTCTGAAAGTCGCCGTCCTCCTTGATCATGAGTGCCGTATCGCTGCCGTGGAACCGCATATTGAGGTAGCGCTCGGAACGGATGAACGACTTGGCGATGCCCTGCTCGAGGAGAGCCTCTGTAGCCTTGGATTGGAGCTTGTCCAGCTCTGAAGAAAAGACGGCAGCCAGGCCGTCCTTGGTGTAGACCATGGCGCAGGGACTGCGCTGCTCGTCGACCAGGTCCGCCAGGGCCATGCCGTGCGCCGACAACACCGACGAGTACTTGTGGATCAGCACGCGCGAGACGCCCAGGGTGCGCGCAATGTCGCACGCGTGCTGCCCGCCGGCGCCGCCAAACGAGGCCAGGTTGTATAGGCCGGCATCGTGGCCCTTGGCGTCGGTCAGCGTGCGGATCGGGCGGCACATTGCCTCGTTTGCGACGTTGAGGAAGCTAAAGGTCAGCGACGGACTGTTTGTTGTAGCCAACTCTTGTGAGGCTCACCCTGCTGCCACGTCTTCCACTGTCAGCGGCTTCGTCTCCCTGTTTATCTCTGCAGCCAGCTCCTCAAACAGCTTCCGACTAATGTCCACGTCCAGCGCAAGGTCCTCGTTTGGCCCAAAGATCTTGGGAAAGTACTCGGGCCGCAGCCGGCCCAGCACGAGGTTGGCGTCCGTCACGGTCAGCGGGCCCCCCTTGCGGTAGCATGCCGGCCCCGGATCCGCCGACGCGCTTTCTGGGCCGACCTGGAACATGCCGCTCTGCCACTTGAGAATGCTGCCGCCGCCGGCCGCGACCGTGTTGATGTCCAGCTGCGGGCTCTGCACGGTGACGCCGGCCGTCGTGGTCTCAAACACCTGCTCAAGCTCGCCCGTGTAGCGCGACACGTCCGTGCTGGTGCCGCCCATGTCGAAGCCGATGACGGGTGTCTTGTCACTGGCGTCATAGCAGGTGCGGGCATAGCCGATGACGCCGCCGGCGGGGCCGGACAGGATCGAGCGGAGACCTGACAGACCGGTAAACTCGACGAGGCCGCCGTCGCTCTGCATGAACTCGCAGCGACAGCCCTGGCCGAGGTCCTCGAATCCAGACTCGAAGCCTTGGATGTAGCGTTTGATTTCGGGAGTGAGATAGGCGTCTGCGGTTGACGAGTTGCCGCGGGGGACAATCTTGACGACGGGAGAGAGCTCTGCGCTGAGGGAGATGTGAGTGAACCCGATCTCCTGGGCGAGTTTTCCAACAGCAGCTTCGTGGTCGCGGAACGTGAAGCTGTGCATGAGGCAGACGGCGAGAGATCGGTATCCTGTGTCGTAGGCGTCCTGGAGGGATTGTCTGGTGGAAGTGAGGTCTGGCTGTTAGACGGCGAGCGACGAGCGAGGCAAAGAAACAAATATTAAACGAGCGAAGCGAGGAAACAAAAAAACGAACAAAGCGAGGAAACAAAAAAACGAACAAAGTGAGGAAACAAAAAAACGAGCGAAGCGAGGAAATAAAACATACCTAGTGGCTCGAGTATGCGGACGACTTCACCAGTGACACCTTTTGTCAGGGCCGGGTCCGAGTCGACGTCGATGGCAGCTGGTTTCTTGCTCTCTGTCCACGCCTCCAGCGTGACACGTTCTGGCACTTCAATGACTTTGGAGTAGAGCACGTCTGGCTTGTTGATTGCCAGGTCGAACAAATTCGGCCGGGACTGGTTGCCGATATGGAGGAGGTCCTGTCACCAGGTCAGCTTTGTTTTGTCCTCATTTCTCTCCTTTCTTTATTTTCCTCGCTTCGCTCGATACGTTTCCTTCTTTTTTCTTTTCTTTATTTTCCTCGCTTCGCTCGTTTGTTCCCTTTTCCTCACTTCATTAATGCTTCGTCCGTCGCACCTTTAACCCTTTCGTCACGGCAAACACAGTCGGCTCGCCTTTCCTCTCCAGCAGCGCATTCGTCGCCACAGTCGTTCCCATTCGAATTGATTCTAACAATTAGACTTGGCCCTGTTTAAGCATTTACTTGTTCACTCACCAACTCCGCGTAGAGAAATCTTTTTCCCCCTGGGATAGGCCTGTCCCGTGGCCTGCTCGAGGACCCGCCGGATGGCCTCGACTGGGGCGTCTGCATAGTTGGCCGGGTCGACGGACAGCAGTTTAATGACAATGTCGTCGTGGTCGGGGACGGTGGCGACGCACTGGGGTGTTAGAAGAGAAAGGGAAAGAAAGAAAGAAGACATTGACACGTCAATGTCGACGGCAATCGTCCGTCTCAACATCAAGTGTCACTTCACTACCACTGCCACTTACATCTGTAAACGTGCCACCCCGGTCAATGGCTATTCTGATGCCCTTGACGGGCTCTGGAACCGAACCCATGGTGCGATAAGAGGTCGACTGTAGTTGGACAATGTAGCAACAAAAGATTAATCGCAACGACTGTCGACTGTCCCACGACAACTTCTCAATAGCTCTTTCCAGAACAATGTCCTCCATGCATTGGCTACGTCAGATATACCAATTCCAGAGACACACGGCAGATCACGACATGGCTATCCTTTGATCCACCGTTCCTGGCCGAGATCCACACGAGCAGTTCAGTTAGCCTGGTCTGGTCTGGAGAATGTCAAACAGAGACAAGAGGAGCCCAGCTTGTCCGATGGGCTGGGAGTATGGTTGCATCGTGTTGGACGTGCGGTATCGAGGTGGAGGTGGAGGAGGAGCTCCTCTCTTATCAACGGAGCTCCGCGGGTAGGAAGAGGGGGGTGATACCCAGGAAATATTCATTTTTTCAAAAAGACAATCTAGGGGAGAGGAATTACACATTGGAAATCTCTCTAGACAAGGATTTATTTTGGGCATGAATATTTCTTCGTCGAGATGCGGGCCCCGCTTTCTTCACGGTGGCAGGTGCACACTTGCCTAAAGCAGCCATACAGAATCAGAAGGAGCGACCGTTGGACTGAGCTTTGCATTTTTTAGACAGCTGGGCGACCCCTCAGAGTAAACGTGTCCCCTCTCCTCGAAATAATTGCATTGATTCGTCTCTTTTCTTCACGTCTGTCATTGTCTGTGCGGGCTGGTGCCGTCAATCGTCCGGACTCGACTAGCTGGCAAAGTCACCATTGGGTCGTTTGGTACTGCTGCTGCTGCTGCAAAGGCAACCGTTCGTTGCCTGGCCCGATCACCTGTCACGTTTATTCATGGAGAGCCCCTTCTGATGCCTTGGCTAGGCGTGCACAGTCGACGGTCGGTCCCTCGCCGCTTAACGGCGGCCGAGAGGATGAGCCGCACATGATTTGCTACTGATCCGACGTGGTTGCTCTGCGGTGGAAGAACATCAGCCGGACGCAAGTTGTCTTTGAGCACAGCCCAGAGCATGAGCAGACTGGTGGTGACTGGAAGTGCTTTGCCTTGGGGGAACCGCAAAGTTGTGGTTTACAAGCCGGCGTCTTTTCTGGCCGTAGACTAATAAGCGTGCTTCCTACATATCTATAGTAGGAGAGCCAAATTATGTCAAAAGGTTGAAGGCAGTTGCCACTGCAGGTCAAAAGTCTAAACTCACTTTGTAGTCAAAGTAAATGGCTTTTAGAAAAAAAAAAGGACATTGATTTCAGCAGGCTCGCTCTTATTTCTTCGGTATCTGTGCCTGGGTTCTTTGAGAAGGGTGATGCAGAGGGATAAACAGTATCAAGTTGGGTATTAATAGTTTTATTTTTTAATGTATTCTCATTATCATCTCGATTCACTCTCCCCTGACGGTCTGGTCGAGAGCCTTTGCAAAGTAGGCGACGTTGCTGTCGTTTAAGCCGGCCATGGAGATGCGCGAAGTGTTGGCCATGTAGACGTGGTATTTTTCTGGAGGAGTTAGTAAGTAGCATTATTCGAGAGGAGAAAGAAATGAGAGTAAGAAAGAAGAGAGAAATGACGCTGGAACGTTTAATCGAGCGAAGCGAGGAAAAGAAAGAAAAAACGAGCGAAGCGAGGAAAAGAAAAAGAAAAAAAAAAGAAAAAAGAAAAAAGACTGGTCTATCGAGAGAGGACACAAACGTACCTTCCAGGTGGCGCACTTTTTCTGGAGCGATTTCGAGGTAGCCAAACATGCCCGTCTGGCTGACAATGTGCGACCAGTCGCCGGGGGTCTGCAGACGGACGAGTTCGTCGTAGAGCTTCTTGCGCATGGCCAGGATGCGGCCCGACATGGTGAGCAGGTCCCTGTCCCACTGGGCCTTGAACTCGGGCGTGGTGAGGACGGCGGCGGCGAGGCGGGCGCCGTAGGCGGGCGGGTTGGACACGGTGGCCCGCTGGACGTTTTCGAGGACCGAGTCCATGGTGCGGGTCGCTGCGGGCGACGCCGTGACAAACGTCACGAGGCCGGTGCGCTCGCCGTAGAGGCCCATGCTCTTTGCAAACGACACGCAGACGCAGACCTCTAGCTGCAGGACGTCCACAAACTGGCGGATGGCCCAGGCGTCGGCGTCGACGGAGCCCGAGTTGAAGCCCAGGTAGGCCGAGTCGAAGATGGGGAAAGCCCTGGCCTGCTTGATGGCGGCGGCAATCTCCTTCCACTGGTCCTGCGACGGGTCGCAGCCGGTGGGGTTGTGGGCGCAGGCGTGCAGGACGACGGCGGACGAGCTGTCGACCTGTTTGAGGCCGTTTAAAAACGCCTCGCAGTCGAAGCGGCGGTCCTTGTAGTACGGCAGCCTGTAGACCTGGAAGCCGAGCGAGCTGAACAGCAGGTGGTGGTTGGACCATGTCGGGTCGGTGATGAAGACCTTGGAGATGCCCGTGTTGGCCCGCTTGAGGGCCATTCCGGCGAGGAGGAGGGCGCCGGTTCCGGAGAGGGCTTGGCACGACGCGATCTGGCTGTCAGCGGGAGAAGACAAGGAAGCAAGTATAGACATACCCTCTTCTCTTTCAGTGCGTCGGTCCCGTGAAAGACGAGGTCGACGCCGGCTGTCCTGAGCTCCTTCAGGCCCGCAATCGGGAGGTACTCATGGCCGCAGTTGGCAATCTTTTGCTCGGCGAGTCTGACGGCGGGCAGGATCCATGGCTGGCCGTTTTCGTCGCGATATGTGCCCTGGCCGAGGTTGACCTTCTGCGGGAACGTGTCCTCGAGGTAGCGGCGCGTCACTTCGAAGATGGCATCGGGGGGGATGTACTCTGCCTGGGAGAAGAGGGAGGCCATGGTGGGAATGTGCAGAAAGATTAAGCTGAAGTTTCAAAATAGAAAGTTAACGATTGTCAAGGATTATCAAGAAGGTTTACGATTGCTTGTAATACATTTTACAAACCACGCCTCTAGGCAGTGGTCCGGATGCGCATCCGGCCCGGATGTGGTCCCGATTTAGTCTGTGGATCTGTGGCCTGGCGATTCTGGAGCTCCTCCTCAAGCCACTTGCACGCTGCACTAGCTTGGTCTATGGACCTGCAGTGTTCCTGACTTGACCATGTGCAGAAGAGTTTCCTTTTGGGGAAGTGTAGAGGAGTACACCGTAGACTCGAGAAATGTCTTTTAAACATTTGTATTTCTACCTAGTCTATCTAGTCTTCTATCTAAAATTGTCCATTCCTGATACCCTCATTTCTTGCCTCCGACCTCGTCCAGCACATACGGCTCGCCGTCAATCTTTTTCCAAATGTCGTCATTCTTGATCCGCCAGTACCACGCGTGGATCGCGGGGTGCGCTTCCGTCCATTTTTTGGCAAACACCTGGAATGTTAGCACTCGATTTTTTGCCTCACTTTGATCACTTTTTTTTTTCCTTTACTCGCTTCGTTCGACCTTTTTTTTTTCTTTTCTTTTCTTTCCTTTTCTTTCCTTTTTTTTCTCCTCGCTTCGCTCGATTGTCTTTCTCTCCCGATTTCTCTCTTCTTTTTTTTTCCTTTTTTTTTTCTTTTCTCACTTCGTTCGATCATCTTTTTTTCTTTCTTTTTTCCCTCGCTTCGCTCGATTGTCTTTCTCCCTCAATTTTTCTCTTCTTCTCCTTTCCTCGCTTCACTCTCTCTCACTCACAAATTGATACCCTCTTGCAATCGCTGCAATCACAAACAGGTCCGCCATTGTCAACGAGTCGCCAACAAGAAACTCCTTGCCTGTCAGCGCCTTTTCAACTACACTGACCATCCCCTCGCTCGCCTTCTCGGCCGTCTCCAGAATCTCCGGCGACGACGCGCCTTTGCCAATCACCGGGTTGATCCACGCCATGATCGGAGGCAGCAGCTCGCTGTTTGCAAAAGAGGCCCACCTGGCCGTTAGTAGACTGGATGTCGTTGTAAAGCGGCATTGACCTACTTGAGAATCGTCGCTTCCTCTTCCAGAGTCGATCCGACTAGTGTCGTCTTGGGATCCTGCTTGGCCACTGTAACCGTCAATACTCTCCTTTCTTTTTTCTGTCCTCGCTTCGCTCGATAGTCTCTTTTTTTTATCGTCTCTTTTCTCTTTCTCTTTCTTTTTTCTTTTTTTTTTCTTTCTTTTTTCCTCGCTTTGCTCGATAGTCTTTTCGTTCATATTTTTCTTTCATTCTTTTTTCTTCTTTTTTCCTCGCTTCGCTCGATAGTCTTTTCGTTCTTATTTTTCTTTCTCTTTTCTTTCTTTTTTCTTTTTCCTCGCTCTCTCTTCTTCGCTCGTTTGCTTACAGTACACTGCCACCGGAATACACTCGTACAGCGTAAACCCGTCCGGCCGCTCCAGCGCCGGCACCTTGCCGGGCGGGAACTTGGCCAGGTACTCGGCCCCGACACCGCCTTTTTCCGGCTTCACCTTGACCGGCCACGTCTCGACGTATTCAATGTCGAGCCTGAGCGTTAGAAGAATGAAGAATAAATAAAAAAGAAGAAATAAATCAAGAAAGAAATAAATAAAATAAAAATAAATCAAAAAATAAATCAAGAAAGAAAGAAATAAAATAAAAATAAATCAAAAAACAAATCAAGAAAATCAACTGTGCTCACTTGTTGTACTCGGCAACGTACAGACACATGGTCGCACGCGGCGCCTTGGGGTACCAATACAACTTTCCAAAGCTCATGTTGGGTTTGTGGTAATCTGCTGGTTGCGGATGTTGACTTTGATTTCACAGACAAGATATTGTAGAACTGATTCAATTGCAAGACTCTTAAATACTCGTTTACTCAGCAGCCGAGCAAACAACCGACAGAGATAACTCGGGGCACAATGCCATGCCGATTCGGGTCGTGAGGAGCTCCTCAGACTCTTTGAACCGATTGCAGAAAAGAGGACTAAAGTGTACATAATAAGAAGCAACGGGGAGGGAAACTGTTTAGTGTCGATATCAGTCGCCGGCCTGGAGTTGACTCCTCTTGACGTATTGTCTTTGTCGAGTTGACCTGGCCAATCCAGACAATCCGGACAATCAGACCCTTGCCGTCGGATATCTGCTTTATCGTTTTTCGACTGGTCAAATGCTAAGATCTGATCAGAGACGGCAATGCTGATCGGGGTGAAAAAAGGTTGTGTCGTCTGCATTATTAAAAACTTGAACCTCTGAATCTGAAACTTTTTTTCCCAAGATTCGTCCATTTTTATCGCACCTGGGACTCTACTTTTATCGTTTCGACCTTCCAGCGAGGCGATCAAAAAGAGATAAAGAACTGCCATATCGCCTCTAAACGTAAAGAGTGCTCTTACAGGTAGTATTGCCGTTTTGGGAAATACCCATATCTCAGTGGGGCCGTGCTGGTCCGGTGGGTCAACCGTCTCAACCGTAGTCTAGCATCTCTTGACACTTTCCAGGCCTCTTACATTACCCACTGCTGTGGTTGGCCGTCCTAGCGCCGGGTCCGCGCACGGGAATAGGCAAGTCTACGAGGAGCTCCTCTAGAGGCCGTTGAAGCATCTCTAGAGTTGTTTGTTTTCCTCTAGTTTGTCATTTTGTCATTTTGTCGTCAACTCGTCCCTTGTGTCGCTCCTTTGTCGGCGCGGGTCTGCTGCCGCTGGTCGCCACAGGTTCCACGCCGGCAAGCCTTGCTCGATTTCGCATCCTCGATCCGGCAAGCTCCCGGCCGTTTCGTTCTGATAAGCTCGCTCGGGCTAATCTCGTGGTGTGAACGCGCTGGTGGTGTAGGACATGCATTATCTGCGGGATACAAAAGGGAGCTCCATGTAGAGCTCGATTCTCGTCATTGTGTCCTCGTTTAGCTTGAGAACCTTTCAACTTGACTCTCCTCTACTCCAGTTTACTCCAGGTCTATCTGCCTACCTAACAGTAATGGGCGTCCAACTCGGCTGGATCGGCCTCGGGTCGATGGGCATCGGCATGTCCAAGAACCTCCAGCAGCACCTCAAGTCCACCGGCGCCCCCGACCTCGTCTACACAAACCGCACCCTCTCCCGCGGCGAGTCCCTCAGGGAGCTCGGCGGCGTTCCCGTCGAGTCCGTCGCAGAGGTCACGGAAAAGTCAGACATTGTCTTTTCCTGCGTCAGCAACGACCAGGTCCTCGCGTCCGTCTCTGACGAAATCGTCGCCGCCGGCATCAAGG
Organism: Raffaelea albimanens; assembly: GCA_002778245.1. Classification (NCBI taxonomy): domain Eukaryota; kingdom Fungi; phylum Ascomycota; class Sordariomycetes; order Ophiostomatales; family Ophiostomataceae; genus Raffaelea; species Raffaelea albimanens. The sequence goes on from PCDJ01000001.1 coordinate 323,327, forward strand.
GCAAGCTCTACGTCGACTGCTCCACCGTCCACCCGGACACCTCCGCCGCCGTCAACAAGAAAATCACAGACGCCGGCGGCATGTTTGTAGCAGGTAAGAACTGCACGTCCTCTTTTTTTCTTTTCCTCGCTTCGCTCGTTTTGATAATACTTTTTGTGTTTTTCTCTTTTCTGTTTCTTTTTGTTTCTTTTCCTCGCTACGCTCGTTTTAATAATACTATTGTGTTTTTCTCTTTTTTTTTCTTTTCCTCGCTTCGCTCGATTTGTCTTCGTTTCCTTTTTTTCTTTCTCTTCTTTCCCTTCCTCGCTTCGCTCGTCATTCTCCTTCATCTCTTCTTCTCGCCCTGACTCGCTTGCAGCCCCCGTCTTCGGCGCCGCCCCAATGGCCGCCGCCGGCAAACTCATCTTTGTCATTGCCGGCCCGGCCGAGTCCACCGCCCGCATCCAGCCATTCCTCAAGGGCGTCATGGGCCGCTCCGTCATCGACATGGGCTCCGACGTCTCCAAGTCCAGCCTCTTGAAAATCGCCGGCAACATCTGCGTCGTCTCCTTCATGGAGGTCCTCTCCGAGGCCCACGTCTTTGCCGAAAAGACTGGCCTCGGCAGCGCCGTCTTTGAGAGCATGGTCGCCGACATGTTCGGGCCGGTCCTCGAGAGCTACTCGAAGCGCCTCACGACGGGCATCTACGCGCCCGAGCCCGGCGGAAAGGCCGGCTTCGAGGTCGAGCTGGCGATGAAGGACGCGCGACACGCGCTCAACTGCGCCCAAGCGGCCGGGACGCGGCTCGAGGTGAGCGAGGTGGCGCTAAAGCACATGGAGGCGGCGCGGGAATCCCTGCCGGACCGGGCGCTGGACAGCAGCTCCATGTACGGGACGATCCGGAAGGAGGCCGGGCTTGACTTTTACACGGACCTGTGCAAGGAGCGGGACGCAAAGGTGAAGAAATGAGCGAGCGAGTGAGCGAGTCAAGTCGGAGACAATCGAGCGAAGCGAGGAAACAGAAAGTGAGCGAGCGAGGAAACAAAGGAAATGATAGACTTTTTTAGACGATAAACCATTCCACTATTGCGATTGAAGCATTTTTAATTACTGAATTCCGCCTCTATGGGTTTCCAATGACTTTACCTGCGACACCAAGTCGAGGACGGTCTCCCTGAACGAGTGGTACTCGATCCCTGGAAAGTCTCTCGTCGCATCAGTCGAGTCGACATTGATGTGTCCCTTGATGTCCTGTGCTCCCTTTAGAACATGGCCCGCGTCCCCCGGGAACGCGTCTTGCATTATCTCAGACGCCGTTTGGTAGTTGAACTTTTCCGGCGCGACAGGAATGTACCGCCTCCCGCCGGCCTGGGGCGCCAGCAGGGCCTGCACGTGGATCTCTGCCAGGTCGCGGACGTCGATCCAAAAGTTGAACCGAGCCGGAGGGAGGTCTCCAGCAGTCCCCTGCCATACCCGCCAGAGCATTGCGTTTGACTCGTTGAGGTCGTCGGAGGAGGAGATTTGGCCGGCCACGGGGCCAAAGACCATGGACGGGCAGAGCGTGACGAGGTCAAACGACGACGACGACGACGACGACAAACGTTTTACAAGCTTCCACGCCTCCTGCTCGGCAAACACCTTGGAGCCGCGGTAGGCGTCCTGCGGCGAGGCGTCTGGATCGGCCGCGGCTGCATACGTGATTGGGTTCCAGTCGGAAGAGGTAAACGTGTGGGCCTCTGCCATGTCGCGGTCCATGCCGAGGACGGCGCCAAAGGAAGACGTCATGACGACGCGTTTGACCTTGGAGGCGGAGCATGCGTTGAGGACAGAGCGGACGCCGTGGATGGCCGGGATGATGAGTTCCTTTTCCTTGTCCTGGGCGCCATAGTTGAGAGGCTGTAAAGTTAGTCGAAAGAGAAATCGAGCGAAGCGAGGACAGAATCGAGCGAAGCGAGGAAAGAAAGAAATCGAGCGAAGCGAGGAAAGAAAGAAAAGAAAGGAAAATGAAGAAGATTAACGAGCGGAGCGAGGACAAAAAGACGTACACTGGCAATGTGGATGACGCCGTCAATGTCTTGCATGGCATTGTCGAATGCACCCGGCGAAGCGAGGTCGTCAATGTAATAGAAGTCGAGCAGATGGGCAAACTCGGGCCTGGCATTGACCATTTGCTGTGCTTTTGATTTGGAGCGGGCGACGGCGCGGACGCGGAATCCTTTGGCCAGGAGGTTGTCGACGACATGGGCGCCGACGAGGCCGGTGGCGCCGGTGACGAGGACGTGTCTGGGATTAGCAGGGAAGGAAGATGGAAGAGAAATAGACATACTTTGGCATGGTTGACGAGGTGGGCTGATCTGGCTTGTCCCCTATAGACAAAGACTCTTATCACAGCTCCAAGAGCTACCTACCCACTTGTACTTTGAATCATTGCTTTAAAGTATTTATTCTGTCGCCTAGGGGATCCTCTAAAGTCGGGGCGCCCTGCATGTGGGGGCCAGCTTCGTTGGAGCTCCTCCTTTATCAGAGAGGAGCAGCTGCAGGAGTGCAGGAGGTAGATGCGTAATGCAATTGAAGGCGAGCCGAGTCTTTATTTATGGAAGCTCTGCGGACGAGACTTTGGATTCAAGTGTTGACAATCATGTCCTCCAACAGCCGCTTACACGCAATCCCTTCCAAACACTGCCGCCATGTCGTTCGGAAAGCTCTACACCTACCCCAAGGCCCCTCGGTCGACCATGGTGCTGTACATTGCGTACCTGCTCAAGCTCGATGTCGAGATCGTCATGGCCTTTCCCGACAAGGTGTACACCGACAAGGGGGGCGTCGGCGACGAGTACTTTGCAAAGTTTCACACCGGCAAGGTGCCGGCCTTGGAGACGGCCGACGGGTACTGCGTGTATGAGAGCATCGCCGTAGCATGGTTCTGTAAGTAAATGATCTTTGAATGTTGCTGGTGTCTTTCTAACTCTTCAGTGGCCAAGCAAGACCCCAAGACGACCCTCCTCGGGTCGAACCTCTGCGAGGAAACAGACTGCCTGCGCTGGGCATCGTTCACCAACTACGAGCTGCTGCCGCCCATCATGGCCTGGATCAACCCCGTGATCGGGCGGTCCACCGCCGACGCGGCCGCTCTCAAGCAGCTGGAAGCGAACTGCGAGCTGACCGTCGGCGCCGTGGCCAGGGAAATCGAGGGCAACAAGTTCCTGGTGGGCGGCACGCTGACGATTGCCGACCTGTTTGTGGTCAGCGGCCTGGCGCGGGGGTACCAGTATGTGTTTACAAAGTCGTGGGCGGCCAAGCACCCGGTGGTGCACGACTACTTTATGCGCATCCGGACGGATCCGATTTTTGACAGGATTCTGGGGGAGAATGTAGTCAGGGACGAGCCAGGAGGGACGTATCCGGACTATGATGGTCTGTAGGTCATAGGAGACAGGTCACACAGATTAGACAAACATATCATCTAAATCATACATCTCTCACTCCACCCCGTCGTTGCCCTCCTTGAACATGGCCACCATCCACGCCCCAATGGGCCACGTGTCCCGCCGCGAAAACACGCCCGACGACCACGCCAGGTACCGTTTTTCGTACGTGGCCGTCTCGGCAGGGCCGGGCCCTGTTGGCACATCCCCGTGCCCTGCTCCTGCCACAGACACCCCAGTGCCCATGGCCTCCTGCAGCCGCTCCAAGACAATCTGCGCCGACGACGTAAAGATGCTCGGCCGCGTCGACAGCGCGCCCGTCCGGAACGCCCTGTCCGAGCTCAGCACCATCAGCCGCACCACCCGCCACCCGCTCATGCACGCCTTGAACCCGAGCATGGTGATGAACGGGTCTTCCAGGCACGGGCCGGCCGGGGGGCTGTTGCTGTTGTTGCTGCTGCTGCTCGGCCGGCCCATGGCGTTCATCAGCTCAATGACCTGCTCGAGGTTGTCGACCTAATCGAAACCAGTCAGCTTCGCTCGATCTTTCTTCTTTTCTTCCTCGCTTCGCTCGATCTTTCTTCTTTTCTTCCTCGCTTCGCTCGATCTTTCTTCTTTTCTTCCTCGCTTCGCTAGTTTTTCTTTTCTCTTTCCTCGCTTCGCCCGATTCTCTCCTTAACTTACTATCCGTATCACGTCCCGGTCCGCATAAATGTCCCGCTGGTACTTGGCCCGCGGCTTTCCTAGTTCCCAGTAGGCTATATCGTCAGCATTTGGTCCGCGCCTCGTTAAGTCTCCTTGTCCCTCTCCTCTTTTTTTCTTTTTTCCTCGCTTCGCTCGATTTCTTCTTTTTTCCTCGCTTCGCTCGATTTCTTCTTTTTTCCTCGCTTCGCTCGATTTCTTCTTTTTTTCCTCGCTTGTTCTCTCATCTCTCATCTCTCTTCTCTCACTTCGCTTCTCGTTCGTCTTACTCACTCGACAGTGCCGTCGGCAGCCCGTGCTCCACCATGCCCGTCGTCAACAGAGCGTCGTGGTGCGTCAGCGTCATCGCCGCATAGTGCCACAGCATCCACACAGAGTGCCACAGCGGCCGGTGGGAATTGTCGTTGATGCCGTCGAGGTCGATGCCGGAGGCGGGGGGGCCGATGGAGCCGCACTTTTTGGCTTTGGGGATGAGGTCTGGGAGTGTTGGAGTGTATTCGCGAAGCGAGAATAAAAGACGAATGATAATTGAAAAACAAAAACGAGCGAAGCGAGGAAAGAAAAAGAAGAAACGAACAAACAAAGTGAGAAAAAATAAAGAAAATAAACGAACAGAGTGAGAAAAAGAAGAAGAATAAATAAATCGAGCGAGGCGAGGAAAAAAAAAAAAAAAAAAAAAAAAAAAAACATACCTGCAAGGTTGCTGAGAGCCTGAAAGATTGGGACTCTGTTTTCTTCAGACACCATTGATCTGTAATGCCAGAATGGATAAATAATGCATTAAAAAACGAATTGAAGCAAACCATGAATGCTTGAACGAGCGAAGCGAGGAAATCAACAAGGACTTACAGGTAGTGCCGGTTCTCGCCGCCCGTGTCGGCTCGTGCGGGACGCAGGTTTGTGTAGAAAAAGACGCTGGCGAGCGTGAGGTCGCGGATCATCATCTGGATCTGGACGAGGAGCATGAGCGAGGCAAAGGGCGAGTACCACAGCAGGCCGAGCGGGGGCTGGCCGCCGCCGGCGGAGTGGTCGGGCCGGATGAGGTACATTAGGCTTTCGTAGAGGTCGCCGTTGGCGGGCCGGGGGTCCGGGTTGCCGTCCGAGTCGTCCTGGTCGTTGAGCATGGGGAAGGAGAGCGTCTGGGCCTGGACGAGGAGCGACCAGGCGCTGGCGGACGCCGCGGACCAGCAGTTGTCCGGGCACGGGAGCTCGTATTTTATTTCCAGCGCGGACAATAGAGGGCGCATGTTGCAAGTGTTTGAGAGCTGGGCGTCGAGGTAGTAGAGAGTGTACATGGCCCTTTGGGTCGGCAGACTTGTGTGTCAGCGCGCAGAAATTCCTCCAGGGTGATTGCTGCCTAGGCTTACCGCTTCTGCGACTCCTGCTCGACAAAAGTCTGCCACATCTTCTCCTCGGCGGGCTCTTGCGTGTTTGTCAGGCTGCTCAGGAACCCTCCTGGAAAGTTGGCACTCGCATTCGCCGTCTGCGCCTTGTCCACCTGGCTGTCCCGCCGGCGGTGCAGCACCGCGCCGTCCTGCAGCATCTGGTACTCCCGCGACGCGTCCACCAGGCGCCGGTGGATGTCCAGCGCCTTGGGGAACAGGTCCTCGCGGCAGCTGTAGATGGCAAAGTACTCGAGCAAGACGTACGCCTGGATGACCCACGTCTGGCGAAAGTTGGACTGGTCTTGGGTGAGGGCATTCAAGGACGCGTAGCCTGCCTCGAAGAGCGTCAAGCTGATTCTGTGGTCTGGGGGGTCTGCATGGCAAACGCCCCCGAGGCAGGCAATCGCCTGCAGGAGCGGCTCCTTTGCAGTGGCCATGTCAAACGTCGGCTGGTGCAGGACCGGCAGGGTCGGGTGGACTCTGTCAAAGTAGGCGCCAATGTACTGCGGCAGCCGAAAGAGCCACGAGATGTCGGGCGACGCAAAGACGGTCGTATCGGCCGCAACAGACTCTTGGGCAACAGGTGTCCTGTCACTGGCCTGGCTGCCGTTGCTTCTCGGCGTCGTCTTTGGGCTGCCGCTGCTCCGGGCAGTCTTGGAGTTGCCATCGTGGCACTTTTGCACATGTCGTTTTCGCAAGTCACTGTTTATTAGACAAGTCGATGCAAAGCGTATAGACAGACGCACCTTCTCGAGAACGACACATTGCATTGCGGACATGGATACAGTCTCTGGTTGGATTCACGGTGGACTACCCGTCAGTAATGAGCAGCTAAATTTCATTTACGTTCACTTACCTGATCGCGTGTGTCTGTTCAAGTTTTCCTGGCCTGTTAGTGATCCATTTGGTTCTGCACATAAACGCCTGCAACACCTACCAGTCGAGTAAAACAGCTGGAACATGCTGGACAAGCAAACGGTCTCAGAGCGGTCGTGCCCTGAGCAGTCCGCGGTGTTTCCATGATGAGTCGGTATTGGCAACAGCAATATGGCAAGACAGTCCGGCTCATCCAGCATCGCCAGTTTCGTCATTCATGATTGTCGATATGGGAGGAGCTCCACGGGACATTTATGTATTATTATCAAGACTGGGGGATCGCTGCGGGTACGGGGACACCGGGCCTCGCTTGGCAGGGAAAGTGATAAGGGACGAGAGGAGTGCTCCAACTGCCGTAAAGTGGGGAGGAGCCAATGGGATCTGTGCTGTTGGATACATGACAGAGAAAAGTCAAGAGGTTGCGATAAGGCCAGAGAGCAAGTAATGGAACAGGAAACTAAAGGCGGAAATGTTTCTGTCATAGGAATATCGATAAGGAAGGTAAGCGTAGAATGTTCCTGGGCAATACGACTGTTCTGATTAACGAGAGTCTCACCAGATGTTATCAAACTTGGATATCAATTAATGGCGAATTTCCCGTTCCTATGCTGTCGTGATCATGCAATTTAGATTTTTTTTTTTGATCCGTTATACCTTTTATTTGGCCTTAATTTTCTGATGCAGTGCATTATCATTTCCTTTTGTCCCATTCCCAAATGCGCCTCCCCAAACATGCATGCCGTCTTTGTATCAAATGGCCAGATCACTGGAAGTCTTGACGCATAAACTTACCTTTTCTTTTCCCCCTTCTGGCGGTCTACCTCTACACCTGCCCCGCTGTGCCTTCTTGTTTCTTCGACTTGGTGCTCTTCTTCTCCTGCCCACCCTTCTTGCGCAGCCCGAACTTTGGTACCTTGTCGTGAATAACCAGCATCATTCCGAGGAACGCCAACCAGATGAAGCACGTCGAGATGGTACACAGCCAGCCGATGCCGATGCCTTTGACTGCTGGAAGAGCTAGGGACGTGCCCGCAGCACCGAACATGTACCGAATAAAGTAGTTGCCTCCGAGGACTTCGGTTGACCGACCAGGGACGACGTCTAATGAGTCAGCAAAAAGAGGCCATAGCGAGCGAAGCAAGAAGAACAACACAACTTACCAAGACAGAACGTATTCAAGGCGGGAAAGATCATCAACTGGGTGAATCCTTGAATGAACATGACAACAACCAGGAGAGCAATGCCACCCTTGTTGTACTCGAGACACCATCCATAGATCAGCATGCAGATGGGTGTACCCAGACTCATCCACGGTATAGCTGCCCGCAGCCGGTCGGATGGTCGTCTTTCACCGTTGCGCTTGCGGATCCACTTCTTCACCGTTCGATCGGCAAACCGCCCGCCGAAGAAGGTGCCAGTCAGGTAGCCGCAGCCGGGAGCAAGATAGAACAGGCCAGATTGCAACGGGGTCGTGAAGTGCATGCGGGGGTTGATGACGTAGACAATGGGCGCCATGAAGCCGTACATGTTCCAAAGCAGCGATGCCGAGGCGAGTGCAACCAGCAGCAGATCAGCACGGCTGAACAAGACAACCATGCGCACAGGGTTGAACGCGGCCAGGCTCTCTGCGACACGAGTTTCTTTCGGCATTGTCGGCCACTTGGGCTGGTGGGCTGTTTCGGGAATGAAAACGAGGGTCAAGACGGCTGCCAGACCAGACAGGCCGGTCTGGAACCAGTAGATGTTACGCCAACTACTGTAAGTCACAATAATACCGCCGATCAACGGTCCTAGGGAAGAAGGAGAGAGGGAAAGAGAGCAGTATCAGCAAAATGAAGGCACTTCCTAAAGCAGGCAAACATTCACAGTTGTGGGTAGTAAACTAACCTAATGCAGGGCCGATCAGGGTGCCGCTCATGATCCAAGCCAAAGCCGTGGCTCTCTCAGTCTGGTGAGTTAGCGGGTATGTTCGTGCTGGTGTATCCTCACAAACTGTAGTAACTTACCGGACGGTAGAGGTCTCCAATGACGGCTGGTCCACACACCAACAGGCCAGTACCGCTGAAGCCGCAGAGAATGCGGAAGATGAAGTACGAGACCAAGTTGGGCGACAGAGCCGAACCCATCGAGAAGAAAAAGAATGTGACAGCGCTCGGGAACAAGACGGCCCGCCGTCCAAACAAGAAACTCGTGATACCCCAGATGAAGGCTGACACTCCCATGGCACCCGTGTACAAACCGTTGCTGATGTTGATGATGCTGGGACTCGTGTGGAACGTGGCCGAAATCTCAGGCAGAGCCGTCAAACTGCCAGTGGTCGCTAACGGGGCCAGAATACCACACAGCGCCAGGATGACCGAGAAGAGTGCTTTCTTGCCGTTGGAGTGGCGGTTGTACATCATCTCGGCGCGGGCGCTCTGCGAAGGTGTAAGACGGGTGCCGGGTGGCGCGACGTTCTGCTGGGCTGCTATGGCACCTCCAGTCTCGGCATCGACAATGGACATGGTCCGAACGGCTGTCATGGGCAGAACGGCCGCCGGAACCATCTCGATCGAGGCGGTCTCAATGTCGTCGGCGGAATCAGAGTCGTCATCTTCATCGTTGGTGGAGCTTGTTGGCGGGTATCGTGAGGCCTGTCGTTCCTGTTGCTCGTTGAATGAGACGACATTGGCACCCGCTTCAAGCTTCTTCTCAGACATGATGAGAGTGATGGTCGTGGGCGAATGATTGGCAGGGAAATATTAAGGAGCTTCTACAGGAAGCGCATTGGAAATTCAAAAGGTTTGGCGGTCTGGGACTGACAAGCCGACGGTCTGAGATTTTGAGGAGATAAAGGGCGAAGAAAGGAAGCTCGACAACTTTGTCATTGTAAACAGCAGTCGGATGGTGACCACAATCTGTGATGAGTTGTCCGTGTTTGAATTGCTTCAAGAGTGAGAGCCGACCTCCAGAAATCAGAAACGTCAAAACAAACGTCGAAAGCATCCAGGAACAGCAAATGAAATTTCGCCACATTAAAAGCAGATTTTCAGTTGGGCATCTCAATCGGGCAGTTCCAATAGGGCGCCGACGGCAACAAACCGGCTCTCGGCCAAGCTCACCGATAGTCGGGGCATGGTTATCATCGAATCGCCCTTCCCAAGGGGCTAAAAATGCGGAGCTCCTCCTTCTCCGCCGTTAACCGGCAGCGCGATGGGAATGTCATTGTCGGGATCTCCCGCAATGGCAAAACACGAGCAAATGCAACGGAAAAGTCAAGAGGCGAATTGGGAAAATTCTGAGAAGAACCTGCACAAGATCTTTGAGATGAGACCATCAAAAATGTAACATAAGTATTCCAGACTCCTGGGGACAGTGGCAGCGACAGGTCGCAACAATGCCTTCGCTGTGACTGTTTCTTGGATGGGATTATTCCGACTCCAAGCCACAAAAGGCCTCCGCAATGGTGCCGATTGCCAAGAAATTCGCCGAGGCGGGCAAGGGGGGGATCCTGTCAGGCCGGATACGGTTCGCGCGCCAAAAGTCGGCAGATAACCGACCTTGTCCGGGAGTATATAAACTGCGCGTTGAGTGGCCAGTCGAGTTAAAACCCGGGCCAGTTTTGCTGAGTAGTCATTCTGGCCATGGCTATTTCACCACTTCATGTCGAGCACGGGTGAGACGGCAACAGAGTCGTCTCGACTGCGCCACCTGTGCACGAAAGCGAAAACGATAATCGCCAAACCCGAAGTCGGCATCGAGCAAGTCGTCCCTAAAGGGGATATGTTAGTCAGTGAGGGGAAGCTCAAGAGCAGCATTAAATGGAGGCATACCTTGGCTGTTGGAGTGTGGTGATGAGCCTCGGTTCAGACAGGGCTGGCAGTGGCCAGTAGCCCCTCAGACGCAATCGGGTATCTGCGTCCTAGCGCGACTGCTTCAAGACAATTGCCTTGAGGAAGGGTTGTCTGCAATAGGAAAGAAAATGGTGTGCAAAAGTTTGCATGAGGTTGAGAAGGCTGCAGCGAGTGGTACTCTGCTTAGATAACATTGGCGATGTCGTCATCCAGCCTCAGGTTGCGAGCTGGCCAATGATCGCCTGCAAGGCTCCGCGAAAAGGTGAGTTGACGGGGAAAGGCGACAGAAATCTGGTTTGTCTCTTTTGGAAGAACTTTTCTATTTTCATGGAAATTCTTTTTCTTTTCTGTTGTTTTCTTTGTGTTCCTTTTTTCCGATTTGTTGCCAGATTGAGAAGGCGCAGACAGCATCGCCCTCAAACGGAAGTCGCGAACGACCGAACCCACAACGGGGCTGTCTCCCCAGGCTATGGATCATTTACAAGAAAAGCAGGTTGCTGAGTGCGACGTCGTCAATAATACGCGTATCGTGACTTTTGCAATGCGAATATCCCGGGCAATCCTTGAGTAACAAGACCCGGCAATATGAGAAAGTCTCAGCTGAAACCTCTTGTAAAGCTGTGACTGCATTGCAAGACTAAGGGGAGTCTCGGCTGTACATCCGACCGCATTTCTCAGCCAAGACACGAAATGAACATTGCAGGGAGATATTCATAATTCCAAGACAGGCAGATTGTTCAAAGAGATGCAATATGTTGGCAATCCCGCCTTGTGCGTGATTGTAGTGCGCCTTGCATAGTACAACCGGGTAGGGCCGGTATTGTAAAACGGCCACGAGTAGACATATAGAACGGCAAAAGGAAATGGAAATGGAAAAATGGGAATACAACGTAAGAAAAGGAAGCATGGCCGCCCACGTGCTTGAGACGTGCCGTCATACTAGGCGTAACACCAAGTTCAATCAAGCGTGCAGCAGGGTACCGAGAATTACCAGCCCTGGACGATCAAAACAAACACATCCGCCGGTATTCCGCGGTTTGCCTTGCGGTATCCGCTCATGGTAATCAGCAAGGCCAATAACCCCATAATTAGTGGCTTGGAAGCCTGTCTTTGACGATCAGGCGGCTGAACAGAGCCCCCACGGAGCCACCACAAACGCCTGAGGCGAAATGTGGAAAAACAAAGTTTTAGTCTTATTTGCCTCGTGCTCCCTATGGGGTGTTGGTTAGCGTTTACCGCTTCTTGAGTTGGCTTGACCCGTGGGTGTTATTTCGTGGATGCAATTCGTTGAACTGCTACGCTGTAAAATGGACGACAAGCCGCTATGAACAGCCGCACTTGGCTTTCTGGCACTGACACGAGTTTACTGGCACCCAAGGCTGGGCATGCTGTGAGTGTGTTTTTGGCTACTCTTGCGTCTCTCTTCTACCTCTTCTGCCGTCCTGCCGTCCTGCCCGTTGTGCCCGTTGTGCCCTTCTCAGCTCTTCCTTTCCACTCGCATGTCGTCATACACCCGGCAGTGACTGGTTTGGGGCAGTGCTAAAGCCACTTGTGGCTGCGAGAGCACCTGCCTAAACTTTAATTCCACTGCTGACTCTGGCGGCTAGCGAATCCTGGCAGGCAGAAGCTGCCTGCTGGGGCCGCGTGCTGCCTGGACCCAGCATAGAGCCATCTGACTGGTTCTGTGACCAAGTAGGCTCCCGACTTTTATGCAAAAATAAACTGCCACATGAAACCCGCACAGCCACACAGCGTTGGATTGGGGAAGACCAACTGCGAGTCTGCGACGTTAGAGATACAGGGGCAAATCTCTGGCGAAATTTCCGAAACGTCCAAAATGAAAATGTGCTTACGCCAAGGACCTTGTTTTCTCAGTTTTGACCTGCGAGAGTGTGAAAAGGATTCTTACACGGGCAAAGAGCAGGATATGTGTTTTGCGGAGGATCACAAAATCACGGGAGTGACAAACCTTGGACTGTAAACTCGATCGCGTTGGACAAGACGTAACCCCGCCCAGAGCATCACTGCCCATCGCCAAGTAAACATCATGGCCTCCATTGCCTTGGCCTTCTTGCTGCTCTTGGCCGGCAAGCCCCAGCCAAAGAAACGCCCTGCCAAGGACGCTAGCCAGGACTTTGGTCCGCGTTAGCGTCTATGACGTTCAGGTTTGGCCCTGTCTTTTTGGTTGCTCTGGCGCTCCTTCCTCTCCATTATGGAGACTGTGCTGAACTTCCTGGGGCTTGGCGACGGACCAGGAGGGGCCAGCCACAGTAAGAACCACAGCAGGCAGACAAGGGGCAAACAGAGAAGAAAGCCAGGCAATATGGGCAGTTGCAGATCAGCGAGGCTCAGCACGGGTGCTCACCGATGTCAAATCTGACGCTGATTAGCTTGAGGCCAGCCAGCCCCTCTGCGTCAGAGGCCGTTCGCCTAGCCCTGAGTCCCATATGCGGCTCCAAATAATTGGATCCCCTTGCCTCGCAGTTGGCCTTATTTGGTGGCTTATTTCACAACTCTGAGTCGTCTCTTGTTTCCAGTCTCGTTTCTGTTATAAAACCCCGAGCTGGCCCCATTCTCGAGGGTTAACCTTAATTCTGGTCACTCTTAATTCCGTGTCTCATCTTCCTGACCTTTTTTTCCTTTTCCTCACTTTGTTCGATTCGTTTTCTTTCTTCGTTCGACTGGCCTGTTTTCCTCAGGACGTTCAACTTCATCTCCCTTCCGCCATGGTTCGCCTTCTCCTGCCGCTGGCCCTGGCCGCCTGCGGTTCGGCCTCTATGCTCCCTCGCGAAGCTCAAGCCGGCGTCGCGCCCAAACATCTGAGCTACCCCGTCATGCGGAGAACCACCGTAGCGCCGCTCCGCAAGCGCGACGACTCGGCCACTCTGTTCAACCACAGCAACGTCGCGTACATGATTGAGCGTAAGTCCCTGTAGCAAGCAGACCGTGATCTCCTTCCACAGCATTGCTAACTCCTACCTCCAGTGGACATTGGCACCCCCTCACAAAAGGTCCAGGTGCAGCTCGACACCGGCTCCAACGAGCTGTGGCTCGACCCGGACTGCTCCAACGTCACGCCCGCCGCGTCGGCCGCGTTCTGCACCTCCCTGGGCCAGTACGACCCCAGCTCGTCCAGCACGTCCAACGTCACCCGCGAGACCACGACGCTCGCCTACGGCATCGGCCAGGCCGACATCACGTACGTGCACGACACGATCGTGGTGCCCGGCACGGACAATGCGCCGCTGCGGGACGTCAAGTTTGGCGTCGCCACGGCCAGCAAGGATGCCGCCGTGCCCATCCTGGGCGTCGGCTTCGGCAACGGCTTCAACCTCGACTACAACAACCTGATTGACGAGCTGGCCGACCAGAACGCGACCAACGGCCGCTTTTTCAGCGTGGCCCTCGGCACCGCCAGCCCCAACTCGGGCGAGGACGTCGGCGACAACATCTCGCCCGGCGTCATCATCTTTGGCGGCATCGACACCAAAAAGTTCTCGGGCCCGCTGTACGAGTTCCCCAACCTGCCGCCGCAGTCGTCGGACCGCGGGCGGCCGTACCGCTACTGGATCCAGCTCGACTCGGTCGGCTTCACCAAGGCCGGCAAGTCCGACTCGGATACGTACTCGGGCAGCAGCCTGCCGATCGTGCTCGACACGGGCTCGTCGCTGACGTACCTGCCGTCGTCCATCATGCGCAAGCTCGCCGACTCGCTCGACATCAAGTCGTCGCACATTGCCTCCGACGGCTCCATGGCCATTGACTGCGACAAGGGCGACAAGGGCGGCTCCGTCGACTTTACGTTTGGCCAGCTCACCGTCAACGTGCCCATCAACGACATTGTCTGGGAGAACTCGCCCGGCTCGTGCTACGTCGGCATCCTCCCGTCCGACGACTCCGTGCCCCTGTTCGGTGACACCTTTATGCGCTCAATCTATGGTAGGTCCACCCCAGAGACACTCCCACCCTTTCTTTTTTCTTTATGGCCTCGCTTCGCTCGATTCGTCTCCCCAGGTTTATTCTCTTTCTTTTCTTTTCTTTCCTCGCTTCGCTCGTTTATTCATTACTCCTTTCTTTTCTTTTCTTTCCTCGCTTCGCTCGTTTATTCATTACTCCTTTCTTTTCTTTTCCTTCCTCGCTTTGTTCGTTTATTCATTGCTCCTTTCTTTCTCTCACTCTCTCACTCACTCGCTTCGCTCGTTCTTCGCTCGTTCCTTTGCCGTTTGCTAACACACACAGCCCTCTTCGACCAGGACAACCAGAAAATCTACATGGCCCCGGCCGCCAGCTGCGGCACCAACGAAATCGCCCTCGAGGCCTCCGCCGGGTACAACATCACCGGCGAGTGCGTCGCCGTCAAGTCGGCAGCGTCGGCCCTGTCCGCCGTGTCCGCGACTGCCCTGGCCGCGTTTGTCGGCGCACAGCTGCTGATGGCGGCAATGTAGACTATCAGGCAGACTCTTCTGGGCCGTTTCGACGGGTAGACTTGTCACTTTATGTGCCACGGTTCACTTTGCATTTACAGCATGGCGTTTTAATCGTTTTATATACCAAGATATTTTGTCTCTCAAGAATCTGCATTGTCTTTGACCGCTTGCATTCTGCACTTTTCAATGGCGTCAGTGCTTAGCCTTGCATGGTACCCTCCCATGATTAATAAATTCAATTCATAAAACAAGCTCCATCTCTAGAGTCTAACAATGCCCAGAAACAGCCAAAACAGCCAAAGCCCAAAAACATGACACATTATCAAATACAAAATGCCGCCGGTTCGCCTCTGCTCGTCTTCTCCCACTTCTCCATCTACACCTTCTTCTTGTTCGGGACGGTGTACTTTATCCCGTCCGTCGGCCGCCCCGTCAGGTTGTTCCACGCATCAAACGCCCAGCTCATACCCGTCACCCACGGGTACTGGCTGCTCGCCAGCGGCAGCCGCTCCATGGCGTTCTGGATGTAGCCCGAGTTCAGGTTCAGCGTCGGCACCGTCGGCAGCTTCGCCCGCAGCGCCGGGTCCACCGTCGGCGTCGCCGACGTCGCGCCAATCTTGGCCGCGTGGCCCATCACGCTCAGCACCGTCCGGAAGTGCGCGTCTGCGCCCGGCGGCCACGTGCCCGTCGTGTAGCTCAGGATCATGCACGCGTTCGGCACGCCCTCGATCATGCAGCTGCGCCAGCTGTAGCGCGTGTTGATCTTGACGGGCACGCCGTCGACCACGGGCGAGCGGCCGTTGAAGAGCTGCATGTGCAGGCCGGTCGCCGTGATAATGACGTCGGCGTCGAGCTTCTCCCCGGATTTGAGATGGATGGTCTTGCCCGAGATGTGGTCAATGTGGTCCGTCACGACCTGGCAGTTCTTTTGATGGAGGGCCTTGTAAAAGTCGCCGTCGGGCGCAAAGCAGAGGCGCTGCATAAAGGGCGTGTACTTTGGCTTGAAGTGCTTGTCGACCGGGTAGCCCTTGGGCAGCTGCTTCTTGGCCTGGTACCGCAGCAGGAAGCGGCTGACATTGGTAAACGTCGTGACGAAATTCACCATGACGACTTCCGTCAGCAGCTGGCGGTACCAGTTGAACATGTCGGCCCACTGGACGGGCAGCCACCGCTGCAAAAAGGCGGCCATGGCGTTATACTTTGGCGCCGACAGAATGTACGAGGGGCTGCGCTGGAGCATGGTGACGGACGACCCGGGCGCGTCGCCGACGAGCTTGGCCAGGTGCGGGAAGATTGTGACGGCGGTGGCGCCGGATCCGATGAGGACCACCTTCTTGTTGGCGAGGTCGGTCTTTTCGGGCCAGAACTGGGGGTGGATGATCTGGCCGTCAAAGTTCTTGAGGCCCGGGATTTCCACTTGCAATGCCTTTTCGTAGCTGTAGTAGCCGCCGCAGTGCATCACCCAGCGGCTGCGGACGGGCCGCGTCTCGCCGGACACGGCGTCGGTGACGTCGACGGTCCACTGCTGCTCGTCGGTGGACCAGCGCATCTCGCCGACGCGCTGGTTGTAGCGGATCTTCTTGTCGATGCCCTGGGTCTTGGCGGCGTCGGCGACGTAGTCAAGGATCAGCTGGGCGTCGGCGAAGCTGTTGGGATGCGGCCAGTGGTGCCAGGGAAAGCGGTAGACGGCCGAGTTGGAGTCGGAGCGGGCGCCGGGATACTTCCAGTAGGCCCAGGTGCCGCCCATGGTGTCGCGGCCCTCGAGGATGACATAGCGCATGTTCGGCTGGTACTTTTGCAGCAGGTAGGCCGAGTTGATGCCCGAGACGCCGGCTCCGACGATGACGACGTCGTAGTCTTCGACAACAGACCCCATGGTGAGAGCCGGGGAGGGGGTATGGATGGATATGGGAGGGAGGGAGAGAGAGAGAGAAGACGTTCAGTTTCTAAGGCTCAATGGTCGCCAGGTCGGGAATTGTCGTATGTCGGTGGTGACACAACATTCAGGGAGTTGCTCTCGGAAACCAACAAGAAAGAGAAGACGGGTGGTCTGTTATATACATGCATGGATGCTGCGCGTACGCGTGCACGCGCATAGAGAAGCCACGGCACAACTCTTGGTGGGGGGTGATGGGGGAAGCGCCCTACTTGGACAGCAGCTTCCTCGTTCACAAGCTAACACATAACTCTCAACTGATACAAGGTAGACGGCGGCCCAAAGTGGAGAATGCGGAGGGTGGGAATTGGGGAAAGAGCGACCGGCTCGCACTTTTTCGCTGCACTGTTTAAAAATGCAGATCTTTTGTTGGTCTGGGCCGAGGTTCGCAGGCACTATTGGCCCAAATTTGTTCGCTGTCGTCCTTTCCCCGTCCGGCTGGCAGGCTGACGTGTAATTCGAAGAATACAACCAAAAGGAGATGCATTGGTAGAGAGGGGTCAAATTGAGGAACAGGTAACGAGATGTGAGCTACAAATGAAAAGAGAGCTACAAATTAAAAGAGTTATACAGAGAAGACAGCTCCAGCTCTAGGGTCTCCTCTAGGAACAAAAGCATTGAAGGGAAAATAAAAAAGTACCATGCACGAACGGGAAAGACCCAGCCGGCTGGGCCAGTCACAAGCAAGAGGCAAAGCAGCCTAGGAAAGCAGAGTTTGATTGAATCATCGAAGCCAACGGCGATCATATGCAAAACGTCCTAGGGCAGCGCCACCTTGGAGCCACAGAGGAGCCACGCGAGTGCTTGAAGGTCATGTTATCTAGCCGCTATCCGCGAAGGTGATCCATCTGTCAGCGGTTTCCCCGCGTGGCGGATTTTCGGAGGTGAATCCAGCGCATCCATGGGGCCTAGTCAAATGCGGGAGACTCCAGCTCCCCACGGGGAGAGAGCCAGCCGATTCCACATAATCCGCCTGTAATATAGCCTGGAAATGGCAAAATAACAAGCGAGAATGCCACCTGGACGAGAACGAAGCGATAGTGATCAGCCTCGGGCCAAGAAGAGTCATCATTTGGAGATTATTTGGATTACGAGTACATTGTCCAGGACCCTCGGTTCAAGTCGATGTGGCATTCTTGGCTCCAGCGAGAACTGTCAGCACATGCGTCAAGTCCTTCGCTTGGCAGCTCTTGTCAACCTTTTAAAGAGATCTCCAAATGTGAAGCCCACGTTGCCAGTCTTGGCTTTCACGATAGTTGTTGCGTGACGCGACATTAAACTTTTAGCCTCGTATGTCGTCACCCAGTTCTCGTAACCGTTTTCTAATGGTCCGCTCTTTAGATGCTGACGACCCTTCTCGGTCGTATCTCTCACTGTGCACCTTTTACATCTGCAAGTGTCAGACCTGCAAGGCTGTACTGATCAGCCAGCCTTGCAGGTCTGATCCTCACAATGGCCCTTACACAGTAGTCCGTGCCCGGGAAACCCATACAGTGACAGCCGTGCGGCCGGCCCAATGTGCTCCCTTGATTAGAATGAAACCATTTATCGTCCCCGCTCCTGGATTACG
The DNA here is from genome assembly GCA_002778245.1 of Raffaelea albimanens. Classification (NCBI taxonomy): domain Eukaryota; kingdom Fungi; phylum Ascomycota; class Sordariomycetes; order Ophiostomatales; family Ophiostomataceae; genus Raffaelea; species Raffaelea albimanens. The sequence goes on from PCDJ01000001.1 coordinate 341,460, forward strand.
CCCGAGTCAGATACTCCTTTCTGCGGAATCGGAACTTGGCACGGAACTCGGAAAGACGACACTGGTCTGCGGGGAAACACTTATATATCCGGCAGCGGGAGAATAACCTGTTTGTCCACATTGAAAGCTTGTTTGACTTGGCTGTGAGCTTATTTGAAGCATTTTGAAAGAACACGTTTAAAGTCTACGACTTTTACCTGGCCATGGACTCCGACAAGTCAGAGACCGTCCATGTGGACGAGACACGACAAGACGAAGTACCTATGGAATCGTCAATGGTATGTCTAGAACTGTCAGCAAAAGAAGGAGCAGGAATTTCCAAAACATACTGTCCAGACAAGAACGGGACTTTACAAAACTCTCGCCCAGACAGTATCGATGCTAATTTCCCCCCCTTCCCCCCCTTAGAGATGGTCATGGACTAGGAAACACATCATCTTGGCCCAGTGCTGCTTCCACGGCGCCGGCCCTGGCTTCACCAGCGCCATTCTCATCCCGGGCGTCGAAAGCATCGCCGAGCAGTTTGGCACGTCTCCCCAGACGGCCACCTACCTGGTCGCGGTTCCCGTTTTGCTGCTCGGGTGGTCGCCGTTCCTGTGGAACCCCGTCATGCACGTCTGGGGCCGCAGAGTGACCATGATTGCCAGCATGCTGCTGTGCTGCGTCGCCGCCCTCGGCGCCGGCTACGCCCGGTCGTACGGCGGCCTCATGGCGGCCCGCGTCTTCCAGGCAGTCGGCATCTCGGCCGGCTTTGTCGTGCCCGGCGTCGTGGTGGTGGACTTGTTCCCGGTCGAGCAGCGCGGGCGCAAGAGCGGCTTCTGGACGCAGATGGTGTCCATGGGGGCGCCGCTGGGCGGGCTGGTTGGCGGGCCGGTGGTGCAAGATCTCGGCTGGCGGTGGGTGATGTGGCTGTCGGCGATTGTGGCGGGCGCCCAGACGATTGGCTTCTTGCTGACCGTGCCGGAGACGTCGACGAGTCACCGACGAGGGCCGTACAGCTCTCGTGAGCTGTTTCGGCTGCTGCCTGCTTCTCCCCCTGGCCGCCGCCGCCGCTTCATGTCCCCCGCCGAACCACTCCTGATGGCCCAGTCGCCAGACGTGCTGCTGGTCTCTCTCGCGTACGCCATGTGCTTTGCCATCACGTCGGTCGGGCTGAGCAACATTCTGCCGCTGGTGCTGAACAGGTTCTACGGGTTCAGTGCCGTGGCGCAGGGGGCGTTCTTTGTCGGCCCGCTCGTGGGCGTCATCCTGGGAGAGCGCATTGCCGGCCCGGCGAGCGACTGGGTGATGAACCGCGAGAGGGCGGCAGCTGCGGCGGCCGCCAGCAGCAGGCCTGCCATCTTGGAGAAGCGTCTTTTCGTGGCCGTCCTGGGATACATCACGGCGCCTGCGGGAGTTATTATTTTTGGCGTGGCCCTCATGACCCGTCGGCACTGGATCGCGCCGTGCATCGGCTTTGGGATATCCAACTTTGGGCTGCAGATTGTGACGACGGCGTCAAAGACGTACTGCGTGGACTGCTACACGGAGCAGTCGGCGTCGGTGCTGCAGCTGATCAATGTTCTCCGCCAGACGCTGTCGTTTACAGTTCCCTTCTGGAGTCCGAATCTGCTGGAGGAAGTCGGATACGGTCTTGGATTCGGCATCGAAGCCATTTTGATTGTCGCCCTCTATGTGGCGAGTCTGTTGGTGTTTGTTAGGGGTGCTTCTTGGAGGAGAAAGTCGTTGATTCGGGGGTTGAAGGAGGTGAATTAATTATGAGAAAATGCATAGATTTCGAAAGATTGTATATTTAAGAACGTATTCACAGCCAAATAGCTTGGGATAAGTGGAGACTGAAGTTGCCTCTTTCAACCTCAATTCAGACGCTTCGCCTCGCTGGGCATGGTGGTGATTGACGAGATCCACGTCCCCGGCCGGCAGCCATTGATAAGTGTCCCGGGTGGATCGGGCGCGTTCTCCGTCGCGGGGGCCCGAATCGTCGCCGGCGAAAAGAACGCCGCAGATGTCGGCTGCTTCATCCTGGCTGGCAACGACTTCCCAGACGAGGTCCTAGACAGCTTCAAGAATTGGGGCGTCGCATTGGAAGTCAAGGTCGCCGAGGGGCCATCCACAAGGGGTCTTCTCGAATACCAAGACGAGGCATTTGGCAGTGAGTCAGGACAGAAGAATACCTCGCTAGGCGAAGAATATGGTGTTGACATATTAGCAGAGAAATCGTTCCAGTACACTGCTGGACCACTCCAGCCTACACCGCAACATCTGCCAGATAGTCTACTATCTGCCTCGGCCTTCCACCTGCTGGCCAACCCTGCCACTCTGAAGAAACAGGTTGCCGATACCAAGAAGCTGTGCTCGGAAAAGGGCCTCGCTAAACAGCCCTTCATCGTATGGGAACCTCTGCCGACCGAGGTCAATGACTTGACACGGGGGGACCACTCGCGCGCCTGCAAGTTTGCCGATATTATATCGCCAAACCACCTGGAATTGATGAAGCTCTACCCCGAGATCCCCCTCTCCGAGGAGGATATGGAACAAGGCAACTTCCCAGAGCCGGGCGCCCCGTACGACCCTTCAATACACCCGTTTGAGAAGAAGACGATTCAAGTCATATCGTGGCTGTTCATGGATAGGCACTTTGACGACAACGGCAGCGGAACGTTGGTTGTCCGCTGCGGCAGCCACGGGTGCTTCATGCTGGAGAGCAGCGGCAAAAGCTGCTGGCTGCCTGCCTACCCGCTCGACAAAGCCTCGATTGTGGATGCGACAGGAGCCGGCAACACATTTCTGGGTGCCTTTGCGTACAGCAAGACGGCTCTCGGCAAGCCCAACGTCGAGGCGGCCAGATATGCTACAGTGGCAGCCAGTTTTGCGCTGGAGCAGATTGGGCTGCCGAATTTTGACAAAGATGGTGATACATGCAACAATGAGAGTTTTGCTGCTCGGCTTGCAAAGTACGAGGCTTTCTTGAAGACGCAAAAGGATGTTTACGAGGGTTAGAGCTCTGGGCAGTTGGTAGAAGACTCCAAGAAGAGGCCAAGATAAAGAAAGCGATCAGATCGGCAGGAACATTTACCATTGGGGATTCATGGTGACAATGTTCTGACCAGTCAATCGATTGTCTTTGTCCTTGGGGTATGCTCAGCCCGCCCACAGAGCGTTTCCACAAGGCCGACCCCCACACCGCTAACAGAAACTCCCCGTTGCGGAGTGGGTGTAAGTGCAAGGAAGAATACTTATTCATTGTGAAATGTTTGTCCCGGAGGAAGTTTTTCGAGTACATGGCATTACTTTTCAGGAAAAGAGTGAAACAAAGTGACAAGGGCCCAGACCCTGCAGACGCCACAGGGGCGGGAAACGTAAGACGATTCCCCAAAAGGAGAAGCCTCTGCACAAAAAGAGGTAGACAGAAGGGTGGTGGTGGGATCGAACGGCTGGATGGCGCACTATCCCGGGCAAGAGATACACCTGCAAGGGTAAGCTTTTGTCCATTGTAACCATTCGCTTGTGCTCGCCTGTCAAGCTTCTTCAGCTTGACCCCCCCTGCTGCCCGTGCTTAGCATGGTTTCGTCGTGGACGCCAGACTGCCCACATAAAACTATTCTGAATGTGCATATGTGGGAGGGCAGTCTGGGAGCAAAGGCTGAAGAGGCGCATGGTTATCTCGAGCAATATTAGACGTGCCGTCCATCTAAATTCCAACGGCCCCCAGTGCCACCACGACTTACAATTTGATCTCGCTCTGTTCCAACTTCAGACCCCCCCAGACTCCAACATAATCTCCAACTTTGCTTAACACCTCCAAGCCAACATGTCTGAAATCCTATCCACCGTGGAGGTCTTTGACAGCGTCGGCCCGGCCTACGAAGACGCCTTTGCCGGCCTCGCCTCCCAGGAAGCCTCCCTCAAGTGGCTCCTGCAGCAGCTGCCCGCCGCCGGCGGCGCAAAGATTGTCGACGTCGGGTGCGGCACGGGGCGGCCCGTCGCCAGCACGCTCGCCGGCGCCGGGCACCACGTCCTGGGCATTGACATTTCCAAGGCCATGCTGGACGCCGCGCGGGAGCGCGTCCCCGAGGCAAAGTTTGAGCAGATTGACGTCAAGGATTTCTTGAAGCAAAACACAGGTGCCGACCTCGACGCCGTGACAGTCTACTTTAGTCTGATTGCGGGCGTGACGCAGGACGAGATCCGGGAGATTCTGCTGGGCCTGTCGAGGCTGTTGAAGCCGGGCGGCAGCCTGGTCTTCTCGACGGTGCCCATCCCCGTCGAGAACGAGCAGATCAAGTGGATGGGCCGCCCGCTGGTGGTGTCGAGCCTGAGTCCCGAGCAAGGCGTGGAGGCGGTCCGGGCGACGGGCCTGACAGTGGTGCACCACGAGAGCTCGACGTTCAAGCCCAAGAGCGCCGAGGCGGGCATCTGCGAGCCGGAGGATGCATGGGAAGAGCCGCACCTGTTTGTGTACGCAAAGAAGGCCCTCTAGACCCCCAGGCGGCAGACTGCACTTGTCAGGTTCTGGTGCCGAAATTGATGTTTGCCCTTTGTGTGAAGAAGAGAGCCATGCTTCTTTCCAGTTTGTTTGAATTCTTCGGGTGACTTCCCACCAGTGTATATATTCTACAATAAAGATGCCTCGCTCTAGCTCGACGCCGTGTTTCGGAAAATCAAACACAAAAAAGAAAAAAGAAACGCTCTTCCCAATGCAGGCACTAAACAAATAAACCCCTTTTGGCTATTCGATACACAAATAGTACACCTCGACGACGTGGGCATCGTCATGTCAACACATCCATCTCTTCGCCTCCACTCCGTCTTTTACCAGCTTTGGCTGCTGTTGCTGCTGCTTCCGCCCGTGATGGGGACCTGCTTGAGAACGCGAATACTACGCAGCTTCATATGCATAGTCGGCACGTCGTACTTTCTCGTCTTGGGGTTCCAATAGGCTCGGACCTCAATAGCAATCCTCGAGTTCTTGGCCTGCAGCTCCACAAGACCCGACACCACCACGCAGCCTCCCGGCGGCTGTGGCCGTATCGGCGCCCATGTCTGGTGCAGCGTCTTTTTGAAGTCGTCCCATGCGTCGTCGATGCTCGACCGCACAGAGTCGAACGGGATCAGGTCCTTGGCGCTAAGCGACTTGTCCAGGTCGTCCTCGGAGGGCGGCGGCGGCGACCGTGTCTCGGCAGTGGTGACTTTGCCGGGCTGCTGGAGCTCTGTTCCGTTGGCGGCGTCGGCTTCACCACCAGATGCGCTGCTCGTGCCGGCTGCCGTGATGACACCCCGGCCCTTGTTCACGGCGGCCTCGCCGTCCTCTTTTGCCGCGCGGCGCTCCACCTCTTCGAGTCTCTTCTTCAGTGCTGCCACCAGCGGGCGCGACGGCTGCGGGTCTTCCGTCTCGAATCCAAAATACCGGGCAACGTTTTGCATGTTTTGCCGGAAGAGCGTGTTCAGAAAAGTGCTGGCCGAGATCGCGACGGGGGCGGGCCATAGTGCCCGGGAGATGCGCTGCATCGTGGTCTGGTCGACTTCCATAGAGACGTACGCGAGACCTTCCTCAAACAACATCAGGCTGGCAAGTTAGACAATGTTGAGAACGTGACAGGTAGCAAGGTAAAAAAGGGCAAACAGAAGATAACTCACCCATCACGTGTGATCGTTGGTGGAGGCCGGTATGGAAAGTCGAGATCCAGCCAGTGCCGCCGGACCTTCATCTGCTTGCCGCAGCGGTGGATGAGCACCGGGTTGGTCTCGGCCGCCGCCAGGACCGTGTCGAGCATATCGCCTGATTTGTTAGCCTTTGTTCTTTGGGCCGATGTCGCCTCCTTCCCCGTCTCTGTCTCTCACGTACTCCTGATCTTCTTCAAGAGCTCGACATCCCGGGCAATGCGAATATACTCTTGCCATTCCGGATCGGTTCCCTTGTATGGCTTAGACTCGACAACTTTGAATGAAAACGGAAACGGGATGAACAGCGGCTCTCCGTCTTCTTCGAGGTGTTTCGTTAATGGGGGAGCGAGGACTCGTGTGAAGTAGACGGACCAGCAGGCGTACAGGACGCCCGCGCCGATAGCAGCGTTTCTAAATGTTTAGATTAGCCCAGGGCTACAACAAAGACAATTTCGCATCATCCAAGACTCTATCCCAGGTTCTGCACATACCTTAACCGCCGCCGGTTCTTGATCCTGACATGTTGTACGATGGCATTTGGGTCGGGTCGGTTGCGGGAGACCAAGGACGACAGGGTCGGCCTTGCCGCCCAGATCGATCGTAACATATTTGATGTGTGTTTGTGTGTGTGTGTGGTAGGGCGTCGTAGAATGTTTCGCGGGTTCTCGGGATCTCGAGGTTCGTCGTGGCGACGAGGCTGCAATATGCGCTGGACCTTGCGATCCTCGGATTTGCTGATCGCTCGGCAGTCAGGTTGCTCTCGTGTCGGCGTTGGAAAAGGGGTATCGCACCGGGCAGAGAGTATCACTAAAAAACTGACTGCCCTATCAAATAAATGTTGTCGCGGGGTCCAAGGCGTTGTCACCGCCGAGTCTCGCGGGAGGTGTTGTTAAAAGTTGTCGTCAAAGGCCGGGTTGTGCAATTTTGCCATCGCATCCGAAAAATGACAAAGATTAATTAATAGAGACGGGCTGCCCCCCAAAAATCGCCCCCCTCCCAAAACACGCTCTAATGCCCTCTGTCAAGGACGAAGCGCGGCCTGGAAACCAGCGCACGGTGGGGCTCAACTATGGGGCCTACCACACATACAGTGCGCATACCCAAGCCTCGCTTCGGGCCAACAATGATCCACCTTTCTTCTGAGCTTGCTGGCAGAGTTGCGCTTTTTGTTTCGGTCGCCTAAAGCAAAAGGGGAGAGCTTCGCCAGAGAACTGCAAGCACTATTGGCATCGACGGCACATTTACGGCAAAACCAACGGCACCACCAACGGCATTGAGTTGTCGTCATCGTCGCCTGCTTCAGTCACTCCTTTTTATCTGTCATTTCGTCTTTTTTTTTTTTTTGCCCACCATGAAGTTCTTCTCCAACCTGGCAGTTGCTGCCACGCTCGTCAGCTCGGCCGCGACAGCTCTCGCCAGCACCCAGGCACCCGTCTACCTCGTCCGCCAAAAGACGCCGGCCGCACCGTCGGCACCGTCTCTCCCTCGCCAGGTCGTGCGCGAAATTATCCTCCAGCGGTTAGGCGCCGACGGCAGCGCCAGCTTTGTCGATGGCCTTCCCGAGAACTACGACGTCGAAGCCGCGATTGACGCGGTCCAGCAGTTTGGCAAGGAGGCGTCGTCTATCTTTGGCGACGACCAGGCCACCACCAACAACAAGCAGGTGTTTGTCCTGCTGGACGGCGCCACCTCCAAGAGCCAAAAGTCGCTCGAGAAGCTGCTGTCGGCCAAGCCTGCGTTCTACGTCGCCGACCCGCCGTCGTACGCTGCCAACGCCGCGCTCGTCGACAAGGAGCTCGTCAACGTCGAGGACAAGGAGAACGTCTACATCGTCCGCGCTGATCTCAACAAGGTGGGTAAAAGAGAAAAGAAAAGATGTGGCGGGATTGAACGAGAAAAAGAGATCCGTAGAGGACAACAATCTGACACTAACCCTTGCAACCAGTTCCCTACCACTATCGAGGACCTCTACGAGGACGGAACGATCAACACCGAGACGACCGACGCCGATATCATGATTGTTCTCATGCCCGAGTCGAGCCGCGTCAAGGCCGCCAACCGCTGGGCCACGCTGTCGGCCAAGCCCCAGTCCAACAAGGCCGACAAGAACCAAAAGGTCATGGGAGAGCTCCGCCGCCGCCAGGAGGCCGTCATGCTCGAGGATGCGACCTTTGAGGCCAAGCAAGCCGACGAGGAGCACAACAACGATCAGGATGGCGTGCCTTCTGCTCCCCACGAGTGGGCCACCCCCGTGCCCAAGTCGATCCCGGCCTGCTTCCAGTCGTTCAACTCGTGCACCTACCAGACGGCCAACTGCAGCGGCCACGGCCTGTGCGTCGACAAGTACGCCCTCAACAGCGGCCGCGGTGCAGCCAGCGCCCTGGAGGCGAGAAAGGGAGACGACGACAAGCCCGCCCCCGTGTGCTTTGTCTGCCAGTGCCTGTCGACGCTGACCCACCCCGAGACCGACCGCATGAGCACGACCCAGTGGGCCGGCAACATTTGCCACAAGAAGGACGTGAGCGTTCCGTTCTGGCTGCTGACCAGCCTGACGGTGCTGCTTGTCGGCATAGTGAGCTTCTCGGTTGGTCTCCTGTTCAACATTGGCGAGGAGAAGCTTCCGGGCGTGATCGGTGCCGGTGTCAGCCGGTCAAAGTAAGGAGTTGGTGGGGGGTTTCAAAGCACGTCGAAAGGGGAGGGGGCACATCCGTGGAAGTCTGTATAGTAGGGCATTGAAGGAAATGGCGGGATTTGGCAAAAGACTGTAGAGGAACGGGAAGAGAGAGAGAGGGAGCGTCAGGATGATAGACCTGTCGCTTATACTTGCGTCTGCTTTAATTTTTGTCTCTCTTGTTTTATCTGGCGGGGGGTATCTTTTTTGTATTGTTTCTGTAACCTATTCTAACATTTGGGCGTTGGCATTAAGAATTCATAATTATTCAAGCAGATATAATGGAGTCTCGGCAGGTAATCATCACATGTCCATGTCCGTCCTGCGCGTCGGCGTGGTCCCTAGACTCTCGAGGCCGCGCTCGACCGGCATGCCGTTGGCCAGTCCCGGGGGCAGTGGCCGCAGCGGCGACTGCGTGGCGGCCGACCCGACAATCTTGGCCGCCACTTCGGGCTTGGTGCTGGCCAGCACCGCCTGGTACTTTTGCCCGGCCTTGTCGAGGATCTCCTGGACCTCCGCTTCGCGCGCCAAAATCTCCTGCCGCTCCTTTTCGGCCTCGGCCAGCTTCGCCTGCCGCTGCGACACCTCCGTCTGCAGCGTCTGCAGCGTGCCCTGCATGCGCGCCAGGCACGTCGACAGCTCGGGCAGCGGCTTCATCTTGGGGACGAATGCTGGATTGGCAAGAGAGTCGTCGTCGTCGTCGTCGCCGCCGCCGTCGCCATTCTCTTTTCGCTTGAGACCGTCCATGCCTGCGCGCGTCTGTGCCGCATCGTAGGCGGCTCTCCTCTCCGCGTCCGAGGCGTCCTCGTCAGAGTCAGAGTTGCCGTCATCCTTTTTGGTGTTTTTATTCCCCTGCGCCTCCTTGATCAGAGCTTCCATTTCCTGTTTCCGCTTGCGCCGTGCTTCGCGCTCGGCTTTCCGGCCCAGCGACAGCCCGCCGTCCTCGACAAACTCGTCATACCCTTCGCCAAGGTCCTCGTCTTCGTGGACCAGCCTCGACTCGGCCTTCTTCTTCTTTTTGGACGACGCCACCGGGTCGACGTCCAACGAGATGAAGCCATTCTCTTCGTCGTCGCCGTCGTCGTGGTTGCCCACAGCGATGGCGTCCTGTTCCAGGGCGAGGCGTGCACGACGGTCTTTTCGTTCTTGAATTTCCGTCTGGGTGAGAATGTGTGCGGCGGCAGCAGGAGAGGCTCCCCTGGGAGCCAGAGACCCCAGGTCGGCCGAATCGACAACCATGGCGCCTTCCAGCTCGGACGGGTCGAGCTCCATGGCGTCGTCACCAGCATCTCCATTTCTGCTGTTCCCGTCGTCGTGTATCCGTAGAGAGGACAGGTTCTGCGGTGTGTTTGGTGTGGAGCTCTGCAGCTCCTCTAGGTACTCTTTGCTGTACCGCGGCCGGCCGTCGTCATTGTCGCTGTGGTCGTCGTGGTCGGCCGGTCGTGTGGGCAGCCGACTGGACAGAGATTTGCGGAAAGCATTAGTTTCCAGCACGCGCTGGCTCAGCGAGTTGCCAGACTTTTTCGGCGTCACAACTGCTGTTGGAGCCAAGATCGAGTCTCCCTCGTCGTCGTCGTCACCACCACCACCACCGCCGCCGCCGTCGCCCCTGCCGCCAAACGATAGCCGTGACGAAGAGGACATGCGCTTTTTGGATCGTATAGACCCGGACCGGCTGACGGGCGGGCGCACAACCACTGGTCCTTCGTCGTCGTCGTCGTCGTCGTTATCGTTTTTTCGCGTGCTGTCTTTGGGGTCGCTCGCTGTGTCGCCTGCGCCGCTGTCGGCCACGTTGATGCTTCGTCGTAGGGAGGACTGCTTGAATGGCCGCTTGCCAAACCGCAAGGGTGCCTGGACAGGAGGTTCGGCTGTGCCTGAGGGTTACGTGTATTAGCAACAGAAAAGCAAAAAGTCGAGCTTGTCGCAAAAGTCAAAAGTAAACTCACCCTCGTCTGCTAGTGACGCGCCGCCGCCCTGCTCGTCCTCGTCCTCAAACGAGGATATCCTCCTCCCCGTTTTCCGTCTTGACGCGAACAAACTCATACTGCCGATTAATCCACCGGATTTTGAGGAGATCCCTCCAGAAAACGAAAGCGTTGGTAAAAAAAGCCGTTGAAAATAAAGTCGCTGTCGCGGGCAGGGGGGCCATTTTGGCAGGGAGAGTTGTTATCTTATCATCACGTGCACAAAATTTGAGGCTGGTCGCAATCGCGTCAAGCTTTTGGGGACCCTCCACACTTGGAGGGACCCTCGTGCGCTTTCCACTCCCTCTCTCTTCTTGGTCCTGTAAAAGCTGTCAAAACAATACAAGATGGCGCCCGCACAACCAGAACTCAAGAAGGTATGTTCTTTCTCCGGGTGTTGTCTCCTGGTCTGTCGTGCCTCGACTAACTTTTTAGTACCTCGACAAGCGGCTGTTTGTCCAGCTGAACGGCAGTCGCAAAGTCATCGGTGTGCTGCGTGGCTACGATGTGAGTGAACCGGTGCGGTCTGGCACCTGCAGAGCGCCACTAACATTCCTAGGTCTTTCTGAACATTGTGCTGGACGAGGCGGTCGAGGAGAAGGACGGCGGCGAGAAGGTCAAGATCGGCATGGCGGTAGGTTCTGGCAATGCACTTTTCTCTGGCGCCGCAGCTTTCTAACAGGTGTCTACAGGTCATCCGCGGCAACTCGATTGTTATGCTCGAGGCTCTCGAACGGATCGGCGGCGACGACAAGGGTCATAGATAGTCTCAGGATCCGAAGCCGGCGGCGAGTCATCTTCGAACGGAAGAAAGCATCGACAGCCTCAAACGAAAGAGGGAGGACGACGAGTAGATTGTGTGGGAGACGACTACGGCGAGGAGTGCAAGGGGAACGGAACTTTACTGCCATCTGTTTGTTTTTGAAAGAAAAAATGGTCTTCTTTTACTATTTCACATGGGGATTTGTTTTTCGCTGGGAGGCGTTGGCAAACACAAAAATATACTGCAATCTGTGGAGGTGCTGTTTCAATGTTTCTAATACGGTGATACACTTACGGGCAGCTTAGAAGAGTGGCCTACACAGAGTGCTAGGCATGGACACTACAAGGACGTTGCCATCCAAATGGCGTTTCTACGTCGTTGGTCATGCTGGACATCATATGGTCGAACACGTATCAGAAAAGGCGTCCAGGTCCTGCTTTGAAAAGTTCAGTACAAATTGTTCAGCAAATCAAAAGCTCCCGTGGCAGTGGCAATCCTACTTCAGTCGTCTTTGAATCATTGATTCGTGGTATCATCCTATCGTGGATAGCAGTGTTGTCGTCTCACGTCCGCATCCAAATAAATCCCTTAACCCCCTTTTTAATCAACCATAACCCCAACGCCAAACACAAAACACACAAAAAATCGACTCTAATATCTGTGCCGCGTCGAGTAGTCCTTGGGACTGACCACCAGACCACGGCCCTTTTTCGCGCCGCGGTAGACCACCTCGATAATGTCAATCAGCTCCTGCTTGTCTTCAATCACCCACTTGATCTTGTTGTTGTCGCCCGTGCCGGTGTCGATCATGATGTGCTTGTTTCTCCAAAAGAACATGAGCGTGCACGGGTCGTAGAGTTCGTACACTAGAATGTTAGCAGGCGAGTCTAGTCTGTCCAGGGGCAGGGGACGTACTCTCGTTAAAGTCTGGCACTTTTGTATTGTCGCACGTATAAATAACGGCAAAGTTTTGCACGCGCGGGGCAATCTTGGACAGCACGTCGTCCTGCACCATGCAGTCCATATTGTCGCTCTTGCCGAAGCGGATGATGACGACGCGGTCGTCTTCGGACAGGATGGCCTGGTCGACGTGCCACGCATGGGGGAGGTCGTGGAGGACGAGGGAACCCATTTTGTGGGAGTCGGGTGAGTCGGTGGGTGATGAGAATTAATTCGAGTTGTGTGAGTCGGTGGGTGATTTTGAGAATTAGTTCCTTGTAATTCTGGAAAACAGGACTCTGGGGCGACGAGTTCAAGTTGACGTTGAAACGTTGAAAAACGAGACAACGCTGCGCCGCGAAATTTGCCACCCAAAATAGGCTTCCCCTCAGCAGGCTGCGATAACGATAAGGACCCACCAGGCTGTGAGCTTCAGAGCTTCACAGACGTTCCCAGACAAACTTTTACACCTTTAACAAACTTGTAAAACTTTTCAAACTATACTTTTTGTTATTGTTTTATTTTTTTCTCAAAAATATAACACTGGTACTATATACTATGAACGTTTAAACAAGGTGTTGCTTATTCGCATGGTCCTATGGTTTTTATAGGTTGCGAAACGAGGAAACTTATATTTGGAAACCCATCTTCTACTCTTCCTACATGTACAGCGCCACACCCTGGGACCGCATACCGGTGAGGCCTGCCAGGCCAAAGTGCTGGATCTGCTCGACTGAAGACATGGCCTGGCCGCCAGCGGCACCACCACCAATGGCCTGGATAACCGAAATGGCAGCCGCCACGGTGGCATTCCCCGGAGACAGCGCATACACATAGCTGCCCACCGCGCGCAGGTCAATCAGGCCCGGGTCGCCGTTGGCCGCCGCCAGGTCCAGGTCGCCCACGATGCTCGCATCCGCCAGGCTCATCTGCACCAGCCGGTCCACGCCCACGTCGGCCACAAACGCCGTGTTCGTCGCCGGCGAGACGGCCACCCAGCAGCTCGCCATCTGGCCGTCGATCGCCTGCCTGGCCACGGTCGTGCCCTGCAGCGTCTGCGGGTCGACCGACACAACGGCGCCGCCAAACGAGGCGTCGGCCACGAAGAATTGCTGCACCGGTGATGACGACGTCCCGGGCATGTTCTGGGCGCCAAACAGCACGGCCGTGCCGGCGGGCGAGCTGCGGACGTCGGTCGGGGAGACGCAGCCATTGCCGACAGCAAAGGCCGACAAGAACCCGGTCGAGTTTCCGACGCCCCCCTTGACAGTCGTGTACAAGGTCTGTTCGTCTGGAGAAAAAAACGTCTGCGACACCGTGTTAGGGGGCGCCACGGGCGGCGTGGTCTGGCCGAGGCCAAACGGGCGGAGGCCGTCCATTGCGCCGACGATGCCGCGGGAGCGCGAGAACTTGCCGCACGAGACGCCCGACAGGGCGCCGGTGGTGGCGACGCAGACGAGCCTGTTCTTGGCGGAGACGGCGAGGGTGTTGGGAAAGTCTCCGGGCACGGCGACGGGCCCGCCATTGAGGGGCGTGAGGCTGGTGGGGTCCCCGGGCGAGATGGCAAAGGCGCTGACGCTGTTGGAGCCGGCGTTGACGGCGAACAGCAAGTTGCCGTCGACGACGACGGACGACTGGCTGACGAGGCCGTCGGTGAGCTGGGGCGCGCCGGTGGCGTTGACGTGGACGCCGCCCTTGCCGCCGGTGGGGGTGACGGTGCCGCCGGAGAGCGTGCCGTCGGCGGCGACGGGGAGGGCGACAATGGCATTTGCGTCCTCCTCGTTGGTCATAAAGTAGAGGGCCCTTGGGGTGCCCTTGGGGTGGCCGGGTGCGTTGCAAGCCTGGATGGGGTTGGCGGCGGCGCCAAGGCCCATGGAGAGGAGGGCAGCCAGCCCGAGGGGGATTGATGAGATCATGGTGGGAGACGAGACGGGTGGGTAGACTGGTGGAGGGAGACTTGTGGGATACAGGAACAGAGGAGATATATAGGACGGTATTAATGAATGGTTGGGCAAAACTCAAGACACAGACTCGAGATGCGGGATAGGGCTGGGGACTAGAAAAGAGCAAAGTGGTGTGAAAGAGAGAGGACTGGGCAAGTAAAAATATCGGACTGGTTCTATTAAGCTTCTTATTCTTGAGATGATGCCGGCTGTCGTCTTATATAGACGATTGGAAGGGAGCTTCACCCAGGCAGACTTGCACCTGACGTCAAAATACTGATCCAATGCAAGTTTCCAATACTAAGACAGCTACAGACGTGTTACAAAGTATTTGGTGCCTAGTTCTCAGATGCAAATGATCTAGTGCTGGCTCGAATTGCAACCTGACGGCGTTTTTGAGTTTTGTGATTAACAAATGTCACAGGAGTTCCAGCGAGGCAATTGAATAATCTTTAAACGTGCTCGGACGGGACTGCATCTTTTGGTAAGATCTGACACAGACGCGTCGCAACAAGCAAAAAACGCACAAGCCACAGGGCACGTTAACCTGGTGCGGCGACATGCTTAATCCGGCAACTTTCGTCGCAGCTCTTGTTTCCGAGATCAGGTAATGTCTCCACAAAAAGGATGTGAGACGGAAGGGGTTGAGATTAGGAATCCGGGGTGCAGGCGATTAGGAATCAGGCATGTTGGAAAGTGGAGGCGGGGATGAGTTTTTGATTTTTATAGATGTCGGTCCGTTGAGTGACGATTAATGGTATTTTTTTATGGCATTCAACATATTAGGCCGCTTCTTAATACCCGTGTTCAATGTCGACTTTTACAAGAAGACCTTCTTTGAATTGTTGCTACGCATAAAGGTAGTTTTATCTCCTGTCTATCAGTCGGTCTTTCCTTCCTACTGACAAACTAGGCCAACTTCTTGTGGCCGGCTATGTGGAGCCGGTTTCCGGAACCCGGCAGCAGCTTTTTTGTCGACGATTCACGGAATCAAGAGACCGCCGATGCCTACGGTTTCGTTGTCTCGACGCCGCACCATGACCCCATGCAGCGGGCTACCAATGAGTGGCGCTATGGCAAAGACAAGGGTCCGTGGAGCTGGAGCCGGAACAAGGATGCCATCACGGATTTCTTCAAAGAGGGGCTTCTACTACCATCTCGAGTACGTCGGAAGTCCGCGCAGCTACATGTGGATCAAAACAAACACAGGAGTGAGTACCACTTTGATGTCCTGTCTCCCTTTTCTATCACCTCTGTATAGTATTACTCGCCCATCCAAAGGCCAAGATCCAGCAGCAGGTCCACGAGGAGGCGCCTCGAAAGTCTAAACACTCCTTGGCTACATATATAAGTATAGCACTGTGCATTCCGTTTCCCTTCTCAACACGAGACAACTTGCGATAACAGACGACTCTTTCTACGCCACACGGCACTTCTTCCCTTTGTCTGAGCTAGGCGACTTTCTTTTGTCTGGAGAGGGCGCTTTGGCCTGCCGCGAAGCTTCCTTTCGACCTTCTTCCATGAGAATGTCCAGCGCATGACGGATATCACCCAGCCGTTGTGTTTTCCCCCAATCGAGGATGTTGCGGACGTGCCGCCGCAAGGTGACAAAATCGTTTGGTTTGGACAGCAAAAAGGTGTCCACTTGGGCCATGTAGAAACGCATGTCTTCCTCCCGCCAGGTGACATATAAGCAAGCTATGTCGTTCTGCACTGCAATGCTAAAGGCGGTGCTGTTCATCTGTTGGACAGGAGAGCTGTCGTCGGAGCTGCACTCGCGTAGACGGTTGTTTAACAGCTCTACCATGTTGACACAGGTTGCGGAGCCTCCCATGCACTGGTTCGTTGCCACCCACATCGACCCTCTGGATGTGGGTCCATCGCCCTTGAACTCGACGAGTAGAAATGGGTAGTACAATCCAGAATTGGTCCCGATCTGCTCTCCTTCAATGCCAGCCAGTTGACACTCGTCTCCAGGGAAAGCATATTCGTCATTGTATCCGTAGATGAGATCTGGGATCGGTTTCGCGATACGGTACTGTGGATTCCTGTCTATCTGCGGTGGCATCACGTTGGAGTTCATGAATTGCTTTGCCTGCCGCATCAGCGGGGGATCGGGGTCGGCGAAAAATTGATGACAATAGTACTGCTCGACCTCCGGCTCATTTATCCCATAGCGCATGCTCTGCAGGGTGATGTCGGCAGCAATTTGCTCTTGCGATGGCTCGGGGGAGCCCCGTTGCTGACCCATGCTCTGGGATAGATTGTCCACGTCCTGTGGCAAGGTCTTGTCGCCGCGCAAGATACGTATGCCATTGCGTGCAAGGTTGCCATAGCGATAGCTGTTCCGCTCCACAAGAGACGTTGAAGTACCGGCACTAGGACTGGATGTGCGAAATGAGGAGGATGCGCCTCTGCTGCGGCCCCTTCCCCTCAGGCTCAGGGTGCTCGGAGGCAAGGAAGTAACGTCGTCGGATCCAGTGTCTCCCATGGGAACTGACTTGGCCTGTTCTCTTGCTATTGGATGAAAGAGGCTGCTTTGTCCCGAAGCAATGCCACTATCTGAACGACAAAAGGATGCTCGATCAGGATTGGCTCTAACAGACCCAAGCCACTCGTAGAGGAATGAATCTTCCTCGCTATCACATGAAGTGTCGACCGGATCGACAAAGTCTTTGAGAAATGAAGCAAAGGATTGTGGCCTCGGATGATGTAGAGGTGCAGATACCTGCGTAGTTAGCAGTCGCTCAAACGTCAAAAAAAAAAGATGGTTAGCCGTGAAAGCAAGCTTACCTCTGGCTGTTGAGCAGCCACTTTGGCACGTTTTCTGGGCAAATCAGAGGCTGGAGGATCTTCTTCTATTTCGACAAGCTGTCTTTTGGGGGTGCTTTCGGTCCTGTCGTGGCGAGATTCCGACTTCTCCAAAGCCTGCAGGAGTTCCTGCTGGAGCGACTTGGACAAGTGCACGAGAGGAACAGAGCATTTGCTGCGGCAATGATGGAACGACATGGCGGGGGAGTGACGCTGCTTGTTGCACGTTTGGGCGATGGTGGTGTGCCTAGATGCCTTGCCAGAAGGATTCGGGCCCTGGTTGTTATGCAGGCTACATTTGCGCCTTATTAATGTCGAGCCGACAGTTAGAGAAAATCATTTAGGAATTGCCTATGTCCCCTCCAAGGGAGACCATGACTACGTGGTACCAGTCTTGCTAAATACATGAAGAAAATAGGTGTATTCCGGTACCTTCCGCTAGTCAAGTGACTTGCCTCCGATAACCTCTATTGGGTTAGTCACCCCTTGAGAAAATAGGGGTTATCCCTCGGCATAATCCCTTCCGTTTCCGGTGACTAATACCCCGTCACTTTAATACACCTCTTTAGGAAGGCCGACAGCTTTGTCGACTTATTAAACCGAAAAACCTGCGTTTAAAAGAAAAATAGTCTAGTCTTCTTGTAAAAAAGTGCTTATTTTAGCCTTTTAACGCTATAAGGGAGTTTACTAATTCTCGAGGCATATCTTACATCCCGAGAAAAGTAATAAATTTAGTAAAGTTGTATTTATTTAAGTTTTTTATAAAGTTATTTACTTGTTGTTTTTTAATAAGTATATAAACGACTTTTATTATATTTAACTACACTTATTTACGTACTTATACGTTATAAATATTAATATAATAAAGAGTAGTTTTAAATCTACCCGCCTCTTTTATAACGAGACGAATAGTTTAACGGTTGTTATATTAAATAATTGTCTTTTCTTTTATATTAAAAGTAATACTTTTAAAAAGCTTTATTATTATAAACGTATGCTTTATATAGTTAATTAGCGATAATAATTTTACTTTTATAGTTAATAAGTTAACGGTACGTTATTTCGTTACTTTTTATTTAACTAAACTATTATATAACTTAATAACGAAGCTTTACGAGCTTTTACGGTCTTTTACGTCGTTAGCGAATAAAGTATTATAAAACACTTTTATAATTAAATTAAGTTTTAGTTTATCGTAAAATAGTGTTAATTATTTATAAGTATAAAAGTATTTAAAGTAGCGGTTAACGTTATACCGGTGAAAGTTTAACAAGTTATATATATATTATAATAGTAAATTTACTATATACGTAACGTTAAGCTTAACTATATTTAATAGTTATAATCTAATACTAACTTTTTTATTATACTCTTTTTACTTTTAAAACGTTATTTACTTTTTATTTAAAACTATCGTAATACTTAAAAAGGGAGTATATAACTTGCTATTATTAAAAAGGCTAAACTTTATATATACTCTTTTAATATAAGCTTCTTAATCGACTTAAAGCCTACGTTAGCTTTTATCATAAGTAACTCTTATTTTTAAAAATATATATAAGTTATCGAGATCTTTAATATTAAACTGTTAACTAATTTTTATTATAAACTCTTTCACTTCCTCTTCGTATTCGTCTTTAAAAACGTAAACGATATTATTAACAAAAAAGAAAACAACTAAGAAGTTGTTTATTATAATATAAAAGTCCTCGGTAATTCTCTTTAATCTTATCTCTTTAAGTGCTTTTATAAGTTCTTTTTATTAAAGTAAAAGAGACTTTTTTAATTTATAAAGTCTTTTTATAACTCTCACCTTCTCTTTTTACTTTTAGTAACGGTGCGGGAGTATAATATAAACTTTTTCGTCTGTTATTTTAAAGTTATAAAACGTATTAATAACATTTATTTATTTTACGTTTAAATTTTATTTAATAATAAAAGCGAGGAGAGTGCGTAATAACTTAAATATAAGTATATAAGTGTAAGTGTTTAAGTTTAAATTTAGTTAAAGATCACTATATACGTAAAAGCGTGCTTTAAACTTCGTTAACTAGTTAAATTTATCGAACTTATATTTATACACTTATTTTAAAAAGATCTCTTTTAAACCTTTTAATACCTACTCCTCTTTAATTATCTTTACGAACTTAAAGGTGTTTATATTAAATATCGTATTAATTTTTATATCTTTTATTATATCTTATTACCTTTTATATAGCGAGGAGTAGTACTTTTACTTATTTTATAGTTTTAAAAGTAAATTATTACGATATAGTCTAGTCTTTAATATCGTTATATAAATAAAGCCTCTTCCGCTTTTTTTTTTATTCACTTACTTTTAGTATTATTTACCTTTTAAAGTGAGTTTACAGTCCCGCGTTAACTAGCGGACGGGTGTAAGCTGCCGTAGCGTAAACTTAACGGTTTCGCCGTTTAAGTTTACCTCACTTACACCTTCCTCGTCGTTATACGGTGACGGCCTTATAGTTATAGTTATCGTGTTTTTAAGTTTAAAGGGGTTATCGGTAGTAAAAAAGGTTGTTATTATAGCTTCTTTAATACTTTATTAAGCTACCGGTATAGTATCGGGGTGAGCTTTATAAAGCTTTAAAGTTTATTTAAGCGTAAAAGCTTTAATAACGGGAGGTGAATGTCGAAGCTTACTGTTTTATAACTCAGGGCTGCTATTTAAACAAGTTTTTTTAATATATTAATAACTTTTAATAAAGGAATAATAGTTGTTAACTGCTTTTATTATTTAAGAATAAGCTCTTCGTTATTATTTACTAAGTCGTTTAATTTAATAGTGTACGACTTAGTGATTTTTACTAGTAAAAAGACTTTAACGTTTAAAGTGTATAATGCTTTCGCCTTTTATAACTCTCTTTTTTCGTTAACGTAATAAAAGCGCGTCTCGTTAAATTTAACATCTTTTATTTTAATAACTTTACAGCACTTCGGTACTTAAATTCGGTAAATGTTCGAGCTTTTATAACTAACGAGATAGTTAATATACGCTTTTAACTTAGTTTTTCGGTTAATACAATAACTCTTTTTTAAAGCGTGAAGTGTAAGAGGATAAGCTTTATAGCTGTATATATAGAGATTTAAGAGGTTTAACTTGTTATAAAGCGCTAAAACGTCTCTTTTATTATTACACAGCTATTTATTAAACCTTTTAACTAGAGTTTTTTAAAGTAGCACTTTTTTCAGCGTGTTATTAATAAAAAACGTAAAGGCTTATTAAGTTTCGGTTTAAAAATCTTTAAAAATGTTTGTTAACTAGTAAAAGGTTTTCGCGGTCTCTTTTACCCTCTTTTTAACGCGTTTAACTAGCTTATTTTATATAAAAGTATAACGTGTTATTAACACGTTAATAATGCTTTTTTCGTAAATAAGGTCTTTATATTTAGTCTTTAAAGCGATATCGTTATTATATTAAATCTTTATAATAACTAAATCTTATTATATTTTTATTATAATTATAAAGTCTTTTAAAAGTTTTACTATAGTCGTTTAATACTTGTTTAATATATAAAATATTTAAGTAAATCCGTTAAACCTGTTTTTAATAATTATAGTTATCTTCTTATAATTATAACTAGTAAGTATAAAGAAGAAGTTTAAGTTAATACGGTAAAGCAGCCTCGGTAGCTTCGCTCTTTATAAGAGTTGTAATATTACTCTTTTAGCTTTATTAATAGCGCACCCTTCGTAAATGATTAGCGGTTAACCGGTGATTTTCACTTTTATAACGCTCGTTATAAGCTTTTCGAGAGCCTTTTAGTTTAAATAACTAGTGCGTAAGTGTTATATTATAAAGTCTCTGTCGCGTAAGTTATATAATAACGCACTTAAAACTACGTAAGCGCTTTAATAGTTATAAAAGGGCTTTTTAAGTTTATTTATTACGTAAAGTATATTGCCCTTTTTAATAAAGTTATAAATAAACTTGCTTTTATTTGTAACGCGTTGTTTTTAAAGATTAATAATAAAACTTTTTTTTTACCACTTTATTACGTTAACTAAGTTAATATTAAAGTTAAAGATAAACTTAACGTTATAAAAACAGATAAATTCGTTATTATTACTATTAATAAGTATTATAACGTCCCCCTCTTTTTTAGTTTAAAGTTGTTACGTATTAACACCGATAGGTTCGTAAAGTAAGTAGTAAGTTTTTATATCGAAGTGTTTTATAAAGTTAATAATATATTAAAAGGCTTTAATATCGAGAATTTATATAGCGGAGGAGCTGTTAAAGGTAGTGTTAGTTATAAGCTTTATAATCACTTCGTTTAATTTATTATCGTTATTCTTCTCTTTTTACTTAACTTCTTTTAACTTTTTTTTTAATTATAATAAAATATTAAAATATACTTTTTATTATTTTTTATCGTTTTCCGCCCTTTAAATAGCCCTTTTAAGTTTTTTAACTAATAAGAAGAAGTTCTTTAACCTTTTAACAGGATTTATAAAAAAACAGCTGCTTATTAATTAAGAGCATTTAACGTAACGGTTGTTTTCTTTTAGTTTATTTAATTAACTTTAAAAGGTAGCGTAGTTAACTCTTTTTTTTAGTTTTGTGTTTAAGTTAACGTTAACGATCTTTTTAAAGGTGTTTAAGAGTTTTAATAACGTTAATTTAATTTTTAATTTAACTTTTTATAAGATTAACGTATTAGTATAATTTAAGTTTTAACAGTTAACTACTTATAAAAGCTTTAAGTAAGTTACTATTAACGTAATATAATAAGGCTTAATACATTATATATATATAAAGAGGGAGATACTTTTATTAATTTATATGTTAATATCTTTCTTACTTACTTTTATAAAATAGTTTTTAAAAGTATTAATTAAACGAGCTATCTTTATATATTCGTCCTCTCCGTAATAATTTTTTAACGTAACTAACTTTTAATAAACTATATAATACTTTATTAAAATATACTTAAATTATTTTATTATATCGATAATCTACCTATTAATCTTCGCTAGTTATTTCTTTATACGTATAAACCGAGAGACTTTTAACAAGTAAATAGCTTGTTTAACTATTAAACAGTCTTATCTTTAAGCAGCAGTCTCTCCGTTAACGTCGGCGAGGGTATTATTAATAAGATATTTAAAGATTTTAAAAATCGTCTCGTTTTCGTTATTTAAATCGATATATCGTTATAACTCTTATTCGACTTAACTTTTAATTAAGTTAATTTAAGCGTCTTAGTCGTTTAAAGTATATAAAGTAATTATAAAGTTAAAAGGCAATATAATAATAATTTTTTTATAAATTTCACTCGAAGATATTAAATCGTACTTCGTATAGCGGTTTTAAAGTAAAATTTAAAAAACTCGATAAAGAATTATCGGTTTTTAATAACTATTATAATAAGCTTATAAGTTTTCGATATCGGTGATATTGTTAATAAAAGGGTTTATTAAATTATACCGTCGATACCGGTTTATACGCTTTAATTAGTTTATAAAATAAAATAAAAAGTTCTTATTAGTGAATTTACTTAAAAAAGTAAAGATCCGGGCTTATAACTATCGAGCCGACAGTTAAAGAAAATCATTTAAAAATTACTTATATCCCCTCTAAAGGAGACCATGACTACGTGGTACTAGTCTTGCTAAATACATGAAGAAAATAGGTGTATTCCGGTACCTTCCGCCAGTCAAGTGACTTGCCTCCGATGACCTCCATTGGGTTAGTCACCCCCTGAGAAAATAGGGGTTATCCCTCGGCATAATCCCTTCCGTTTCCGGTGACTAATACCCCGTCACCTCAACAATTAATATTCAAAGCTCCACGTGACCACTTGATCTCCCATCGTAGGTGAGATCAACGGATGCCTGCCCGGCCTCTAATGGCGTCGCCGTCCAGTAGCTCTCGCCCTCACCGCTCCCGTCATCCGTTTTCTCCGCCAGATGCACCCCTGTCGCCAGGCCCCGTACCCAGTCCCGCGCAAAGTAGTTGTACGGCACAAACTGCACGGCGCGGGCAGGTCGCCGAGGTGTGGCACGTGATGCATCCTGATCCAGAGAACGAGGTCGTCGCCGCCGCCGACCGCGAGCTCTTTGAGTACTTCTCTAACAAGGGCATAACACAATAATAGCCACCACCAACAACATCACTATCAGCCACAACCCGACACAGCAGCTGTCCTAGCAGCACCACAAGCACGGCATCGGCGTACCAGTTCCCGCTACCGACGCATCTCCTGCCGTGATGACATTTATTCTTGATGACATTCATACTCGGATCCTCTCTCTTGCCCCAATATTAGGCCGCTTCTTAATGCTCTTGTCGTCCTCGCCGCTCCTCACCCGCCGCACAAACTCGTCCGCGTCAAAGTCCACCCCGACCGGGTTCTCTGCAAACTCGGGGCCCTCCATAAACGCCACCGACTCGCCCACCGTGTCGAAATTGTCCACCTGGAACTCCAGCTGGTTGCCGTCGGGGTCCGCATAGTACATGCTCGTGGTCACGCCGTGGTTGACGCACCACACCGGCCGGATGCCGACGGCCTTGTTCTCCTCGTACGCGTCCGCCAGCTCCCGCAGCGACCGGTAGCCAAACGCCACGTGGTGCATGCCCACCTGCGGCGCGGCGCCGGGCACGCGCGGGGCGGCCGTCTCGTCCTTGACGACGGCGATGCGGTGGTGCTCGTGGTCGTAGCGCATGAAGCAGAGGCGGTGCGACTGGTGGGAGATTTGGGCGCCGAGGATGGTCAGGTAAAAGTCAATGACGCGGTCAAAGTTGTCGGGGGTGGTGCGGAGGACGACGTGGCAGAGGGCTTCTGGGGAGAGACGGCCGGACTTGTCCGACGAGAGCGTGGTGGGGGGGGCAGTAGCAGTGACAGACTGAGTGGCCATTGTGGGTGTTGCTGGTTGATTTTCCTGTTTGATACTGATGTCGATTATGATATTTCATCACTATCTCGTCCCTCATATAACATCTCAGCAACGCCTGTAAATGTTATATCTTCAGAAAAAATCAAAGGCCGGATGCACATGCCGTCCACATGGACACGTCTGCAACACTGATTAATCCAGACAGTGTAAAAGACGATTCGATTTCTAATTCGGATCTTCGCCGTGGTTCCGGTGGGGATCCGGTCTGACATGTCAGAGTTGGAGTCACGAGCGTCGGGGACACGGTCATGAGCACGGATATTCGGTCAGCACTCGGCGATGGGGGTGACTGTCGTCGGACAATCCACGGAGTTTATAAAGTGTACTTGCTAATATTGCTACCGCTTTGGTGTTGGTCTATGAATCTGCACTCACACGCCGTGCCGAAGACAGGTCACCCCCGCCCAGCTTCTCCACCACTCCGCAGCGAACAATGTCAAGCAGCTTGATCTCAGCCAGCCGTGACACAATGTGGTGCAGCGTCGGGAGGGCCCCATTGCGGCGGTAGCCGTCAGCACTACGGGAGCGAAACCTGGGGTAAGCAGGACTAGGCCGAAGCTAGCAACTAACAAGATATTTGATGTGTGTTATGTCGACTGTGATTGATATTCTCTTGGTTGTTTTTGTCTTGGTTGTTTTTGTCTTTGTATTATCTTTTATATTCTCCATTGTCTATTCACCTTGTTCGTATCTTTACATGTTT
The DNA here is from genome assembly GCA_002778245.1 of Raffaelea albimanens. Lineage (NCBI taxonomy): Eukaryota > Fungi > Ascomycota > Sordariomycetes > Ophiostomatales > Ophiostomataceae > Raffaelea > Raffaelea albimanens. Next base: position 365,839 of record PCDJ01000001.1, read on the forward strand.
TCTTCTCTCCCGGCATGCCTTTCAGGACACTCAAGGAACTGGACGTGACGGAAGGGACCGTCTTGTTATTTCGAGGTACGTCGTTCAAATCTACCACTTGGCCACAGCCTGACACCCCAGAAAATGCTGGCCTGCACAGTCAGTCACCTTTGTTGCGGCCATCTGGGCCGCTGACAGCAACAGCTTTAGCAGTCTCCAAGCAGCGTGCATCAGAGGCCTTGGGAGCGGCAGTCATCAACGTACGTATCAAACCTGTCCTCTAAATTGCTCTGTTCTGACATTCAGGACATCTACTTCCTCCACGAGAGAGGCCGCAAGATGGCCTGGAACCTGGTCATGCTCGCCCTCGGCAGCAGTCTCGGGCCGCTGGTCGGTGGATATCTCATTGAAAGTATGTTTGTCTCCAGAGACTTGGTCGATCACTGCTGACAACAAGGCCGCGGCATCAGATGGGGAAAGTGGCTGAGCGCCATCCTGCTGGGCGTCAACCTTGTCATGATGGTCTTTTTCATGCCCGAGACGCGGTTTTGCCGGACCCATACGGCTGCTTGCGGGGGAACTGAAGCCCGTCCGACAGAGACTGGACACGTTGACAGGCCAGAGTCTGGGAAGAGAGACGACCCGTCCCTCCCTTGTGAGACTGACCCTGCTATCCCGGTCAAGTCCAGAATCGCCCTGCTCAGCCCATGGTCCGGGACTGCTCCTGGCGAGACGTTCCTCGACCTCATGTTCCGCCCGGTTCCGCTGATTGCCTATCCCGCATGTCTCTTTGCTGCTCTCCTGTGTAAGTGAATGCGTACAGTCTGGTAACTCTGATCTAACAGTACAGACTCTGTCTGCCTCGCCCCGACGGTCATGGTCAATGTCATCAGCGGCACCCTCCTGATTCCGCCACCGTACAACTTTTCCGTCGGCAATGTCGGACTCATCAACGTCGCCGGTATCCAGTCTGCAGAGGACCAGCAAAAAGGCCGTGGTAAAGGAGTTGCTGTCGCCTGTTCCTTTGACGCCGCTGTTTGTCTGTATCGGGCTGAACTATGCCGACCATGCAAAAGAGGCCAGCGTGAGTGGACGGTTTCTGTGACGCAGTCCGCTGACCATCAAGACGACTGTCAATGGAGACGTGCGCCAGGATGGAAGCACGGCCGACATGGTCTTTGACGTGGCCAGGATCATCGCCCATGCCAGCCAGGGAACGGCTCTGCGGCAGGGGACGGTAGTCATGACGGCACGCCGGCCGGGATTGCCCCCCCAGCACTAGAACCTACCCAAACCTCCCTCAACTCATCACCATGTCTACTTGCCATTGTTTCAAAGGAGTAGCAGCCGACCGTAAGTTGGATGAAAATGCATATTCTTACTTTTACTAATACACGTCCAGCCAATTACAAGCCAAAGGGGGCAACAGAACAGTCAACAGCCTTGGATTTCTACACAAGACCTATGGATACTCTGGATTAATCATGAACCCCAATCGGGTCAAGTCCGATATGTCCGGATTGATCAATAACCCTACGTTGGCCATGAGCCTATTTAGTTCCCGGTTGTCCCTCGGCCCCAACCCGATCTCGTGATCTACAATACAACATCTCAACAGATGTCTCGAGCTCCCAATTCCCCCATCGGCTGATTAACGGGTTCCACTTCGGCAACTGGGATTTCATGCAGTGCAACATGCGTCGTAATGCTATTGGTTTTTTCCAGGTGTTAGTCGTTAGCTGCCGGGCCGTTGCCCTGCTGCGTGGCCTTCATTCACACCTGCCGATCCCATAATGTCGAGATCTCGCGGCTCGGTGCTTCGGCGTTCGCGTTTACGGAGCGAGGCCGAGAATCGAGGTGCATAAGAGGTGGTGGACAGCTGTGTCTGGACAGCAACAGACTGTAGAGGAGAGCCTCCCACAGTAAAACTCGATCTTTATCTCATCACAATGTCCCAACCTCTCAAAACACTTGCCGACCGGGTCGCCGTCGTCACCGGCTCCGGCCGCGGCATCGGCCGCGGCGTCGCCATCGGCCTGGCCCAGCGCGGCGCCAAGGTCGTCGTCAACTATGCCCACTCGGCCGCGGCCGCCCAGGAAGTCGTCGACACCATCACCAAGGCCGGCGGCGAGGCCATCTCCGTGCAGGCCGACGTCACCGACACGGCCGACATTGACCGGCTCTTTGACGCCGCCGTCGCCAAATGGGGCCGCGTCGACATTGCCGTCAGCAACAGCGGCATGGAGTCGTTTGAGCGCGCCGTCGACATCACGCCCGAGCGCTTCGACACGGTTTTCGGCGTGAACGCGCGCGCGCAGCTGTTTGTCGCCGTGTCGGCGTACAGGCACATGAAGGCGACCGAGTCGCCGTACGGGCGGCGCATCGTGCTGACGTCGAGCGTGGCGGCGCGGCTGATGGGCGTCAAGAACCACGCGCTGTACGCGGGCAGCAAGTCGGCCGTGGAGGGCATCACGCGGTCGCTGGCGACCGACTTTGGCCCCGACGGCATCACGGTCAATGCCATTGCGCCCGGCGGCGTCAAGACGGACATGTTTGCCGAGGCGGCGATCAACTACATCCCGGGCGCGGACAAGTCGTGGACGCCCGAGCGGGTCGAGACGGCGCTGGCCGGGTCGTGTCCGATGAAGCGGTGCGCCGTCCCCGACGACATTGCCAAGGTGGTGTCGTGGCTGGCCGGAGACGACAGCGAGTGGGTGACGGGACAGGTGATTCTGGCATCGGGAGGGTCGTCACAGTAGGTTTTGAAGATGAAACAGACCACGAATAAAAGAATAAAAGAATAAGAGAATAAATCCAAATGTGTATCCTGAACCACCCAGCCTTGCAATAAAGACTAAACCAGATACAGAACCAAAGCGCCAACAACTTTTCATACCACCAAACCATGTAAAATCATACATCATGCAAAATAAAGAAACAAGACCACCACTGGTATTACCGCCGAGCTTGTGTCGTAGTCTCGACGTCGCCCTGTCTCGGAGCACGCTCAGACTCGTCCTCGCCGCCCTCCGCCCACGACTTTCGTCTCCGCACCGTCTGGACAAGCACGCGCATCATCGGGACAGAAGCGGCCATGATGGTCACCGCGGGCTCGGCAGCTCCCCAGAGTGTAAGAGTAACGCCAGTGTCTAGGGTGTTAGAAAAGCCGGCATTAAAGTGTCTAAAGTTCTGTCCTGGACTGACATGAAAATCTGTCCTACTGACGTACATGAAAAATCTGCCGACTTTAACAGCGGCATGGCGGCCGACTTTATAAAAGCGCACACGGCCGCAAACATGCCCATGCTCATGGCCAGGGCCACGCCGACCTTTTCGGTGGCGTTGATGTGCAGGTGTCGAAGGATCATCCACGGGAGGATGGCAAAGACCAAGTCCATGATTCCAGAGTAGGCTACAGGTCAGCAGACATTCAAGACATTAGTCTTGTCCACTTACAACTTGCTACCACCCCTAGGACGACTCCAATGTCTGGGCTCCAGCAGGTCCCCTCCACCAGCGGATGCCAGGCCTTCTCGATGGGCTGGCACTGCAGCCAGAACCCGAGCGCCGGCGCGGCAAAGAACACGTTCATCGACACGAGGGCGAACCACATGAACCCGCGGATGTGCCCCGTCGAGATGCTCAGCAGCGTAATCGCCCACGACGTCTTGCTCCACACCTGCGAGCAGATGCTAAACGTAATCGCGATCTGGCCCGTAATGGTAATGGCGTCGATGCTGCCGCTGTGGATGTCGTGCGGGTGTCTGCCGAACCCGTAGCCGACCTCGATGGTCGTGCAAATGGCTCCCCCAAGGAGCATGACCTAAAAGTTAGAAACAAAAACATAAAGTCTACAAAGTCTCTACACACCCATGATGCTATCAAGAACCAGTCGTCAATGTGGATCCGCCGGTGCCTCAGAAACTTGCAGTACACTCGGGTCGCCAGGAACGCAAGCGAAATCGACACCATGATCCACGTGCTGGTTCGCAGCGGCGGGCCCTGGTCATCGTGCGAGAGGATGCTGGCTGCGCTCGCCAGGGACGTCGTGTTTGGTGAGACCACGCATAATGTCCCCTGTCCAGAAGAACACTCCATATTTTGAAGAAGTAGGTGTCCAGGTTCCTATCACAGAGTCGATGTGATGTGTGGGAGAGTTGGCCAGGCGAGTTGGCCCAAATAGAGCGTAGATGGTGTGTCGAAACGTGTAAAAAGATGAAAGAGAAGGAAAGAGTGATTGAGAACAGCCAAGACAACAAGACGTGCCTAAAAGGCATGTCCTCCGCATTAGAGGGGACCGCCGTATGACAGACTCGTCCAGCAAGATGTCCTTTATGCATCGCAACACACAGTCTGATATTTTGGTCCCATGCGTAGATCAAGTCGTGGAATAGAAGATCTCCCCCCCCCCCATGAGAAATAGACCATCAACTGGTGTGACAGTCTAGTGGAGGATCATTCCGGCACGTCGAGTCAGCAGAGACGAGAACGGCCTCGGCCTTTTTACTTGTTCAAGATACCCGTTGCTGAAGTCTGGAGAGAACAGATTCCAAGTTCTGACACAACCACCAAAGACAGAAAGACAGGTTGTGACAATCCTCAAGAGTGTCAGGCTACGGATGTAAATGTGACGATTCTGTTTCCCGGCTTTTATACAAATTTCAAGAAAGAAAAGATGCTGAAACCAGAACAAGTCTGTATAAATGTTGTTTGATTTTGACGAAATGGCAAAAAAAAAAAAAAAAAAAAAAAAAAAAAGCTGCTTTCCCATGCCCAACCTGCCATTCTAGAATTCCAACTTGTCATCCGAAGAAGACTTACACTAAACGCACAGACAGCATACGGCCTTTTCCCTTTTCCCTTCCCCAGACCTTGACGGGAAGATTCCAACCCGCCAGCAACTCTCCAATGCTGGGCATTTTCAAGCACATTTACCTGGGGTAACCCCGTCTTTTGAACAGCCATGAAATCACAAAACTTTGTCATTTACACCAATCATACTTGACATGTATCATTTATATTTGACCATTTGGCGGGTGGATTGCCGAGTGTGCGGCACGCGAGGTTTCACATCGGCCGGGCTTGGGATCTGCCTGTCACGAAACGACGACCGTCAGATCATCAGACCAAGTCATCATTTATGTACGGGGAAGAAATCACCACAGGATAGATGGATTTGCTTTCTTGGTTTTCTTTTACTTGTATTTTATCCATTCTACTCTGAAACTGAAAGACCAAGACAACCAAACCACCCAAACGCACTCACGCACTCACGCACTCCTATCCAGTTCTTTCGCCACTATGCACTCCTGTCTAGTTTTACTCCCATGCACGTCCCATGCACAGTCGTCATATACATCATACCCTCGGCAGGCCTACAAACTCCACCGCAGACTAAACGTCTCTGTCCCGGCGCGCGAAATGCCCACCTCGACCGACCCGTCGGCACTCTTGACGCTCGTCGGGATCTTCTCGCCCTTGCGCTCCAGGATAATCTTTTTCGTAGACGACGACGACACTTCTGGCAGGCCGTAAAACTTGCGCCCGTTGCGGCTCAAAAAGGCTTCAATCTTGTCCTGCGTCACGTCCGACTCCTTGACGACGCCGCGCTCGACGCCCTCCTGCAGACCGAGCAGGACCAGCTGTGTGGCGTACGCCTGTGTGTAGACGCCGGCGGGCGCTTTGCCGGGCGCCGCGCCGGTCTTGCTGCCAATCGGGTGGGGCGCGCTGTCGCTGCCGAAAAAGAATTTCGGGTTGCCCTCGACAATGGTCTGCACCAGGACGTCGCGGTCGGTTGGTTTCTTGGGGATGGGCTTGCAGAACGCAAACGGGTTGCAGCAGGCGTCGTCCGACGTGAGGTACAAATGATGCGCAGTGATGGTGGCTGAAAAAGTTACAATGAGAAAGATTAGAAAAAAGAAAAAGAAAAAAGAAAAAAGAAAAAAGAAAAAAGAAAAAAGAAAAAAGAAAAGAAAAAGAAAAGAAAGAAATAAAAGAAAAAAAGAAAAAAAAACTTTCGAGCTTACCCCCAACTGTCGGACCGCAGGCCTTGACGGCAGCCACTGCAGCAGCAGTCGTGCAATGTTCGAGCTGTCTGTCAGAACAATGAAATAATGTATAACAGCAAAAAGAACTTACAACAATGCGAAGCTTTGGAAACCGTTCGTGGAGACTCTTCAGGGTGGGAAGGAATGCCTCTTCCAGGGTGGTTCCTGGCGGTGCCAGGGATTCCAGGACCTCGCCGTGGATGTTGAGAACTGCACGGTTAGTCAATGTACATGTATTTACAAGTAATACGGGCATTCTTACTTAATCCGTGCTCCTCCATGGCAGCAAAGGTGTCATAGAACGCCTTCATATCGGACACGCCATTGTCAGAGTTGGTCGTGACGCCTAAATGGTCAGAACAGGATAAAATAACCAATACCAGGAATCAATCAACACCAACCCTGGGGATACAGCTTCACGCCCGTAATCCCTGCCTTGGCTGCCTTGGCAATAACTTGTGGGGTGACGGAAGGGTGCAGCTATCAAGGTCAATATTTGAAGGAAGGCGAGGGGACCAAGTACCAGAAAACAAAAACATACAAAAAGAGACATGAGAAAGTTGACTTTGGGTGCAACTGCTTGCAATTCTGCCTTGTACTCAAGGACCTGGAAATATAATTAGTTTGATTGAAATTTAAATATATATATTCGAGTGTAAATACCTTTTCCACCTCTGTCAAAGGAGGAACCTAATCTCTTGTCAATCGTGCCATCCTGCGAATAAAGCTGTTGACCAAATCATACCAGGTTCGGCATCCTACAACTTGTTAGATAACTGAACCTGGTCTAATATAAACATTGTCTGTTTACTTACACAAATGCAGTGTCTACACCTCCCTGGGCAACCGTCGGGGCAATCAGCTTCATCATGTCGCCCTGTCGGAGATGGATGTGCATGTCCGCCGCAGGCGCCAGCTCCAGACGCTCAACTGTCTTCAAATTCATCTTCAAAGTGTGAAGTGGGTCGCTCAATTAAATAGAAAGGAATTCTGTCGTTTCGTGTATCGCCGTCCTTCTTGAAAAAGGTTCATCTTTTTTTCTTTGCCTGCATCGTCTCTCATCACATTTCCAGTTTAAAATAGGAAGGCGGTCAATACCTGAAAGGAGTGATTGACCAATCACATGACTGCTAGTTGCTGCTATTGGCGGGGTTGGTTCGCCGGGCTCGTTTGATAGCTGCAGACTGTGCGGCAGAATTTTAAAGGCAAAAAAAAAAAGTAATCGCCAAAAATTAATCTGCCCCAGCGTGAACCGTCCAGCCTTCTCTGACTCATTTACACGACAACCACAAACGCAAAGAAGACACTGCCAAACGAAAACCAAGAGGACATTCGTGCCACGATTTTACGGTTATTCACGACAGCGATTTTGGTCTCGAGCGACTCCCAAGCCTGGCCAAGCCAGCCAGATTCTCTCGCGAACCACGAAACAACCCCCCCCGACAATATCGACGACGACAAACGACCACCACCACCCACCGCAGCCGAGATGGCTTCTAGATCAGCGAGCCAAGACCAGTCCAAGGTCGAGCTCATCAAGGATGCGCTGTACCAGGCCGTCGTCGAGAGCGGCTCCGAGACGCGGCTGTGGAGCCAAAAGGAGCTGCTCGACCTCGACATCATCCCCGAGCAGAACCTGATGCTGCTCGTCAAGGTCATCCAGATGCTCTGCCAAGAGTTTCTGTTCCGGTCCATGCAGGACGCCCGCACGGGCCTGTGCTGGCGGTACCGCCCCGTCGCCGACGCCGCCAAGTACAAGCAGCTCAACCAGGACCAGATCATGGTCTACGAGCTGATTGACGACGCCGGCGCCGACGGCATCTGGGCGCGCAGCCTGAAGCTGCGGCTCAACATGCACGAGTCCGTGCTGAAGCAGTGCCTCAAGTTCCTCGAGACCAAGGGCTACATCCGCGACATGAAGAGCGTCGAGAACATTGGCAAGAAAATGTACATCAAGGCGACGCTGCGCCCGTCGGACCGCGCGACGGGCGGGCCCTGGTACACAGACTCGACGCTGGACGAAGCCTTTATCGACGTGCTGCAGAAGCTCGTCTTTAGCGCCATCCAGCAGCGGAGCACCTACCGGAGCGTGCGCCACACCGGCGGCGGGCCGTCGACAAACGGAACAAAAGTACCAAAAAAGGGCGTCGTCCGCGGAGGAGAACAAGCAGCCGAGCCTAGAGGGCGGAAGCGGGGAGCAGACGCATTGTCGACGGGCGACGATACAGCAGCTCCTGCCACAAACGGCCACACCTCCTCCTCTGCACGACGACACGCAGCTGCTTCTTCTTCATCTTCACGGCACCACCACAACCATCACCACCACCACCACCATTCCTCCTCCCGCCGCGGACGCCAAGAGGTGTCGCTGCCCATGCCGGCAGGCTACACCGGCTACCCGACCGTCCGCCAGATTGCCGAGTTCATCGAGCAGGCCGAAGTGACCAACAACACCACGCTCGGCGAGTCGGACATCCAGCAGCTCGTGGACGTGCTGGTGTACGACGGCCTGCTGGAGGCCGTCAAGCTGCCCGGGTCGCACGACACCGGCTACCGGGTGCTGAACGCGTCGCGGCTCGGCGCTATATCTCTAGAGGGCGACGAGGAGGCCGCCGCGGCCGCCGCCACGGCTGCCGGCGCCAACGGCGAAGCACCCCAGCGGGGGCCAAAGGGTCCGCCGCCACTCAACAACGGCCTGACAGAGACACCGTGCGGCATGTGCCCCGTGTTCGATCTGTGCGAGGACGGCGGCCCGGTCAGCCCGGCCAACTGTGTCTACTTTAACCGATGGCTCGGCCTCGAAGAGACGCCGCCGCCAGCACAGGCCGGCCAGCTGGATGGCGCCATGGACGTGTACGACGACTGAGCGTTTCAAAAAAAAAAAAAAAAGGGGGGGGGGGGGGGGATGCAAGACACAAAAGTACAGTGTACAAACAACAAGATACATTACTGTAATACTACGGGCGTTTTGGGGGCATGGAAAAATTCGGGCAAAAGAAAAAAGCAAATTAGCTCTTAAAAAAGAAAGCTTAATTATACCTCTTGATGGCAATTGCACTTGGAAGTTGCAAAGCTCACGTCCAGTATTGTTGACAGCTACGATTCACACGAGAGCATTTGAGACGCGTGCGTTTCAGGGAAGCCCAAGAGCTTGCCTTAAGAAAGAACCGCAATGCGTATTAGAACCACATTGAGCCTTTGCTGAGTGTATATTCTTGGTCCGAGAACCAAATCTTCTGCGACTTGATGAAAGAGCTAAGTCTTATATTTCCCAGAGCCTTTTTAATGGGCGGCCGAGGCTGCCATGCTTCCCCCTCTTTTTGGGTTTCAACCCATCCGTTCTCCTTTTTTTTTGTACGATTGTATGCGTTTTTATAAGTTTTGTATGTTCTTCTCCTTGATTGTTTTCGTACACTCCTTGTTCAACAGTTAAACTGTTTACAAGACACCAGACTTGACAATGGTGGGCTTCTTGGCGTAGGGGATCGAGCCATTGCCGCTGCCGGCAGCCTCGATGGACTTGACAACCCACATGGAGTCATCGCCGACGACTTTGCCGAAGACGACGTGCTTGCCGTTCAGCCAGTCAGTGACGACGGTGGTGATAAAGAACTGCGAGCCGTTGCTGAAAAGAGTTAGATACCAGAAAACGATGTTTAGGACATTTTCACGCTGTTAATTTGAATGCTTACGTGTTGGGGCCGGCGTTGGCCATGGACAGCAGACCCGGCTTGTCGTGGGTCAGCTTGAAGTTCTCGTCGGCAAACTTCTCACCGTAGATGGAGCGGCCACCAGTGCCCTGTTGCGTGTTAGTGTATTGTGGGATTTATTAAGAACAGAAATGTGTTGGAAGGCATACGTTGCCACGGGTGAAGTCACCACCCTGGAGCATGAAGTTGGGGATGACACGGTGGAAGGAAGAGCCCTCGTAGCCCTGACCCTTCTCGGCCTTGGCCAGCTCACGGAAGTTGGTGGCGGTCTTGGGGACAACGTCGTCGAAGAGCTCGAACTCAATGCGGCCGGACTGGGCTATATAAAGTGGTTAGAGTGGCTGTGACAAAAAGGCTTCCAGAATCCAGGTTGGGTAGCTTTTCGTGTGAAAGCTGTCATTTTAACTTACTGGCGGCGCCACCAGCCTTGCTGAAAGTGGACTTGTCGAGGACCGGGCCCTCCCACTCCATGTCGAAGAAACTGTTTTGGTTAGACGAGGGACGATTCAACAGAAAGGCTGCCGGATTGAGGCCAATGGGCGGAGCAGTAAAGGAGAGCAGCACAACGAAGCTTCTGCAGGGAACAGAAGACGTGGGAAGGAAGGTGCATTATCAAGGACAAAAGGGGAAGCTCATTGGGAGCTCATTGGCAGGGTAGACTTACACGTTGGGGTTAGACATTCTGGCGGTTGAGATTGAGAAGCTGCGGACAAACGATGGTTTCGATGCGGTTTGCTGGATGAAAGGCCGAGAAGCTCGAAGAGTAGATGAAGAAGAGGAAGAAGAAACCAGGGACGAGAGCAATCGAGGGGCAGCTGGTCCGGCACAAATAGGTCCCTGGCGGGGTAGGAGGGGTCGGAGAAAGCTGGTTACCAGTGGGGCACTCATGTTGTTTTTTTCGCCTTCTTTTTTCTTCTTTTTTCTTTTTTTTTTCTTTTCTTTTATTTAATGCTCAGCAATAATAAACTTGGCGTCGTGCTGCAGTCGGAGGGGTTAGCCACGCGTTAGCCAGTCAAACGCCCCCACCCGGTAAGCCAACCAGTGCCCGCCGTTGCGATCGTCTTCCGTCATCATCGAACGAACCGCTGCAGCGCCACGGACGGCGTGGTCCAGCCAGCATCCTTCTTGTCGCAGCGGTTCTCCCTTGTTCTGTCGTGTTCTGGACGTGTCTTGTCCCGCTGCCCCGGCCGCCGGCGCCCCGCTTGGACCTCCTGTAAGCAGGCCTTCATTGCTCGTGTCCTGAGGTACGAGAGACACTGCTCGTACTTGGTACCTCTGTGGGAAGGAGGGGCACTCGCATCGCAAACTTGCATTGCATAGGAGGGGTTGCCAACGTCATGAGAGACACACTGGCATGGCATTGGCCCAGAAATGGCCCGTTGGTGTGCCAGGGGGACGGGCTCGAGTGGACAGGGGGAAGGGGAGGGGAGATCCGGGCAGGGAGGGGCGAGGGAGGGGAAGCTTGAGCACATCATATCGGCTCTGGGGCGTGCACTGGAATCATTGCGAATCCCGCAGCCCAGTAAGCCGCCCCGGTTTCACCCTCTCCTGATACTTGTGCTGTGTAGTGTTGAGGCTGGATGTGGACAGCCTCCCCGACTTTCTTCTGCTGGGTTGTTCCGATCTCCAAGCGGGGGAATTCATTCCAAGAGAAAACGGCAGGTGCGACCCTCTCGTTTCTGCTTTGCGCTTGCTTACTCTTCCTCTCTCCTGCATTCTATGGAACACAGGAGCACGGCAGAAAGGAAGGCGCAGGTGCAGGAAGTGGTCATGTGGGATGGGGCTGTGAATGGATGGAGAGGTGTGGGCTTCGGCAGAAGGTGTGTGTGCTTGGAAGCGTGCTTGGAAATAGACAGAGGGGAAGCCCGGATTCCTGACGGCTGTCCGTTTCAGGGTGCCAGCATGGTTGCAAAGGCCCATCATGGACATAGTCAGGCATATGATGGATGGCAGGCAGTCCAATGCCAAAGGGCAATGGGGATGTGGACGACAAAAGAACGAAGGGCCGAGCTCGGCTGAGCTGCTTGGGAGCTCTCGAGAGCTTCGGTGACGACGGATCCAACCGCAACAAACACGCGCCGCCACTGCGGCCTTATCTGGGAAACGTACCTTTTGACGTAGATCGATAGATCGCAAAGGCTTGCAGCTTCGGAAAGGCAGAAACGATGACTCGGTATGGAGGAAATGACCGTGGGCAGCTGGGTCAGGGAAAACGTATGGCAAGCTCAGCTGTTGGGAAGAAATTTGTTACCTGGATTTTCGGCCTCAGGCCGTCCGCAGGTGCGTTGGTGGCTCCACAGCCAGATGCCGAACCAGACCCACTTGCAACTAATGCTGTGTTTGGTACTCTTTAACTTCATAGCTCCACCCAAGAGGTCTCGACTTTGGGTCTCTGGACACGAAACCATAACCGCGCCATTAGTCCTGCTTTGTTTTCAATTGTTTTCAATTATTTTTCTGGCAGATAGCCGTGAGAATTCATATGGCTTAAATATGTGGATAGGTCGAGTTAAGTCTCGAGTATGATATGCAACCCTGTCGGTAAAAGAGAACGGCGTCACGAAGTAGCCCGGCAAGCCCCATCCGTTACTCCAAATCATGCAAAGAGCAAATACCAAAGCCAGGAACAAAAAGCACACGCAGGAGTCGGGACATTTCCCCGATCAAAACACTGTCAGGGCACTCACAAACCCGTTCTTCAACACCTCAAACACCAACCCAGGGAAGCCATACAACGTTGTCGTGGAATCTTCTGCTCCCTTGACACCTCGGATCGAGTCGCCCTTGTGGCCCTCCCAGCCGCCCAATAGTTCAATGCTGCTCCCTGGGCTGTCACCCCAGCCACGATTCAATACCATGCCACGTTGCCGTTGCCGTGCCTCTTCTTCTGACGCATAGATGGATTTCCACTCTTCATGAAGTGTTTCCTCAACTCGTGTGAACGGTGTCTCGGAGTTGACATCTGCCGCATTGTCCGCCAAGTAAGCAATTTCCCAACGACACCGCCGATGCCGGTTGAAGGGATATGATCCGGGCACGTTGCCGTGGAGCACTATCTTGGTGGCCACCAGGCGGTCTTGCAGCTCGGCCTTGAGTGGCCGGTCGGGAACTCCGTTACTGGACGTTGAATCCGGGCCTCCAGCGCTGTTCGACTCAACCTTTCTTTCCCCAGCTGCTACCGCAGACGGCGGCATACGCGATGGGACTGTCGGCGTCGATACAAGCACGTCAAATCCCAGGTAGAAATAGTTGTAGAAGCACTCGCCCGACACGTTTCCCGCAAACTCGTCTTCAATTGCCCCGTCTTCAGAGTCGTCTTCTGACGCTGTCGGTGCTGACGACTGATCGGTATCAGTGAGGTGGTCGTCCTGGCGCCTTGGATCACTTCCCAGGATAGGCCGAGTGCGGCTACTACTGGCAGTCCTAATCTTGTGAATATACATCCGTTGGTCACTCTTGCGGTAAATCGCATCTGGCGGACCCAGTTCGGACACAAGTTCTTGAGGTGTTGTGTCACCCAAGTCAATCCAGAACGATGATGATGTCCATCGCCGGAATATTTGCAGCTTTCCCCCGCCATGGATCCGGACAAGGGAGATCTCGTCTGGCGAGATTTCCTTGCCGCCCTTGACAGTGGTGATGGTATTGGCCGACCCGCCGCCACTGGAACCGGTACTACTACTATTGGCGGGTGCAAACGATTTGACGCTGGGTAGCACCTCCGTCCACAAATTTTCTCGCGCCTGCGCCCAGGATTCGCCGCTGAAAACTGCCATGGAGAGTGCAGCCAAACCGCTAGGAGTAGATAGTAAAGTCACCACATCCTTGTCTGGTGAGTAGGCCGCCGGTGCCATGGGAAATGTAAATGCGACACCTGGATAGGACAGAACGTAGGTGTCCGTCTCGTTCTTGCCGTTGGCAGGGATAAACTCGCCGTCGTATGTGGGACCTAAGAAGCGCGAATATATGTGCCGGAACGTTGGTCCGCCAGGTGAGTGTGTTATATCGGCTCCAGTAGCCGTCGTACCATTAGTCGATGGTTTAACCAGGTCGCGATCCTTGTTGTGTTCTTTGAAGATAATGTGGTTCTTGGAAAAGTCGATAATCTCGATAAGACGTAGTCGCTGTTCGGGTCCGTCGAACCGTAGCCTGATTCCATTTGCCGGTAATGTCAGAACAACAGGTTCACTTATGGGATCTGTCGGCGAGTAGGCGAGATCGAGCTTGGGGAACCGTTGGGGCTCTGCCTTGAGGCGCGTGAGGATATCGTGAAGGGAAGCACCAAGGACTGAAGGTCAAGGGCGACTAGTTAGCAAAACCTCTGTGACTACACCAACGGAAGATTCCATTTGCGTCCCCAAAACCAACGTACCAAGAAACCCCAGAGCCCGTCCTGGGTGAAGCTGTGCTGTGAAGAGAGACATGGCCGCAGCTGGTGAGCCGTTGGGCCGCCGTCCGATCGAGGAAGATCCAGAGGGTAACAGTTCAACAATGCCGGCAAAGGTGAAATAAAAAGGTCGACGTATCAGTTCCACGTGCCTCTGTATGTCAGAAGAAAGATATATGTAGACTGCCAGAAGATCGTGAAGTGTGTGTCCGTGAAGTGGTAGAGAGGTTGAGCATCCAAGGCTGCCAAAACAGGGGAATGTCCCCCATGACACGCCTGTGAACAAGGCGCGGGGCAGCTCCAGACGTCATCTGGCCCCAGCGTGCGTGGTCACGGCAAGCCGCCAAAAATAGTGGGTCCCCAACGAACCAAACGCCTTGCCGCTTTTGGTGTCATGTGGCTGAACGTGCGCAAGGACCAATGTTGCTGGGGCAATAACAAGCTGATATTGACTAACAAGCCACACCACCAGAAGCCCGCTAACGCTTTTCGGTCCCCAGATGTCAACAACCCCGGGACTCCATTCCTCAAGATAGCCTGCACCCCTCCCCTCTACAGCCTTGGTAGCTATTGCCCTATCTTCTGGTTGATTTCATGCGCAGGGGTTAGCTAGCTGTGTGTCGCGAACATTATTTTTTTTCCCAAACCTTCCTACCAACATCAATTCTCTTCGCGTCAGGAATTTCACGAGCAAAGCGTACCTGCTTTATCAAGGACGGCAGTTTAGACCGGCGTTTCCCACACCCTCAGACACGACTCCTCCCGCATACCATCCCGTTTTCATTCTGTTTTCGATATTCCGATGACTCTCCCAAGGGAGCCGCCCTCGCGGAGGGGCACAAACGCCTCGACGACGAGCGGCACAAGATCCAACCGGCCAGGCGTCCGGCAAACGAGGCGCGTGTCTGCCTTGCCTTCTTCACGGCAACACTCTATCGCACCGTCCTTTTCCTCCGCAACATCATCATCTGCGGCAATGGCCGCTCGCTTTGGCCGTGCCGGCGCGGTCTCTCCAGCAGAGTCTCTGGCCTCGAACGCCACGGCAGCCACGACAGCAGGTTCAAAGCGCAAGGAGCGCGATTTTGACGTCGATGGAGCCAGTACGGTGGCATCGAGCATCGAGGAGACTAACATCAACGTTGTCGTGCGGTGTCGCGGTCGGAACGAACGCGAGGTGCGCGAGAACAGTGCTGTGGTTGTCAACACGGATGGCGCCCAGGGCAAGGTTGTCGAGCTGATGATGGGACCCAACGCGCTCAGCAACAAGTCGTACTCGTTTGACCGTGTTTTTTCGCCAGCCGCTGACCAAGGCATGGTCTTTGACGGTGTAGTGAAGCCAATTCTTAACGAGGTACACACTGCCTGTTATACTCTTTTCAAGCTTGTCCATAACTAACCAAATCGCAGATGCTTACCGGCTTCAACTGCACAATTTTTGCCTACGGTCAGACAGGCACCGGCAAAACCTACACCATGTCCGGTGACATGACTGAGACACTTGGCCTTCTATCCGACGCCGCTGGCATTGTCCCCCGTGTATTGCAGTCACTTTTCCACCAGCTCGACGGTGGCGAGAAGGACAGCGTTGTTCGCTGCTCTTTCATTGAACTCTACAATGAGGATCTGCGCGACCTTCTCTCGGCTGACGCAGACGGCAGTGGCAGCAAGCTGAAGATTTATGACGACAATTCTCGAAAGGGCCACGCTACCACCGTCGTTCAGGGTATGGAAGAGCGTCATATCACCTCGGCTGCTGAAGGTATCAAACGGCTGCAAGAGGGCAGCGTGCGACGTCAGGTGGCTGCAACCAAGTGCAACGACCTCAGTAGTCGAAGCCACACTGTGTTCACAATCACAGTACAGACGAAGCATGTGGCGGACAATGGCGAGGACTTCTTCATCACCGGCAAGCTGAACCTGGTCGACCTGGCGGGGAGCGAAAACATTCAGCGGTCCGGGGCCGAGAACAAACGAGCAGCCGAGGCTGGTCTGATCAACAAAAGTCTTCTGACTCTGGGACGGGTGATCAATGCCCTTGTCGACCGGACGGCGCATGTGCCATACCGCGAATCGAAGCTGACGCGACTGCTGCAAGACTCGCTTGGTGGCCGCACAAAGACTTGTATCATTGCCACGATCTCAACGGCCAAGAGCAACTTGGAGGAGACGATATCGACTCTCGATTATGCCTTTCGTGCCAAAAACATCCGCAACAAGCCACAAGTCAACCAGCTCCTCAACAAGAAAACACTTCTTCGCGAGTTCTCCGCCGAGCTAGAGAAACTCAAGGGCGAGCTGATCGTGACACGACAACGCAATGGCGTATACCTCTCCAACGAGGCATATGAAGAGATGACGGTGCAGAGCGAGTCGCGTCGTATATTGGCGGAGGAACAGGCCGCTAAGATGGAGACGATGGAAAACAACCTTCGCAACAAGCTCCAGGAGCTAGTCGATCTGACAGCTGGCTTCATGGGCTTGAAGAAAGAGCACGAGGGTGCCTGTACCTCCCTGGACGAAACCAAGCAGGTGCTTGATCAAACCGAGATGGTACTGGCTGCTACACGCAAATCCCTTGAAGACGAGACAACTGTCCGCCAGGCGCACCAGGAGACTGAACAACGGCTCGTCGCCATGGGAAGCGAGCTGATCAGCACACTCAACCGCACAGTCGATGACATCAGTGGCTTGCACGCCAAGAACCGGCGCAAGTCTGACCTTCAGGGCGTGAACAGAAACACTTGGACAGGTGCTCAGGCACAGGTGGCCGATGTCACCAAGCTTGTCGAGGGACGCATTGTTGACCTGCGTACCTCCCAGGAACATCACATCGCCACCATTTCTCAACGTCTGCAGTCCTTTGTCCAGGATGGACAACAAAGCCTGGCGTCGACACAGGTACTCCTTGACCGAAGTCTGTCTGCCTTTGAGGACAACAAGGGTTCGCTGTTGGCCCAGCAAACAGCATCCAAAGCCGACATGGATGCTATTCTGCAGGAGATTCGCTCTGTTCGCGACCATATCCAGGAACGTGTGGGTGAGAGCCTGCAGGTTATCGCGACTTCTGCGGAGAGGATCGCCGACGATGTCCTGAGCGAATTGAGCACGTTTCACAACCAGGTAGGACTTCTCGGGACTTTTTAGTTGGATTTTTTTTGTTGTATTTCTCACTGACAACCACAGCTACACACCTCGTACAGCGGATTGGGCAGAGATTGCAAGAGCACCTTTGAGGATTTACTCAAGCAGATGAATGCACAGCGAAACGAAGCCGAGATTTTGCGTCACCAGGTCGAGTCAGCCAGTCAAGTCGCCGTACAATCGAACGCAGCAATCGCCCTCCAGATCCAAGAGGCCGTTGAAGAGGAACGCCGATTAGCTGCAGAAGATCGGCAAAGACTGCTCGCACAGATTGGCAGTCTCATTACTGCCCAGGCTGAGATCCAAGAGTCACGGTTCGCCGCCAAAGCTGATGTGATCCGGGGGCGAATGCAGCAGTCCAACGAGTCCTTGGAGGCCAGCTTGGAGACATATGGACAGGGCATGGATACTTGGAACTCCACGGCAGACGGGTTTATTCAGGACGTCGGCAAGTCGCGAGACGCTCTGAAGACGCGACTGCAGGACGACTGGACCTCCGCAAACGACCACAGCACGTCTATCCAGAAGACCACTCAATCGGTGCACGCTGAGACTGTGCGCGCGGTGGGCGAACAGATGGAAGATCTTGACGTGCAGATGCAGGATCTGGATGGCCTGGTGAAGCGCGCGACAGTACAGACAACAGAGCATGCCGCCCAGCATGCCGACACCGTAGCAAAGATGGCTGATGGTGTATCGGACGGCATTACAGAAGCCTCGGCGCATGCCCGGAATACCCATACCCAGGCTGAAACTCTGGCGGCCGAAGTGACTGCAAGCGCAACGGAGCTGCAGAACGGCCTGGTACCGCTCTCTGACACTGTGTGCCAGCCACTTGGCGACCTCCGTGCATACGTCTCCGGCACATCACTGCGGGAATACGTAGCCACGGGCGAAACACCTGAGAAAACCCAGTACCGCTACCCCCTGGACCTGCCGCGGACAGCGCCTTTCGACGTGTTGGTTGGCAGAAAGACCGGACCAGAGAAGGCCACCGACGAGGTTGATTTGTTGGACGATGCCCCTATTCCCACGCCCAGCAAAACGACAACAGCGAGCGAGCAAACAGTGACCTCGTCAGTCCCCGTCATCTTTAACGACTTTGATCCATCGGAGCATGCCCGGTCGCCGTCTATGCCTCCGGTTGGAACCGCAACAACGGGTGAGACTGGCATGGGTCTGCGTGAAGTGAACCCGAACTTGACAACTGGCTCGATTATTTTTGAGCCTGCAGCCAGTACAATGTCTCTTGCGGATGCTAAGACATCCAGTGTCGATGCCAGCAGTGGCAATGACATCAAGAGCAAAGTCAACTCCATCACCGCCTCTGATAATCATGCCATTCCAGTATTCCGGCGAAGCACGAGAATGCCGCCACAGAAGCAGGCCAAGACGCATAAGACGTCGTCAGTGGTGGCGCTGGAGGGCCGAGAAAATGTCCCACCTTCTGCATTTTCGCACAGCGCTTCGCGGCGGCGGAGTCCGCGTCTGCACTGAAAAGGCATGTGTGTCAGGACTCGGGCGCTTTCCTTTAATTTTAAGTCTGTAGATTCCGTTAGACTTGTTTTCTGTTCTTGTTTTTTTGTCTTTGTAGCCGGAGTCGTGGGTTGAAGGCTTAGTTAGGGTGGCAGTTTTGGTTCCTTTGGGTTTGTTTTCCTTTTGGTGTCTTGGTTTTCTTGGTTTCTTTTTGTTCCACATTGCGCCAAATGACAGTTGGTTCTATCGCTTGGTTTGTTTTTGGTGGTGAGACTGTTGATTTTGCTGTATATTTCTGAGTATGCGAATACCCCAGTGTAAAGAGAGTATTAGTTTGTCGTCTGGCATGGTATTAAAAAGTCGAAAAAGAAGATCCTGCCCCACCAAAAAATGGAAGAAATCATCGACGCAACGACATGGAGTAGAATCGCACAGAGATCGCTCGTCCATCGCGCCTTCCGCTTTCATCTGACATAGCAAACGGGAAAGCACGACTCGTTTGTGTTGCCCTGTTCCTTCCTTCCTCTTTCACCATATGTCGTGGGTTCCTGCCTCTTGGAAAGCACTGGCCACGTCATCGCTTTTTCTAGCGAAGACCACCCTCACGAAGGCCACCCTTCCCAACGCAACTACTTCTGCCAGACGACAGGTTTCGGTTACTCCAAGAAGCCAGTTTCTATTTTGCAGGCACAGCTTTCAGTCTCATCAGATATTCAGCATGTCGTCCTCTGCTGGCCCACCCTCCAAGGTTGCCTCTGCCGCCACGGCTCCCTCCAGCTGGGCCAGCTTGCCACGAACGTACGAAAGCGCCTTGCATCTGCTGTCGCAGCTGTCGACGAACCGCGATGTTACCTCCTTGTTCGAAGTATCTGGCGACATCAAGGCAGACGACCTCAACGCACGGGCCTTGCCTGAGTTCAGGGCCTGGCTCGCCCGTGCCGGCTACCCGGATCCAAGCAAAGACCTCGCCGGGCTTCGCTGCGTGCATGTGGCTGGCACCAAGGGGAAAGGCTCTGTTTGTGCTTTTATCACGGCGCTCCTGACTTCTCAATCTGGGCCATCAAATGCTTCATCTGATTTCGCTTCTCGGTCAGGGTCGGTTGGCCGTGTCGGCACATACCTCTCTCCCCATGTGGTCTCCGTCCGTGAGCGCATCTGGCTCGACGGCCAGCCAATCTCTCCCGGCCTTTTTGCGCAATACACATTTGAGCTCTGGGACCGTCTGAGCCAGGCTGCTGCGACGGCCGACCCAGCTGATCCCGACCCATATGGCGCTCACACTAAGCCCTTCTACTTCCGCTTCCTCACTCTGCTGGCCCTGCATGTATTTGCCCGCGAAGGGGTGCGCTCTGCCGTCATCGAGTGCGGAATTGGTGGCGAGTACGATCCAACCAATGTGCTGCCGCCCGAGCTTGTCACTGCGACCGTCGTGACGCGCCTAGGAATCGACCATGTGGCCATGCTGGGTCGCACACTGGAGCAGATCGCCTGGCACAAAGCAGGCATTTTCAAGCCGGGGGTGGCAGGATTCACGCTACAGTGGGGTGAAACTGAAGACACTGGCCGAAAAGAGGCGGGTGCAGAGACTGTCACCGACCAAGCTGCAGGTCTTGCCGTCCTGCAGGCGCGAGCCAAAGAAAAGGGAGCGCTTGGCCTTTACGAGATCCCAGTAGCAGCCGTGGATAAGTGGGGTGGCATACCTGATGCAGCTCTCCCCGGGCCCTTCCAAAAATACAACATGGCCATCGCCCTCGCTGCTGCCAGGCAGCATCTACGCGTGGTTGGTGCCTCTAAAGATTCGCTGGACGTTCAACCGGAAAACATAATCACGCCCGCGTTTCATAAAGCACTGGCAAATTCCACGCTACGGGGCCGCTGCGAAATTGTCCGCGATGGTAGCATTAATTGGCTTATCGACGGTGCGCACACTGCGGATAGTCTGGCTGAGGTGGCACGGTTCTTTGCCGCCCAGTCAACAAAGACGGCGGCTGCCCGGCGGGTACTGCTCTTCACCGTCCGGGATCGCAATGCAGCGGATCTTGTTCGTGCACTCGTAACCAGTGCTGTTGCTTCCGACGCAGACTGCGTGTTCCACGATGCTTTCTTTGTCTTTCCGCCAGAGGCAGCAGCGTCTAGCGATGCTGCAATTGCTGCCATGAAGGATATCAGCCCACAGACCAAAGCAATCGGGTTGGACAGCATCGCCGCCGCTGTGCCGCAAATCAAGGCACTCGCAGACTCAGCCTCGGATGTCACAGTGCTCGCCACAGGCAGTTTTGTTATTGCGCGCGATGTCCTGCAGGAGCTGGGTGCTGCATATGAGAAGTAGATGCGGTAGGGTGCCTGGTGTGACATCCTGTAGCCGCTCACACAGCCAGGTGGCAGGATTCCTGCATTTGTTTGAGGCCCAATCATCGATTCGAATACCAATATTGCATGCAGACCCCTCCCGAGGCCGCCGTCTGTGTCTTCACAGGGCTTGTGTCCTCCTTCAGTCCATTTATTTACGTTATTTCTCTTCGTCTCGTTTTTTTCCACATCTTGTTGTCCTCCGCCTAGCAAAGTTCCCACATGCCCATTTCGGTGTCAAGGTTGTCATTATGGATCCCTTATCCGCGTTTGGGATTGCATGCAATGTGTTACAGGTCATCAACTTCTCGCAGTCTACGATATCGTTGTGTAGACAAATATACACATCTGGGGCAGCCAACAATGACCAGGGCCACCTGGAGCGTTCCATAACCCATTTTGGCGACATACGAAACGGCCTTCAAGACAAGTTGGACAAGACAGCGAAAAATGGAAAACTCAGCACGTCTCGGTTTACCGAGG
This sequence comes from Raffaelea albimanens, assembly GCA_002778245.1. Taxonomy (NCBI): domain Eukaryota; kingdom Fungi; phylum Ascomycota; class Sordariomycetes; order Ophiostomatales; family Ophiostomataceae; genus Raffaelea; species Raffaelea albimanens. The sequence goes on from PCDJ01000001.1 coordinate 387,411, forward strand.
ATGAATGGAAAATAATGGAGATTGCGGAGAGCTGTCTCAAGGCAGCGGCGGACATCGAGGCGGAGGTCAACAAGCTGAAACCAAAGGCGGCCAAGGGCCGATTTATTGCATCGCTGCGCGCGGGCATCATTGGCAAGTGGAAAGAAGGCCGCATGACAAAACTCGAGACTGTTCTGAACAAAAACCAGCAACTGTTGGATTCTCGTTTGCTGGCACGAGTCTGGTAAGCCTATCCATTTTTTGTTGTGGCTGTGTTGGTTGTCTAAGAGCAAGATGGGGAAAAAAGGCGCCCTTAGGCTGACAGTCGTTCGGCGACAGCAAACAAAATGACGCCCTGGCCCTCCGGCAAGACGCACATTTCGACAGCATGGACGCAACATTGCAAGACTTCGTCACCAACATTGCTGAAGGCCTACACACAACAAACAGACTCATTCGCTCGACAACAATGGCTATCAAGGAACACGTAACCAGGGAGATGGTGCAGTCTCAGCAGGAGATTGTGTTGGCTATGCGATCGAAAGAGGCCGAAAAAAAGGAGCAGCAGGCATCGCAAGAACTCTACTTTAGAATTCTTCAAAGCCTGAAGCATGAAACAATGAATGCTCGGCGGAATCACATTGTTGAAGCTCACTCTGATACATGCAAATGGATATTCAATCGGTAAGATGGCCCAGTTTCCCAGAATAGCGCGAGCTTCTCTGACGATATTTTTCGGCAGTGGCGATGTCGACAAGTACGAGAAAGAAGACCGAACTGATGATGACAACTACCACACCTGTAAAAGGGAGTCGGCGGTGGAATGGAGTTGTTTCGCTTGCTGGCTGAGCTCGCCGCAGAAAGTGCCTTACTGGATCAGCGGCAAGGCTGGGTCGGGAAAAAGCACTTTGGTGAAATCAATGACCAGAAGCCCCATTACGCAGGATGAATTGCTAGGCTCCGGTGGTGATTCCATTATCCTGTCCTACTTCATTTGGTCGGCTGGTCATCCGATGCAGAGGTCACTTCAGGGGATATTGCTGTCCTTGCTTCACCAGGCACTTGTTGCCATCAGCGAGAGCCAGGGAAAGGAGCAACACCTGCTCGCTCGTGAAGTTACGGATGCTGTTCCGCAAGCAGCACATTACACGTTCTACCAGGACTGGGCCAATGACGAGCTCGAACGAGCTCTTTTCTGGGTGCTCAGATCAAGCATAAGTCCAGTGGGCATCTTCATTGATGGCCTGGATGAGATAGACTCGGCGACGGAGCCGTTCCTAATTCTTTCCCTGGTTGACAGGCTCTGCAAGTTGCCGGATGTCTGGCTATGTGTCTCTAGCAGACCGGAGCCTGTTTTTCGGGCTCATTTTGAACGATGTCCTCGGCTTGCGGTTCAAGACCTAACGCGCGCTGACATTTGCAAGTATGCCCACGACCGCCTAAGCGCTGCCATGGGACAGATCACCGACTCCGACCAAGACAGCCTCAAGAAACTTGTGTATCAAATCAGCACCTATTCAGACGGCGTGTTTCTATGGGTCTCTCTGGTTACCAAGAGCCTTGTCCGTGGCTTGGTTAACGAGGAACCACTTTCGGAGGTGGAACGACGTCTCGAGATGATCCCCCGTGACATCAACAAGCTTTACCGCAGTATGTGGGAACGCCTCGACGAAGACGACCAGGAGCTATACAAGCAGGAAGTGGCCACTTACTTGAATCTGACACTCGAATGGACCAGACTGAGGGACGCCAAAATTTACGACGAGCACGGCAGCCTTTTTTTCCTTGGCAGCTTCACAATCAACGTCATCTTCGTTGCACAAAACCTTGGCATGATTGAAAATGCTCTGCAAACGGATCCTGCAGAGTTTCGCACTTCCAATATCGGGTCGAGGTTGGAACGCCTTGCGAAGCGTGTGGAAACGCGAACTGCAGGACTGATGGAGATCACCACTAGCAGCTACAACTCCGACGCTTTTGGTGCCGTTTCAGACACTTGCTACATGGATTTCATACATCGGTCTGCGAAGGATTTTTTGCAAGATACGGAAGATGGGAAGCAATTGTTAGCAGGCGACAAATCGGCAATCCACGACAGGGTGTATACGATACTCCTGTCACTCCTCTTTCGCATGTGGCGGCAAAAAGTTTCCAAGACATGGTGGTTTTACAGAGCACACTCTATTTCAATATTTGTCGCCACGTTAGCCAGCGAATTCGACCATATCCCACGAGATATGGCAGAGAAGCTCTTGGTGTTTTGCCAAAAGCTGTACGACGACCTTCCACCAGAAGATTGCAAAACTTTACCTCGACTTCTACTGCCACCTTTTGGTCGTATTCTTGCCGCATCTGGTAACGTTGGTCTTCTCCGTTTATATCTATCAGACAGGTCGAGGATAAAGTACGAGACCAGAGGGTTGGAGGATTGCTCTTTCCAAGAAGCATCGGACCAGTACAAGTCTTCACTTTTGCTCGAGGCATATGGACGAATGGCAAGCGAGATCAGCAACGGCGTCAACACGGGACACCACGAAACTGTATCGTGGTTGCTGCAGCAAGGCATGACGTCAAGCTGTAGGATCGCAGCATACCCCAATGCTCTTTCTGCGACTATTTTCAATTTTATCACAGCCAACAAGGATTCCTGCCTCTTTCCCCGCCAGTCCCCTACAGCAAAGTTTATTGATGCTGTTTGGGGGCAAAACCCGGCAAAGTTCACACCCGACAATGGTCTGAACTTGCAGCATCTTCGAAACTTCCTCCGGCTGGAGGGAGCTATGCACGAACCGGTTCTTCTCCCACTCATTGTCAAACACCCAAACGCTCGCAATTTGCCCAACCATCCTCCCCCGACATATATCGAAACGGGCACATACTTCGATACGAACAGTGATTACAAGAACGGATTCATATTGTTGCAGGCCACGGCGGCCTTTGCTGTGAAGGCCCTGAGACACTGGGATCCATCTTTTGAGGACTTGATGGACATTTTCCCCAAACACCTAGATGCAAAAAATGCTTTACGCGCAACCATTGTCGGTTTTACCGATTGCTGGGATGATCTTGATGCCGAACGCGAAATGGTCAACGTTCCGGACGAGCTCGGTGCGGAGATATCGCTTGACACTGTCGAAAAGCTGGCTATGCTTGCGGAGGATCACAACCGGGAACTCACCTTTGCCCAATACCGTGATCATTTGGAGACGCTTGCCTCGAACGCTCGCCGAATGTCGAGGCCGGACTATTTCGTTGCCTTGGGGGAACGGGGCTTCTTTGAAAACATGCCAGTGCCTGATAAGCTCATGTCGTTTTACCAATTCATGCCTCGGGGACCCGACTTTGCTGAGCCAGACGAAGAGAATTAGGAACCTTTTGGGGAGGAAATTGGGTTTTGTTGGTTAAGACGTTTTTGGTTAGACGTCGCATAGAAAACTTGTTAGCATATCGTCAAATATACCATTTGCTCAAAGATGTAAAACATTTTGATTGAATTCATGAAATATACTACTCGTGAATTTGACTGTGTTGAAAGAAATAATCACGTTTCATTCGCATTTTTAATTCTCGTTTGAATTTTCTTTCAAACAAACACAGCACAGAAATTACATGTAGTGGAGAAACAAATCGTTCAAATACTAAAACTAGAAGTGAACCCCCGTACAGCCAAGGTGTGGTGCAAATATTAATAAAGAAGCCTTTGAAACAGAATACCGAAGAAGGAAAAAAACATCAATCATAATCCATACTTGCAAGGGCTTTCGTCATAGTAATGCATGCATCCTCAGACCTCTTGTCATAACTAGCCCCGCCAATCCTCGGCGGATATTTTCCACTCCACCACATACATTCCCAATTGTCCAGATTTGTTTCAAAACAGGATTTTTTTTTTTTAAGATCCTTATATCCTTATACATTTCGGTTACACTTTTGCTGTGTGGTCAGTGTCGAGATGATACGTTTGAATTCGAGATTCGTGTGGAAATCAGGGGGTTCGTCGTCGCCTTCCTAGTCGCTGTCGTCGTCTTTATCGTCTTTGACGTCTTCCTAGATGGCTTCTCTGCCCTCTTTGTCGACTTCTCTGTCCTCTTTTTCGACTTCTCTGCCGCCTTCGTCGACTTCTCTGCCGCCTTCGTCGACTTCTCTGCCGTCTTCGACTTCTGGCTCGCTGAAAAAGTATAGACTGGCCAATCGAGCCATTAGAGCTACATCGTCATCCGTTGCGGTTGCCGTCGCTCCCGTCCTCTCTCGCGCTGTCAAGGCCGCAAGAGATGCCGGCCTTCCCTCTGCGGCGGCTGCCTCCGCCTCCGCCCTGGCGGCTTCCATTGTCTCAAGCATGACGTCCATCGCATTCGGCTCCCGCCTGTACGGGTCAATGGCCCTGTGCGGGGACATCTCGCAGCCCTGCTTGTCGGACGACGCCAGACAGCAGGTCCACGTGAAGCCTTCGGGCTTGTCCCGCATCATGGACTCGATCTCGTCTTCGCCGAGGTGGAACAGGTCGCCGAGCGCGTCCCAGGTGCCCATGCTATTGTCAATGCTGACATGGCCTAGGGGTTGGCAAAGTATACGTCAGCCAAGAAAGGAACAATAACGCCAGTCGACGTCAACGTCTGTCAACGTCTGCACCTACCTGTGTGGTATCGGCATGCAAGACTGTGGTTCTCGGCCTCGACAAAAATGGATTCGCAGTTTTCGCAAATCAACATGTCCGACTCGTCGACTCTGTCCTTGAGAGGCGGCTTGACCGGGCAGTCGTCCGAGTCGTCGGCGTCGAGATCGGCGGACCCGTCAGAGTAGTCCTCGATGAACTCTTGGGCATTGGCTTTCTCGTTGTCGAGGCCTTCAAACTTGTTGATAAGCTCAAACGCCTTTTTCCCGGCCGGGCCGTTCTCGCGGCAAATGGCCAAGAGGACCAGATGGGCAATCTTGTCCGAGATTTTGGCGACACGGCGAGTGTACCTGTCGAGGTCAGAATGGTGAAAAGGAGCATTCATGGTGGTGGCTGATGAGGTGGAGGTTTGGAGGGGACTAGATTGGTTTAAATTGTTTGGGAAAACTAGACAAAATGAGATTTGAAAGTATTTGAAAAAGAGGTCAAAAGAGAGAGTCAACAAAATCTGAGAAAAGTCCGACTGTTTTGCCTGGCCGTCCTGGTCGTTGCCGTGCCTTCTGTTCCTGGAGCATGAGCGACCCACTTTTGGATATGGCATTCTGAAATGCCATGCCAACAAAATGGCATGCTGACCACTGTAAATGCCTTGCCGTCCCCCGTAAAAACCGATATCGTAGCACTGTAATCTACTTCTGCGCCCCCTAACGACGTCTCTTGTTGGTTGCTGGCTGGCCTTGCGTCAACCTTTGGCAGCCTTACTTTCAAGGCCTCCTTTTGCAGACCCCTTCTCTGTCAACCTTTTTTTTTTCAAACACCTTCTCTTTTAACTTCTTTTCGAGGGCCTCCTTTTTCAGGGACGTCTTTCTTTCCAGATTCTCTTTCAGGTCCTCCTTTGTTCTTGCCTGTCTCGAGCATTCTAGAGGAACATGAGGCCCGACCTGGCAGTCTAGTATTCATAGATCTTCTTTGACGACGGCAGCGCTTGTAGTTGGCCCATATGTTTGACCCTTTTGTCGCCGTGATGCATTGTGGAATGAAACATAGTGTGTTTGTAGACAGGCTGAGCCATAGACTTTGCCCTTTTTCTTTTTCTTTTTCTTTGTCGTTGTCCTCCGTTTGCAACTGTTTTTTTATCAACTTCGTAGACACAACACGTTTGCTACTTGAAATTTGTTACTTCAGTTGCAACGTTCTCTGTACACTATCACTGATTCTTATTGTAGATATCTGCACCATGCACGGCGTAGATAATAAATCTATATACTTTCTACGTGTTGGTCGGAAGGCCGGCTGGGTACCGCCCGCCCTTGATCTCAAACTGGCTGATAATCTCCTCGATGCTGTCCAGCTCTTCAACCGAAATGTCAATCACCTTGAGGTTCTCCTCCAGCTTCGCAATCGTCGTGGCGCCGGGAAGCGGAATAATAGTCGGCATGCCCGGTCGCTTGGACTGGCACCGCACCCAGTTGATCGAGAACTGGGCCGGCGTGCAGCCCTTTTGGGCAGCCAGTTTTTCCACTTGCTCGACCAGGCGCAGGTTCGTCGGCAGGTTCTCGTCGGAGAATCGGGGGAACCGTTGAAGGAACGCATGGGCGCCGTCTGCCTTCTTGATTTGACCCGTCAACAAGCCACGGCCAAGGGGGGAATACCTGCAGGAGAGTGTCAGAAAACGGTGAGCATGTTTCTACAGCAAATGCGCAGATGGTCCATCTCCAAGGGACTTACGCAATCATTGGGATGTTGTATTGGGCACACGCGGCGGCCACGCCGTTCGTCAAGACATCCCTCGTAAGCAGGCTCAGCTCAATCTCGACAAAGGCTACCTTGGCCACCTTGACCACCCGGTGGATGGTGTCGGCGCGCACCTCGGACAGCGAGATGTGGTCGAATTTGCCTTCCTCTATGAGCTCCTGCATGTACTTGATCGAATCTTCCCAGGGAGTGATGCCATCCTGCCGGCCGAGCTCAAACATGTCCATCTTCTTGCGGCCCTTGAGCTGGTCGAAACTGTCGAGCACGGACCGACGCACATTCGTGCGGCTGCTGTCCATCTTGAATGTGCACGGCTTATCACAGCCGCCCTTGATGCTCAGTACAACCTTGTCGGCGTCTTCTGGGTACTTGGCAAAGTACTTTTCGAGCAGGACAAGGCTGTTGTGGTCTTCAGGGCCGTAGAACTCGCCGCCGTTCCAAAAGTTTGCGCCGCGGGCGAGGGACTCGCGGAGGACCTCAATGGCCTGGTCGTCGGTCAAGCCATTGCCAGGTCGAGTGAGACCTGGGCGGGTATGTTGGCATATGGGAAGGGACAATCAGGTCAGGAAGGGCACATCACTTACTCATGAGGCCAAAGCCAATTTGACCGACTTCTTTTCCAACAAGCTGAGGCATTGTGAAGAATTGATGCTGATGCTGATGATCTTGATATTGATCTTGAATGACAGAGTCGACAACAACGTCTTGCAAACAGCACACCAGAGATCTCTTATACTCGACCCAGTTGAGGATCGATCTCCAGGCTTTCGACCATGACGCATTGTCCTTGAACCGCCGAGTCGATCTAAAGTCCGGCCGCCCATGGACTTAACAACGGTCGAAAAAAAGCGAGACGTGTAACAGTCCCAACCATCAAGATCATGGCTAAAGAAAAGGTTAGTTAGTAATCACAGAATTTTAGTTGTTTTCTGGTGGGACTTTCGGCCTTTACAAACGCGAAGACCGTTCGTCAAGGTCATGCAGCGATGGCGGTGTTAAAGTCGTCGACGGGGTCCGAGAAGTGGGGGCACTCACCACCGCATTGCTATATGCCTTGGCATTTGCCGTTTACAGAGACGTCGGTTTAAAAGCTTTTTTGTCTCCGGGTGTGGAGCCAGGGTTACAATTTGTCAGTGATGCTGTAGATGCATCAATCAAGTTGCGGCATCAAAAGAATGCTCACCTCCACAGGCAAGCCACATCCGAGATTAGTCAATGTACTGAGTTAGGGAACAAGGGACATACCAAGGGGATTGACAGTGGCCTACTATTTGTGAGTTGTTGTTGTTGTTTGTTTCCCGTTTTCAGTACCAATCGCTCTTTCCTAATAGGGATCATGCTTCCGGGAAGGCAACACGAGGCGCTCCTATTACTCTTTCCCTTTTCGCAAAATTATCCCATAGGTAAGCATCGACCCCTCACCGAGCCTGTCTTGTCTAGCCGCACCAGCAGCAGGAACACTTCCAGCACCATGCATTACGCCAGCGTCCTAGAATTTGGCAAGCCGCCGGAGTACCTTGAAGGTCCCGATCCTCCGGCTCCTGGTCCGGTTCAGGTCCGTCTCACAGTCTTGGCCACGGCCGTCCATCGTCTCGTCCAGATGCGTGCGTCAGGCCACCACTTCTCGGCATCCTCAGTGCTCCTCGACCCGTCCTCTGACGGCGTCGGTTTGGACCCAACTACTGGCAAGACGTACTACGCTGCCGTTGAATGCTCAGGTTCTGCGGTCCAAGATGATACGTATTACAGGGTCGGCTCCTGGGTCGTGGTCGCCGTCGGCCATGGGCCCGCAGATGCCTGGGATTATCAAGCTGGCTGGCGAGCTGCCTCGTCCTGCAGACGTATTTACACGCCCTCTCAAGGGCATTGCGAGTGTATGGGACACGGAAGATGCAAAAAAGAAGCGACTGGTTATACTTCCAAACGAAATGTAAAGACTGAATATCAAGTCGTTGAATAAGAACGGAAATTTATTGTTCTGCTGAAATTATATTGTTGATTTGGCTCTTGCCGTATAGCCTGCGAGTGCAGACGAACAATATTTCTTTTCTGACATTAATGCCGTGGTTTCGACTCCTGTTACTGCATGCAGTTTTGTATAAAAACATAAATCCATACGAGCGTAGGCAACACCTATACGGCATCGAGGTCCTCGTGCACAGGAGAGAAAAACAAGACCAGGCGAAAAATACTTCTGTGTCGTACCAAAACTTGGCGGTAGCCAGCTTGTGTGCGTTGTGCCTCCATCGTTCCTTCCGTCCCTTTGCTCAGGCACGACAAATTCTTCCCCAGCCATTCTGTGAGGTGCTCTTTTTATTTTAATTCGCTATGTCGATATTTTCCACCTGGATACTTGAAGCTTATTTTTCTACTGAAGAAAGGACCACTGCATTAGGCCATGTGTGGTTTTCAAAAGACGACGCTGCGTCCGTTGTTGGCTCCTATGTTGATACCCCTTTTCCGTGTATCGTACCTTCACTCAAGTGACTTGTAGTAATCGTGACCAGACGGTAGTTCTTTCTGGCTTCACAATATTATTTCCATAGCCAACTAAATATTTCACTATCTCCTTTTCTCCCAATTGCCTCCTTCCCTGCCAGGGAACATACCTGGGAGTGCCATGTGTGCGAACCATTCCAACTTGGAAGGGGTTGTTTTCGGGCTTCAAACTAAGTTCATTCAAATTAGCTTGAACTTGACAACAAGGGAAACGATGTTACCCCCTCAGACATAAAGTTCACCAAAGTATTAATTATAAAACAAACCCTTGGCCTCTTTTCCTGCCTCCATCATCACAGTTCTCTTCATCACCCACCTCTTTTCTACAGTTATTATGAATCAACTACCCAACTTCTATAAGCATTCTCAATCTTCTTCATCTAGTCCCCAATCTCTCAAGATGCCCGACCCATACTGTCCTTCTTTGGATTCTCTCCTATATCAAGAACACAACTATCCTGCGTCAACCATGGACCAAAGCGGTCTCTGGACGGCGGCTGATGGCACAGCTCCAGCCGACGAGCTCTTTGTTGATTGGGACCTTTTCACGGACCTAAGCAACTTTACTACAGGAGATCTGGACATGTCTACGTTTCAATCGGCAACTCCAAGCCATGCCGTCAACCCTGATGTGACTGGTGTGTCTGAACCGATAAATGCACAGTCCATCGACGAGACTACGATCCAGTCTGCTCCTCTGGTGAACAATAACTCTTCAGCCCAACCCGAAAGATACTCAGCTGATCTGCTGAACAAAATGATGCTGGGTTCTACTCTGGACTATCAGCCAGAACCCACAGGGCTTTCGACAGACTTTCTCCTTGGTACTCAGAACATCTATCCACCTCCTATGGATGAACACCTTGCTAGTCAACAAAAACTGGTCAACCAAATCCTGTCATCGTGGCAGCCTTTGCCGGAGACTTTTCTTGGACAGCCACAAGCAGTCACTTTTCCGGGACAGCCTCCAGCACTCGGAAATGCTCAAGCCTTCGCCAACCAGCCTCTTCCTAATACCCAGCCGTTGGAATTCGGCTATCCGCTTTACTCCAACCAGCCTGTGGCTCAGGAAATGTCCTCTTTGCTTGCCCAGGTCGTTCCCGACACGCAACTAAGCAGTGCGCCTTTACCTCTGACGGCAGCTGCAGACGCGCAGTTCATCAGCCAGATCCCCGCCCAGGCACAGACAAGCAACTCGGCCGCTGATCCTACCAAGGAAGGTAATGTCCAGAAAGTGACAAAAGCTACCGGTGCCCCTAGACGAAGCAAACGATCAGGGCCAGTTCCAGCCACCACCACACCAGCCAAAGCCCGTAAAATCACAAAGGCAACTGGAGCGCCCAGAAGAACCAAGGCGCAAATGCTTGCCGAAGAAAAGGAGCCTGGCTTGCCCAAGCACAGTCCCAACCACAGGTCTTCCTTGCCTTTGAAAAGCTGTCTCAAGATTCCGGGGGCTCCTCCTAGAAAGACAACTAGATATGGACATGTTGGTCGTCCTCGCGAGCATTTCCACCCGTCCATGATCGGCTACTACTGCGAGACGGGGCAAGTCGTTTCGGTCAAGCCTGGCCAAGGCACCGTCGGCGTGTGGACCGAGGAGATGCGCAAAAAGGCCAGACCGCATGAGCGATGGGTGGCTCCGACAGTACCTGACCAGGATGAGCTCAGTTTGGTGTCTAAGGAGCAAATACTCTTCACTGACCAGAATTCGGCATCTACCTTGTCGGCCCCGGAGACACTCACCACTGGGGACGCATCCAGCTCCGCCTCGGAGACTATATCCACTGATGATACGTCCAGCTGTGCCCTAGAAACAATGTCCACTGAGGATGCGTGCAGCTTGCCTGCCACGGAGACAACCACTGAGGAAACGTGCAGTTTGCTAGCCACAGAGACAACCACCGAGGATATCCCAGACTCAACACTCATCAACGACGATTGGGATTCCCTCTTCCCCCCAGAGGCATTGCAATACGTACAAGATACGTGCGAGGATGACCCGTATTTGTTCCCGGTCGTGCCAACGGAGAGTCTGGCATTCGAAAATTACTCGCAAGACTTTGTTTCCTGATGAAGCGTCTGAGCAAACATGGCAGGACTCTTCACTGTCATTAGAGATTTGCAGCTATTATTGTGTAGTTATGTATGGCTTTTGTTTTCATAGTATCAGCATTAAGGAATTGAATATTGATATCGTAAATGTAACTAGTCACAATAAATACCATGAAACTATTTGCGCTGGCCAGTCGTGATTTTAAATAATGACCAAGACTCGTAATGAAGACGGATGCAAATCTTTCTAAAAAGACAACGCAATCCCGACGGATGAACACGGCAATATCGGCAGCCTGTTAAGGAACCGGAGGCAGGCTCCCTGTCGGCTGAAATAGCTTTTAACAAAATTTGCAGTAAAAAATCAAGAGCAATCAGATGGTAAACGGCATTCTCCCGGTTTGTGGGGAAACTCCATGTGGAAAAGAGAGATGGCAGCGGGAGAAGTGTGAAGAACATGTGCAACTCTGAGACTGTTTTGACCTTTCCTGTTCCTGGATCTTGACTTTTGGTCTGCTTTCAAGTTCAGTGCCGAATTGTCTCTGATCTGCTCCAGGGTTCCTCACCTTTCTGATATTCCTGGTCGTTGATCTTTTGACTGCTAAGATCGCCATCCTGACTCTCTGCATCATCCTCAAAATGACTCTTCTCACAATTTTGGCCACACTGGCCCTCGCCGGTCGCAGCTTGGCTGCCGCCAACTTGTCCTGCCCCCCCGTTCCGTCGCCTTTCCCGACATACGACCAGCTGCCCGTCCAGTCGACACTCCCCGACCCGTTCCTGCCGCTGGCGTACACCACGCTCGACAGTCCCAATTTCACGACGGCGGCCGACGTTATGAATGGCAAAGGCCAGCACCGCGTGCAGACGCCCGAGGAGTGGTACCGGTGCCGCCAGCCCGAGATTCTGCAGATGCTGCAGCAGTACCAGTACGGGTTCTACCCGGACCATTCGCAGGAGAACGTGACGGCGACGCGGTCGGGGAACACGATCAATATACAAGTGACGGCGGGTGGCAAGACTGGCAAGTTCCGAGCGACGCTGACGCTGCCGAGCGGAGGTGCCAGTCCGAGAGATCCCAGTAGGGCGAGTGCCGGTTCGAGCGAGGCGATCCCCGTGGTGATCAACATTGGCGGGATGCAAAACGCGCCGTACCTGTCTGCAGGCATCGCCATTGTGGGCTTCGACTACACGAGCGTGGCGGCGGACAGCAACGCCAAGACGGGCGCGTTCTGGGACATTTACAAGGGCCGGGACATTGGGGTGCTGACGGCGTGGGCGTGGGGCTTCCACCGGACGCTGGACGCGCTCAACATGACGGTGCCCGAGATCGACTCTGCCAGGGTGGGCGTGACGGGGTGCTCGCGGCTGGGCAAGGGCGCGCTGGCGGCGGGCCTGTTTGACAAGCGCATCACGGTCACGATGCCCATGTCGTCGGGCGTCCAGGGGATGGGCCCGTACCGGTACCACGCGATGAGCGGCCAGGACGAGACTCTGGAGAACTCCAAGCAGGGCGCCAGCTGGTGGAGCGACAGCGCTCTGGGCACGTTTGTGAACCACGCCGACAACCTGCCGTACGACGCACACACGATCGGCGCGGCCCTGGCTCCCCGGGCGCTCATCATCGACCAGGGCACGGGCGACCAGTTCACCAACAGCAAGGCCACCGCCGTGGTAGTGTACCCGGCGGCCAAGGCGGTGTACGACTGGCTGGGCGCTGGCGACCGGATCGGCATGAGCGTGCGCAGCGGCGCACACTGTGACATGAGCGGATTGTGAGTAGTCGGGTGATGCAAAAAAAAAAAAAAAAAATAAGAAAAAAGAAAAAGAAAAACATGGTCAAGCCTCCTTTGCTCGAACCCTAACCCAAGACCCCTTTCCCACTCCCTTGTCCCTTGTTCAAACCCCTACCCAATTCCGCTGTGGTCCTCCTGGCCCTTTGTCCCTATTCTCGAGTGCCATGATGAGTGCTATGACCTCTCTGTTGCCCTCTGGTACCCCTATTCTCGCCATACCTCTCTCCCACTCATGTCTCACCAGCCCCTCTGGTTCCTTTTCTCAACCCTCTATCCCTGCTCAAGCCCTAACCCATTGGCCTTTCGGCCACAAATGCTCAAACCTTAATACAGCCCCCCTCAATGCTCAAACCCTAACCCTCCCTTCTTGACCTTACCCATATCTGATCTTGCTAACCAACAGCACCTCTGTCCTGCCGTTTGTTGAAAAAATATTCTTCAATTCGACGCCGACAAAAGACTACAACAATCTGGGCACGTACGGCTCGCCAATGACATCGACGTATCCTTGGGCGACAGCAATTCCGGGGAAGAAGTAAGGAGTGAGGGATGGGGAGGAGGGCAGTCACAAAACCAGGAGGGGGTGAGATAAAATTCAATCAGATAAAGTAAATATTGGAAAGGGAGTGTAATTCCTGAAAAAACACAAGGAGTGAGGAGGCATGCAAAACTAGGAAGAAAATCTGATAAAAGGAGGATCAGATAAAAGTAAATATTGACAAAGGGAGCGAAGTCTGTGTGGATACAGTGCATACCCACCGTGTTATCGCTCGTATCGCTGCTCTCACACTGTCTCAACCCCTTGGAGCCAAGCTAATGGAAACCACCCCGCTAGACCCCTTTGGGAGACTTCCCTAGTCTGCGACCACGACACGAATGAGACGCTGTCTTTGTCGCCTTGCTCTGCTGCGCCTGGCCTCCCTTCGCCAACATCAACACGCGCAAGTGGCTTTTTTCCTTTCCTGTATTCGTTTTTTTTTTCTTCTGCGGGCGTGCCACTGTGCCTACCGACGAATGCACAGGGACACAAATATTCATCAATGGCGCACGCATTATTTTCCGCTTTCAGCACGATTATTTAAAGCAGACGTTCCCTTTCGATTTCGACCCCAACTCTCGAATCTCTTATCCATCCATAACTCTCTCGACAACTCCCCCCCCGACCGTCACAATGTTTTCAGACCTGTCAAAACTCCTCCAAATCAAGTGGTCACAGGTGCCCGTCGGCATCATCCAGAGCGCGCTGTCCACCCGCTCCGAGCCAACTCCCGACGATGCCGCCGCTGCCGCCGCCGCCGCCGTCCCCGAGCCGGAAACCCGGCCGGCCTGCGGCTCCGGCCAGCAGGGCACCTACGACACCCCCGCGCACATCGGCGCCCTGTTCCTGATCCTGGCCGTCAGCACCCTGGCCTGCGGCTTCCCGCTGTTCAACCGCCGCATGAGCAAGTCCAAGGGGCCCAACCGGGTCATCTTTTACTGCCAGCATTTCGGCACCGGCGTGCTGATCGCGACCGCCTTTGTCCATCTCCTGCCGACGGCCTTTATCTCCCTGACCGACCCCTGTCTGCCCGACTTTTTCACGACCGGATACAACCCGCTCGCCGGCCTCATCGCCATGATCTTTGCCATGGCCGTCGTCTGCCTCGAGTCGTACCTGACCATCCGCGGCGCCGGCCACTCGCACTCGCACAACATCTGGGAGGACGAGGAGGGCGAGGCCGAAGGAGCAGCCAACGGCGGTGCTGTCCAGGGCCGTGGTGCTCATGGTTCCCATGGCGCCGCCAACGGCAGCTCCTCCGGCCTGGCTGCCCACCGCGGCCAGGGATACCGTCCCCAGGACCTGTCCATCCAGGACTCTAGCGACACGCAGGGCCTCATGTCCGGCATGTCGCAGCTGTCCCCCGAACAACCCACTTTCGAGGGCAACAGCGGCAACGAGTCGGGTGCTAGCACCATGACGGCCACCAACAACAGCGAATCCATGGTCGCCAAGAAGATCTCGTCGGATGAGGAGGAAGACTCCAACGACGACGACGACGACGACGATGCTTCGTCGACGGCTCAGCTAAACATTCAGCTCGACGAGCTCGAGCCGGTGGCTCTTCAGTTCTCGGCCAATGCGGCCAACGCGAACCACTACCACCACCAGCAGCAGCAGCAGCAGCAGGCTGCTGCCCGTCGCGAGCACGGCGAGCCGGCCCACCCGCCGAACCGGCCGAGCGAGGAGGACCAGAAGCGCATGATGCTGCAGTGCCTGCTGCTGGAGGCGGGCATTCTGTTCCACAGTGTTTTCATTGGCATGGCCATTTCGGTGGCGACGGGCGCGCCGTTTGTCGTGTTTCTGATTGCCATTTCGTTCCACCAGTGTTTTGAGGGCCTGGCGCTGGGCAGCCGGATCGCGGCGATCCACTTCCCGCGGGCGTCGTACAAGCCGTGGGTGATGGTGCTGGCGTACGGCCTGACGACGCCGATCGGGCAGGCGATTGGGCTGCTGGTGCACAACCTGTACGACCCGCAGAGCCAGACGGGCCTGCTGATGGTGGGCATCATGAATGCCATTTCGAGCGGCCTCTTGATTTTTGCGGGCCTGGTGCAGCTGCTGGCGGAGGATTTCCTGACGGAGAAGAGCTACAAGACGCTGTACGGCCGGCGGCGGCGCGACGCGTTTATCTGCGTGATTGCCGGCGCGGCGCTCATGTCTCTGGTGGGAGCGTTTGCCTAAAAGGGTGGATGACTGGATGGAGAGTGTGTCTATGCCTGAGGGTGTGATTTGGGGACTGCGCGGGTTACACGCCCGCCACAGTGTTGATGTTTTCCAATCTCGGGGCTATTTGGAGTCGTTTCCCACGGGAGGTTTTTTTTTTCAACGTGTCAGTCACAGACTGTTGTCATGGTTTTTTTTTTTTTTTTTTGTTTACCGGATATCTGGGTGTTTCCCACCCAGTTTTGGCTACTATACTGGGATTGTGTGTTTATTATACCGGGTTACAAAAACAAAAGGGCACGGAGTGTCCGGCGCAAAGGGTTGATTATTTTGGATCATAGATTACTCGAGAATAGATAGAGTGTAAGAGCAAGTGTTTCAAGTGTCGAGAGAAAATGTCAAAAACAAAAATGCAGAATGAGATTTTCATTTTCAAGGTCTTCTACCACCCGTATGCCCTGGCCAGCCTCGTGCCAATCCACTTCCAGTCGTCTCCCTCGTAGAACAAGCTCGGGGCCAGTCTCGCCCTGTGGTCCCCTGTCTCCTTATTGCCCACAAACACCCATGCCGAGCCATGGATCCTCTGTGCCGCCAGCAGCCCCGAGGCCTGCAGGGCGTACACAAAGTCGGCCCACGAGACGGTTGTCTGGGCGGCGGAGAAGAGCGCGCGGAACACTCTGGCAGCACGGCGGTCGCCGGCAGGCCGGGCAGTCTTGTTGGCAGCGGTGCTGTCCTCCTTGAGTATTTCCCGAGCCCGAGGGGCCGACTTTGAGGATTCCAGGCTCTCGAGTAGACGGGGCCAAAAGTCGGGCGAGTTCTCAGTGACTTTCTCTTCCGACCCCTTCACCTCCACATTGGTCCTCTTCAGCGACATGTACAGATCCATTGTCAGGATATCCCTGGTCTCCGTGTCCTGCAGAGACTGCGCATAGTCGCCTGCCCAGGGCTGGAACCTGTCGAGCTGGCCTCTGATCTGGGCAAAAATGGACATGTTTGATAATTGCTGTTTTACCCAGGCGTCATTTTCGTCCCTTGGCTTGTCCGGCTTGTCTTGTCTCCGGATATCCATTTCCAGCTCGTCCAAAAGAGCCATCCGCCCGACAAGCTGCCGCGCCGAGTTGTCCAAGAGGTCAGACATTGTCACGAGCCGGCTCTTTTCCGCTGCAGACTTGTCGAAACACTCCTCCAGTCTGTCCACCGGCTCGTCCTGGAAGCGGCACACATGGTGGTACAGGCTGTAAAACGACAGCCCCAGTTCTCTGGGAAGGCTCTGGTTCGGTCTGAGACGGGCCATGACAGGAGCGTGTTTTTCGAGCTGCTGTGCCAGGAGACGCGATTTGGCGTACAAAATGTTCCACAGCTCGACCTCGCAGAGGGCGTCGTGGGCGACGAGCGACGGATGGTGTTTCACAGTCACAAGGCGTCCTCGGTCCCTCATTCCCAAGAGGCGGTCTTCCGTCTCGCGGACCTTGGCGTACACCAGATCGAGAATGGACTGCATGTCCATGGCAGCGGGCGGGCGGTATGGCGAGGAGAGGGACACGAGTGGGATATCTGGACTTGTCTCTGGGACAGCCACGGCCACTCTGTGACCCCTGTGCCCTCCCACATCTCCTAGGACACTTTTCGCCACGGCGGCCAAAAAACAGTACATCCTCGCCTGTATGGTCAATACCCAGAGCCCCTCCCCCGGATGCGTCCCTCTGTCGCCGGCCGTGTTTTCGTCAAGTTCCTCCCAGGCATACAGCTGCCCGTACGTGTCTGGGGTCGTCCGGCCGCTGAAGAGCATGCAGTACTTGTTCAGGTACCGAGGCACCAATGCAAAACAGCTCTTTCCGAGCTGGGTGGTTTCGAGGTCCGACGACGCAAAGACGGGTGGCGGGTATTGAGCCCGCGACGTGGCAAGGAGTGCGAGGTGGTTGGTCAGGTCGTCAATGTTGATGTGCGGCCAGAGGAAAGCCTCCCGGTCGGCGTCGGCCCAGTCTGGCGCATTAACCGCCGCAGCTTGTCTCTTCCAAGCGGCAATGTCCGGCCGGTGGCTCTCTGGCATTGGCAGACTCCCAGTGCCCGTCGCCTCTCCGGCCGCCACCCACGCAGTCTCCAAGACCTGGCGCCGCTTCTTCTTCTTGAGGCTCTTCCATTTCTGCGACAGGCGCGCCTCGTTGGAAAGAACCAGCCGCTTCAGCTCCTCCCAGCCGGAGAATACACTTTTCGATAGTCCCCGGGCCTGCTCGACGACCTCGCTCGGGCGAATAAACAGAGGAAGCGGTACGCCCCCGTCGGCGCCGATATTCAGCTTTGCAAACAGCGCCCGCTCCTCGTCGGTGAAATCGTGAACCTCGTCCATTGCGTGCGAATAATGTGATTGTACTAGAATTTGTTAGAAGAGTAATGAAATTCAAGACAATTGGCATATTCGTCGACTCAATCACCACATCTGTCCAGACATCACGTGTGGCATTTCATGCTGGGTAAATGTCTTCTTGTCATATGTGGTTGTATTATCGGCTACGAGGGCCATGTTCCGATTGTCTGATTGTTTCGGGCCTCTGTTCCTTTTTTGGGCTTCTCTCTCTCTCTCTCTCTCTTTTTTTCTTTTATTCTTTTTTTATTCTTTTATTCTTTTTTTATTCTTTTTTTATTCTTTTTTATTCTTTTCTTTCTTTTCTTTCTTTTTCTTTTCTTTTTTTTTCAGGGCCGTCGTTCCATCTACTCTAGCTCATACTCGCGGGGCCCTTCCGTGCAAAACAACACCACAATTGAATCCTTGTCCAGACCCAGCTTCTCCTTGGCGTCGACAAACACCTTTTTCAGCGACGCCAGCGACGCTGCTCCACACGGACCAGACGACACGCCGTGCCGGCTCAGCTCCTGCACGGCCTCGTGCGCTTCCCGGTCCGTGACCGTCGAGCAGTACTCGACGCCGGCTTGCAGGACCGGCCAGGCCGTGTTGGACAGCGTGCCGCAGTTGAGGCCGCACATGATGGTGTCGGCCGTCCTGACCGTGACGCTCTTGCCGGCGGCGACGGACGCCTGCAGGCACGCCGCCGTGTCCGGCTCGACAGCAATGACTCTGGTCGAGCTTGTGTGCTTGGTCACGGCCTCTCTGGAGCTTGTCGTGTAGTGCTTGGCCACGGCCTCGGCAATGGAGCCTGCGCCGACAGGGACGACGGCGTGCGTGGCCGGCCGGCCGGCCGCCTCCAAGACCTGGGCGTCTGTTTCCACCAGCATCGTGCCGTATCCTTCGACGACCCACTAAACAAAAGAACATGAGCTATTGTGTTTTGACGCTGTTTCAGAGAGTCTACTCACCCGCGGCACATCTTCAAACCCCTCCCAGCCGACGTCCAGCATCAGGATCGGCTTGGGCGTGCTCTCGGCCGCCTCTTTCTGGATAATCGCAATGCAGTCGTCATAGTTGGCGCCCGCCACTGGGATGACTTCGGCACCCTCGCTCCTCAGCTTCTCCCGGGTCGTCTCCGGCATCAGCTCCGGCACGTAGATCCGGCACGGGACCGGGCCCAGGTACTTGGCCATGCGGGCCAGTGCCCGGCCCCAGTTGCCTTCAGTCGTTGTGAGGATGCGAATGTCCTTGTGGGATTTCAAGGCGGCGGCCAGGTCTGCCACAGAAGTCGACAGAGGAAGGCCGGTGGCTTTCAGCAGGGCCCGGTAGGCGGCCCACGATGCGCCGAGAATCTTGAACGACGGCATGCCGAACCGGTTGGACTCGTCTTTCAAGAGGACCCGGCCGAGGCCGAGTTCGGCGGCGACGGCGGGCAGGTCCCGCAGCGGCGTGGCCGCATAGTCGGGCAGCTGTTTGTGGAGGGATTCAATCGACATGGCGGAGACGATGGTTTCGTGGTCGGCTGGGGAGCAGATAAGCACTGGCCCATTGAACAGATATATAATGCTGTAGACCCAAGGGCGTGGTTGACATGTCGGCGTGTGGAATTGCGCACTAAAGCCGACGATGCCCGTCAAAACGAAGTTTCGGGCAGGCTTTTTCAATCGAGTACGTCAGTGTTGTAAAACCAAATATTCTTCTTACTGTGCATATTCTTCTAAAGGCAATTGTCAAAATAGCCAGATTACCCAGGATGTATTAATCACTTTAAAATCATCACGACTTTACAACTTGCCTTTAACTCTACAACAAATACCATGTCTAGCCGGACAGTCTTGCCTGTGCTTCTGGCTACAGCAGCCGCCACGTCTCCGTGCAACCTCCTCAGAAACGGCACTGTCAAGGACGAGGCAGCTTACACCTGGGCCCTGAGCAACTTGACTCTAGACACGGCTCCACAGCTGCAGTTTCAGGAAAGTCAACGCGGCCGAAACATTAGCCTCGTTCTGTCCAGCCCAGCCATTGGGACACCTGCTCTGTGTCGAGGGCCGCGGCACTCGTCCAGGCGACTGGCGGCCAAGGACTCGGCTGGTTTGTGTGCAACAATGACACTGTCGCTATTCTGCAGCCGGTTGCAGGACACTGCCAGCATGTACGTCCAGCACTGTCGGAAGACGAGCTGACAGCCGGGGCAATGAATGCGACAGGATGGACGCTGGGGGAGGAGAGTGTACAAGCATTGTCGATTGTGGTAGTAGACTGACGTGAAACGGATTTGTTTCAATTACAAGAGTCGAGGAAAAAGAGAATCGAGCGAAGCGAGGAAAAGAAAAGAAGAATCGAGCGAAGCGAGGAAATAAAAAGAATCGAGCAAAGCGAGGAAATAAAAAGAATCGAGCAAAGCGAGGAAATAAAAAGAAGAAGAATCGAGCGAAGCGAGGAAATGAAAAGAAGAAGAATCGAGCGAAGCGAGGAAATGAAAAAAAAAAAGAAAAAGAAAAGAAACAAAACAATTGATCCATTCTGGAGAATTGCCGTACACTTTTGTAGTGGGGCATCTACAGCTCTGTCGCGACCCACTAAAAAGTCAAAAACCTTTCAACGTCGACTCCAAACGAACTCACAACCACACACACATTCACACACGCCATCTTTCCCAGCACTGCACCCGCCACCATGCCCCTCGATACGTCCACGTACAACCTTGCCCTGCTGCGCGTCGACGGCCGCCGCTGGAACGAGCTGCGCCGCTTCAATGCACAGGTCCGCACGCAGGCCGCCGCCGACGGCTCGAGCTACCTCGAAATGGGCAACACCAAGGTCATGTGTGTCCTGACGGGGCCCAGCGAGGCCGGGCCGGGCCGGGGACGGCTGGCCGCGACGGCGACCGGTGGAGGAGAGTCAAAGGACGCAGAAGTGGCCGTGAACATTGTCGTCGCCGGGTTCAGCTCTGTCGAGCGGAAGCGGAGAGGAAGGACAGACAAGTAAGCAGCAGCCCCCCAGCGATGAAGCATCTCATTCCCCTATACCCTATAGCCTGCCGGCCTAATAGGTTGCTAACCGACCGTCCTAGGAGAATCCAAGAAATGTCCGCCACCGTCTCCCGGACCCTCGCCGCCGTCATGCACACCCACCTCTACCCCCGCAGCAGCATCACGTTCAGCCTGCACGTCCTCTCCCAGGACGGCTCCCTCCTCGCCGCCCTCATTAACGCCGCCACCCTCGCCGCCGTCGACGCCGGCATCCCCATGACCGACTACGTCGTCGCCTGCTCCGCCGGCAGCTCCTCCAGCTACGCCGCCGCCGACGACGCCGCCGACCCCCTGCTCGACCTCAACTTGCAGGAAGAACAGGAACTCCCCGGCCTGACCGTCGCCACCCTCGGCGCCACCGACCGCGTCGCCGCCCTCGTCTGCGAATCCCGCGTCCAGGCGTCCCGTCTCGAGGGCATGCTCGCCGTCGCCGTCGACGGCTGCAAGCAGGTCCGCGCCATTGTCGACAAGGTCGTCCGCGAAGCTGGCTCCAAAATGGTGCCCGACACCAGCGACGACAACAACAAGTCGCTCGACGACATGGACATTGACGCATGAGAGCAAGTGACAAAACATGCAGTTCATAAAACACAACAGTTAAAAATACTCAATTGCTAACTATACTGGTTTACAGGTTTTTGGTCCGCTTGCTTTTCACCGGTTTTTTGTTTTACTTTTTTTTTCAGCCGCCTACAGCTCGTCGTGCTTGGTCTCCTCCGACTTGGCCTCTTCAGAAGTAGACTCTGTCTCTGTGGACTCGGTAGACGAAGATTCCGCAGTCTCGCTCGAACTGGGGGTGCTGGCACTCTCAGTGGCACTCTCAGTGGCACTCTCAGTGGCACTCTCAGTGGCACTCTCAGCACTCTCGGCACTTTCAGCACTCTCACTACTCTCAACAGCCGCAACAACAACACCCTCTGGCAGCTTCTTCTTGGTACCCTCGCTCATCCGGATCGCGTCGATCCAGCTCTCAATCGTCGGGATCGAAAAGTCGCCGCCGCCGCTCTCATAGTGCCGCCACCAGCCACGACGAGCATTAAGTGCAATAACCTCAACATCATCACCCGAAAGATCCAGCGACTTGATCAGTCCAGAGGCGGCCGTGTTGGTATCGGGGATGGCATAAAAGGGGAACATGTGGCGCTTGCCCTGGGCGTACTTCTGGGCCAGCTCCGACAGGTTGTCCAAAGCAGTCTGGGCCTTGTCGTTGGCGGCAGCCGGCACAAACGCCAGCACGCACGTGTGGGCCTTTTCGTGCAGGCACTCCTTGGCCAACTTATCGGCCGCATGGATCGTGGGGATGGGCATGGCGCTCTCGACAATAACCGGCGCAGTCTGTGCCGCCGTGGTGGTCTCCGTGGTCTCGGTCGACTCCTCCTCCGTGCTTGATGTCGGAATATCCTCCTCCTCGACTGACCGCTTCCCCTTCTTCTGCTTCTTTTCCTTCTTGTCGTCCTTCTTCTTCTCAGCCTTGGCCTTCTTGGCAGTTCCGGCCGACGGAGCGGGGTCCGGGTTGGGAGCACCAGCCTGCGACAAGAACTTGACCAGAGGTGCCTTCTTCATCTCGCCCTTGTACTTGATCGGCTCCTGGCCGTCGCCGGGGAGCAAGACCAAGGTCGGAAACTTCTCAATGCCAAACTTTTTGACAGTCTTGGCCTCCTTGTTGCGGACCTGGCCAATCGAGATCACGTCCTTGAAATCAATCGCAAGAGCCTTGAGGAGAGGGCTCGTGGTGCCCTTGTCGCTGAAGAGGAGGGCCTTGGGGGTGTCGTCGTCGTCGTCGTCATCGAGGAACGTGTCGCAATCGGCATCGGTCACCTTCTTAACGTGGTTGTTGATGCGGCCGATAACGGCATCGACAATGCCGCTGGCGGTGCGCGGTCCCTGGTAGTCCTCGACAACGGGCTTGCCCGACTTCTTGCCCGGGCGGACAATCTTTAGGGTTGGGAATCCCTTGACGCCCATGGAGCCACACAGCTGCTTGTTCGCATCGTCATCGCAGTCCATGGCCGCGACATGAGCGATACCTTCGAGGTTCTTGGCTGCTTTTTCGTATGCCGGCTTCAGGTTCTGGCAGTGGCCACACCATGGTGCAAAGAACTCGACAATCTAGAAAAAGCCCAGTTAGAGAATGCCAGCGGAGTGGTGATAATAAAAGTGGTTCCTGATGAGCTTACAGCAGTGTGATTGGATTTGTTGATGAGGCTGTTGTAGTTCTTGGCATTGACCTGCAAGACTGGCGAGTTCTTGGTGTAGAACGCCTGCGATGCTGGCAGAGCCGAGAGAATGGCCACCGCAAGGGCGGAGAAGGATGTTGACATATGCATGATGATGGGGTAAAAAAAGAAGCGTGCAGTTCAACAAGCTTTTCGAAGCTTTCGTAGGTGCAAAAGTAACAGCTTCTGCTCGACACTCAATGTCGCCAGGTAGGAAAGAAAAAAAAAATGAAAGAAAAGGCTGCTGCTCCTGCTGACACTCCCTCGAAATAGAGCCTATATAGCCTTCCGTGTGACAAGCAGGGCGAATCGTGTGACCTTGTGTTAGCTGGCCGGATCTGAAAACGGCAAAAAGGCCAGCGTGGAGTTGCCGCAGAGGAAAATGAGGAGGAATATTCGAGACAGCCAACCAAATGTGGGGAATAGCTTAAGCCACAGCGCCCCCTGTGCGCGCTAAATCGCCCCTTCTAAAACGGCCATGTGGCTGAAGCTATTCGTGCAGGCTGCCGCCAAAAGCGGTCCAGCGCGGGGTCCCAATTGGTGGGTTGGCTGACGTCGCATGTCTGCGCCAGCGCCAGCGCCAGCAGACCAAAGATAAACACCAACCTCGTCTGCCTTGCGATTCTACCGACTCTACGCCAGCCTTGCGATATCCCTCGTACATATTACTGTCCCCATTACCATTATCTCAAAGCCAGCACTGCAATTCACACAACAATCATCATGGCCGACGCTACTCCGTCTGGCCTTCGCCAGGCCGACCCCAACATCTACAAGACGGCCACCCGGGCGGCTCAGCTCCAGAGCGTGAAGCCGATTGTGGCATATTGGTGTACGTCGCTCTAGAATTGTCTCTCTTTTGTTTCTCCGGCGCACAGGCACTGATTTTCCAGGTGAATACTGGGTGCTCAAACAGATCCTGGCCAAGGGCCTGCACAACAGCGACCCAGAGATTCTCGAGTACAGCACGCATTTGATGGACAAGCTGGAGCAGGTGAGTCACAGCGAAGAAGACACGATGGCCGACAACTGCTAACAAAACAGACGAAAAGTGAATACCCTACTGAAGAAGCCATCTCGGACGACGTCGCCGGCCAGGCATACGTGGAGCAGTTTGCGCAGGAGACACTAGACCGCGCGCAACGGGTGGTCAAGGCCGGCAAGGTCACTGCCAACACTGCCAACACGTTTGATGCCGCCTCGTCCTTTTTCGGTCTCGTCAACATCTGGGGCCCTCCAGACACGGAGAACCTGCAGAAGATCAAGTACGCCAAGTGGAATGCCGCTCGCATCCTCAAGGCCCTCAAAGAAGGAACCGACCCGAACGAGTCCAACCCCAAGATGGAGGACCTGCCGCCGCAGGACGGCGAAGACCCAGATTTGCCGACAGAACTGGCTCCGACTGGCGCTTCGCCCGCCGCACCAGCGGCCCCACGACCGGTCACCATTGAAGACGAGCCCGACAGAGATCTTCGCCGCGACTCTGCTGGCATATCCCTTCCGCACACCCCCGTTTCGGCCGCAAGCAACCCAGTCCAGCCCCCCGCACCTGCTGCTCCTCCAGCAGGAGCTGCCGATGACGACGACCCGCCGATCAGCCTGCCCCAGGTTCCCTCCGGCGCACCGCCCGCACCGCAGGAATGGGCGCCAACACCGTCGCCGCCCGAGCAGCAGACTCCCTTCTTGCCTCCCCCTCCCCAGTCTCAGCCTACCGCACCTCCTGCCGTTCCCAGCCCCGAACCTTACTACCAACAGCCGACTGCTCCTCCGGCTGCACCTCCGGCTGCGCCTCCCACCACATACGCCGCTCCCCCGCCGCCTGCTGCCTACGCGCCCCCTCCTGTCCAGCCACAGCCTCGGGCAGCGCCTGTTTCTGGATACCCGCCAACAAACTACCGATCTGCGCCGCCACCAGCAGCTGCCCCACCGCCGGCGGCTGAAGTTGACGATGTGGCTATGGCAACAGCACAGAAGCATGCAAAATGGGCCATTTCGGCTTTGAACTTTGAGGACGTTAATACTGCTGTGCGGGAGCTGAGGAAAGCTTTGGAACTTCTGGGGTCGTCATAGAATGTGTAAGAGAAAGAAGGAGAGAAGGAGAGACTTTGCGTGTCGGGATTAGATGCGGTTCTGCTATTTTGGCGTCTCTTTTCCATTGCTAGCAACTGCACTACTGTACTGCGCTTCCAATTTACACTGGCATAATCAACCATGACATTAGCATAACAAGGCAAACCGCGCACTAGAAGTAGCGGCCCCTGATCTGCTAGAAACAACTACTGGGAGAACAATGAATTTGAATAAAGAAACTCATGTCTTTCAGCGCCTGTCGCCCTGGAGTTTGAAAGTCGAATCACGTGATATTCCTTAGTCAGATTGTTCGTGGCTGGTTCGGGAAGTGCGCCAGTTCACCTGTCAACTTTCCCCCTTTCTGCATCTTGCCCAACACTTGCTTTCGCAGCGACCATCCTCCAACCACGATCTCCCCCCCGACGGGTCTGCACACCAGAATCCGGGCGAGACGGAAAGAAAAGGCCAATTGGATCCGACCTGTTTTGATTGTTCCGCAACGTTGCTGCATTTCGAGGGCAACGTGTCTCTCGACCCACCGCCACGATGGATTTCAACAGCCTCAAAGACCAGGTGTCCAACCTGACGCTCTACGACCTCAAGGCCGGCGTGCGCAAGGTTCAAAATGGTACGTTTGTCAATTCTCACCGCGTCCGTTCCGTCCGATCCGAGTGCTGATCGACAGCCGTCATGAACTACACCGAGATGGAGGCCAAGGTGCGCGAGGCGACCAACAACGAGCCATGGGGCGCCTCGTCGACGCTGATGCAGGAAATCGCCAATGGCACGTTCAACTACCAGACGCTCAACGAGATCATGCCCATGATCTACCGCCGCTTCACCGAAAAGGCCGCCGAGGAGTGGCGCCAAATATACAAGGCCCTCCAGCTGCTCGAGTTCCTCATCAAGCACGGCTCCGAACGCGTCATAGACGACGCCCGCTCCCACCTCACCCTCCTCAAGATGCTCCGCCAGTTCCACTACATTGACCAGAACGGCAAAGACCAGGGCATCAACGTCCGCAACCGCGCGAAAGAGCTCGCCGAACTGCTTAGCGACGTCGACCGCATCCGCGCCGAGCGGAAAAAGGCCCGCGCCAACAAGGCCAAGTTTACTGGCGTCGAGGGCGGCGCCGGGTCCAACTTTGGCGGATTCAGCAGCGGAAGCGGCAGCAGCGGCGGGCGGTACGGCGGATTCGGCAGCGAGTCTCTGGGATACGGCGGTGGCAGCGGCAGCGGCGGAGGCGGCGGCGGCGGTGGGGGCTACGGTGGATACTCGGGCGGTGTCTACGGCGACGGCGGCGGCTTTGGCGGCCAGAGCAGCGACTACACTCCTAGTGGCGGCGTCGGCGGCGGTCGGGGCGGCGACAAGTTTGAAGAGTACGACGAGTTTGACGAGGGCGAGCGGCCGTCGCGGGCATCGGCAGCGGCGTCTTCTTCCACCAGACAAGGCGTGCGGCGCACTACTGGTGGGGCTAGTAGCGCCAGTGCCAGCAAGAAGCCAGAAGCAGCGGCGCCGGCACCGCCCAAGAAGAAGGAGCCCGAGGTGGATCTCTTTTCGTTTGACGAGCCCGCATCGTCGGCCCCGGCACTATCGGCGGCACCAGCGACCGCAGCTGCTGCCACCAACGACGACGATGACGACTTTGACGATTTCCAGTCGGCTGCCCCCGCAGCGGCCCCCGCACCAGCAGCGTCGGCCACCAACTCGCTGGCCGGCCTGTCTCTCAACAGCCCTCCTCTGACGACATCGACGGCCGGCGGCGCCCAGTTTGCCTCCCCGCAGCCCGTGTCGGCACCCCAGCAGGCCAACCTGTCGGGCATGGTCAGCCTGTCGTCCATCTCGCCAATGGCCACCGGCAGCAGCAGCGCCAATGCGTCGAGTGCTGCCGCACCAAACTACGCGGCCTTCCACTCTCTGACCGCGGCGTCTACTGGCGGTGTTGGTGGCGGTGGTGCTGTCCCCGCGAAGCCGGCCACTTCTGGCTACCAGCCGACACAACCCAACTACTTCCAGTCTGTCCAGGTCCAGTCGACTCCTACGAGCACGTCGTCTGCCACGACTACATCAGTCTTCCCCCAGACGTCGTCGGCATTCAAGTCCAATGCGTCGACGCCGTCGACGTCGACTGCCGGCATGGCCGCGCTGCGGCCAGTCCTGCCGTCCAAGGCCAGCAACGGGTCTACGTCTACTGGCGGCGGCGGCGGCGACGCGTTTGGGTCTCTGTGGTCGCAGGCCAGCACGGGCATCAACAAGAAGCCGACGACGCCGAGCCATGGTCCGTCGATGGGCCAGCTGGCGCAGGAGAAGAGCCAAGCAGCGATCTGGGGCGCGCCAGCGACGACTCCGGCGGCGGCGGCCAAGCCTGCTCCGTCTGGGAACGGGCTGGACGATCTTTTGGGATAGGTGTGACGGGACGTCTGTCAGTCGACGTTAGTCGACGTGGGCGTCGGGCCTATCCGTGGACGCCGAGTTGGTCTGTCGACCAAGCTACGCCTCGTCTCGTAGGTGGACCTAAAATGAACACGAGAAAAGAATGAAAAACACGAAGAAAAAAAAAACGAAAAACCCACTCTTGCCTTGTTTTTAGAACGGAAAACAAAAAATTCTAGTATATTGTTTTTTGGGGGGGAGTTTTTCTTTTTTGTCCTCTTTTTATCTTTTCTGCTTTATTGCTAGCTTTTTTTATCATGTCACAAGTATTATATTATTTCAAGATTATAATGTATGACGGTGAACACAACGATGGACAGCCACGACTTGAATCAACAACGCCCAACTGCTGCCTTTACATGCCATTCCCCCCGTGTCGGCCCAACATCCTGCCGTCGACCAAATCTTGGCAAGCTGAAACCGCAGTGGGCAGTCCAAGGACACAATGCAGGTCGAGTCTCGCCTTTGGAGTATTCGTTGGCAGAGACGTCAATGTGTGGGCTGGGCCTCATCGCTGACGAACAGCCACAACCCAGTGCGTCCGTCTCCAGACAGTGGCTCCACAAGAGGGCAAAAGTGCACAAATAATGTACAAAAAGATGTATACTGCGAATAATAGGGCATTATGCAACCGACACAGAATCCTCGAGAAAGAATTCTTGGACTGGTTGGCCTCCAGCGGCGGCTACCATTTGGGGTCGCGTTTGAGATCTAGACGAGGAACGAGTGGTCGTCGTCAGACCGCGGGGAGTAGTTCCCCGCAGAAATGGTGGTGGCCCTTGTCTACTGGCTGTCGTCGATTGTGGTGGTGTTTTGGGTTTGGGGGGGGGGATCATCGGGTGTTTTGGAGCTGAAGGGTGCAAGACTTGGGGGCTGTAGTCGCGGGATCTGGCTGGTCGTCCAAGGCATTCCAGCGACCGTTGTTTGCGGCTCAGCGCATTTCCCCTGGCAGAGAGAGGGGGGGGGGGCCCACAGCGGCCGTCGGATGGCGGCGTCCTTGCATGGGTGCCGGTTGGACAGGACAGGGGTGTTTAAAGTTTCGGGATGTGGGGCGAGGATTCCAGGGCAAGTCGCTGGTAGGGGGGCGTTTGGAGGCTCTGCAGGCTGGCCAGCCCTACATGAAACAGGCCTTTGGGTGGTCTTGCGGGATGGTCTTGCGGAATATATATGTCGAATGGCCATTGTATGGCTCTTGCGTGGCCACTGTGCATTCTTTTTGCACTGTCTGTGCTGAGCAGAGCATGTTTCGCCTGCAGCTAAAGTCTAGACCATGAGGGCTCTTTTTCCACTCCCCCCCGGCCCGTTTCATCCCATAAATGGCGACCCGTTACCCTGGTATGGTCCATTTGCAAGTGCCGTTATTGGGTGTTCTGGCGTCGTAGCCTGTCGATCCGGGATCTGGACTGTGGACTGTGGATCGATGGATCTGTATGCCCAAGGGCAGCCCCGGTTTCTCGCCATCCACCGTCAGCCTCTTGTCGGGGTGGACAGCCGTGCACTGCCCTCAGTAGCCGCCGGCTCAAGCTCCGGTGGAGGATGTCGAGGACATGCCATCGGTGTTTGGTGGGTGATGTCCTGGGCACCGCAGCCTTTCTCTGGCCGTCAGTGTTCAATCCCAAAATGGAATCAACCCACCACGGCGTCAAAGACGTCAAGCAAAAACCGTGCACCGAATGCAGAATGGTCTGTTTCTTGTTTTAGAAACCGACCACCATCAGCAGACGAGGCCTGTTACTAGAGACATGCAGTCAGAGATGTGGTCATCCGCGTACATATACGGAAGCCAGAACCCCCAAGCCTGATTCCGTCGTCTCCTGTTCTTCATCTTCACACACAACCTGACAGAGCATACGAGTCCTTTCTTTTTTTTTTCTTTTTCGTTGTCCCTTGTTCTCTCTCTCTCTTTTTGTCTCTCATTATTTTTCATTGTCACTTGTCTTTCTCTCTGCTATTTTGCACTTCCATTGTCCTTCTCTCTCTCTACTGTCTCTCTTTCTCTCTCTCTTGTCCATCTCTTGTCCATCTCTTTTCTGTCTTTAATCATTTCCATTGTCCAGCGTCAACGTCTTGCATTGTCTTTATTGGCTTTCTTTCCCCTTTCAATTGACACTCTCACACTGACGCTCTCTTTGTCTTGATCTTCTGCCTGCTCAGGAAGCACTCGGAATTTCGTATTTCATCTCACTCTTTTTCTTCCCTTCCTCTAATTCCACTCCTTCACTTTCACTCCTGAGTCCTCCCCCAGCTGCCCACCATGGGTTTCAAGGACCATGGCTACTACGGATACGCCTTTGTTGGCTTCCGCCCTCTCCAGATCGTCGCCCTCATCTCCATCATTGGCATGACTGCCAGCTTCGTCAGCGACGATGGCCGTACCCGGCTCGCTGTGCCCAGCCAGATCATGGCAACTCTTGTCATTGTAAGTGGTCCCTTGGTATGTGCATCGTTTGCAGTACCTAACAAACCATCAGTCCTGCCTTGCCATCCTCTGGAGTCTGGTCTCCTTCATCGCCTACGACGACACCCACTTCCCCTATCCCGTCACCGCTGGCATCGACGCCGGTTTCACCATCCCGTTTATTGTCATTGCCGGCATTCTGGGCGGCCCCTTGCCCTCCACGGCTTGCAATGCCCTCCCGGGCAAGTCCGACTCGAACGCCAACGGCTTCCTCGGTCTTCCCACGACCAACAACCACAAGAGCACCAACTCGGCCGACTACATCATGTTTGTCGGTAACAATCAGACCACCTGCTACGCCATAATGGCCACCTGGGGTCTCGTCATTTCCCTGTGCGTCCTCTTTGCCCTCAGCGCCATCGCCATCGGCCTGCTGTATCTGGGTAAGCGCCGCGCCGAAGCCGGTTCCGGCATGGCCAACAAGAACGCGCCTTATGGCAACGACTATGATGGCAACACATACCCGCCCAACGAGTCCCAGATCGAAATGGCCCCTACACATGGAAAGGAGCTTTCCGACATTGAAAGCGAGTTCGACGTGGGTGACCGGGATATGCCGTCCAATTTCAGCAGCCCCCAGCGCTCGCCGTACCCCCACGACGGCCACCTGTCTGGTTTCGGGCAGGAAATCCCCGGTGGTCCCGACAGCCCCGAGATGTCACCGCGCCCGAGCAACATCCACTCTCATCAAGACGAATTCGAAGAGGGCTTTGTCAAAGATTACGACAGCCCGCGCCATGCACAATAGGGACTCGGGACGTCGCGACAACTCCCGGGGAACTCTGTACACGAACACGACCAAGAACGCAGCCAAAGCGGCTCGACTGAAGATGATGATGATTATGACGATTTCAACCACAGCACCAACAAAAGAAATGGCAGCAAAGACAACAACAGCAACGGCCAAAACACGCCCCTGTCGCCGCCGCCGCACAACCACCAGCAGCTCACACCACGCATGTATGGTGGCGGTGCTGGGAACGGTGACGCCCGCAGCTCGTATCCTGTGACGCCAGCATCGCAGCTCGGTGCCGACGACAGGGACGACGATAATGCAAACCGCGGCATCATCCCTATTGTCTTTTCTCCCCAGTTCGCTCCAGAAAAATCATCGTCCTCTTCAGAAGTAGCAGCAGCAGCCGCTGTCAAGCCTTCTACTGCAATCGTGTACGACTCTCCTGTCGCGATGTCCTTTGCCGAGACAGCATCGCCGCCCCCAGTGCGGTCCTTGACCAACAAACACCTCGGTGCTGTAACATCCTCGCCCCATCGGTCCCTGACCAGCGACCACCTCGGGATCCAGGGAATACCCTCTCCACCCCTCCATGCCCAGACCACCACTGATACCTTTGGCATCTCCGGTACTGGCCGTAAAAGAGGTGAGAGCCGGTTCCGCGAAGCTCGCGAGTCCCTTTGGGCACGCTCGCCCGTGCCTGGCCTGTTCAGCCCGACCAGTCCCAAGAACTTTTTCGAAGATGTGCCGCCCACGCCACCGCCCGTCCCCGACAAGAAGCCGCTCGCAAAGCGCAAGACCATCATGGAGCGCGTCGAGGGCTGGTGGGACTTGGGTCTGACACGGGGGTCCACTGTTCGTGGGCGTACCGTGCCGTTCCCAGTCAAAAGAAAGAACACTGGTGCTCCTCCAGAGAATGCCGATTCCTTTGTCTAATGATGTCTTGATGAGACAGTAATGGCCGAGTTTTTTTTTCGTTTTTTTCCTATTTTGACTTTTGTTGAGCTTTGTTTGTTCTTTTGTTTTGCCATTTCCTTTGTCGTTTCCTTGGGTCGTCCATAATATAAAATCAATGTCGGATAAAGAGGTAATACTGGCGGCGACCAGAACGGGGCGTTTTTTTTTTCTTTTTTTCAAAGTTACTGTCTGTTTTCAGGAGTCGATCTGCAATGGCAAGTGTGTTGTTAGCACAGAACACAAGTTAGAACACAAAACAATAAAAAATAATAGCTAAACATATTCAATCCAAATGCTGTTGCAAACTCACCCACAATTCACATCAGACCAAGAATGGCTTCCGACCCAAAATGTTGAAACATTTGCCCATGTCCCATTCCACCAAGCCGGACTCGATCAAATCCCGCTGTGCCCATACGGCCTCCATGATGCTCAAGGCACCTTTGACCGACCCAAACACATCGAGGCCACAGATATGGCCAACCATGCCACGTAATACAGGCTCTTGTTCGCGACTTGCCAGACACCCCACGACACAATATGGCCATGTTACGGCACGTAAACAGGCTGCAGAAGGTAGTGACGCAATGAGCTCCAGCGTCCGATTGACGCTCTGGCTGATACTGTTCGAGGCAGGCTGCCAGCCGTTCACCACTACCAGGAGATATGTCAACGTGGCATATCCCCATATTAGACTGATTGTGTCGTGACTCAAGTTGAGGAGGCTGTTGGCATATCTGGCCCCCGTGGATTCGTCGTGCAAGGCTTCGTGGTGACGTCGCAAGTACTCCTGAATGTCTGTCTCGGCTGCATGCAAAAACTCCGAGAAGAATCCTTGTGGTGGAAAAACCAGCCTGTCGCTGTTGCTGGGCCTGATGGTCATCCCGCTTTTCTCCGCGCGCGATTCGAGGCAAGCTAGACGCCCGCGTATCGTGGCTTCGAGAACACCTGCTCGCTGCACAAGTTCTACAACCGAGAGTCTATGTTCTGCCATGGCCTCCTTCTTCCATCCAGCCAGCGCAGAAGCATCAGATACAGCCAGGAGAACCCAATTCTGCATTCCAATCATGTCTTCCAGGTTCAAAAAGTAGCTGTGGAATAATTTCCGCGTTTTTGATTGCGGTGCTGGTTCATTCTGGCTTCCTGCTTGCCCTGCTTCCGCGCTGGCGGCTTCCGATTCTGTTGGCGGCGGCTGACGAAGCAGGTATGGGTGAAATTTGCGCAACCGTGGTTTCTGCTGGAATACGGCACTTGAGACAACGTCGATGTAGAGCAAGACAGCCGTGAAAAATCTCAAGGCGGTCTGCTCTGAAGTGTGCGGGATAGGCACAGGTGGCAGCTCCAAGATCATCTGGCGCCGGAAGGCTGACAACTCGTCAATGACTTGTGTCCACGAATACGTTACCGTGGCCTGGCCAGCATCAAAGTCGGCGCCTTGAACAACGCCGTGGTGTTCCATTATTTGTTCAAATAGCACCATGGCTGCATCCAGATGCATGCACCAACTGTCAGGCGTGGAGATAATGACCTCAAAATAGATTAGCTGCACGATGCTCTCCAACACGCGAGCGCTCTCTGAAAGGTGGCCGTGCACACCTCTGCGGTTGAGCTCGCTAATGTTCTGCTGCAGCTCACGCAGGGACAGTTCTTGTTGGCGATGCAGCTCCGCAAGAACGTGCTGCTGGCAGTGGGAGTTTTCGTTGTTTGTGCCCATGCCGTTGACAGTGACGCTAAAGAAATAAGATGACAGGCTCAGCGCTGAATGAAATAGTGCCTTGTTCTTCATGAGCAGCATCATCAACCAGCCGCGGCCATTGGCTGGCAAGGACGGGCGATAAGCTGGGAAGAGAAATGGGAAAACGTAGTCGAGATATATCATCATAAAGTTCATGTCGCGCTCTTCATCTAGGTTAGGTGTTGATAGACTTGCAGTAATCGGGTTCCACTCCGGCGGCATCTCAGCTGCGCCCGTCTCGGCTGGCGTGCCATGCGCCTCGCTGACAGTGTAGATGCCGGCAGACGAAGACATGGGTTGCGGCGATGTGTTGTCCATTGTCGTATCGTTCTGTTGCGACGAGGCGGCTGCAGAAACAAAGACTTCGGAGCTGGAGTCCGTTGCGGCGTCCTCTGTGGTGACAACGAACTCCGAGCTCACCCGAGAAGGCGACGACTGGCTTGGCTGATCCGACAGGGCGGCTGTTGGCACAGTGGAGGGCGGCCTTGGGTCCGACAAGAAGATGTGCTCGCCGCCAGACCCGGCAGTCAAATTGATGGCGGCAGTCCCGTTCTCGATGACCTGGAGGAAGCGCTTCTCTCGCCGCCAGGCGGCCTGTTTCTTGACCTTGTCCTTCACCATCGCGCCCATCTCTCTCTGTCGCTCGCCATTATCCATCCACTCGGGCTTTGCAGTGCTGTAGAGACAGTCGATTTCCAGAGAAGCGCATGCTTCGCATACTGGATGGGCTTCGTCGCACTTTTTGCGGCGCAGTCGACATGTCCAGCATCCGTCAGAGCGTCGGAGGTTTGATGCCATGGTGGGATGGATGGCCAAGTTGGGTGGATCGAGAAGAGTTGCAAGCCAAACAAGTTCGTCTAGACGGCAATTCCACCTGCTTATGGGATTGTGCAGGCAAAGTATTATCCGACTGTTGCCATGCTGCCTGGCAGGACGTTTCTTTGATGCTTGACAAATCCAAGTGTTGGAGGTACGGCGCAGTGGGGCTGAGCTTTTTACACATTTGCATTAGGCGGCCAAAGCACCAATGACGTCGTTGCGGCAGAGTAACAGCGCTCAGGCGTGTCAGGAGGCAGAAGTCGTCGAAAGAGAGGAAATCAAACATGGAGTTGGGGTTTCGCAGTTTTCATACTTCTGGATTTCGTGGTCATTTTTTTGTGAAAAAAAGGTTGTTCGATGCCGCACCTTCCCTAGAATCAGCCACCGATCCCATCGTCCTTTCCTCACAGGGATTCCAGGACAGGAAGTTGCACTGACGTTGGAAGGGAAGGCCGAACCGAGCGATTCCGCGG
The DNA here is from genome assembly GCA_002778245.1 of Raffaelea albimanens. NCBI lineage: Eukaryota > Fungi > Ascomycota > Sordariomycetes > Ophiostomatales > Ophiostomataceae > Raffaelea > Raffaelea albimanens. The sequence goes on from PCDJ01000001.1 coordinate 422,078, forward strand.
ACTGCAAAAACGGAAGGCACGGTGTTAACTGTCCACATCCACATCTACACTTTGCCCTAGTCTTCAATTTGCGTACAACTTTCCCACCGACTACATCCACGACGCCCACTCCCCTTGGCCCATTCCTGTCGCTGTCCGCCCCATCTGTCCGGTCAGAATCCTCGACCGTTTCCGCATCAAGAACTGGCCGTCCGCTTTCGTTCCCAACAGTCCTCCGTCGTCGCGGTCGTACACCCGCTTGCCTCTCAGAAAGACATACCGCGGCCAGTTGCGGACCTGCATGCCCTCGAACGGCGTGTAATCAATGGCGTGGTGGAGGTCCTTGTTTTGGATTGTTACTGGCGGGCAACCTTCAGGATACCAGATGACAATATCGGCGTCAAGGCCGGGCTGGAGACTGCCCTTGCGGTGGGACAGCCCATAGAGTTGGGCAGGGTTTGTCGAGGTCAAGGCGACGAATCGTGGGAGCGATATGGACACTTGGGAGGTCAGGCCGCCTGTAAGGCCGTGGCCGTGACCATTTGTCAGACCGGTGGCAGGGCCGTTAGCAACAGGGGCTCCCGGACCGACCTCCGGGTCGTACGTCCGGTGGAACATCAACGGCAACCTGGTCTCAATCCCCGGCAGCCCGTTTGGCACTTTTCTGAAATCCGCCACCTGTCCGTTCTCAGTAGTCGCCAACCCCCTCTTCTTGCCGTCTGGGTGGTCATACAGACTCGGCGCGTGGTCGGACGAAACCACCGTGTAAGTCCCGTTGGCGAGCTCGGCCCATAGCTGTTCGATGTCGCTCTGGTGGTGGCGTAGCGGCGGCGCACAGATATGCGTGGCGCCCGAGAATGCAGGGTCGTTGAATGGTGGGTGTGAGTGGGCGTGGTCGGACCTCAGCCTGTCGCTCAACAGGTACAGATAGTGCGGGCACGTCTCTGCGTGGATGGGCAGCAACCTCGCCTGTGCATCGCGGACATGCTTCAGTGCTGTCGGCGCCGACATGTGGACGATCAAAACGGGCGTGTCAGTGACCTCAGCCAGACTGATGGCACGGTACGTGGCCTCGCTCTCGGCGATCTGTGGCCGGGCAACCGAGTGGAAGAAGGTCTGGGTGTTGCCCTTGGCCACCAGCCGTTTTGTGATCTGCTCGACAATGTCGTTATTTTCGGCATGAATCATGGTGGTGATGCCGAGCTCACGGGCCGACATCATGATGTTAAAAAGAGCGGCATCGTCGAGCTTGAGCGGCTCGTAGGTCATGTAGATCTTGATACTGGTGATGCCGGCCGCCGGGAGGGCTGGCAGTTCTTTGGCCAGCACAGACTCAGCCTCGCCGTCAATGTTTGTCAGAATGGCATGAAAGCCATAGTCGCAATAGGCATTGCCCTTGGCCTTTTTGTGGTAGGCCTCGATGGCAGGCCACACGCTGGTCTCGGCCCGTTTCTGGGACGCGAAAGCAATAATGGTTGTGTTGCCACCGGCTAGGGCAGAACGCGAGCCGGTCTCCCAAGTATCACCGGTGGGCGAATTTGCCTGCTCAATATGTGCATGAGAGTCGACTCCACTGAGAGTGTCAGAACTATTCTGGAATTTTCAAGATGCCAGTCTGAACCTACCCCGGGGTTATGTATGCCCCTTGGGCATCGACGATTTCTGTGGCGCTGCCAGCCTCGAGGCCAAGGCCGACCATGGCAATCTTGCCATTTTTGACGCCGATTTCCATCCCGGAGGGGAGAATTTCAGCCGCAGTGACCTGTTTGTTAGAACATTGGTTTTTCTGCGAGTGGGATGTTTTTACTTGCAATTCTGCCATTTCGAATGATTAGGTCGAGCATGGTTGTATGGAGTTGAGAACTTGAGGCCTAAAGGCTGGGTTCACGGATCACGAAAATGAAACCATGGAACAGCTCAAGAAGTCAAGCTACGGAAAGGTACAAAGAATCACGAAATTCGCAAAAGAAGAAAAGTAACCGAAATCGAACCTTGAAATTCAGCATCAGAACCCAACTGCCGGGACTGGCCGACGGCCTGATGCGACAAGCGATAAGCGACGAAGCTAACGCTGAACGTGCAGCATATTATCTTTGAGCTTGGCCGTCGGAAGTGGGACGTTGTTTTTTTGGAGCAGACTTCCGGGGTACACTGGACAATACTGACAATACTAGGCGAAATAGACAGTACTCCCGGGGAATACTGGACATGCCGGCCAAGAATGCCATGTTTTGTATCGGGATCTGGCTTGGCCGCCTGGCACGCCGTCTCGGCCGGCAACCGACGGCCGAGGCGAATTTGGCTTGGCTTGTTCGCTCTCCTTTTTCAATTTCTTTTACTTGTTTTACTTGTTTCCTTTTGATTTTCATGCTTGGCAATTATCTTCCCGAGTTACACATCCAGCCCTCCAAGAGTAATGCTCTTGGTCACTTGGTACTCGTCCATGCCGTACAGACTGCCCTCCTTGCCGTAGCCGCTCTCCTTGACACCGCCAAACGGCGCCTCGGCTGCGCTGATCTTGCCCGTGTTGACGCCCACCATGCCGACCTGCAGCTTCTTGGCCACCCGCAGCGCCCGCCCGACGTCCCGCGAAAAGAAGTAGCCCGCCAGGCCAAACTCGGTGTCGTTGGCCAGCTTCACGGCCTCGGCTTCCGTGTCGAAGGCGAAGACGGGCGCCAGGGGACCAAATGTCTCCTCCTTGCTGACAACCATGGCCGGGGTCACGCCAGACAGCACGGTCGGGCTGAAAAAGTAGCCGCTGCTGTCGCCGGGCTTGCCGCCGACCTCGACCTTGGCGCCCTTGGACACGGCATCGGCGACGTGCTCCTTGACCTTTTCGACGGCCGCCTTGTTGACCAGCGGGCCCTGGGTGGTGGTCGAGTCCAAGCCGTGGCCCATCTTGAGGGCGGCCACCCTGGCGACCAGCTTGGCCGTGAACGCGGCGGCCACGCTGCGCTGCACGTACACCCGGTTGGCGCAGACGCATGTCTGGCCCGAGCACCGGAACTTGCAAAACATGGCGCCGTCGGCGGCGGCGTCGAGGTCGGCGTCCTCAAAGACGATAAACGGCGCGTTGCCGCCGAGCTCGAGGCTGACCTTTTTGAGGGTGCCGGTGGCGGCCTTGGCCAGCAGCTTGCCGACGCCGGTGGAGCCGGTAAAGGAGATCTTGCGGACGAGCGGGTTGGTGGCGAGGCTGGTGGCGGCCTGGCGGTCCTTGGTGGGGCAGACCTGGATGAGCTGTGGCGGGATGCCGGCCTGGACGGCGAGCTGGGTGAGGGCGAGGCACGAGTACGGGGTCTCGCTGGGGGGCTTGATGACGACGGCGCAGCCGGCGGCGAGGGCGGGGCCGACTTTGCGGGTGATCATGGCGGCGGGGAAGTTCCACGGCGTGATGATGCCGCAGACGCCGATGGGCTCCTTGACGGTCATGAGGGTGGTGTGCGGCGTCGACGACGGGATGGTGACGCCGTATGTGCGGGTGGCCTCCTCGGCGAACCAGGCGATGAAGCTGGCCGCGTACAGGACCTCGCCGCGGGCCTCGCCAAACGTCTTGCCGTTCTCGAGCGACAGGATAGTGCCAACTGTAAAGGTATGTCAGTTTTTTTTTTGGTCCTCGCTTCGCTCGATTAAGATATCTCCATCATTAGAGCTTCTTTTTTTTTTTTTTTTTTTTTTTTTTTTTTTTTTTTTTTTTGCCTCGCTTCGCTCGATCAAGTCTTTGTCATTTCGTTTTCTTTTCTTTTTTCTTTTCGTTCTTTCTCTTCTCTCTTTTTCCTCGCTTCGTTCTTTCTCTTCTCTCTTTTTCCTCGCTTCGCTCGTTTTCTTTTTCCTCACTCTTTCCTCTCTTTCCTCATCTCACTTACGGTCATCGGCATTGGCCAGAATCAGGTCGTTCCATTTGCGCAGCAGTGCACCACGCTGCGTGCCCGTGGTGCTCTCAAAGTACTTGGGCTGCGCCTCGTAGGCACTCTCGACGGCCTTGTTGAAGTCGTCGAGCGTGCAGTCGGAAACCTCGCCGAGGACGGTGCCAGTAGAGGGTTCTGCCAGGTTAGCGCCTCGCAAGGGAGAACTGTGTCTTTGGTCTTTTCACCCACCGTAGACTGGAAACTTCTTGTCCTTCTTGACCCATTCTCCGGCAATAAAGGCGTCCTGGATAAAGAGGCTCTTATTTTTGAGCTGTTCTTGTTAGTGACTGTCTGTGGTAGATCTGGTCGGAGGTGTTGTAGGGGATTTGTCCACTTACACCCTCCAGGGCCTTTGCCTGGTATGTAGTGGCCATTGTGAGGGTGGGCAATGAAAGAATGGCAGTTGGGAGAGGAATAAAGAAAATGCACGTATAGATTCAGAGAATACACAGAAAGGCAGTTAAGAATACAAAGTCAAGAAATCAAGATCAGGAAAGACCAAGAACAAAAGGGTCAGACCATAACCCCAGCATCCTTTAATTAATCATTTACTTGCTCTTTAATTTTTTAATTCTCCAAAACCCTTTTCCAACTCTCAAACTCACCGAACTCGGCTCTCTGCGGAAAAGCCTACAGCCTGTGACTGGCCTGTACGGATCTGGCCGGGAACGGATTCCGAGGCGGGGTCCTTTTTGGGGGGGAGAAGCTGTTAAGCCGTTTCCCAGGGCCGTTAAGCCGTTTTTGTTCGGGACGCGAGTCCCCTGGACGTGGGAATAAAGAATTGAGGAAAGTGGATGCGGGCGTGTGGACAAGCGTGTGCACGTCAATGTGATGTAAGAGACTGTGTGAGCTCATTTCAAGCTTGGACGCGATCGCCACGGCTGGACCTGCCTGTTTAGGAAGTGCACAAGAGACGAGAAAGCGGAGAGTTTGTGGGGAAGGTTGCCATGTAGCAGAGCCGTCGACTACATGTAACTATTTAAAAAAGGTTGTGTTAGCATGCGTTGCCTGGTCCGATGCGGAAGCGAGATTCTAGACTGACGAGTCTAAAAAGTCTTGGAGGGGGGAAACGAAAAGGAAAAAGTCTGTGGAACCGCCCGTGGAGAAGTGAACCGCTCGGGGGAATGAACTGGAGAAGCAGCCCCCAAGCTCGGCTGTGACTGCTTCATTTGGAGAAGGAACCCATTGGAGAATCGCTGGACTATGGAGAAAGCAGAAACCAGAACAGAAACCAGAACAGAAACCAGAACAGAAACCAGAACAGAAACCAGAACCGAAGACAATGCTAAAGACAGACAAGACAATCAGACAAGACAAACAATACTCGTTCTTTCCTACTTGGCCAAGCACTTTCCAGTCCCGCACAACCGTAGGATAGACTTTGGCGCTGCCCAAGACCTGCCAGTACTTTTGTCGACAGCGTCAAAATATGCCCCTTCAGGGCATGCAGCCCGCCACCTGCTGGTCATGCTAAACACTTTCCAAGAACGCGAACCCTGCTGCCCAATGCACCAGTTGGAGCAGTCGCCTGCAAGCAGGTATTTGTCTGAACAACGAGGACGGGCATAGTCTTTCCACTCGACGAGATTGTCTCGGGGGGTTCTGATTGGGAGTATCTGGCGACAGAACAGCCACTCTGGGAGAGAACAGTCCACTCTGGGAGAGCAAGGGAATCCCAGGAACTGTCAACAGTCTGGAAAATAAACTTGACGAGAAAGACAAACAAAAGAAATAGTACAGACGAAGAGATAACGAGAACTGTGACTGTACACTCTACAGTGACATTAGCAACGCCCGCTACTCACATGTCGGTCCATCATTCTGATACACTCTGATACAATCATTCGTCCAGCTGTCTCCAGGATCTGCTTGGTTGTTTCCATCAAACACTTTGTTCTTCTGTCTTGGTGTCACCGGCGCGCAAACCCCAGCGGCATGGTTTAGACCTGGTCGGTCTGCAATTCCGAGTGGGCGTGTCGCGCCAGGGTGCAAGTCGAGACTCGGATTTAGAATGAGTGAAAATGAAGAAAAAGAGAAGAATTAAAGAGTGTACAATCCAATGCAGGGGGTAGCTCCGACTTGAGCAAAGTCGGGAGCAGCTCCGGCTTTTTATTCATCTGCGTCTAATCTCTTAATAGCGCTTCCCTGGTCTATAGCTGCTTCCACCCTGCTCTCCTCGCGTCTTGCCCGTCCAAATCCCCCAGATACGCTTTCACCCTCCTCTCAATCCCGGCCGCGTCCAGGCCGAACCGCTCATAGTTGCTCGCGTTCGACGCCGAGTACCCGTAGCCGGCCATGCCGCAGCTGGCCGTGGCGTAGCGCGCCCACGCCGTGGCCACGTACTCCTCGACGCTGACAATGGGCGTGCCGTCGCGGGGGAACACGGCCGCCTTGTAGGCGTCGTCCTGGGCGTCGAAGCGTTCAAAGCTGGGGCAGCTGACGACCCGGGTGGGCGTGCCGGCAGCGGTCAGCGACTTGGCCGCGGCGACGGCGTAGTGGAGGTTTGTTCCGCAGCTGGCGAGGGTCAGGAGGGCGGCGCGAGGAGGAGCATCGACGTAAGCGCCTCTGGCGGCGCGAGGAGCATCGACGACGACGTAAGCGCCTCTGGCGACCGAGTGGCGGCTGGTGTTTGGGACGTCGCCGGTGGGATCGCGGCCGAGCGACAGCATGGTGGGGCCGGTCGTCTTGTCGAGAGCGAGCATCCAGGCGCCGATAGTCTCTTCGGCGTCGCAGGGGCGAATGTACGTGAGGTTTGGCATGGCTCTGAACAAGGAGTCGATTTCGACGGGCTGGTGGGTTGGCCCGTTCTGGCCTTCGGCAAAAGAGTCGTGGGTGGCAATGTGGATGGTCTGGAGGTGGCTGAGGGCGCCCATGCGGACGCCGGGGGCGGCCTAGATGGTCAGCGACGAGCGACGAGCGAAGCGAGTCGTCAAGAGAAAAGGAAACGAGCGAAGCGAGGAAAGAAAAACAAACGAGCGAAGCGAGGAAAAGAAAAAAAGAAAGGAAAGGGAAATTGGAACAAACGAGCGAAGCGAGGAAAAGAAAAAAAAACCTACGTAGAGGTAGAACAGGAGAAACGTGGCCGTGATGGGCAGGTATGCTCCCGGGTGGAAGGCGGCGACGCCGTTGGAGATGGCGGCCATGGCGTGCTCGCGGATGCCGTAGCGGATGTACCGCCCGGCGTACGACGACGGCGGGTGGAAGACGTCTGTTTCTGCATAGGCCAGCTTGTTGGAGTTGACGAGGTCGGCGCCGCCGCCAAAGAGGGCCGGGCAGACGGGCCAGAGGGCGGACACGACGGCGCCGTTGGCGTCGCGGGTGGCCTGGCCGGCAAAGGGGCCGCTGTCCATGGCCGCGAGGACGGCCCTCCAGGCCGAGCCGACATTGTCGCCGGCAAGGGTGCGGCCGAGCGACGCGCCGAGCTCGGGGTACTTTCTCGTGTAGTCTGCCACGAGCGACGTCCACTGCCGCGCCAAGACCCGGCCTGCCTCCTTTCGTTCCCGGAAATAGGCCAGCTGGGCGTCCGGCACGGCGTGCGTCCGGGCCGGGTCCTGGCCGGCCGTGCGCTTGGACTGCGCAACGGCCTCCGGGTCGAACGCGCCGTGGTGGGCCTTGTACGTGCCGGCGACGGGCGTGCCGAGGCCGATGACGGTCCTGACGTTGATAAAGACGGGTTTCCCCGCCGACGCCCTGGCGGCGTGGTCGAGGGCGGCCGCGATGGCCTTGACGTCGTAGCAGCCGTCGAGGACGTCGAGGACGTACCAGCCGCAGGCGCGCATCTTGGCGTTGGCGTCCTCCTGGTTGATCCAGTCGAGCGGCCCGTCGCAGGTGACCTGGTTGTTGTCGTAGAGCAGGACCAGGTTGTCGAGCCGGAGGGTGCCGGCCAGCGACACGGCCTCGAGGGCGACGCCCTCCATGAGACAGCCGTCGCCGGTGGTGCAGTAGACGCGCGACTGCACAATGTCGAAGCCGGGCCTGTTGTAGCGGGCGGCCATGTTCTTGGAGGCAATGGCCAGGCCGACGGCGTTGGCGATGCCCTGGCCGAGCGGGCCGGTGGTGACCTCGATGCCGGGGATCTCGCGCTCGGGGTGGGCGTGGCAGAGCGTCGTGCAGCCGTTGGTCTTGGCCGACCCGTAGCCTCGGAGCTCGTCCATGGTCCAGTTGTCGTAGCCCACCAGGTAGTTCATGGCGTACAAGAACATTGCCGCGTGGCCTGCGAGTCAGAATGTGGGCGCTCCTGGCAAATTGTCTCCTCTCGACTCACCGTTTGAAAGCACAAACCGGTCGCGGTCGAACCAGTCTGGGTCGGCCGGGCTGTACCGCATCGTGTACTTGTACAGGGCCACGCCCAGGGCTGCCATGCCAATGGCCGAGCCGCCGTGGCCGCCGCCGTTCTGGTTGCAGATGTCAAAGACCAGGTTGCGGAGGGCAAGCACAGCATAGTCGTCGTCGTCGAGGTTGTCTCGCCAGCCTCTGGGGGACGATCCGTCGGTGCCGTTTGATTTGGTTGCCATGTTGAAAGCGTGATGATGTCTGCTGTCCAAGCTGGTCTCGTCTGGCAAGTCAACACGTTCGATCAATCGTATTTATTTCACCATCACGAACCATTCCACCTCTACGGCCATCTCCGCAGCCAAAGCCGGTTTTCGCAGTCATTGCGAGATTCCCGTGCTCCAGGATTCCCGTGTACCGGTCGGTTGGGATTCCGGAGATCCTGGAGGTCGTTCCAACTCCGATCAATTGGTGGGATAGCCCAAGACCAGTAAGGTGCGGAGTATGTTTAGCAGACTTGGGGTCGACGGGGGTCAATTCCGCCTTGTCGGGCTAACGGTTTCGGTCCAGAATCCCGGCATAATGGCATCGTGCATTGTTCTCCAATGATCGCAGTTTGGGGTCTAGTGGTCAGTAGCTCAGAAGGAAGAGTTAACGGAAATGTAGGCAAAAGAGGGAAAGAAGTAATAGACTGCCAAGTTGTAATACAAGAACTCGAAATGTCCTCATAGAGAATACAGCAAAAGCTATTTACCCTAACCTCCAGCCAACAACACCACACAACATGTCAGACGTCAACCAGTTCCTCGACCACACCGTCCAGGACCTCCTGTCGCTCAAGGGCCGCACCATTGTCATCACCGGCGGTGCCCGTGGTCTGGGGCTGGCCTTTACTCTGGCCGTTGCCGAGGTCGGTGGCAATGTGGCCGTCCTGGATCTGCTCGACAAGCCAGACGACAACTTCGCGGTGATCCAGAAGAGGTTCCCCGACCAGAAGATTGAATGCTACAAGTAAGAGGAGCACAGAGCAAGACAGCCAGCCCGCAGCTGACCAACTAACAGGTCCAACGTTACAAAGTTTGACGTCCTCAAGGCTTCCTTTGAGCAAGTCGTCAACGACTTTGGCCGCATCGACGGACTGTAAGCTGTCCTCACTTTGTTGATTCTTTTCTTTTTCCTCTTTCTTTCTTTCTTTCTTTTTTCCTCGCTTCGCTCGATATTCTTTTCCATCTCTTCATTTCTCACTCGTTACTCGCTTCGCTCGTAACTCACTCGTCTCACTAGAATCACCGCCGCCGGCGTCTGCTTTGACGAACCCTTTGTCGACCGCAGCCCCGACTCCGTCGCCCGCTGCATGAGCATCAACGTCCTCGGCACCTACTACGCCGCCCAGCTCGCCGCCGCCCAGATGATCGCGCAGAAATCAAAGGGCTCCCTCGTCCTGATCGGGTCCATCGCCGCCTACGTCGCCAGCAAGGGCCAGACCACCAGCGACTACTGCGCGTCCAAGGGCGCCGTCGTCGCCCTCGCCAAGGCCCTCGGCGTCGAGCTCGCCGCCCACGGCATCCGCGTCAACAGCATCTCGCCGGGCTACATGAAGACGGACCTGACGCTGGCCCAGTGCGCCCGCTTTCCCTACCTGGCGGAGATTATGAACACGGAGCCGCCCATGAAGCGCATGGGCGACCGCACCGACCTGAAAGGGCCCGTCGTGTACCTGCTGTCGGACGCGAGCGCATACCACACGTCGGACGACCTGCTGATTACGGGGGGGATCCACGCGGGGCGGCTGATGGACAAGAAGTAGACGGACAAGTGGGACATGAGTTTTAATGAAGTTTAATTCTGAAATATTCAGAGTACAAGTAGATATAAGAATTCGTGTCAGTCCTCCAGGCTACTCCCCCCTCGCCGGCTCCCCCGACCGCCCGTTCTGCCAGATGGTCGCGGCAATCTCCGTCTCGATGCGCGCCTTGTGCGCCGCCTCGGCCTCGCCCGTGTTGTCCCTGAACACGTGATCCATCTGCTCGAGCGTGCGGCCGTTCGTCTCGGGCACGAGGAACCACGTCCACAGGAAGGCCAGCCCGCAAAAGACGCAGAAAAACACATACGCGCCGAAGCCCGTGTCCTGCACCAGCGGCGGCGTGATCAGCCCAATGATGAAATTGTTCAGCCACGTCGACATGGTCGAGTACGCCACGCCCTTGCTGCGCAGCGACGCGGGGAAGATCTCCGCCGGCAGCGCCCAGCCAATGGGGCCCCACGACGCGCCGAACAGCAGCATGAACAGAAACAGAAACGCCGCCGACACCCAGCCCTCGGCCTTGTGCGTGTCCCAGCTGTGCTCAAACTTGCCCGTCAGCACCGCAATGATCAGGTGCGCAATGCCGCACCCGGCCGCCCCAAACAGCAGCAGCGGCCGCCGCCCGAACCGGTCCATGCCCCACACTGCCCACGCGCACGCCACCAGCTGGCACACGTTGAGCACGCCCGACATGTCCAGCTGCAGCTCGTAGTCCAGGCCCATTGTCGCAAACAGCGTCGGCGAGTAGTAGATCAGCGCGTTGATCCCCACAAACTCTGCGCGCACGTCAGCATTGTTTTGCGATCAAGCTTTCCGAGATTCTTCTTTTTTTCTTTCTCGCTTCGCTCGATCAAGCTTTCCGAGATTATTCTTCTTTTCTTTCTTTTTGTTTTTCTTCGCTTCGCTCGATCAAGCTTTGACATTCTTCTTCTTCTTCTTTTTCTTTCTCGCTTCGCTCGATCAAGCTTTGAGATTCCTCTTCTTCTTTTTCTTTCTCGCTTCGCTCGATCAAGCTTTCCGATTCTTCTTCTTTTCTTTCTTTCTCGCTCGCTCGATCGCTCGCTCGACTTACGCTGGAAAAACATCAACATGATGCCCACCATCGTCCGCCGCCACACCCCCTTGCGGAAACAGTCCAGATAGTCGTACACGTGCAGCTTCACCCGGCTCGCCATCTTGCCGTCGTGCAGCTTCGGGTGCAGCTCCATGCTCACTTCGTTGCGGTACTGCACCTCCGCCCGGATCTCAAACCACTCCGTCAGCACCCGCTCGTCCGTCGTCGGCAGGCCCCGCAGCTTGCCCAGCGTCGCAAGCGACTCGTCGTGCCGCCCTTTGAGCGCAAGCCACCGGGGGGAGTACGGCAGGAACGGGATGCCCGCGGCAAGGAGGATCGCAGGGGCCATCTGAGTTGGTCAGCAGGTCGTCTCGGACATGCCAAGCTCGTCTCCGTCGTCGTGGTCGACCTCGTCAACCGGGTTAACAGGGTCTGGTCTCTTCGGGCCTCTCTGGCCTCGTCGTCAACCTTGTCGACGACCTGCGGCCGTCGACGACCTCGTCTCGACTCACCTGGATCAAAAACGGCAGCCGCCACGCCCACTCCCCCTTGATATACCGCGTCCCATACGTTATGTAAAACGCAACCACAATCGCAAACACAATCGACAGCTCCTGCAGCGCCAGCAGCGTCCCCCGCATCTCCGGCGGCGCAATCTCCGAAATATACACCGGCACCACCATTGCCAGCATGCCCACCCCGACACCCCCCAGCAGCCGGCCCCCAACGAGCATGTTGTAGTCCCGCGCCCCCGTCTGGATCGCCGACCCGGCCAGAAACACAATGCACGCAATCAGAATCGCAATCTTGCGCGAGAACTTGTCCGAGATCCAGCCCATGTTCATTGCGCCCACAAACGCGCCCAGCTCCACCATGGACGTCAGGATGCCCTTTTTCAGGCCGTTGTTGATCTCGGGGAACACGTCCAGGAACTGGTCCATGACGAGAGTCACGCTCACCTGGGAATGAATGTCAGCAACCAAAGACCAAAGACGAGCGAAGCGAGTCTTTTTTCTTTTCTTTTCTTTTCTTTTTTTTTTCCTCGCTTCGCTCGATTTGAATACACGAGAGAATATATCGAGCGAAGCGAGGAAAGAAAGAAGAAAAGAAGAAAAGAAGAAAAGGAATAATCGAGCGAAGCGAGGAAAGAAAAAGAATAAACAAGAGAAAGAATAATCGAGTGAAGCGAGGAAAGAAAAAGACAGAGTAAACGAGCGGAGCGAGGACAGACAAACTTACAACTCCTTGATCGTAGCCAAAGAGACTGCCGCCGATGGCGGCAAAGGCAGCACAGGCAGTCACATAGCGGTTGCTAAAGACGCCCATGAGGCCTGGCTCGAGTTAGTCTCGACAACGACATGCTAGCCAGTTGGACCTGCTCGTGGCTCACCCTTCTTGCCGTACGCTTCGCGAGTCTCCCACACGGGGCGCTCATTGTGCGTGGCGTGCAGGCCGGTGCCCTTGGCGTCCAGGACATCTTCCAGGTGGCGGCTCTCGGTGTCCTTGGGTGCTTCCATGGTTGTGAGGTGATGGCGGCTTTTGAGTGAATATGTGATTGTCTGCTCAAAAGATATTCACCTTGGAGTGGACGATGCCCTGTATTTATACGTTTGCGGACCTGACAGACGAGACAGACGAGACAATCAATCCGCGTATTTACACTCTTTGGCCTGTCCAGAAGAGGTCCTACACTCAGGTACTCCTTACGGCCATGCCGACCACGTCCCCCGAGTACTCCTCTATGCGGCACAAACATGTACCCCAGATAAGTCTGGGGGTGTGCTTGCGGGGTGGGCGTCCCCCACACGGCTCTTTCCTTTTACTATGCCCCGACAGGTGCTCTGCTAGGATTCTCTCGCCTCTCGGCCTTGGCCAAGGTGAGCACTTCGGCGAAAATAAACAAATAGAGGAGGCCACCAGTATGGAGACAACACTTGAAGGATCATTGACGCAACTGGCAAAAATCTCCTTTTTGCCCCTGATGGGCGGGAAAGCAGTCCGAGCACTGGGTGATAAAAGGCACGCCATGATGCATGGCAGCCTATGCATGGGTTGGCCAATTGGGCAGCATATGGCAACACAAGAGCCGGAGGATGGGCATATTATCCGCCAATCAGTGCCGAACAGCCTCGGCCGGGTGCGGCAAAGATGCCCGTGATAAGCTTTGTGGCATTCAAGACGGGCCAACAGCAAAACTCGGTCTGTGGAGAACTCTGAGAACGAGACCCGCCTGACATCACCCCAGATATCGAGCCCCTAGCTCGTAATCCCCAGTCACCCCAGACATCCCCCAGACATCCCCAGGTCGTTCCACGGTAGCGCCGAATTGCCCCAGACAAGGGGACCCGCAAAACGGACCCGCAAAGTGATTCTTGAGCGGTGTACAACAACGGACCGAACGAGCCCCAAGTATTGAGCATTCGCGGTTATTCACCAAGATAAGCGACACAGCCCCCACGGTGTGGGCAGACCTGGGCAGGGAGACTGCGAGACAAGGTGGAGAGACCTTTTGTTCAGCACTCGATGGGGAGACACGTTTCACACGGGGCTAGCAAATTAACTCGAATCACACATTCTCTCACCTACTCTTCCCGATGGTCTTTGAGAACAAGTCTGGCCACTCTTATGGCATTTACATGGACTGCTCGTGCTCGGTCTCTCTTGCACCGAATGTCGTAATGATCGTGTGAAAATGTTTTTGTAGGATTGTGCCACTCAAGACATGAGCGTGAGCTGTTCAGAAAGGGCGTATAGGCTGCTACAAGTAGACATTACTAGACACAACACTCTAACAACTCACTCAACTCACTCGACTCACTCGAGAATTGAATCGTAATCTTGGTGACATAAGTCCAGCAATCAATCCGTCGGCAAGATTTATCCGCTGCAATATGGACTCCTAAGCAGGCCATCAATACTCATTGTGGCATCGTCTGTGGACTTATAAGCTGCCCGCGTGGGGACTGTGAGCCGCAGGGCGTGCCTCTGCGGAACTTGTTTCCTTTTATTCGTCTACGGGGAAACACTGCAACTCGGGGATTCACACCAAAAGTGGTAAGCCATTCATGTGGGGTATGATTGGTCGGTGTAAGTGACCCGGAAACGCCAGGAGTCTGATGTTTACTCTATTACTTATCAATGTTTACTTGTATACTTTGATCAATGTTTACTTGTATACTTTGATCACTCTATTACTTTATCCTTGTCCACGCTTGCCACCCTACACATCCATGCTGTTCTCGCCGTAGACCTCCCCGGGAAAGATCCAGTCCAGGTCCAGGCCCATTTCAAAGTTGGTGTCCCCGCCCCCGTGGTGCCCGTGTCGGCCGTCCTTGTGCTGGCCGTCGGCAGCGCCGGACGTCTCCAGGCCGCACAGGTCGAGGAACTCTGTCTCCATAGGAAGGGCTGTGCCTGTAGTGCTGCCTGTGTCTGTAGCGCCGCCAGTGCCTGTAGTGCCGCCGGTGTCTGCAGCGCCGCCGGTGTCTGTAGTGCCGCCTGCCGTCACGTCTGCCGCCACGTCTGCCGTGGTCGCCGGCCCTGCCACACCCCCTTCACTTAGTGTCCTTGCCCGCTTCCGCGGGAGCAGGTCTGCCCACGACGGCCGCCGGTGGCTCCGGCTGTGCCCGCCCTGGCGCCGCCGCTTTTCCCACTGGCGCTGCAGCAGGACCAAGAACTCGTGCCCGCGCTTGGCCGTCTCCCACGACACGGCCAGCTCGTCGAGAGCGCGGAAGCACGTGTTTAGGTGTTGGCCGAGTTGTTGGGGGGGTGGCGAGACGAGGGGTCCAGTGTAGCCAGCGCCAGCGCCAGCGCCAGCCCCAGAGTAGCCCGCCCTAGTGTAGCCAGCGCCAGCGCCAGCGCCAGCCCAGCCAGCAGCCCCCCCCGTCATCACGGCAAATAACAACAACAGCGCCGACGAGCAGACGATGCCAACAGCCTGGACGTTCATGCGCCTAAACGTGTACCGGGTCTCGTAGAGGTGCAGCAGCTTGGCAATGTCGACGGCCCTGTCGATGCACATTTGGCGGGCGTGCCAGAAGCCGGCGCCCTGCGGGGGGAACGGCTGGACGTAGGTGCGGGACATCCACGGGCGGTGGGCGTGGATCATGATCTGGTTGTACTGCATGCTGAAAAGTTGGTGAGCGAGCGAGCGAACGAGCGAGCGAGCGAGTGAGAGAGAGAGAGAGAGAGAGAGAGAGAGAGAGAAGTGGACTGGAGAGTGACAGGCCAGCGAGCGAAGCGAGGAAATAAAAAAAGAGGATCGAGCGAAGCGAGGAAAGAGACTTACTGGAGAAGCAGCACGTGGGGAGAGTACATGGTATCGTGGTCGACGTCGACCTGGAGGTCCTGAGGGAGGTTGTGTTTCCAGGCCTCCATGGCGGCGACAGTTTTTTCGTTGATGGACTGGAGGGCGGCGGGCGGGATAGTCGGGTTACCGTATCTTGGGGGTTAGTTAAGAGAAACGAGCGAAGCGAGGAAGAAAAGAAAAAAAGAAAAAAGAAAAAGAAAAAGAACGAGCGAAGCGAGGAAAAAAAGAAAAAAAAGAAGAAAAGAAAAGAAAACGAACAAAAGAAAAAAAGAAAAAAAAGAAAAAAGAAAGAAAGGGAAAAGAAAAGAAAACGAACAAAGAGTATTAAAAAACATCAAACAGGAGGACAATCGAGCGAAGCGAGGACAAAAAAAGATGAATAACAACCAGGGGGGGTGACAGAGCTCCAAAACTTACAGCATGTGTCCCATGGGCCCGCCAATCTCGCAGAGGGCGGCGCGGTGCTTGCTGAGCTCGTCGATGGCGACGGGAAGAGACGTGTCCGGGCAGAGGGACTTTCCCGTGACAGACCGTGGACAGCCGTACGGGGTCCAGGTGACGACCCCCCCCTGCGGCTTGGCCACGGTGACGTCTTCCATGTTTGTGCGGAACGACCGCCCCAGGTAGAAGCCCAGCAGGTGGTCGGCGACGTAGGCGCCCCAGAAGACGGTCCGGCGGAGGGCGCACTCGGCCTCGGACAGGACGCCGCGCTTGACGTAGCTGGACATGTCGACGTGCAGGGCGAGGTCGAACGCCAGCCGCAGACCCATGCCGCTGTACAGCCATCCTCTGGCGTCGCGCTTGCACCCAATGTCGTGCCCGCTCAGCACCGCCAGGGCCTGCACAGTGGCCACGCACGGCTTGTCCATCTCAATGTCCAGCAGGGCCTTGGCGCGGTCCGCAAAGAAGTCTGACAGCGACTTGGGGAAAGTGACAAACGTCGGGTGGTGCCGGGGCTCAAACGCGGCTCCGAGGGCGCATATGGCGTTCCGCAGGGCCTCTGAGTAGTACGGCGTGTCCTCTCCTTTTGCCGGTGCCGCTGTGCCGGTGCCGGTGCCGGTGCCGGTGCCCGTCCCGTACCAGCTTCGCTTGGCCTGCTCGTACATTCGGCGGTCGACGACGTGGCAGGCCGGGTCCTGCCAAGCAAAGTAGAGACTGACCAGGTGCTCTTCGAGGTCTGGGGGCACGGGCTTGCCAATGCCGAGACTGTCGAGGCACTCCTGGCCGTCGTTGCGGACGGTCCGGTGGATGGTCAGGTTGTCCGGGGCGGGCATGTCCACGAGGTTAAAGTTGGACGTTGCGCCATAGTAGCGGATGTGTCCGCGGGGCCCGATCTGGAGGGAGCCCATGCGGTCAGACAGCTGGTCGATCAGTTCCTCGGCGTCCGAGTCGTTGACGTCTGAAGCGAGAGACGGCGGCGGTGTCAGGTCGGCAGTGGTGCTGCTGCTGCTGTTGTTGTTGCATGCAATAGTTTCTGGCATGAGATTCGACAGTGCGTCCGGGTTCGGCCGTGGTAGGGGGAGTCTCTCGATGATAACATTCGACTGCTGTGGAGGTGGCGGCGGCGGCATACTCGTGACATCGACATTGCTAAACGACAGCCAGTCGCCGAGCATGTCGGTAGTGTTCATAACAGCAGCAGAACTGGGGTATGCATTGTTGGCTGCGTTTGGAAAGGACGATGACGACGAGAACGAGGACGGCGCAACAGCCACCGAAGGATCCGGGATAAGGCCTCCCTGGGCAGTCCAGCCAGGAGGGAAGGCATTCGCAGCAGTAGTCGCAGCATAGTTGCCGTTGAGGTCGACGCTCAGGGTCTGGTCGAGGCCGCTGGTCGTTGGGCCCAGGCGAGGCCTCGGGACTGGGGTGGCTGCTGTTGTCGGCTCGGCCGGTGGAGGCGCGTCAGCTGTGGTGGTGTCTCCAGCAGTTGCGGCGTCTGTTGCAACCGCCGTGTCCGCGTCCGATGTGGCCGAGGCTGCGTCATTGCGACTAGTCGTACGGCGAGCAAACGACTGGGCCCGCGTCCGGGCTTGAGACGATGTCTGTCCACTCTGTCGTCTGGTAGCGGCTGTCCGGGTATGGCTGCTGTCGGATGCGCTGCCAGGCGAGGAGACAACGGCCGCTTGTGGTCTCGATGGTTCCGTTGGCTGGCCGGGAAGAGCATGGGCAAGTCGCAGGCTGGACAGCGACCTCAACAGGACGGCCTCGCTCTCCGAGTCCATGCGTGGCAGTGGCAGGCCATTATCGTTGATAAAGTCGCTCAGCTGGCCGACGCGTGCGAGGAGAAGCTCAATGGCGATCCGGAGCGAGAGCCTGGGGGTCAACGAGTGAAGACAGGCACAGACGTCATCGGCAGTACATACTTTCTCTTATCGTCGCCAGCTTGATACCGGCAGTCCTTGCCTCGGTTCTTGCAGTTGGAGCAGGCTGGAGTTGCGCCGTCACACTGGGTTGTCAGTATGAGACGCACACGCAGGGCTGTCTGGCTGTCTCACCTTGACTTTGCTCTCGCGGCAGGAAACACATGCTGTGGTGACATGTTTCCTCTTGGCAACACCAGACCCCGACGAGGCCATGGTGGTTTGGAGAGCTTGCTGTGCTGTTCAGGGGCGCTGGCAGCTCCCCGGCAGTAGTTCCGTAAACGGGCGGTCTGTGGTCACAAAGGGCAAACCTGCTGCTGCTGACGCCAGGGGGCGTCGTGCTCTAAAGGCCCAAGATCAGACCATACGGCAGAGGCAAGTTGATCCGTCAGAAGTCGGAATTCGGGCATGGAAATAGGAAGCAATTAGAGCAGCCAGGCTACAGGAAGAAACCGACATCGCATGCAGAACTATCCAGTCTAGTGATATACAGCCTTTTTTTCCACCCACGATCATCCCAGCCAAGCGACAGCTGACCCTGCAACCATTCCCCGCTTCTTTCGGGGGAGAGCACGCCGCTAGCAGTCGCTGGTGTGTATCTTTCCGGGGGGCCGTCAGCGGCTTTCTCTGGGCAACCCCTCTTCTGCGGTGCTAATCCTGGGGGAATGATAGATCCATGCGACCGGAGAGGGTGCATGGAAACGGGGGCATGGGGAAGGGGGGGACGAATTCTGGGTCCTGGTGAGGCCTGGGCAGGGCCTGAGCAAGCTAGGGCGGCCAGAACTCTGGGCAGGATTTGAGAAGCTGTGGAATTATTAGCAGTTCCCATAATAATTTCTTGCCTTGTTCGGAAAAAGTCCCGTGTAATTGTTGCGAGATGGCCATACGAGTACACGAGACGATGGAGAGAGAATCCCCGAGAGATGCGATCCAAAAGAGAAGAGAAATCCGCGAGAGCGAGACGAGACCTGGTGAGCATTAAATGGCCGCGGATAGGGAAAAGTTGCCCAAAAGCAAGGCGCTGCCGCCTGCCGGAATAGCGTGCAGATCCGCGTTGGAGAAAACGGCAATTTGAGGGAAACTGTTGCCTTCACAATATGCAGTGCGGGAACTCTTGCCCTGTTTGCGAGCCAACGGCCTCTGTCTGCACAGTGTTGTCGCACTGCAGGTGAGTTTTTTTTTGGTGTCAAATTTCCTTTTTTTCTGCGGTTGCTGCTTTGGTGCTCTGTCTTGCTCTTGCTCCCGGTTGCTCCTTCCTCTGGATACTTGCCATTTTGGGTTCTGTCCAGTTCCGCCTTCTTCCAGTCTCCTCCAGGCTTCGACTATTTAAATCTCTTCCAGTAACTTTTCGCCGCTTTTGACTCTCTTCCAAACTCTCCTGCGCGACGAGACCAGCGACTGTCCACCGGTTTGTCCAGCCCGCCATTGTGGAGGACTCGGCCCCCCTCCTCCCACACACGCAATGAAGCAATCCAAGCATCCACTCGGCACGAGTCTATTCCCTTCCTGGCATATCTATCTGCCAGCACCTGACGGGTTGTGATCAGGAAGGCGCGCTCGCCAGATCCACAGTTGGGCTCTTCTCCAACCATCCATTGGCTGGAACTACACCCGATAAGGTTGGCAGTGGGTCCATCGGCGCCCGGCCTTGGCGAGAGGACCCTCCCCAGCATGACCGACCCACGACCACCACACACCCAGCCGAAGAAAGCTGTGTGGTGTAGCCGGCAGCAGAAGCTCGTGGAAGTGGGATGGGACAGGACAGACAGGCGGAAAAAAA
Source organism: Raffaelea albimanens (assembly GCA_002778245.1). Taxonomy (NCBI): domain Eukaryota; kingdom Fungi; phylum Ascomycota; class Sordariomycetes; order Ophiostomatales; family Ophiostomataceae; genus Raffaelea; species Raffaelea albimanens. The sequence continues at coordinate 441,538 of PCDJ01000001.1, forward strand.
GAGAGCCATGACGTATAAAACTTGACATCTCACGATCTTTTTCGGAGTAGCTGTGACCGCTGTGACTGTCTTTTCTTGCCATCCTGCACGCCCGTTTGCCCTCGACTTACACCTCTCTTGGCACGCGACCTCTCGGATCTCTGCGAGCTGGCGCCATAAATTTGAGCATTTTTGCACGTTTTCGTACGTTTTCGTGCACTTGAGCCGTTGGAGCACACCTGACGGCCTGACAAACCTCAAGCTCCTCACTTGCATCCCTTGGTCCAAAGTCGACTTACTAACTCAACGTCAACCACGTCCAACAATCTGTTCAGCGTTGACCACGTTCACCTTCACAAAACGCCTGGCATCACCCTCCACCCAACATGGTCAAGAAGCTCCAAGTCGGCGTTGCCGGCCTCGGCCGCATGGGCGCCCGCCACGCCATCAACTTCCACCAGCGGACCCCCCGGGCGCGTGTCGTGGCCGGCTTCACGCCCGTCAAGGCCGAGGCCGACTGGGCGCGGGAGAACATTGACGGCATCACCGTGTACGACGACTTTGACGAGATGCTCAAGCACCCCGGCCTGGACGCAGTCGTGATTGCCACGGTGACGACGGTGCACGCCGAGGAGGCCATCAAGGCGATCGAGGCAGGGAAGCATGTGCTGTGCGAGAAGCCGCTGAGCACGAGTCCGGAGATTGTACGTCCCGCAGGCGGTAGACCATTCCTGCCATAGGCGGCAGCTGTCCAGCGACACGTCCGAGGACGGACACCTCTGTCTGGATTGTCTAGCCAGTCTCTCATACTACTTGCTAACATGCTGCTACCTCCCAGTCCCAAACCGTCGTTGACGCCGCCAGCAGAGCCCCCTCCTCCCTCAAGGTCATGTGCGGCTTCTCGCGCCGCTTCGACGTCTCCTACCGCGACGCCTACCGCAAGATGGCCAGCGGCGACATTGGCCGCGCGTCCGTGTTCCGGTCGCAGACGTGCGACAAGCGCAACCCGACCGGCTTCTTTGTCCAGTACTCCCTCACCAGCGGCGGCATCTTTGTCGACTGCAACATCCACGACATTGACCTGTGCCTGTGGTTCATGGGGCCCGACGCGACCCTGAAAAGCGTCGTCGCCACCGGCATCCAGGCCGTCCACCCCGAGCTCAAAGAGACCCACGACGCCGACAATGCCATTGGCATCGTCGAGTTCTGGGACGGGCGGTTTGCCTACTTTTTCTCGTCGCGCATGATGGCCGCGGGCCAGCACGACATGACGGAGATTGTGGGCACCGAGGGCAAGCTGGCGGTGAACCCGAACCCGGTGGGCGCGCTGGTGGAGATCCACGAGCCGGCGGGCATCCGGCGCGAGATCCCGCCCGACTACTGGGGCCGCTTCGAGCCGGCGTTTGTGACCGAGGCCAACGAGTTCACCGAGTGCTGTCTCGAGGACAAGCCGCTGCCGCTGGAGCTGAGCAGCGCGGTGCGGGCCGTGTCGATTGCGAATTTGCTGCAGGAGTCGCTCAACTCGGGCAGCAAGATCTACTTTGACGAGAGCGGCAAGAGACGTGCCTAGACAAGACAAGAGAGAGATATATATATATATAAAATAGAGTCGTTTTGTTGTTTATATTACGTTTTGTTCTCATTGCCGTTCTCGCCTCTGTTTTCAATTCCTTGTCTTGTTGCTCCATCCTCCCGACGGACAATTAAGTCGCTGGACTATTCAGCCGCTTATGGAAATGAAAACGTTTCGGTCCTCAAAATTGCTCTTCATTTCAATCTCATATTTCGGATTCTTCCATACCCGTACGGGTAAAACGACGGCTGTGAATACGTAGAGAATACAAAGTTGAAAGACTGTCTCCGAGGAACCCCCCTATGGTCACCTCGTTTGTCAATTCAACTCTGGTCAACACTGTTGGCACTATTGATACCGTCATACCATTTACAGCCAAGTCGGACATTACAAACCTCACAATGGCAAGATTCATTGCAGCTGTGGCTGCTGTCTTGCCGCTAACTCAAGCATTGAACCTCCCCGACTGCGTCAATGGACCGCTCGCCAACAATACAGTCTGCAACCCAAAGGCTGCACCGGCCGAGCGGGCAGCTGCTCTCGTCAGGGCCATGACCATGGACGAAAAGCTGGCCAACCTGGTCAACACGAGCCCCGGGGCACCGCGCATTGGACTCCCGCCGTACGAGTGGTGGAGCGAGGCACTGCACGGCGTGGCGGGGTCGCCGGGCGTGGGCTTCAACCGGACGGCGTCGGGGTCCGAGTTTGCGTATGCCACGTCGTTTGCCAACCCGATTACGCTGTCGGCAGCATTTGATGATGCGCTGGTGGAGCGGGTGGCGACGGTGATTGGGACAGAAGCGAGGGCGTTTGGCAATGGCGGCCATGCCGGGTTTGATTTCTGGACGCCGAACATCAATCCGTACAAGGATCCGCGGTGGGGAAGAGGAGCCGAGGTGAGCTTGCGAGCGGAGCAAGACAAGAAAATGAGAAACGAGAAAATGAGAAAACGAGAAAACGAGAAAACGAGCGAAGCGAGGAAAAGAAAAGAAGAAAAAAGAAGAGAGAAAGAGAAAGAAAGAAAGAAAAAGAACGAGAATGCTAATATACGTGGCAGACCCCCGGAGAAGACCCGCTGAGAATTCAAGGCTACGTCAAGGCGTTGATCCGCGGCCTCGAGGGCCCCTACGACAGCGGCACCAACAAGACTGGACACGCCAACGGGACGTCGACGCGGCGCATCGTTGCGACGTGCAAGCACTTTGCGGCATACGACCTGGAGCGCTGGAACGGCACGCAGCGGCACAACTTTGACGCCATTGTGTCGCTGCAGGACCTGTCCGAGTACTACCTGCCGCCGTTCCAGCAGTGCGCGCGCGACTCGCGCGTGGGCTCCATCATGTGCTCGTACAATGCGGTCAACGGCACGCCGGCGTGTGCGAGCACGTATCTGATGACGGACATTCTGCGGGAGCACTGGGGGTGGGACGACGAGAACCAGTACATTGTCAGCGACTGCAATGCTATCCAGGGTGGGTATACATACTGCTGGGATATCAGCCTTGCTCCTATCAAACGTCTTTGATTCTGACGCTTCCGTCCACTCTCAGACTTTTACAGAGAACACAAGTTCAGTCCTGATGCGGCTCATGCTGCAGCATCGACCTACTCGGCCGGCGTCGACAATGTCTGCCAAGTCCGTGGCTACGACAAGACCGACGTTGCAGCCGCCTTCAACAAATCCCTCGTTTCGGCGTCCGTCATTGACCGCGCCCTGCGCCGCAACTACGAAGGACTTGTCCGCGTTGGCTATTTCGACTCGGCCACCAACTCGTCGTACCAGTCACTCGGCTGGAAAGACGTCGACACCCATCATGCACGCCGGCTTGCACTGCAGTCAGCTGTCGACGGCATCGTCTTGAAAAAGAACACTAACAACCTGCTGCCCCTTTCTCTCACGGGAAACCGAAGCGTCGCCCTTGTCGGCCACTGGGCCGATGACACCCAGCGCCGCATGCTCGGCGGGTACAGCGGTATCCCGCCGTTCTACCACAGCCCTCTGGAGGCAGTCAAGAGGCACCACAACCTGACATACTACTATGCCGGGAGCAACATGCCAGTCAACCCTGCTGTTTCTGCCAATGGCACAGACACTTGGACTGCTCCGGCTCTCGAAGCCGCAAGCAAGGCCGACGTTGTCCTCTACTTTGGCGGCAACGACCTCAGCATCGAAGCAGAAGACAGGGACCGGGACGAGATCACCTGGCCAAAGGCACAGCTCGACCTGGTCGGCAAGCTTGCTCAACTGGGCAAGCCGCTGGTCGTGGTCCAGCTCGGCGACCAAAACGACGACACGCCGCTGCTGAAGAACGCCAACGTCAGCGCCATCCTGTGGGCTGGTTTCCCTGGCCAGGCCGGTGGTACTGCCGTTGTCGATGTCATCCTGGGCCGGCACAGGCCCGCTGGTCGTCTGCCGGTCACGCAGTATCCAGGCGAGTACGTCCGGGCCGTGCCTATGACCAACATGAACCTGCGTCCTGGCTCTGGTAACCCGGGACGGACGTACCGCTGGTACAAGGAGCCCGTTCTGCCGTTTGGCTTTGGTCTTCACTACACCAACTTTTCGGCCTCGTTTGCGACAAACAGCGGCAAGTCCGTCCCGGGGATGATTCCCGCAAAGGCCGTCTCCGCAAAGGCCTTTCCGCCAGTCGTCTCCAGATCGCCATCTGCCACTGCCAACGGCACGTACAGCATTGCCGACTTGGTCTGCCGGGCCAAGCACAAGAACCTGTGCCACTTTTCCAACGTCGACATTACCGTCACCAACACGGGCAACACGACATCGTCAGACTTTGTGGCCCTCGTGTTTGTTGTTGGCGAACACGGACCGGCACCGTACCCCATCAAGACGCTGGCGGCATACCATCGGCTGCGCAACGTCAATCCCGGCATGGCACAGACGGCGAGTCTGAGATTGAATCTGGGGGCATTGGCACGCACGGATGCCTCTGGCAATTTGGTACTGTACCCTGGAAAGTACACTCTGCTGTTGGACGAGCCGACTCGGAGCGAGCTCAAGTTTGAGTTGACCGGCAAGGAGGTGGTGCTGGACAGGTTCCCCCAGCCGGGCAAGGCGAATTCGGCAATGGCGTAGGTGGATGTGAAGGTGTGGGAAGGGAAAAGAGGTGAAGTTGCATGGCGGTATAACGAATCAGAGACAAAAATACAGGAGCAAAGGCAATACCACCACGCTGTTAGCGAGCGTTAGTGCATGCAGCTGCACGCCAATACTGCCGGTCTAGGCAGGAGCCGTTGAAGGAAGGAGCGAATGCCGTTCGACGGACGAACCCCGAAAATGTACGGCAAATGCCCTGAAACTGGCCGAAACTGCGAGCCCACAGCGGTGACAGACACCCAGCACAGCCAATCAGACACCCCACTTTAGTCAGATGGGCACCATCTGCCGTGTCAGAGCTGTGATCCAAGACAGTCGTACCATTTTTCTGACGTGACTATTAGGCAGCCCGCCCAGATGAGCTGGCCAGAGTACCCCGTAGCTATCCTGGCCAGATCTGGGCCAGCCCTGTAGTTTGCACTCTGCAGTACCCTTATCTAGTCTCGAAGCCCCTCCAACTCTCGAGTCTGTAGCTCCTCATCGCCACAATGCAGCGTCTCTCCTCGACATCGACATTTGCATTTTCCATAATCCGCACTCTCCTGGTTCTCCTATTGACCACATCCACCATGACTGCCGTAGCCACCTCCACGCCTTGGGCAGATGCCCCCATGGGTTTGGTGCACACTCCCCAGCATGAGACAAACAAGGTACGCCTGGACGGCTTTGATGGTTTAATTGCGTCATCTTCTTTCTGCCATGCCAATTATCGTATTCTAACCTTTAGACCGACCTCTTCACCACCGGCGCCACCCACATGGCCCTCCTGCACAACGCCATCCTCCGCGGCTACAACACCATCTACCACCAGGCCGCCCACATCGACGAGGCTGACAAGGCCGACTTTATCGGCTACTGCCTCACCTGGTTCAAGTTTGTCAAGTCGCACCACGACGACGAGGAAGAGGTCCTCTTTCCCAAGGTCGAGGAGATCCTCAAGGACAGGAATGTCTGGGGCGAGACACACAAAGAGCATGGTAGGTCTCTCTTTTCTTTTCCTCGCTTCGCTCGCTTCCTCATCTTTTCTCTTCTTCCTCACTCTCTCGCTTCCTCTCTTTTCTCTTCTTCCTCGCTCGCTCGCTCTCTCCTCTTCTCCCTCCTAACATTACAGAATCCTTTTTGAAAGGACTCGGCGAGTTCCACGACTACCTCGCCAACCTCAAATCCCCGGCCGACTTCTCCGGCTCCAAACTCCTCCAGATCATGGCCACCTTTGAAAAGGACTTTGTCCACCACTTCCACTCGGAAATATCCACAATCTCCGCCCTCGCAGACCACCCGGCCGCGCCGACCCCCGGCACCCCCGAGGCCGACGCCGCCTCCGCCATCTTCAAGTCCTGGGGCAAGGCCACCGTCACCAAGGCCGGCACCCTCGACGTCGTCCCCTTCTTCTTGACAAACCTCGACCGCTCCAACGACTTTGAAGACGGGCAGTGGGCCAACTGGCCGCCCATGCCGGCTCCCATCCGCTGGGGGCTGATCAACATTGCCGGCTCGTGGCACTGGAACTGGTGGAAGTTTGCGAGCTGCGACGCGGCAGGCCAGCCCCAGACTCTGTATGCCCTGCGCGGAGAAGAGTCGAAGCCCCAGCCCAAGGCTGAGCTGTAGAGGCAACAGTGGATAGGCCGATCTGAAAGGCTATACAACAGTAGCCTAGACCGATCTGAAAGGCTATACAACAGTAGCCTAGCCGATCTGAAAAGGCCGTGAAACAATGACTTGTGTGCTCTTGTTTTGTGTTTCTCTCTTCATCTCGTTTTCAGACTATGATACGACCATAGCTGAGGGGGCGTTGGGCGCACTGGCAGGAAAGGCCCTGCGATACTGCAATTGTAAACCAGCATAATGGTATGCTCTCTTCTCTTACCTCTGGAGCACCATCCCGTATTTGCCATTGCCGTTGTTCTGTTGTGTTTCTGGAAACTGTCAAGTCCAAATTGTTGGCCCCCACAAAAACTTCCCATGGACAGCTCCAGGGCCAATCAACGCCCGGGCTGCCGCCTGACGTCGAATGGCCTAGAAACACAGCTGTCGCCCCACCTTTCCTTGATCGCAGGCCATAAAAGTTGTTTCTAGCTTCACTCCAGTCAGCCTTCCCAACGTTTCGAATCAGACGACCACACAGACGAAAAGCCTGATCACCACTCCTAAAACGAAACACTGCTCCAATTGAACTGCACTCTACAGCAAACACCCAGGAACAACCGAAAAAACAATACCAAGAATGCCGACCTCGGACGAGCTCAAAGCTCTCGGCAACAAGGCCATTGCGGCCAAGAACTTTGACGAGGCAATGTAAGTATGAGTGAGGCCCCCCCAGGATGCCTTGCTTTATTTCGCCCTGCTAACCTCCCCAGTGAAAAGTTCACCGAAGCCATTGCCATCGACCCCGAAAACCACATCCTCTACAGCAACCGCTCGGCTGCCTACGCCTCCAAGAAGGACTGGCCCCATGCCCTCGAGGATGCTGACAAGACCACCACCATCAAGCCCGACTGGCCCAAGGGATGGGGACGCAAGGGCACTGCTCTGTTTGGCAAGCGCGAGTTCCTGGCTGCCTATGACGCCTACACGGAAGGTCTCAAGCTGGACCCTAACAACGCCGGCATGAAGAACGACCTAGCCGCCGTCGAGCGGGCCATGGACGCCGAGCTTAACAAGGAGGGCGGCCCCAGCGGCGCCGGTGGCTCGTACGGTGACCCGACCAACCAGCTGGCCAACATGTTTAGCGACCCCAACCTGCTGCAGAAGCTGGCCAAGGACCCCAAGACCAGCTCTTTCCTGGCCGACCCAACGTTCATGCAGAACCTCCAGAAGATCCAGAAGAACCCCCAGGACGGCCAGGCCATCTTTTCCGACCCGCGCATGATCCAGGTCATGGGCGTGCTCATGGGCATTGACCTGGACATGGCCGGTGCCCCGCCAGGAGCTGCCGGTGCTGCCGGTGCCGCCGGCGCCAGTGGCGCACGTGAGGTCGAGGAGGAGGTCGAGATGCCCGATGTCCCGCCCCACGCCCCCGGCACAACTGCCAGCACCACCGCCAAGGAGCCAGCAAAGGCCCCAGAACCCGAGCCGGAACCGGAAGTGGAAGAAGAGGACGAGGAGGCCAAGGCGAAAAAGGCTGCCAAGGAGGCTGCCGACAAGGAAAAGGCACTCGGCACAGAGAACTACAAGAAGCGCCAGTTTGACGAGGCCATCAAGCACTACACGGCCGCTTGGGACCTGCACAAGGACATTACCTACCTCAACAACCTCGGCGCCGCCTACTTTGAAAAGGGCGACTACCAGGCCTGCATCGACGCCTGCACAAAGGCCGTCGAGGAGGGCCGCAACATGTTTGCCGACTTCAAGACGATTGCAAAGTCGTACGCCCGCATCGGCACCGCCAACGAGAAGCTCGGCAACCTCGACGCCGCCATTGAGCACTACAACATGTCGCTGCGCGAGCAGCGCACACCCGACGTTGTGAACAAGCTGCGGCAGGTCGAGCGCCGGCGCATCGAGGAGGCCAAGTCGGCCTACATTGACCCGGCCAAGGCCGAGGAGGCCCGCGAGCTGGGCAACAAGAAATTCAAGGAGACCGACTGGCCGGGTGCCGTGGCAGCCTACACGGAGATGACCAAGCGGGCGCCCGACGACCCGCGCGGCTACAGCAACCGCGCCGCCGCGTTTATCAAGCTGCTCGAGTTCCCGAGCGCGCTGGACGACTGCGAGCTGGCCATCAAGAAGGACCCCAAGTTTGTGCGGGCGTACATCCGCAAGGCGCAGGCGTACCTGGGCATGCGCAAGTACAGCGAGTGCGTGGACGCGTGCACCGAGGCCGAGAATGTCGACAAGCAGTACCACAACGGCGCGAACGCGCGGGAGATTGAGCAGCAGCAGCAAAAGGCATTTTCGGCCATGTACACGACGCGGGAGAACGAGACGGAGGAGGAGGCGCGGGAGCGGCTTATGCGTGATCCAGAGGTACGTCCCCGAGTACAACCCTGAGTCCCTGACTCCTTACCCACCTTGACACATGCTAACTGGCTGCGCAAACAGATTATGGGTATTATGCAGGACCCTGTCATGCAGTCTATCCTGCAGCAGGCACAGACGGAGCCGGCCGCGCTGGCGGAGCACATGAAGAACCCGCAGGTGCGGTCCAAGATTCAGAAACTGATTGCCGCGGGTGTGATCCGGGTGGGGCGGTAGGCGGCTGGAAGCGTTGGCCGGAGGCCGACGACGATGAGACCGACGACGGACGACGACGGACGTTGACGAATGCCGACAACATCAACAGACGACACAGACTACGTCACCGGACGACGCCACCGGTCCCGTCGAGACGGTATTGGAACTACGGATGAAAAAAGCCATGGTCTAGTCAGCATAGTCCTTTTTTACGTTTTTTACTATTTATTTTTTGGTACAAGCAATGATTAAAAAAAGCAATCAAGCGTATGGCAAGAGTGTCAAGGGTGTCAAGGGCAAGAGCGTCAAGGCGTGAATCACAAGTCGACATGTTTCATGTAGGTATCTTCCTATTGTCCGCGCAGAAACAGATTTATATTCTAAAAAAGGGCATTTCTATTTAACTGTTTTTTTTTTGTTGTGTGCTTTTTGACTTTACGAGTTATAACCCTCCGGTGGGACGATGCGGGCGATGCGAAAAAGGTAAAGTTTGTTGGCCAGGGGACATTGGAGACATTGTCTTGGTCCATCAGTTCAAGACAAGACAGGATATGGCCGATGCAATGCAAGATGCAAGTCATTATGCGGAACTACACAAGAGGAGAATGCATGGGAACACAAGACGCAGAGAATTAGATGCCAACCCGCTCCACCCCTTACAACTCCCATCCACTACTTTTCCGATATGCACACGCCTACCTCCTCGACCGCTCAACAGCGGCCGGGCTCAGCGGAGCGCCTGGTCCGTTGGTCATGGACAGGTTGGCCGGTGTGGCTGTGCCCGAGGCGGGGGCGGGTGTTGTCGTCCGCGTTGGCGGCGCCGACCGGTTGTGGGCCATGTGCGCCTTGACCAAGTGTCCAGCAGCCAGTGCCGAGCACAGCGACAGCTCGCCGGCCAGCGTGGCGGCAGCAATAATGCGGGCCAGGCGGCGGGCGTTCTCGCCGGGGTTGGTCGGGTGGGAACCGCGGACGCCAAGCAGGTCGAGCATGGAGCCCTGCGGGTCAAGGATAGTGCCGCCGCCCAGAGTGCCGACCTCGATAGAAGGCATCGACACGGAGATTTGCAGAGAGCCACGAAGACTGGATTGTTAGCGATGGAATTTAGAAATAAAAAAAAGGGGGGAGGGGAGAGGCATACTTCTTCATGATCGTAATGCAGTTGGAGCTCTCGACAACCTGTGCCGGGTCCTGGCCTGTGGCAATGTAGATGGCAGCCACAATGTTGGCGGCGTGGGCATTGAAGCCGCCAATGGCACCAGCCATGGCCGAGCCGATAAAGTTCTTGGAAATGTTCAGCTCCACCAGCGAGTCGACGTCGCTCTTCAGCACGCTCTTCACCACATCGGCCGGGATAATCGCCTCGGCCACCACACTCTTGCCACGTCCGTCGATCCAGTTGATAGCGGCCGCCTTCTTGTCAATGCAGTAGTTGCCGCTCAGCGAGACAATGTTCATGTCCTCAAAGCCGGCCTCGGTCATCATCACGTTCAGAGCGTGCTCCACACCCTTGGAAATCATGTTCATGCCCATGGCATCACCTGTTGTCGTCTTGAAGCGAATGTACAGGTTGGTGCCCGCCAGTGCCGTCTTCATGTGGTCCAGACGGGCAAAGCGGCTGGTCGAGTTGAACGCCTTCTCCATCACCGCCTGGCCCTCTTTCGAATCCAACCACAGCTTGGCAGCGCCAGCACGCTCCACTGTCTCGAAGCTCAGGCAAGGACCACGGGTCATGCCGTCGCCTGTAAGAACGGTCACGGCACCGCCACCTGCGTTGATGGCCTTGCAGCCACGGCTCGTGCTGGCCACAAGCACACCTTCTGTCGTCGCCATCGGGATAAAGTAGCTCTGGCCGTCAATCACAATGGGACCCGCCACACCCACCGGGACGGGGGTGTAGCCAATGACGTTTTCGCAGCACTGGCCGAATACCTGTGCCCAGTTGTAGTGTTTATAGGGAAGTTCGGATTCGTCCAGCAGCCCAGTCAGTTCAGCAGTGGCCTTGGTGCGTGCAATAATGGAACGGCGAATCTTGACAGCGCGGGTGTAGTCCTTGAGTGTCTTTTCCAGAGCGTAGCCGGGAATCTTGCCCTTCAGGGACATGAAGACCACCTCTTCGTCGGTAAGCTCATGGGTGCGATCCTCCTTGAGCATCTTCTCCAGCTCGGCGATAGAGCGCTGTTGCGTAATTAGGGACGATGACGACGGAGACTGCTTTGGCGGTTGCGATTCGAGTTGCAGCTGCGAGCGAGACTTGGGCAGCGGGCGCATTAACAGGAGCTCGTTCTCGTCATCTGTCAAGGCCGGCGTGAGAGGCTTCGAGGGAGGCACAGGCGGCACAAACTCACCCAGGGGCAGAGTAGCAGACGCCGTATCGTTGAACTTCTGAGCCTGGGCGAGATCGCGGCGATCAATGGGGTGATCCGGGAGGTTAGGGTCCTTGATGCCCCAGCGAGCGGCATTGAACAGGTAGCCGTTAAGGGCGACGCTCAAAGCCAGAGCCACCACGATCCACTTGGAGAGAATCGGGTCTTCGAGACTCTTGAGAATGCCTCCGACCATGCGACCGCCGACGCTGCTGTAAGCGCCGTTTGCGCCAAATGCGCTAGGGGGTGTCCGCGGCTGGGGCAGATCGTAGTGGATAGATGGGAATTCGAGCTCGTACTTGATAGGTGTGAGGACGGTCACGATAGTTTCGCGGTTGTGCTCCTTAGCGTTGTTAAGCAGAACGTCTAGACCGCTGGCGGCCACCTTGAATGGGTCTACGGGGGGCGAAGCCACAACACCGCCCAGGCCGTGAGCAATAGAGGTGATCGAAGACAGTGAGTCGGCGCTGCGGAAGGGGAGGGTGCAAAGGTTAAGAACATTGATAACGACGAAACCGGACACCATCAGGACCTTGAACTTGGGCACGCTGGTGCTCTTAATCTGGCGGCCAAAAATGGAAGTGTTGGGGTCGCCACGGCCGTCGACGCGAGGCCAGTCGTTCTTCTGGGCGACCTTCTCAGCAACACGGTGGCTGACGCCGTCGTCCTCCAGGGCCCTGCGCATCTCGACATGACGCTTAATCCGGTTGATTTCCAGCTTAATGCAGAGGATAGCAGTGTAAAACGTGAAAAGGAGGATGCCGTCGAAGAAGAGTATCCAGGCGGCCAGGAAGCAGAACTGCTGCAGGCCACCCTGTACGCCAGAAGCGGCACCAATGATCAGGATCAGGATCTCAATAGCGTAGTCGCAGACAATGTCGAAGCCCTTCTCCTTAATAGCGGCCTGGATAGCGTACTGGATAACACTAGTTGAGCCGGCAGACGGGGCAGAGGCCTTCTTCTTCTTGCCGTCCTTAGAGGTGATAACGCTAGGCCGGTTACTGCTAGAAGCGTAGGACTTCTCTAGGTTGTGGCGGTGCTCGAGGGCATGCGACAGGACTGCCTTGGTGAGGGCAATGTTCTTTTCAAAGCCAATTGTAACGACAAGGAACGGCAGACCCTCGGAAAGCAAGACCATGCTGACGGGAACGCCAAGCTTGGTGGTGACAATGAGGCCGAACAGGAAAGCAAAGACGGACGAGAAAATAACGCTAGTGCCCAGCCAGAAGTTGGAGCCCATGCGGCGCAGGGAGAGGAAGAGCGAGACAAAGGTCAGGTGCATCGAGAGGTAGCCGAGCGCCATGATGATAATATCGAGGGTGTCGGCGTTCTTGATCAGGTCAAGGAACTCAACCCAGCCATTCTGCAGCCAGCGCACGATGCTCGAACCAGTCTGCACGCCGGCAGCCTTCATGATCCACATCTTCTTCTCGGCGCCATGTTCCTCTGTCACGCGAGTGTGCTCGCTGGCGGTTTCGTCGTCGGGAATAACGTTGGGGATTTCGCGTGCGGCAGTCGTGAACTGGGCAGCCTCGTCGTACGGCACGGCGAAAGCCAGAGCTGTATCCTGGGAGTAGGCAGAGAGCGCATTCGAGGTCGATGGCAGGTGGGTGAGCGAGATGTTCTCCGGGATAGGGATGGCATGCAGCAGCGGGGCGGTCTTGGGGGCGCTTTCGGACGATTCGGGGAAGACGAGGGTCAACAGGGCGAGGTGGTCGGCAGCAGCTGTAGCGGCGGCGGCGGCAGACTGGCTGGCGGTGGCGTCCGATGTCTGCCACTTCCAGGAGGTCTCGGGGCCAGCACGGAGAGTGCGGCTGCCCTCGGTCAGAGAGGACCAGTCGGCGCCCCGGACGCTGATCGAGGGGTCGAAGATGCTTTCCTCGAGGAGGCCCATGTACGTCGAGCTGGCAAGGACGGCAACAATGACAATGGTGTGTATAGGGTGGGAGGAGGTCAGGCTGGACATCAGCTGGAGGATGGGAGTCAACTTCTTGTTGATCCATGACGGATTGGCGTGGGAGGCGCGCCGCTCGCCCCGGAAGCGGGACGGCAGAAAGGACGAGGCGATGGAAGCCATGGTGTAGTTGATTAGTGTGGCAGTCTATCGAGACATCGGTTGGTAAGGGATATTGTGTGGAAGGTCGTAGGGAGGTCGTTGAGATGCCGCGGGCTTCAAGGGAGATCCATGTTAGCATATGTGTGTAATTGGACATGGCCAGAACGGGCTGGGCCAAGGAGTCCATCCGACTATGACACAGCAGGCAGCCACAAAACAAACACGGGGAAACAATGGGCCCCGGGGAGGGACGAGGGGGGAGGCTGTGCCTTGCAGGTAAGACGGGGTAGTTTTTATACTAACCGATTTGTATGGCGATGGATGTCCGACGCAGCACAACCCCAGGGCAGGGAAGGTGGAAAAGAATTAAAAAGAATAAACAGGACAAAGGAAACTGCGAAAAAGAGGCCAGACAAGACTGTGGGTTGTGCAACACAGCGTGGTTCGGACGCGGCAGGCCAGAGGTCGAGGAGGCGCCGAAAGATACGGTGAGAGATAAAGGCTGGCGCCGAGAAAAATGGAGAGGAAAAAGGCACGAACTGCCACTTGCGGAAAAGGACCACGCGCCGTGCTGGCTGCGTCTCGACCTGCAATTGGCGTCTCCTTTTTCGTCTACGGCGGGCTGCACGAGGAGGCCGGTTGGGTGAGAGGGCGACGGCGTTGGGGGGAGAGATCAATTGCGTGTCGAGAGAGTCCAGGAGGAAGGAGAAGACAAAAGGAAGGGGGCAAGTTTGGAGGAGCCAGGGCCAAGCAAAAAAAAAAGTGGCAGAAAATCAAACGGTGTCTACTCCGTACAATAGTAAATTTGAATGGCGAATGAAATAAAATAAAATAACAAAATAATTTACCAAAATGAAATGGTCCAATGGAACGAAATAATCCGGGCGCAGAGTTTCTTCAGAAACAAACCGGCAGCAGCGACCGCCCGCCCGCCCTGTCCACCCTGGAGGACGTGCACTAGCCAAGGGGTGCTCCTTCCACAATTTTTTCCTCTTTGCAGACGATCAAGGTACGGTCGGCCAATGACAGGCGGGGCTGACGTCAAGCGACCCATATTAAGAGGTACGCTGGGCCAATAGGGGCGAGCCACGGCAAATGCAGCTGGTGGGTTGGGGGAGCCCCACTACAGAGTAGTATGTGGGCACAAGGCACGATAACGCAAAAGGGTTTCGATAAGAACATCTCAGCCGGGCGCCGCGCGCAAGATAACGATGATAGCTTCAGTTTGCTACAAGCATGGAGAAGAGAAGCATGTTGTGAATTATAAGTAGGCGTGATCCGGGAGCTTTTTGAGAAAAAAACTCCAAGAGAGGGGTCTGAAGTGAAAAGAAACGAAAGAAAAGACAAGATAACTAGGTCGACTCTCAGCCTCCCCCCCAATCAAATCAATCAAATCACCTCCTCTCTTTGACTTCTGTTCCAACATATTTATTCTACTCTGCAAGCCACTTCCGATAATCCTGCAACCTCCACAATTCTGCAAATATGGCACCACCATTCAAACCTGCTTTGATTATTGTTGATCTTCAGGAAGACTTTTGTCCCCCGGTAAGCAGGAGCACTACCGAAGCTCATTTCTTCTCTCACAGCTAGCTGACCTCCCAGAATGGCTCTCTTGCTGTGTCCGAGGGCAGAGACACTGTCGTCGTTATCAACAAGCTGTTGTCGTACCCAACGTTCACACTGACTGTCGCCACAAAAGACTGGCACCCGGCCGATCACATTTCGTTTGCGGCCAACCACCCGGGCAAGAAGCCGTTTGTCGATTTTGCCACGGTCGTCAACCCGCTCAGCAAAGATGAGCCGCCATACGAGACCCGTCTGTGGCCCGTCCACTGCGTCCAGGACACGCCGGGCGCCGCGCTGATCCCGGAGCTCGACACGAGCCACGTCCACGAGGTGATTAGCAAGGGCAAGAACAAGGCCGTCGAGATGTACAGCGCGTTCTACGATCCGTTTGAAAAAGTGCACGTAAGCGACAGCGGGCTGGCCGCACTATTAAAATCCAAGGAGATCTCGCACGTCTACGTGGTCGGCCTGGCGGCAGACTATTGCGTCAAGGCAACGGCGCTGGACTCTGCCAAGGAAGGATTCACGACGTACATTGTGCAGGAAGGGACACGGCCAGTGGACCCGTCGGCTTGGCCAGCAGTGCAGAAAGACATTGAAATGGCGGGTGTCAAAATTGTCAGCGTGGACGGGCCAGAGGTGGGTTTGCTGACGGCATGAGAAGCGGGAACTGGCAGCAGTTTATGGAATGAGTTTATGGCAGGGTCGACAGCTGGTCCGTTGGCGGCATCGCGATGACGTTTATGAACAGTGAATGAAAGTTGAAAGCACCAAATCTAATTTAATCGTTCTCTCTCGCCTGTCGTGTCACATATACTTGGAGACACTCATAAGGAACAGTGCTCCGACACATATTGGCCAACTAGATGCGGTACTGGAAATGCTTGTTCTGCTTGTCCGTCAAGTCCTCAAAGCTTTCCAGAGCCTCCTCTGTCAGGTCCACGTGGTCCAGGAGACCCTTCTTGCGCTTGCGCGAGTTCTCAATCACGCACGCGACGGTATAGACGGCCTGCAGGGCAATGACAACAGCATACGTTCCCAGCAGTCCTCGGAGGGCCGTCATGTACCGGGGGGCTTCTTTGGGCAGGAACATGTGCGGGCCGGCAATGTTGCCGGCACAGTAGAGACTGAAAGGTTAGCAAACGCACGACAAGTGTGGCCGTGATAGGCTGAAGCGTATGTGGCTTTGCGCCTCCCGTCTGTCTTTCACTCACGCAAAGTAGATGCCAAGGACCGTGCTCCGCTTGGTGTGGCCGCCCGTGTTCAGACCGGGCAGCGTCCAGTTGAGAATGATCGGAGCGCCCAGCACATTCTGGATCTAGCACATGCCCACAAGCGCCATCCGGTGGTTCAGGCTGATCTTGACGAGGCCGATCAGGCCGGCCAGTCCAGGCAAACAAGACACTACAACACCGTCAGTTTTTGGATGTCCTCTCTTTGCTCAAGTCTTTTTTTTTTCTCGCTTCGCTCGCTTTCTTCTTTCTTCTTCTTTTTCTCGCTTCGCTCGTTAAGTCTTTCTTTCTTTCTTTTTTCCTCGCTTCGCTCGTTAAGTCTTTCTTTCTTTCTTTCTCTTTTCCTCGCTTCGCTCGCTTTCTTCTTTGTTCTTCTTTTATTGTCTCTTTTCTCTTTTCTCTTCCTCGCTGCTCGCCTTCATCCTCGCTCGTGACTTACACACAATTGCGCCTCCTACCATGTTGGGAATCCGCGACACGTATCCAAATAGAATCACAAACACCAGCTCAAACGCTCCTCCGGGCGTCTGCAGCAGACTCGTCTTGAGCGCGTCGTACCCAAAACCCTTGATAATCGCAGACATGAAATTGGCGACGCTGCCGTTCAATATGCCCAGGCCAATGGCCATGCCAAACAGAAGCCAGCACTTGTAGTCAGACATGGCCTCCTTGATCTGGCTCGGCACGATCTTGTTGTGCTTCAGGCCGGTCTGGTTCTGCGAGATCCGCCAGACCGCCACAATGCGCTCGTACTCGTTCAGCATTTTCGCATTGTGCGGCCCGTCAGGGAGGAAGAAGAAGATGACAAAGCCCCATGCGAACGTGATGGCGCCGACGATCTGGTGGTTAGCTAGGGCAGATGACGGACGGACTCGTGACAGACTGCGTCTGTTTGCGAGTCGGTACACTTACCAGGTAAATCAACTTCCACTGCGGAATCGCCAGCCCCTGCGCATGCCCTGCGCCATACGACAGCAGCGCCCCGATAATCGACGCCACGCCGTTCACCGACAGCCAGTACGAGCTCCGCAGGCTCTGCTCCTCGCGCGTCCACATCATTGACGTCAGGATAATAAACGCGGGCGAGATCACCGCCTCGAGCATGCCCAGAAAGAAGCGGATTGCGAAAAAGCCCGAAAACGTGTACACGGCCGACTGCAGCATGCACACGGCGCCCCAGATGAAGAGCATGACGCCCATGAGGCGGCCAATGGGGAACCGCTGCAGGAGGAGCTGCCAGGGGTAGGCGCCGACGAGCCAGCCAAAGTAGAGGGCAGACGAGACCCACGAGTAGTCGTCGCCGGTCATGTTGGTGTCAGACTGGAGGCCGTAGGCGTTGGAGTAGTTGAGACTGGGGTGTTGGTGAGAGGAGAAAGGTCAATGTGGGGTGTATGGGTGTACGTACGTTTGTTTGTCGAGGAAGCTCAGCATGTAGGTAGTCATCATCTGTAATGTTGGAGAATGAGAGAAGAGCATAATCGAGCGAAGCGAGGAAACAAAAAAACGAGCGAAGCAAGGAAACAAAAGAAAAGAATCGAGCGAAGCGAGGAAACAAAAGAAAAGAATCGAGCGAAGCGAGGAAAGAAAAAAGACGAAAGTTGAGGGTTAAAACAATGAAACAGATCAACGGATGTGAACGAATAGGTGAGATGAACAGCTATCAATATGAAGAGATTGTGAAACAGAGTAGAGATGATCGACGAAACATAAATCGACCTGTCGGTCGATGGCTGACGGCACGCACCATTGGGAGGACCATAAAGTCGAGCTTCCTGCAGACTTTCTTGGAATCTCTGCGCAGCTGCTCCTCGTCATACTGCAGCGACTTTTGGTAGTACTCCTTGCCGAGCTCGTTGAGGTCGATGCGATGGCCCTTGATGCGGTCGAGCCACGTGAGCGGCTTGGACTCGTGCTGGTCTGTCTGGACGACAGTCTTTGTCTCGCCGTACCCGTGGTCCACGGGCGTGGTGACCTCGTCAGTTTCTTTTGTCGACATGGTGCAAGTAGGGTGATGAAATAAAGTAAATACGGATGATTGTCGGTTGCAGGATCAGGATGCAGACACCAGATCAGTGAAATACCATTAAAATATCAGGTTGATCAGAGATCTGCACTTTTATTACTGTTTATTATGGGCATCCTCATATCTCTCTGTATCTATCTCCCTGGCTTCGAGGTCGCCTCTTTCTCGGACTTGTGATTACTACTTGGACTGGCAATCCAGACCCGAGGACTTGGAAACACATGCTCTCTTGCATTCTCGCACGTTTTCTGTCGTCGGGGAGTGTGTCCAGAGGTTTATCAAGACATCAGAGCTCCTCGGCGGCTGATATCGGCTGTTCCTCCCCTTTTCTGTCACTGGACATTCTCTCTTTCCTATTTTGTATAATTTCTGGACCTGATCATTTATCAGCAACGTACGCGAGGTTAGTTGTTTCCACGTTTGGCATTTTTTGTGTATTTTTACTTCACTCTACAGCTATCAGTACTTTGGCTCGCATCCTTGCTCGCAGACATCCGTGACCGTTTACCCGGCTACACGGCATGATCGGACAGGGAGGGGTTATCACGGCCAGGATGATAGGGCGCATTTCACGTTGATAACAAAGTACAAAGTACGACACACTTCTCCAAGTACGACGATAGATAAATCCTCCACGCCTCGGAGATCGCCACGTTGGCTGACAGGTGGTCGGGTATCATGGCCATTGAGGACGGACGAAGCGAGGAGGCAGTGATGTTCCTCATAGGTTTCATGCATAATCCTGATCAGAAAGTGGTAGGCAAGCTGGATAAGACTGAAGAAGGAGAGTTGCGCCTGGCGAGAAGCAGCAGTCGTTTGGTTTTAAAGCTGCTGCGGGGTGGAGACGGAGATAGAGGGTCCAGCAAAGGTACAAGGTACATCCCGAGCGGGGCTGATAGACTGGCGCTTTTGCATCTCATTGGTCGGTCGCGTTAATTCCGCCTCTCGTCGTTTGCGCACTTGGCATGCTATCTGCTATCGGGTCGGAGAACTGATAGCGTTTCGGCTAGCCGATAGCTTAAATAGAAGGGTCCAGCGCCATCAACGGAGCCTGCCCTACGCCTCGAAGCTCTTCAAGCCGTTCGCATGAATTTAAGTGCTTACTTTGCTGGCGTTCCCTTTTCTTTCCGCTGGCTCTCCGTCGAGTGTCCATCACCTCGCCTGTGATAGGTTAGATAGCCCAGATAGCCCAGATAGCTCCGATAGCCTACAAGGCGCTGTTTCGAGGCGGCTCCTGCCTTTTCGACTTTCCAGACTCTTGTTCAACACGCTCGGAGCTCGGTGTTACTGCTTTGACACTGTCAAAAACCTAGCAAAACCCTGAAAAAAATACTCCTTCCTCAGCCTCTATGGCCGAGCTAGTCTTGAAACGCCCGCGGGCTATTTCTCGCGAAGCCACGCGAGGGCCATGACGATGGAGACAATGGGACGATGCCGCAATGCTTATAAGCTTGCCACCCCGCATGGTGCAAGCCTTATCTTGTCCGTTGTAATCTGGTGACTGCATTGGCAACTCTCGCTTTCCTTCCTGCTTCCTTCTACCTTTTCTCTTCTTGGCCCTTCAACTGCTCACTCATACTTTCCATCCCCCACAATGACTCCTACCGAGAACCACCCGAAACAAATGTCATGGGAGCAGGTCCGGGACGAAAAGCGAGCCGAGCAGCTCTCGCGCATCCCCGAGGCATGGCGTCTCCAGAAGGGCATGATCCCAGCTGCCGGCACCGTCGACCTCCGCCCTGTTGCCGCCTCGTGCGGACTGCTGACCGACCGCGAACTGCTGATCACGAGCGAAAAGTACGACGCCACGGGCCTGGCTGCCGAGATCGCCAAGGGAACCTACACGGCCGTCGAGACGGTCACGGCGTTTTGCAAGCGCGCCGCCATTGCGCAGCAGCTGTGCAGCTCGCTGACCGAGATCTGCTTTGCCGAAGCCATTGAGAGTGCAAAGAAGCTGGACGACGAGTTCAAGAAGACGGGCAAGACCGTCGGGCCTCTGCACGGGTTGCCGATGACGTTCAAGGTAGCCTCCCAACCAGATTGAGTCGACAAGAGTGGCGTCGACAAGACCACTTCGAGTCAACTGGTCCTACTACTTTGTGCTAATCTACCTACAGGAGTGCTTCCATGTCAAAGGATTCGACCACTGCAATGGCTACATCAACCGCTGCTTCAACAAGTCCACCGTCACCACCCCCATGATCGAGCTCGTCCAGAACGCCGGCGCCGTCATCATCGCCAAGACCAACGTCCCCCAGACCATGCTCGTTGCCGACTGCGACAACAACGTGTTCGGCCACACCCTGAACCCCATCGTCAGCCACCTGTCGTGCGGCGGCAGCAGCGGCGGCGAGGGCTCGCTGTCGGCCTTCCGCGGCACTGCCCTCGGCATGGGCACCGACGTCGGCGGATCCATCCGCGTGCCGGCGGCGTACAACGGCGTCTACGGGTACAAGCCGTCCGTGGGCGTGCTGCCCTTTATCGGCTATGCGCCGTCGGGCTACACGGGCGTCAACACTGGCATTCCGGCCGTCCTGGGCCCGCTGGCGCATTCCATCCGCGATATCGAGCTGCTCACAAAGACGGCCCGCGCGGCGGCGCCGTGGACGTTTGACCCGGCGGTGATTCCGGGGATCATGGAGCTGGCGGTGGAAGACAAGAAGCCGGTGGTGGGCGTGCTCTACAAGTCCGGGCTGACGCCGCACCCGCCCATCATCCGGGGTCTTTGCGAGGCCATTGCGAAGCTGGAAACGGCCGGCTACAAGACGGTCGACTTTACGGCGACGTGCCCCGATTTCCAGGAACTGCGCGACGTCTCGAGCCAGCTGCTGACGGCGGACGGGCTGTCGTACCAGCGGGGCGAGCTGGACAAGGCGGCCGAGCCGGCGGTGCCGTCGGTCAAGAACTTTGGCTACTGGGAGCTGCCGCGCAAGACGCCCGAGGAGATCTGGGAGTGGAACACGAAGCGGGGCGCGATCCAGAAGCAGATGCTGGACGCGTGGCACAAGGCCGGGATCGACGTGCTGCTGGCGCCGACAGCGCCGCACACGGCCATCCCGCTGGATCTGCCGACGCCGGAGCTGTACACAGTGGCCTGGAACGCAGTCGATGTGAGTCCCCGGCCCTAGAGTGCAGATTGGGATGTCCACAGGAGTGGTCTACAAAAAAAAAAACTAACAGTTTAGTACCCCGGCATCATCATCCCCGTCGGAACGGTCGACCCCAAGGTTGACGTCAAGGACGCCGAGTTCAAGCCTCTGAACAAGCTGGACGAGTCCATCCAGGCAGAGTGTAAGCTCCACGAAAGTCTTATCTCTCTGTGGTCGTTTCTAACAGTGTCGCAGACAACCCCGAGACCTTTGCGGGAGCCCCCATTTCGATCCAGCTGGTGGGCGAGAGACTCAAGGACGCGGCACTGCTCAAGTACGCCGCCGAGATAGATACAGTCTTGAATGGGAATTAGGAGGGTGGTGATTTTGATAGATATTTGCATTGTAGGGTCTAGCATGTTGGAAATACCAGTTTTGTTCCGTAAAGAGGCAAGGCAGACACAGAGAGACGAGACAAACCACTTAAGATACACTCTCAATGGGCCTCCCCTCTATCTAGGCTATCTGACTATCTTAGCGTACCCGAAAAGTACTGCCAGTGTAAACGGGGCAGACGCTAATGTACCAAGAGAATAAACGAGTAAAGACCCTCAACGACTCCAATCCCGCCGATAGCCACTTATCTTGTCGACCCCAAGGGCGTACTAGTGCCAAGGACAATCAGCCGCGGCACTCGACACATGGACAGATCTGTACACTGTTGTTGGAATTCAGCTTGAACTTTTGAATTTTCTGTTCATCTCATCCCAATTCCAATCTTAATCTTTCAAGCAACGTCAAGACCGTCCACACCATGGCCAACATCTGCCTCGTCGGCTCCGGCGGCGTGGGCACGATTGCGTCGCTGGTGTTGACAAAGGCCGGGGCCAGGGTCACGTCGGTGCTGCGGTCGACGTATGCCCACGTGTCGGAGCACGGCTGGGATGTCGAGTCTGTCGATCATGGGGAGATTAAGGGGTGGAAGCCGTACAGAGTGGTCAAGAGTGCAGAGGAGGCGGCGGAGTCGTCGTCGACGGAGTCGACGTCCGTTCCTGTTGGGGACCAGGATACTGGAATGACCCCCTCTGCGGACGTCCCTGAGGCGTCCCAGACGGCCTACGACTACGTCGTCGTCTGCACAAAACAACTCCCCAAACAAAACCCCGTCCCCCCCATGATCGCCCCCGTCGTCACCCCCGGCCACACCGCCATCGTCCTCATCCAAAACGGCATGGGCATCGAACAGGACGTCATCAAACACTGGCCCGCCAACGTCGTCGTCTCCAGCGTGTCCCACATTGGCAGCCGCGTCGAGGCCCCAAACAGGGTCATCCAGATCGGCACAGACCAGTCAAAGATGGGGCCGCACCTGCACAGTGGAGTTGACAATGAGACGTCCAAGAAAGCGGCTGCCGAATTTGTGTCATTGTACACCTCTGGCGGCGCCAAGGCCGAGCTCGTCGAGGACATCCAGCTGGCGCGGTGGGAGAAGCTGCTGTGGAACGGCACGTTCAACACGGTGTGCGCGCTGACGCGGTCCGACGTGGGCGAGATCCAGCGCAGCCGGGGGCGGGAGACGCTGCTGGTGCCGATGATGTGGGAGATTTGGAGCATTGCCAAGGCGGACGGGCACGAGCTGCCCCCCGAGACGGTCGAGTGGATGGCGTACCGGCTGCCGGACGACTGCCCGTACCGGGCGAGCATGCTGCTGGACATTGAGGCGGGGCGGCCGATGGAGATTGAGGTGATCCTGGGGAACCCGCTCAAGGAAGCGAAGCGGCTGGGCGTGGCGACGCCGCACATGGAGACGGTGTACCGGCTGCTGCAGGTTGAGCAGTGGAAGATTGACCAGGGGCGGGACAAGCTGGCGGGGGAAAAGGACAACAAGTGGACATGGAAGGGCTAGGCGTAGGTCGCAGATTTGTGGAAAGCCACGAGGTTTCATAGACATCCAAGAACTGGTATTCAACTATCTGTTCTGTCGTCTGTGCTTTGCATTCTCGACGTGCTTGACGTCTTGTTGTCCAGTTAAAGAGTTTGCCCTCCAGTGATATCATTCCCACGCTCCATTCTCCATAAACACCAAAAGACAAAAAAAAAAAATAGAGAAATCAGACAAACATGAAGCATTATAGACATGACCAAATCGTAATCCCTTATCCTGCTTTTACTCGCCGTATACATTCTGTCACCCTGAATGGGCCCTCTGCGGACGTCCTCATCGACGTCCTACGCTGGCATAAACGCATTCGGCCCGTTCCGCGCCAGCTGCATCCAGTCCCACACCTCGCCCCGGTCCCGCGCCGGCCAGATGTGGTCTGTGCAGAACGCCTTTGTCCGCTTCGCCGTCATAATCGGCCGCGCATGGCAGATCTCGTCAAACAGGTGGATGGCCGTCTCGCGGTCCTCGGGCTGCTCGAGCTCGCACGACGCCATAAAGAGGGGCCACAGCGAGAGCTTAATGTCCTCGGCAGGGCCGGAGATGTTGACGAGAATCTCGTACGCCATGCCCTGGGCCGTCGTGTCGGCCTCGGCAGACGTGCCCGGCCGGTGGAACAGCCTGTACAGGTACAGCAGGGCGGCCGACTTCCACGCCGTCGCGTGCAGGATCATGCGCCGCGACGTCTCCAGCGACAAGTTGCTGTCGCGTATTGGGCGCCACGCCACGAGCTGGTCTTTGAGGGTCTCGCTCCTCTGGGCGAGATCGGCCCTCCGACGGTGCATCTGGCCCAGGAGATCCTCGTCGGGAGACGATGTCGAGAAGTCGCCGTACATGGGAAAGCTCGTGAGGTCTGGCGATTCGGACAGGACCGGGTTGACGGTCAAGTGCGGCGACTCGAGCTCTTCCTTTTGGACGTCTTCGGCGAGGGCGGACAGCCGGCACAGGATGGGCGTCATTGTTGCCGTGAGGCCCAGCAGTCTGTCGGCGTGCGTCATGGCATAGTTGTCGAGCCAAATGGCTGGGTTGATGCGGGTCCGCTGCATGCGGGAGAGGGCCAGCAGCAGATCCTGGCGGGCGACACCTTTGGCAAAGTATCGGGCGGCAAAGTTGAGCTCGCGGCCGGAGCGGGTGTGGAACTCGAGGATGAGGGCGACGTTTTCGATGAGGGAGGAGAGGGTTTCCCCCTTGCCGTCGGATTCGGGGTCGGTGAGCTGGGTTGTTAGGGAATGACGACGATGACACGGAATGACGAACAGAGTAGGAATGCACGAGAAGGAGTGATCGAGGAAACAGAAAAACTTACTTCGGCGCCACACAATGCAAGGAGCAAGAGGAGGACGAGTTCTGGACTGCTGCCCTCCTGGTTGAGGAGGCGCATGACGCGGTGCAGGAGCCGTGTCTTTCGGTTGGACACCAGAGCGGTGCCGGCGGTGTCCTTGAGGTAGTTCTCGCCAATGGCGCAGAGGGACTCGCCGACGGCTCCGGGGCTCTGCTGCAGCAGCGATATGACGGCGCCGTTCATTTCGTTGATGAAAAAGTCGTTGCTCATGACCATCTCGCCCGGGTGTCGCATAAAGTAGATCTCGATGATGGGCTTGTCCTCGGCGAGGATCTCGTTGAGCGGGATGAAGCTGGGTCCGCGGAGCGGCGACAGGTAGCCCTGCCGGGATGCGGCGGCCTCGAGGATGGTGTGTGAGAGGACGAGCGCGGTGCGCGTCGTGGCGGCCGAGGGCGGTGACCGCTGCCGGCTGCCCGACTGGCCTCCAGAGGACTGCTGGCCGCTGCTGCCGACGACTATGCGGTGTCGCTGGCTGCTGGGGTACGGGTTTGGGTAGACATAATTCGGGCTGCTGCCGCTCGTAGTTGTCGTCGTCGTCGTCAGCGTGCCGTCCCAGAGGTCGTCTGTCGATACTGGGGGCGTGTTGGCGACGCCGGGGGGCGTCCATGCTGCGGGCGACTGGTAGTCTTCGGCGCCCCGATATTCGGAGCCGGATTCGGAGGATGACGAGTCGGTGCCTTGCAGGAGCAGTGGTGATCGGCGGCCGGCCGGGCCAACCGGGTACGGAGCAACGCGGCCACGTGGGGGCCGGGCAACAGCGGCCCGGCCAGCGGCTGGCGAGCGGGCAGCAAGACCTCCGGGGGACCTCGCCAGGCTGGAGCTGTCACCTTGCGATCTCGCGATGCCGATGCTGCTGCTGCTGCTGGCGCCGCCGACGCTGGTCACGCCCGACCTTGAGCTGCCCACAGTGCTCCCTGCTGTGGCGTATCCTCGGCATTGGCGCCGCCGACGCGCGCATGTGCCGCAAAAGGGATGGACCTCGTCACACTTGATCTTGGCCTGCTTGCAGTCGATGCAGCCCTTGCGGGAACGCGTCGCCATGGGGGGGGGGGAAGGAAAGAGGGGGGAGACGATAAAGAGCGATAAAGGAACGATTAATAAAAATGATAACTGCGACGATCAGTATCTGCTCGTATCTCGCAGGATGCAAGGCACGCACGGGGCGGCCATGGAAATGATTGGGGGTGGAGGGCAGAAGGAAGTCAGACTCCTGGGAGAGAGGGAGGCTATCGCAACGGCGCAGGATTTATGCTATCAGATCAGATTATCGGGCGCGGCGCAGAGCAGAGTTTGAGTGTCTGGTGGCGTCTCCCGCGCTGCAGAGACCGTGCCTTTTGCTTCTGGGGGAGAGGGGCAAATGGACAAATGGGCAGTGCGTTTGTTTTTAAACTGGGTCGGTCATCTGATGGCAAAGTAGCATGAACAAATAGCTTCGTGGTATGAAGCCGGGAATAGCAGCCTGGCCGTGACCGCATGGCTGGGAGTATGGGGTATGCAGCGGCCGTGGGCCAGCCAGGGCGCCCCAGTGGCCACAACTAGGACACTGCTCCGGTCGCATGCACTAGACTATTCCCGGCTGGGGCATATGCTCCGCTGCCACGGTCGAGACCGGCAGTGTGGTTGTCTGCCCGCGTGGCTGCAACGGTCGAAAAGAAACAATGGGTTGTGTTTGTACAATGTATTTTAGCAATCTTGTCTCACGTGCAGTCGAGTCTGGTCTGGTGGTGCTCCTCATCGTCGTCGTCCTCAGCGTGGCTATGAGAATTTATGAGAATTCACAGGCCCACAGCTCAGTCCACTGTAGATCCACTGCCCAGAGCATTATCCACAGGCCTGTCCACTCAGTCCACTATATCCACAGCACTATCCAGGGCGTATCCAGATAAGCCCGATCGCCGATGGTATCCACGCTGCAGTTCCGTCCGCCTTCCGGGCCAAGCCTTCCGTCTTGATAGCATACTCGTAAACTCTTACCTCGCCGCCTTTTCTGAATACCCTTTGTGCTTCTCGTTCCTCTGCGTGATAAAGTCTTTGATATTGTCTGTCACCTCCGCCCCCGGCGTCAGCCCGCTCTCCACCGGCGCCCCCAGCTGCTCCCACAGCGGAATCACCCCCGTCCACGGCGGCGCCGCCCGGTCCGGCCCGTCGGTCTCCTTGTTGCGCGGCTGTATCCCCGGCACGCCGCCCCGTGTCTTGACGCTCAGGCTGTCAATCGACACCCGCACCACGTACACCAGGCTGACCTGCAGCGACGCCACCGGGTTCACTTCCTCCCACCGGTTGGCCACAATCTTGTTGGTCACGCTGCGCATGATTGCTCTCTTGGCCGTCTTGCTCTTGACCGGCGAGCACGTGCCGTGGATCGTCGCCGAGCGGTAGTTGAACGTGTGTCCGTTCGGCGCCGACGATAGCACCAGGCCGTCGACTGGAAATGTTAGCTTATTTTTTTTTCTGTCCTCGCTTCGCTCGATTGAACTCTCTCGGAATTCGATATTCTTTCCCTCTTCTCTTTTTTCTTTCCTCGCTTCGCTCGATTTAGCTTTCTCGGAATTCAATCTTCTTTCCCTTTTCTCTTTTTTTCTTTCCTCGCTTCGCTCGCTTTACCTTTCCTCGAATTCCATTCTTCTTCTTTTTTTCTTTCCTCGCTTCGCTCGATTACTCCTCAGAGTTTCAACCGTATTTCTTTTCTTTTCTTTCTTCCTCTTTCTTTCCTCTTTCTTTCCTCGCTTCGCTCGTCCACTCTACTTACTCTTCGTAGCCGTGATGCACACCTTGACTGGCGGAATGTCCTCCTTCTTCTCGTCGTCCTCGTCCCGGCTCGCATGCTTCACCAGCTCCATCAGCTTCGTCGTAGGGTGCCCGTGCAGATACACAAATGTCCCTGGCATGTCCTCCTCCTCGGGGTCTTCCATCACCAGCGCAATCATCGGCATGCATGCCGGCTCGCCGTCCACCACGTACGACACGTGCGCAATGAAGCTGTCGTCAAAGACAGACTTGGCCGATGCAATGTCGTAGGCGCCTCGCTGGCCGTGCCGCCGCAGGAGGGCCGGCTCGGGGGCGGCCATGGTGCAGGTAGCAGCTGAACTGCAGTATTATTAAGGGCGAAGCGGGGTTGATGGTGTATTGACCACTGACGTAAAGAGCGAGTCAAAGAAAACATGGAAACAAACGAACGAAAAACAAACGAAAAACAATAAACAGTCGAAACAATAAACAGAGTCGAATAACCCCAAATCTTCTCGTGCATCGCTATCTCAGCGTCAACCAAATAATGCTGCCGCCCATTGGCTGTCTTTCGGCAACTAGATAGCATAAACTGGGGATGCATTTCTGACGCTATCACTGGCAGGTATCCTCCCGTAGCACGCTAAATCTAGCAGCTGGGCAAACGTCTCGTTGGACGTACAGTGCCCAGTTGTAAATCCAGTGCCCAGTTGTAAACCCACAGATTGCGATCCAAACTGATCGTCTATTTTTGTACTGCTGTGGCAATCAACAAAGCAAAACGATCAGACCAGCCCGCGGTCAAGCTTTGTGGCTTTCCGCTACCCGAGTCGACTGGAAACCGGCTGGAACTGCTGCATGTCTGATTTTGGAATGCCGTTCTTAAAAGACCTTGTCGCTCGGTGTAAGTCTCAAGAATGGTATCAAAGAGCGTTTCTCGTAGCCTCTACTTTCGTCAGCTTTGCTGTCTTTTGGTCTTTAGTTTTTGCTATATTGTATTCTTCTCTTTTATTTTTCACGTTTCTTCTCTAATTGACCCCAGAATAAAGAACCATGTCTGAATCTACATCTAATATGATAATCCCATTTCAGAATCATACAGAGCCTCGGCTTGCCTCGACCCATGCTTCTTCCACCTCGTCATGGTACCTGACAAGGGGTATCCCACTCTGTCAGTGTCTTTCTGGGGTTCCCACGGGGTCAATCTCAGCCGATCTGACCTGATCGTCCCATCAGATCTCTCTTGTTCCTCCATCTGGTCAAGCTTTCTTTTTTTGGCAACTTCTTATGTCTTGGCAACCCTATTCAGCCCGACAGGGCAGAGGACTAGAAAAGAAAACGAGTGTTTTTTTTTACACTGGCTTTGTATATTTTGATGTCATTGTCCCTCGAGATATTAGCCCCTCGAATTCTACAATTATTGATCTGCAGATTAGGACATCTTGGTCTGCAAAGGACTTTGTCGACTCTCCAAATCTTCGCCGGCGGCGTCCAACGGAAATCGATAACAGATAGCCGGGCGGCTCTCTCCTCCGATCAATTCCACTCCGTCTCTCTCAATTTCAGTGCCCGTCCCATGCAATTTTTCACGACTCTGTCACTATGCGGACTCCCAGCATCTTGGCACTACAAAGACGGGGGTGTCCTTTTTGCTGTAGTGCGGATACACGATAACACTCACCCGACACTAACCCGACGGGCAAAAGTCCGAATACGTAACAGGAAGCTGGGCAACGGGCCAGGCGGGACCCTCCTCCGTCAACGGGCCTCCAAAGTTTCTGATCACCGGGAACCCCCTCTTTGATTGGCATTCCTCTCCAGTCGGATACCAATGTCTTTAAAAGGCGTGTGAGGGTGCCCTGTCCTGACTTGGCGGCCAAGTGCCGGTCTAGGAGAACCTCTGGGTCCATTTACCAAGCCCGAGCGAAGCGAAGCGAGGACCATGTTAGTGCGGAGAACCGGACCGGGGTTTGGCTTGTGTCATTTTTCCTTATTTGTGAAAAAGACAAACTCTCTTACCGCTAAAATCGTCATGACAATTTTTTTCCTTCTTTCCCTGTTCCGTGCTTCACCATCATTTTTGCCCCATCTTTATTCCTGCATGGCACCCTTGACTCGACCTCATCTGTCCGTATCTCGATCTGACATGGGTGCTGCCGATAAAAACTGTAAAAAAAATTGAATTGGGGACGGACCATAATGACTGGAAGCGACAAGGAGCGGGAGACCATGACTGGAAGCGACAAAACGGCCGGGTGGGCTGCACACGAAAAGGAAACCGCCGTCACCGTCCAAGCGACGTCCAATATGCCGCCGACGACTTTACAAACAACCGGCCAGCCGGGACCAGACCCGGAGCCGGAGCCTGATCGAGACTCGGGCCCGGAGGACGACTCCGAAAACACGGGCCCGTTGACGACGTCGCCGCCGCCGCCGCCGCCGGAAGAAGGCCGCACCAAGCTCCAGACAACGCTCATCATCATATCCCTCTGCTCCGCCATGTTCCTCGCCGCCCTCGACGTCACCATTGTCACCGTCGCCATCCCCACCATCTCGGAGCAGTTTCACAGCACCGTCGGGTACACGTGGATCGGCTCGTCGTACCTGCTGGCCAATGCCGCCACGGCGCCGTCGTGGGGCAAGATCTCGGACATTTGGGGCCGCAAGCAGCTGCTCCTCGTGGCCGTCGCCGTCTTCTGGATCGGCTCTCTGCTGTGCGCCGTGAGCGTCAACATGTCCATGCTGATTGCCGCCCGCGCCATCCAGGGCATCGGCAGCGGCGGCATCATCATTCTGGTCAATGTCTGCATCAGTGATTTGTTTTCGATGCGGAAGAGGGGTAAGATATCTGGTAGAGACAATGTTTCTCAGTAAACTGACACTTTTTTTTTTTCCAGGCCAGTATTTCGGTCTCATGGGCCTCGTCTGGGCCATTGCCGGCGGCCTGGGCCCTATTATTGGCGGCGTCTTTACGGAAAAAGTAACGTGGCGGTGGTGCTTCTACCTGAACCTGCCCATCTCCGGCGCGGGCTTCTTGCTGCTGGTGTTTGTCCTCAAGCTGCACAACCCGAGGACGGGCATGCGCGAGGGGCTGGCGGCGGTGGACTGGTTCGGCAGTCTCACGATCGTGGGCGGCACGCTCATGGTCCTGCTGGGGCTCACGTTTGGCAACGTCGTGTACCCGTGGAAGTCGGCGGCGGTGATCTGCCTCGTCGTCTTTGGCGCCGTGACCATTGGCATCTTTGGCGTCATCGAGGCCCGCTTCGCCGAGTTCCCCGTGATCCCGCTCCGCCTCTTCCAGAAGCGCGTCGCCGTGGCGTCGTTTGCCTGCTGCTTCTTCCACGGCCTCGTGTTCATCTCGGGGAGCTACTACCTGCCGCTCTACTTCCAGGCCGTCCTCGGCGCCTCGCCGCTGCTCTCGGGCGTCTACGTGCTGCCCTTCTCCATCCCCATCTCGGCGTCCAGCGCGCTCGCCGGCATCCTCACGCGCAAGACGGGCAAGTACGTCACGCTCATCCGCATCGGCGCCGTGCTCATGGTCGTCGGCTTCGCCCTCTTTACCAACCTTGGCCACCGGGCCAACTGGCCCAAGATTGTCCTGTACCAGATGATCGCCTCGTTTGGCATCGGCCTCAACTTCCAGCTGCCGCTCATCGCGCTCCAGACCACGGTGCAGCAGCGCGACATCGCCTCGGCCACGGCCACGTTTGGCTTCATCCGCCAGCTGGCCACGTCCGTGTCGGTCGTCGTCGGCGGCGTCGTGTTCCAGAACGGCATGCAGAAGCAGTACGGCACGCTGGTGGCCCAGATCGGCCGGGACGCGGCCGACCTGCTGTCGGGCAGCAATGCCGCGGCCAGCGTGTACACGGTCGACAAGCTGGAGCCCGCCAAGCTGGCCGTCGCCCGCGTGGCCTACTGGACCAGCCTGCGGACCATGTACATTATCTTTGCCAGCTTTGCCGGCGTCGGCGTGCTCGTGGCGGCCTTTATCACGGAGAACACGCTCAGCAAGGAGCACGTCGAGCACAAGACGGGGCTGGCCGGGATGAAGAACCAGGAAAAGCAAGCCCCCACGGGGCCAGGGACGGGAGGCGACATGGAGAGGCAGTCGTAAATAGGTAAAAATATAATGTACAAATTAATGTTGACCTTTTCAGAGAAAACTGGGTATGATCCGAGACTCGTTCCTTCCCAAATGGGAAGTCATGGGTAGTTCCTTCTGCTTGTGTTAGTCTTCGGATGGAACACGGAATGATGACATAAAAGTGCAGAGTCTATTGTCTCTATCTTTAACGTCTCTTTGTCTCGACCCTCTTTGTCTCCCGACGTCTCCTTTTGTCTGTCCTCTAACTTTCCCATACTACGTCTTTGCGGCGTTTTCAACCACAACGTTCTCCACGTTTCCACTGCGGACGCTGTGGATGCTCCTGTCGCTAATGTCGTCGACCAAGGCAGTTTCGGCAGGCGATGGGGAAGGTTGTTTCCGTTGTCTAACAGTCAGTACGAGTGAGGGAGAAGCGAGAAAAGAAAACGAGCGAAGCGAGGACAAAAAAGGAGAGAAATAAACAAGGGTAAGATAAGGAAAGGATCGAGCGAGCAAGGACAAAAAAGCGAGTGAGGACAAAAAAGCGAGCGAGGACAAAAAAGCGAGCGAGGACAAAAAACGTACTGGTATCCTTGCTACCATTGCAGAATGCCACACCCAATGGCGCCGACGCCGCCAAACAGAATGAGAATCTGGTAGCCGTGCTTGTAGTGAGGGGCGTCCTGCGTCGGAAAGAGGACCACTGTGCCCTGGGGGTCAGCCCTTTAGTGCTCTCGCTTCTTTTGGCCATTGGCGTTGCTTACGTGGAATGAAGATCTGGAGAATGTATGTAAAGATGTTTCCAGTAGCCACCAGCAGCTGTCTCAGGTTCGGGTCGCGTCCGTTGAGCTCGTTTCCCCAGGCCTGCAAGTGTTAGAACGCAACAATAATCGGAGCATGGGACATTGGGGGCCAGTCGCCAGGGACGAGGGACTTGCAATAATAATCGGCTGGACGGCCGAGTTCACATACGCCAGATAGTTGGCCGCCATGATCGCCTGGAAGGGAATGTACCACGCCGACAGCATCGAGTTCGACACGAGCGTGATCGTAATCAGAACCACCAGCAGCAGCAGCCGCTGGCCCGTCCGGTCGGACAGGTTGCCAAATACAAACGCCGCCACAATGCTCACGGCATTGCCTGCCGTCGGCAGCACGTTCGTCTGCTGCACCGAGTGGCCCGTCGCCTTGAGCCAGAGGTTGAAGTAGTTGGTGCCCGTCCCGGCCATGGCGGCAAACCTACAGTCCCAGTTAGTGTTTTTCTGTCCTCACTTGGCTCGTTTTTTTCCCTTCTTTTTCTTTCCTTTCTTTCTTTTCCTCGCTTCGCTCGTTTTCTTTTCTTTCTTTTCCTCGCTTCGCTCATTTTCCTTTCTTTCTTTTCCTCTCTTCGCTCGTTTTCTCCTTTGATTGTTTCTCTTCTCTCTTCCTCGTTCTCTACTCACGTGTATGGAAGAATAAATGCCCACAGCTGCCAGTGGGAATACACATTCCAAACGACTTTCAACGTCAACTTGCGAGGCGCTGCTCTGCCGAGCTTCTCGATCCTCTGGACACCATATTTCCTCTCCTGGTTCTGTTAGAAACAAACGGACAAAAAGTCTTTACAAAAACACTCACATCTTTGGTCCAGTAAAAGGCCTTGGTCGTGTGAGGAAGGTCCGGAATGGCAAAGAATCCCCAAATGGCAATCGGAATGGAAATGATTCCTGTTGTTTAGCGACGACAAGGAAAGAGAAGAACCTCTCATCCAATACTTACCATCCATGATAAACAGCCAGCGCCAGCCAGCAAGACCGTGGACTGTCATGTTAGTAAAAAGACAGAGTTGGTAACCGCCTGGTACACCTAGGACTCACCCCCGTTCATCTTTGAGTACAGCCCGGCCTGCATATAGCCGCTGAACATGGCGGCAATCGCACTGGACTGCTCAAACAGGGCCGTCCTCTTTGTCATTTCCTTCGGGCCGTACCAGCCGCCAATGAGTGCTGCATACCCGGGGAACGAGCACGCCTCCAAGAGACCGACAAAGAAGCGAAGTACGTAGAGCTAGAGAAAATGTCAGCTAAAAGTGTGGAAAGCCACCAAGATACAGTCATCAATACAATGGCGGTAAAGTCACAGAACTCGCCTGCTTAATGTTCTTCACTCCGGCCATGCCCATGACCAGGATGGACCACGTCAGCTCGCAAAACGGAATCCATAGCGACGGCCGAATGTAGCGCAGCTGGATCATCTGCGACGGGACCGTTCCGATAATGATGCCAATGGAAAAGTAGGTCACCAGCCAGTTTCGTTCGTTTCCGTACAGGTTGAGCTGGCCGTTAGTGGCTGAATGCGACAGAGTTGGCAACTGGTTCTACCTACATCTTCCTTCATTCCGCTCACGTAGGCGTTGCTGTAGTTTTGCTGGTCCAGGTACTTTATAAAGTATCCCAGCATGATGTATGAGCTGTCTGTCAGTGGCGGTTCTTTTAATTCCCCTGCTTCACTTACAAGAGAAAAAGGTCCAGCTTCTGGACATATCGTCTGTTGCGCCTGTCGCCCTCGGCCGAATCCCAGACCAGACCAACCAGCCATCGCCACCAGACGCGCCTTGGAGGTGCAGACTGAGAAACTTCGACCACAGAGCCTGGTGCAGCGGTTGTCGGCTCTCCATGAGATGCCCCAGACGGGCCCTGAGCAGCCATTTTGGAGTATCGTCAAAAATGAGTTTTTAACGATTACACGTATGCAAAGTCCATGGTTTCTATCAGTCTCTCGCTCTTTTAAATTTTTTTGACATTTCGCCCCAGAACCCTGGTATACAAAATTGTATTCGCCATTTACACATGTGCTGGCGAATCGGTGTCCACCGCTGACAACACCTCATTGTTAACACGACTGGTGACGATGCGGGCACTGGCCCGACCACAGCAGCATCGAGAGGGAGCATCCAAGGCAGGGAGCATCCAGACCAGTCTACTGTGATCTATCCTAGCTCCAATGCCGAGAAACAATGCCCGGGTGGATGTCTGCACAAAGGGCAGGGCCGGATCACTGCATCGTCTACGACATCGGCTACTTGCCTCCTCCTACGTGTATTTTCTAATTGTGTCTTCCTTCCACCCCACACGTCTGCACGGGCATTTCCAATTTGCCGGCCATCGCGTCACGGCTTGGTTGTTCTTCGACTTGCCGTCCCTATCGCCATCACGCAAGGCTGTCGTCACTTTTGCAGCCGAGCTCGTCACCGACACTCGAGTCGGACAAGATGTCCGACAATGGGAATTGTAAGAAAGGTTGAGCAAAAGTCGAGGTAAAAGACTGTTGATAGAATTGTTTAACTTTTAGGATTATCCAACTTTCAATTTATTCAAATTTTCAGAATCATTTATTCTTCAATCAACATTGGCTTCCACCTAAAATGTCAACCACTGTCACCCAGACCATCTCCAAGACGGAGACTGTCCCCAAGACTGCCCCCAAGACTGCCCCCAAGACTGCCCCCAAGGTCGAGAGTCCCGCCGAGACATCTGTCGACTACGACAAGGAAGAGGTGAGTCTAAAGAGCCACCCCCTGACAAGACAGCTCTCCCAGTCCCTGACCGGCAGTATAAATAAATATTCTGCATACCTTGCGCATTACACGCTCGGCAAGCAGCCCCCCCTTGAAGAGTTTGCCCATCACGATGTCGGCCTCCGCGCGGACCCGGCAAAGCGGGCCCTCCTCGCGGCCCCCGGCGTCACGGCGACGCAGATCACGCCCGCCATCGGGACGGACCTGCGCGGCGTGCAGCTGAGCGCGCTGACGGCCCAGCAGCTGGACGAGCTGGCGCTGTTGGCGGCGGAGCGGGGCGTGGTGGTGTTCCGCGGCCAAGACTTTGCCGACATTGGCCCGGAGCGGCAGGTGGCGTACGGCCGGCACTTTGGGCGGCTGCACGTGCACCAGATGGGGGGCCACGTTAAGAGCCACCCGGAGCTGCTGCCGGTGTACAGGGATTTTGTGTAGGTGAAGACGTGTGGGTTGAATGATTGTCGCATGGCAGGCGACTGACATTTCCAGGGCGGGCGCTGTGGACAATGAGATCAAGAACAACATTAGCAGCATCAAGTGGCACTCTGACATGAGTTATGAAATGTGAGTGAGAAAACGAGCGAAGCGAGGAAGAAAAGAAAAGAAGAAAAGAAGAAAAGAATTGTTCTGGAGAAGTGGCTTCTCGTTATACTCCATCGAGCGAAGCGAGGAAAAGAAAAGAGAAAAGAAAAGAGAAAAGAAAAGAAAAAAAACTAACTGGGTGTGCAGCAACGGAATGGGCACGACGACGTTCCTGGCGCTGGACACGCCTCCCTCGGGCGGCGACACGCTGTACCTGTCGACGACGGCGGCGTACAATGCCCTCTCGCCGGGCTACCGCGAGTTCTTGCACGGCAAGTCGGCGACGCACTCGGGCTTCTCGCAGGCGGCCGTGCACAGCCACCGGGACCGGTACATCCGCGAGCCCATCGAGACGGTGCACCCGGTTGTGCGGACTCACCCTGTAAGTTGTCCCCTTTTTTTCTCTCTCTCTCTCTCTCTCTCTCTCTCTCTTTTTTATTTTTATTTTTTTTTTTTTTCCTCGCTTCGCTCGATTGGTCTTGTTCTTCAGTTTTACTTTATTATTCGTTCTTTTTTATTTCCCTTTGCTCGATGCTCTTTCTTTTATTCCCTTGGCTCGATTCTCTTTCTTTTATTCCCTTTGATAGATTCTCTTTTCTTTCAGCCCCTTTGCCCATTCTCCTTCTCACCCTCTCAGGTCACCGGCACAAAGTCGCTCTACGTCAACCGCCTCTACACTCGCAAGATTGTCGGCTTCAAAGAAGAAGAAAGTGGTGAGTCGTGTCTGCGTATCCATACATAATTCCCTTGCATTCTCTCACACTGTAAAAGACTCCGTCCTAAACTTCCTCTACAACCACATCGAGCACGGCCAGGACTGGCACATCCGCGTCCACTGGGAACCGGGCACCGTCGTCGTCTACGACAACCGCAACACGCAGCAGTACGTGGATCTCGGGCAGCAACCTCTCCTCCAGCGCACGCTAACAGTCCAAACAGCTCTGCTCTTCGCGACTTCAATGTCCAGGAGGGCGTCACGCGACGACACATGCTGCGCATCACGCCGCAAGGAGAGCGGCCGTACTTTGAAGAGTAAACCAGACATGGGCTCGAATCTATTCAAATTGAAATGGAATGAAAACAGAACAAAAACCACTTTATGGGTGTACCTGCCTCGCCCGCCTGAGACATGCACCCTTGCTTAGCAACATCTGGACCCCCTCGGCGAAGCCATATTCAATGGCCATGTACAATGCGCTTCGACCCGTCGTGTCGTGTTGGCTCATCACCTGCACAAAAACCTCTTGGTCATGCCAGTCTTCAAGATACTCCAGGACCGCCACTAAAATCTCGCAATTCCCGTAGATGACAGCGTAATGCAAGGCTGTGCGCTGCTTTTTTCTATCCACAACCAAATAACCTGCAGTACAGTCTAACAACGCTTTTACCGTACTACAATGACCCCCGACAATGGCAAATGCCAGTGGGTTTAGGTCAGTGGCATCATCAAATGGGAGATCGTCCTCGTCCTCGTCTTCGGCTTCCTCGCACTGCACACACTTGTTCTCGCAATGGAATATGAGCATACCGACAATGTCGGTGTATCCTTTATGAGCCGCCAGGTGAAGTGGTGGAAGAAGCGTGTGTGAAATAGCCCTGTCGGCTGCAATGTCTGCAGCGTCTGCTGTTTGGTGTGCAGGCCCTGGCGTGCTTATTGTTGGCCATCCTGGAGTGGGGGCAGCCGGTAGGGCAGATGTAGCTGGTAAGCTTGGTGCTGTGGCCTCTGTAGATTCTGCCGTGCATCCGGCGTCTTTCTCTGCAGAATTGTTATTGCTTCCTCCGTACATGATGGTGAGAAGCTCGTCCAGAGACCGTGGACCCCCTGAAAGGCTCTTTTCCAGGTCGAGCAGCAGCCGCTGGAGAAGCATAAACTCGGCGATTCTGGACTCGGGGAGGGTCTGCGGCGTCATGCCAAACGGGCATCTCGGTGTGATTGTGGGCGAAGTCAACTGATAGGTGGCTGTAGCTGTTGACTGGGGAGGCGAGGCGGTCTGTGCTGTTTGCCCTTGTGGAGCCGTTTTCTGTGCCATTCCCTGTTCTCTCCTTTCTATCGAGTGTTAGGCCATAAGATGACAAGTCGCCTGGTCATTTCGACTTACTCTGCCTGAACCGACGCTGGGCTTCACGGTTTCTCGCCCGCCTGTCGTCGAGCACTTGTTGCACAGTTTCAAACTCCATGAGCAGGAAGAGGTAGGGGAAGAAACCTGAGAAACCTGAGAAACTGACGGCAGCGGCAAACATGGGGGTGCCCAGAATAAGTACCTGGTCATAGAAAGGCAGGATGCCTCATACGAAGGCAGGAGCAACCCAAGAATTTGTGGGGCTCGTCACTCAGCCTTGCTCCTGCGTGGTCATATTACCCGTATGCAGCCATCATATAGTAAAACATAAAATGGCAGCCACGACTGTCATCTTATTTCAAAAATAAATAGCAATATTACCTCCACGGCCAGTCATATTACCCATGTGGGTCATCAGTCAGAGCCCGGAGCCGGAAATCGCCCCGAGGCTGCGCACCCAACCGGAGACCGGACGCAAATAGACACTTGATAACTCTGGACAATGAGGATTTCAGACAATAAAGGTAAACTTTGGTACAGAAAGAAAAAAGTCCTGAAACTAGTTGTATTCCCACCAGTAATGGCCTATTACACCTCTCACACTCAAAACGGGTAATTAATCCAGCCTGTGCAAACAAGAGCGCGCACAACGAACCGGGCGAGGAGAGACCCAAGGCCGAGTCGTAGAAATGAATTACAAATGCGCCATGGACAGAAAAAAAAGGATAAATAGTGGTCAGATGGCTTGACCTGCCAAGCAATATCTCAAAGCCAACAGACTTAAACAGATGCTAGACAGCCCCAAACAGCAAAACATACCTTGACTTGAACAGTTTTTCTTTTTTCTCTCTATTTTCCCATCATGAAGTCAGTCCTGATCACGGGCTGTTCCGACGGCGGCCTTGGGTGTGCCCTGGCGCTGGCGTTCCATGCCGCCGGCCTCAGGGTGTACGCCACGGC
The DNA here is from genome assembly GCA_002778245.1 of Raffaelea albimanens. Taxonomy (NCBI): domain Eukaryota; kingdom Fungi; phylum Ascomycota; class Sordariomycetes; order Ophiostomatales; family Ophiostomataceae; genus Raffaelea; species Raffaelea albimanens. The sequence goes on from PCDJ01000001.1 coordinate 479,957, forward strand.
GCGGGACCCGGAGCGGATGCGCGTGTGCAGACAGGCGGGCATCCAGATTTTGGAGCTGGACGTCTTGTCGGACGAGTCGATCAGAGGCGCAGTGGCGTCGCTTTCCGAGCTCGACATTCTGGTGAACAATGCCGGGGCAGAGTACCTGGCGCCGCTGGCGGACGTGGACATTGGCGACGCGCGGCGGCTGTTTGACCTGAATGTGTGGAGCTACCTGGCCGTGGCGCAAGCGTTTCTGCCGCTGCTGCAAAAGTCGCGCGGGCTTGTGGTGAACCAGTCGTCAGTGGGCTCTGTGCTGGCGCTTCCCTTTCAGGGGGTGTACACGGCGAGCAAGGCGGCGGCGGGGATGCTGAGCGAGACGCTGCGGCTGGAGCTGGGGGCGTTTGGGATCCGGGTGGTGGACCTGAAGACGGGGGTGGTTCGGTCGAATCTGATCAAGAACCAAAAAGAGGTGAGCCAGGAAGACGAGCGAAGCGAGTCGAGTCAAGTATGACGAGCGAAGCGAGGAAAAGAAAGGGAAAGAGGAGTGAGAAAAAAGACGAATTCTCGACGAGACGAATCGAGCGAAGCGAGGAAAAAAAAGAGAAAAAGAGAAAGAGTGGGAAAGAAGACGAATTCTCGACGAGACGAATCGAGCGAAGCGAGGAAAAGAGAAGAAAAGGAAAGAGGAGTGAGAAAAAAGACGAATTCTCGACGAACGAATCGAGCGAAGCGAGGAAAAGAGAAGAGAAAAAGAGAAAGAGTGAGAAAGAAGACGAACTTTCGACGAAACGAATCGAGCGAAGCGAGAAAAAAAAAAGAGAAAAGAAAAAAAAACTGACAATTGTCCTTCAGAGAAAGTCCCCAACGATCCCGGACACGTCCATTTATGCCCCGGCCAAAGCCGAGGTGGAGTCTGTTCTGCGGCAGGACACGTTTGCGGACGTGGGCATGGCAGCGGACGTGTGGGCGAGAGGCGTGGTGTCTGACCTTTTGCAGAAGAGCCCTCCGCCGGTGATTTGGCGCGGCGACCAAGCCTTCTTGACGCGGTTGATTAGCGTGTTTCCCTACGGGACATTTGACAATATGATCAAGAAGGCGACCGGCATGCTGGGCGTGGAGGCGGTGATTCGAGAGGAAAAGGCTGTCTAGGGAAGGACGAGGAGTTGACGACGTCGAGGAGAGGGCAAGAATTAAAGTTGGGCGTCGAGGAAGAAGCTGGACGTCAACGGAGACAATGTCAAGACATATATTGATCTTTTTTTTACTAGCTTTTCGTCCCTTCTTCTTTTACTCTTTATTACATTCTGCAATGAGACCACCGCATTTTGTTCAGTCTTGTTCATTCGTATTGTCATCAACTCTAATTATACATTTTTTGCCTTCCGTTGCCATCCTTTTTTTTTTTTTTTTTTTTTTTCCTTTCAATACCATCATCATCTGCCGACCTATGATCTACTCGTTCGGCCCGGCAATCAGAATCTTGATCACCTGCCCCTGCTTCACTTTCTGGAACGCCGTCTCCGCCTGCTCAAACTTGACCGTCTCCGTAATCAGCTTCTTCACATCCACCTTGCCAGACTCCACCAGCTGGATCGCCAGCTTGTAGTCGCCAGGCCCGTACCGGAAACTGCCCCGGACCGTCACCTCCTTGGCACACAGCGCCATAATCGGAAAGTTAATGTCCGCCTTGCCCATGCCGCCCTGCACGTACGTGCCGCCCTCCCGCACCGTGTGCAGGCTCGCCTGGATGCTCGGCTCCGCGCCGGACGCGTCAATCACCACGTCCGCGCCCGCTCCCAGGCCGGCCGCCTTGATAATGTTGGCCGCATTCTCCTCGGGCGACACCCGCTGACTCTGGTACGTGTGCGTCGCGGCAAACTCCTTGGCAAACGCCAGCTTGGACGGCACAATGTCGACCGACACCACCGTGGCCGCGCCAAACGCCTTGGCGACGGCGCAGCACAGCAGCCCCACGGGGCCCGCGCCCATGACGACGACGGTCTGGCCCGGCTGGACGCGGGCCTGCTTGCCGACAATGTGGACGGCGACGGCGAGGGGCTCGATGAGGGCTCCCTCCTGCAGGGACACCTTGGGGGGCAGCTTGTAGCAAAAGTCGGCAGGGGCGGTCCAGAACCCGGTCAGGGTGCCGTCGATGGGCGGCGTGGCGGCGAAGCGCATTTCCGGGCAGAGGTTGTAGTGGCCGGCGGTGCACTGTTCGCAGTGGCGGCAGGGGTAGCCCGGCTCGAGGGCGACCTGGTCGCCGACCTGGAGGGAGGAGACCTTGGCGCCTACGCTGACGACGGTGCCGGCGGACTCGTGGCCGAGGACCATGGGGTCCTTGACAATGTACTTGCCGATGCCGCCATGGACCCAGTAGTGGACGTCTGAGCCGCAGATGCCGGTGTAGTTGACGGCGACGAGGACGTCCTGCGGGGACTGGATGGAGGGGACGGGCCGCTGTTCGAACCCGACCTCGTCTTGTTTTTTGAGGACAAAGGAGAGGTTCTACAACGGGCAAAAGAGTGAGCAAACCGAAACGAGCGAAGCGAGGAGAGAAAAGCCCCAAATACTCAATCGAGCGAAGCGAGGACAGAAAAGCCCCAAATACTCAATCGAGCGAAGCGAGGACCAAAAAAAAAGAACATGCTTACAGATTTGCCGGCAGTTGGTGAAGCCATTGTGAAGTTGGTTTTGAATTAGAGGTCAAAAAGTTGAAGGATTGAAGGATCCAAGCTTGACAGAGACGTTTGGACTGCAGGGATGTTGTCGAGGGAATGACGTTGAGTCGAGAGATAAGACCCGGGGTATGGTTGCGGAGAGATGATTTGGGGAAGAGGGGAAGAAGACGGGGGGGTGAGGAGAGGTGAGATTGAAAAAGTATAGAAAGGGATATTAAGACGCGACAGGAAACAATGCAAGATGCCGAGAGGGGGTCGAGAGAAAAGAGCGAAACTTGAGGTTAAGGGTCGAGAAAGAGTGAGAATGTAAGGGTCAAAGGTCAAAGGTCGTCAAAAAGCTGTCAGGGCAGGTGACACGAAAACCGGTGACGGACGGCGACTGCGTCCGCAGAAAGGGTGACCGCGAGGAATTTCTATATACGGGTATGCCGACCGCTCCTGTGCCCGTTCCTAGCTTCGCATCCACATCCCACATTCAGGAAGGAGCGGAGTTCACGATGCTGTGGGCGTGTAGCCTGTTGGGACGCCACTGGTTCGCAGGAGCTCTGTGACCCTGGCCACTCGACCAGTGGATCTCTCCTTGCCAGATCTTCGGCAGAACCACTTTAATTCCCAGCCATTGTCTGTCGCATTTAACCATTTTACCCGGAGCCAATCAAACAACACCAAGAGGGGAAGCTCTCAACGGCAGAGACAAAAAGTGTGTGATAAGTAGACGAGGCCGGGACTCGTGGGAGAAGAAGAAACAAAACACATTATTGTTTTTTTTTGGAAAGTCTAGATTCACATTCTCGTGTCTGCTTGTTTGGTCCATTATTTATCCAATTCTGGTCTGATTGTTCTGGTCTTATTTCGTGTCCGTTTATTACCCATGACTATTGGACAACGTCAACGTCAACGTCAACGCCAACGCCAACGCCAACGCCAACGCCAACCTGCTCGACAGCCTATCGGCCTATTCCTGTGACCGTCTGTCGACCCTTCTTTGACAACCGGCCGACCTATACGACCAGCCTATTTCATCCCCAGATACCGTGTCCGGAACTTTGTCCCTGCTGTCGCCCCCTTCACGCCAATGCGCACCACCTCGCCAGGCACCAGATCGACCAGGTTGTCGTCAAACTGCACGGCGTCCGCCACGGCATCGTCGTCGTCGTCCACCTCGAGAGCGACACCCTTGACCGGCACGTCGGAACTGACCTCGACAGCGTCACCAGATGCTGACAGCTTCGCCACAAGCTTCTTTGGCTCGGCGAAATGCAGATACTTGAGCGGCTCCGGCCAGTTGACGTACCGCGCGAGCGGCTTGTCGTCGCCACTCTTCACCACGTACGCAGCCACGACAGTCCGTGCCTCGTCGCCGGCTTTCTCGACGGGCACGTCCAGAGTGGCAATCTCGGTCGACTGGTTGGCAGGAAGTGTAAGGCCAGTGGCAACACGCTTTGAGTACGTCTCCCGGCCCGTCTCCACGTCAAACGCTTTGACCAGGCAATCAATCCCGTCGACGCTCTTTTCTGCGTCTAGATTCGATCCCCAAATCTCAATCTGAGTGCGCCGCTCAATGTCGACCCGCGTGTACCGGTTCGCCGGGTGCTCGTGCACACGCCGCGTCATGCCCACGCTCAGAGGCGCCATTTCGCGCTTGACGGTAAAGTACGCCAGCTTCGGTCGGAGGTAAAAGTCGCAAATGCTCCAGCTCGTCACTGGCCAGCAGTCGTTGATCTGCCACACCAGCGCGCCGCCGCAGTACTCCCGACCAGGGCCCTTCCACTGCCGCTTCCACAGCCGGTACGCCGACGCCAGACACTCGGCCTGCATGAGCTGCGTCGCATACACAAACTGTTCAAGCGGGTCAGGGGCATATCTAAAATTCTCGACGAGATACAATGCGATTCTCCGCTCGTGTCCGTCTGCCTTGTTGTGGAAATCGACAGTGTCGCTCTGCGCAAACCGGTCCGGATCGTTCTTCCCTTGAGGCAGGAAAGCATCAATCGTCCGGACGCTCGGGAAGGCTTCCATGCCAAACTCAGACACGAACCGGCCCACCAGCTTGTCAAAGTTCTGGTACTTTTCCTGCGTTCCATGCCAGACGTTCCACTGGTGGATGTCGCCCACCGTGGCATCGTGCGTGTCCACGCCGCCACCCCACGGGCTGCCGTAGTGGTAGGCCACGTCTGGAATCAGCGCCGAGCACACGTCGGCCAGAATCTTTTCATAAATGTAGCGCGCCGGGAAATCCGTCTCAAGCCAGCTCTCCGCGTCCTTGTTGGCATAGTCGTAGGTCAGATTCTCGCTCTCCTGGTACTGGTAGTCTTCATTGTTGCCGGCCCAGATGACAATGCTCGGGTGGTGCCGCATAATGCGCACATTCGCCTCGGCCTCGCGCCGGATCGAGTCGCGTAGCGCCGGCCACGTCGGGTAGTTGCCACAACCAAACATGAAGTCCTGCCACACCAGAATACCCAGCTCGTCGCAGGCGTCGTAGAATGCCGCGTCTTCGTAAATGCCGCCGCCCCATACCCGGATCACGAACTGGTTGCCATCGGCCACGAGCTTGACCCAGTCATGATACCGTTGCGGGCTGATGCGCGGCAGGAAGTTGTCGGCTGGAATCCAGTCGCTGCCACCGCAGAACACGGGGATATTGTTGATCTCGAAAAAGAAGCTTGTGCCAGGTTGGTCTTTGACTGGCCGCTGGACAAGCTCTGCCCGGCGAAGGCCAATCTTCTTTTCCGCCGTGTCTAGCTGCTGCTCTTGTTGCAAAAGCGTTGCACGAACAGTATACAGAGGCTGTGCGCCGTATCTCACCGGGTACCACAGGGCCGGGCTGTTGATGTGGAACGTGGCCGAGGACAGGCCAGTCGCCTCGTCCACAGGCACAACCTCGGACGCCACAGTCGCATTGTTGAGGAATACGTCAAACTGCACGCTCTGGCCAGTCTTGATGGCATCTGTCTCTGTCTCAATCTCGGCATGGGTCACGACCGTGGCCGACTTGAGCGACTTGTCAACGGTTGTTTCAAAGTGCAGGTCGGCAATGCGGGCGTCGTAGACTTCTAGCCAGATTGGCCGCCATGGGCCGCAGGTCATGAGCGTCGGGCCCCAGTCCCAGCCCCAGTGGTACTGTGCCTTGCGGACCGCCAGACGCGAGTTGTCGCCATTCCAGCAGCCCCATTTATGGTCTGGGTACTGCTCCACGAGCTTCCAGCCGCGGAGGTAGGCACTGTCAAATGTGATCTCCAGAGTGTTTGTCTCGCCTGCGGGGGCGAGCGTGGCCGTGACGTCGACGCGGGCAGGCAAGAACATGTTGTCGCTCTCGAGGATGGTCTGGCCGTTGAGGACGACAGTGGCAAAAGTGTCGAGGCCATCAAATGCTAGGACGCTGTGGCCCTTCTTGTCTGGAGAAGCAAACGTCGTCTTGTATACCCATTGGCGCTCGCCGATCCATTGCACGTCGAGCTCGTTCTTGCCAATGAAGGGGTCAGAGATGCGCTTGTGGGCGAGCAAATCGAGGTGGACATTGGTCGGGAACTGGGCAACAGAAAGCCAATGGCTGTCGTCCTGGTCGGCCTGCTTGAAGGTCCAGCCCTGATTGACAGGGATGACCACACGGGAGGCCATGTCTGTGTAGAGAGGTGGCGGGTAAGAAAGAGGTAGAAATGGCACAGGTAGATGTCAATCGAGCGAAACGAAGAAAGAGGTAGAAATGGCACAGGTAGCTGCCAATCGAGCGAGGCGAGGAGAAAAGAGATGGGAGTGGTACAGGGGAATGGCAAGCGAGCGAAGCGAGGAGAACAGAGATGGAAGTGGTACAGGGGAATGGCAAGCGAGCGAAGCGAGGAAGAACGAACTGGATGGGAAGGAATGGGAGAGGAAAGTCGGCTTGGAGAGGGACGACGTGGTCCGTATTTATCAACGACTAACACGGCAGGAGCGACCCAGGGCCTGGCCGAGCTAAGAGCAGTAGCGAGACGCGCCGGCCGATTGACGTTGGAGGAGGCTGAGACCTCGGGGGGAGGGCCGCCGAGATGGAGGAAGAGTGGGGGGCTGACGAGCGATGGGAGGGCAAGTGACAAGAAGCTAAGAGAAGACAGGATACCAGGAGAATCGAACGAAGCGAGCCACAGGAACCCAAAGAAGGCGAGCGGAGCGAGGAGACAAAAGAAGACCAAAAGAAGACCAGAGAGGACCAGACATCTCACGATGTGAAAAGGGCGACGGCCGGGAGAGACAGGTAGAAAAGAGGCTGGCTATCTGGCCTGGCCTCCCTTGTCTCGGTAGCTCGAGTTGGTTGTTCTTCTCGTGGCAGCTATCCCGCAATAGCTTGTAAACGTTGCATTGAGCGTTGTTATCCAGCCCACTTACTCGTCGCTGGCAACGGCGGCCGACGTCAGAGCCCGCCCCCCCACCAAGACCGCCCACAGCCAGACGACAGGCCAAAACGCCCCCCAGTAGCGCGGAGCATGCCGCTCCGTCATTCCGGTTTAGGCTAAAGCTGCAGTGGGACCTTCTACTGTGTACAGTGTGGGACAGTGTGGCTGGCAGTTGGCCGACAGTGCACGATAGCTGTAGTGGGGCAGAGGAGGGACAGCGAGAAAAAAAGAGAAGAAAAAAAGATATGAAGAAGCAAAAATCCATTCCTTTTCGTATATGCACGTATATATTAAAAAAAAAAAGCAGGTAGGGTATCGTCGAAAGTGTCGGGATGAAAGATAATTGAAAACACCATTGGGGGCAGGCTCCGTCGTGATCTTGACGAGCATCAAGATCTTCTCATGGTTTCATCATGGATTTGGCAAGCTCCACGAAGTTGTGTGACTGCTGTGACTGCCTCTGGTCTGGCTGCTGTCTCTGCTGTTGCTATGGCTGTGGCTTTCGGTGTTGGCTCCAATATTCGGCTGGCCACTGGCGGGTACGTTGACCTGGCTGCTCTGGCTGCTTGCGGCGGCGCTGTCAACGCCAAGGAGCTGCCCGATATAGGCGGCCTGCTCACTCGACGGACTGCCCTGCCGTGCGACAACGTCTGCCCAGAAGCCGTACACGTGCTGCGGGTCGAAGAGCCCGCGGAAAGCCCATACGTGTTCGGGGTATCGGCTGAGAAGGAAGACGAGGTCGTCGTAGTCGCTGGAGGTGTCGGCGCCGCGACTGCTGTGGGCCTGCAGTTTTGCGGCAAGCTGGTAGAAGAGGGAGATGACTGGTACGAGCGAGGGACCGTGGGGGGTTCCGGGGATCGGACGGATGGCCTCGGTGTTTTGCGGCAAGTCGGCCGGGGTGCCAAGGTGACCTGTTCACGTGGCACGAGGCCGAGTGAGCGACAAGGGACGAGCGAAAGGAGGCGCGCATAATGAGGAGGGGTCAAGACGCGAGCGAAGCGAGGACCAGCGCGAATAGTGAGGAGGGGAGCTGGGGAATCAAGACGCGAGCGAAGCGAGGACCAGCGCGAATAGTGAGGAGGGGAGCTGGGGAATCAAGACGCGAGCGAAGCGACCAGCGCGCATAGTGAGGAGGGGAGCTGGGGAATCAAGATGCGAGCAAAGCGAGGACCAGCGCGAATAGTGAGGAGGGGAGCTGGGGAATCAAGACGCGAGCGAAGCGAGGACCAGCGCGCATAGTGAGGAGGAGAGCTGGGAAATCAAGATACGAGCGAAGCGAGGACCAACAAGCGAGGCACGGGAAATAAATGGGACATACCTTTGACAATGATGTCTATGCTGACGGTAAACGGAGGAGTGTCGGGGACGTAGGCGGCATCCAATGCGCCGCCCGTGTGGACAAAGATCTGGATACTGGTCGGCCCGTGTATCCGCGGGACACAGACGCGCTCTTCCTGTCGCAACGCGTCTTCGAGCGCGGCCATGGAGCTGTCCACGGTGACGTCAATGTCCTCCGTAGCCCGGCCGCTGCCGCGCAAGAACACGGCCCAGCCGCCGAGAAAGGCAAACGGGATGCCATGCTTCTGGAAGAGGTCGCTCAGGAAGCACGCGGCCAGACCCAGGTTGACGGTCGGCGGGTTTCGCGACCCATTATATAGCTGGCCGAACCGATCGGTGTTATAGACTTCGGCCGTGGTTGTTGTCGTTGCTGTAGTCGTAGCCGCAGTCGCGGCCGTGTTTGCGGCGTTTGCGTTATTGTTGCTGGTAGCACTGCTGCTGGCACCTTCTGATGGCGGTGCGGACATCATGCCTGGGTCATTGTGCTGTGAGGAGGAAGCCTCCCTTGACCACAGCATCGCGCCCAATGCGCAGGAAGGGAGGGGGGCGTGGAGGTGTGGTCGGGAGGGCTGACCAGAGGTGGGAAGCGATGCAGGAGGGCGTTGGGAGGAAGCGAAGGATGTTCTACTTCGTGGGCGTATGGCGGAGAACGTGGGACGGAGGCGGACGGAGGCGGGACGGGGGGGTCGGGGATGGGACGCTCGCTTGTGGGGAAAGGTCAGTAGGGGGAGTGTCGATGGATCGAGGTAGGGGCCGGAGTACTTCCGAAGCTGGTTAGATGGCAGTATCGGGAGGGGGCGGCCGGTCGAGATAAGCACTCAACGGTTTTTGGGGGGGTCGATGTAGCGATCAGGGAGTAAGGGGAATGCAGGAGTAGATGTCGTGAGAGTGGTCGTGGGACGTTCTTAAATGGTCGCAGGCTGGCCGTTTGAGACGTTCGTTGGCGATGCAATCACTCGGGATCGCGAGGCTCAAAGCGTCGCGCGCTGTCGCCTGTGAATGCCTGAGGCTCTCAAGGGGGAGGGATATGCGCAAAGGCCTCGAGTCGGAAAGGCTAGCCGGTCGTGCGAAACCAAAACAACTCGGAAACTCCAAACCGCTCTACTCTCTCGGCTCTCTCTGACCGCTCTCGATTCAAGCTGAACTTTGCAGGCGTTGACGCTGCGAGGCCTGCTGCCTCATCTCGTCAGACCCCGGGCACACCCATGTGAGACGGCCCGCTGGACAGGTGGCAGAAATGCGCACGCATGTGCGCATGCGAGTGGCTGGGTGTGGGTGGTGGACGTGTGGATGTGTAGACTGCACGAGTGCGAGTCGGGGCGCCTGTGTCGAGCGATGTGGCCAGCTGCGTGGACGGCTGTGTGTGGACGGCTGTGTGCGGAGCGCTCTGCGCGATTGTTGCGTGCGAGTATCCAAGGGTCCAAGAGTCGGCACGAGGGTCTGCACCCTGCACGATTGCTTTCTGCAGCGTCTGCGGCAAACAGTCAGGCCAGTTCGCTTCAGCCAGGCCAGCAGGGATAATGCGGGTGTGATTCCGGGCGATGGCGATTGGACGGCGAGCGAAAACGATGCAGAGTGAGGCTGCTGCTGGGGGCCGAAGCCAGTTGCCAGTGGTTTTATTCCGGACCTTGGCTGCGCTGCTGCTGCTGGGCGAGTCGCGTTCTCAGCACTGCTGCTGCTGCATATACTTCAAACAGTTTAACAATTTCCCCATTTCCCCATGCGTGGAGGACAGACCCGAGTGCGGGATGGATGGAGGGGCAGTTCCTCGAGAGGCGTGCACGCAGGGGAGAGAAATACCAGAGGCGCACTCCAAAACAGCCCAAAAACAGAAAAGCACACCAACCGAGCGCTTGATGGTGTGTGTGGGTGTGTGACGTGTTTCTGGTGACCAGGGTAGAGAGAACCTGCTGTGATTAGGAGGCGTAGTCCAGTTTATTGCTGCGAGTACTTCCTGCTTTGGCTGGTGGCGGGTTTGGCTGGCTATGCTGGCTGTTCTTAGTGGCTTCCTACTGGCGTCTGCGGGTTTCCGGTTTTCGTCGTGGGCGAATCACGTTCGCCTATGGCTGGGATGAAACAGAAACCCGGGCGCTGGAGAGCTGGGCGGCACCTGGAAATCGTACTTTGAACGAGCACACATTAGAGGCGTCAGGCAATTTGTTGGCAATTGTTCCAGAGTAAAATGAAAAGCGAGTACGGCGGGCACGGAAATATAACAGGCGTAATGAAGTATAATTAGAGAAAGTGTAAAAAGCGAAAGTGGTAAAACGCAGATCTACAGTCTAGATAAGGTGCGGACGAGATGGAAGAGGACAAAGCGAGAGCGGGAGACGGGTGGAAGGAAAAGCAAGAGAGAAAATGAAATTGAAAAGAATACAGTATTGGCGAGTCGAGGCGGTCGGGAGGTCGAGGACGAGGGTCGAAGGGCAGAGGCAGGTGTCGTGGAAGAGGAGGAGGAAGTGAGAAATTAAAAGAAGTAGGCGACATAAGACATAAAGCATAACATAAGGGAAAGCAATGAAAAGAGAAAACAAAAGGAAAACGACAGTATAAAGCCAAAAGAAATGCAAGCAAGAAACCAACGCTAAGGCTCAAGGTATCGTCAATACACCCCCCCGGGTGGCACAACACGGCATCTTCTAACACCCACATCCATTCCGACGCCGCCGTCCTGGCAGCGTAAACACCTCTTCCCACTCTCTCAGCGCAGTGCCGCCGTTCCCACCCAGAGCGATACTGCCGCGCTTGGCGTTCCGTCCCCGGCCCCGTCTCCGCCGTGTCGACCCGCCTGCCTCGTCGGCCGTCATCGAGCTCTTAATGCTGCCGCCGTCGCTGCCGCCGGCGTTCCAGCTCGCTCCCGCGTCGCCGTACTGGATCCCGCTCATCGGGTCGTCCGGGTCGATCTCGCCCAGCTCAATCTTTGTCAAGATCATCCGCGCCATCCGTCCAAACACGTCGTCCACGCCCTCGCCGCTGAATGCGCTGACCTCGACGCAGACGGGCACGTGCACACTGTTGGCCCACCGGCTCGCCTCGGTCGACGTCACTTCGCGCCCTTCAGGGGCAACGGTCGCCCTTAGTTGCGTTCCAAGGGTGGCTTCTGGAGTTGGCGTGGCTGCGCCGGCGGTCGGTCCTCCCGTGGCCGTTGCTATCGACGCTGCCCCTATGGTCGACGGAGACGACGACAAGAACGATGCCGACGACGGCGTGGCCGGCGGCAGACTCGTGTCAACCAGCACGTCCGACCCCGCCAGGTCCAGCTTGTTGCCGACCACGAGCGTCGTCAGGTTCGGCGAGGCGAGTGCGCGCGCGTCGTTGAGAAACGGCTGCAGGCTGGCAAACGACTTGTGCGAGGAGATGTCGTAGACCAGGATGGCGCCCGCGGCGCCGCGATAGTACGATCTCGACACCGACCGGAACCGTTCCGTGCCGGCCGTGTCCCAGAGCTGCAGCTTGATGCGCTTCCGCCGCGCGCCGGTCCCGACCTTGATGATCTTGCTGGCAAACTCGACGCCGATTGTCTGCGACGACAGGACGCGCCACTCGTTCTTGACGAACCGGTGGAGCAAGCACGACTTGCCGGAGCCGCTGGGGCCGAGTAATATAATCTTGGCCAAGTAGTCGTACATGCTGCCGAGTTCCTGGAAGAAGGAGGAAAGTATTAGATTTGTCCGCATCGTGTGTTTACCGGTCTACCCACCTGCTCTGCTGTCCCGACACTATCCTCGCTAGCCCCGGAGGACCCGCGTGGTCGAGTCATCTTGCTTGTATTGTCCTTTGTCCCTCTTTCTTTCGGTTTATCGGCGTGCCGTGATCGGCCCGGGTCTGCGCCAGGCAGAGAGATAGTCGCAGAAAACAGCTACACCTCGCGGGCGGTTCGCAAACGGCGAAATGCCAAAGGTCGCTTATCAGTCTTTACTGTCGCTGAGTTCAGCGCCTCGCGCGAGAACCTGTCGTCGTTCGCGGTGAATGATACGCAGTGGGGGGTGGTCGTGTAGTCGGGACAATGCGACACTGCGGGAGATTTCGTCGATCGAGTCCGATGCGAATCTCTCGATAGTTTCGGCAGCTTCGGGTTGGGCTCGCGCAGTGGAGGGGAAAGGAAGTCGTGGGTCGAGTATCGAGAAACACAAAAATGGCAGGTGATGTGGAAAGCGAAAAAGATTGCCAGTCTGTTGTAGTATTACCACTTTTTTTCTCTCGTCAAGGCGCTTTCTTGGTAATTTCACACAAAGGGCGGCCGCCCCAGTAGTCGGGCCAGCCACGAAACAACATCCGATAACAGACTTCCCGGGCTGTGATAAGTACGTATTACAGCGCCAAACTCACTCTGGACGTCATTACATGTGACTTGTACCTGCGCCACCGTCTCACAGAGGTACCAGATCTGTGGCTGGAACGATTCAGGTATCTTTGTACCAAAAGATACAATGGGGGGGTACAATGATACATTGGCAGGTACCTCCCAGCTGTACCTTACCCCGGGCAGCGGTACAGAGCCGAGGCACCCCAGAGGACCCCAGAATCCCAGAGCCGCTCCCCTCACTAATAAAATGTGCCGGCACTGGCCGTAAAACCATTTCTGTCCTCGTCAAACTCTCCTCGCGCAAAAAATGAAGATTGACGGCAGAACCTTTGTTATCTCGGGCGGGTAGGTAGTACTGTACACTCTTCCTTGCATTTAATCGGCCGTACTAATATTACTCCTCCAGCGCATCTGGCCTTGGCCGGGCCGTGGCTGAAGACCTGGTCCGCCATGGCGCCGCCGTGGCTCTGCTCGACCGCAACGAGGAGGACGGCCAGGCCGTCGCCAAAGCTCTGGGGGGCGACAGTGTCGCTCGCTTCTTTGCCGTCGACGTCACCGACACCAAGAGCATCACAAAGGCAGTCGACGGCACCGTCGAGTGGATCACGACCACGACCAAGAAGCCGCTCGGCGGCGTCGTGCCCGCAGCCGGCGTCGGTTTCCCCGGCCTGATGCTCAACAAAAAGAACAAGCCGCTGACCCTGGAGAGCTTTGACTTTGTGCTCAACATCAACCTGCGCGGCACCATCGACCTTGTCCGCCAAGTGCTGCCGCACATGGTCGGCGACTCTCCGGCCGGCGCACCCGACAAGAGCACTGCCGACAACGAGCGCGGCGTCGTCATCATGGTGGCCAGCTCGGCCGCGTTCGAGGGCCAGATGGGCCAGGTGGCCTACTCGGCCTCAAAGGGCGCTGTGGCGTCCATGACGCTACCCATGGCCCGCGACCTGTCGCGCCACGGCATCCGCGTCGTCACCATTGCTCCGAGCATGTTTACCACCAGCATGACGGCCGCCATGAGCGACAAGGTCCGGGAGAGTCTGCTCAAGAGCATGGAGTTCCCCAAGCGGCCGGGTGAGCCCGAAGAGTTTGCCATTCTCGTCCGCCACTCTATTGAGAACTCGATGCTCAACGGCGTCGTCATTCGTCTCGACGGTGCCAGCAGAATGCCCAGCCGGTTGTGAGGACAGGCAGGTGGTCACCAAAAACGACACTGATTCCTCGTCACATGTATAATAGTTAATAGCTTTGCTCCTTTGAATGCTATGCGAATTGTATATATTACATTGTCATCAGCTTTTTTTTTTTTTTTTTTTTTTTTTTTTTTTTTTTTGGTTATCCGTCTTCCTCCTCATCCAGCGTTGTGTCTATCCATGCGTCCTCTCCTATTTATACAGTGATTTTTGTTATGACAAGAAAAAAAAAAGACGTCTTGGGCTAAAAATTGCTATAAAAACACAATTGCGCTCAAATCTGCCGGACTTCCTTGCCCACCATTTCTGGCCGCTCCACCTCCCATTCGTCCCGCAGCAGAGCAAACGTCAGGTCCGACACCAGCAGGCTCTGGCCCAGACTCCACACGAGCGTAATGGCATAGAAAAAGTTGGCGTTGCCGCTGCCCGCGTAGATCCACAAGTGGTAAAAGGCCGGGCCCAGGAACGTTGCATACATGATCGTGGCTGCCACGACAAAAGTGTACCGCATCAGCGGGAACAGGTGCCGGTAGAGCGGCACCAGGGCCAGAAACAGCGACGTGTCGGCGATGCTCGGGTACGGCTTGAAGATAGCAAATATGCCCGTCAAGAGCGTCAGCACTGCGAGCGGCTGCGTGCGGATCCGGAGACACAGGCCGCCAACATAGCTCGACAGGTGCAACCAGAACACGGCCACGAAAAAGGAGCGGAACGAGTCAAACATTTCAATGAAAAAGTACCACCACAGCCCGACATTGGGCGCCAGGTCCGACAGCGTCAACTGAACGCCGTATGTGGATGCCAGAAACTCCCACGAGTCGGTCAGCAAGAACGACATGCCCAGCAGGGCGCCCAGGCAACCGGCCACAGCGGCCACTTGCGTCACGGCAAACCGGAGGCCGGACAGCTTTGTAGCCGCCGCGCCGTTCTTGACCCGCTGGCGGTCAAAGGCCAAAAGTGCCAGTGAAGGCAGCAGGAGGAGAGGGTACATTGACAGGTACGAGGCGAACGAGAGCATCACCATGGCGCCCAGCGGGTTGCCCGAAATGGCATTGGCAATGGCGTGGAGGATGGCACATGTCGAGAAGACGGCCGTTGACCGACCGATGCAAGACGCGATAGAGAAAGGGCTAAAGAGGAAACTAGGAAGCAGGCATGTTAGTAGTGTGCCAAAATGGTTGGCCGCCCCCCGCCTTCTCCCTGCCATTTCACCCCTCTCTACTTACATTGCCGCAATCACGAATGCGCTCCAGCGCTTCCCGCGGCGTGGAGATGTAAACCGGGCAGTAGAGCCGGCTTCGCCCGAGTTGGCAATCTTGACCAGTGCCATTGCACTCGAAATGTCTACCGCGATGTAGAGGAGGTAGGAGAAGAAGGCGAGGGTCCCTCCGCTCGGGACGACCGAAAACAGAGGTAGCAGGAGGGGTGCCTGGTGGTAGACACCACCGTCGTAGGGAGACACATTGTGGTTATACAGGAACAATCCCTCTTGTACTGTAGTAGAATGTCAGAAGAGCCATGGGGTAATTCAGTATTAGGCGGACGTACATCGCTTGAAGCTGGTGACAGGTGTCGAGATCTCGACGCGTCCAGTTAGGAGTTCTGGCAGGCCAGGGAAAACTGTAAAGAGGGCAAGCCGCACAGCTGCTGCAGCCGCAAAGAGGGCCGCTATGTTCCTCTCGGTCATGGTATGTCCGCCATTCATTGCCCTTCGATCCGCATTGCCGGTTGAAAATGTTGGTTGCTGTGAAAAGGAGACGATGATGCACCAGAGAATAGCGAATGGCCGTTTAACACACGCGCCAACTGCTGGTTGGCTAGAGCTTGTTAGGTGGGGCGACAGGGGGGGAAGGACACTGTGGTGTGGCGCCTGTGT
Source organism: Raffaelea albimanens (assembly GCA_002778245.1). Classification (NCBI taxonomy): domain Eukaryota; kingdom Fungi; phylum Ascomycota; class Sordariomycetes; order Ophiostomatales; family Ophiostomataceae; genus Raffaelea; species Raffaelea albimanens. The sequence continues at coordinate 495,703 of PCDJ01000001.1, forward strand.
GGCTGGAATGTAGAAGGCGGTGAACGCTAAAAAAGATGTGGATCCCAAAAAAAGTTGGCAGAAAAGAAAAAAAAAAGTTTGGCCCCACTGTATTTTGGAAAATCTGAAAGGCAGTTCTTTCCCCCATTGGAGAGAAGAAGCTTTTTTTCTTCTTCAAACATTATCCCTCGCCACACACCCCCTCTTATACAGCAACAGCATCACAATGGGCCGGATTAAGAAGAAGGGTGAGTCTGGCGCTGCCAGCAACTACATCACCCGGACACAGGCCGTGCGGAAGCTGCAATTGAGCCTGCCCGACTTCCGCAAGTTGTGCATCTGGAAGGGAATCTACCCCCGTGAGCCGCGCAGCCGCAAGAAGGTGTCCAAGTCGTCCACGCAATCGACAACGTTCTACTATGCCAAGGACATCCAGTACCTGCTGCACGAGCCGCTCATTGCCAAGTTCCGCGAGCAGAAGGTCCTCGAGAAGAAGATCTCGCGCGCCCTCGGCCGCGGCGACATTACCGATGCGAAGCGCCACGAGAGCCACTCTGCCCGGCCCGACAAGACGGGCAAGCCCCGGTACACGCTCGACCATGTCATCCGCGAGCGCTACCCGACCTTTGTCGATGCCCTGCGCGACCTCGACGACTGCCTGTCGATGCTCTTTCTGTTTGCCAACCTGCCCTCCACCTCGTCCGTGCCCGCCAAGATGATTGCCCGCTGCGAGCGCCTGTGCCTCGAGTTCCAGCACTACCTGATTGTGTCGCACAGCCTGCGCAAGTCGTTCCTGTCCATCAAGGGCATCTACTACCAGGCCGACATCCAGGGCGAGGAGGTCACCTGGCTGGTGCCCTACAAGTTCAACCAGCGGGTCGTCGGCGACATTGACTTCCGCATCATGGGCACGTTTATCGAGTTCTACATGACCCTGCTGGGCTTTGTCAACTACCGCCTGTACACGACCATTGGCCTCAAGTACCCGCCCAAGTTTGACAAGACCAAGGACGACGGCGGTGCCGAGCTGGCTGCGTTCACCATTGAGGGCGCTGTCGACAACAAGGAGAACGAGGGCGACGAGCAGAAGCAGCTGGAAAACGGAAAGACGACCTACGAGACCGACCCCAAGGTCCAGGAGGAAGTCAACAAGCTGGTCCAGGAGCTGAGAGAGGAGGACACTGGCGCAGAGGCCAAGTCTTCTTCCAAAGAAGACGACGAGGCCGCTGCCACTGATGCCATTGACAAGTTTGAGCCCGCCGCCCCCGGCGGCGACATCCTGCCCCAGCCCGCATACAGCACCAGCAATCCGAGCCAACTGTTCTCTGGATGCACCTTTTTCCTGTCCCGCGAGACCCCCCGCCAGCCGATCGAGTTTATCCTCCGTGCTTTCGGGTGCAAGCGCATCGGCTGGGACGCTGTCCTGGGTGCTGGCGCGCACACCACCGACGAGTCCGACCCGACCATTACCCACCAGATTGTCGACCGCCCGCCCGTGCAGGTCGAGGTGGACGAGGAGAACGGCGACGGCGAGGACAACCAGACGGCGCAAAAGATTGGGCACAACCGCCGTGTGCCGGGCCGGATCTATGTGCAGCCGCAGTGGGTCTGGGACAGCATCAACGAGGAGCAGCTGAAGCAGGCGAGCGAGTACGCTCCCGGCGCACAGCTGCCGCCTCACTTGAGTCCGTTTGTCAAGACTGTCCAGGGCCAGTACGACCCGTCGATGCCTCTGGAGCTGCAGCAGACCGAGGCCGAAGCTCTGGCATCGGATGAGGAGGATGATGACGAAGAGGACGAGGACGAGGAGGATGCTGTTCCCAAGAAGCGCAAGACGATTGCCGAGATCCACGAGGACGAGGACGGCGGCATGGATGTTGCCAATTCTGATGACGACGACGATGAGGAGGATGACGACACCCCGGAGAAGAAGTCTTCCAAAGCCAAAAAGGCCGTCGCCGAGGCAGAGGAGGATGAGGACGCCGATGACGACGAGGACGCCGCTCTGCAGCGGCAGCTCGAGGTTGAGGCTGAGCTGGCAGGCCGGCCCGTGCGGAACAAGCAGGTGGATGCCAAGACCAAGGCCAAGGAGGAGGCGCGCAAGGCGGTGGCCAAGGAGGCGCGCTCGCGTGCCGAGGAGCTGGAGCGGGCCAAGGGCATGCTGCCCAAGAAGAAGCGGAGGCTGTACGAGCAGATGATGTACACCAACAACAAGAAGAGCACAGAGGACGAGAAGCTGCGGGCGAAGCGGCGGAAGATTGAGCGGAAGCAGGCCAAGGCGAAGAGCGGCTCAAAAGAGTAGGTAGACATTTTTTACAGTTGCATTCTTTTTTTACAAGTTTTAGTTGTTTTTCTCTGCTGGTTTCTCAAAAAGGGTCTGGTCATGGTAATTTATTTTATTATTTCGTCTCATAAACAGTGCTTGCTATAAGTATAAAACCGTGTCTCGATTTTCATGATTGTCTGTGATTTCTTGTAACTCTAGACGAAAAGTGATTGACAAATTACTCGCCTGTCTCGTTCACACGTGAGTTGTCTAGTTTTGTTGTTTTTCTGAGTAGAGTCTGAGTGATGTTGGAAACCAGACGAAGCGGAGTTTTTCCGATTTAAAGCAAACTGTAACCTCCAACCAAAACGGCAAAACAACCGAGACAACGGTCGCATATCTGTTCAAATTGTATAGAATTTGTGAGAACCCATCGAGTTCAGACAAGAAGCTTAAATGAAAAAGACGCTAACAAGCTCACCAGGGCTCGCTCTTAAGTGCATGGCCACAAGTGCTCGCCCACGATGCACCGTCACCCTGCAGGCCACCGCGGCGTGCGGTTTGCGCACGAGGGTGGCGACGACGGAGACCAGTGGTCCGACATGGACACGGGCGATATCCGGTCGCGCGCGTCGCATGAGCTGACGGAGCGGCGGCCGAACCGGTGGCAGGGCAACGCCAGCAAATGGCGGTCGCTGACGCAGGACGACCGGCTGGTGGTGGACTCGATGAACAAGGAGAGAGACCGGGACTTGTCGGCGCACCTGTACAATGTGCACAAGCTGAGGGCGGGCCAGGCCGCCAGCAGACAGACCGGCCAGGGCCAGGACGACCAGGGCCAGGACGACCAGAGCCTGCTGGGGCTACCAACGGGTGACGACTGGAAGATTAGCAAACGGTGGACGGCCTGGCCACTACCCACTGCCTCCATCCCCGTGGACACGCCAGACCCCGAAACAATGTTCCGCCGGTGGGACGAGTCGGACGACCGGGTAGGCAAGCCGCTGGAGGAGGCCATCACGGCGGCCACTCTGCGACTTGCAAAAGAACGGTTCCGTGAGAGGATGGAGCAAGAGGCCAAGGAAAGAGAGGCCCAGGTCAAGCAGGCCAAGGAGGCCAAGGCAGGACAGTCGACTACAGGCGAGCCCAGCACAAGGGAGCCAACGGCAGTAGTAGACGAAGATGAAGAGGAGGACGACTCTGAGGGCGACAAGAACCAGGACGACTCTCAAGGCGACCACAATGCTGGCGGAATCCCCACCGTCGCTACGGATGATGACCTCTCAGCAGCCCTCCTCCTCCCTGGTGTCCGCGAGATCCTCGAAAAGATCGACAAGACTCTGATAATACTGCACAATACGCGGCAAGCAGCGAGCGGAGACGACAAGGACTTCGAGGACAGTTTTCGAGATGGCCGAGAATCAGTTGGGCCAGGAGGCGGGAGCAGGGGTGCACCAGTTGCGCAGCCTGACCCAGTTCCAGAAAACGAGCCTCAGGGACATCCACAGCAACCAGAAGCACAACCACCGACCGAAGCTGGAGCGGCAAATCTACCCGACGACCCATCTTCTACGTCTGCACCTGCACCTGCACCTGCACCTGCTCCTGCACCAGAACCTGCGCCGACACCAGCTGCAAAGCCCAAGAAAGGCGGCCGTCCACGAAAGAAGCATACGCCTCTGCCCGGAGAGACGGAACAAGAGATGATGATCCGCATAGCCAGAGCAGGCCATCGTCGACTCCCTACATTTGCTGAAAAGGACAAGGCGAAGGAGAGGAAGGAGCAAGAGGAGATGGAAAAGCAAAGAGAAAGGGAAAAGGAAAAGGAGCGAAAGAAACAGGAAGAGATTGCAAAGGAGCAAGAAAAGGCAGAAGCCCTGAAGAGAAAAGAGCTTGAAGAAGACAAAGACGACGAAGACGAAGATGACGAAGACGACGAAGACGATCAAGAGGACCCCCAACAACGCCCATCGGTCAGCCGAGCATCTGTCGAGTCGTCCGGCCAAACGAAACGCCACAGACGGAGCGGCGGCGTCGCGGCTCGACTGGCCCCGCGGACGTGGAAGGACGTGCTCGGAGCGGCTGCGCTGGCGGGGTTCGACAGGGACGTCGTCGGCCGGGCGGCGCAGCGGTGCACTCTGCTGTTTGGGGACTCCATGGCGCTGGACACGATGGGCGAGGGGGGGTCCCGTACAAGAACAGTCTATGGGGCGGGCAGAGTAGACGTGGACGAGGCGGGCGTGGACGACGTGGCAGACGTCTCGGAAAAGGCCATGGCGGCTGTCAGCCGGCCGTCTAGTGAAGAGTTTTGGAAGGCGTTGCTGGGAAGAGCAGTCCGAGGCGGCGACGTTGTCGACTCTGATGTCGAAAAGGAAGACGAAAAAGACGAAGACGAGGAAGACGTTGCCGACGCCGACGCCAAACGACCCAAGCCCAGGACCAAACCCAACCCCAAAACATCCGCCCAGTTCTACTGCCCGGCCCGGCACTGCCCGCGCACGCTCCTCCCGTACGCCCGCCGCGTCGACCTGTCGGAGCACATGCGGCGGACGCACGCGTGGCGCATGGACAAGGAGGACGGCGAGGGGTATGCCGCCGGCGCGGAGCGGTTCCGGGGGCTGCTGCAGCCGGTCCGGATCGCCCCAGAGTTTAGGTGACGAGAATCTCTAGAAACATCAGTCAGTGGTCACTCAGTCATCACAACCAAACATGACTGTCATCACAACATCAATCACACCACAGTCATCACACAGTAACGTCAATCTAACATATTGTTACATGCCAATGCGGCGTCTTACACTTTTCCACCTCTTGTCTTGCCTCGAATGTACAGTATTAAACATGACAAATGAAAAACAGTAAAATAAAAAAACATCAAAAGAAATGCCCTAGAGCGATAAAAATATGTATGTGACAGCCTCTGCCACTCCCCGTCCGCCACCCCAGTCTGCCACTCCCTGCCTAGCCATCAACACCGTCGTCTACTGGCTCTTCTCCAGCTGCAGGCTTCGTAACCGTGCTTCCGCAGTGATGACCTAGTTTGTTAGCAATAGACCAGAGGACAATAAGGACAAGATCTGTGACCCAGGAGCAATCTTTTTCAAGTGGGCCGGAAAACTTACATCAAGTGCTTGCTGCACTTCCAGAACCTTGCGCACCTCGCCGAGCCAGTCCCGGCTCAGCGTCTTGGCCCAGCCCTTGAGGCCGTTCATCTCCCGCGCCGCGCCGTCCAGGTTGCCCTCCTCCAAAAACGCCTGCGTGCGCGTCAGGACGCTCTCGACATCGCCGCCGTCGCTCGTCAGGTCCGACGTGCCCGGCTGCTTCTTGAACATGACCTTGCTCAGGACATAGCTCGACGCATGGCTCGCCACGCCCGCATCCTCGGGCAGCAGCGACGCCTTGCGCACCTCGGTCGCCACGCGCCGGAACCGGTCAATCAGCTCGGCCGGCGACGCAATGCCCCGCTGGTACGCGGCAGGCGGGATCGAGGCAATGGCCGCGTCCACAACCGGGTCCGCCGACGCAATCTCCTTGATGGCCACCAGCTCCTTGACAAAGGGGCCGCCCGAAACGGCCAGGGCGCCGTCGGCAGCCTCGGCATCGGCACCGCCGGCACCGCCCACGCGCGCCTTCACGGCGTCAATAGCAACGTGCAGCTGCTGCGCCCGCTGGCTGGCGTCCACAACATCCGACCAGCCCGCCGTCAGCTTCTCCAGGTCGGCTACCTCGAGCGACAGGTCCTTGAGCTTGCCCAGGCGGCCGTTGCGCTCCTGCTCCACGCGCTGCTGCAGCTCGTCCGAGAACTGCTGCGTGATCTGGACGGCCTGCTCGAGCAGCTTGTTGTTGAGCTCCTGCTCGACCAGCTGGCGCTCGCGGGCCGTGGCCAGAGCCAGGCGCTTCTCGTAGCTGTCGCGCACGCTCGCCAGCTCGGCGTCGTACTGCTCGCGCCACTGCTTCTCCTGCGCCACCATGGCCGACTCGACGCGGTCAATCAGTTCCTGCGCGGCCTTGTCGAAGCTGTCCGTGCGCTCGCGCACCTGGCTGGCGGCGCTCTGCTCGGCGGCCTCGCGGATGGCGCGGATCTTGCGGCCCAGGCTGTCGACCTCGCTCTTGGCCTTGCCAATGGCGGCGCCGTACTTGTCGTGCGCCTTGTCGGCATTGATCACGCTGATAATGTCGTTGAGCATGTGCACAAGATCCTGGACCATGGGCTCGTTGGCGTCGCGAACAGCCAGCGGGTCAATAGGCGAGGCAGGGGGCCACCGGGACGGCTCATCGACCTCGGGGGCCTTGAATGCGGGAGCAGCAGCAGGCTCGGGCGTCTTGGCTGCCTCGGTCGAGGCAAGAACAGCGGCCTCAGTGGCAGCCTTCTTTGCGGCAGCCTTCTTTGTCTTCTTCTTCTCCTCGGCATTGGCGGGTGCAGCAGCGGCGGCAGCAGGTGCAGCTTCCTTTGCCGGCGCAGGTGTCTCCTCCTTCACAGCTGACTTGCCCTTGGGCACGGCGGCGGTCTGACGGCTGTCGTTGGAATCGGCCACACGCCACGAGGCGCCGCTCTGGGCAGGCACGCGCACGTTGGAGCCGGTGTCCCGGGGCTTGGCGGGCTCACGGGTGGCAGCAACGGTCGGCACGCGCTTCCGGAAGTCGAGCTCTTCGAGGTACAGGACGGCCTGCTCGCCAAAGGGGACGTATTCGGTAAAGAAGTCGTGGAAGTTGTCGTTGATGCGCGCATACCAGACGCCGCCGCCGAACGCGAGCGCGCCGAATATGGAGATGGCGAGGATGTAGTTGCGCAGCTTGCGGAAGAAGCCGCCGCTCTTCTGGGGAGGCGGAGGGGGAGGAGGAGTGGCTGCGGAGGCAGCTGCGGCAGCTGCTGTGAGGGTCTCGGATGCGGTCGGGGGGACGGGGCTGGCGGGTGGCTTATCGGCGAAGAATCTCTGCAGGACAGTGAGCACGAGGCATTGGACGCGGCCGGCCATCGCAGACCACCGATCCGGGATGGAACCCGAATCGCAGATGGCCTGCAGGCCGTCTCTCCTCGACGCGGCTTACCTTGGACGCGCCAATGGAGCGCCATGGACGCGCAGGAACGGCAACGGCCGGCGAGATGGCAGCGACGGGCCGGATGCGCAGCGCGCGCGCGGAACGAAGCGACGTCCGCAGCATTGTGGGCGAAGGGAAGGGAGGGCCGAAAGGGGGGAAACCGAAACGTTGAAGCGAAACCGACGGGCGGAAAAAAAAAGAAAACGAAGGAAAAGAAAGAAGAAAGAAAAAAAGAGAGAATGAATGTGGCCCCCAGGAAACGAATTGACCGTGAAGCTAGAAAAAAGAATTAGGGGAATCAAAAATAAGAAGCAACGGGAAGCTACACAGGTCAAAGGAAGGTAGAACGGGGAAGCAAAAACGACGTTTGGAGAGAGCGAAACGAGAGTCGTCGACAGGGAGGTAATCCTCGAAAGTGGATTGGGCTTAGTTGAGGTCCCTATTTTTCGTTGGTCGAAGAAAAAATGACGGATGAGGGATAAAGCTCGGCAATGCTCCAATTAAATCAATCCGCAAAATAAATGCGAAAAACACACTACTGCAGGCCCGGCACACGACAGCGAGAGAGCTACAGGCAGGTGCTGCAACCGCTAAAGAGGTGCTGTACAAACCGTATTATCGCTTGCAGTGGACGCAGGTTCGGCTTCAAGAAACCCATGTATTAGAATTACCAACTCTGTTGCAATGCGGCTACTTTCTATTGCATACTGTACAGCGACAAAGACAAGACCAAGAAAAACAAAACAATGCGCAACAAAACGAAAAAGAAAGCAGGAAACAGTCAGAAATGAGAACTGAGAGTCGACTGCAGAACAGACCACCCCCAAAAGCCAGAGGCACAGCAAGAGCCGGGGCCATGGCAAAAGACAAAGGGCAAGAGAAAAGACACAGAAATAACGAACTCAAGGAAAGCACAGGAGAAAAATGAAGATACGAATAAAAGAGGATCCCGAAAAAAGAATAATAAAATGAAAATGGACAAAAAGAAAAACAGATACAATTCCCTCCTCCCAGATTACCAGACAGCCAGTCTATAGTGTGGTGATTCTACGCCACCGTTGGCTGCTCTGCGCGACCCTTCCACGGCCTCCCGTCATCTTCCGTCCTTCTCTTCCCCTTCAGCATGCGCATTGTCCGTTGGCTTGCGTATTGGATCCCTCTGGGGCCAGGTTGACACCCGGCCGCTGGCCCGGCCGTGGGCGGCCGGGGCCCACCTGGTCGAGCGGCAGCTTCTTTGCTATGGCGGTGAACAGCTCCTGGACGTTCTCGGCCGTCTTGGCCGACGTTTCAAAGAAGAGCAGGCCGGCCTCCTTGGCGTAGGCCTCGGCGTCGGCAGTCGGGATCGCGCGCTTGTCGGGCTGTTCCGTCACCAAGTCGAGCTTGTTGCCGGCGAGAGCAATGATGATGTTTTCGTTGGCCTGGCGCTGCAGTTCCTTGACCCACGCCTTGGCTTTGTCGAGGGAGGACTAGGAGGGCCCGTTAGTAAGGGGTTGAAAAGGAAGATGGACGAGAGGGAGGCTTCCCGCCAGGGGGAGGCTGCCGCAAGGGCCAAAGTAAAGCCGTCTGGAGTGAACCTACCGCTTGAGTAATGTCGTACACGACGACGGCGCAGTTGGCGTTCCGGTAGTACATCGGGGCGAGAGACTTGTACCGCTCCTGGCCGGCGGTATCCCAAATCTCAAACTTGACAGTGGTGGCCTCGTCGAGGGAGATGGTCTGGGTGAGGAAGGCGGCGCCGATGGTGGATTCCCGGTATGAGTCGAACTGGTCTTTGACGAAACGAAGGACGATAGAGCTCTGGATGGTTAGTTAGAAGAGAGGCGACGATAACAGTTCAGGTCATGGTCGAGCGGCTAACCTTTCCGACAGCGGATTCACCTGGGGCAGTTAGTAAGAGCATCAAAGACGACACCGAGTATCAAACAGAACAGCGTCAGATAAACATGGTTAAACTCACCAAGGAGCACAAGCTTGAACTGGGCGAAGCGGTTGTTCAGGCCGCGTGCGCCGGGGGGCCCTCTGGCAGCCATTTTTGTCTGGGGGGAGAGGAGATGTGCGGGATGGCAACAGAGTAAGGAGAGGATGCGGTCGACGATGAGACGGCCGGGGCGGACTGTCTAGATGTCGGGGGCTGTCGTGTGTGTGGCCGGAGTGGTCGTGGCGGCGGGCGGCAGCAGTGGTGTTGCTTAGTTGGTGGAGGGGAAAGAGAAGAAAGAGCGCCTGAATTAATTCAATTCGGAAATAATCCAGAAAATAACCCCGTAAATTACGGTTCCGGAGCCGCCTGGAGGAGTAAGCAGGACAGGGGGTGTCGACTGGTCGGGCTGTAAGTCGGCGTTGCGAGGTTGTGTGGGATGGTCTGTTTGGTCGTCTTGGGTGTGTCTGGGAGATCTTTGAGAAATGGGTTGATGACGGGACTACTGGCGTGGTGGTATTGAGCCGCCAGTGATGCCTTGCGCAGAGTGGCTGGGGCTGTGGCGCTGATTCGTATGGCAGTCAGCTGACCGTCAGCCCGACACAAACGTTGCAGGGGAGGCGTTATCTCGTCGGGCAGTCGGCCCCTGTATGTTCCTGTCGCAGGGGCGGCAGCGGATTCACGTGCGTGCCTTGTTGGCGGTCTTGGTGGCTCCTTCGGCGGCCAACGACGGCCAAATTTCCAGACGGACCAGTAGCGTCTCGCTGTTTCGAAGCTAGCAGTGGACCGCGCGGTGACGACACTGTGGCTTGTGCGCGAGCTTGTGCTTGAGCCTTTGGTGTCCTTTGGCAGTGCTATTTGCTTGTTTTGGTTCCTCTTCTTTTTGCACGAGATGGACACGACGGGATTCATGTGCTCGACCAACCACGCTTGCTTGCCAATGGCGCTGATTTCGCAATAGCCGTCTGTCTCCACGAACAACAGACAAAAAAGATAGACAATAAGAACAGAACAGACACTGCTGCCGCGCCGCCAAACCAGAGCACGGCCTAGCTCCTCTTTCTGATATTCTCCCTCTTCGCCTGCCCTGTTTCTCCAGGCCGCCCCGTCCCGACCCCGGGCTTTCAGCTGCTTCGACCGACCGGGCCCTTTGTTCGCTTTTCTCCCTCTACTTCTCCCACTCCCCAAACTCTCCCTCAACCTTCTTGTCTCCCTCGTCCCAACCCCCCCCCCCCCCGGAGCCTCACCATGGCTTTCCCCTTCCGAGACATCAACGCCCAAGTGGCTTCCGACTGCTACATCTTCAAGTCGCCCTCGACGCCCGACGCCCCGGCCCTGACCATCGACCGCCCCACTGGCGAGGTGCGGCTCAACGAAGCCGCCCTCCTCTCGGGAAAGCGAGTCTCCCGCATATTCAGCATCAAGGGCATCCTCGGTATCATACAACTGCGTTTAGGTGAGTAGTCCGAGCCCGAGACCGAGGCGCATACCAAGTGCTAACTTGTCAGACAAATATGTCATTGCCATTACAAAAGATGAGCCCGTCGGCCGCCTCAAGGGCAACATGGTGCACCGCGTCACCGCCGTCGAGTTCCTCCCCATCCACGAGCGCCAGATCCACGACCCCGACGAGGACCGCTTCCTCAACCTGCTCTCCAGCTTTTTGAAGTCGGGCAACATGTACTTCTCGTACACCCTCGACCTCACCAACAGCTTCCAGCGCCAGGCCGCCATGCAGGACTCTGTCGCCGGCAACGACGAAGCCCCGCTGTGGATGCGCGCCGACGACCGCTTCTTCTGGAACCGCTTCGTCCAGTCCGACCTGATCGATTTCCGTCGCCAGGGCGCCCGCGGACAACCCGGTGCCCAGCCCGGCGTCGACCCTTATATTCTGCCCCTGATCTACGGCGTGCTGGAGATCCACCCGACAACGTTCCGGGGCCGGTCGCTGACGATTGTGCTCATCACCCGTCGCTCGCGTTTCCGCGGCGGCACTCGCTTCTTCTCGCGCGGCATCGACGAGGAGGGGCACGTCGCCAACTACAACGAGACCGAGCAGGTTGTGGTGCTGAACGACAGCGGCGCCAGCAGTCTGGGAGGCTACGCCGGCTCCGACGTGCACGCTTCCTCGGGGACACCGCGCCCGGACGAGACGCAGATCCTGTCGTACGTCCAGACCCGCGGCAGCGTGCCCGTCTTTTGGAGCGAGGTGAACAATCTCAAGTACACGCCGCGGCTCGAGGTGCGCGGCGATGCAAGAGGCATCGAGTCGGCTCTTCCGGCCGCCGCGTCGCACTTTTCCGAGCAGGTGCGCATCTACGGCGACAACTACTTGGTGAACCTGGTCAACAAGAAGGGCCGCGAGCTGCGCGTCAAGGACGCCTACGAGTCCATGGTGAAGCAGCTGGTGGCACCGCCCAAGGAAAAGGTCAAGGCCAACTGGCGGTCGCGCGAAGAGTTCCACACGATTGATGCGGCGGGCGCGAGCAAGAGCCAGAATCCGTTTGACCATGTCCACTACATCTACTTTGATTTCCACAGCGAGACCAAGGGCATGCGGCTGGACCGGGCGAAGCTGCTGCTGGACCAGATGCACGACGCGCTGATTGCGCAGCAGTATTTCCGGGGAGCGGACATGCCCGCGGGCTCGTCGTCGAAGCGGCTCGAGGTGCGCAACCTGCAGACGTCTGTGGTGCGGACCAACTGCATGGACTGCCTGGACCGGACGAATGTGGTGCAGAGCATGCTTGCGCGGTGGACGCTGGAGCGCATGTTTGCGGACCTGGGCATTATGCAGCGCGGCGCCACGCTGGTCGAGCAGGACCCGGCGTTTGAGCTGCTGTTCCGCAACATCTGGGCGGACAATGCCGACACGGTGGCGGCAGGCTATGCGGGCACGGGCGCCATGAAGACGGACATGACGCGCCTGGGCAAGCGGACCAAGCTCGGCGCCTTGAAGGACGGGCAGATTGCCATTACGCGCTACTGCCTCAACAATTTCTTTGACGGCCCGCGGCAGGACTCGTTTGACCTGTTTCTGGGCGCGTACCGCCCGGGCGAGGCGGCCGTGGGCCCGTCGCTGGTGTTTGCGGACCGGCGGCCGGTCCTGATCCAGGCCGTGCCGTACGTGCTGGCGTTTAGTGTTTTCCTGCTGGCCGTGGCGCTGTTTACGCGGCGGCTCCCGGACGCGGCGGTGCTGCCTCTGCGGATCTTTTTACTGTTCTGGGCAGTCGTGGCGGCGTACAGTTTCCGGTTCATTCTGCGGAGCGGCGAGCTGTACGTGAACTGGCCGAAGCTGATCCCGCGCCCGGCGTCGGTGGACGACTACCAGCTTGCGCTGGAAAAGGCGCGCAAGGACAAGCTGCTGGGTCCGTTTGTGCCGCGGCACGAGCGGGGCCTGAGCACGGCGCGGTACCTGAATGCGGAGGAGGGCAAGAAGAGGATCGAGTAGCCGACAGACCTGTGGCAAGGGGAGTTATTGCCTGGCGGGCATGCCTGGGCAGGACTGGATACGCTTCTCTTTTGTTTCTTCTGGGGATGTGGTCGTCACGGCCTCCCTTATTGTATAATGTAGCCTGCATTGGCTGTTCTTGTTAATTCTGATTCATCGTTTGACTTTTAAAAGTGATTGTGCTATTATTCGTGTATTAGAACCGAGAAAGCTATGCGCTCGTCCTCCGTATTTGGGTATATCGTCAACTCAAGAACCCCCCCCCTTTTTTTTTGTCCGGGTCGCGCCGTGTACAGATGGAGTGAACAGAAACTAGACGAAACAAGAGTAACAAGAAAGTAACAAGAAAACAATGGAAATGCTAAAATGAAAGCCGCCAAGCTGTCGACAATGAAACGCGAGAATGCACCACGACGGACGTCTGCTGATCTGCCGACCTACGAGTCTGCCGACCTATGGGTTATGGGTTTGCCTACAACCACAACAACCAGCGAACTCCGGCAAACACGCCCCGAACAATCCCCAAGCCGACCCGCGTCAGCATCACGACAAACCACACATACCACATGAACCCCACCAGCACCCACTCCACCATGAGCCACCCGGCCCGCCGCACCCACCGGAACCGCCGCCGCCGCTGCTGCAGCATCGTCTCGACCCGGTCTTCCACTCGCTTGACTTTGAGGCGCTGCACGGCCACAATGTCGCGGCTCACGTCGTCGGCCTCGTCGGCCGCCTGGCTGGCCAGCCCGCTCAGGTCAACAGCCACGCGCGTCCGCACTGCATCGATCCTCTGCCGCAGCGCCGGGATCGTCGTGCCCGCGAACCCTTCGGCGGCCGTCTGCCAGGCCATGCCGGACCGCTGGATGGCGCCCGCAAGCACCTGCATGGCCAGCGTGTACAGCTCAACCTGCGCCACGGGCTGGCACGCCAGCGCTGTCGGCGACGGTGCATACGCGGCAATCTGGGACCACCGCAGGACCTCGCCGTTGCTGCCGCGGATAATGATGGCGCCCCTGTTGCGAAGCTGCCGGCGGCGGATGATGGACGACTGGGCCTCGGAAACTTGGTCGTCCGTCTCTAGATCGGTCTCGTCTTCGTCCTCGTCGTCATCCTCGTCTAGACCAATAAAGTCGTCGCGGCCCAGGCCCGACACTGCCCGCTGGGACATTAACACGTGCGGCTCTTGTGCACGGCGGCACAACTCCTTGGCCAGGATGGCAGAGCTGCACATGGACGCGCGCAGTCTGGCGAGCTCGCGTCTCGACAAGGCGCTGCGGCCAGTTGCTGGCTGGGATACGGACCAGCGAGGGCGGCTGTGGCTGTTGTCTTTGACACTGCCGGCAATAGACGTCGAGCCAAGCCGGGCATTCTTTATTGACGGTGCCTTTTCTGTCTCGGTGTCGGTAGCAGCACCTTTGACGCTTCCATCAACTGCTATACTGATATGGCTATTTCTTCTCGACACGTCGGCATCTGAAAGGTCTGATTCTGCTCCAGGTGGCGGCATCAGCTCGGATGACGTTCCTGCTCCCGGGCCCGCTACTTGTTGGATATTGGCGGTGCTGCTCGTCCGCGATATTGATGCATCGCGCACATCAATCCGTGGCGGCTTGAGCCGTTCAAACCGCGTCGACCGACGACTAGGCGGCCGTGACAACGGCTCCATGCCTTCGAGCCCAGGCGGTGCCAACTGGTTTTGGGACTTGTCTCCGGTAACAGAGCTCGTGTTGCTGCTGCCGTGCATGGAATTGCGGCTTTCGCTCTTGCCAAAGACGGGCATGACGTCCAGGTAGTGTCTGGCCGTACCGCCAATCTTGGAGCTTGTGGTGGACAATGGCTCGTCCTGTGGCCTCCGGGAAGATGCCCGGGACGGGGTGGCCGACTTTCCTCGTCGGCCACGTCGTACTTTCGTATCGGCCTCGCTCTCGTTGTGGTTGTGCTTCTCTTCGTCATCGCCACTGTCGCTATCACTATCTGACGACGATGATGACGAGTCCACGCCAGCGCCGTCGGCCGTCGACGGACCACCGACCTCGTCAGAGTCCCGCCTCCACAGCATGTCGTTCATCCTGGACACGCCACTGCGCACCACTCCGCCCTTGAAGAATGCGCGCAGGCCGGCGCTCGGCACGCTACTGCTGCCGCCGTCCTCACTGCGGTGGTACTGGTATCTCTTGCTCATGCTTGCAAGACTGCTGATGCTGCCCTGCTTTGGCTTGTGACCCAGGTTGGCCACATCAAGTTTGCCGTTCGCTCCGAGGCTTGCTGTCTTCCGGACGGGACTCCGCGAGGTGCCCTTGCGCCCACCGGGTTCCTCGTGCCCTGACGATGCGTTCTTCGACGAGCCGCCCGTAGTCGTCGTCGAAATAGGCAGCGGCAGAGTGTCGAGCGTGTCTGGATGCAGCTGCAGTGGGGGAAGAGGATGTATCTCCGGCGTATCGTCCTTTTCGTCAGATCCGCGGTCGACGCCACTGCTCGTGCCAGTGCCACGTTCGCGGCTGTGGTCATGGAAAATATTCTTGACCCGTTTGAAACGTCTGCGTGGTGGTGACGTCGTCCGGGTGTATGAAGGTGGTGACAGATCGCCCCCAAGAGCCGGTACCAGCCCGATGCTATCGTTGGCGACAGCGTTGAGCTCGGGGGAAGTAGGCCGCGACGAGTCGTAGTCTGATGATGGCCTCTTTGCTAATGGGCCACCGCCAGGCACATCCAAGCTAGTCCTAGCACTTGTGCGTGCCGACCTGTACGTGCCAGACTCTGGGGAGAGAACAGCCGGAGCCGATGCCGTCCCGGCTACAGCTACAACAGCCGCGTGCTGGTCGGCTGCTTCCTTGGCCGTCTCCTTGGCCTTGTCATCGGCCTTTACAGCATCGGCAGCTTCTCGTTCGCGGTTCTCCTTGGCGATCAGCTCGAGCATTTGCTTGTTGAGCATGTCAACGCCAGAGGCCGTGTCAGCACGCGGCCTTGATCCGCCCCATCTCCGGGCTTGGTCAACTTCCGAGTCGGACGAATCAGAGAACGAGCCGTGCCGCAACCGCACAAGGTCGGGCCCTTGTATCGAGCTGTTATGTCGATGGTGGAAGCCCTTGAGCTCGTGCAGTTTTTGCCGCGCACGCTCGCGTGTGGAGCCATGGTTGTGTTGCTCCTCTGGGGTGTGCTGGAATGAGTGGAACGGTTTTGCCTCCCTCTCGGGAGTAGCTGGTGCTGATAAGTCGGACGCATTGTTGGAAGCGCGTGTCCGTGATGCCGCCAGAGCACTCGCACCAGCACCAGCACCAGCGGCAGCAGCAGCCACAGCAGAAGACGTCCCAAACATGTCGGGATGGACCGACGTCGCAGGAATATTGGCCGTGTTGGCTACAGTCTCGTCAACCCACCGAGATGAAGGCCGGTAAAGGTTGGGGTTCTGGGGGTAGACGCGCCGCCAGTGGCGGTCCTCGATCAGCTTCTTATTGTCGTCCTGCTCAAGCCAGTAGAGGTCGGCAATCATGTCGGCCGGATCAGTGACCCAGTCGACGCGCGGCCGCTTTGGCTTGACTGCACCAGTAGCGGTGGCTGCAGCCGCAGTGGCAGCCGTGCTTCGAGACGGTCCAGAAGGAGAGCCTTGCAGATTAGCCGCGAGGACCTCGTCGGCGCTGGCAAAGGGCGGCAGGGGCGTGCTGGCACCAGACTCGGCCCAGGCCTCCACGTCGTCGACCCACTCAGTCGTCCGGCAAATATCACCAAAGCCCTGCGCCTGGCCATCGATGACCCTGCGCTCACGTGCCCGGACTTTTCGATTGCGAATGTACTGTAATGGGTTGTATGGCCGTCCCAGACGGGCTGGAGTCGTGGCAGTGTTGTCGCCGGTAGTAGTAGGGCGCCCTTGCTCAGGAAGCAGGTCCAGAAGACGACGCTGTTGGGCCAGCAGCCCGAGGTAGTCCTTGGCCTTTTGTGCCCGGGCAAGGGTCGACTGCGAGAAGTGGTAGCGGTAGGCATTGCCTGGGCCGTCTGCTTGAGGCTCGAAGCCCGGCTGCAGAGGTGTGTTGACGCGCGGAGACTGGCTCGTGGAATGTCCCGATTGTGCAGAGTGAGCCGACTGCGACGACACAACCCTGCTGCTGCCGCCACGCTCTGGCCGCGGCGACATGTTGCGCGACAACCTGCGCTGCTGCTGGAGCTGCTGGCGTAGACTACCTCCAACCGCACTGCTGTCGGGTAAGGGGGCCAGACGCGGCGGTATCTGTCCAGAGGCCGATCGGCGGGCTGCCAGACGTCTCGACTCGCTGAGGTTCAGCGCCATGTTCACTATCTGCGCGGAGTCCAGGTCGAGCGACCCGCTGGGGGCGGCCGTGGGTTCCGGTGGTGCAGAGACAGCTCTACCGTCAGCCGGCTGGTCGACTGCGGCCTGCCCCTGGCCGTTGCCGTTAACCGTGCCAGTGCCATTCCCGCTTCCAAAGCTGGCCGCATGCCTCTCCTTTCCACGCACACGGCTGCTGACCAGGTCGGGCCCGCCGGGGCTTCCGTCGTCGAGCAGTCCATCCTGGAGCAGAAAGGAGTGGCCTCCGCTTGCGCGATGACTGTGGCTATGTGGTCTGTGCCGTGGAGAGCGGAGGCTGCCTGAAAGGACTTGGGGGCTGTTGTTGTTGGCGTCGGTTGCAGAGGTTACGGTGTCGGGGGTGGACTCGCGAGCTCGTGAATGCAGCCGGCCGTCGGGCGAGGGAGACATGGCAGACCGGGTCCGCGGACGGCCATCAGGAGAAACAGACCGTCGCTGCCGACTGTCCTCGGTGTCGATGTAGGTGCTGCCGGTGCTCGTGCTGCCGAGACTGTGCCGGTCACGCGAAGCAGCACTGCGCCCGCCCGTGTTGGCTGTGCGTCCAGACGTGGGCGTCAAGGTCGGCTGCAAGAAGCTGCTGCTTCTGCTTCTGTTGCTGCTGCTGCTTCCGGCCATGGAGGCCGGCTCGGCAGCCATGTATCACGACGGGGTGGTCAGAACGGGGGGGAGCGAGGTGGTGCGTGTCTAGACGGGGGCAGGTCGGAGAGAAGGAGAGGAGAGGTCGGGAAGGTCGCTGAAGACGGGGTTGTCGTCACATGTCCGAGCAGAAGCACCACGGTGCAGCGAGGGCAGGCGAGAGTTCGGGTCGAGGGAGCTCCTAGCTGTGGCGTGGCCCAAGATCATGCATCGTCTTGGGCGTCGAGCCGAGGCAGGGAGCTGCAGCGAGCCGGCTGCAGGAATCGCTGCAGGCGGCGTGTGACGAATGGCGAGGGAACACAAAACCGGCCGTGTGGGCGTGCAGACGTGCGGTCGACGTGGCGTCTGGGGGTTGGAATGGATGGGCGATGCGAATGGATGGACTCGTCCATGTGACGGTGGTCCAAATTACAGAAACAGGAGGACCAGACAATTGTCGGGCGCTCCTTTTCTGGGCTCCTTCCGCGGCAGATGGCCGTGCCGCTGGCCAATGGCAGCGCGACGAGGCTGCACCGCAGGGGAGGCCTGCGGCCAGGGTTAGCGGGTGGGCCAGTGGAGACGTATTGCTGGAGCCGAAAAGCTTGGCTCCCAGGCGACGTGATACAGCCTATTCCAGCAGCCCCCACGTTAGAGCGACACGGCCTGGCAATTGGCTAGCAGAATCATGGATCAACTGCTCCAAGACGTCGAAGAACGTCGTATTACCTACTGCTCTTTGTCTGGTGTCTCGTATTTACACACTGCGCTCACTAAACGACCACGCCAGCCTCTGGCCTCCACAAAGAAACGCAAAACTAAAAATACTCAAAATACTTCAAAAGAAAAGCAGCACTGTCTCAAGACAAAGACACCTCTCGGCCAGAGCCTGCCATCAACTTGACCAGAATCTGGAGCATCCAAGCCCCAAACACGGTCAGTCCGAGCTTCTGTCCCCTCACACCTCGTAGTTCTGTTCCTCTGGAGCAGAATACTATGCTGCACTGTTCCCGCTTGAATCACTGCTTCCCTTTGATGCCGTGTCTGTCCCCTCTCCTTCTGGACTTTCCGCTCCTGGCTTCTCCGAGGCAATGTCTCGTGCCTGCTCGGCATGCGTCGTCTCTGGCAGCCGGGGCACGTCTTCTAAAAGAAGCGAGGGGTTTTCCTGGAGTTGGTTTCTCTAGAAGCGTCTCTTGCGGAGGAAATGGGCGATTTCTCCATCCGTTATCGATTCCAAGTCCGGCGGTTTGTAGGCTGCCCAGCTATCAACAAGCGAGCAAAGATGAATCTCTGCTTCGGCCAAGGGTTCGTTTTTCCGGACGCGGCCGTGAGCTTCGCAGAACTGCCTCCGAGCTTCGACAAAGCAGTCGGCCAGAGCCACAGCGACGCCCTCGGGGTAGTGTTCAGGCCACTGCATGTCCTCCGAAATAAGGCTAGAGAAATTACTGGCCCCGGAGAACTCCTTGTAGAATAGAAGCAGGTGGAAAATTGCGATTGCGTTTGTCTGTTTCCTTTGGCTTCCACCGGCGCTTCGGTCATTGAAAGGTGAGGTCCTTGAGACGGCATATTCAACCTGACGAGGTAGTCTTGCTCGAAAATCAAACCCCTTGTATACTGCCGACAATGCCTTAATGCTTCCGCTAAGCCTCGGTGAGGCCTTTAGAGGTGGGCTTTCTGGTCGGTGGTGGTTTTCTCGGCGGCGGCTGTCTAACGGCTGTTCATCTAGCTGTTGCGTATCTGTCGAATGTCGTCCCGTGCTTGTCCTGCTTTTCGAGTGTTCAAGAGGCCCTGGCGTCTGTGTGCCTCGGTCTCTGTAAGTTGCCGGCCGATCAAGACATCGAACCGGCATGTTTAGGGGCTTTGTTGGCCCATTGAAGGAGTCCATCTTCCAGTTGCGGGTTGACGATAAAAGAAAAGAATATTTCTGCAGTCGGGAATTAATGATGTCGGTGAAGGAGGGTAGAGGCGACGGAACACAATGTTTCGCAGGAAGGTCGCAGGAAGGTCGCAGGAAGGTCGCAAGATGCATATGTTTTTTTTTTTTTTTTTGGAAACAATCAACAGGTGGCAGGCCCAGTCAATATCCAGTGCATTCCATTCCTGGAAGGCGCGACTGCCAGTCCTTTGCACCTTCCTACGGTGCGATGCTCGCTTACTCGGGACGATTGTCACTTCCTAAACGGGCATTAACACCAGCAAAGTGGCCATCAGGGTACAGAGTTTTGCTCATGGTTTGTCATATTCTGTATCATAAAAACTATTCAATCCAGCATCTTGAATTCGACAACTCTCCCACCTAAACTCTCTCTCGAACCCTTCAACTCTCAAACTCCTGCCAACACCGCTAACCATGCTTTGTCTTCCACAACGCTCTTTTTGTTGCTACTCTACCTGTCGTCTCTCATGCCAGCTTTACATGTCTCTCCCCCGTTTTCTTACTCGCGCATGTCGACAACAACCTTGAAGCGCGCCTTGCCAGAGTACAACCGCTCGAATGCGCTCGCAATATCAGAGAACTTGTATGTCTCTGTCATGGCGGCCACGCCCTTGCTCTTGGCAAAGGCCACAGCCTCTTGCGAGTCGATGGCGTGGCCTGATGGGAAGCCGGCAACCTTGAGGCCGCGGACGACCAGTGCCGTCGCGTTGACCTTAACCTCGGGCAGAGGAGCCAGGATCAGCAGCGTGCCACTGGCCTGCAGACCCCAGACATAGCCGCCAATAGTGTCCGGAGTGGGTGCTGTGCAGATGATGCAGGCGGCGCCGCCGTACTTGGTCTGCAGAGTCTTGACCACATCCTCGCTGCTCGAGTCAATGTAGCCAGCGGCGCCGAGCTTGGTGGCAAACTCGCGCTTGCTGCTGCCAGACGAAATGGCAACGACGTCGTAGCCCATGTTGCTGGCATACTGGACGGCCAAGTGGCCGAGCGCACCGAGACCCTGGATGGCGATGACGTTGCCCTGCTCAATGTGCTGCTTCCGCAGAGAGTTGAAGACAGTGACACCGGCGCACAGGAGAGGAGCAGTAGCGACGGGGTCGCAGTCGGACGGCAGCAGGACAGCGGCCTCGGCTCTCAGGAGAGCATACTGTGCGAAACCGCCATCGCGGCTGACACCGTTGACCTCTTCGTGGTCGCAGGCCTGGAAGAAACCGCGCTCGCAAGTGCGGCAGGTCTGGTCGTGGCCGCCGTGCCATGGGCCACCGACACGCTCGCCACCCTTGAAGCGCTTGACACCGTCGCCGATAGCAACGACATCGCCAACCATTTCGTGTCCCAGGACCAGAGGGTAGTCCTTCTGGTTGGGGAGGCCGTGCTGGTGAACGTGGCCATCGCTGCCGCAGACACCGCAAGCGAGGATCTTGACGAGGATTTCACCCTCGGCGGGCTTCTTGAGGGGCACCTCACGGATTGTGATAGGGCCGGCAAGCTTGTCAATGACAGCTGCCTTGTATGTGGACGGAAGGGAAGTCATTGTGGTGGATGTGGGAGTTGTGGCAGGAGAAGGGGTGATTTGGGAGGTAGGTCTGGTTGAAGCTGGAAGCTGGAGCTTTGGATGAAGAATCTGTTGAGAGTGTTTCGGGCTGTCTTTTGAACGTCTTTATTCAAGAGGCGCCTCGTCAAGGGAAGGCGGTATACACGAGTGGAACAAGTGTAGAAACTCAATGGAGGGGTGATGAAGTTGAATGGGGGACGATCCGGACTTGGATGGCTGGGCAACCTCCCTTTTTATACACCAGCTTCGAGTTGATCTACAGCCCCGGGCGTGCTGGTCATGGAGTGGCTCCAGATGCAAACGAGCAGCAGGACTCGGACTGTTGACGTAGCCCAGCCCATGAATTACACGGGGGGAGGGGGGGCTCCTCCACATTACTCATACCAGGGCCGGCAAGTGCGAGTCCGAAACCGACAAGGCCACAGTGCCTTATCGGAGCTCAGAAGAGGTTGGTCGAGTGAACTCCGACTTGCACGGCATCTGCCGATTTACAGGACTGGCTGTGTGTGTTTTTGCTTACCCTGCATCTTGCAGCTGTGCATAATGTAAAGGCTATTCTCTGTCTGCTATCCCCGGCTAACTCCTGCGAAAGACGCGAGCTTTATTAACAGGTATGTGCAGCCTGGAATAGGTACTTTGAAGCAGCGGTAGCACAGGCGAGTTCTTCATGTAGCGATTTGCGTCGGAGCTGCTGTATTATCGCACCTGGAAAGCCGTCAATTTCGCGGCTTTGCAGTGTTGTTTCCCGACCCACTTGGCGGTCCCCACGCAGCGGGAACGGGGGGGCAACTGGTCGTCGGCTTTATGTGCAAAGGAGTTGTTCCAAATCCGGGGCTAGAAGGCCGGCGAACCAGCCTCAGTTACGTCATTGGCTGCGACAAGAATGCTCTTCGTCTTTGCGCACATCTCGACACGCCGGCTCTATTGACCCCTCTCTGTTTAATATGTGCCTCTTCCAGTGGCATTATACTTGGTTATTGCCAAGATTTATATAACCAAGGTTTCCTGGCGGTATGAATTCACACATGTCCTTGTTCAGCCTCGTCCACTTTACATCCAAGAGAAAAGAGAAAAGAAAAAAGAAAAGCTAAAAAAGAAAAGAATAATGGCTGAAATATACCCTAGTCATGTTATTCAACAGCTTTTCACTCTGCCATTCTACGATACAGTTCCACTTTGATTCTGTCTCTTGACTTTTTTTTCAGTTGCCAAATTCAGTTGGAAAAAAAGCTTGAGTAGATTTTAATGTTTTCTCCGTTATATCAACTTTGGCTTTTCCAATATCTTTACTGGCCGATTGCATCCTCCAGCAGCTGATTCTCTTCTGCAACATGCTGCTCCTTGTGCCCCGTCGCAGGACTCGCACTCGCCCTCCGGCCGGCATACACTGCCCGCTTGCCCCGGTGGCGCTCCGTCTCGCCCAGCACGTCGTCCAGCCGGCCGCTCATGTACGACCAGGCCCCGCCGTTGCGCGGCTCTTCCTGCGCCCACACAACCGTGTCCGCCTCGGGGTACCGCTCCATCTCCCGCTTGACGGCCGACCACGGGAACGGGTGCAGCTCCTCGATGCGCGTAATGGCAATCCCGGGCAGCAGCTCTTGCCGCCGCTTCAAGGCATAATAGACTTGTCCAGAACACAGAATGTGCCGCTTGACGGAATCGTCGCTTCCACAATCGGGGTCGCCAATCACCGGCTGGAACTGTGAACCGCCCGTAAAGTCTGACAGGTCTGACCGTACCAGCGGATGCCGCAGCAAACTCTTGGAAAACAAAAGAACCAATGCTACAAACTCGTTAGCTCTTTAATGTCCTCGCTTCGCTCGTTCTTTTCTTTTCCTCACTATATCTTTACTTTCTCCCCACTTACGCTTCTTGAACGGCCTCTTCATCTGCCGCCGCAACACATGGAAATAGTTGGCCGGCGTCGTCGGATACACCACGCTCATGTTCGTCTCGAAATGGCTGCCGTCTCTCGCATCCCCGTCGCACAGCCCCAGGAACCGCTCCAGCCTCGCCGACGAGTGCTCCGCGCCTTGCCCGTCGTACCCGTGCGGCAGCAACAGCACCAGCCCCGTCCGGTCGCCCCATTTAGTCTCGCCCGAAACGACAAAATTGTCAATCATGACCTGCGCATTGTTGGCGAAATCGCCAAACTGGGCCTCCCAGATCGTCAGCGTCGTCGACGGGTCGCCCAGCGTGAAGCCGTACTCGAACCCCAGCGCCGCAAACTCGTTTAGGGGCGAGTTGTATACTCCCAAAGCCCGCCCGCCGAGACTGTTTAGGGGCGTGTATGTGCCTCCACCCCCCTGGTCGTGCCATACGGCATGCCGCTGCGAAAACGTCCCCCGCTGCACGTCCTGCCCCGCCAGCCTCACTCCGGTTCCTTCCAGACACAGACTGCCAAACGCCAGAGCCTCGGCCAATGTCCAGTCGACCGACCCGCTGTCAAAGGCAGACTTGCGGCCGGCAAGAATGCGCTTCAGGTTGGGGTGGGCTTGAAAGCCGGGTGGAATGGTCGTGACAGTCTCGGCTATGGACTGGAGGACCGCTTCGGGGGCAGATGAAGTGGATTCGGGAGACTCTGTAGAATCGACAGAGTCAGTCTTTTCATCTTTCCCAACATCCGCCGTCCTCGTCCGGAAACTCTCTTCATACCGCGCCGACGCTTCCTCCTTCATCTCCTCAATCTCGCCACGGGTAAACGACTCTTCGGCCAAGAGTTTCTCAATGTACATCTCTAGAGGCGGCACCTTGTCCGAGATCTGCCGGCACATCTCCGGCTGCGTAAAACTCGGCTGGTCAAACTCGTTGTGGCCGTACCGCCGGTAGCACACCAGGTCGACCGCAATGTCCGTCTTGAACTCCGCCCTCCAGTCGGCAGCCAGCCGCGTGGCAAACACGACCGCCTCGATATCTTGTGCGTTTACATGGATCACCGGCGCATCGATAAACTTGGCAACGTCAGAGGCATAGACCGTCGACCGCGAACACTCTGGGTCCGTCGTGAAGCCGACCTGGTTGTTGACCAGCACCCGGATGGTGCCGCCGACAGTGTACGCCGCCAGCCTGGAAAGGCCCAGTGTTTCGTAGACTATGCCCTGGCCGGCGAACGCGGCGTCGCCGTGGAGCGCCAGGCACAGGACGTTCTTCCCTTGGCTCTGGAGGGCGTACGTCTTGCCGGTGGCGATTGGGTCGACGGCCTCGAGGTGGGATGCGTTGGCCAGGAGAGACAGTGGGATCTGCCGTCCCGAAACAGACGTGTACACCCCGTCGTGGCCGAGGTGGGATTTGACGTCGCCGGCGGGTGGGCGTGAACGTGAACGTAATGTCGGCACTGCCGTCTCCTCGGGATCTGTGGGTTTTGTCTCGCTGGCTGAGTCTGACACCTCTTCCTGGCCTGGGTTTGCCTTGGGGGTGGAGAACTCCCCAAACGTCACCCTCGGATCCTTCCCGTACACCGCACTCGCCATGGTCAACCTTCCCCGGTGGCAGCTCCCGAGAACAACTCCTTCCACTCCGTGAACGTCCACGCACTGGTCCAACAGTGCCGTTATGGCCGGGGCCAGGCCTTCTGCTCCGTCAAGACCGTACCGTTTTTCGGTTGGGAACTTGGCTGCCAGGAGCCGTTCCATTGTCGTGGCATCCAGCAGACTCTGCAAGAAGCGGCGCTTTTCCTCTTTCGAGAACGCATACGGGGATGGAACTTCCACCCGCTCGCGAAGCCATTGCCGCTGCACAGGATCTCGAAGGTGTGTAAACTCGACCCCAAAAGAGCCACAATAGGTCTTTTCAAGAATGGAGATGGTTTCGGCGACGGTGGCAGTGCTAGAGCTTGGCGAGAAGCCTGGAAGAACATCTGCTAAAGGAACTGTCTTTGCAAGATCTTCCACGGTGAGACCATACACCGAAGGGTTGATGGCATCGTCATTCCCCGAGTCTAGCCTCCCTCCTAGTGGATTTGTCTTTGCATGGTAGTGGCCGCCTCGCCGGTAGGCATTGACGAGCCGTTGGACCTTTTGTTGACGGATCAAGTCGGAAACGGCAGACGGCAGCTGGCCAGATGGCAACTTGGCAGGAGATGGACTCGACGATTCGGGCTGAGTGATGCCAGGCGGGACTCGAACTGGACTGACATACCCCGGGGGAGGCTGAAAGGCTTTTGATGGAGATACCGAGAGGTCTTCCATGTTTCTAAAGTATGTCTGCCAAGAAACGTGTACCGACTCCGGGTCTTTCTTCCAGCTGCTGTACATGCCGTCAATGTAATAGGCATCTCTGAGGAAGGAGTCTGTGTTATCAGCGTCGACAGCCACCGCACGGGGTGCCTGAACAGTCGATGCCGAATACTGTCTAGCCGCAGGAGAGCTCCTGGGTGGTAATGAGCGACCCCGGGCTCCGATAATCCCCCATTTTGGCTGGGAAATAGCCCGAAGTAAGCCCCTCATGGTGGAAGTCTGCCAGAGTATCGTTGAACAAAGCAAAGCAAATGTAGACGAGAGTGAGTTAACACAGATGGGGAGGAGGGGGGGGGATGAAGTCAGATACAACAAGGACGGGGTGTTGTTTTGTTGGTGATGATTTTCAATGCATTTCCCCGGTATTCCACTTGTTTAATCAAATCTCTCTTGGCCAGGAACAAGAATCGTCCGGGGAAGCGTCAGCCATTGCAGAGAGAAGTCGGATCTCAGCCAATCACTAACACGTCCAAATCGGGCTAGTGCGACTCTGGGCTCAGAAGCCGAACTTCGGGTGCGCAATCCGAGGCCAACCCAGGTGCTCCGTACATCCTCGATAATGCCCCTAGGGGCTATCCAAGAACCACAGAATCCGCCGACAATCAGACATCCAGGGACGTCAATGCCCCGCGTCAATGTGTGGCCCCCTCACGGCTGTAAGGCATTTCTTGCCCCAGAGTCTCCCAGTCGGTCAGTTCGGCCCCCGTGTAGTAGCCGGGGTGGAAAGCCCAGAAGAGCTCGTCGTTTCCTTCCAGAGAGATGCCCGACAGGCTCATGTTGAAAAACGGGTCCATGGAGGGGGATGTCAGAGACAGATCGAGGTCGGCTGTTGCGGAGGTGGTGGTTGTATTGGTCGCCATCGCGGCAGCGTTGCCATACTCTGGTTGCCATTGTGGCCGTGCTGGTGTTTCCAGGCCGTGGTAGCCGTGTTCAAAGGAGAAGTTTTGACTCAAAACTGACGCAGGCACACTCTGGGATAATTGGGAGCACCTCAAATGTGACAGGTGGTCGCACATTTGGTCCAGTTCAGACAGACGCCGGGCGGCTGCCCGGTTTCCGAGCTGGACGAGATAGCGTAGAATCGACCGAGACGCCTCAATGCCGCCGGCCCCAAATCCTCGACCAGGGGCAATCACTTCGACCAAGACAAAGACAAAGCCCACGGAAAAGACTGCATCTAAGTCGAGAAAGGCATGTTTTGCTACCAATGTTAGTATCCAGAAATACGCAGGCGGCCATTCGACGTACCTATGATTTCCCTGCTGCGGAGTTCTTGGAGAATCAAAAGACTCTTGCTGGCGGCTTCGACACACAGCTCTGCTAGTCGTCGAATAATAGGGCTCGGCTGCTCCATTTGCGTTTGATCGCACTCTCGACTGCGGCGCGCCATGTAGAGAAGAATTGGTCGAACAGCGTGAACAGCGGCCTGTGGTGTTAGCAGGTGGTTTGTATGACAGCCCGGAATGGTGTCGAGGTACACACCAGGTAGACTGAAAGATACAGGGACGAGCTTGTCCTCGCAGTGTGAATAAGGGCCTGTCCGAACGGCCGCCCGGCGACCAATGTCTCTGGCTGCCGCAGGTCCATGGCATACTCGGCCGGCATAGATCTCTCGAGCTCATCCAGAGAATGTAGAATGTCCTGGACATCTCGAATAAACGAAGCTTCTGTTGCGCCAGACTGTGAGTAGATGGTCCATGTAATCTGGCCGGTAATCCTGGCTGCCCTCGCATTGACGGCGATTGCGGCTGCAGATGGGAACCCGGGAATGTCTTCAGGCAGGCCAACAGTGATGGCTCGGTCGTGCATGGTGATTGGGTAGCCAGCTGCAGCAGCCAGCCTCCTCTCCTGCATGTAGACTGTCCACCAAAGTCGGTTTCGGTGGACGCACTCGGAGCTGTACAGCGGGCTGCGATTGGCCTTGTGCATCCCATGCGAGATTGCCAACCGAAGGGACATGCTGGCCTGGAGAAAGGACAGAGGTCAGCCTGCGTGGATCTGCTAGGTCACGGTTCTCTTACTCACATATAAATAAGCCTCCTCTTTCCTGTCTGCCACTTGTAGGAACAATCCTACCAGAGCAGTCAACTCAATCCCCTGCACTCCTAGCTTGAGAAGGGCGCTCATATTTGGCAGGGACTTTATGGCCTCATTAAACAATGATTCACCCGGAACTTCTGATTCGGGGTGGGTTGCCTGCAGCAGCCGACCTATGGCCATGACGAGCAAGGCCTTGACTGTCCAGGTGTTTGAGATGGACACGCCGCTAGCTTCGTTGTAGAGTGCCGACAAGGTATCGGAAAATGGGCGGATATCAAACAGCTGTTGGGAGATTCCCACGTTGAGCACCACCAGCTCCAACAGTTCTCTTGCCTCTTCTGACGATGGCGGCCATTCTGGGAGTCTCTCGAGCTCTTCTAGCCCAACATATCGAGGAGGTGTTGCCACTGTCGATGTGGCGGTCATGTCGTCTCCCGAAGAGGCGACTGTTGAGTGGGATACCAGAAATGTTCTGATCTCGGAGCCAAACGTGTCGCTAGAGGATAGGGCAGACTCTGGCGCAATGGACACATTCCTTTCAGGCAGAGTAGATACGTGGGGTATCCTGCTCGCCCGCTGGCTTGAGCTAGGCAGCGTTATCATTGGCGAGTTGGTGCAGGGGGAGCCTGGCGAGCTCAAGACGGGGGTCGTTGTTTGTGGCAGTGGCAGGCTTTGCTGTCTCTGCTGCTGCTGCTCAGAGGTTTCTGATGTGTCCATGCAAGGTTGATCGTTGGCCTCGTTGCTCTCTGCCCCCCGGCTTGCTTGATCGCCCCCGTGCGGCGGTGACGCCTCTGAAGATTGGCGGCCTTCATAGCGAGCAATCTTTTGTTCCAGCTCGCGTATTTGTCTGCAGCAAGTCAGTCAAAGCATCGGACGTAACGGACAGAACAGACTTACGCAATAGAGAAGAGCTTCCGCTTCTCGGCTGCAGAGAAGACACACTTCAGTCTCCGTTTGGCGCAGTACTGGCATGGCCGCTGGCCGTCGCACTTGACCTTCTTCTGACGACATATGTGACAGGCATTCGAAGTGCGGCCAGATTCGGCGGTGGCTTGGGCCCGCGATCTCCGCTGCCGTCTACTGTTTGCGGTGGTCCCGGGTGCCGCATAGCCCTCCGCTTCGGCGTCCATCTCCGTGTCTGCAGCCGTGGTTACAGATGGCGCGGTATCAATGCTGTTGTTTCGGGTCTCCATGGTGTTTTGCCTGTCGAGAGCCACAGAGCGGTGCAGCCGGACTCTACACAGCCGCTGGACACATTTTTGGCACATTCTCGTTCTCAGAGTTGATCATGGAAGCCCAGCGGTGACAGTTCGGTGTGGGTCTTCCTTGGCCGAATCGGCCGGACCTGATTGGCCCGCCATCACAGTCGACATGGTGCCTGCCGACGGCAACATCATTCATACAGCCTACTTAATGGCTGATTTATTTGCCTCGGCCGTTTCCTGGGACCAGCATGGCTCCTTCCAGTTTAATGCGATCAGATAAGGAAGGAAGCTGCCGGTGTTGGGAGTTGGTAGGCACTTCCTATTGTAGAAGGAACCTACCAGTCGTGGCTTCGGCTTCTGTTTCCGAGACCTGAGCAACACCTATAGGAGGCAAACCTAGACCGGATGCTGCTTTCTTTGAGTGCTCCATTCTTTTCCGTGTCATTGGCCAGTTCTACGCGTTCTGTTCCTTCCTCACGAGGCTGCCTACGAGACAGAACTCCGTCGGACCTGGACCACAATCATCGCCCACAATGGCCCAAATACTTGGAAGGAGGCAGGCCTTGTTGCGGCATCTTTCTTACAGATCGGAAAGCAGCATTGGCAGTTTAACTGCTGCCATCAATGCCACCAAATTGTCGACCAGCCCGTCTCACTTGGGCACCAAACATCTGCTCCTCTCACGGCCATTCTCTTGTTCTTCTTGTCGATATGAAGTCATCACAGTCAAAGTCCCTGCGATGGCCGACTCCATTAACGACGGCACGTTTACGTCGTTTTTCAAAAAGGTCGGCGACCGTGTCGAAGCTGACGAAGAGCTCGCTTCCATCGAGACCGACAAGATTGATGTTGCCGTCAATGCCCCCGAGGCCGGCGTTGTTGTCGAGATATTTGCAAACGAGGGGGACGTGGTGACGGTGGGAGACAAGATTGCAAGCATCGACACGACGTTGGAAGCCTCCGAGGACACGTCACCAAACATCCAAGAGGAAGCAAAGCCGCAGCCAGAGCCAGTGCCAGCACCAACACCCACCCCAGCTTCAAAGCCATTGTCAGCAGTCAAAGCACCTCCACCGGCTTCAAATCCAGCGCCTCCAACAGCATCTCCTGCAGCAGCAACCGCCGATTCTCCCTCTCCATACCCTCCTGGACACCCGCCAAGAACTGAGCGTTTGGTTAGTTGACGTCATTGCTTGACTTTAAAAATTCTTGTCTAACAACCACTGCAGGAGAAAATGACCCGCATGCGAAAGACGATTGCCGCCCGACTCAAGCAGTCCCAAAACAACTGTGCTTCTCTCACGACGGTCCAGCGAGTGGACATGTCTCCGCTGATGGCATGGCGGGCAAAGTACAAGGAGGCGGTGGCCGAAAAGAATGGCGTCCGCCTGGGGTACATGGGTGCTTTTGTCAAGGCGACGACACTGGCGGTGCAGCAAGTGCCTGTAGTAAATGCCGGCATCGACATGGAGACCGAGACAATCACGTTCAGGGACTATGTCGACATTAGCATTGCCGTGTCGACACCAAAGGGCCTCGTCACGCCAGTGCTGAGGAGCTGCGAGTCGATGAGCGTGGTGGATATCGAGAGGGGCGTGGCCGTGCTGGCGAACAAGGTAGGCAGAAAGACCTCTCTCTTGGATCCAGCCGTTCTTACAATTCTTCTAACCTGAAAGGCCCGCGAGAGCAAACTTACAATGGACGACCTCCAAGGGGGCAACTTTTCAATCAGCAACCCCGGCATTTTCGGATCCATGTTTGGCACGCCTCTGATCAACTACCCGCAGGCGGCCGTGTTTAACATGAACACGATCAAAGAGGACGTCGTTGCGGTCGATGGAGAGGCTGTGATCAGGCCGGTGAGTTGCTTGTTCAATCAGATCAACACCAGGACGACGCTGACCAGCAGATGATGTACATTACTCTGACGTACGACCACCGGCTGATTGACGGCCGGGAGGCTGTTACTTTTCTCAACATTGTCAAGCAGTGCATTGAAGACCCATCGAGTATATTGCTAGCATAATAGAGTAGACAAATGTTTGATAATCTAGCCGGCTTCGAGTCCATCCTTTCTGTGGCTGAAATTGTCCGACCTCCACTCACAGCCGGTGTGTCCTTCCAAGTCCAGACAACACTCCGTCCACTGCTAGTTTTAAACATGTGCCTCTTTTTCTTGCATCTGCAGGGTGTTGAGCACCGTGTGGGCATCCCTCCGCTCCAGACTCTTCTTGACCGGGTTCGGCGCCGCAAAGACCTCCTCCAGCTCTTCCAGCGTGCGGTCCTTGGTCTCGGGAAAGAAAAAGTACATGAAGCCGCCCTCAAACAGGTCCCAGAACACAAACACGAGATAAAAGTGGTAGCCAATGTGCTGAAAGGCCGGGCCGGAGCTGTACTGCAGCACCGTCGACGCCGCCGACGAGGCAAAGTTGCCAATGGCGGTGCCCTTGGCGCGCGTGTGCGTCGGCAGCGTCTCGGCAATGTACATGGACTGCAGCGGGGTCCAGCCAAAGGAGAAGACGAGGCCAAAGATGTAGATGAGCGCAATCGTGCCGTTGGCCGCCGCCGTGTTGGCCGGGTCGCCCGTGGCCAGCTTGGACGTGCCCGTCATGGCGGCGAAGCAGCACGCGCAAAAGACGATGCTGCACAGCAGGAGCGGGCGGCGGCCGACGACGTCGGTCATGCGGGCGCCGAGGACGGCCCCGAGGAAGGAGAGCACCTGGTTCAGGGCGTTGAGGGCCAGGACCTTGTGCTCCTCGGTGATGCCGGCCGAGTGCATCATGGCGACGAAATAGTACGACGACAGGCTGTTGCCGGAGACCTGGCCGAAGCAGGCCATGCCGAGGACGCAGACGAGGCGGCGGCGGGCGGAGTGGGTGCTCCAGAGCTCGTGGTAGTCGTACCAGGTCTTGTCGGAGGCCTCGGTGGCGATCTGGGTGCCCATCTCGCGGATCTGCAGCTGGACGATGGGGTGGTCGGCGCGGCCCTCGCCGTGGTAGGTGGCGAGCACGTTGACGGCCTCTTCGTGGCGGTCCTGGGCGACGAGCCAGCGGGGGGACTCGGGGAGGAGGAGGACGCAGGTCACGACAATGCCCGACGTGGCCATCTGCAGCCAGATGGGGATGCGCCAGGCGCTGAGGTTGTCGATAAAGGCGCAGCCGTAGACGACCCAGCTGGCGAGGATGGCGCCAATGTACCAGGTGCAGTTGTAGAGGCCGGTGAGGGTGCCGCGCCACCTGGGGTGGGCCATCTCGCTGACGTAGCAGGGGGCGGACACGCAGCAGAAGCTGACGCCGAAGCCGAGGACGAAGCGGCCGCCGAGGAACTGGGCGCGCGTCTGGCAGGGGCCCTGGATGCAGGTGCCGACGACGACAATGAGGGCGCCGGCAAACATGCCCCAGCGGCGGCCAAAGGAGTCGTTGACGGGGCCCGTGAAGAAGACGGCGGCGACAGAGCCAATGTTGTACATGGCAAACACGATCCCGGTGCTCGAGTCGGCGACCTCCCTGGATGGACGGTTAGACTGTGTCTCCTCGACGTGCTGCTGCCCGGGCGTGCCAGCCACCTACATGCCAAAGAACTTTTGGTACGACGACATTCCGTTCAGGCCGCCCATCAGCGACCCGTCGTAGCCGTTGAGACAGCCGCACAGGTAGGCGCACGCCAGCACCAGGTACAGCCGGCCCATGCGCCAGGTCCACGGCGAGTACTTTTCGCGGTCGACATCGTGGGCCAGCTGCACGGCGATGCCGGCGTGTGTCTTTGAGTCGCCAGTGGTCATTTCAATGGTGGACATGGTGGGAGGTGAGAAGGAAAAAGGTTATTGGCACGGGGGTGTCTGGGTAATGTGCCAGGGTCTGGATAAAGTATATGTACCCTACCTTGAGGGTGGATAAAATATATGTACCCTACCCAGACACTCTCACCGTCACCACATCGGCCTCGGGAGAACATTCGGCGGCGAGTTTACACGAAAACGACAAACCTGTGAAAGCCAGACACGGCCTCTCTCCAGGTCAAGGAGGACGAATGCTACACTTCCCCGCATAAAGCGTCTGGGGTGATGCTACGTGACGCCGGGGTCCATTGGACGAGGAGACGTGAGCGGAGGGATTGCTTGGAGTGGACGACTAGCCGGGGTGACAGTTCGGGGGAGTGACTGTGTGAAGTTCGGAGGAAGTGAGCGACTTCCTATTTGGGAGGTTAATACGACGGGGAGCATTGTTTTTATACTTGACGAGAGGGATGAGAACGAGAGGGAAAGAGAACGAGCGAGGAAAGAAAAAGGAAGAAAAGAGTGAGAAAACGAGCGAAGCGAGGAAAAGAAGAAAGAAGAAAGAAGAAAAGAAAGATGTAACGATAATGGAACAGAAAGGACATATCGAGCGAAGCGAGGAAACAAAACAAAAGCACCCCATGTTTCTGTTTTTGTTTGCAGTCACCAGTTCCTGTCACGGCTAAATAGACGTTTGTCGTTTGCACAATGTAATTGGCCGAGACGCTGGGGAATCCGGGTTGGGGGATGGAGTGACGAAGTGCTCTCCACGCGGGGAAACTCTCGGCCATGCATTGTCCGGAGCTCCAAGCTGTTGACAGCTCTGTGTTTCTGTGTTTCTGGATTCCCTTTTGTATTTGACATCAAGAAGTCTTCAGGATGTTTTACAACAATGACCTCTTTCAGTTCTCAAAGGGCTCTGTCAACATGAACAACGCCAGCCAGCCCCCGGAGGGCCAGACAGCCCCGGCAGAGACTCCGCATGGTGACTCTCGGCCGGACACACTCCCTCTCCAGGCCACCCCCGGCACGAACGACAATGAAAACGAGGCCGTGTTCCGGCGCAACACCCTGCCGCACCGCTGCTACTACATCCCCGACACCGCCGTCTGCCTCAACGGCGAGTGGGACTTTTACTACGCCGCGACCCCGGAAGAAGCCCCGGACGGCGCGCTTCTGTCGTCGTCGTCGCCGCCGCCGCCGTCGCTTGGCGGCTGGAGCCCCGTGCCCATCACCGTGCCCGGCCACTGGCAGCTGCAGGGTCTCGCCAACGGCCAGGACTGGGGCCGCCCCATCTACACCAACGTGCAGTACCCCATCCCCGTGGCGCCGCCGTTTGTGCCCGCCGAGAACCCCACGGGCACGTACCGCCGCACGTTCTCCGTGCCGCCGTCCTGGGACCGGTCGGCGCACCGGCTGCGGCTGCGGTTCGACGGCGTCGACAGCGCGTACCACGTGTGGGTCAACGGCACGCTGGCCGGGTACGCGCAGGGGTCGCGCAACGCGGCCGAGTTTGACGTCACCCGGGTGGTCCACTGGGGCGACGGAGCGGTCAACTCGCTGGTGGTCAGCGTGTACCAGTGGTCCGACGGGTCGTACATTGAAGACCAGGACCAGTGGTGGCTGTCGGGCATCTTCCGCGACGTGCATCTGATTGCGTTCCCCAACGACGTCGCCATTGAGGACTGGTTTGTGCGGACGGACCTGGACGCCGAGTACCGGGACGCCGAGATCCGCGCGACGGTCAAGGTGCTGGGGGGGGAGCGGCTGTCGCTGGTCTTGACCGACAACGGGGAGACCGTCGCGGAGACTGTGGTGAATGTGGTGAATGCTGCCGAGACAGCTGTCCGCGACATTCGCCTGGCCGTCCCCGGTCCCAAAAAGTGGACGGCCGAGACGCCGCACCTGTACCGGCTCGCCATCACCCTGGCGTCCGGCCCCAAGTCCCACACCGTCTTCCAAAACATTGGCTTCCGCAAGGTGCAGATGCTCGACGGGCTCATCTGCGTCAACGGCACGCCCATCCGCCTCCGCGGCACCAACCGGCACGACCACCACTGCCTGTTTGGCCGCGCCGTCCCGCTGGATTTCATGCGCCGCGACTTGCTGCTGATGAAGGAGCACAATATCAACTCGCTGCGCTGCTCGCACTACCCCCCGCACCCCAAGCTGCTCGACATGACCGACGAGCTCGGCTTCTGGGTCGTCGACGAGGCCGACCTCGAGTGCCACGGCTTCTACGACGCCGTCGCCCGCCCGCTCAACATCCCCGAGGAGATGGACTATGAGAAGCGCAAGGCGCTCGCGTTTGGCAAGGCCGCCAAGTTCACCACGGACAACCCCGCCTGGCACGGCGCCTACGTCGACCGCGCCGCGGCCATGGTGCAGCGCGACAAGAACCACGCGTCCGTGGTGATCTGGTCGCTCGGCAACGAGGCCTGCTACGGGCGCAACCACCGCGCCATGTACCAGTACATCAAGGGCGTCGACCCGGAGCGGCCGGTGCACTACGAGGGCGACACGCAGGCCGAGACGGCCGACATGTACTCGTACATGTACCCCGAGATGGACCGGCTGGCGAGGCTGGTCGAGACGGAGGGGGTCGCCGACGGGAAATACACCAAGCCGGTGGTGCTGTGCGAGTACGGCCACGCCATGGGCAACGGCCCCGGCCGGCTGGACGAGTACGAGGAGCTGTTCCGCAAGTATGCCCGCCTCCAGGGCGGCTTCATCTGGGAATGGGCCAACCACGGGCTGGAGACGACGGCCACCGACGGCAAGCGGTTCTTTGCCTACGGCGGCGACTTTGGCGACTACCCCAATGATGGCACGTTTGTCATGGACGGCCTCTGCAACAGCACGCACGACCCGATGCCCGGCCTGGCCGAGCTCAAAAAGGTGATCCAGCCGGTCAGGCTGGCGCTCGAGGGGGCCACCCTCTCCCTGGAGAACCTCTACAACTTTGTCGACCTCGGCCATCTGAGACTGTCCTTTAAAGTGCACGACTTTGGAAAGGAGTAAGTAAACCCCCCAGCATATATATATATATACTACTATAACTATACACGCCTGCCGTGCTGACCGTCAGCGAACCTCTCCTGCAGTCCGGCACCGTCGACATTCCCGCCATCCAGCCCGGCGCCACCGGCACTGTCGCGCTGCCAATCGACGCGGCAGAGCTTGACCCCCGCCGAGAGACTGTGCTGACAGTCCTCCTGGAGGACGGCAGCAGCTCCCACACGGTGGCCACTTTCCAAGCGTACCTCACGGCCGAGCAAAAGGACGCCCTGGCGCTGCCGCCCACGGCGCATGGAGCGCTGCCCGCGGCTGCCGAGATTTCGCACAAGACCGTCGGCGGCGTCCTGGTCGTCAGCGGCGGCGGCCGGGGCGGGCCCGAGTGGTCGTTTTGGTTCAACACGGCCCGGGGGTACCTGGCCAGGTGGGAGGTCGACGGGGCGGTCGTCGTTGGCGGCGCCGGCCCGGCGGCGCTGGTGCCCGGCTTCTGGCGCCCGCCGACGGACAATGACCTGTGGAGCTCGTATCCGTACTGGCAGCGCTTTGGCGTCGACAAGCTGACCCACCGCAAAGTGTCGGAGCTCGGGTCGTCTGCGCGCGGCAAGCCAGACACGTTCGTGGTCGGGTTCACCACGTTTGTCTCCCCCCCCGTCCTCGCCTGGGGCTGGGAGTGCACCGCCACGTACACCGTCTACGGCAACGGCACCATGGAGGTGTCCTGGCGGATGGTCCCGGCGGTGTCGCACCCCGCGTCGATCCCCGAGGCGATCCCCGAGCACGTGCCGCGCATCGGGCTGGACGTTTCCCTGTCGCCGGACCTGCAGCAGGTGCAGTGGTACGGCCGCGGCCCCGGCGAGTCGTACCCCGACAAGTGCGCGAGCCAGCTGGTGGGCGTGTACAGCAGGAGCGTGGCGGAGCTGCAGACGGGCTACGACGTGCCGCAGGAGAACGGCAACCGGATGAACACGGGGTGGGTGGTGTTTGCGGGCGAGAAGAAGAAGCGGCGGATCCGCATCTCGTCGTCTTTGGCCTCTTCTTGTGGCTTCAACTTTGGCGTCAGCCCGTACACGGCGCAGGCGATCGAGGACGCAAAGCACCCGTGCGACCTGGCCGAGTCGGCGACCAACACGCTGCGGCTGGATGCGCGCGTGGCGGGAGTGGGGTCCGCCGCGTGCGGCCCCGGGGTCCGACCGGACCAGCAGGTCAAGGTGCAAGAGACGGCATTTGGGTTTAAATTTGAGCTGCTGGAGTAGGATCCCAGCGGGGAGATTCAGTGGAGCAGTGGAGTACCCCAAACGTGACTGATGCCTGACTAAAATTGGCGACCCGGCGCTCTGGGCCGAGGGTGTACTGTAACTCTGTATTTCCAGCATTTTATTGGACGGAAAGTCAAGAATGACAACTGCCTGCCGCCACTAGACCGGCAATGGTGATGAAAACGTTGCGTGCGGCGAGAGTAAAAAAAAAAAAAGTAAAAAGTAAAAAATAAACGGGAAAAACTCTAGGAAAAAAGATCCCCCTTCTTTAAACCCCTCCTATCCCCGCACCGGCATTGACGAGCCTCGTAGACTTTGCAGAGAACACTTTCCAGTCTTTCAGGTCATTGTCCAGTCCTCGGTCGTTGCTGTCCTCCTGTCATCGTCCTGTCCTGTCCTCCTGTTATTGTGTACAACTTCCAGCATCACCCTCCCACCACCCACGAGATGGCCCCCCCCTTCCGCGCCGAGCACATGGGCTCGCTCCTGCGCCCGCAGGCCCTGCTCGACGCCCGCGAGGCCGTCCGCGCCAACGACACCGCCGACACCCAGGCCAAGCTCGAGGTCGTCGAGAAGCAGGCCGTCGCCGACGTCGTCAAGCTGCAGCAGAAGCTG
Organism: Raffaelea albimanens; assembly: GCA_002778245.1. Lineage (NCBI taxonomy): Eukaryota > Fungi > Ascomycota > Sordariomycetes > Ophiostomatales > Ophiostomataceae > Raffaelea > Raffaelea albimanens. The sequence goes on from PCDJ01000001.1 coordinate 532,919, forward strand.
GGCTTCCGCGCGCTCGGCTCGGGCGAGTTTGTGCGCCAGCGGTTCTGGGGCCTGATGTGGGACGAGTTTGAGGGCACCGTGCGGCTGCAGGACGCCGAGTCGAGCATGTTCCGGCTGTACCACCCGGACGTGGTGTCGCTGATTGAGCTGGACCGCAAGGTGATGCCGGGCGACAGCGTGATTGCGGGCAAGAAGCTGTCGCACGACAAGGCCAAGAGCGTGTCGAACCTGCACGAGCTCAGGCTGGTGCAGGCGTCGCTGCCCAGGGAGCAGTGGGCGGACATTAAGCTGACCATGATCACGCCGGCGTGGTTCCACATGCGGTACAAGCAGGGCCGGGCGTACGCGCCCGAGGCGTACACGAACGACGCCGAGTACTTTGCCGACGTGGCCAAGGTGTACCAGGCGGAGCTGGCGCAGCTGTACGACGCGGGGCTGCGCAACGTCCAGTTTGACGACCCGGGCCTGGCATGTAAGTCACTGACTGCTGGTTAGAGTATCCAACACAAGGCTAACACCTCAGACTTCTGCTCCGACAAGTTCCGCCAGGGCTGGGCCGACGACAAGGACAACATTGGCACCGTCGACGACCTGCTGGACGCCTACATTAAGCTCTACAACGACTCCATCTCCAAGGCGCCAAGAGACCTCCACACCGGCGTCCACCTGTGCCGCGGCAACTTTATCGGCGGCCGCCACTTTGCCGAGGGCGCCTACGACATTATCGCCAAGAAGCTGTTCCAGGAGCTCAACGTCAACACCTTTTACCTCGAGTACGACACCGCCCGCGCCGGCGGCTTCGAGCCGCTCAAGTTCCTCCCCGCCGGCAAGAACGTCGTCGTCGGCGCCATCTCCACAAAGGTCCGCGACCTCGAGGACAAGGACGAGGTCAAGCAGCGCATCCAGCAGGCCGCCAAGTTCGTCGCCGAGGGCCGCGGCCAGTCCGTCGAGGAGGCCCTCAAGAGCGTCTCCATCAGCCCCCAGTGCGGCTTCAGCACCCACGAGAGCGGCTACCCGCTCAGCGACGAGGACCAGAGCAAGAAGCTGTCCCTCGTCCGCACCATTGCCGACGAGATCTGGGGCGAGCCTTGAGAAAGAAAAGAAAAAGAAAAGAAAACCGCCAGGTTTTCTTTTTCTTTTTTCTTTTTTTTTTGTCCTCGCTTCGCTCGATCAAGTGATTAGGAAATTCGTCTTTTTTTCTTTCTCGCTCGATTAAGCTATTAGGAAATTCGTCTTCTTTCTTTCCTCGCTTCGCTGATTTCCTTTTCTTTCCTCGCTTCGCTGATTTCCTTTGATTACCTCGCTTCGCTTGACCGAATCCTGAGGAGTCTTTCTTTTCATACGGCTTTGCAAATTTCAACATCCAAGCCCATTTGTATCTATATACCACAGTTTCTTGCTCGTCGTTCTCGTCTTGTCATCATAGCGGGGTTGGTGGTCGGTGGTCGGCGGTTGTTGATGATGTCCTGTCTGTTTCTGTCTTCTGTCTTTCATTGCGCGCATCATACCAGGGGAACGGAATCAACTTCCAAAAGCACGGAAAGGGTCTAGCAAAAGTCAATGTTGGCCATAAATGTCGACATGTTTGAGTTGGGTGAATCTTTGTAAATCTTTGGTGAATCTTTGAATTTTTGAATCTTTGGTGATTTCTTTGATTTCTTTGGATAAAAGCACAAATTGAACGACTTGACCACAGATTGGCCTGTAGACACCCTGACTCAGATCGCAGCCTTTTCTTGGCAAGGCTGTGAACAATGATCTGCACTGCACCCCGAGCAATCCCCCATCCAACAATAGCATCAGCACTAGCATCCCTTGCATCATGGACATCTGACATCTTTTCCTGTATCATTGTGTCCACAGTCTCCGACAACTCCTCGGCTCGGACGGTTGCGCCGTTGTTCAATTGCGGGGGATCATCGCAGAGCTGGGGACCGTTAAAAGCGCCCGCCGCGACCGGTCCCGATTGCCGAATCAGCCAACCAAATGACGGAAGAATAGACCTGTCAGCAGGAAGGTTGTACTTAAGCAATCCATTGACTCTGCATTGTTCAGACTATTTAAGCCTCGGGGTGTCTCCCGTTGCCTGTCCCTCGTCGCCGTCCGCACCCAATCCCCTCACTCGCAATGCCATCGTCAGTCCGCCTGGCCAAGCTGCCATTGTCCACTCGACAGATAACGAGACAGATATCCAGACCGGCCAAGCCATTGTCTCTGCGCCATTTCTCGTCCTCCACCGCCATGTCCGCCGACTGGTCAGCCGCCCAGTACCTAAAGTTCAACGACGAGCGCACGCGCGCCGTCCACGACCTCGTGTCGCGCGTCCCCCTGCCCGGGGGCCGCTTCCCCGCCTCTGACAAGACGGCCTCTCTCCGCATCGTCGACCTCGGCTGCGGCCCGGCAAACTCTACCCAGGTGCTCGTCGACCGCTTCCCGGGGGCCAGCATCGCCGGCGTCGACTCGTCGCCCAACATGATTGACCGCGCGCAAAAGACGCTGCCCGACGTGGACTTTGAGATTGCCGACCTGACGACGTACGAGCCGGGGCCGGCGGACTTGCTGCTGGCCAATGCGGTGTTCCAGTGGGTCAGTCTGGAGCAGCGGCTAGCCACGATTTTGAGGCTGCTGGGGGGGCTAAAGTCTGGGGGGGTGTTGGCGTACCAGGTGCCGGACAACAAGGAGGAGCCGAGCCACCGGGCGATGCGGGAGGTGGGGAGGGGCGAATCCTCAGGCTTGCCGGCAGGCGAGCCATCTCTGAGCTTGCCGACAGGCGAGCAAAAAGAGACAGTCTCCAAGACCTCCAAGACAGACTCGCCTGACAAGCTTGGAGGCTCGCCTGACAAGCTTGGAGGCTCGCCTAGCGGCAAGCCTCCTGGCAAGCCCTGGGTCCCGTACCTGCACGACCTCGTCGACCGCGACCCCATCGAACCCCCCCAGGCCATCTACGACGCGCTGGTCCCGCACGCCACGGTCGACATTTGGCACACGAGCTACTACCACATCCTCCCTGGGGGCCCGCGCGACATTGTGGAGTGGGTCAAGGGCACGGGTCTGCAGCCGTTTGTGAATGCGCTGCCAGAAGGAGAGGTGCGGGAGGCGTACATCAAGGCGTACGAGGAGCGGCTGGGGGAGCTGTACCAGCGGCGGGCGGACGGGTCGGTGATGATAAAGTATCCGCGGTTGTTTGTAGTGGCGGTGAAGAGGTGAATGAGTGAGCGAGGAAAGAAGAAATCGAGTGAGCGAGGAAAGAAGAAATCGAGTGAGCGAAGCGAGCGAGGAAAAAAAAAAAAAAGAGAGAATATCTAAGCAAGCATATAATCGAGCGAAGCGAGGACAAAAAAAAAATAAACATGAGAGAAACAACATCACTGGTCACAAGAAAACAGTATCACGTTGGCCATGCCAGTCACGATCGTCACAGTCAATTGTTACAGAGTACTCTTGAATCGTTTATTAAACAGTTGAGAACCCCCCCCCCCCTCCCTTATAGCGCCATCATCTGGTAATCCCATCCCCCCGTCTCTCTAGAGAGACAGGGAAAGAGACTTGTGTGAAACAAAAAAAAAAGCCAGCACGATAAAAAAAAGAAAGCGGAAGAACACGAAAAAAAAAAAAAAAAGAACGATACGTGAGGGGAAATGACAGGAACGAGACATGATAAAAACATTTCAGCAAATTTTTTGCCCAACTTATACCAGACACCCAGAAAAAAAAAACAGCACAGCACAGCACAGCACAGCACACTCGTCAAGAGCTAAGCATCCTCCTTCTTGACCTCCTTGGTTTCCGCCTCGCCGCCCTCGGGCTTCTTCTCTTCCTTCTTCTCGTCCTCCTTCTTCTCGTCTTCCTTCTTCTCAGTGCCGGTCTTGTCGGCCGCATCGTCCTTGCTGTCCTCCTTCTTGGCGGAGTCTTCCTCGGCCGTGGCAGCAGCGGCAGCGGGCTTCTCCTTCTCGTCTGTAGCAGCGGCAGCAGAACCGTCCTTGGGAGCGTCCTCCTTGGTCTCGGCAGCGGCAGACGCAGAAGTCTCTCCAGTCTTCTTCTTGTCAGCCTCCTCGGTGGCGGATGCAGCCTCGGCGGCAGCAGCTGGTTTGGCAGACTCTTCCTTGACCTCCTCCTCCTTCTTCTCGGACGACGCCTCGGCAGGAGCATCCTCTTTGGGGGCAGTCTCCGCAGCAGCAGCAGTCTCCGTCGCAGCCGGGCCATCGGTAGCCTCAGTTGCGGCAGTAGCATCCGGCTCCTCCTTGGCGGGCTCCTTGTCCTTTTCCTTCTCCTCGACATCAGCCTCCTTGGGCTTGTCGGCGGTTTCCGTGGTGGCAGTCTCTTCAGATGCCTTCTTCTCCTCGGTAGTCTCGGTGGGCTTCTCGGCTTCGGTGGACTCCTTCTTCTCCTCAGCTGCAGGGGCAGCAGCGGCGGGCTCCTCGTCGACGACATCAGTCATCTCGACATCGCCGTCGTCATTGGCAGGCTTGGCCTCTTCAGTCTTCTTTTCAGCCTCAGGGGCGGCAGCAGACTCGGTCTTCTCCTCCTCGGCAGCGGCAGCTTCAGCAGCAGGAGCGTCCGTTGATGGGGCAGCAGTGCTCTCCTCTTTGGTCTCCTTCTCCTTCTTGTCCTCCTTCTTCTCTTCCTCGGCAGGAGTGGCTGTCTCGTCAGCGACATCCTCCATTTCGACGTCCTTGGTTTCTGTCGTCTCGGCTGGGGTCTCGGTGGCGGCTGCGGCAGGTGCTGCAGACTTTTCCTTCTCGGCCGGTGTCTCGCTCTCTCGAGGCTTCGGAGTCGCGGCACCGCTGTCGAATTCGTAGTCGGCGTTCGGGTTCTTGTAGTCCATGATTGACCGTCTTGGCGGGCCGTCGTAGTTGACGCCGTTGGCCTGCGCCATCTCCTCGTCGTCGCTCTCCTCGAACTCGTCGTCCCGCGCCCGTGTCTTCTCCCACTGGCGCTGTGTCATCCGCACGTCCTTGTTCTCGTCCTCGTCCAGGTCATCCAGCTCAGCCTCTTCCTCATCTGTCATACCAAGAGACTGGCGAGGGATGTCCTGCATCTGCACCGACGGGACCGGAGCCGTCTTCTTGAGGTTCTCAATCACGGCAATCTTGATCTTTTCCAGGTACTCTGGGCTGTTGGCGTTTTCCATGTTGGAAGACCGAACATCCAGTTCATAGTCAGGTCCGTAATACTGGGGTTGTTAGTAAAAGAATGAGAAAAAGATGGGCCAGCTAAAAAACTCACTTCGTAGTACTCGTTATACGGCAGGACCGAGTCCATCTCGACACCCACGAGACGGCCAGTCTCAAAGGCCCATGTGCGAGCGACATTGCGCATGGTGTAGCCGCCACCGCCGACGACCAGAGTGGGCAGGTTGAATCCACGGACAAACGACACGCAGTTAGCGTGGCCGCGCATGCTCAGATTGAAGCAGCCCAGACGGTCGCCCGACAGAGAGTCGCCGCCGCACTGCAGCACCACAGCGTCCGGCTGGAAGTACTGCATGATCGACGTGATCACCGGCTGGAAAATGGTCTTGTAGGTATCGTCGTCGATGCCGTCGCGCAGCGGGAAGTTGACCGCGTAGTTCTTGCCGGGGCCGATACCCGTGTCGCGCAGCTCGCCCGTGCCGGGGAAGTACTCGCCGTACTTGTGGAACGACGCCGTCATCACTCGGTCGGTCGTGTAGAACGCCTCCTCCACGCCGTCGCCGTGGTGCACGTCAATGTCGATGTAGAGGACACGCTTGTTGAATCGCAGCAGCTCGATGATCGCAAGGACAATGTCTGTGATGTTAGCTTCTTAGTCCTCGTTCAAGCTCACTCGCGTCTCCCTTTTTTTGTTGTCTCGCTCGCAAGCTCGCTCGCTCCCTAGTCCTTCTCTTCTTCGCTCGCTCGCTCACTCACCATTCACGTAGCAGAAGCCGCTAGCTTCGCTCTTCTTGGCGTGATGAAGACCGCCGGCCCAGTTGATCGCAATGTCGCACTTGTTCCGGTTCAGTCGGGCAGCACCCTCCATGCTGCCGCCGGCACTGATGCCGCAAAATTCAAAGAGGCCGTCGAACACGGGGCAATCGTCGCCGACATTGTATTTTCCTTGCTCGCGCATGTAGCTGTCCATGTTGTCGGGCGTGACTTTTTGCAGAAAGTCAATGTATTCGTCGGTGTGGAACTGCGTCATCTCCATAAAGACGGCCGGTTTCGCGCGCTGCCCAGTTAGAAAAGGCTCTGGTATTTTCCTCGGTGTTCTCGTCTTCACTTACATAGACCTCGAGGAACTTGTAGACGCCATAGTTCATGACCAGACTGTGAGCCAGCCGAATTCGGTGCGGCTTCATCGGATGGCCTGTGACGTAGGCATAGTTGCCAATGTCCGAGTCGTAAAAGTAGGCGACTCGCTTCTTGTCGTTCTTGGTGACCTCGTAGAGCGGCCGACTACGCTCTATGCCCGCGGCGTCGACTCCCATGGTGAAGGGGGGGGAGGAGAGCAAAAGAAGCTCTCAGACGTGGCCAGAAATTTGTAAGGGAAGACTTTCTTTGGGGGGCAGCTGCGATCCGCTGTCGCAGAGACCGTTTTCGCTCAGAGAAATGCTCCGAGTGTCCCAGATACTCCAAACGAGCAACAGAGCAAAATATGAAACAGCCAAACAAAAGGAAAAGAGCAAAAAGTCGGTTGTTGGAGCTGTAAGTGGAAAAGAGGGTGCAGCTTTTCGACTTTTAGAGAGGCGGGACAAAATAATAGGAAGAGAGAAACAGTTAGTGAATTCGGCTTATTAGTAGAGTTCGCGCGCATTCGAAGCCAATTGCCCCCTTCTCGATCTAGTCCGTTTTGACACTAGCGCGCTTTTAACCACACAAGTGGGTCGCTGCGTCGCCGCTTCCCAGCCACTAGAGCTGGGGGTATTGGGCACACGTGACTCCATAGCTTGATATTCTGCCGGCAGTCACCGCTGGATAGCTCTAGGCTGCGCAGGGTTGGCGTCAACAGGCCAAAGAAGCATTGCGAAAGCCGTCAACGCCTTGTGTTCGCCTCTCCCTCCCTCTCTCAAACGGCTGACATCGCATCAGCAACCCAACCACCACAACAACGCATTTGACGGTTTCTGCGAGCGCTGTCTGCAAAAACGTCTGTTTTGTCTGAAGCCGGTCCGAGTTTACTTATTTACCACAACCGCCTCTCCTGCCCGCGTACCCTTTCCACCTCCCGACTTTCCCTTACCCATCCTCAAATACCATTCACATCAGTCCACCATGGATCGCCTGCGGTCAATCTTTGCCGGCACCGGCCTGTCTGGCATGGGCGGACAGCCAAGCACAGTATGTTTGTCCTGGACTCTTCTGGTTGACTCTGTTCAGAACTCTGGACAACAAGCCCAATCACTCTATAGCCGCCTTGCCCAGGGATGAAGCTAACAGGCGGTTTGCCTCCCTAGGACAATGCCAATCTCATTGACAATTCGGAAACCGTGTACATTTCGTCTCTGGCGCTTCTCAAGATGCTGCGGCACGGCCGTGCCGGTGTGCCGATGGAGGTGATGGGTCTGATGCTGGGCGAGTTTGTGGATGACTTCACTGTCCGTGTGGTGGACGTGTTTGCTATGCCACAGAGCGGTACTGGAGTTAGTGTCGAGGCCGTGGACCCAGTTTTTCAGACCAAGATGATGGAGATGCTGCGGCAGACTGGCCGGCCTGAGTCGGTGGTCGGCTGGTACCATTCCCACCCGGGTTTCGGCTGCTGGCTCTCGTCTGTCGACATCAACACCCAGCAGTCGTTTGAGCAGCTAACCCCGCGGTCCGTGGCTGTTGTCATCGACCCGATCCAGTCCGTCAAGGGCAAGGTGGTGATTGACGCATTCAGATCGATTAGTCCTCAAACTCTGATCATGGGTCAGGAGCCACGGCAGAGCACGAGCAACCTGGGTCACCTGAACAAGCCGTCGATCCAGGCCCTCATCCACGGCCTGAACCGCCATTACTACTCGATCGCGATCAACTACCGCAAGACGGCGCTCGAGGAGAACATGCTGATGAACCTGCACAAGCAGGTGTGGACGGAGGCGCTACAGATGGACGACTTCCGGCTAGAGGGGACGCGCAACAAGGACCGGTTGCAGCGGCTGGTCGGGCTGGCCGACGGCTACGAGAAGCGTGTCAAGGAGGAGACGGAGCTGACCAAGGACCAGCTCAAGACACGCTATGTGGGCAAGCTGGATCCCAAGAAGCACTTGGAGGACGTGGGCCAGCAGCTGATCGAGGACAACATCGTGGCTGTGTCGCGGCAAATGATCGACAAGGAGACGACGATGCCGAGCAAGGAGGCAAGTGGAGGAGCAGCAAACGGCGGAGCCAACGGTGACGCAGACGACGACAAGATGGAGGTGGAGGAAGACTCATAGAGAGGGAGAGCTGGGAGAGAAACTTCGTTTTGCCCCTCCTTTGATTTCTGTTTCTCCTTTTTTACTCCTCCTTCTGCACCCTCCTAGCCGCCCTTTAAAACTGCTCACGGATTTGCATATTTTTCATTATTTTCCATCATACAGAAAGATGGAGAGAGAGAGACAGAAAAAGAGAGAGAGAGAGAGAGCTCGCGGGAGGAAAGCATGGGTGCAGTGTATGAGTAGGCGTTAGGCTTGACTAGACGGACAGATTATTCGAGGTTGGCCGTGCACAACACACAACTTGTTTTGCTTGGGCAATGTCTTGTTCACTTTTTTGTTCACTTGGACGTGTGATTTGGGTTTTCGTGCATCAGTAAAGTGACTGGTCGGAAAAAGCAACGGCATTGTCGCGATGTCGCGGGCTTCTGAAACGGGCAAAACTGAACAGCTGCACACTTTTGGCCGGCGAACTTCCTAGAACAGCATACATCTGCCCATGAAGAGAGCTGGCATCGCGGAACAGTCTGCAGGTCTTAGACATATAAAAGTAGAGGGTTCCCCTTTTGCCGCTGGGGAGGCATCTGTTATACTCCGGCATATCTCTACAGAGAGAACAAACACATCTGGATACTACACATCTAAAGCTAAAACCACACAACATCACCAACAAAGCACCCCGGACAAAGTCATTGTCAACGGAACTTTCAAAACGGAACCACTGGACATTGCCCTCAACTAATGCTTGGCCTCCAAGCCAAACTGGCAGGTATGTACACACGGTTCATCTACGCGCCCATTCAAAGACTCTTGTCCCGTCGAAACACACTGGAGATCGTCTACGAGCAGAAGCAAGATCGAGGAGAGGTGAGTAACTCTCGCGGGGACACTGACGGCGGCGGCATCCATGGTCACGACAGTCAGTGTCGCAGGCTTAACAGTTACTACGACCACCTGTCATACCACGACTCGCCATGCGACGACCCGCCATGCGACCTCGCCTTGACCCGGGAGGACAGTATAGGCGTTCTTTGTGCCATGGAGAGGGTTTTGGGGGACTTGCCCTATGCCGTGATGGGTGCTGTAGTCCTGGCTGCAATAGGACGATGGGAGGGCGACACAAACAGGTGTGACGGTCAGCCAACAGCCATGCTAACCGTCGTCTGTCCAGATCACTTGGTCGGCGACGTCCTCAACGCGGCCGGCAATGCGGGCATGCCACGGTATCCGGGCAGACAGGACCTGTTTGGCGTTTACCTGGACGAGGCAGACGGGTCCGAGAGCACTCTGCCGGTCCGCGTGCGAGGCGTGCCGGGCGACGAGTTCTCCCGGATGAGGCTGCTGCTCCACCCTTCCAGCAGATGCCGCCGCCCGCGCGGCTTTCGGAGGGTGCCGGTCCTGTCTGTCCTGCTGAACATGGCAGCGGGGGTGTACAGCCGCCGGAAAGAGGACCGCGCGCGCGTGGGGCAGGACATACTGTGGCTTCTGAGGCAGATTGTGGACAGCGGCGGGAAGCTGCCTGCAGAGCGCATGGACGAGGTAACGAGGCCCGAGTTCTACAATGTCTTCTTGGAGCGGTATTACCCCGAAGCCAGGGACCTGTTTGCCGCCGCCGGGCTGGATCTCTGGGAAAGACAAGCCAGGGCTGCCACAATCGTCAAAGAGGGAGACTGCTCTATTCCAAAGCATGCCCCCCTTGGGCCTGTTCATGGACCTCCTCCTGCCCGCCACCCGCCCACGCCGCGCCGCCAGGCTCCTCCACCCTCCGGCTACATCAGGCCGGCCCCTCATCCTCGCCGCTCGACCCCGAGACAACCGGCCGCTGCGGCACGGCCACACGTCCGGCCACCGCCCACCAGGCAGCGCCTCACGCGGGCGCGCCTGTCCGAGCCCCTGCCTCTTCCGCCGGACGAGCATGAATGGTAGACTGTGTGTCAAGGGCGAATCTGGCAGGCTAGGTGAGTTGAATTAGGGTTGGCATATTTGGGTAGATATGAGGTAATCAACGGTAGAAAAGAAAGTGGCCGCTAGAGCAAGTGTCCACCAGGTGGCGATGGATGTTGTTAATTGTACAAAATTAAAAGATTAGAAAATTAAAACCAAAAACAATAGATGCTGGGCCAGAGTCTATTGAAACAAGCAAAATGCCGACGGGGAATATCGCCAAAACAACAACAAAAAAAGAATTGCTCGACGCAGCTCAAAATTGTCAACACATAAAATCTCTCTCGAGATCTTCCCCCTTTTATAATCCAGGACGCATTTGCTGCCTTCATGTCGATACTGCTCTTTTTGCTTTAAAAGCCCGCCTCGCCCTTTTTGGTGTATTTGTTAGTATGGGGAAGGAATCCAGAAAAAAGTACTTCAAGGGGAGAGAAACTCTACTTACCCCCCACCTGCACATCTAAAAGTCCATCTTATCAAACTCCTCCTCGCAGTGCTCCAGGGCTCCCTCGAGCATCGCGCGGCTCTCCTGGTCGAGAGTATAGCCAGGCACCACCTTTACTAGGTCTGAAACCACTCTGGCCTTGCTGATAAGGGCCTCGGCCGCGGTGACAATGCTGCGCAGCCAGTCGTCCGTGGCGTCGACCATGGCTGTTTCGGACCTAGCGACCATGCTCTGGTACTTTTGCGCACAAAGAATCACGCGGTGGCTAAACCTCAAGTCTATCGGCTCCAGGTCACAGCCAGTGCTCTCCAGGTCGCTCAGCACTTCTGTCGCCTTGGCAGAAAGATCATCCACGTTTGCCTGCTGAGCCGAGTTGCTGGCAACGGCGGCAGCACCAACGGCGTCGTGGGCATCAGCAGCCGCTGTAGTTTCAGCATGTATGGCGGCCGGCCGGCCGGCGGGACTGTTGTTGGTATCGTTGTCGTCCTGGCTAGGTGTGGTGGCAGCCGCATCGGCGACCGGAGTTGGGTGCGGGTTGGCGGGTAAAGGCTGGTCGTCCGTGTGTACGTTCCTGGAGTTTGGCGTGTTCCAGTTTGGCATGGTCCAGTACGATTCCGAGTCTCTCCAGTACAATTCCGAGTCTCCAAAATCAAATTGACTTGACCCCTGGTGAGAGTCATCAAACATCAGAGGAGCTCTGGTGGTAACAGGGTACATGTCTTGCGCCGTAGGCGGGCGACTCCCGGACCGTCTGCCCGAGGGAAAGAAAGTTGGAGGCCGAGGCATATTTGGAGGCATATTTGGAGGCATATTTGGAGGCATAATTGGGGATGGAGCCGGGGCCGGAGTTGGAGCCCGGGCCGGAGCTCGAGCCGGGAACCGTGGGACCGGTAAATTGAGGTTAGGCCGAAGAGCAGCAGAAAATGTCCATCCAGGCTGAACATGATCGTCCTCAGATACCGTGGTAGTGGAGGCGTCATCATCAAAGTCCACACTGCCAGCGTCCGAAGTCTGGGCCGAGATCACAGAATAATTATCATTCTGGATCTCTTCCCAGTCCCTGTCGATGTCAAAGGAATCCATGGCGGAAAAAAAATTGGTAATGTTGGCGAAAGGTTGTGGGTTGTTGATGGTAAACCGAACACCAAGAAAGAAGGAAGCCAAATCGAAGGGAAATCGTTTAGAATTTCAAGCCCTCTCTTTTTATTTTTCGTTTGTTTGAAAAAAAAAAAATAACATACCCAAGGGATACCTAAATTCGCGGTGAGCAAACACGGCCAGACTGTTAATTAGAAAGGGGTAGGAAAGGAGGCTTGGACAGTGTTAATGCAATATACTGCCAGTGTGTATGGTTCTCTCCCAAAGGGGATGTCACAGTGTAGAAATGGATGGTGATTAGTGTTTTTTTCTTCTTTCATTTTTTATTTTGCCCATTGCCTCTTTGCTGATGATAAAAAACCGGCAGAATGCAAGAACATTGAAGAATAAAAGTAAGAGATGGTAGGGCATATATGAACCAAGGGATTGATAGCCACATTCTGATCCCGATACAACGTTTCTGTAAATAGAAAGTGACCAATAAGACAATTGTAAACAGAATCGGACAGACATGCAGTCCCAATAAATAGTTCAACCTCGACGAACAACCACGATGGCGAGGGTGAATAACAACAGCTGCTGCTTGCCTATTTCGACATGGAGAATGGTTGCCATTCATATCGTTTGTTTCCAATACGGCTGGCCGTCCCCATATATGTCAAGTTTTCAGTCTTGCCTCCCATCCATGACGGGGAATCTTACTTTGCAGCAAGCATGGGGCTACTGAACGTCACTGGACGCAGCCATGCTTTCGTCGCTAGTGTTGAGAGTTTCTCTCTGATGGAGAAGGAAGGAGCGAAGTCGGCCGAGAAGGAGCGGTCCAGACAACCTTATCACACGCTAATCGTCGGCACAAGTCATCTTCCCCACACAGAGGCAAGCTATCACCAAACGCCTTCGTGTAAGCTATCGTCGCTTTGCATCGGATCGGCCAAGTGTGATTCTAACTCCGCTGCTCCACTGGCTCTCGGGCAAAACTCGCTGGCGGTCCAAAATGAATGAAAACAAAATTCCTGCCAATTCTAGAACAAACACAATCCCAAACATGCCAGAAACTGCCACCCTCCTTGTCAACGGCCGGTTCTTCCAGCCCAGGCCGGGAACGGCCAACAAGGAGGCCGTCTTCCACAGCTGCATGCTCGTCCGCAATGGCCTGATTGAGCATGTTGGCCAAGAGTCGGACGACGCCATATTAGCGGCCGCCAAATCAAAGGGCACGGCCGTCCACGATCTGGCCGGCCGCAACGTCCTGCCCGGCTTTGTCGACGGACACATGCACTTTCTGATGCTCGGCCAGTCGCTGCAAAAGGTCGGCCTGGAGCAGTGCAAGTCGCTGCAGGACATCCGCGCCGCCATCGCCGAGTATGCGGCCGCCCACCCCGAGGAGCCGCGCATCATGTGCCGCAGCTACATGCACTCCATGACGCCCGGCGGCGTGACGGCGGCCATGCTCGACGACCTCGACGCCCCGCGGCACCGCCCAATCTACATTGACGCCAAGGACCTGCACTCGACCTGGTGCAGCACGGCAGCGCTCAGCGAGATGGGGCTGCTAAAGGGCCAGGCACACGCCGGCAAAGTCATCGAGGGCGGCGAGATTGTGCGGGACGCGGCCGGCAACCCGACCGGCCTGCTGAGCGAGGCTGTCGTGTTCGAGTTTGTGTGGCCGCACCTGGCCACGGTTGCGACGGTCCAAGAGCGCGCCAAGTCGGTCCGCGCCGCTGTCGACGCTTACATTGCCGTCGGGTACACGGGCGTCGTCGAGATGGCCCTGGACGAGGGCGCTCTCGAGGCCATTCTGTACTACCTACGGAGCGTCGACGGCAACATCCCGCTGCGCATTGCCGCCTACTGGCTGGTCAAGCCGCGCAAAACAGAGGCCGAGCGGCTGGCACAGGTGGACCGGGCCGCCGAGCTGCTCAAGCAGTACGACGGAGGCAGCGCCAGCACCTACGGAAACAAACTACGAGTCATTGGCATCAAGCTCGTGTGCGACGGCATCGTGGACGCCTGCACGGCCTTTCTCAGCGAACCCTACGGCGAGCCGGGCCGCATGGTCGACCCCATCTGGTCGGCCGAGCAGCTGCACCCCGTCGTCCAGCGTGCCAACGCCGCCGGTCTCCAGGTGGCCCTGCACGCCATTGGCGACGGCACCATTTCCATGGCCCTCGACATCATCGAAGCTCTGCCTCCCAACCAGCTTCGCCCCCGTATCGAGCACATTGAGCTCGCGTCTGCCGAGTCTGCCGCCCGTCTCGGCCGTCTCGGTATCACTGCCAGTGTCCAGCCCGTGCATGCCGACCCAGCCATCCTGCGCGCCTGGCCCCGTCTGCTTGGCGAGCACCGCTGCGGGCGTGCTTTTGCGTACCGCGAGTTCGCTGATGGCGGAGCCCCACTCGCGCTGGGCACCGACGCACCGACGGCGCCGCACCCTCCGCTGGCCAACACGTACGTGGCGACGACGCGGCGGTCGGCACGCGAGCCAGAGTCGACAGAGACTGTGAACCCGCACTTTGCGCTGGGCTTGTGCGAGGCGCTGGCGGCGTACTCGGAAGGAGCGGCGTACTCGTGCGGTGCGGACAAATGGGCAGGCCGGTTGGAAGCGGGCAAAGCGGCGGACTTTGTGGTCGTAGACATGGACTGGGACGCGGCGAAGCTGCTGTCTGCGCGAGTCAAGGAGACCTGGTTCGAAGGGCGGCGGGTGTTTGAGGCCGGAAACGACAAATGAGAAAGCATGGCGACGGGTGTGGGTGATGTTACATGATATATACGAAAAGCATTTGATGTCTGGGGCGAGTTGGTGTGTCAGGAGGTCAGGAATACATGTTTAGAGTAGAGCGGTGTTGGTTGGGGTGTCGGGGTGTCACGTTGGTTTTGTTTTTGTCCGGCGTCGACGTCCGTGTAGTAGTACGAAGCCAGACAAGATGGGCCCGGACAAGGCCCAGAACACTGTCAAGCACTCCGTACTTTGTGTAGTGTCATGAAGTTTCTGGCCGCCGCTTATTGTGCGTTTGCTGCTGTCTGACTTGGTTTAGCCTCAACGGCAGACTTGACAAGGTGGCACGGGTTCACAACGTTGACAACCCGACCGCCGGGCCTATCGGTCACCAGGCCCCTCTGGCACGCTTTGAGACACGCTTGCGGCCACAGCCATTTGCTTAGCGCAGAGGACTTGACATGGGCAGTTTCTGACGTCACCCAGCCTTTGGCGGAGAATACTCACCATGCCCAGCAGTCGTTAGCACAGAGATCGGCTCCAGGAGTTTTCAAGCCCGGCTGGCAGCGATCAGCGCTGGTGGCTGCAAGCCCACCCAAGATCGGCATCAGGTTCTGCCCGTTTGCGAGACTCACCTCCTCCCGCGCAAATTGCACCCGCCCAATGCCAGGAATAACTTGGCCATGGCTGCTGCGACAGTGGGGTCGAATGCGACCGTTGGCGCCCCCGGTCGAGATTGGGCGATTCTGTGCTCTGTGCTCCTCGTTCTCCAGGAAATTATTGGGCCGCCGTCAATTGACTGCCAATTGCCTGCGATGATGTCAGATGCTAGGGGACTTGACGCCCATTGTTCGTCATGTCTTGCCGTGAGACACGCTCGCATCAGCTTCCCCGCCTAGTTCTCAGCACGTTCCCCGCCTGGCTGGACGTCTCTGATACAAACGGGCGGCAGACAAGGCTCGGTGCACTCGCGCAGACGCATCGTCGGACACGATGAAGTCAATGGCAGCCTCTCCATTGCGTCCGTCCATCCCTTGACGCTTTACTTCTTTATTGGCGTTTTCGGCTTCTCCGTGGTGTCACCTTTTTTCTATGCCGCAGAGTCTAGGCGTGCTGTTGGTTCCGCTTCGGTGCTTTTGCTTTACTGCTTTTGTCGTCGTGGGCTTCAGCTCTCGCCTCTTTTGTATTGTCGGTCTTAAAGAAAAGTCAATTATTCTTTCCATGCACTTCTTCCGTCCCAGATAGTCAACCCTGCCGCTGTTGATTGGTCCGAGTGGCAGCTTCCTTGGTCTCCCAGAAACTGGTTAACTGGATGACGCTCCTGGCCTACGTCATACGTCATTCCAAGGCCCGCACCAAGTGGGTTTCGGGGGGGTTCCTCTTGTTTTTTTGCCAGGAAATTCGGGGGGCGCGCCTTCCGTTTAGCGGCCATCCTCCTCTCGCAAACACCACTGCTCCTTCCCTATTTTTACTTTCTGTGCACTTGGGACGAGTTGCGCTTTCCCTTTTTCCCAATCCGGGCTGCAGAGTTCTTGTCTCGCTCCTTCCATTTCTCTTCCATTTTCCCCTGGCTGTGTTTCCTCCCCCGCCCTCGATCTCGTGCATCCTCTCTTTGTGCGTATTGTGTGTTGTTCTAGGCATCATCTCTTTTTGTCTTCGTCCCAACCAATCTCTTTCTTATCCTTTTTTGCTGCGGTCTCTTTGTTCGCACCCCCCTGTCGGCGCCGCTCCCCTTGCCCCATTCCGTCCCCAGGGTCCCGCCCAGCGCTCTCATAGCCCGCCCCTCTCGCCTGTGCTGACTCCAGCCCTTTCTGGGCCTTTCGCTTCATAAATCACCCACTCGATCGCGATCCGTCTCCCTCCCCGGTTCCAGATTTTGCGTCCAAGTTCAGTCCCGACTGTTTTGTTTCGCATTTTCACACACGAGTCCTCGCCAACTGTTATTGTGTGCTGTTGGCTCTCTCTGTGTCGCGCCGCAGATAGAATTGCGAGTCACCTGCCGCCAGACCAGCCCACCAAACGAGGCTGACATCTCGAGCCCTCCCTTCTGATTTGTCAGGCCGTTGAGTCTTCCAACACTGCCACTGCCAACTCCAACCTTTTATTACTTCCTGCCTTCCCACAAACACACGCCTTCATTGCCCGTTGCAACGGTTAGCTCTCAACGTTCTTTCTCGACCTCCCTCACTGCCGGTCGACTCCAGCTTTGCTTCATCTCGACCATTTTCGATACACCCGACCGAATTCGCTTTGCGTGTCCCATTTCTGGCATCTTGCGCGTCCCTGACCACACCTCACGCCTCTGCTTCGAGACCGGTCGAAGGCAGGCACCTGTGGCCAGCGCTATCGTCATCTCGAGTCCGCCCGGTGGCAGTCTGCCGTCCGGTCGCTTGCCGACAAGCAATACCTTCAGAATTGCACACATCCTCTACTGTAAGCCGCCAAAATGTCTACAATACAACAGTTGAAAAACTTTATACGCCATGGTAAGCCACACACCACCAACCCTCCGCCGTGCCGTTTTGTGTCCACGTTGACTGACGCGTTTTCTTTTTCACCCTTTCTCTAGGCAAGCAAGCGCGGGGCGCCAATCCAGACGAGCAGACACGTAAGGAGATCTCGCCGCCACAGGATTACAGCCCAGCATCTGCAACCATGCAAGATGCACCGCCATTCAAGCCCGACCCAAACTACACTGCTGCTGCCACACTGGCTTATGACACACCAGGCTACGAGTCCGACGGCGGTGCCATTTCGAAAACAAAAAGCAGGAGGGTTGGTGATGCAGAAATCGCCAAGATAGTCGCCGAAGAGAAGGAGAGCCGCAGCAAATTCCCCCGCTACCCGGGCCTCGAACGGTGGGAGCTTGTCGAGAAGATGGGAGACGGTGCTTTCAGCAATGTCTACCGTGCCCGGGACCGTTCTGGATCTTTCCCTGATGAGGTCGCCATCAAAGTTGTCCGGAAATATGAAATGAATGCTACCCAGGTATGTTGACCTAGACGGCCTTTGCTAAAACGATTTTGATGTTCCTTGATGTTCTTGTTTATCTGCTTTTTGGGGTTATCTTTCAGCGTTGCATTTCTCGCGTGTCTCTGCTCGCTTCCGGGCCGGGACTCGTTCCAGTCGTGTCTCTTCCCTAGTTACTTTTTATTTCTCTTTTTTTTCCTCTTTACCAACGCCAGGGTATCACTTAGGGACACGACCATCTGCATCCAAATTTCAAGCCTAAGGTGCCCAAGGCTGCTGAGGTGGGATTTTATTTCCTTTGTCCTTTTTTTTTCTTTTTTTTTCTTCTTTTTTTTTTTTGCTTGCGTTCATGTAGTCTCTTGTATCTTCTTCCTATGCGCCATCCCACATCACCGAATTATCTGCTAATTTTTGCCTATAGCGTGCAAACATCCTCAAAGAGGTTACAATCATGCGCAAACTCGATCACCCGAACATTGTTCGCCTCATCGAGTTCTCCGAGTCCAAACAGTACTACTACATTGTTTTAGAGCTAGCCCCCGGCGGCGAACTGTTCCACCAGATCGTCAAGCTCACCTACTTCAGCGAGGATCTGTCACGCCATGTCATTGTCCAAGTGGCCAAGGCTCTAAAATATCTCCATGAAGAGCAAGGAGTTGTTCACCGGTAAGCTAGCCATGCGACGCAAACCCTAGTTTCTTTGTTCATATTCGCTTACTCATTCTTTTCTGCAGAGACATCAAACCCGAAAACATTCTCTTTTACCCTGCACCGTTTGTCCCGTCCAAAAACCCAAAGCCAAGACAAGCCGGTGATGAAGATAAGGTCGACGAGGGAGAGTTTGTTCCCGGCGTTGGTGGTGGCGGCATTGGACAGATCAAAATTGCCGACTTTGGCCTCTCAAAGGTGATCTGGGAGACGAAAACTACGACCCCATGCGGTACTGTCGGTTATACCGCCCCCGAGATCGTCAAGGACGAGCGGTACTCAAAGTCGGTGGACATGTGGGCTCTTGGATGTGTGCTTTACACCCTACTTTGTGGTTTCCCGCCTTTCTACGACGAAAGCATCGAAGTGCTTACCGAAAAGGTCGCCAAGGGCCAGTTCACATTCCTATCGCCATGGTGGGACGACATTTCAAAGTCTGCGCAAGACCTCATCTCACATTTGCTTGATGTTGATCCTGAAAAGCGGTACACCATTTCTGAGTTTTTGAGTCATCCTTGGATCCGTGGTTCAGGCCCCACGCCCCGTGAGGAGAAGAAGGATGGCATTCTTCGGGCATTCGACGTCACTAAGATTGTCGACGGCGACCGGCGTCTCGACTTCCGCTCGCCGGGCGCTGTCAATCTTCGCGAGGTGTTCGATGTGGGCTATGCTGTCCATCGTCAAGAGGAGGAGGATAAGCGCCGAAAGAACGTTGGAGTGCGGACTCCTGGCGTCTCTAGACTGGCAGAGCTGGATGAGGAGGCGAGTGAAGAAGAGAGCACGTCCAACTCTACTGATGCAGGTGGTGACATGAACTACGTGCCTCGCACCAAAGCAACTGACGGGGCCGATGATGCATCTCACGCGACCAAGGACATAGAACAGAGCATGCGGAAGACCAACATACAAGATCAGGATCAGCGGCGGGGCAGGGAACGGGAAAGGCATGCCAATGCCACCGATCGCGGCTATGGTCAGCACTCGGCTGCTGTCACTGCTGCGGCACGGCAGCAAGTCAGAGACCACAACCGGCAAATGGGCACGTTTGAGTTGAATCTTGACGGAGCCACACTTCTCGGCCGCCGCGGCGCTAAGTCTGCTGCTAGGGTGGCATAGAGTGCCCCTGGTACGTTAGAAGTCGATGGTTTGGATCTGCAATAATGTACGTGCAGATTCGTTCTACCATCGCGAGATGCACACGCCATTACGACAGCATATTCACAAACCGAGAACACCTGACGGCAGTTTTTGCCAAGGCTACGTTTCTTTTGGATTTCTGGAGCCTACTCACATCACGAGTTGCATTGCAACAGGGGCGTTAACGGAGGTTTTTATGATTATATGTTTTATGTGTTCCGCCTGTGTGTTCTTTTTGGTCTCTTTTTCTGGCATACTTTGTTAATTATAATTCTTATTACCACTGTCGCCACCCCCTGCCAATATGCTTCCTTTTTTGTCTGCATGCCTCTTGCCTGCTTTGGGATAACATAAAGTGACAGCTGTTCAGCCTTGCCATGTCAGACTGCATAACCCCGCCATATGCGTGTCTTTTCACCCTCGCATCCGCCAACTCCAAACTTTTGACAAACACCAGTCATTCAAGATGCGCCTCATCAACGTGCACACGATGCGGATCCGCGAGATCATCGGCGATGACGTTCCTCAATACTATATCCTGTCGCACACATGGGGCGAGGAAGAAATCAGTTACCAAGATTTTGTCGACCATCCGAAGAAGGCCGCTGGAATGCGTGGGTTTGACAAGATCCGCCACATATGCGAAATAGCCAAGCGAAGCCATGTCGATTACGCCTGGGTCGATACGTGCTGCATCGACAAGACAAGCAGTGCTGAGCTCTCTGAAGCCATCAACTCGATGTATCGATGGTACGGGCTTTCTGCCCGCTGCATCGTATTTCTTGAAGATCTGGAGAAAGACTTGTCGAAGGACGGTTTGAATGGGCCGCGTGACAAAAGTGCTGACGATCGGCTGCTGAATGCACTGTCTGGTTGCAGGTGGTTCACTCGCGGATGGTGCTTGCAAGAATTGGTGGCTCCTACTCTCGTCGACTTTTACAATGCAAAATGGCGGTGTTTTGGGTCCCGCAACAACCTGGCGCCTATCCTCCAGCATATCACGAGCATTGACGAGGACGCTCTAGCTGGCAGAGAATCTCCGTTTGATTTCTGTGTGGCGAGGCGGCTCTCATGGGCAGCATGTCGCCAGACTACACGGCCAGAAGACATGGCCTACAGTCTGTTGGGGATCCTGGAAGTGAACCTGCCGCTTCTCTATGGAGAAGGTGGTGAGCGAGCTTTTGTGCGCCTTCAAGAGGAGATTGTGCGCTCATCGTCCGACTGGAGCATTTTCGCCTGGAAAACTAGCTATGAAGACTATGCGCGCATGGATGAGGCTCTGATCGAAAAACACCTACGTGGTTTGTTCGCATGGTCTCCGGCTGGCTTCAAGGATGCGCCGCGCATCTACCCATTGAACGACTACGGTTTTGGGAACGATGTTTCTCTGACATCTCGGGGCGTCAGGATATCCAATGCGCTTTTGCTGAGCAAAACACCAGACGATTATAAACCAAGGCTTTCTGTGTCGAGGAACAACAGCGACCCTTATGCCGGATGTCATATCCTGCACCTCGGCCATGCCCGAGTGAAAGCATCGCAGCCGTTCAGCACCCCCTTTGGAATCTATGTGAGACAGATCCTGCCTCAGCTATTCATCCGTGTATGGCCGGACAAGATTGTGACCGAGTACAAGTCCGACCCAACTGCGCGGTCTGTTTCCTCGGTAGAGCACCTTTTGGGCAACAGCTTAATGGAGAAAGACTGGTTCAAATTCACGTGCTACATTCCGATACGGGTGGACAGCCGGTTCTCCAGTGAAGTGTCCAGGGCGTTCTACCGTACTGTCTACCTGGACTTGGTCGATGATGAAGATTGGAATATCAATCTCGGCGATGAAATCTTCCCGAGTGAGCGCTGGATTAGCCGCCGGCTGGCCTTTAACACACAGGGGCTAAGCTATTTCGCGGGCTATCTCGACATGTCGATTGCCAAGTTGTTCACGCACCTTCCCTTTACGCTGGCATTCGGCATCGAAAACGAGTTGAGCTGGTGCTGTCTGGTCCATACGGGGCCCGCCGCTAATTCCATACGCTCCTCGCTACGGGGTGGGAAGTTCAACTGGATCACTTCTGAAGGAGGCGGCACACGCACACTGTTTCCTTACCGACGGCACATTCTTTGGTTCCCCGAGCACAATCTTTCAGTGTCAGCCACAATTTCGTTTACGAGGAGCGACCTGGCCATAGACAAAGGCCATAGCTCTTTCCGGATCGAGGTGAAGAGCAAAGTTTGTATCTCGGATCCACGGCCATTAACACTCGAGGCGTTTGTGCAGAACAGCGCAGAGGGGATTGTAGACATGGACCAGCCCCGGTGGCAAGAAAGAGCCAACCGGATTCTTACCTGGAACGGTGCCATGGGAGGGGCCAGGTCGACGATTCAACAAGTCTTGTCAGATCAGGATGTGTCGGTTTTGCAGTCATCAGATTTGTTGTGAATTGGGGGAAGGGGGTAACTGCTATTGGCTGCTCTATTCTGTTTTTTTTCGTCTTGTTTTTTTTGTGTTTTTGTGTCTTTTTGAATTATTTCCTTTGGATTCAATGAATGCAGGCATACACACATGCACACAACACAGACGCTCCTGTTGCCGCTCTCACCCGTGCGTCGGCGGTGGAAACACGGTGGCCATTTGCTCATAAAAGAACTGGGGGTTGTCAATGTTGCCGACCTCGAGGTCCCACGATGCCGGCGGGGCGTAGTAGTCATAGTTGGCGGACGTGTTGAGGCCAATTTCGGCCCAGACAAACAGGCCGTGGGCAATGTCCTCGTCAGCGTCTCCCCCTAGGAGTACATATTCCGGGAACGGGTCGTACGCCGGCGACGCCGCGTAGCCCGTAAACATGTCCTGCAGGTTGCTCGTCTGCGGGATCGTGTTGGCGCTGTACGGCGCCACCCGCTCGACGCGGTCCACCAGGGGCTGGTCGAAAAAGAGCTGCGACAGGTGCGCGACGTGGCCCCCCGGCGTAGGACCCGTTGGCCTGGCGCTCGGCGCCGACGTGCACGATAATGTGCTGGTGCGTGGCGCGGCCGGCGTAGTGGCCCGGGAAGTTGGAGTCGAAATTGACGACGCCGTCATTGTCGGTCATCTGGACGCCTCTGAGGAACGTGGTGTCGAGGCCGCCCTCGCCGGCGGCCGAGACGCCCGAGTAGGCGCCGGTCGAGTTGCACACGCCCAGACGTCGATGAGCAGTGCCTGGGCGGGCTTGCAGGTGCCGACGTCGATGAACTGGAGCTCGAGGTGCATGGGGATGCCCGGGGCGTCCTGGACGATGCTGCTCCTGATCTGTTCGCCCCAGACAAAGTAGGGTCCGTCTGCGTTGTCGGGCGTGAGGACGCAGCTGGTGTTGGCGGCGAAGACGTCCTTTGACGGGGCGTTGCTGTCGAGATGGAGGCCGGTGCCGGTCTTGTCGTGGGAGAGGCTATTGTAGCGAGCAAAGTCGGCATTGGCGCGGCGGTGGACGGGGACTGGAGAGTGAGTGGCGAAGCGAGGAAACAAAGAAAGAAAACTCGAGCGAAGCTAGGAAAAAGAAAAAAAAAAGAAAAGAAAAGGAAGGGGAGGACAGGAGGAAGAAGAAGACGAGACGAGAAACGAGCGAAGCGAGGACACAAAAAAAAGAAAGGAAAATAACAATTAAAGACAAGACGAGAACGAACGAAGCGAGGACAGAAAAAGCAAAGAACGCTTACGATTATCGAGGTTCCGTTTCTCCCGCAGGGTTTGGAACGTGGCGAGACGTCGTTCTTTTGCCCGTTCCTGGCGGGCGACGACGTCCTTTTGGGACAGTCCACAAGACGACTCGAGGGCTCGCCTGTTGACGTGGGCGACACGGTGGCTGAATGCCTGCTGGCGCATGGCGGCTTCGTGTTTGTGCACTGTCGAGGAGTGGTCTTGGCCCGGGTGGGATGTGACCAGTCCGGCGAGGCTGGACAAGGCCAGCAAGGCCAAGAAAGTGTTGACCATTATGAAGGAACAATAAGGTTGGGAATAATATATACTCGTATGGCCAAGAAAGCTTCGCCTGTAGACAAGAACTGCCAAGGGGGGCGGCGGTTTGTCTTTGACGGAACAAGGAGTATTTATACGTGGTCGTTTGTATTTGGTTTTCATACATTCAACTGCCGTAGTTTAAACTGCATGGGAATATTTCAATGATTAGTCGAGTCTCCCCGCAAAAAGGCTTCTTTCCAAATGAGCCGCAGAGTAAATAAACATGGACGTCCATATGGATTCGCTTCTGGGACTGGTGTGAATTATTAAAGGGTCGCCTGTTTATAAAGTACATGTTTTTCATAAGCCCATGGTATTGTTACAAGAGGCGTTTGAATGTTCCTTGTGCAAAGAGAGAAGGGTTTTGTTTATTTGTGTATTATTTTCAGGGGTATAAATACGATGGTTCAAAAGAAACATATTTATATATATATATATATAAAAAAAAAAAAAAAAAAAAAAAAAAAAAAAAAAAAACTACAGGATTCTGCTTTTGTTTTTTTGTCAAATCTCTAGTCACGCTGTCCTCGTTATCCTCTTTGTACATGTGCAAACCGCTTAAACGAACCGCCATCGCCATCGCCTGTCGTCAGCTTTGGTTCCAATAAACAATTGCAATGTAAACGTAAAAAAGCTTTTCTTCCAATTTTCTTGCTTGAGCCCAAACTACAGATCAGCCTGAAGACGGCTGTGGCTGTTTTTGTAATCCTCCTCGCAGCAGTATCAAAGCCGGGGGCTGGCCTGACATGTTGCTTTGGAAGTGGTGTAATTCGTCCGCCAGCGAGCCAGAATTTGCTGGTCCTTTTTCATTTTTAACGTCCATCTACTGACTGTAATGTTCATCATCTTTAAAACAAGGTTGTTAACAAGAGGTGTTAATGGACGTCACAGTGTCATATACAGTGTTTACACTGTATGTTGTATTATATAATAAATCCACAAATGGTTAGTCCATTTAGCTGTCGCGTTTTCAAATCTGCGACCAGAGCTTCAGAGTGCATCAAACGGTCGCATAACAAGTCATCGACAGGCGACGACGGCGACGGCGATTGACATTTACGACGATTGACATTTCGACATCGACATACCGACCCTCTCACAATGGGCAAAAAGCGGCGCAACCACCCCGACCTGGAGGAGCTCATCGACCGGCCGTGGTGTTACTACTGTAGGTCCGCCCCCGAGGATTATGGTGACAGACGTGGTGCTGACCGTTAGGCGAGCGTGATTTTGAGGATCTGAAGCTGTTGATATCGCATCAGAAGGCAAAGCATTTCAAGTGCGAACGATGCGGGCGGCGGCTGAACACTGCAGGAGGTGAGTGAGATGGGGGATGATTGGGCAGACGTCAGTTGATGAGTCGACGTCGAGTCGATTGTCGACGATTGTTGTCGAGTCGATTGTTGTCGACGTCTGTCAGTTGAGTCGGTTGTCGAGCCGATTGTCGACGATTGTCGACGATTGTTGTCGAGTCGACGTCGTCGTCTTCGACGTCGTCTTCGTCGTCTTGTCGTCTTCGTCGTCTTCGACGTCTGTCAGTTGATGTCGAGTCGATTGTTGTCGACGTCGTCGTCTTCGACGTCTTCGACGTCGAAGTCTCCGTCTCCGTCTTCTAACAACCTAGGCCTTTCGGTCCACATGAACCAGGTCCACAAGGAGACGCTCTCGCTCGTCGAAAACGCCATTGAAGGCCGCGAAGGACTCGAGGTCGAAATCTTTGGCATGGAAGGCGTCCCCGACGAGGCCGTCCACGAACACAACCAGCAGATTATGCAAAACTACTACAAGCACCGCGCCGACCGCCAGGCCGCCACGGGCAACCCGCCGCCGGGCCAGCCGGGCAGCCAGCGGCCCGCCAAGAAGTTTCGCATCGAGTCGAGAGACGAACTGCTCGCGCGGTTCCGCGAGTGGAGGGCACAAGCGCCGGCGCGGAAGGCACTGGCCGAGAAGGCGGCCAACGCGCCGGCAGCTCCGACGGGGCCGGCCGGGGGAGGATATGCGCCGGTACCGGCAGGCGGATCATTTGCTCCATTGCCGACACGACCTGGCGTTCCTGGAGGTGCTCCTGTCGGGGCTCCTGTCGGGGCTCCTGTTGTGGCTCCTGTCGGGGCCGCCGGGTCTGGCCTGCCAACCAAGCCGTTCTCCACTGGGGCATCGACACTGGACGACCTGGTGTCTGGCGCAGCTCACGGCGACGACATTGACAAGATTATCCGGATGGCAGAAGCGGGGATCAAGCCCGGCGAGAAGGCGTCGGACAAGGAAAAGTCGGACAAGCCGGAAAAGCACGAGAAGAAAAAGGACAAGGCGATGCGGATGGTGTATTCGGACGGGGACATTAGTGTAGAGGAGCGGCTGGCGCAGATGGCGCCGTACAAGGTGGTGGTGGAATAGGGTGGGAAGAGGGAGAGAGGCTGGATTGTTTTTACTATTCTTGGTCTGTACTTGTTATCAGTATTGTTATTTCGAGGTTGGGAAACCGGAAAAATCAAACAGGCGTTATGGCATCGACGAGAGTGAGGCAGTTACAGTGACAGTGGCAGTGGCAGTGGCAGTGGCAGTGGCAGTGGCAGTGGCAGTTGCAGTGCAGTTACAGTGGCAGTTACAGTGGCAGTTGCAGTGGACAGGACTGTCAGGACGTAATGTCCGTGGCAGCCAGGAGTATTCAGTCAATATCCATTACATTGTTTGTTACAGACACGCTTACTATTGACAACTATACACTAACATCGCTTATCCCTAAAGATATGTCCTACACCTCTTACAGCATACATCTTTCGCGTTCATATCTAGACATCCTCCTTGACCGTGGCCTGGATCTCCTGGAGAGTGGGATCGTTGAGGCTCGGGTCGGCGTCCGGGCGGCCCTCGACGGGCGGCTCCTCGTCGGTGACGCGCAGGACGACGGGCATGGCGCAGATCCAGCCGAGGAAGAGGAACAGGCAGTCGAGGCCAAACTCGAGGTTGTAGTTGGTCTTGTCCGTGTTGAGCTTGGAGGCGATGGCGCTGCCCATGGCCTCAAAGGCCTTGAAGGCGCCGACGTAGCGGGCGGCCTGCTCGGGCGACTGGTGGGCCAGGTACGCGAGGGTCCAGTAGCACAGCGTCTGCCAGACGGCGTCAAAGGCGCCGTAGGCAAAGTACAGCAGGAACGGGCCGGCGTACTTGCGGCCGCTCTCAATGAGGTCCATCTCGCGCAGCTTGTAGTAGTCGCCGGACGGCTCGCGCTTGAGCTGGAGGCCGAGGCCGCCGCCCCAGACGAGGATGCCAAAGGCGAGCGAGATGATGTAGCCCCAGAGGGCGCGCTTCCTGCGGCCCATCCACTTGTTGTCGAGGAAGGCGCCAAAGACGTAGGAGGCGAACATCTGGGCGAGCCAGTACATGGCGCCGTTGAAGGAGCGGGTGCGGACGTTGAAGAGCTTTGCGTTGACCGTGTTTTGCTGGTAGTTGTAAAAGACTGGCCGAAAGTTAGCGGCGAGAAAGAACGAGTCGAAGACGTCCAGAAGACTAGAAGACGTCTAAAAGACTATACGTACAGTTGGCTGAAAACCAAAACGGAATCAGCGCAATGGCCTCCCACCGGGCCAGCACCTTGACGGTGGCCAGGAACTCCTTGAGCACGGGCGGCTTCGTGGCGATGGACACGGGGGAGCCGTCTTCGCGGATGACGTTCTTGGGGCTCAGCAGGAACAGGGCGCAGCAGCAGCCGGCGCCCATGATGCACATGAACGCAATGTACGTGCCGTCGCTGATGGTGCCGGCGGTGGAGTGGTAGTTCATGCCGAACGAGATCATGGACCCGATGAAGCCGCCGAGGCTGTCCATTAGCACGGATTCAGACATGCGAGACAGACTGTCCGGGGGCTTACTTGAAAATAAACCAGAAAATGCCAATCGACTTTCCGTGGTCCTTGGGCGACGGATAGCCGGTCATGATGCCGCCCTGGGCAATCCACAGCAGAGACGCGCCGATGCCGAGGACGCCGCCGGCGCCGACGACAAACTGCCAGTTGGACGTGTGGCTGTAGCACAGCAGCGAGCCGGCGTAGAGCACGTACGGCAGGCCGCCGAGGAACAGGGTCCACTTGGGGCCGATCTGGTTGGTGACGATGGGGCCGATGAAGAGGTTGCCGGCCGCGCTGACGGAGGCGAGGGCGATGTGCGACTTGGCCTGGGTGGTGGTGTCGAGCTGGCCGCCGCCGCCGATGCCAGAGAGGGCGTTGTACATGCCGGGGCATCTGGGCTGTTAGCCGCGGTTGGGGGAGGGGAGACTATTGCAGCACTTACCCAAAAGCAACAAAGCTGACGAGGACAACCTGCCACATGGGCGAGTTGAACCGCCAGAAGCGGGTGTAGTCCTGAGAGGCCGTCATGGTGATGTCGTTACGTCCTGGTGAGTCCTGGCGAGTCCTGGTGAGTCGGTGTAAGTCGAGTGGTCAGCGTTCAACAAGGTGGCAGCCCCGGCCTTCTAATACTGCTCCTGCTGCTCCATACTAATGCCACATCCCCGTTGATAAACGGACCATGGCATCGACCCCAACGCTAGCGCGCAGACTATCTGTGGAGGGGATTAGCCTCTTTTTTTTTCTAGTGTAGCCCTGGTCCGCGGTATCGTGCAGAGGGCGTGCATGTAACCTAGCGACCTGCCCAAACGTAACATGCCCGACTAGGCAAATGCCCTGGAGATAAGCGCTGTGTAAAACTGGGCGAGTTACCGGGCCGTCCAGGTTACGCATGCAGACACCTCACCACCACCACCACTCACTGCCCCCAATGTCTGTCCCTACTGCTGACGCTGGCAAGCCGTGGCACTACTGCACGCCGCCCATGGTGCTGGGCGAGGCGCCCATCTACCGCGCCAGCGACTCGACGCTGCACTGGGTCGACTGCCTGCGCGAGCCGGCCGAGCTGCACATCCTCAAGGTCGACGCGGTCTCTGGCGACGCGCTGGGCCCGGCCAGGGTCGTGGTGCTGCCCGACAGCGTCACGGTCCAGTTCTTCCGCAAGGGCCACCCCGGCAGCTACATCTGCGCCTACTACCAGGGCGTGGCGTTCCTGGACGAGGCCACGGGCCGGCTGGACGTGCTCAACGAGATCATCCCCACGGGCGACCGCGACAAGAGGCGCTTCAACGACGGCGGCGTGGACTCGCGCGGCCGGTTCTGGCTGGCCGAGATTGACAAGGCGATTCTCGAGCGCGGGTACAATGCCGAGCAGTTCGACGCCCAGGACGACAACAGGCCGGTCGGGCCAGCCGGCCGGCTGTGGCGGTACGACCCCGACGGCAGCCTGCACGAGATGGACACTGGGTTTGTCTGCGGCAACGGGCTAGCCTGGAGTCCTGATGATAAGACGAGTAGGTAGTAGGTCCCCCAGGTGGTACTTGTTATCTTTCCTCAGACCCTGGTTGTAATGCTGTCCGGTGGATCTTGTCTGACTCTGCTGGACAGTGTATGTCAACGACTCGGTTGCCAAGAAAGTCTACAAGTACGACTACGACAGCGAGAGCGGCTCCATCACCAACCGGCGGCTGTTTATCGACCGTCGTGGGCAGCAAGGCGAGCCCGACGGGATGGTAATTGAGTGAGTCCAGCCCTGGGAAGACAGCTTCACCCTACAGTTCTCAGATTTCCCCTCTCTCCAGATTTCTGCTCTCCAGATTTCCCCTGCCTCCAGATTTCCCCTGCCTCCAGATTTCCCCTGCTCTCTCCAGACTCCCCCCTCCACTCCTTCCCCAGACCACTTCCCAGACCACTCCCCAGACCACTTCCAACTATTAATAATGGAAACTACCTCACTAACCATCCCCAGCTCCCAAGGCAACTTGTGGATTGCCGTCTACTCCTCATACCGGGTCATGGTGTACTCGCCAGCGGGCGAGCACCTGCGCGACGTCAAGGTCTCCGCATACAACCCCGCGTGTCCTACGTGGGCGGGCCAGGACTGGAACATCCTGTACATTGCGACGGGAGCCGACCGGGCCAGCGAGGTTGGGCCAGACGACGACGGCGGGCACATGTTCCGCTATGTGTTGCCAGAGGGGCACGGCCAGGGGAAGGGGGAGTTTGGGGCATAGGCTGGAACCGTATAGGACAGCTTGTACGGTCGGCAGATCTGACAACGACCTCCAGGCCCGAGGACGTGGATACGTCTCGTGCCCTTGATGTCTCGTGCCCTGGATCTTTCCTTCTAGATAGATGAAGCTTGTTGACATCTGAGGCTGTAACGACTTGTCAAGATTGAGGCTTGCAACCCACGTTGCATTGATACAAAGGGTAAATGGACAATGTCGCGGAGGGCTCCGGGGTGTCGAGGAGGGGAGGGAAGAATGATTGACAGACGGCCGACCAGCGAGGATAAGCGAGGAAACAAAGACATCTATTCAGTACTGACAAGCTTCTTATCGCCCGGACCAAGTCCCGGGCCGTGCCCTGCAAGAACTGCACACCACCCCGGCACTTTCTACACATCCACTACAAATTTCTCGCAGATCAGGCGATACGCTAAACGCTAGGGCATGCTAGGGCAGAAAAGCTGATATTGCGGGGACAAGGACAGGGGCGGATCCACTGCCGGAGACGGGGCATCTCCCGGGGAGAGACACTAAAGATACAGAGACTACAATGAATGACTAGGTGCCATCTCGCGTTATCAACACTTGGCGAAAAGGCGGAGATGAGAGAAAGAGGACACGAGACACAGATAGAGATTAGAAATGGAGAGATAGTATTGGATTGGATTGGAATAAGAATCAAGTGTTATCGAGCACTCTACTCGACTACTGTCCAAAAGGCTGCCACCTGACGCAATCTCTTGGTATCTCCTGCCAATGTCTTGTCAAGTTGTCAAGTTGTCAAGTTGTCAGGTCCCGACACCATCACATTGGCAATGTACCCCGACCGGCTTTTCCTGTTTCCTGTCGCCATGCCCGACTATCAGGTCGATCGCTGTTGATCCCTGGCTTGTTGACCTGACCTGGTACTGGCAAGTCACTTTGGCCACTTGGCGTATCTCAAATCATTCTTGATAGCTGACACTACTCGCCCCCTACCTCGGACTGCCCATAGCACGCCCCGTCCACCTCGAGCGAATTGATCTCCCGCTCCACCGACTCGCCCCCCCATGAAACCCCCAGACGGGCTGCCGTCGTCGGGCAGCCACCCGCGAGCCCGGAGTCCGTTTTCGGGGTCCGCCAAAAAGGCCACGAAATGGTCTTCCATTGTGGCGACGACAGAGGCGGCAAAGGAGGAGGAGGAGGAGGAGAAGACCAGCGGAGCGGGTTTTTGGTACTCGACGTCGACGCCGCCGGCCTGGATAGTCGCCGCCGGGCAGAAACACAGCGACGGGCAGGAGCGGAGAGCTGCTGCCAGAGAGGAGAGGCGCCCATATGGCGAGAGACTCTAGCAGTCTTCTGGGCCTGGGCGCCGGCGCGCAGGCTCTGGCCGTAGGTGGCGATGGCGAACCCGGTAATATATTCGAGTTCCACAGCGACGGGACGTCTGTCAGGTACTGGGGGGCACGACGGGGGGGGGGGGGGGGGGGGGGGAAGCGGTGCGAGTAAAAGTGCTGGCCGGTGGGCGAGCGTGCGACGGGCGGCAGCCACCGGAGGCTGCCGGTCGGGGGGCTGGGCGTAGGGAATGTTGCGGAACTCGCAGACGTTTGGGTATTCGTCATTCACGAGGCCAGTGAGGCCGGGGGTGTCGCTGACGGGGGCTGTCAAGGCGAGACCGACCAAGGCCGCGAGGAGAAATGTAGTCTTCATGACGACTGTTGAAGAGTATCAGAGAGGTAGACTGTCCAGCCTCTGGTATTCAACATGGCCACGGACCGGCCATCTTGTACTTGGAATCTGGGGATCCAGCATGTCAGGTCATTTCCTCCGCGGCCATCATTCTACGGTTGAGCATTCGTTCGTCACATTCACCACCCCCCAGGGATCTCCAGGACCATCCGAACTTGGGGTAACGCTTCACTGTCACCGGGCCACTGAAAATGTGAAAATGTGTTGAAAACGTAGCTCTGCCCTCTCCAAACAAGTGGCGCCGTTCCTGTTCTGTTTCGTCATTGCCGGCCGTCAAGGCAGTTGCAGCTGCATGAGACTAGAGGGGACATTCTCAATCCGACTTTCCACAACAGGATGCCAAAGGTCCTTGCGGGGGTGAGTTCCATTGCGGATAAGGACCAAACTGGACAATGAGGAATGCGGCAAACGACTGGTCAACGAAGAAGAGAAAAAAAAAGGTGGCCAAAGGGAACGTCAAGAAAGAGGTCAAAGATGAGAACCAATAAATGTCGGCATCTGGATCGGTCAGAAAGAAAGAATCAGAAAAAAGATGTTTAATATTTTCTGAACTGTCTTGGACTCTTTCCAAAAGAAGATATCTTCTCTGCAACTCTTTTATTAAACACACCCGACACCAAGGCTGCCATCTAACAAGGTTTGCAAAAATAAATTGCTTCGTCCTTGGGTTGTCTGGGACCTTGAAAAAGTCGAACCTGGAAAGAGTCCTCGGCTGAATCGAGCAGGTGCCGAGAGACAGACACTCTGGCCGCCTTGTTGGAGCACGCATTCACTGTCAAAGCGTGGTCCAACTTGTACCGCACCGCAAGGAATGAGTAAAGTCGTGACTGTCGGTATCTTGTCGACCCATTCCCACTTGTTCCACGTCATCCGTCACTTCACCACGCATTCTCCAAATCTCTCTTCATATCTTCATTTCAAATTTCTTTACATCTTTTGCTACATACATATAACAGCCTACGTGTCTGGCCAGAATAGAACTTGTTCACAACTAGAGCTTTCCAAAAAGCTTATTTTGCACGCCTCGTTTTCCAAGCTCGTTCTTTACTCAAAAAAGAAGAGTGTGGCCAAGACCCCCGGACACGGCCTTGATCCGAGATCCAATCTCGAGCGGGTTGCCCTCGTGCACAATAAAGTGGTCGGATCCCTTGTCAGCTTCCTTGACGGAACCCAGCAGGCTGTACACGTTGGTCGACACCAGGTCCAGCGCCGTCTTCTCCGTCAGCCGGCCCTCGCCGTTCTTGTACGCAATGCCCGCCAGCAGTCCCAGGTCGCGGAAGATCCAGTCTTCGTCCAGGCCAATGGCCACCGTGACACCGGCATCCAGCAGCACGTCAACGGCCGTGCCGTTGGTCAGCGGCGCACCTGTCAGAGCGCGGCGCTCTTCCCAGCTCGTAGCATACGACTGCAGCGGGGCCAGCACGACGCCCACCTTGGCCTCGGCCAGCTTGTCTGCCACAAGGTACGACTCGGCGCCACCGAGGACGACCAGACGCAGCGTCTGCGCCGACGCCGATTTCAGGCCAGCAGCTGCAATTGCCTCCTCGACTTCTTTTTTGATGAGAAGAATCGACGCAATCGTGTCGGCGCTGTGCACAGTAAGAACAAGCGGCAGCTTGCCGGTGACCACCTGTGCCAGGTAAGCCGCCTCAGTGTACGCCTCGGGCTCCTCCTTGGTGCTGACAGCCTTTAGCAGCTTTGCGCGCAGGGCAGCCACGACAGACGCCGAGGTAGGCGTGCTTCCCCTTTTGCCGGACTCGCTGAGCGTGTAGTGCAGAGACGCGTCCGGGTGGAATACAGCACCCTTGTCCAGAACAGTCTTGGCGCCCACCAGATAGCCTGCGCTGGTGCCAAAGTGCGTGAACCCACGGCTCGGCTGAGGAGCAGTGATGGCACGCGTGACACCGTACCGCAGTGCAATGTGCTGCTTCTTGGTGTCGAGGGCCAGGCCGTCGGCAGCACGCGTGAACAGCTCGCCGGTAGAGCCGTCGGCCGTGCTCTTCTCAGAGTCGATCTCGGTGAGGCCAATGTGCGAGCCAAAAGCAGTGAACGCCGGAGTGAGATAGCCGTTCTCGAGGACGACCACGCGGTCATTGGCAGTCGCAGCCTCGACCTCGGACGTGCAGTCGCCGACACAGACAATGCGGCCGTTCTGGACGGCCACGTCCACAGGGGCATCGGCAGAAGCCTGGGGGTAGCCAGTGAGGTAGGCCTTGGAAATGTTGGAAAACACAATAGTATCCGTAATCTCGGCTGGGCCGTCTTCCTGCTCCTTGATGGACGGAATGTTGGCCAGCTTCTCGTCGGGCACAATGGGTGCGCTGGCCGGCTTCTTGAGCTCGACCGGGTCGTCAAACTGCGAAACACCGTCGATCCACACCTGCGTTGGGGCGGCGCCCACGCTCAGCGGATCGCTGTCCCAGACGACAATGTCGGCGTCGAAGCCGGGCTTGATGCGGCCCAGACGCTCGCCAAGACCAAGACGCTCGGCGGGCGCAGTCGTCACCGAGGCAAGGGCGGCGTGGTAGGGCAGTCCGTACTTGTAGGCCTTGGCGGCCTCGAAGAGAACGTGCTGGGCATCGAGGACCGGGTTGTCGCTGACGTAGATGGGCGTGAGACCATTGTCGTACAGAATCTTGCCGGCGTACTCCGAGGCGACATACGACTCGGCCTTGTAGTACATGTTGTCGGCAAACAGGGCCGAGGCCGGCGGGCCAAACTTGTCGGCGCCCCAGGCGCGCTTCAGAACCTCGGGCACGAGGAACGTCTGGTGGGCGTGGTGGAAGGCGCGCACGGGGAACTTGAACTCGTTGGTGTGGTCCACAAAGGCCTCGAGATCGGGAATGGTGTAGCAGTGGGTGTTGACGTAGACCTGGCCGCGCAGAACAGCCGACAGAGTCTCCCACTCGAGGTCGTGCGGGAGGTAGCCGCCGAGAGAAGCAGACAGCTGGGACAGGTCGTCGCCGGCAGCCTCGGCCGTGCGGCACCAGTCGTCCTGCTCCTGGACCAGGACAGCAGCCTGCTCAAAGGCGTGGCGGAACTCCCAGCTCTCGCCGAGCCGGCTGACAGGGCCGTGCTCGCCGACTTTGCCGTACGCGTGCTTGGCGTTCTCGCCGCAGGCCATCTTGATGTAGCGCAGCTGGGCGTCGGGCGCAGCCAGCAGCGACTCGATGCTGAGCTCCGGGCGGCCGTCGTGGAGGTCGACGGCGTGCTTGATGACGTAGGCCTCGCCGCCAATGTTGTTGCCGGAGCCGGGCAGGATCAGCGAGGTGGTGACGCCGCCCGACTTGATGACCTGGATCTGGTGGTCCTGGGGCTGGATGCCGTCGATGGAGCGCACGTAGGGGGTGGTGTCGGAGGACATCTCGTTGGTGTCCTCGGTGCCCCAGAGGACGGGCAGCGAGGCGACGCCCGAGTGGCTGTGCATGTCGATGATGCCGGCGGTCAGCTGGCGGCCCTTGGCGTCGTACGTGAGGGCGGTCTTGGCCACGGATTCCAGAGCAATGGCCGGCGCGACGCGCTGGATCAGGCCGTTCTCGAGGTAGACGTCGGCCTGGACCCAGCTGTAGCCCTTGCCGGCGCGGGCGTCCTCGGCCGAGGTGCCGGCCGCCGGCTCGCCGACCCAGACGGTGGCATTGCGGATGAGCGTCGGCTTGCCGCCGTCGACAAAGCGGGCGTTCTTGGCGCGGCCCGGCCCAGGGGCGTCCTGCGGCAGGCTGCGCAGGCTCCGGCAGGTGTTGAGGTCCTCCTGCAGGCGCTCGATGGAGAGCTTCTTGCCCGAGTAGAAGCTGTCGGCGGTCTTGCCGCGCTGCAGGTGCGTCCACTGGGCGTAGACAAAGAAGAGC
Source organism: Raffaelea albimanens (assembly GCA_002778245.1). Lineage (NCBI taxonomy): Eukaryota > Fungi > Ascomycota > Sordariomycetes > Ophiostomatales > Ophiostomataceae > Raffaelea > Raffaelea albimanens. The sequence goes on from PCDJ01000001.1 coordinate 567,927, forward strand.
AGACAGCCGAGGCCGACGAGGCGCAGGATGCGGCGCCGGTGGCGGACTTTGCGAGGAGCAGCTTGGGGGGTCCAGCGAGGGAGGAGCGCAGGGTCGGCCGCAGCCGTGTAAGGCGGGAGGTCCAAGTCACCCTTTTCCATGATGGGAGGGAGGCGACGAAAATGGTGATTGGGGGAGAAGGGGAAAGTGAGAAAGGAAGAAAAAAGAAGAAAGAAAGAAAAGAGGGGAGAGAGACAGTCAATGACAGAAAAAGAAGGAACGACCGACACAGCTCCAGATAGCGGCAATCGAGCTCCAACCGTCAACCCCGCCGGGCCAATTGTCTCGCGCAAATGGCCCCAATCGCTACATAGTATGGGGATCGCGGCATCTCATGGCGTGCTGCACTGCACATCTTATCTCACCATTGCGCCGTTTTGTCCGACCGTTGGAGCGCTTTAGGAACGCTTGCAGACCCTTTGGGAGCACGCTTTGACGGGAGAGTAGCACTCGTTACAGCAGGAAACAGGGACGGCACAAAGCGGCACAGGGCCGGTAGCTCCTTTTTTTTTGCAGCTCTGTTGCTGAGCTCCTTCCCGAAGCTCCTTAAGCTCCTTCCCATCTGGTCTTACACAGCCCCGCAATTGCGAGCCGGAGAGGCTTGGCCCAGATAGCAGGAACAATCGATCCTCGTAAATCCGATTAAATATTCTAAAGCTGCCTGCCTACTCTGAGTCTAAACATCCAGCTGAGCTCCTCCTTGGCGGCCCGACTCGAGCATGGCCTCCAGCACCTGCAGGTCCCGCAGCGCCTCCTCGGGCGACTGCCGCGGGTCCGGCTTGCCGCTGGCGATGCTGGCCGCAAACGCCGCAAACTCGGTCTTGACGCCGCTGACGTGCGACCAGGGGTAGGCCGTCCGGTCGCCAAAGTCGAGCACGCTGGCGGCAGCGGCGCCCCGCGCTCTGACGGTCACGCTGTCGGGCCGCCAAGTGACGCTGCCCTCGGTCGTGACGACGCCGACCTCGAGCTCGGGGCCGAACTCGGTGCCAAAGGACATGCTCATGACGCCGCTGGCGCCGGCCTCGGTGATGGCGACGGCGCGGAGGGTGTCGACGGGCGGGAGGATGGGCTGGAGCTGTGCGGAGAAGCAGGACAGCTTGGACAGTTGGTTCTTGCCCGCCACGGCCGACAGGAGTGCTCGCAGGGCGGCGACGTAGTGGACGCCTCCGTCGAGGAGAAAGCCGCCCGGGTGGGTGGGCACCTTGCGCCACGGCGTGTTAAAGTAGGCGCCGTCCGGGGTGACGAGCTTTGAGTGCAAGAGGTGGAACGAGACGACGTCGCCGCCAATCTTGCTGAGCTGCTCTTTGGCGGCGAGCAGCGAGCTCTGGTAGCGGTAGTTTTCGGCGACGGCCCAGATGGGCTGGGCGGCAGCGGCTGCTCTGTACTCTTTGAGCAAGCCCTTGGCGACGTCGACGGTGTCGGCGACTGGCTTCTCGCTGATGACGTGCTTGCCTGCGGCGAGGGCCTTTTTGACGAGCTGCGGCTGGAGGGCGATGGGGAGGCAGACGGCGACGGCCGTGACGTCGTCGCGGGCGAGGAGGTCGGCCAGCCCTCTTCCGCTGACGGCGGGCTCGTCGTAGTAGACGTCGACGGCGTCCTTGTTCTTTGTGACTTTTGCGGCGAGGCCCTCTGCGGTTTTCTGGGACCGCGAGTAGATGGCCCTGAGGGAGAGGAGGTCGGACGCCTCGATGGCGGGGAGGTGTTCTAAGCCGTGTTAGGTCGACAGACAGACAGCCTTCTTGGCTTTTTGTGCAGGTTGCATTCCCACTCACCCCTGGAGGCAAAGATGCCTGCGCCTAGTAGTGCGATGCCGATAGACATGATGTTGAGAGTCAAGAGAGAGTGTCTGTCTGTTTAGTGGTCAGAATTGATAGACGAATGCCTTTGAACTGCTCGACAAAACGTCAAGGTGGAATTGAGAGTGCAGGCACTCTGGAAAACAAAACCTCGGACAGCCCATGCCTCTTTATACTTTTCGACGGAACGCCCCTCTGGAGCTCAGCGCCCGTGTCTTGTCGCCCCATTCATACCTTTGATTTCTAATTGACCATTCTGGGCGGGCAAATATCTCGGGGAAATAGGGTGCTGGGAAGGACAGGTCTTTTTCGTAACAGAAAAGACGCCAGATATTCCAATTGTCCTTGTTGTCCTCTTTGTCTTGTCATCGCTGCTCTGCTGCCCTCGTTTTTTGCCCAGTCGTCATTGACCCCACTGCGGCTTGGCGTGTTCAGACACTGTATTAACCTTTTCGCGTGGACCTTCCGGCGAGCTGTGCTAGCGCCTTTCGTCAACTCGTGGACTCACGAGGAGTCACGACTACCAACCCTCGTGTCGCTCCGTTTACGTACATCACTAATACATAGCCAGAACTCCAATTCCATGTCAATAATTCCATGTCAGTCCGTCCACAGTCCACAGCCACTTTGGTCCGTTTACACTTGTATGAATTTCATTTGTAATTGCCATAAAAATGTAAAAATAGTCCCCAAAATTAAAGAATCGAACAAACTGCACAAAACCTCAGTGTCCCCAAAACACCAAAACGAACCGGTTCCCTGAAAGAAGTTGTACACGTTCCATGCAGAAAAAAGAGAGCAAAAAAAAAGAGCAAGAAAACTCCAAAAAAAAGGCAGATATGCATCAAGAAACGAATAGAGAAACAGATGCAGAAAGGACCAGACTCCAAGAGAAGAAGAGAAGACAAGGAAATACAGTGAGAGGTAAAAAGCGAAGACAGGAAATGTAGCCAGGTGTCGAGAGACGAGATCGTCTGGCAGTGACCAGACTGGCTGCCAATGTGCTCCTAGGAGCGACTCTGCTGTCGACCTAATGGTACCTGTTACCGCCACACACTCTGCCGCTCCTTCTTTGCACTCCCTCCCACACCTCCACTCGCATGGCCCATCGCCGCACTGCCAATAGTAATGCGCCGCGCCTTGCTCGTTGCAGTCGCAGAGTCGGCCGTAAATGGCCGCCCGTCTCGGCCAACTCGCTCTCGGGGCGACCCGCTCTCCAGTCCAAGACTGCCGCCAAGGTTCAGCCGCCGCGCCTGTGCTGGCGTCAGGTTCATCCGGCTGACGGCTCCGTCGCGGCGGCCGCTCCCAGAGCCAGACACACGGCGTCCGCCAGAGTCTCCGCTAGAATCGCCCCCACTCCCACACACAATCGGCGACCGCCGCTCCGCACTGCGCCGCCGCTGCCGCGAGATCCCATTAGTCGAACTCGCCAGACTGCTTGCTGAGCCTCCGTATGACGCCGACGCCCGGTGGTGGTGGTGGTGTGCACCTCCCCCGACAGAGAACCGTCTCGCCCCGCTGCTGCTGCCGGACACTCTATGCCCGGACACGCCGTTGCTGTTGCCAGTAATAGTACCGCTCCGCTTCGCCTGGATGGCCGACCTCAGCTTCTGGGCGTCAATCGATGCGTCCAGGTCGTCGATCGTGCTGTTCTTGTCCGACTGCGGCGACCCTTGGCATGACGACTCTGACAGCTTTTCATTAGTCGCTGGTGGCGTGTTCTCGTCCAGCGCCATGGCCGACAGCGCACCGGCCAGTTTCGGACTGACAGGCAGCCGTGACGGCGGAGAGTTGGCCGAGCCTTGCGAGATGCTCCTCAGGGGGGATGCCCGTCTTTCCGGCCCCAAAGGCGAGCCATTGCTGCCGTTCACCAGCGCAGACAGTGTCGGCGGAACAGGCACCGGCGAGTCATTCTTTTGAATCGAGGCCCGCGTCTTGGACAAGAAACCGGCTTGGAACCTGCTAGGTTTGGATGTGAGGCCACTCGATGTTGTTGTTGTCGACGACGACAAGGCCGCCGACTCGGACGACGACTCGTCATCCGTCAGGTCCGTCGTCCGACCGAGGTAGGCTGGCAGTGCCACTGGCCGCGGCAGGTCTGGCGACGCAGGCGACTGCTCTTCAGGGACAGTGTCCATTGCGTACGGCTTGGCCAGAGCCTCTTCTGCTTCCGCCTCTGGCTCTTCCACGACAACCTTTACTTTTTGCGGCGTCTGTGAAAAGTCGGCCAGAGTGCCCTCCTCCGACTCGTCGTCTCGCCACCGCACACTCCGCTTCGACGCTGTCGACGACATGAACGACTTCTTGACGGGCGTGAAAGAGACGCCCTTGCGCGTGCTGCCAATCTTGCGCCGCCGGGGCGACGGCCGGTTAGGCGATCCCACCAAAGACGAGTTGACATTGAGAGACTGACGAGACGGTCTAGACGAGTTGGCATCGAGAGACTGCCGAGACGGCCTCGACGACGACGACGACGACATGCCGAGCGCGGAAACTCGCTTCTTCTTCTTCTTCAAGGGCGTGCCGCGCATCGACGGCGGAAACATGTCGACCGTTGCCGGGACCGACGCGTCCGGCTTGACTACTTGCGAGACGGCCGTCGTGCCCGACTCGAGCAGCCGCTTGATGAGCGTCTGGCCGTGCGCCACGGCCTCGTCGCGCGGCATGCCCATAGTCTCCGACACGGACGCCAGCATCTCAAACTGCGCCACCAGCAGAGCCTGCACAATGTCACTGCCCGACGACGACGCCGCCTTGTCCTGCTCCATGACTTCGAGGTACGCCTCGCGCGCAAAGTTGGATTTCAGCAGCTCCGTCTCGCGCGTCAGGCTCGCAATCGCCTCGGCCGGGTCGGCCGCCACACTGTCGGCCACGGCCGCCGTGATCTGGCCGATGCTGTGCTGCAGAGCCGAGTCCAGAGGCCGCTCCCAGTTGCACTTTTGGATCTTTTGGTGGAGGTGGTGCCGGCTGTTTTCCAGCTCGGCCAGGATGCCGCGAGCCGTCTTGCGGAGGCTGCCGAGGTTGTTGATTGATCCCAGGGTAGAGTCATCGCCGTCGCCGGCGACAATGTCAAACGCCGTCGACCACGACGACAAGACGCCGATGCGCCGCTCGATGCACCGCAGCTTCTTCATGTCGGCCACTTTCTGCTGGCGGTCCGGCAGGGCATGGTCGTAGGCGACGCGCAGGCGCTGCGTGCCCTCGCGCGTGACCGCGTCGAGCTTGTCGAGCTGCTTGCGGACCTTGACGCCAAACGTCTTCTCGGCCTCCTTTTGCTGCGCCTTGAGCTCGTTAATCAGAATCATCTGCTCGTCAATCTTGACCAGGAAATCCTTGACGTGGCGGTTGACGTTAAACACATTCCGCGTCACCTTGGTCTGGATGTTCTTGGCCCGGTTGGCGTACCGCAGCGTGTTCTGCGTCTCGTCAAAGTGGGCGCTCGAGGGGGAGACGCAGACAATCATGACCGTCTTGCAGTTGCCCCCCAAGGAAAACTTGAGGAGGCGCGTCAGCTTGCTGTTGCGGTACGGCACGTGGTTCTTGCGCCGCACGTCGCACAGCGCATTGATGCACCCGCCCAGCGCCAGCAGGGACTTGTTAATGTTGGCGCCCTCGAGCAGCCGCTCGCCGCGGTTCCTGGTGGCGCTGGCGCGCTCGCTGCCGGCCAGGTCGATGATGCTGAGGGTGGCCATGGTGTGCGGCTCGTTGACGCTGGCGTTGCGGTCGCGCTGGGCGACGTTGATCTGCAGGACGGCATGCGAGCGCGACGAGACGGCATTGGCCTCGGTGGGCGAGACGGTGCGGAACTCGTTGCCCTGGACAATCATGTCCATGACCTCCTGGACGTTCTTGGGGTGGTGGCTGGTCAGGCCGGCGACCGTCACGGCGTGGTTGGAGTCCTCGCGCAGCATCAGGCCCTGCTTGCTGCCGCCCGGGACCAGCAGGTCGCGAATGGTTTCGTTGTAGATTTCGAGGTAGGACAGCGAGAGCTCGGTGACCTTCTCGTCGCTGCGGTCGCCAATCTTCTCAAACAGCTCCTGCATCGTCAGAAAGATGATGCCGGGCGACTGGGCCGTGCCGGTGATGGTGTGCGTCTTGCCGCAGCCGGTGGCGCCGTAGGCAAAGACAGTGGCGTTGTAGCCGTCGAGGACGCTGTCCAGCAGGCCCTTTGTCGTTCCCTCGTAGACGTCCATCTGGGAGGCATTGTCGTCAAAGATGCGGTCAAACGCAAAGACCTGGTCCTTGACCCGCTTGCCGGTGGTCGGGATGACGGAGCGCGAGAACTTTTGCACCGGGTTGTCCTCGGGAGGGTCGAAGACGCTGCGACGTTAGCAATGTCTGGGGACAGATTCGGGGGACATTCAAAAGGTCGAGCGAGACTCACAGGCACTTGTCGTCGACGACCTTGATCACAGACCGGAGTCCGCGCTGGTTCAGCTTCGGGGTCGGGGCAGCCGCGAGCGAGCCATCTCCGAGAAAGACGGTGCCGTCATCTGTCCGTTGTCTGTGGACGTTAGCAAGTTGTTGAAGAGTCTCTTGTCAGGGTTTGTCGGAGTCTCACAGTTGAGCTGCCTCTCGGATGGTGAACGGTCGAACGCGGACTAAAGGTGGTTAGCTTGAGCCTGAAGGTCTTGCGAGAGAAATCATCTCACCTGCGACGACAATAGACGACGCGCCCGGGTGGACTGGAGCCATGGCGAGGCTGCAGACGGACAGAGAGAAGAACCGTGTCCGAGTAGTGTTCCTGGGGGTGGTTGAGGATGTTGTGGTCTGGTCTATTCGAGATGGGAAGATGCGTGGCTCGACATGTGTTGCAGATGTCGACGGAAAATAGTAAAGTCGTTAAATGAGCTTGCAAGAATGAAACGAGCGAAAGAGCAAAACGAAGCAATGTGAAGGGGGAGATACAAGCGAGTGGAAGGAAGTCGAGGTCGCCGAGGTCGATCAGCTCAACGAGTCAAAGCGGCTGTGGTTAGTGTTTGCTATTGTCGACTGTTGGTTGTCGCTTTCGATTGTCGTTGTTGTCGTCGATGTTGTCGCTTGTCAAGTTGTCGTCAGTCGCCGCCGTGCCCTTCTCGCTTTCACGCCCGTTTCCTCTTCGTCATCGTTTCTTTGGCTTTTTAGTTTTCTTTGCTTATTTGTTTTTGGTTTGGCTCCCGTTTGCCACGGCAACCGCAGAAGCTCTGCCCCACCTCTGCAGGCCGGCCTGCGTAAGGGGAAGTGGGGCCCTCTTTAGGGCGGCCGTTTGTTTACTACGGCTGCGTTTATTTACAGACTGGCCAATGATGTGCCGCGGATGTGGGTGCACAAGCATGGTTACTGTGTACCTATTTACGCTGCAAGACAACATTGTTTACCATGTACCCCGGCTGTATTTACTCTGTCTGTTCCACGTTTCACATTCTGCACATGACCCTGGGTCGTCTCGTAACGTTTAACTAATCCTCTTCGTCCTCTTCCCCCTCGTCCCGGCCGACAAGAAAACTCTCGGGCGGCCCCAGGAACGACGGCCGCACGCCGCCCAGGTCGACCACGATCTTCTGGACAACGACACTCGGCATCAGCGCCCAGAGACGCAGCGTGTATGCGCCTTCGCTGCTGGCCAGACTGAACGACGTCGTCGTGTAGTTGCCCGTCACGCCCCAGGCACTGTCGGCCACGGAGTAGCCCCAGCCGGGGGGCATGTTCTGCCCGATGGATTTGCCCACTGGCTGGACCTTGACCGGGGTTGTTCCTTGCTCGCCTGCCGGGAACAGGGAAACAGCATACTCCAGTGGGGTGTCGTCGCCGAGGTAGTTTTGCGTCGGGGAGATGTGCACCGTGACGTTGGCCTTGCCGACCGACGAGTTGGAAAAGAGGTACAGGCTGTACTCGAGGGCGGGGGCTTCTGAAATGTCGAGCTTTTCGAGGTGTTGGGGCCACAGGCTGATGCCGCTGCCGAAACGGCCATAGTCTGAGTGCGTGTGGTAGCTGGCATTGGCCGTCCCGGGCACAATCGCCTGGTGGTGGGCTCCCTCGATGGAGACGGTCCGGTCGGATTCGACAAATCCAGAAGTGAAGCTGCTTGGGGCTGATCGGGTGATGACAGGTACTTGTAGGGTCGCGGCCGAGAAGCTGTACCGGTCCAGAGCCTGGCACGGGGTGGTAATGTTGACAGTGACGGTCGTGTTTGTGGCCGCGGCCCAGTCGACAGACACATGGACTCGGGTGTCGCTGTCGCCGCCAGGCCCGGCAGTCCCTTCATACTGGGACAGCTTGAGCCAAGGCTGCGATGTGGCCAATGTCCACTCGCATTCGCGAGTGCCTCTCGAGAATACTTCAAAGTATCTGCCCGGCGCGTACTTGTCCATTGGCAGCGTCGTCAGGAACGTGCCCGAGTTGGCGTGGTACTTGTCGTCGCCCTGGATGCTGGCGTTGGAGCCTTCAATGGCGACGCCGATCTCGCCGCCCAGGGACGTGAAGGCCGTCTGGACAAAGGACATGGCTGGGAGAGTGTTGCGCATGGGTTGTTGCCAATATCCGTCGAATCCAAGGTGGGTTTCTATCTATCAGTACGCCGACGTGAAAATCATTCAGAGGGCTTGCACCTACGATCCATGAGATGCTTCCACTTTCCGTCCAGGAGACCATTCCATCTCTCTGTAAGTTTGGCATCTTCGCCAGACGCCTCCAGCACGCCGTGGATCACGTCGTTGGCCGCGTTGCGCTTCTGGCCCGCATACAGCAGGTTCTTGGCTGCGCCGATGTGGATGCGGTGCACAATCTCGCCGGCCAGGACGGGGTGGAGGACCGTCTCGAAAAAGGCCGGCTGCGTCGTCGCGCCCAGACTGTCGTACACGTCCTGGGCCTCCTCGACAAGATCGGCCCACTGGCTCAGCACCTCGTCCGCCTCGCCGTAGTTGATCACCGAGTACGTCTGCGGCTCGATGAGCTCAAACTTGCGGCGGCTGGCGTACATGCTGTACTTGGCCACGACAGCAGCAATCCGGCCGACCAGGGCGTCCGACAAGTTGTCGTCGGCCCCGAACTCTCGCCGGGCCCAGTGCTCTGTCCACTCGCCGGCGCCGTCGGCCCCCCACCGGCCGACGTCGTAGCCCAGGTCGAGAAAGTGGCTCAGCGGGATCTCGAGGCCCTTCATGTCGCCCACGTTGACGATCCAGATGCGGTCGGCGCCGCGGGCATGGGCGAGCGTCATCTGCTCGGCCGTCTTTGTGAGCTGCGCCGTGTTGATCCACTTGTAGTTGCGCGGGTCGCCGACGTAGTCGAAGTGGTAGTAGATGCCGGCGCCGCCGGGGCGGTCTCGCTCGCTGGCCAGGGGGAGGCGGCGCACGTTGCCCCAGTTGTCGTCGGACCAGAGCAGGGTCACGTCCTCGGGGACCTGCAGGCCCTCGAAAATGTACGACTGGACTTCCTTGTAGAGGCACCACATCTGGGGGACGTCGCTGATGTTTTCTCCAAGGCCGTTCGCAATGATCTTTTGCTGGTTCTCGACCAGGGTGTTGAGCATGGCGACAATCTTGTCGGAGCCGAGCCCCTCAATGGCCGTGTCGCCCGTCCCGCGCATGCCCATGGTCCAGAGCGAGTTGCGCGCATACGGCCGGGCCCGCTGCACGCCGTAGCGAAAGTAGTCGTCAATGGTCTTGTTGTTCAGATTGTACGCCCAGGCGCCCTGGTAAAAGTGCGCAAACTCGTTTTGGGCGCGCATCAGGGGCTCCGTGTGGGAGCTCCCGATGACGACCTCGAACGCGTCGGCGAGCGGCTGGTTGCCCGGGTCGTCGACCTCGAACATGGTGCCCCAGATGGCCGGCCAGAGGTAGTTTGCGCGCAGCCGCAGGACGAGCTCAAACAGGAGGCCGTAGAACGCGACCCCGTAGCCGGCGCCGTACGGCGTGTCCTTCCAGTGCGTGGCCACCCAGCTGGTCAGGGCCGGCTGCTCGTCATTGAGGAAGAAGCCGCGGTACCGGACTGACGGTGTTTTCTGGACCTTGGTGCCGGGCAGCACGTAAATCTCACTCCTCCTCCTCACCGGCGAGTCGGCCCAAAAGTACCACGGCGACACGCCGATCTGCTCGCTGACATCGTAGATGCCGAAAATGGTGCCGCGGGGATCGCTGCCGGCAATCACCAGAGCCCGGCCGCAGCCAGCAACGGGATTGGCCACGACTGTGCTGACAAACACCTCCCACTTGTCTTGGATCTCGGAGACGTCCAGAGCCTTGGACTCGATCAGAGCGTCAATCACTTTGGAGTGGCCGATGGTGCCGGCAATAATGACCGTGTCCGACGGCGAGGGGTCGGTGTACTGTGGCCCGGCAAACGAGCTGTTGGCGGTCGTGCTGTACACGGTGTTGTTCATATTGTTCACCGGGCGGTAAGGGTAAACGGCCGGATGGCTAGCCTTGATTCCGTTGGACAGCGTGTAGTTTGTTCCGGTGACTCGTCCAAAGTCGACGGCCAGGTCGCCGGCCGCGCGAATCACTCCCCAGTAGTCATTGTCCGACACGAGGATCTGGGCCGGCGAGGGACGATTGCCGCCGGCGATCTGGAAGGTATCGTCGACGTCGCCATCGAAAGTGATGATGGGTTGCTGGCCGAGCGCATTGACAAGAGTAGCCGAACTGGCCAGGGCCAGGACGGCCAATCTCGAGGTTTTGCTGAGCATTTCGACTGCTTTAGAGTGACGACTTCAAGGTTCACGGCTTCACACCTTGCACATAAAACAGTCACAACCACGTCTGGGATAAGCTCATTTGTATATCCAGGAATACTGAAAACAAGATAGATTGAATTAATTAAACAAGTATATCACATCTACTTGTACCTGCTTGGGGATGTAGAAAGCACCCGCAATGGCACGATCTGGGCGGGGTGAAGCTGTCCATCCGCCCATCCCAACCAACATTGCGGATATATTTAAATTATCCAGGAACCAGTCTTGGCCGACGGTGGATAGATGTTGCGAAAGTGTTGGTCAAGCAGAGAAAGACGTTGATGGACGTTGATGTCGTCTTCCCCGCCTTTCAACGCCCCTGCAAAGTTGAAAAGGTTAAATGAGATGCCACGAGCCAACATTAGGATATGCTGTGCCAGAGGGTAAATGTTTGTTTAAACCACTGTTATTTCGTTACTCGCCTGCCCACGGGTGCCGGCCCGTTGAGTTCACGATCAACAAGGTAGCGTGTCTCCGCATCGAATTTAGCCGGCAGGAATTGGACCACTGTTAGTGCGATTTCTTCTCCGCACTTTGCCAGTAAATGCGGGAGAAATGTGTATGTAGAGGGTAAGGAGTAAATGGAGGGAAGGAAGTGAAGAGAATGAAGAGAATAGAGTGAGGATAGTGATAACACACAATGGTAAAATGATTGTGATCCTCTGATATTAATAAAATAAACTAAATTTGGGCATTTGGTTTGAATTGGGGAAAGTGTAGACATACCCAAGAGCTTCAAATCGCATTCGAACATTGAAATGCACTCGTGATGTGTTTGCTGCGGTTTCTGCTCCGAGTAACCTCACATGTCTTGACATATGCTTTAAGTAACATAGATAGCATTAAAATAAGAATAGAATGCTTGTTAATTCCCTTCCCAGGAATTAAAGATTAACATAACTCCCGCTTAAGACTTCCGTAGCCGTTTGTGGGCATGTGAGACAAGAACAGGAGCAAACAAAACTTTATTTTTTCCAGAGGATCAAAAATAGGACAACAGCATGTCCATACGAGGGCTGAAAAGACTGCCAGGGATAAAACATAGGACAGCAATGTGCATGCCCATACGAGGGCTGTGACCAGGGCGCATGGCATTTTATTATGTCATAAAAGAGACGTACTCTCGTGGCCAAGACAGTCCTCGCTTTCGTTTACTTGTTATGGAATAGGACAAAATGCCTATTTTACGGGAAGGGAGGATTCTAAACGAGCCAAACAGTCTGCTGGGACGTTATGTTCTTCAGTTGAAATTCTTCTAGAGTATAATTAGCCCTAACACACACCCACGAAACGACCAAGAAAAGCGGTGAGCCATTTGAACTTGCCCATCCTGGCAAGCCCACAGACACGGCCAAGACGAGCACCAAGTACGGACCTGCCCAAAGCGTGTGGTGGTGTGCGTGGTTGCGTGTGCTGGGCTTGCGTGTGTCTGACTGTGCGTTGTCTGGCGCGTGTACCCGTGCGTTCGTGTTTAGGCTTCCACGGCCTCCATGGAGCGCTCCACGGTGCTGTACGGGGTCCGTGGAGGTACCAAGTACCCCTCATAGTGGTGTACGGGTAGCCGCCGTTCCACGTAAACCGAGTTAATTCCTTTCTTTTCTAGCTTGCGCCTTTGGGTTGACCAGCTCGCCTTTATAAAGCCGAGACTAGCCTCGGAAAAAAGGGTAAGACGGATAGACAAACTGTCCTATTGTGCAATGCCCGTGGAAGTGCTAGAACCCGCTGGATCGGCAGGCAGGTTACTGCAGAACAGACCCCAAATAAAGGCCGTGAAAAGCCGCGCAAATATCTTTTTTAGCTATCTCTTCTCGCTGTAGCTATCAGTCTTACCCTTCCTAGCTCCCTTAACCCCGTTCTAAAACGGTCATAAACCCGTCCAGTCCGCTTGGACCCCACCCCTTGCAAAAAACCTGCTGCGACCGTGGAACCGAATATTGGATTTCCGCTGTAACACCTCGTCCACAGGGCCTTGTACAGGTACTCCTCCAGGCCGTTGCCGGCAGTCGGGACGCAAACGACACCGCACCGAGATGGTGTGGGAACTCGAGCGAGGTGCATCGGCCAATGACAACTGCCTGGCAGAGCCTGAATCTTATCAGATCATCTGATAAGAAGCCCCCGTCTCCCCCAAACCCCGAGCCCGAGCTCTGATTACTCCGTTCTTTTTCTCACTATTTCTCCAAAGCTCTTTTTTTTAATACCGGAATCCCTGAGCGGAAGCCCATGGGAGTAAAGAGTCACAGACCCACCTTAGTAACGGCCAATTGACGCAGGCGTCGTCGTGAGCTCGACGCTCCTTATTTCTGGTTCCTCCTCCCCCTTGTCTCCTCTGTCGTCTCCTCTTGGACCTCCTCTTGATCCTTCTCTTCTCCCTCCACCCCACCCCCGCCTCCTCCCCCATGGCCGACTACGTCAGCCCAGTGGCGGCGCGGCCAGCGCGCAAACGCCGCCGCCCCGCCGTCGTCTGCGCCGAATGCCGCCGCCGCAAGATTGCCTGCGACCGCAAGACGCCCTGCGGCCAGTGCGCCCTCCACAATGTCGAGTGCGTCTACGTCACCGGCTCCGTCCCGCCGCCCTACGGCCGCCCGCCGCGCCCGCCAGCGAGCCCGCCGGTATCGCAGAACGGCGGCACCTCCTCGGGCGACCCGACGCTCGGCATCGTTGGCAGCGGAGGAGCCATCGCCTCGAAGACGGGCATGCTGTCCGGCGCCGAAGAGTCGCGCCAGGTCCTGAGGGACGTCTCGTCCATCGAGGAAGACGTGCCGGCCTCCGAGTCGAGCAACCTCATTGTCGCCCTCGGCGAGCGCTCGTCGCGCTTTGGCGGGCGCATGGCCAAGACACGTCTCTTTGGGCGCACCCACTGGATGAACAACATGGACCAAGTAGGTGTCAGCTCTATGTTTCCTCGCTTCGCTCTTTGTTTCCTCGCTTCGCTCTTTGTTTCCTCGCTTCGCTCGTTCAAGTCTTTGTTTCCTAGCTTGGTGTTCTTTCTTTCCTCGCTTCCTCGTTTCTGTCTTCTAGTCCTCCTCGCACTAACACTACCAGTTCAAAGATATACATAGCCTCACCCACTTGGTCCACTTCGTCGTCGGTTCCTCCCTCTACCGGTCCATGCGCATGTCAAAGAAACTCGCCAGAGCCATCAAGGCTGACGAGCAGCGGCGCATCGCCGCCCCCCCAGAACCGGGCCACGAATGGCTCCCGCCTCTCCCGCGCGCCGTCACCGACCGCCTCGTCGATCTGTATTTCATTGTCTTTGAGCCAATGTTCCGCGTCCTCCACATACCAACGTTCCGCCGCGAGTACGAGCAGTACATGGACGAGGGCTTCTCGCCCGGCGACATGTTTATGACCAAACTGGTGCTCGTGCTCGCCCTCGGCAGCTGCTTCTACGACGGGCCCGACTCGGTCCGCGGCGACCTCCGCATCTCGGCCGCCCGCGCCGTCCGCCGCACCGACGCCGCCTACTGCTCGCCCCTCAGCAAGCACCAGCTCAACATGGAGACCATGCAGGTCTACTGCCTCGTGTCTGTCGCCCGCCAGACCGCCGCCCTCGACCTCGGCGACGACCTCGTCTGGTTCACCGCCGGCGGCCTCGTCCACACCGCCTTTGGCATGGGCTACAACCGCGACCCGTCGCACTTCAAGTCGCTGTCCCTGTTCCAGTCCGAGATGCGCCGCCGCCTGTGGACGACCGTCCTCGAGCTCGCCGTCCAGGCCAGCCTCGACCAGGGCATGCCCCCGCTCATCAGCATCGACGACTACGACGCCCTCCCGCCGTCCAATCTAGACGACGACGAGATATGTGAGGACGACGAAGCAGGAACAAAAACGCCGACGCCTGCTGCTGCCAGCAAGGGACAGCCGGATTCCGTGTTTACGCACTGCACCATGCAGCGCCTGCTGTGCCGGTCGCTGCCGGTGCGGCTGCGCATCACCAAGGCGCTCAACGGGCTCGGCGCCGGCCTGTCGTACGACCGCGCGCTGCAGCTCAGCTCGGACCTGCTCGAGGCCACGCGGTACACGGCCGCGCAGCTAAAGGCGGCGACGCACATGGCCGTGGCCGCGTCGGCCAAGGAGCAGGCCGCGTTTGCGAGGCTGCGGATTGCGTTCTACGAGCTCATGACGCGCCGCTTCCACCACTCGCTGCACTCGCCGTTTGCGCGCAAGGCGATGAACAATGTGCAGTTTTTCTATTCGCGGCGGGCGCGCATCGAGACGGCGCTGAAGCTGCTGTCCTTTTTCCGGCCGCCGCCGTCGTCGACGCGGCAGCACTTTTCGCCGCTGGGGTCGGCGGCGCAGAACAGCCCCGACGGCAGCCCCGAGGCCCCGTCGGCGTCAGACGACCCGTGCTGGCGGTTCCTCATGATCGGGCGGGGGCTGATCAAGTGCACGCTGGTCGACATTGACGCGTCGGTGAACATTGAGATGATTTTGCAGCTGCAGGAAGACTACGTGCCGGGCACGGACATGACCATGTCGCAGCGGGAGATCTACGAGACGGTCAAGGACATTGTCAAGGTGGCGCGGGCGCGGGTGGAGACGGGGGGCGAGACGAACGTGCGGGGCCTGGTGATGTACTATGGGACGCAGGCGCAGATCGAGGCGCTGATTGACGGGCGGCCGATCCGGCAGAGCATCGTCGAGGCGGCCAAGACGGGGGCGGAAGAGATTATGGAGGTGCTGCGGGCGCGGGCGATCAAGGGCAACGTGCCGCTGCCGGACGACCTTGCCGGGGACGTGGTGGGAAAAGCCGGCGAGGGCGAGGGCGAGGGCGAGGGCGAGACGGACCCGGCAGCCTCCTCTTCTTGCTGCCAGGACTCGTCAGGGGTCACGGTGTCGCCGGCCGACCTGGACGGGGACATGCCCAACACGATGCTAGCCCCAGGGACGTTTACGTTTAACCAGCTCGAGGCGGCGGAGCTGGCAGACATCGACTCGGGCGTGCACCTGCCGAGCGCGACGACGACGACGACGGGGACGACGGGGACGGCGACGACGGGGACGACGGCGATGACGGACATGAGCGCGACGGGCAGCAGCTCGACGTCGGGGCCGTGGACGGACGAGTGGATAATGAATCCGCAGGACGAGTTTGGGTACAACAACTGGTTCTTTCCCATGAACCAGCCAATAGGGAACGACGCGACGTAGGGAGGGGCATGAAAGGCATCGGAATTACCCTCTTGTAAAACACTTGTTACGATTTAGACTAGCTGACGAATCTCACGAACCCCTGTCCGAGGGCTCCATTAAGGCCTGGCATGCTCTGAAAACTGTAATCTTGATTTACCGACAAGAAGACTCTGGACTTGAGAATAGTCTTGATGTCCTACTTTGTCAACTCGTCCTTGTACTTGATCCCAAAGAGGCCCCATCCGCGCTTAATGTCCATGTCCTCGTGGGTGCCGCCGTGGGCCATGAGGAGCGACTTGCCGTTTTCTCTGTCAATGTACATGGCGGTGTTGTCCTGGAGAGTTAGTAGGATGCGAGGAGAGATGGAGGAAATAAAAATAGACAAAGTCTTTGGGACTCGAACGAGCGAGCGAGGTAAGAAGGAAAAGAAAATGGAATCCTTGACAGAAACTCTAATCGAGCGAAGCGAGGAAAGAAAGAAAAAAGAAAAGAATCTTTTAAAAACTCTAATCGAGCGAAGCGAGGAAAGAAAGAAAAGAAAAAAGAAAAGAATCTTTAAAAAACTCTAATCGAGCGAAGCGAGGACAAACATACCTTGCCGAGAGTCAGTTTGAGAGCGCCCTCCATGGAATCCGGCTTGTACTCCTTTGTGGGCTTCTTGTTCTGGGTAATGTCGAGCAGGTTGGCGGCGAGGATCTCGGACTGGTAGAAGGCGGCGCGGGCCATTTTGCAGCCGCCGGTGGCGGCGACGTCGCCGATGGAAAAGATGTTGGGGAGGGGCGTGCCGGCCGAGTCGGTGACCTGGAGCTGCTTGTTGACGCGGATCTCGCCGGAGGGGGCGACGGCGTCTGGGTTGAGGGCGCGGACGAGGGAGTTGTTGTATTTGAGGCCGGTGCAGACGACCTGTGTGAGGTAGGCAATGTCAGTCCCGTTAGGTGCAGAGTACAAACGTCTTGGACGTCATGCAAGCTGACTTACCACACAGTCATACGACTCTTGCCGGTCCTTGAACCGCAGCTTGCCCGGCCCGCCGACGACGTCGTCGTCGTCGAGCACAATCTCGGGCCGCTCGCCGAGCACGACCTTGACGTCAATCTTTTCGAGGATCTTGATCGTGTGGTCGTGTATCCGCTTGCCGAACCGCGGCAGCAGCTGCTGGCGCGAGTGCACCAGCGTGACCTCCTTGTCCGCCGGCAGGACCGTCTTGGAGTCGCCGTCGACCTTGCCGTCAAACGTCTTGATGTCCGTGGCCAGCTCAATGCCCACGGCGCCGCCGCCCACGACGGCAACGGTCTTGGCCTGCCGGATGCGCGTCTGCAGCGTGCGCAGCTCCTCGCAGGCGGCGTCCCGGTCGGCGGCGTGGACGAGCTTGGAGGGCGGCGGCGAGGCCGACCCGGTGGCGATCACCAGCAGGTCGTACGGAAGACTGCCGCCGTCAGACAGCGCGACTTCACCTCGACTTGCTTGGCCCGCCGCCGGCGCCGCCGGCTTTATTCCCTTGACTTCGCCCCTCACCACCTTTACTATTCCTTCCGGGGCATTCTCGACCAGCAAATGGTATGGGATAAACGCCTGGCGCTCGTAGCCCGAGACGACCGAGAACCGGGGGAAATTGAAGGAAAAGTTAAAGTGCGAGTTCCTCTCCACGAGGACGACCTGCCAGCCAGTGGGGAGGAGCTGTGTGAGGCGGCGCACAAACTGGGCGCCGGCAAAGGAGCCGCCGACGACGACGACAGTCTTTGGGTTGTCGCCGGGGCCCTTGTAGGCGAGCTTGTGGAACTGGGCCTTGATGCTGGCGACGAGGCGGTCGACGAGGAAGGGGGCAACGGCCACGATGGCGTAGGCGATGAACCGGACAGTTTCCATGGCGGCGACAAGTACGAGGCGAAGTCGAGGAAACAAAAGACGACAAACGAGACGAAGTCGAAACAAAAGACGACAAACGAGACGAAGTCGAAACAAAAGACGACAAACGAGACGAAGTCGAGGCAAAAAGAGAGACGACGTCGAGGAAACAAGAGACAAACAGCCAACCTTGAAGCTCACAGCCAGCCAGACTCTTTGCGTTCAGGCGAGGCAGACTCGGTGGCCATTTATATACTCATACACCATTCCAGCCCTGTCTGCGCCAAGATTCTTGCACCCGGCACCTTTTACATGGTCCGCTCTCGCTTGTGCAGTCGGCGTTGCATTAAAGGAAAAAAAAGCCCGAGGGGGAAGCAATTAAGCGAATATGCCGTTTTTATCTCCGCACCGAGAAGAACCTGAAGAAAGGCACCACAACGTCCAAGAGCTCACGTCCAACTCTACATACCCCTCACCGCGGACCTGTCGCGGGGTCGCTGCGAGATGATCTGATAAGGCCATGAAAGAACAGGCACAGCGACACAAGAGAGGACGACTTGTCAGATTGGCTCTGGACCAGACTGAGATCGCTCACCTGTCCGATCGGTACGACCACTCCAGATCCCAAGCGGGGCAGGTCCTGGTAGCACCTTCTCGGTAGCACCTTCTCAGCACTATTTCTCGGTAACATTCCCGTCAAAAGTACGCGCATGTGCAACCCTTCCGAGAAGGGAAAACGAGTTGACCCAGTGCCGTCACTGGCATACTGGCCTGGACATGCAAGACGACACGGCAGTAACCCAGTAGATATACTATGAAACAGAGATATTAATAACTCGCAGTCCCAACAAAACAATAAACCGAAAACTCAAAAAGACCACGTGAACAGTTCTGTCCAGACAAGGACACCAAGAGAAGCAGACCAAGAGACAATCGAAACAGGCAATGAAACATACAGCCCATACAGTCCAGCACCCAGAACAACCAAAGCAAATACACGAGCCGTCGCTCTACCCACCCACCGAGTCCGTCACTCGTCACCGCCGCCTAGATAATGCCTGCCCGCGCAGCCTCGCCCCCGCCGTCCTCAATCACTAGCTCCTCCCGCCGCTTGCCCCGGCCAATGCTGCCCGCTCCCACGCCCATCCGCCGCGCCACATACCGCTGCGCAACAATCCCGACCGCCAGGCTCAGCGACTCCTCCACCCACTCCGCCACCCACTCCCGCGGGTCCACGCCGCCCCCCTCCACAATGTCCCGGATCTCCTCCGGCACCCGCTCAAACGTGTCCTCCTCCAGCTCCTCGCCCCCGCTGCTCGCCGGCGTCAGCGGAGTCGGCGCGTCCAACCACCGGATCCACTTCGCCGGCATCTCCTGGCTCACCGTGTAGTAGATGATATCGTGCACAGGGTCGTGGACGTACACCGCAAAGCAGATCATCTCCTCCGGCTCGTTGGGCGACGCCGACTCGGACTCTTCTTCGGACGACTCCTTTTTCTTTTCAACCAAAGACCCCCCGCCAAACAGCATGCTCTCGGGGTCAGAGCCGTTCTTGGGCACCGTAATCGCCTGGACGGCCAGGAACAGGTCGGACCGTCTCACCGGGTTGCTCTCCGACACCGGGTCAATGGCCCGCTGGCGCGCCTCGTCCACGCCGCCGTTCGCCGCATAGTATTCGTTTGCATACGCCTCGGCGCTCGCCCGGCACAGCTTCGTGCCCGCGTGCAGGCCCGCCACGGCGCCCAGGTCGCGCGGGCTGTCGACGGCGCGCCACCACGGGCCGTCACGCCACCCGGCAGCCGAGTGGCCGCCGCCAAAGAACTTTTCCGACCCGGACTTGACCGTGTTCTCGTGGCCGCGCTGGATCACCAGCAGGTCGCCGCCTTCCACCTGGGACATGACGCGCGAAAACACATTGTGCACCAGCGGGTCGAGCGACG
Source organism: Raffaelea albimanens (assembly GCA_002778245.1). Taxonomy (NCBI): domain Eukaryota; kingdom Fungi; phylum Ascomycota; class Sordariomycetes; order Ophiostomatales; family Ophiostomataceae; genus Raffaelea; species Raffaelea albimanens. The sequence continues at coordinate 587,393 of PCDJ01000001.1, forward strand.
GATAGCCCACCATGTCGTGCGTAATGTGGATCAGGAGCCGTTCGTGCGAGGAGATCGGAGGAGCGATCGTGTGGAGGATGTTGGTAAAGGTAGGAAGGGCTCTATGGCGGAGTTCGTCGCCTGAGTAGTTAGTACTTGCAGGTTCTCTTGTCAAGCAAAGGTTGACCGTATTTCTTCAAGCTGCTTGAAGCTTGACGACAAGACCTTTACGTACCATATCCTCTCAGTGTAGAAACATTCCCCTTGACTTGCTCGGCCCACTTCTTGGCCTCTTCGTTCTGCTGGATCTCCTTGACGGCCGCCTCGGCCTGCTTCATAGCAGCCGACGCTGTCGACAGGAAACCACCCCACCATCCGCCACCCGGAACCCCAACTGCCTCGGCAGACGAGCCGGCCGATGCAGCCTCGGCATGAGCAGCAGCAGCAGAAGAAGCCGGCACAGGGATCACGGGACGGGCCGCATCTAGACTCTTCTTCTCGTCGTAGGCGCTCTTGACGCTCTCTCCCGACTTGCGAGGGGCTTCCAGAGGCGGCGTCCGGCGGACGGGCGAGCCCTTTGTGCCGGCCGAGATCTCCTTGATGCGCGGCGTGTGTGGGCGCGACGGCTGCTCGCCCAGTTCGTTTTCGAGCTCGGCCAGGATGTCCTTTTCGGGCTCGGAGGAGGAGGCGGCCTTGTTGGACTTGCCGCCAGCGGACTTGTGCTTGTTGGCCGTTGTCATCGTCGACGACGACGACGACTTTTTGGCGGCGTTGGGCTTGGTCTCGATGCCCTCGAACAGCTCGTCGAGCTCGTCCGTGGCGGTGTTATTCTTGGAACGCTTGCTCGCCATGGTGGATGGAAGGGGGTCGAAAAGGGATATATGAGTAAACAGGGTTGCCTGATAACGGCGACGTTGGCTGCTCCGCTCAACGGATGTTCAAACGACAGCCAGGGAGTAGAACCGCGGCAGGCTCAAAAACAGATTGGTGTTCTCTCGACTGCTGCACGCTGGGGATGATGCACGTCGTGGGCAGGTAGACAGGTACGGAGGGAGGTGAGTTGCAGATGCAGGCTGTAGGCGTCCGAACAAGAAGCTCGACCCGCCATTTGTCGTCACGGGCAATGCCCCACATTTAGCGCCCCACTGCTCACACACAACGCCACGCTATGCCAATCTCGGCGGAATGAGCTGTGTGGCTGCTGTGGCTTTTCATGATCATCGTATTCACGGGTCTGGATGTGCATGGTGACGCCTGGATTTCAGAGATCAGAGCCGACTTTACATTAATGTGAGTCAAAATAGGGCCTGGGATACGAGCAGAAGAAGCGATAGCGGGCTACTCCAAATCCGCGTCTGTCTCTTTGTCCACCTACCAAGGGGACCCGGGCGAAAAAGGAAAGAAATGTTGACAATTGTGAAACGGGACGGTAGTTCTCTTTTCGCCCGTAGTTTCTGTTTTGACTGGCCATATGTACGGGGGAAATAAACAAAGGACTGGAAAGCTCCTTCTTGCGATGAAATCAAAAGGGCAAAAGGGTAACTACAATCGTGAAATGTGGGTCCTACCTGGCAAGAGCTCTCATTCCCCGCGGCCAACGTTTCCCGCGGGGAACCACTAACACGCCGGAGTGGTGAGCCGGCTATCCTGCCCGGGAGCTCTGCAGCAAGAATCAAAACATCACAGCCCAAAAGCTTCCCACTGCAGAATCTGTACCATGTCGACATCGCCGGGTGAACGACCATACCGGTCCCACAAACTGCCAGCCTGCCACGCCTGCAGAAAGCGGAAGTCGCGCTGTAAGACAGGCGATGGCGGACTGCCGTGCTTGATGTGTCGCCTCCACGGGACGGAGTGCACAGTCGCAGGCGGCCCGCCCACAGGTGGCAGTCCTGCACCGGCCCGAGCTCGCAGGAGAGCAAGGCTGGCACAGGCATCGTCGACAGGGCCAGCGCAGCCACCTCGCGATGCCTCGCTGTCGCCGCTGGATAGCAGTGCGTCTACTAGTTCTTTACCACCCCTCGCCGGTGACTCTGACCACCCGCGGACGGCGCGAAAGCCGGCCGGCCGCAAGCCATCGGTTCTGGACCGCGACCAGGGAGACAAGAGCCCTCATGTTGTCGGCCCGGGCAGCAGATCGGACCACGACGTGCTGGCCGACTACCTGTCCAGGATCGACGCGGAAACCAGGGGGATCCGCATTGTGCGGCAAGGACCGCCTGGCTCGGGGGCCCTGTTCACCCATGTCAAGCGGCGGCCACTGGGTCTGGTGCGAGGCACGCCTTCGTCAAACGCCCTGGCGATTGTCGAAAAGTTTGTGGAGCCCTCGGCAGGCAGGCTGATCAGCGTGTAAGTGGCAAAAGAGCCGTCTCGACGGCCACATCCACGAGCTGACCAGCAACTCAGATACGCCACGCAGGCCAACATATGTCTGCCCCTTCTGGACGCAGAATCCCTCGTGGAAGAGTATGCCAACTCCAAGGACCGCATATCGCCTGCTGTCTTGACATGTCTGTACGCACACGCCCTGTCCTTCTGCCGCGACGAGCCGGTGCATCGTCGCCCGGACCAGCGCTTCGTCTGGAATCTTGCTACGGAAGCCGTGTATTCAGAGCTGCACACGTCCCCCGGCCTGTCGACCGTCATTGCCATCCTTCTCAACGTCGGGGGCCGGCCGGTGACGTCCATCATCGGCAACGGCGTGCAGCTCGGATCCGCGGTCTCGCTCTGCTTCTCGTTGGGTCTGAATCGCGACCCGCTCGGCTGGGATATTTCCGACCGGGAAAAGAGCCTGCGCCTGAAGATCTGGTGGTGCCTTGTGGTCCACGACCAATGGTCCAGCCTGGCCTACGGGACGCCCCCGCATATACACCAAAGCCACAGCGACGTGCCCCTGCCGGGTTTCGAGCAACTGGGGGCGCACAGCTCCCGGCCTGCCGCCTCTACAGCCCTCGGCTTGATAAGGCTGACCGTTGTTTTGAGCAAATACCTAGACCACATCTACAGGATCGGCAACAAGGTCATTTCCTCCATCGACTGCCTAAGCCCCTCGCGTCAAGCATGGCTCGAGACGTTGGAAGGACCTGCTCGCGAGGCAGTCGTCCCCGCAAAGGGCGGACCGGTTCCAGAGCCGCCCGGGGCATCCAACCTGCGACTGGCCTACTTGGCGATTTGCCTCTTGCATTCCCGAATACGCCTCGACGAGCTAAAATCACAGCATGACGACGCGCTTGTCCTCGAATACTTGCGTACCGAGGGCCGCCAGGCCGCCGAGGATATTGTGCACTTTGTCACGCGCATGTCAGAACTTGCCTTGAAGGGGTTTTGGCTCCCAGTCAGTGCCTTTACGCTTTCGTCTGCGGTTGGGTTTCTGCTGCGGTGCTTTCTGGAGTACGAGAGAGGCGCAAAGGAGCCCTTCCGCAGCACTGCCTGCGCCCTTTCCTCCCTGGAGATGGCCAGGTCCATGCTGTCCTGTCTTGGAGAGTACAAATCCAAGTACGACTGGGACTTGGGAGACATGTGCCTGGCCCAGTACGGAGGCATTGTCGACAGGCTGTTCGGCGAGGTGGCCGGCCCCGTGTCTCACCAGGTTCCTGACCAGGTTCCTGACCAGGTTCCTGACCAGGTTCCTGACCAGGTTCCTGACCAGATTCCTGATGAGCTGCTCGGCGCAGTTCTCGGCAACAGCGAGCCCTTCATGGCTGACACGCTGGATCTGGACCTTTTACAGCCCAACATGTGGGACAGTGAAGAATTCAATTTCGGCTTGGGAGTGCTAAGCAATAGGTCGAATGGGTAAAGATGGAAGCTCCAAAGTGAAATCTTGAAAACAGACACCGGGACCCGAAGAAGGCTCGTTGAATATGGACTTGCCTAAATTGACTCCTTGGCAAAGGAAATCTTGGATATAAAAGTATGGCACCTTTCTGGCGGGGAGGACCCGGGCTTTCTGTCTTTTTTCTGGGCATTCACTAGATTGTTTGAAAAGGGTTTATTCACTGTCACGCGAGTCTCACCCTACAGCGCTGTCCCCGGCGTCATGGCAAACGCCTTGTCCAGCATGGCCAGCCCTGCCTCGAGCTGCTCCTCCGTCACCGTAATGGGCGGCGCTATCCGGAACGTCCCGCCAAAGCTCTCGTGGCTGCTCAGGTTCGCCCACACGCCCAGCTCGTACGCCTTGTCGCCAATCTCGCGCGCCAGCTCGAGCGCCGGCTGCTTGGTCGCCCGGTCCGCCACAATCTCGACGCCTGCCATCAGGCCACGGCCCCGCACGTCGCCAATGCACGCGTACTTGTGCTGCAGCCGCCGCAGGCCGGCGTGCAGCACCTCGCCCGCCTTGCGCGAGTGCTCGACCAGTTTGTCCCGCACCACAATCTCCAGCACCTTGTCGCCCACCGCCGCCGGCAGCGGGTCGTTGACGTGCGTCGTGTAGAAGCAGTACCCGCGGCCGGCGCTGACCCGCTCGATCTCGGCGCTCGTCACCACGGCGCTCAGCGGGAGGCCGTTGCCGAGCGTCTTGCTGAGCGTGAGAATGTCCGGGACCACGCCGTGCTGCTCAATCGCCGCCATGCTGCCGCACCGCCCGATGCCGGTCTGGGCCTCGTCGACAATCAAGAGCATGCCTCGCCTTTCGCAGTGGCGCTTCAGGGCCCTGAGGTACCCGTCCGGCAGAACGTGCATCCCGGCCGACGACTGGATGCACTCGACGATGCACGCCGCCAGCGAGCCGCAGCTCTGCATGTCGATCAAGCCCCAGCCGTAGTCGAGCTCGGCCTCCCAGTCGTAGTGCCCGGCAGGTGTTTGAAAACCAAACCCCGATCTGTACGCATTCGGCGGCGGCAGCATGAGCATGCCCGGCATGGTGGGTCCCTGGCCCTTGCGGCCGTAGTGGTACTGGGCGCCCAGGGCCTGGGCGGTGACGCCGTGCCAGCTGGCGCCGAGGCCGACGATTTCGAACCGGCCCGTGTACATTTTGGCCATTTTGATGGCGGCCTCGTTGCTCTCGCCGCCGGTGGACAGGAAGAACGCCTTGTCGAGGCCGGCGGGGAGCAGATTGCAGAGGCGCTCGGCCAGCGAGACGACGGGCGGAGAGGCCATGCCGGAGAACAAGTGGTCGAGCGAAGCGGCGTGGTCGGAGATGACCTGCACGATCTCGGGGTGGCCGTGGCCGAGGAGGCAGGACATCTGGCCCGAGGTCCAGTCGAGGACGGGCCGGCCAGCGGCGGTGTAGATGTAGAGTCCGCGTGCGCCGACAATGACGTCCTTGTTGAACTTTGTTCCGTAATTGAGCAGGTACTTTTTCGTTTTTTCCTGGAGCGACTTTTCGTCGACGTCCTTGTAGAGGGCCAAGACATCGGGGCCTTTTGAGAATGTGCCACTGGCAGGTTCGGTAGCAGAGGGGGGCATGTTGGTGAGGTGGATGTTTGTGATGAAAGCTTAAAGAGAAAAGTGAAAAAAAAAAAAAAACATATACAGGAACATGAACGCCAGTAACAATGTCACATCCAGAGTGTTGATGAACATGCTCTTATACCCATCCAAGTTCCCCGCGGGCAGATAAGAAGCGAAAGTTTCCCTCAGAGTCAGATGTGCCTGCAGTTGCCCGCGGGAAAGAAAGCCTGATCCTTTCAACCATTCAATAAAATCCATGAAAAGATAAGGGACTACACATGAGAAATTATTTATTCTTTGATCAAATGCCGAGGGTGTTGATTTTGGTGAATTATCAACATTTTGATATCGACTTTTTCAAATAAGCAACAACACTGTCCCAATACAGTGTAAAATCCCATTTGCACTCGCGTAATTAAACACCCCCTGTGCAAGTGTCCTTGTGTTTCATCTGTTTGTTGGTCGTATTTTTGACAGTTGGCAAAGATTAGGAATCACGGTCGCACCCTAACAAAAGTCCATAAACACTCGATTTCCACCCCGCATTTTACAAACACAAAACAAACATGACACTGCACATTACGAAACGAGAGGATCTTTTATTCATTGACCAAGATGTCGACGAAGAGACAGGACAGCAGTACACGTCCTTTGCATACCTGGACGCCGACGACAAGGCATACTTTGGCAAAGTGAACTGCGGCCAGAGCGACCTCGGCCTCGAGCACATCTCCCAGGCACTGGCTCCCGTCCTCGATGCCGACCTGTTTCCCCCGTGGGAGCCGGAGATGACAGAAGCCTCGCAGGTTCCGTCGCCGTGCTACATCAAACGGCCAAAGCTCACGCTGTTTGACACTTTTCAACAACACGGCGTGCTCCATCTGCTGCCGTCTGGCTTTCTGCAGGAGGCCAGGACAATGGAGGAGCTGTCCAGGCATCCTCACCCAAACATTGTCCAATACCACGGCTGCCGTGTCCGCCGCGGCCACATTACCGGTCTCGTGCTCGACTTTTACCAATGCAGCCTGACCGATTACCTGCGACCAGACAACAGCAGCACTGCCCCGTCGACTCCCCCCCCCTGGACAACCAGTTCATGGCTGCTCTCGAATCTGCAATCCGCCATCTGCACGCCCTGGGCTGGGCACACAACGACGTCAACCCCGGCAACATCATGGTCAGCGATGCGGGGACGCCAGTTCTGATAGACTTTGGGTCGGCACACCGCATCGGCGACAAGCTGGGGACCAGCCGGGGGACCAGTGGGTGGATCGACGGAGGCATCGAGGACTACCACACGTCCGACCCAGAGCACGACGTGTCGGCGCTGGGCAAGATCCGTGCCTGGCTGGAGGACCCGGCGTGGGACGAGAATGGCCGGGCGCAGCTGAACACAGTGTAAAGTTGAACAGTTAAAGAACAATGTTAGACCTCGAGTCTACATAAAGAACTACAATTGTTTCACCACTTGTAGTTACAAACTGTAAACTGACAACTGTAAATTGACATGCGCTACGCTATCCAAAGTTTCCAAATAAATCTAGATAAAACATTTAAAAATCACCCAAACTGCCAACTACTAACAGTTCATACGAAACGCGTATCAGATTCTGTCGTTCCCCTGTTGGCTCGAGTTTTAACTAACAAACCCTAAACTTTTTGACTCCGCTTTGGCCGTCAATTCATTCGCTTGTCGTTGAAGTCTCGTTCGACTGTCAATACCCAGGAGGAAGTCGAGAAAAGTGCCGTTGTAGGATCTCTTCTACAATGCTGTCGTGGAGTACAGCGCCGAACCTGATGTGTGAGCGAATAGAACAGAAAAGAAAGAAACGCAGTTAAGAGATGCAAGAAAAAAGTGAAGAAGCAAAGAAACAATACAGTAGAAGAGACGAAGCGAGGACAAGAAGAAATCGAGCGAAGCGAGGACAAGAAAATATCGAGCGAAGCGAGGACAAGAAGAAATCGAGCGAAGCGAGGACAAAAAAGAAATCGAGTGAAGCGAGAACCTCCAAAGAGACTTACCCTACACAGAACACTTGTTCTTTGAGCTCGCGAGTCAGGCTCTCCAGCGCATCTCTGCCTCCCGAAAACTGCAGCCAGCGGATCCGGTTCCAGATCTGCACCGGCGTCACCTCGGGCGGCTGCAGGCCCAGGTTGAGACTCGTGCCCAGCAGCCGCTCCAGCTCGCTGTTGCTAATCTCGTACGACGCAGACGTCGACAGGCTCGCCGTGTGCTGCTGCCACAGCGACAGGCATGCCGTCGAGACGTGGCCCGAAATGTCGCTCTCGCTGTCAATCATGCGGTCGTGGACGTGGTCCAGGTGCTGGCCTCGAAGATGGTCCATACAGTCGGTTTCCAGCCTGTAGAAAAGTACGTCAGCTTTTTTTTTTTTTTGTCCTCGCTTCGCTCGATCTCTCTTTCTTTCTTTTTTTCCTCGCTTCGCTCGATTCTTTTTCTTCCTTGCTCAATCTCTCACCCACCTCAACACAAACTCAATCCCAATTTGCGGGTCAGACAAAAACGCATTCGTAAGGTCCAAATACGGCAGTGCACCCGGTGCAATCCCTGTATTCGGCGACGTTGCAGAGGAATCAGCCACGGACGACGTCTGCGTCCCAGAACTCGGCGAAACGGGGAACGACCCCCTCAGGTTTGAGCTGTTGGGGAACGCAACATTGACATAGACGCCTCGGTTGCCGCCCAGGTTGGCCGTCACAAGACCATAGGAGGTCACGTCTGGCGGGCTGTGGGAGAGGCTTTCTGATGGAATGGCCGGTAGAGGCTTGTGCTGTATCAATTCGGTCCCTGTTGGCGGCGGCTGATGTGGCGGCGATTGAATTGGCTGTGCTGGGAAAGTCGGCTCGGACACCTCCTGGTTTTGCTGTGCCTGTTTTGGCAGGAGACTGTCCAGTTGCTCCTGCAGTTTCTGGGCCTTTTCAATGGCCGCTCTTTCGCTTTCACGTAATCGAAGAACTTCTCTTTCGAGCATCTTGATATACGTCTGCGTGCGCTGGCGGTGGGTCCTGGGGGGGGGGGGGGTAGTAACTGTTGGTAAGCCGACTTTTTGAAAAGTAAACACGCCCGCCCCCAAAAATTTCCAAAAAAATTGCATCGCGAGATCTTACCGCTGAGCTTGGAGAACCTGGCTTCGCCGTTTTTCCTGCTGGGCCGTCCCAGGCTTCTTCGGGACGCCCACGGCTGGACGGTTAGCAGGGAAGAAGGCCGAGCACAAGAAAGGACACCAGACGTACACAAACAAAACCAGGCACAAAAAGAGCACAAACGAGCACACAAAGAAAGTGCAACACAAAACAGAACACAAAAAAAAACCATTTCTCGGAAATCTCACTCACTCGAGCTCCCACTCGACTTGGGAAGTACCTCTTCGCCGAGGATCTGCTTCGACCGCTTGGATATTAGACCATACTCCCTGCGCTCGCTCATGGTGGCAATGGATGTGTTGCTCAAGGGCCTCTCTGAATTTTCCTCAATGTCAGGTCTTGGACTTGAATAGGACTGCGGGATGCTTCAGATTCGCAGCTTCATCAGCAGAGCGACACTGGATAAAAGGTGGGACCCCGTGTAAGATGGAAAAGCGGGGCGCTTATTCACTGTCCTGGGCGTGTGGCTCAGGGGCAGCCACTGCGGTCACGTGACAACACAAAGGGCTGCAAAAATGAGGACAATGAGGCCGTGAAAGGAAAATTGTCAATGGCTGCAGGACTCCAAGGCAGTAGCAGACCACATTGAGACGTGCCAGTCTTTCCTATTTACTCTACTGCCCTCTATTCACTGCATGCACTCGCTTGCTCGTCTTCCTCGTCTTCCTCCGATGCTGCCGATTAAAGACTTCCCACGGTGGCGCCCGCAGCTAAGTGTACTAGTCACGCTACAGATACAGGGGGCGCATGAGAGCTAGGACCGCGCTAAGCCTGTAAGAAAAGTGACTTTTTGGCTCCAGGAGATTTTTGCTCTCACTTTCACCTTTTTTGCTGCAAAACAGCTTGACAACAACGTTCACCGCACGCCCGCATCAGCGCCCGCACATCGTGAGCTGTCAGCCGGGTAATCGTCCATTTGCAGCATCGTCTCCGGCACTTGTCTTCTTTTTCGACACTGCGTCCGCTTGCGCGCTGTCGAGTGCTGTCGAAGGCCGCTGTCAGCGAGCAGCTCATGTAAGTTTCATGCGTGGCTGCCAGCCGTCCAACCACCGTGGCCAGCGGGACCCACCCGCCATTATTTTTGGGTTTATTTTCGAATTAATTTTAATGTTTTTTTTGCACCCCGTTGCTCGCCGCAAACAGAGATTCTCTTACACCACCAAAGCAGCCCAGCTTTCATTACGCTTTTACGCTTTTACGCTGGACCACCCTTTTTGAGCCCAGACGCCGCGCACCACCACCCAGCACACGTCGCTGCCGGCTGCATCTGCCTCTGCCGCGCGCCCGAGTGAGTCGTTTGTGTCTTTTTGCTTCCTGGTCGCGCCGATGGAGCGCACGCGCGGTGCCAGCCGGTCGCGTGGGCCGGGCTCGTCTCAGCGCCGCAGCCAATCTCGCAGCCAAGCGTCCATGTCGCCAGGCGCCGCCACGGCGCCCGATGCCAGCATGGCGTCGTCTGTAAGTGACACCGCAGCGCCGCCGGGGCAGCTGGCCCAGCCGCAGCCGCAGCAGCACACGCCGCAGACGGGGCGAGGCCGGCCGCGGACGCTGTTTGGCTCGTCGCCCTCGTCGTCTCCACCAGTCTCTGGCCAGCTGTCAGATCACCATCAGCCCCAGCCTGCCCTGCTGCATCACTCCTTCCATCACCCCCAAGCCTCTCACCCGCCCGTGCACCCCCCTGCCCCGTCTGCGAGCCCTCTCTCCCTGGCGCTGTCTGAGCGCCACAACCACCCGTCCACGCCGGCCGTAGCCTCTGCCATTCTCTCCCAGCCGCTCACCACGTCGCCCCCCGTGTCCCCCACAACCACCACACACGCCAGCATGCCGTCGCGGATGGGCAGTCTGCGGCGCCGCTCGCGGGCCAATGACGCCGAGCACATCTCGTCGGGCACGGCGGGCTCAGCTGCTGGCTCGGCCGACGACGAGGCAGTCTCCAAAGGCGGCCACTCGCTGCGCAAGCGCACCCGCATCGACTACAACCACATGGAGCACGGCGACGGCGTCGATCCTGCTGGTGTCAACGGCGACCCGGCCGCAGCCTCGCCGCTGGCTGCTGCCACGCGCGGCCGCAAGCGCAAGCTGACGCAGCCGGACGTCCAGGCCGAGGACGGCAACAACAACAGCAACAGCAACAATGGCGGCTCGTCGCCACCGCCTTCTGGCACGGCCGCCAAGAAGATCCGCCTCGTCAACATCAACTACACGCCCAGCTCGGCCGCTGCGTCGTCGTCGTCTGCCGCCCCTGCCACCACGGCCACGCCGGGCACCCCCATTTTCAGTCCCAATTCGTCGGGCCCGTCTGCCAGCACCAACAGCTCGGCCCCTGGGACCCACTCCAGCAATACCACCACCAGTGGCAGCCCTGCCGGTGGAGACGCGGCCGCCACCGCTGCTCCTGCCGCCCCCCCGGCGCCCCCCCGGCGTGGTCGCCCCCCAAATCGTCGGCCTGCCGCCGACGTCCCCCCTCCGCCGCCGCCTCCTCCCCCACCACCTGCATCTGCCTCATCCTCCGCTCACGTGCCCCATTCGGACGCTATCGTCGTCCAGGACACCATCGAGGTCGGCGGCAGCCCCCCCAGCAGCAGCGATTCCACAGAGCACGAGTCATCCTCGGCCGGACAGACACCGCCCGTCAAGACTCCGGCAAAGACGTCGGGCAAGACCCCGGCCAAGACTCCCGGCTCCATGGCTGGCACCTCCAAGACGGTGCCTGGCGCCGCATCATCCACCCCCAGCTCAATCTCCACCCGAGCCTTGAGACAGTCTGCCCAGTCAGACAGCGGCAGTGCCGTTGCCGCCGCGGCCACTGCTCCCCTTCCTCCTCTTCCTACTCCTCGTGGCCGCGGACGTCCACCATCGCTGGCTACTCGTCGCCAGAACATGATTGCCGCTGCCGCCGCCGCCGAGCGCGACGCTGCTGCCGCCGAGTCCTCGCCTGACACCGTGGCCGACGGCACCGATTCGACGCCATCACCACCCAAGCGCAACAAGCGGCTCATGCTCCGACTTCCGCTTGGCCGCGACCGCTCACCCCCCACTCTCTTCCCCATCGAGTCGGATGCCGACGAGGAGCGGTTTCATGCGTACCTTGCCTCCAGGGCGTCCGATGCCAAGGCTGCATCTGCCATACCCGCCCCGTCAAGTCCTACGGCCAAGGCTACCTCTGACGCTGCGGATGTCTCCATGACTGATGCCGACGACCAGAAGCAGCAGTCTGGCCTGGCCAAGGATGAGGCCCGTGACACGCCTGTTGCTTTCGATGGCAAAGACGATGGCAAGACCGAGACGAAGGCCGATAAGCCGGTCGATAAGGCGGCCGATTCGTCCGACGCCACCCTGAATGGAACTGACGATGGTGCCATTGTGGCCTCCGAAAAGGCCAAGGAGGATGCCGAGACAGCTGCCAACGGCACTTCTCAGAACGGCCATGCCGAGACGGACAAGGCCGACAAGACTGAGAAGAGCAAGACTAAGAAGCCGTCTTTCAGTGACGATACCCATAACAAGGAAATGGAGACGTCGCCTCACCGGCCCATGACACGCAGAGCCAGCACGCGCATTGCATCGGCAGCGGCTATGAAGGAGCTCGAGGCTGTCAATGAGCAGCACGAGAGCAAGCAAAAGGTTCCGGCCGGCTCCAAGGCGAGCCAATCGTCCAAGAAGGACAACAAGCCCAAGCCGTGGGAGAACTTAACCCCCTGGACCGGCGAGAGCTTGTCCTACCCCGAACAGTTTGAAGTTCCTGCGACAGCCACTCCTAATCCCGAGGTTGTCGAGTCGACAGAGACCGGTGGTGAGGAGGACGCTGCTCGCAACAGCACTCCCCACGTGGACACAAACGGCGGCGACGAAGACTCTGCGTCGGCTGCCCCCGACGAGAGCAACTCGAACGACAAGGCCGCCGACAGCAAACCAGACCGCGACCTCTCTGCTGCTGCTACCCCAGACGTCGAGAGCGCCATGGCCACGCCGCCTGGTGCGGACTTCCCGGACTCGCAGGAGGCTGTCACCCCCTCTGCTGCTGCCGACGACAGCAACACGACCAATGGCAATGCCACCAACGGCGCCACCAACGGCACGAAGCCCATGTGGAAGAAGCGCTACCGGTTCAACAAGATCCGCGATCCCAAGGAGTTTGTCGATGTTCTCAAGGACCACAAGGACATGAAGACGGACGATCTCTACGAGCTTCTGGCGCACATCAACGAGACCATGGTCGTCTGGCAGGACGAGTACAAGTTTCTGCGCGGCGTCACGGACGACGAGGAGAACGCCGTCCGCCGTCGCCAGCAGGACACCACTTTTGAGAATCGCACCAATGCAGCCATCAAGCGCGGTAACGTCGACAGCGAGGTCATTGAGCGCGACTTTGTCGTCAAGGGCATCCGGGCGCCCGAGCACGTCTCCGACCCGATCAAGCACTACACTAAGAAGCAGGACAAGCTCATGTCGCAGATTTACTTATTCGAGTACGATGCCCGCGACTCCATGGTTGGAAAACAGGATCCTGTGGCCCAGCGCGAAGGACTCCAAAACACTCGTTTGCGCAACCGGCCGAAGCAGACCCTTAAGGCGGCCGAGGCCGAAGCGGCTGACGATATCGGCGTTGGCCGCCGCACTCGTGGCCGCCGGAAGCCCATGGACGACGACAGCCGCGATGTCAGCCGGGCCGGCACACCCGTGGCAGCTCCTCCTGCCGCGTCTACTCGTGGCCGCCGTGCTGCTACGCGCCATCTGGGCGACGACCTTGACGGCGGCAATGCCAACAACCAGTCTGACAACAGCGCTGCCGAGGGCACTCAGACGCCTACCAAGCGTGGCCGTCGCGGCCGCGTGCCCAAGAGCCAGCTGTCCGAGTCGGTGGCTGTCGACGACATCCAGGACCACCGTCAGAAGCACATGCCTCCGCCAACCCAGGCCAAGCAGACGCCTCCACAGGTCGGCAAGAAGCGCCGCCGGGGCCGGCAGAGCAACGCAAGCATTGCTGCGGCTGCAGCCGAGGCCGAAGCAGCCGCTGCCGCCGAGGCTGCTGCTGCTGCTGCTGCCAACAACAACAACAACAACATTCGCGGCATGAACCAGGATCTGCTGATGCCTTCTACGTCGCAGTCGGCCATGGACCAGTACGGCCAGTCAACAACGCCTTCCTCTTCCTCGCGCCGCCGCGGCTCGACATCCAAGCAGCGCACGCGCATCAATGTCGTCAAGCGCGAAGGGCCCAATGGCCACCTGGGCGAGATTGGGCCGGACAGCTTCTACTCGCACGGCGGCGGCGGATACGGCGACCAGGGCGAGGGCAACGACGGCTCGCGTCCGTCGACGTCGTCGTCCAATGCCACCATGGCCACTGCCGACTCCAACTACTCGCTGCGGCCTAAGCGTCAGCGCCGTGGTTATCGGGCTGGCGACGACTACGATGACGAGGATGCAGGAGCTGCTGCTGGCCTGGACGTCGCGGAAACGCCAGTCAAGAAGCGCAGGAGGCGTCGGACTACGGCAGGCGCCACGTCGGCTGGTGGTCTTGGCTCGACAGGAAAAGGTGGCAGCAACGCCGTTGGCGGAATCATGTCACCCGTTCCTGGTGGCGTTCCCCAACAGCACCGCAACGGCCCTCTCCACCACATGCAGGGCGGTCCCTCGCAGCAGCACCAGCAGCACCAGCAGCACCAGCAGCAGTCCCAGCACCAGCAGGGCCGGCCTTCCAACAATGGCCCGCTCGATATTGCGCCGGCACCGATGCACCAGCAGTCAGACTCGGCGTATGCCATGGGCGTGCCCATGGGACACCACCACCACCACCACCACCATCATCGCCTCCACCATCACCACCACAGCCAGCAGCAACAGCAGCAGCAGCAGCAGCAGCAGCAGCACCAGTTCCAGCACCAGCAGCAGTACATGCTCGGGCCGAACATGGGCAGTCCTCCGGCGAGTGCTGGCGGCGGCAGCAATGCAAACAATGGCGGCGGCGGCGGCAACAACAACAGCAATACTGGTCCTGGTGGTCGTCCTGCTCTGGCGCCGGCGCCGCCGGCGTCGGGCCGCCAGCGGACAACGTTCAAGATCAAGAACTACACGCCGGCGCCGGTGGTGCCGTCTGTTGGCGTGCAGGCGTTTACGCAGATGATGCCGTCGGGCGGGGGCAACGGTGGTGGCAGCGGCAGCGGCAACGGCAACATGGGCGGCCGGTCGTCTGGCTCGTCGCCGGCGGGCATGTCGCACATTGGCGGCAGCGGCACCATGTCGCCGGAGCACGGCGGCGACGACAAGGATTACCGGCAAATGACAAAGAGTGAAAAGATGAGTCACTCGATGAAGAGTAAGTCTCCCCTAGGCGACAGCCTGCACACAAGTCCCTAGACGACAGAAGTTCCTACCCCCCCCCCCCCCCCCCCCCCCCCCCCCAGGCGACAGCCTGCACACAAGTCCCTAGATGACAGAAGTGTCTACCCAGTTTTTATTCTCTGCTAACACTCCCAGCCCGTTGGGCGAATGGTTCCATGCAGGCGGCGGTGGCCAAGCGCAAGGCGACGCTGGCGGCGAAAAAGGCAGCTGCGCAGCAGGCCGCGCAGCAAGCAGCAGTGGCGGCGGCCGTGCCCGGAGGTGCTGGAGGTGCTGGAGGTGCTGGAGGCCAAGTCCCTGGAGTCCCGCCCCAGGCCGTGGGCATGCCCATGGGAGGTGGACCCATGGACGTGCCTCCTCCTGCCGACATGATGATGGCTCCTCACCAAGGCGGCCCTCCCCCTGCCATGCCTGGACAGCAGCACCAACAGCAGCAGCAGCAGCAGCAGCATATGCCTCACCCTTCTCACCAGGGCCCTCCTCCTCATGGGATC
The DNA here is from genome assembly GCA_002778245.1 of Raffaelea albimanens. Taxonomy (NCBI): domain Eukaryota; kingdom Fungi; phylum Ascomycota; class Sordariomycetes; order Ophiostomatales; family Ophiostomataceae; genus Raffaelea; species Raffaelea albimanens. Next base: position 602,758 of record PCDJ01000001.1, read on the forward strand.
CCCGACGACGGCGGTGCGGGGATGCTGTACATGATGAGCGGCGGCAACGGCGGCAGACAGGATGCATAGAGTGCAGCCCAGTCTGTTGTTGTTGTGAAAGGGCCGGCCATACCGCCGGTTGCTGCGAAGAAGGCGGCGGCCGTGCCTGGCCGTGGCGGGCGAGTCCGTGGGCGAAGCCATAGAGCGGCAAAGTGAAGTGGAGAGGAGAGGTGTCGAGTGTGTTTTGATGTTCGGGATGTTCTCTCGGGATGTTTTTCTTTTTGGTTTGTTGCGTCATTGTTGTTTATCATTGTGTTTATCATGCGTTTATCATGCGTTTATCCTTGTGGTTATCGTTTCTGGCATGTTTCCTTGCTGCGTATTCACCGAGGTTGTCACGGGCTGCAGTGTTTATCAGTCGTGCTTTTTGGTTGACACTGCGTTTCCTATCATTGTTGTGCTGTTCGTTCTATAAGTTGGTCTCTGCTTTCACGGTTATCCCCAACCCGTGTCCCTGTCTCTCTGTCGTCTTCACTCTCGCTCTAATACTCTTTTTACGGCGTTCGGGTCAAGGGTTGGCGAATCTTTTATTGCATGAAACGCACTCAGAACTTTTTTTTTTTGCATCAAGAGGGAAACTTGGCCAGTATTTATTTTTTTCGTCTGCGTCTGTTACAGTGTCTGTTCTTTTTTTGCGTCCGTCAGTGTTTTTAGTGTTTCTTTTAGTGTTTCAATGTTTTTCCGTCCGACATCTCATGGCATATACGTCGTTTGGGAAACAAAAAGTTTCAAGGCTTTGTTTGCCCCTGATCAACAGGGGGAATCGTGTTATTTACTAGGAAGCAATACGCGAAGAATAAAAAAAAGACTTTCAGTACAAATCTTGTAAAAGATGTGCATAGTGTGACGGCCTCGTGCCGGGCAATGTCGATAGGCTTTTGACTTCCATAAGTGTTCTACATGTGGACACACATTCTTGGCATCATCTCTCTGTTGTTTGAACTTTTTTTATGGTATTGTTTTTTTTATGTCTTCTTTTTTTTTTCTCCTTTCAAGTCCTCATGCCGTGGGGGGGCGGTTTTGTTGTTGTTGGCAAATATCCCATAAACACCCCAAGATTAAGACCGGCGTGTCGGTAGACGTCGGACGTCAGAACGTCAGGTAGACGATGCATCGTGTATGGACGCTCCGTAGACTTGCAAGTGGATTGAATTCGCCCGTGGTGTCTCGATATTCTCGATATGCTCGATTTGTCTCGACTCTGTCGCTACCTCCACTGGTTTTTTTCCGTAGACCCCGTGTGACATCCCAAACCACTTTTTTTCCCCTCTTTGCATGAAAACACAAAAACCGTGAAAAAAAAAATAAAAACAACCATCCGAAAAACGAGAGAAAAAAAAAAAAACTTTACATGACGACACCCGAGTTGCTGGCAATACGCTGCAGGAGAAGTTAGTAACGAGAGGGTGATAAGCATTGTCCTGGGTCGGGGTCACTTACAGGCCACAGCTCAGCAGCCTCCTTGCCGACAGGGCCGGTGATGGCAGAGCCCTTCATCTCACCCTTGGGGTTGACGATCTATAGAGGAAGAGGTTAGTATTTAAAATGCCCAGTCCAAAGTCTTCCATATGGCCATAGGTGAATCTGTCGCCTATGGGGTTGGGGTGAGGCTGTCGCCTAGAAATACGTACAACACCAGCGTTGTCCTCAAAGTACAGGAAGACACCATCGGTGCGCTTCCACGGCTTGGACTGGCGGACAATGACGGCCGGGTGGACCTTCTTGCGCAGCTCAGGCTTGCCCTTCTTGACTGTGGCCACCACCATGTCGCCGACACCGCCAGCGGGTAATCTGTTCAGGCGAGCACCGATACCCTTGACGGAGATGATGTACAGGTTGCGAGCACCCGAGTTGTCGGCGCAGTTCATGATAGCGCCACTGGGGGAGGTTAGTATGGGAGGAAATATCGCTAGCAAGTCGACAGGTCGACAAGTCGACTCGCCGTCGTCGAACGCTCGAATCTCATTCGGGTACGTACACAGGAAGACCCAGGGTCATCTTGAGCTTGCCACCGGGGGCACCACGCCTAAACAGTCAGCATTTCGGTTCGAAAAATTTCGTCTCCCATCAAATCTCCACATCCTCCAAAAAGAGACCCCTCCAACAAAAGTTGCTCGATAATTGCCAGACTCGGTGACTCGACGGACGACGTGTCGCGGAATGTTGTCGTGACATCAGTTGAATGGGAGTTGGTTCGGTCGATTCCCCAGGTTCGTCCTGCGAGGTCGATGCTCCGTCGTCGCATCCCTGGTCGTTCAACAGTCCGTCGCCGAAAATGGCGTCACGGGTTTGTCGCTCCTCCAGCCCATCAATACCCAATTCTGTCGCTTTGGTATCCTTCAGTCGGTCTGACATTGTGCTTCATCGAGCTTTGGAGCTTCACTCAATCCCGTGGTGTCGCCTGGTCTCGTCCCTCGTCCCTCGTTGTCGTCGTCGTCGTCGTCTCGTCGCTTCGTCTGGCAATCGGCCGTGCAACTTTTGTCGGTAGGTTCTCCCATCTAATCCTCCTGATATCGACAATAACTTACGAAATCTTGGCCATTGTATTGGTTGGGTATCTGAAAGGTCCTTGGTGGTTGAAGGAAAAGTCGTCACGGTGGGTGGAAAAGGAATGGGCAAAAGATCAAAAAAGTGGTGATGGAATTCTAGTAGGAGAAAAAAAAGTAGTACACCCACACACAAACACACGCACAATTTTTTGGTGTGGAAGGCCCATGTCCGCCCCTCCCCGCCAAAAAGTTTTTGCCAGAAAAAATTATCTTAGTGTGGGCCACAGAAAACCCTACACTGCAAGTCACGTGTGGATGGAGATTAGTCAGTTTAACAGTCACGTGTAAATGGGTACGGTCCATTGAATTTGGTCGTTGATTGACTCGATTGGTATTTAATTAATTGTCGTGCCACGGCCACGACCACGCGATATGCGATGCAATGTATACGGAACCACCTCTCCGACCAGTCTGTTCCCTCCGCCTACACTTTCACTCCCTTTGACCAGAACACCTCTTCGACAAAGAAGACGACAAGGGCCGCGATGAATCCCCATGGAACGACCTCTGCCAGCCAGCAAAGCAGCACCATCACAGAGATCCAGATATCCATGCGCATACACTGCATTGCCGTCTTGCCAGCACACACTTTGCCGACATCTTGACGGGCCAACAGGTCGTAGATCCGGTCGGCGGCAAAGTAGAAGCGGTAGAGGGCAAAGGCGGCCAGGACGACAAACGCAAGCTCGCGCAGGTTGATGTCTCTCGGGTTTTGGAGAACGACCGACGCACGGTAGATGTGTTGGTTGTAGAAGCGGCGGCGGCGGTATTCGCGTCTGGCCGGGTTGCCGTCGGACGGGCCCTGGGCGCCGGAGCGTTTGGCGCTTGGGTGGAGGGAGGCCGGGTGGTTGCAGCACGACATTGTGAGTGGGACGTGAAAAGTGGATTCCGTAGAGAGGCGTAGATGTTGGAGGATTGCGCTTGTAAAACTCGCAGTGAAGCAAAAAGTGAGGCAAAAGTGAGGCTGAGAGAATGCGCGGTGACTCTGGTTCTACTATGTAGCAGGTGCAGTCTTTATGTCTTATGGGAAATCACGCTGAAGGAACAGTCTAATTGCTGTGCCACGATGTTTCGTATTTTTATCCTGGACTATTTTTCTGGGCTTCGCTCTCCTTGCCTCTGCAATCCCACCTGCTGCCTGGAGCGGTAGAACGTGACGCCAGCCTGCCTAGCGATAAAGAGCGCTCGCCACGCATCACGTGGTGCTCAATCGTGGCTAGGTATAAATACACGCCCACCCGCCTGATGGCTAGCCTGCTGCCCGGCCACTTTTGTTTGCTGCGCCAACGATTTTCGTTTCGAGTGAATCGGAGAGACGACATTTTATTCACCAAAACATTGCTTTTTTTTTTTCACACCAACAGGACCAGATAGATTTTTGTTATTTTTTGTCAAACATCAGAAAAGTTCAAACAGCTTTCCATGGCCTTTGGACAGAAGAGAAAAAAGAAATACAAAACATCAAATTGCAAAACTCACAATTCTCAATTGCCAACTAAAAACTGTCTGCAGTTCAAAAGATTGGTCGGGCTTTACATCGTATTGGCTGGCCACGCCATTTGAAACTGACAAACAAAAGGAAGTCACAAGCATTCGTTGGCGGAGATACTCTTTAACTGTCTCTACGACAATACACGAAGCCAAAACAACATCTCAAACGGCAAAACTGACACAACAAAGGAGCTAAAAAGACCCAACAAATACTATTAATACACACTGGTCACAAACAAAAAAAGATGGCATCAGCTACTGCTTCGGGCTCAGACGGTGGTCCTTCGAACCTCACTGATGACGCACCTACGTCGTCAAACACTCCTCCTAGCCATGTCTCCCTCATCCCCGACGTGGGCGAGGACTTTAACAGCCAGGCGAGGTTCATCGACTACAACCGGTTTGTCCTGATCCAGAGACTTGCGCCGAACCTCAAACGGGGCATCCGCGACGAGCACAAGCTGGTCCAGCTCGAGCAGCTGCTAAAGTATCTCGACACGGTGGTGCAGATGACGCCGGCGATGCGAAAGAAGACCAAGATCGACCTGGGCCTGGATATCATGATCAACCCGGTGCACTGCTTCCCGGCCGAGTACGTCAAGATGGCGACGGAGCTCAAGAAGAAGTGGGAGGACCAGGGGTGGGGAGAAGACGTTGTGGGGGGAGATGTGTCGCCGGGGGTGTCGCCGGGGGCGTCCCCGAAATTGTCGTCGACGTCGACGTCGACATCCGCCACGATCACACCCCCTCCCAAAGACCATCCCATCTTTGGCGAGCACGGCATCATGCACGGCGTCGTCATCACGCGCGGCCAGGGCGGGCGCACAGTCTACCGCCGCAACCTAAACTACCGCCCGAAAAACGCCATGGTCTTTGGCGACAACGGGCTGGCCCCGGGCCAGTGGTGGCCGATGCAGATCGTGGCGCTCTTCCACGGCGCGCACGGCAGCTCGCAGGGCGGCATCGCGGGCAGCGCCAAGATGGGCGCGTACTCGATTGTGATTGCGGGGACGGCGTACCACGACCTGGACGACGACCGGGGCGACGTGGTGTACTACTCGGGCAGCCGCAGCCACCGCAACGTGGACCCGGACCACACGACGGAGCCGAGCGGGTTCACGCAGGCGCTGCACAAGTCGGTGGAGCTGGGCCGGCCCGTGCGGGTGCTGCGGTCGGCGTCGGGCAGCAGCAAGTCGGTGTGGGCGCCGAGCGTGGGGATACGGTACGACGGCCTGTACAAAATTACAAAATCAGCGACGGCGCACAACTCCATGGGCGGCCTGTTTGACCTGTTTGAGCTGCGGCGGCTTCCGGGGCAGCGGGACCTGAAGGAAGTGGTGCAGTCGTCGCCGACATCCCAGCAGAAGCGGGACTTTTCACGGATCCAGGAGGGTTACTGAACGAGGGGAGAGGAGGAGTGTGAGTGTCTTGTCAAAGTTGACCGATTTCAAGGGGTTTTATCATGTCGTTTTGTTTTGTTTTTTATTTTGTCTGTTTCCTCCTCTTGCACTATGACAGCGCTGTCCTGCACCTTACCTTGACCGATATCCAATATATTCAATGCTTACGATCCAATGACGATTTGACGATCCAGAAGCAATTCATATCGAGATAGCCAAATACAACGTAAATAATTTACACTTTCTGCATGTATGTTGTGATGTCACTCCCACTGCTCCTTCCTGTAATGGAATAGTGGGTCGCACAGTTAGCCTTGCTCACCGTCAGGGTTCTTTCCAAGCACGACATGAGAGCATCCTCTGCTGCAAACAACAGCACCTGTGCACGGACCCGGATCGTCTCCAATATGCATCTCCAACGGCAATCCCTGGCGCTCGCTGCCGCGTTTCTGTCGCTTGTCCCGCACGGCCTCGGCATCAAGACATGGCAGCCTATCAGCGAGCTAAGGAAGCAGGTGAGATGGCGATGGCGATGGCGACGACGATGACGATGGCGTTTGACGTTGAGCCAGACTGACCAGCAGGTATCGTCAAACACTCTGTCAAACACTCTGTCCACTGCCAGCCTCTCCTACACAGAGTACAACCTCAGCGTTCCAATCGACCATTTCCACAACGACTCCCGGTACGAGCCGCACGCCGACGGCACGTTCCCGCTGCGGTACTTTTTTGACGCCTCGCACTACCAGAGGGGAGGGCCCGTCATTGTCCTCGCTGCCGGCGAGTTCACCGCCGTCGGCCGCCTGCCGTTCCTCGAAAAGGGCATCGCCATCAAGCTCGCCGAGGCCACGCACGGCATCGCCGTCGTGCTGGAGCACCGCTACTACGGCACGAGCTGGCCGACGTCCAACCTCTCGACCGAGAGCCTGCGGTTCCTGCACACCGACCAGGCGCTGGCGGACACGGCGTACTTTGCGCAGCACGTCAAGTTTGCCGGGCTGGAGGACGTCGACCTGAGCCCCGGGACGGGCGCGCCGTGGATCGCCTACGGGGGCTCGTACGCGGGCGCGTTTGTGGCCTTTCTGCGGAAGCTGTACCCCGAGACCTTTTGGGGCGCCATCTCGTCGTCGGGCGTGACGGTGGCGATCCACGACTACTGGCAGTACTTTGAGGCGCAGCGGCTGTACAGTCCGCGAGACTGCATTGCCGTGACGGAAAAGGTCATTCACGTGGTTGATCAGATTTTGGGGTCTGGCCAGAAGCCTGGGTCTGTCCAGGAGACCGGGTCTGACCAGAATTATCTGTCCTCCACCCCCTCCTCCTCCTCCTCCTCCGTCGCCTCCCTCAAGTCCGTCTTTGGCTTCCCAAACATTACCCATAATGACGACTTTGCGTCCGTCCTGAGCGACTCGCTGTACGGCTGGCAGTCGACCAACTGGGACCCGGCCGTGAGCAGTCCCGATTTCGACCCGTACTGCGCCAATGCGACGTCTCCGAAACTGCTGTACCCGGAGCTGGCCGACCGTGAAGAGGACGTCCGGGCACTCGTGGAGCAGACCAGCTACGGAAGCGACGACGACGACGACGCTCTTGTCGGGCACATTCTCAACTATATTGGCTGGGTCCAGACGACACACCCGTGCGACACTACCCAAAACACCACCCAGGACGAGTGCTTTAGCATCCGCAACCCAGAGTTTCTCAGCAGGGACGACATTGCGCAGGAGTGGCGCTCGTGGCCGTACCAGTACTGCACCCAGTGGGGCTACCTGGCGACGGGCTCGGGCGTGCCGGCCGACCGCCTCCCGCTGATCAGCCGCCAGATCGACCTCGAGTACCTGTCCATTGTCTGCCGCCTCGCGTTTGGCATCGCCACGCCGCCCGACGTCGAGTCGGTCAACCGGCACGGCGGGTTCGACATTAGCTACCCGCGGCTGGCGATTGTGGACGGCGAGGCGGACTCGTGGCGGGCGGCGACGCCGCACGCGATCGCAGGGGGGCGTCCGCGGAAGAGCACCGTGAGCGAGCCGTTCCTGCTGCTGGGCGGCGGGGCGGGCCACCACTGGGACGAGAACGGGCTGTTTGACAATGAGACGACGGCGGGCCTGCCGCCGCCAGAGGTGCGCAAGGCACAGGCAGAAGAGGTGGCGTTTGTGCAGGCATGGGTGGAAGAGTGGAAGAGGGAAAAGAAACTGTAGGTTTGGTACATTAAATCACGTCATTTGGCTTTGTTTCGAACAACCAAGTGCATGGTCATGTCTTTATAAATCAAATCTGCAATATCCAAAATCCATACAAATTGCCAAAAAGAAAAAAAAACGCCTTGGATGCCCAAACGCCAAAAGCATATTTACTGTCAGCAGCAGTCAGTCGTCAGTCTGACGGTGGTTGTTTACTGTAGTAGCCGACTGAGTCGTCAGTCGTAGTCAGTTGTCGTCCCTGACGGACCGACGACCTGCGGTCGCCCGTCTAGGCCGCCGGTCTAGGTCGCCGGTTTATTTGCTACCCCATCGAGATCCCTCCGACATGTCACTGCCCAGCCAGTACATGGCCGCAATCATGCTGCCCAGGATCAAAAACGTCAAGATGCCCGCTCCCGCCTGGTCGCCCTTGGTGATCGGCGCGTAGATCCGGGGCTGCTCGTCGGGGTCTGTGCCGGCCGACGGGTTGCCCTGACTCGTGCCGCCCGTCGCGTTGGTCGCCGGCGCCTTGTTCTTGGTGTCCACCAGCAAGCTCGAAAGGGCGGCCAGGGCATTCATCTGCTGGCCGGCGCCCGACTGGCCGTCGTTTTGGCCAGTCGTCCAGCGGAACCCGCACACGCCCGTGGTGGCATCGCACGCTTTCGCGGCGCCGGCAGCGCTCTTTTTCAGAGCGGCCATGATGGGGTCGTGGACAATGGGCGCCAGCTGGGCCGTGACAGCCAGCCATCTGTGCAGGTAGCCCTTGAACGACAACATGTCGGTCTTGCACTGGACGCGTTCGGGGAGCTCGCAGGACCGTTCGACGGCGACGCCGCCGGTGTCGGAGGGGAAGAAGAAGTCGAGGGTATGGTTGGTCAAGCCGCGGACGTGCTGTTCCCATTCAGCAGAGCCGTTTGTCTGTCCAGGTTAGCACCACTCTTGCCAAGGGTGGAGCTCACTCGTAGAGGTGAAGCTCACTCCGAGTAGATTCCTCTTGCCAGTCTGCCTCCTTGGGCTGGCCACTTACATAGTTGTACATGAATGCTGCGCCTTGCAGGTACACGGCGGCATTGTACGAAAACTCGGCGTGGTCGATATCCGTGCAGTTCGTGCCCGTGTGGGCACCGTCGTACACGTGGTAGTCCGACAGCAGGCCGACGCCGGTGACCCAGTCCCACGTGTCCTTGGAGTTTTTGGCGTACGTGTCGTTGCCCGTGTACCGCGCGAGGCGGGCGCCCATGTTGAAGAAGATGCCGTTGGCAATGGCGTTCTTGTAGTCGTAGCCCACATTGGCAAAGGGGATCTGCCAGCGCATGCCGCCGCCGCATTCCTTGTCGTGCCGGTCGGCGGCGCCCTGGGTGTTGTAGACGCCCTGGGCAAGAGCCAGCCACTGCGGCTTGTCGGACGGCGGGTCCTCGAAGCCGTTCTCGGCGGCCAGCATGGCGGACAGGCCCCAGAAGCCCTGGTCGTCGTTGCCGAGCGAGGCGGTCCAGTTGGCGGGCATGTAGACGTTTTGGGGCGCGCCGGCCTGGAAGACGAGCGAGTACTGGGTGTCGTTGTTGTAGGTGGTGTCGCCGGTGTAGTACCAGTAGTCGACCATGGTGCCCCAGAGGGCGCCGCCCTGCCACCAGTAGTAGTCGCCATCGGGGGGTGGTCCGGGAAGGATACCAGGGGTCCAACCTATTGGGTCGGCAGGTTAGTATGCGGTGCTAGACGGAGGATGTCATTCTCGTGTATCGACGTCACGAGAACGAAGTTGAAGGCATCTCTTTTGGAGATGATTCTCTCCTGGAGGCGGCGTCTGTTGGATGGAGGCCAAGCTTCCCCAGGTTCACCCACCTGGTAGATTTCCCTTGTAGTACGACATGAGATTCTTGGCAATGACCTTTGTCGCCTGCTTGATTGAGTCTGTTTTGTTAACATTCATTTAGTGTACAGCGTCTGGGCATGTCCTACCTGGCGAGTCCAAGTCGACGTCCATGGCCGAGGCTCCGAGGGCCAAGAACGGCAGGAGTGAAAGCTTCATTGTGGGAGAGTTGAAAACAAAAAGGCGAAAATCGAAAGCTGAGAGTAGAGAAGAACGATTGATTGAATGAGAACGAGTTGAAACGAGTGACTGGTCAAACTAGGGCATCTCTTGGATGTCCAGTGACGGGTTGTGTGAATGGTTTAATGGTGAGAAAGAAGGAACGGTCGACCTCGGAGATGGGAACACCCCCAAGCATTAAATCGAAAAGGGAAACTGCTCTCGACCGGAGTTTTCTCTGTACATTCCGAGCACTCGAGCTGTCCCAGAGGGTCTTGTTGTTTCGCAGATCAGCGATCGCCGGCACAGCCTTGGTGATGGGGACGGAGGATGCACGTCGTTCCGTTTCGTGACAACGTTTGTACGTCTTACTTTGGGCTTGCGGTCTTTATTACTCTCTGCTCCCGCAAACAGGTGCGGCTCTTTACCATGTACTTCTTTCCTGCCTCACTGGCCTCCTGTGACGTCTTCCGCGTCTTCAATACGGGGGTCCACGCTGTTTACAGTAAAAACTTGAAATAAGCCCAAAGCCAAGGACCTAAGGCGAGACCTAGGGACAACCTAAAGGAAGAAAAGTGGTGAAAGAGGTGTTTACTAGGGGAAAGCGCACCCAAGAAGCGAAATGCCCAGGATTGCCCAGGATTGCCCAGACTTTGCCCAGACTTTTTTACGTGGTAAGAATGAATTGCTTGGACACGAGATGGCCACTCTTGGCGGAAAAAAGGTGACCAGGGGGAGTGGAGGAGATTAAAAGATTAAAGCCCCCCCCAAAATCTCGTAAAAAGGAAAGACGCTGAAAAAAGGGACATTCACAAATTCGCGGGGGTGGCATCTTGTCGGCGGCAGGACATAGGGAGGGCGTATGAGCAGCCGGCAAGGGACCGGCAGGAGTAGAATGTCGCCGGCAGGCAGGGCATTACTAGACTTACTTTGTAAGCGGCGCAGCCGGCAACCACGACCGGCCGCCTTTGGGCAATGGCCATGCCGTCCAAGTCAATGGAGATCATTCAATGAGAAGCCGGGAGTGTCATTCGAGGTCGAGGCTGTCCTCGTCTAGGCAACCATTTAAGAACCCTAGTTGTGAGAGCTTACGAGTCGTCGCACCAGTTGACGAGGAGCCGAGAAACTTGTGCGCCAAAACTTAGCTCTTTCCTGTTCCGTCCACGGCTCGAGTATGCTTAAAATAAAAGCGTTTCACGGTGTCTACGAAAACCTTGAAAAGAGTCCGTTGTGGGAGTGTTTCTTACTTTTTGCCTTCTGAACGCGTGTCCCACAGCCACAAGAATGCAGGTCGCAATTAACCAGGTCGCAAATGTGTCTGGGAGAAAACAACTGACCGAGGGTGGTCCAAAATGCCCAAAACTGCCCATAGGGGAGTTAGTAACGTCTTGGCAGCTTACGGACTGAGAGGGGGAGATGTGTTAAGACGGGCGACGGAAAGAGCGAAGGCGCGAAGGAGGGCGAGCCGAGACCGGCGAAATTTACGAAATAATACGACAGGCTTTGGCGAAGAGAGGTCCCCAGCAGCGATGACTTGACATCACGACTTTCAGTTGACGACAATGCCACCAACCATGTTCGACAACGATAGCAACCCTTTCTACTCTGTATGCACTCGCAATTCGTGCACTTGACAGCGCGTCTGCATTCCCGTTGACAGCAGGGACCGACGACTGCTGCTTAGTGCCAGGGGGGTCGGTCTTGGCAACCCCTTTGTGGGCAAGGGCTGATGTGGACGAGGCGTTGGAGAGATACGCCGTATTACTACTGTAGAGACGGCAACGACGGGCCGAGCGGAAACTTTCAGAGACAAGAGTCGATGCACAGTATGCTCGGAAATTAATACTGACCCAAGAAGACGAAAAAAGTTGCCCAAAGTGGTGATAACAGAGCTTTTCTCGAGGCAGTGCAATGCGACTCTCACTGATAGCAAGCGATAGCACAATGCTGGCGTCCAGGAGCCAGGGCAAGGAGAACCAGGTTGTTGACAGAATCCAAGGGTGGCCTTGCAAGAAGCCCTAAAGCTTTGACTTTGTCGTCCAAACAAGAAGTGGCCAAGACGAGGCCCAAGACCTCCAAGCCCGGGATCCCAACAGTCAAAGAGTCAAGCAAAAGCCCAAACTGGCTTGTACAAAGTAGTCCCTGGCATGTGTACCTGTCAGCGACCACCGACTGGGGGGTTGTTTTTCGAGTCGCGACAACAGAAAGGACGCCCCCTTCCCTTGATAATCTACATAATGTGGGGGAGTGCGCAATAGATAAAATAAAGTTATTTTGACAAAGGGTAAGGTAAAAAAGCAAGCTGTAATATGTGGTTAATATGTACGCGCGACTGTAAATGGCTGTTCTTCTTTTCTTGTCGCATCCTTTCTCACGGGTAGATCACGGCTAGGGCAGTGACGAAAATCAGTGGAAACACACCGCCTGCCTCGATCTTAAATGTCGCATCACCACGAGCATTTCTGCCTCGGCCTTGACACCGCCTGGATTAGCTTATCGTTCCCCCTTGCCCTGTCCCTTTTCTCCCTTCTCTCTTTTTTCATCATTTCCTCCTGGTTTCCCTTCTCATTCTCCCCCTCCCCTCGGTGACCGAGTGGGTAAGCACCCGGGCAGTTGTGAGCCTGCACGTTGTCAACTGCGTGCCGACTTGGCTTTGTCTTGCCGGACGTTGCACGTGGCTGGAAGCGACTCGTGGTTGGGATATCAAGCCCGACTTTGGCGATAGCAAACGGGCCAATTCTGAACTAGGAAATACGCCGACAAGCAGACGGCACCATGGCGTGGACCAAGAGGACAGAATGAATAGCTGAGCTTGCTTCACACGTCGCGAACGCCGAATAAACAGCATGACACATGCCGACCGGTTATCGCGGGAGCTAAAGAGAAACGAGACAAGGAAGCCTTCCAAGGCAAACAAGAAGGAAATGAGGATCCTGCCAAAGTCAGCCCAAAATCCTTCCAAAGGCCCCCAAAACTGGGTTTTTAGACCCCAAAATGCAAGATGCAAAAGGGAAGCGCCGAAAAAAGCATGCAGAGACCCCCATGCTTTCTTTCGAAAACCGCCGATCACACCTCAAGACGGTTTAACCTTGGGACAGAGCTACAGCAAAGTAGGCCGATAGCTCAATGTGCAAGCTGCTCGGTAGGGCCAAGTGGCATCCACGAATGGCAGGTGAATGTCCAGACAGGTGGTGCGTGGGATGTGAAGAAGATGGATGGCCGGACGTCACTATATTTAAAGACAGCGTCGAACTGTTGGAAGATTTACCAAAGTCATCAATCAAAGTCAATCGTCATCAGACAATCGAATCTCGTCAAAACATATCACAATGTTTCCTCTTGTCCTCGGCTTCGTCGCCGGCGCGGCTGCCGTCACGTCCGTGTCGACGTCCGACATGTCGTCCCTGCTCTCCACCAACGGCGGCGTCGACCTGGCCATGGCTGCCCAGCCCATGTTCTTCTTCGGCCAGGCCATGGACCAGCCCCCGTGCTACCCGACCGACGCCGTCGACAGCGACGGCAACCAGACGCCCTCGTCCAAGCTCTGCGACTTCCCCGACGTCGGCTGCGACTGCCGCAACCCGGGCGTCGCCATCAAGAACCCGGGCCCGTCGTTCCCGGTCTACTACTCCGTGGCGCAGTGCAGCGACAGCGAGATCAGAGTCGTGTACAATATGTTTTACACAAAGGACGGCACCACTCCGGAGGGTATCCTTGGCCATCCTTAGTAAGTCAGAGACGAGACGGCCGACCATCGTCGCTTCCTTTTGACATGTCGCTCTTTCCTTATCTGTCATGACGACTGTCTGTCTATTCCAAAGTCGTTACTTCCTCTTTTGGTTCTGCTTTTTATCGTCATCTGTCTTTTTAAAACCTCACATCCTTCATTTGCTAACCTCTCCAGCGACTGGGAAAACGTCATTGTCAAGTGGACTCTGGCCGACAGCTGGACGCCCACCGAGCTGATCATGTCGCAGCACAAGGGCTACCAGAAGCTCAGCTGGGGCGACATCCAGAACACGCTCAACACGGACGACGGCACTCTGGAGCGCGGCGGCGACAACGGCCGCAAGAACCTCGACCACGCAAAGGTCTACGTGGCCTGGTCCAAGCATGCCAACTACGACACCCGCAACACGGGCTACAACGACCCGGCCTCGCAGCTGCTGGGCAATGCCTTCCGCAGCCAGGACTGGTGGTACTTTCCTACTAGCAGTAAGTAGATGCTCTTTCTTTCTTTCCTTTCTTTCCTTTCTTTCCTTTCCCACAATTAGCCCTTTTTTTCTCATGCCCAATTCTCCCTTGATTTTAGATTTTTTAACCAAAATCGTGCTTTTCTTAAATTGACCTCTTCCCTTTCCAACCCGTTCCCACGCCCTTTGCCTCCCTCCCTACGCATTCTCCCTTTCTCTCTGTTTCCTCACCCCTGCGCACATTTTCATGCAGACTAACTCTCCAGGCGACTACATCCTCTCGGACAACACCACCGACATTGGCAACAAGCTCGGCAGCATGGACTGGGGCGACGCCTCGAGCAACCCCCTCAAGATGTACACCACCCTGTGCACCATCAAGTCGTAGGTGGACGGGCAGCACGACCCAGCCCCTGGCAAGCATCGCCGAGTCCAGGAGACATTATGCCATCCCGTCTCGAGGGGTGATTTGGCTGTACATACGTTTTCGCCCATAGTATATAAGATGTGAGATGGCAAACCATTTTTTGTGTACTTTTTGGTTTTTTGCACTGTGATTGTTTTTGTTTTTTTTTTCACCTTTTTTGATTTATTCTTCTCTGGTCATTCAGATTTGTGCCTTGCCATCTTCTTGCCATCATTTCGATTCCTGTTTTCCATCCCGCACGCCTTCCCCCAAATCACCGGAGAAGCACCACCGTTTCCCCGTCCTTCACTGCCAAGATGTCCAACGATCCTCAAAGGCCGTCACAGGCCGGCAGCGCTATCCTCCAGCTCCCAGAGGATGTCATGTTCTTACTCTGCAAGGAGTTCTCGGCCGCGGACCGCATGATGCTTACACTGACATGCACATTTTTCCGCAGCCGCTTTGAGAGTGGAAAAGCCGCGCAGGACCTGAGGGACTGTAAACATCCAATAAAGTCCTCGTATGTCTATGCCCTGGCACGTTCCAACCTGGATCATTGGGCTTGCGACGCGTGCTTGCGGCTGCATCGTGTCGATTTCCTCGACACTGCGTTTAATAGCAATGCCTATCCCCAAAGGGAGCACTGGAAGACTTCCCCGGCTATTCGCCTTATGGCAACGAGAACACCCTTACTCGTCGATGGCCACCGTGTCCAACTGGCTTTGAAGTATGCCAGGCTGGCAGGCTGGACCGGCGAGCCATCACAGGATGCCACCTCGTCGTCGGACCTCCGCGCTCTCCCGGGTAACCTGCCTCTCAGTTATTGCAATTACCTCGTCCGTCTCCTGCGGCCCCGGAATAGCCCCTTCAACGGGGCTTTCACCCGCAGTCTTAAAAGGTCGACCGCACCATGACCAGCCGACCCCGGATCATCTGGCACCCAGACAGCAACCGGCCGCACTATTTCGTTCACACCACCGTCCGCATAAAGCCGAAGTATTCTCGGCGACGAGGCGACTTGTGGGTGTCCGAGATTGGCAGCATGTACATCTGCCCCCATCTGGTCACAGACGAGTTTGATTACCATCTCGTAGAACAGTGCATGGACAATCCACAGGCCGCTAGAGACCACCGGATGCAGGTCTCGGTGGCCTTGCGGGAGGCAGTGCACGACCTGTACGGGCTAGACAATGTCTCTGACGGCATTGGCGACGGGGACGACGCCGATCAGCCTGGGATGGAAACGTGGTATGCAAAGCTCAAGAGGAGCATCCAGCGCCGTGGCGAAGAGCTTTATCCGGGCCAAACCCAAGACACCACCTGCCTTTGCCACATGTACTGCGCCAAGCCCGAAGACCAGCCTATTCTGAAGCGTCTGTACTGCAAGGTGCAGCGCGAGGGCCCCCGCTTCCTTGAGCGCACGGGTCCGGCGCATTTTAGCAGGGAGGTCGGCGGGCAGTGCTACCGCTGCAAGACGGACTTTGCGGTCAGGGCCAGCGAGCGGTATGTCATGATCGATGTGTGGCAGGACTTGGGCCACGAGTGCGCGCCCGGCGATCTGCCGTTCCAGTCGCAGGTGCGCGGCGACATGTGGGCCGGTGGCCAGACGAACGGGTGGACGCAGAACGGAGACGGCCGCGGCGTGGTAGTCGAGCACGAGGGGGGAAGCGTGCGGAGGCTGTACGAGACGGCGGCCGCTCTGCCACAGCATGTACTGGAGCCGGAAATGCCCGCGACGATGGACGAAGAGCTTGATTAAAGACAAAAGCCGGCAGGATTCTTTTTCTTTCCTTCTTCTCTACTTCTCTTCTCTTTTTCTTTCCTTTTTCTTTCCTTTTTCTTTCCTTCTTCTCTACTTCTCTTCTCTTTTTCTTTTCTTCTTCTTCTCTTCTTCTCTTCTTCTCTTCTTCTCTTCTTCTCTTCTTCTTTTCTTCTCTTCTTCTTCTCTACTTCTTCCTCCTTTTTATCTTTTCTTTTTTTTACGAACCTTTAATGTTTTCAGGTCTTCAAGGAAACAAGACTTTAGATAGTGCAATTTAATAGAAACAGGCAGCGGGCCTACCTTTAAGACACGTTAAAAGAAGCTTAATCACTTACACAGTGATGCCAAGTGGATCCGTGATATCTTGCAACTGTTCAAAACTTGACAAAGTCAGACTGACAATTCCCGCCAAGTAAACGTCCTGGCAATTCAACGACTCGACAACTTATCCAGTCTGCACAATGCGCTCTTCCATTCTGAGCCTTTTGTCGGCCCCGCTGGGATGGTTCTCCTCTGACACCCCGACCGCCCACATCCTCAACGGCAAGCCAATGATCGCCGTGAGCATCAAGGGCTTTCTCCTCAAAGCCGGGGCGGCCAATATTGGACTGCGCGACCAAAGGTGAGCAGAGTGGCCCCGAGCCGAAACTCTGGCGACACCGTCTACCTCTGAGAGCAATGCTGACGTCTAGTGCAGACTCGCCATGCAATGGGTCCACGAGAACATTGCCGCGTCCGGGGGCGACCCGTCCAGAGTGACAATCTGGGGAGAGAGCGCGTAAGTGATGCACAAGACGAAAAAAAACTCTTCTAGGGCTGACTCTCCAGAGGAGCAATCGCTGTCGGCACGCAAATGATTGCCCACGACGGCCTGGAAAAGGCTGTCAAGTGGTCGAAGCAGCCAAGTGGAAACCTTCCAAGACGGCCCGTATCCAGTCCAAATCAGGTAGTCGATAGTGTATTAGGGTATCGGCACTGGACATGCTTGACAGGCCAGCACTGACGCGCTTGAACACGGAAATAAGTACATCAAATGTTTTTATATGGTTTCTCTGATTTGTTCTAAGCATGCTTTTTAAAGAACTCTTCTGTCAGAGTCCATGTTAAAGAACAGCCCCCCAGCATCCATCAAATGCTGCCAGCAGCTCATCTCTTGTTCCACGAGTCCCGCCTGGACGACTTGTGGACTGTAACGAGTTTACTAGATCCGACCCGTCGACGTCGACACGCCAACTCGACACGTCAACTCGACACTTGACTGCAACTGCCGGCTTCGTCTCGTTTCTCTACTCCCCATAGGCATCTCTGGCTGTCTGCCACAACGGCTGGAGATGTCCTGGTCCACCCGTCACCGGGTCCTGCGGCATCGGGACGGCTATTGTCTGTTGTCGTAGTGCGGCCAAGTCGATTGGTTCGTCTCCGAGTTCGGATTTCCAATGAGGGGCGCCCTGGATGGTGAGCGGAAGAAAGCGAGCGAAGCGAAGAAACGAGCGTAGCGAGGAAAGAAGAAAAGAGAAAACGAGCGAAGCGAGGAAGAAAAAAAATAAATAAAGAGAGAGAGAGAGAGAGAGAAATGAGAAGTCGAGCGTAGCGAGGAAAGAAATAAAGAAAAGAGAGAGAGAGAGAGAGAGAGAACGAGCGTAGCGAGGAAGAAGAAAAGAGAAAACGAGCGAAGCGAGGAAAGAAAGAAAGAAAAGAGAGAACGAGCGTAGCGACGATCTTGACTTACATCTGGAAAGAATGAGACGTAGCGGTAGTCGCCTTCTTTGGAGACGTTTGAGTGGGCAGTCCCTGCGGGATGGACGACGACGTCGCCGGCTCTGAGGGTGAAGAGGAGGCCCGGGGAGTCTGAGGGTTCGCCGTGTCTGTGGCCGTCAGTGACGTCGCTGCTGCCGACGCCCATGAGGCAGTCGGCGGAACCGCGAACGACACCTAGGGAGTGAGAAGAAGAAAGAAAAATTGAGCGAGGAAAGAAAAATCGAGCGAAGCGAGGAAAGAGAAAGAAGACGACAATCGAGCGGAGCGAGGAAAGAGAAAGAAAGAAGCATACCATAGCATTCGTGAACGTTTGGATGAAAATGCCGCTTAAAAATGGCACCCCAGAGAGCGCCCTTTTTTGTTAGAAGCTCGGGGAAATGCACAGGCGGGAACATCCTGACTCACCTTCCTCTCCCATCCGTTCTTCTGGATGAACTCTTGACAGGACTCCTCCGTATACGGCCGGGGCAGGACGCCTCTGTAGATGAGGACCGGCATGGGGCTGTTTGGGGCGTATTTTGTCGGCGGGAGGTAGTACACCTCGGGTTTTGGGACAGCAGACATGTTGGCAGGGGCTGGGTTTGGCATGGTTTAGGAGAAGCAGCAGAGGCAGCGCGGGCACCTTTATATGTTTTGGCATCCAGATCTTACCACACGTGACAACAAGTGTACGCGATAGCATTGAGATAGCTTATTCAGTGATAGAGAGTGTTGATGGAAACCAGATTAGGAAAGTTGCTGTCAAGTAATACCCCGCCGTCGGAGTGTGGTGTTTAACAGCAAATCATCCTCGAGGTGGACGACAGCCTGCAATTCAGTTACCCCGTCTGGAGGAATGGCGAGGCTTTCAACAGAACACCACAGCTTCCCTCATCATGTCCACTCCTACAACTGTCGTCCACGGAAAATGGTACTCGTTCAAATGGCAAGAGTTACCGAGCACGCCGGCTCCAAGTCGGTCTACGTGCGGTCCGAGAACGGCTCCTTTGTCGCCGGCGCAGCCACCGAGAGCGGCACGGCCAACCTGACGTACCCGTGCCACGAGTTCTTTTTTGTCGTCAAGGGTTGGATCAAGTGCTCAGTGGTCGGCGGCCGTGATGATTTGTGTCCCGGTCGAGCCGTAGCCGATGACGCCCACGTTTTTTTCCCTTGGCGACGACCGAGAAAAGAGTCCTTTCCGGGAATGTCGGGGATCGTGGGCGTCGACAGCAGCCCCAGGGCCGTGATGAGGTACCGCGCCACAAACGTTTCCTTGTTTGTGGTGGTGACCCTCCACACCTCTTCCTTCTCGTCAAACACTGCCGCCTTGTCCCAGGCGTAGCGGCAGATGTGGCTTTCGGTGTCGCTCATGGCGCCCGGGTAGCGGTTCTGGTACAAAGTTGAAGTATACTTGGGACGTCAATCAGGCAGACCATTTGCTGGAATTGCCAAAAAGAGTAACAATGCCACTGGACGGAGTAGATAAACGGCGGACACGAGTGGCCTGTCGAGAACCATGGGAGCCAGCGCTGTGGATCTTGCCGTCCCCAGATCAGCACTTACCCAAAGCAGAATGTAGGCGCCCCACCCCATTGAGATGGTCGGGGGGGAGTGGTGCCTCGCGTGCTTGCCGAAAGGGGTAATTTCTGGTGTTCACGGAAAGTGGGCCAATCAGAGACACACGAATTCGGTGGAAACACAGCGAAATACAGCTGCAAATACCGAATTTCTATCCGAGCTATTCAAGCTATGTACTGGCGAGTGCACTGTGATTGCAATCTATCTCTTCTCGCTTCCTTTCAAGTGTCCAATCTCTTCCCTTCCACTGCCGTTTGTTGCCGCTGAACGCCGGCCTAGTCACCGCTGGAACTTGAGCTCGAGTCTGTGGCCGATCGGGCCGGCGAGGTAGGCGTCGAGGAGTTCCATGTTTCCGTGGTCGTAAATGGCGGTGGTGTAGTTTGTGTAGATGGCGCCGACGGCATGTTTCATAGCTAGACATTAGTCGAGAGGAAGAATCGAGCAAGGAGGAAAAGAAAGAATGAGAAATCGAGCGAAGCGAGGAAGAGAAGAGGACAAAAAGAGAAGAGAAATCGAGCGAAGCGAGAACAAAAAAGAGAAGAAGCAAACAAACAAAAACGTAGACTTAATCGAGCGAAGCGAGGACCGAAAAAAACTTACAGTAGTAGGCAAAATTGCTGCCGATGCACATGCGGCCGCCGGGGACCGAGGCGCAGGGTTTCCATAATGACGGCCTCGAGGAGGGGCAGGTTGTCGAATGATTTGGCGGGGAAGAGGTCAATCTCAGAGGAGGATGAAGAAGTGACAGGCGGGAACGCCAGAGGGGGCTCAAGCGTGACGAGTTCTTTGCGGAGTCTTGCCTGCAGCTCTGGCCGCAGAGACATCTCGTAGAACAGGTAGCACAGAGTGTTCCCGCTGGTCTCGTGGGCGGACGAGTTGTGGGCAAACATGTCGCTGGCGATCTGGAGGCGCTGCGGGTAGGCCTTGGGCTGGCTGTTGAGGGTGCTCATGGCCTTGAGCGCGAGCTCCATCACGACAGGCCGGTCCTCCTCGGGCACTTCCTTTTCCGTGCCGGCCAGCAGCTCCTGCGCCTTGTCGCGCTTGTCCATTTTCCAGTCCTCAATATTGTGGAACCCGCTGTCGACTTTGGACGGGATGAACCCGAGCTGAAGAGCGTGTTCAGGAACGGGAACTCGTACTGCCAAAACGTGTACGGCGCTGCGGCCTGGAACCCGCCGAGATAGACCTGCTTGAGCCCTCCCTCAAAACAGTTGAGACTCAGCATGTTGGGCGCCAGCCGGAGAGCCTTGCCCTTCTTCATGTGACCAGCATAGACAAGTCGGTTCTCGTAGTGGAACAGCTTGGCCCACCAGTACCAGAGGGGACAAAAGCGGCAGCTCCAGTGAGGAGCCGGGATCTTGGACAGAGGCGAGATCAAGGCCGGGTAGATGATGACTGACAAATGGCGTGTTATCGAATTTGAACCCGGGTTGGACTGATGGTCTGCCCTGGCTGTTGTCCATATGTAGAGCTGTCCAAGCTCGATGTGCCTTTCCGTTTATTTTCAATAGGAGCTTTTTGCTGGGTTTGCTTGAAAACGACAGCCTATCACAAACACGGAATAGTGTCCGTAGGCAAATCTGTGCAGTGTCCTAGAACATTTTTATTCTTTCCTTATGCCCTTTTTCTTTTTCTTTTTCTTTTTCTTTTTCTTTTTCTTTTTCTTTTCCTTTTTCTTTTCTTTACTTCCTGTCTCTCTTTTATACCATTCCAACCTTTGTACTTTTTTTACTGTTAGAGATCGATTTACGAGGCTGTTGCGTCGCCGAGAGATCCCATCACACCCTATGCGGAAGTGGCCTCATATATGTGTTCATCCAATCACCATGTAGCAATTAAGCTTTGATCCATGTCACCGTTATTGGAGCCTCGTTGATCACGAGATATTTGGACCTCCTCCTAGAGCTGTTATCGTCCTGGCACGGCATAATACTTGAGACTTGTCATGTTCAGGACCTTGGTGGTTTGGGCTTGCCTCTTCTTTAATTCGAGAACCAAACAGCGAATATGCCTGTTTATTTGTGTATACGTGCCTTTTACTTTCATTGTTTCGTGTTTTATTAAAAGAACAACATCAATGCTTGTATTTCGGATCAAGTTCTCCTGCCTTCACTTCTTAACTGAAGTCAGGTGACATCCTCAAAGACTCTGTCCAAAGGAGAATGCAAATCGTATTTCTATAGTCTATGATCCAAAAGAAGAAGGCTGCATCCTCCATGGAAGCAAAGACCTAATCCGGATACTGGTGTCAGCTCCCAAAACGACGAGCATCCGTATTAGTTAGGCGGAACCCACAACGGCATCACAGGATGGTTTTCGACTTTTTCTTTTCTTATTTTCCCATTGTTTTCATTAACAAACAGAAACATCAAAACACGTGTTTATTGGACCGTATCTGATCTATTGACGAGATGAAACTACAAAGTGTTTTTTTTTCTTTTTTTTTTTTTCGTTCTCGAGAAACGCGATAAGTTGCTAGATTAGATCGCTTTCCTATTCCGGACAAGTAGCGACCGCCGTTAACGCCCAGAAGTTCGGCAAGCTGGTCTCGCCCTCGCTCTCGCCCCCCTCCTCGGCACCTTCGTGGTCCCTCCGACTCGGACCAGTCACACAGCCGTTAAAAAAAGAGCCCCGCACAGATAGGCTCAATGGTATCGCTGGCCGTTGGGAGCTGGGCTGCAGGCAAGTTCCCCACTTGAAGGGCGCGCTATCGGACAGGTAGGGGTCACCAGGAGAGGAAAGAGCGACCAGGAGCGGGCAAATGCGACGGCAGGAACGACCAGCTTCCTCGGCAGGGCATGCCATGTTGGGCCACAAAGGAGATCGTTATCGACAAACGACGGCCGATCCGATGGCCGATACAAAGCGCAAAGGCGGTTTGACGGGGTTGGCAAGGGTTACGTGTGTGTGTGTGTCTTTTTTGCGTCTCTCGTATCTTACATCAAGGTATCTGTCCCCCTCTTACCCCTCAAAAGGCAGCTGGCACTTGATTCAACCCCCTTTCCTCTGGTCAACCAATTGAGGCCAAACATCTCTGCCAGCCCAACCTCACGATGCTTTCTCGACTTCGCCTTCAGCCGGCCGTGCGCCGGCTGGCTTCTTCGCCTGCGGCCTCGCTGCTGTCTGCACGGCAGTACTCGTCGGCCGCCTTCTTCCCCAACGAGCCGGCTGCGCCTTCGGTCAAGACCGAGTTCCCGGGCCCCAAGAGCAAGGAGGCCCTGGCCGACATCGAGGCCGTCTACGACACGAACAATGTCAACATGGTGACCGACTTTAGCAAGAGCGTTGGCAACTAGTAAGTGGAAGAAGATGTTTGGTCTGGGGTTCAAGCCTGCCGCTCACACGTCCCAGCATCGCCGACCCGGATGGAAACCTGCGGCTGGACGTCTACGCCCAGATCGCGTCCATCGCCATCGGCTACAACAACCCGGCCCTCCTCGCCATGGCCTCGACGCCGGCCATGCAGAGCGCGCTCGCCAACCGGCCGGCGCTCGGCAACTTCCCCCAGCACGACTGGGGCACCATCCTGCGCGAGTCGCTGCTGCTGGCCGCCCCCAAGGGCCTCGACAAGGTCTTTACCGCCACCACCGGCTCCGACGCCAACGAGACCGCGTACAAGGCCGCGTTTATGTACAAGCTGCAAAAGGAGCGCGAGGCCCGCGGCGAGCCCGAGTTCACCGCCGCCGAGCTCAAGTCGTGCATGGACAACCAGAGCCCCGGCAGCCCGACCCGCTCGATCCTGTCCTTCCGCAAGGGCTTCCACGGCCGCCTGTTTGGCAGCCTGACCACGACGCGCAGCAAGCCCATCCACAAGCTCGACATTCCGGCTTTCGACTGGCCGGCCGCGCCGTTCCCCAGCCTCAAGTACCCGCTGGCCGAGTTTGAGAGCGACAACGCCGCCGAGGAGGCGCGCTGCCTGGCCGAGGTCGAGCGCCTGATCACCGAGTACCCGCAGGCGCCGGTGGCCGTCGTCGTCGAGCCCATCCAGTCAGAGGGCGGCGACAACCACGCGAGCCCGGCGTTCTTCCGCGGGCTGCGCGAGGTGACGGCCAAGCACGGCGTGCTGTTTATTGTGGACGAGGTGCAGACGGGCGTGGGTGCGACGGGCAAGATGTGGGCGCACGACCACTGGGAGCTGGCGACGCCGCCGGACATGGTGACGTTTTCCAAGAAGGCGCAGGCGGCGGGCTATTTTTACGCGGACCCGGGTCTGCGGCCGGCCAAGGCGTACCGACAGTTCAACACGTGGATGGGCGACCCGGTGCGGGCGCTGCTGTTCAAGGCCATGATTGGGGAGATCCAGTCGAAGAAACTGATTGAGAACACGGCCGCGACGGGGGCGTACCTGTACGAGGGCCTGGAGCGGCTGGCCAAGCAGTACCCGGGCCAGCTGGCGAACCTGCGCGGCGAGGGCCGGGGCACGTTTATTGCGTTTGACTCGCCGAAGCGGGATGCGCTGCTGCGCCAGGCCAAGGACCTGGGTCTGAACATTGGCGGGTGCGGCGAGACGGCGGTGCGGCTGCGGCCGATGCTGGTGTTCCAGAAGCCGCACGCGGACATTCTCCTGGAGATTGTGGAGAAGCTGGTCAAGGAGTAGCAGGCAGGAGGAGCAGTGGACATGGTTCCGTGGACAATTCGGGTAGAAAAAAGTTAATATTTGGTGGAATCATAATCACGATGTGATGATCTCCAGAGGACGTTATGAGTTTAAACCATTTCACAAGTACTAGCTACTTGACATTGCAGGCATTATCACTACATTATCGACCTATCTTTCAATACTGGTTAACGACAGCATCCCATTGGGATGAGGAAAGTAGCTTTTGGTCATGATGCCATGTGAGGACGGTCTTGCAGTCTCGAGTGCAGTCTTGAGTGCAGTCTTGAGTGTAGTCTCGTCTACTCGTTCAAATTTCTTCCTGTCAGTCGTCCTCTGTTCACAATTGCTACGTCGCACGATTGCCCTGCCAATCGAGCCATTTCCTTGTGCCTGCCAGTCCCTGCCCAGTCTACACCCACTATCCGCCAAACCGGCATCCTTCCCCTCATATCCAGATCGGGCTGCGATGCGATATGCGGTGGAGATATCCGGCCCAGAGACGCAGATTAGCGGCCGAAGGCGCAGCTGGGCTGACGGGTCTCCCAACTTCGAACACGGCAATTACTTTGTCAAGGTGTTTCTCAGTGGCTGACTCGGGTGCAATCATATAGTAGACAATTGCTATTCAGGATGCCTGTTTGACAGATCTGGCTAGTCTTTGCCAGCAGAGCTCTCAAAGACGCGTTTGGCCACTTTCCTCTTTGAGCAACCTACTACTCTTTTCTCCATACTTTCTAGAGCAATCTGCCGCCCGGCAACTTGGCAGAGGCGCCCTCTGCTGCCTTTCCCGTTCCATTACTTTGTAACACAAACTGTTTTATTTACCCAAGCCATTGCCCCTCCCTCTCCGCCCGTATCAGGCAGGTTATCGCTAAAAGCCGAGGGGTCGCCGTGTTCGGCGCTGCTGGCGCTGCTCGCTGGCGAGCTCTTATCGCTGCCGAACTTTCGCCAGGCACGGTCTTCTCCTAGTGGGGTTCTTTTTTTTCGCGGCCACCGTGTTAGTCTCTGTTTGGCAAGTCTATGCGTCCGGCAGACTCGACAGGGCGACACCTACCCGCTCTGCAGGTCCCGACAGGCGGTTAAGCAACGGGAACAGCAAGAAGGGCAAGTGACGAACAAGGCAGTTCACCTATGGAGAAGGCGCACGAAGCTGGAGAAGAACACGTGCACCGCAATCTTGTCCGGCGGTGATTTGCTTTATTAGCTGATCCTGGACAGCTGCTTTCTTATCCGGGACCTGTTCGGCATCGTCACTCATCCTCACGAAGCCGCCGCAGCTCACAATGGCTTCCCACCTGCTCCTCCGCCGGACGGCCATTGCCGTCGCCCGCTCGTCACGCACTGCCGGCCTGCCCCCCCGGGTCGTCTCCTCCTCCTCCTCCTCCTCCTCCTCCTCCTCCCTCCAGCTCAGACCCAGCCCGCGCATGATCAGCGCCATTGCCAACAGCTCGTCCGCCTCCGAATACGTCAAGGACCACCTCAAGATCGCCCAGCCCGCCAACACGTGCAACTTTGTCGACAATGCTTTTGTCGAGTCCAAGTCGTCCGTCTGGTATGACGTCCACGACCCGGCCACCAACAATGTCGTCACCCGCGTGCCCCAGAGCACCGACGCCGAGCTCAAGGAGGCCGTCGCCAGCGCCGCCCGCGCCTTCCCCGCGTGGCGCGCCACCAGCCTGCTTAAGCGCCAGTCCATCATGTTCAACTTTGTGTCGCTGATCAAGGCCAACTGGGACCGCCTGGCCGCGTCCATCACGCTCGAGCAGGGCAAGACCCTGCCCGACGCCCGCGGCGACGTCCTGCGCGGCCTGCAGGTCGCCGAGACCGCCTGCGGCATCACCACGCAGCTCACCGGCGAGGTCCTCGGCGTCGCCACCGACATGGAGACCCGCAGCATCCGCGAGCCGCTCGGCGTCGTCGCCGCCATCTGCCCGTTCAACTTCCCCGCCATGATCCCGCTGTGGTGCATCCCGCTGGCCACCATCACCGGCAACACGCTCGTCATCAAGCCGTCCGAGCGCGACCCGGGCGCCGCCATGATCCTGGCCGCCCTGGCCAAGGAGGCCGGCTTCCCCGACGGCGTGGTCAACATTGTGCACGGCACCAAGCAGACGGTCGACTTCCTGATCGACCACCCCGACATCAAGGCGCTCAGCTTTGTCGGCGGCAACCGCGTCGGCGAGTACATTTACGAGCGCGGGTCGGCGCTGGGCAAGCGCGTGCAGGCCAACCTGGGCGCCAAGAACCACGCCGTGCTGATGCCCGACAGCAACAAGAACCAGTCGCTGAATGCGATTGTGGGCGCGGCGTTTGGCGCGGCGGGCCAGCGGTGCATGGCGCTGAGCGTGCTGGTGACGGTGGGCCAGAGCACGCAGGCGTGGATCCCGGAGCTGGTGGAGCGGGCCAAGGCGCTGAGCGTGAACGGCGGCTTCGAGGACGGCGCGGACCTGGGCCCCGTGATCTCGCCGCAGTCGCGCGAGCGGATCGAGGGGCTGATTGCGAGCGCGGAAGAGGAGGGCGCCAAGGTGGTGCTGGACGGGCGCGGGTTCCGTCCGAGCAAGTATCCTGATGGAAATTTTGTGAGTTTACAAGACTTTGTCAACAGCTTAAATCCTCGCTAACCCTCAGGTCGGCCCTACCATCATCACCGGCGTCAAGCCCGGGATGAAGTGCTACGACCAGGAAATCTTCGGCCCCGTGCTGGTCGAGGTCAACGTGCCGACGCTCGACGAGGCCGTCGCGCTGATCAACCGCAACGAGTACGGCAACGGCGTCGCCATTTTCACGCGCAGCGGCTCGGCCGCCGCCAAGTTCTCGACCAACATCGAGGCCGGCCAGATCGGCGTCAACGTGCCGATCCCCGTGCCTCTGCCCATGTTTTCGTTCACCGGCAACAAGAAGAGCATTGCCGGCGGCGGCGTCAACTACTTTTACGGCAAGGCCGGCCTCAACTTTTACACGCAGACAAAGACCATTACCAGTCTGTGGAAGGACGAGGACCCGGAAGAGTCTACCAAGGCGAGCGTGAACATGCCGACGATGCGGTAGGAAAGGATGAAAAGGACAACGAAAAAGAAAGACTAGATGGACAAAAATGGATGATGACGGGTAAAAGGACAAAAAAGACTAGATGGGATAAAGTCTACTGATGACTTGACGATCCAATAATAAAAGGAGTGACAAAGTTCCAACATTGCTGTTCATTGCCTGCCGCTTCATCTCCAATCCAGTATAACGAGCCGGCATCCTGACCAGGACACAAATCCCGTAGACGATGACGCAAAGGCCGTCGAGCGGGGACCTCTAGTAATATCTGGAAGGCGGTGCAGGCGCGCTTCTTGAAGAACACGCAAATGTCGGGACAAGACCTGTACAGGATCGCCCGCGAGGAAGCAACGGCCCGGGGGTGGACGTTTGGGGGAGTCTTTGCGGGCCACCTGATTGGCGACTTCCCGCACGAGCGCATCCCCAAGGACAAGCTACACCTCTACATTACGCCCGGCAACAAGAACGCGATGAACAGCGTGGGCAAGGACGGCCTGCGGCGGCACTGGATCCTGGAGATCTACCTGCACGACCACACGAACAAGTACGGCGGCTTCTTTGAGCAGCTGCTGACAGACGACGAGCGGTACCTGCAGGCAGCGCCGTCCAAGACAACGGCGACGACGACGCCGATGACGACGGTCAGTGGAAAGACGTCGTCGTCGTCGACAAAAACTGGCCACCTGGGGTTGTTTCTGGCGGCCATTCTGGCCTTTCTCGGGCTGCTGTATTACCAGTCGTCCACGAGCAGCAGAGTCTACGTGTAGAAAGACAGAAAGAAGAAGAACAGAAAAGAAGAGACAAGAAAGAAATAAACTCTGACATCCACAGCAATCAACTACTACTCTCTGCATGCTATAATCTTTGTCACTGTCCAAATGTCTTGAAAGATCTCTCTCCACAAATCCTCGCTTGTTGTCCCGAATAGGAAATTTCCCACATTAGCACGCAACCGTACGTCCTATCCTTCGCATGTACCACCCACGTGACATTACCATTGTTGCCGACCTCTTGCCCGGCAACTACCACACCAAGGAGGGCAAGCCCGTATGCCGGCGCCATCTGGGTCGGCGTCCACCAGTCCAAGCCCCACGAACAGGCCATGCAGCTCGAGGGCCTCGACGGCCTCCGGCGCCTCTCAGAGACCAACCCAGAGTCCAGCGTCCGCCACATTGAAATGACAGAGATCATGGACCGCGGCTCCAAGGAGGACGTCTGGTATGCCATTGCAGATTCCTTGTCGGTGTTCTTTCCCTCAAACCGGCCGCGCCTTCCTAAAGTGATTGCAAGTCGTGCCTGCCTCATGCCAACTAGACTTGCCACGTGCAATCATGTCCCGTCATCTTTGCAGCTCTAGTCAACAGATCTGCACTTTCAAACAATTCTGTGGTAGCTAATAGCATCTCTTGAGAATCATCCGACAAGGCTAAATCATCACTTTCCAGCCCCGGCGCAAACATGAACATGGACAGAAACGACGCAATTGCATACCAGCACCATCTCAACGTGCTCTACGAGAAAAACAATCGCCACTTTGAAACCACCCACAAGCAGGGCTGGCACTCACACTACAAGTCCAAAGCGTCTGAAGCCAGAGACATGGTGCAGCGGAAACTCGCCGAATGCCACGCTGCCCTTTTTATCAGAAAGCTGTCAGAAAACAATGGCTTACTGGAAGGCTCGGACGACGACGAGACCTGCTGGCTCCTGGCCAAGAGGTTCGCTCTGGACAAGAAGGCACAGCAGATCGAGGACGCAATACACGATGTCTCACTCCTGATCCACGTTTTCCGCGGCGACGACGCAAATATGTGGGAGGAACTCGACTTCATCGTCCAGTCCTTCTTGGACGACGACCTGGTTGACGACATTCGTCGTGTCCGCACATCCCAAGCCAAGCCAGACATGATGCATCTCCGCCAAAAGGCAGAGAGCCTTGCCGAGCTGGTCCTCAAGCTCTACGGCGCCAGCTATTTCCCGAGAGACTGTGTCCAGGAAATACGAGACGACCTGCCGCTTCGTCTGAACTGGTGTCCCATATACGCCCAGTTTTGCTACACCTGGCGCATGGACATGTTCCAGCTTGTGCCGCCGACCATTGCTGAACATTGTGCCGAGCTGCTGTTTGGACAGACCGCCCACGCCCACGCCTGGAACCCGTCGAACGCGCTGCCTGTGTGCCAAAACTACATTGGCCTCTTGAAACGGGGCGTCATTGCCCTCGTGCCTCTCGACGACGAGGACGGCGACGGCACCACGCCGCAACAGCGCATTGACAGGCTCAAGGTGGTGGTACTCGACAAGGACTTTGACTAGACGGAAGGCCTTGCGCGGAGGCACACGCGCTGCCGCAATGCGCCGTGGGGGAGGGAGGCCCTGGAGAACCGCGTCTTGCAGTTTGTCAGCGGTGCTCGGCCGGCTCGACGGTATGTGTACTTTCGGCTGGCCATTTCGCTCATGCGCCAGATGAAGACACTCCAGGAGGACAATGGCAGCGTCGACATGTTCTTTGACCCCGAGCTTACCAAACACCTGAAGCGGTGGTGGAATTCGTTTGGCAAGCCCTTTTTGATCAAAGACGTCTTGTACACGCTGGCGCACAAATATGCGTTTCCTGGGAGACCCGAAATGGCATGCAGGTTCTGGGGGCTGCCGCCGTATTACCAAAATGTGAGCAAGAACAGTCAACGTCGAAAGGAAGTGGACGAGTTCGTCAGCAACCTGAAATACTGGATTGAGCAAGAACTACACGACCTCGATGTGGTCGAAATATGTACGTACTGAGAGGGTGAGGAGGCTGA
Source organism: Raffaelea albimanens (assembly GCA_002778245.1). Lineage (NCBI taxonomy): Eukaryota > Fungi > Ascomycota > Sordariomycetes > Ophiostomatales > Ophiostomataceae > Raffaelea > Raffaelea albimanens. The sequence goes on from PCDJ01000001.1 coordinate 632,565, forward strand.
AAGGGTGGAATTAAAAGACGGCAGAAGAGGTGACTCGCTGGAGACTGGATTGTACTTTTCTTTTGGTATGCTTTTGATATGCTATTGTGGACTGGAATACAACGAGCCTCTGTTAAAGTAAACATAATAATAAATGTCAGCAGGTACAGCCAACGAAAACGAGTTTACACCTTTTCCAATAACACTGTTCAGCCTTGCTACAGGTATCAGTAAGACGAGGCTAGAAAATGTTTCAACATGTTGAATTGTTCATTCACTTTATCTTTTCCGTACATTCAACCCAACAACTTGAATCGATTCGTTCGGCCATTACTTCTAGTCTTCCCGTGTTAGTCGTCGTGTGGTGTGGCCATCACGTGTGCGGCGACCAGAACTAATACCCGACGAAGCATGATTGGATGCTAGGCGATGTCGTGATTTTTCAAGAACCGTCCGGTTCCCGCCGTCCAGGGAATTACAGCCCCAAACACAATTTCTACTTGAACGACTTACACGCTGACTACGTCTGGCTTTTTGGCGTTTGTGTCACCTGGGCATTGCACGAAACTTTTTTATACTGCTTTCACAATGGGCGACTTCACTTCAGTGCCGACTGTCAACTTTGGCCGTCTTGTCGACGAAAAGACAAAACCAGACGAGCTGGGCAATCTGCGGGATGCTCTCTTCCGGGTGGGATTTCTGTACCTCGTCAACACAGGGGTAGAGGTAAGTCAAAGAACAGAAAAGAGAGGCAGAAAAGGAGAGAAACGGAGTATTGAGAAGTGAGACAGAAATGAAAAAAAGGAGACGGGATTGAGAAAGAGAGAAATGAAAAGAAAAGGAGACGGCATTGAGAGAGACAGAAATGAAAAAGAAAAGGAGACGGCGTTGAGAGACATTTGAGAACGCATTAACACTCTAGCCACTTATCAAAAACCTCCATGGCTTCTTGCCAGACGTGTTTGCCCTCCCGCCCGAGGAGCAGGCGTCGGTCAACATGCGCAACTCGCCCTCGTTCCTGGGGTACACGGCGCTCGGCGCAGAGACGACTGCCGCCAAGACGGACCTGCGAGAGCAGTACGATTTCGGGTCGACTGTCGAGTCGCAGTGGAAGGAGGGCGACCCAAACTGGAAGAGGCTCGAAGGGCCAAGTCAGGTAGGTCTTGAGTATGTTGTCGGTTTCTCAGTATTCCGAGCATCTGTTCTCTTCATTTATTCTCTCATGTTCTCGTTTCTTCATTCTCATCGACCCATGGTTAGTTCCCCCGCCTTGACGGCTTCAAGGCCGCCGCCGAGGAGTACATTGCCTCCCTCGACCGCATCTCAAAACAGTTCCTCGGCTTCGTGGCCGAGTCCCTGTCGCTGCCCGCCGACACGTTCAACGAGTTCCTCGGCAACATGCACCGCCTCAAGGTCGTAAAGTACCCGCCCAGCGCCCCCGGGTCCCAGGGCGTCGGCCCGCACAAGGACTCGACGGGGCTGTTTACGTTTCTGTCGCAGGACAACGTCGGCGGGCTGCAGGTGCTGAGCAAGGCCGGCGAGTGGATCGATGCGCCGCCGATCGAGGGGAGCCTTGTCGTGAATGTGCAGCAAGGGTTTGAAGCCATTACCGGCGGTGTCTGTCCGTCCACGACGCACCGTGTTATTGTGAGTCCCCCGACCCCTGGGAGTTACCTGGGCCTAACATTTCAGTCCCCCGTCTCGACCGTCCGCTACAGTATCCCCTTCTTCCAGGCCGTCCGCCTCGACTTGACCAACGAACAGCTCAAACAGTCGGCCGCCCGCATTGTCGCCCGCATCCCCGTCGCCGACGACAAGAAGAAGCGCGCCGTCGACGTCCCGAGCGAGTTCCTGTCTCCCCTGTTTGCCTGTGTATGTTCCATTATTCTTTGTGATTCTTTTTTTTTTCCTCGCTTCGCTCGATTCAATTTTTATCCCCTTATTTTCTTTTCTTTTCCTCGCTTCGCTCGATTCAAGTTTTATCCCCTTCTTTTCTTTCTTTTTCCTCACTTTGCTTGTTCTTTCAGTCACATATTTCCCGCTTCGCTCTTTAACTGCACTCATCTAACAACCCAGTTCGGAGAGGCCCAACTCCGCAACAGAGTCGTCAGCCATCCAGATGTCGGCCAGAAGTGGTACCCAGAATTGTACGACCGCTATGTCACCCAGGGACTCAAGGTGTGAGGGTGTGCGGAAATGTCAAAAACGAGAAGCGAAAATAATCAAAAATAATCTCAAAACAACAAATCTTAAAATAACAAAAATCAAAATGAATCAACAATGGAAAGCATCATTCACCTCGATTCTGCCTGCATCACGTGAATTCTTGCCAGTCCAATCCCGGGTTGTACAACCTGGTGTTGGAAGGTGCTTCTGTGCCTATTTCTATCGCTCCTTCCCTATCCGTCTGCTCCCCTCCTTCCTTCTACGTTGCTGCGGTTGGAAACTGGCCAACGGATCATGTGTCTTTTTTTTTTTTTTTTTGGAAATATAAAGGAATTTTCAAAAAGCTAGAAACCAAATGCATTTGATCATACATACACACAATACTACAGACCCCCTTTACAACTTTGGAATGTCTCTGTTGGCCCGCTCCAGCAGGCCGGTGTCCCACCAGGGGTAGCCGACGGGGCGGTTCTTTTCGAGCGTGTCGGGAAAGACGGCCGGGCGGCGCTCCTTGAAGCTCTGCACGCCCTCGGCCACGTCGTTGCTGCGGAACCGCTGGAAGATGATGCTGCTCTCGCGCAGATGCGCCTCCTCGGGCGACGCCGCGTCGGCCGACCGGTACATCATGTCCTTCATGACGCACGTGCTGACGCCGCTGGTGTTGGCGGCAATGTCCCGGGCCAGCGCCAGCGCCGTGGGCAGGACCTGGTCGGGCGCCACAATGTCGGCAAACAGCGGCGACAGCATCTTGTGCGCCGCCGGCAGGACGGCCCCCGTGGTCGTCAGGTAGACGGCGGCGGACGTGCCCACCAGCCGCGGCAGGAAAAACGACGAGCACGCCTCCATTGTGATGCCGCGGCGCGCAAACACGAAGCCGTACTTGGCCTTGTCCGAGGCGATGCGGATGTCTGCGCCCAGCGCCATGGTGATGCCGACGCCGACGCCGCTGCCGTTGAGGGCCGCCACCACGGGCTTGGTGCAGTTGTAGATGGCCATGGACGCCAGGCCGCCGCCGTCGCGGTGGGTGCTGGGCGTATCGGCGGCGCCCGTCGTGAAGCCAATGTCGAGGTCGGCGCCGGCGCAAAAGACCTTGTTGGACGGGTCGGAGCCGGTGAGGACGACGGCGCGGACGCGGGGGTCGCGCGAAATAGTGTTGAACGCGGCGACCAGGGAGTGGCACATTTCGTCGGTAAAGGCATTCTTTGCCTGGGGCCGGTAGAGGGAGACGACGACGACGGGGGTGACGGTTGGGGAGTCGGCGGGGACGTGGGAGAGTTTGATGGCCGGGAGGTCCCAGGCGGCGTACGAGTCGGGGAGGGACATGGTGGAGGTGTAGGAGGTGTAGGTGTAGGAGGTGTAGGTGTAGGAGGTGGTAGGCTTGTAAAGATGAGAATAGCTCTCCTGAAAGAGAGAGAGAGGCTGACAGTGGTTGACAGTGGTTGAAGTTGGAGTCAAAGTGGCTTCAATGTCGTGAGCTCAAATACATTTGCCCTCCAATACTGTTATTCAAAAAGGTCAATAATGTCCTGCATGTGTCTTACACCCACGTCGTAGTTTATTCTCCTGCAATCTTTCTGCTTGATACACTCTATGCTAATGTCTTGATGCCGTGGCGGGTTAAATACTCCGTGTTACTCGGGGACAACCCCAGTCACCCCGTGTGGAGGAAGAGGAGCTTTCCCCGCAAAACCATTTGGGCCGAGGTCCTACAACAATGCACTGTAATGACAGTTTACTAATCTTGACCTAGGCATTGTTTTTGGATTTGCAGCCTCGCCTGTGAATAGAGACCACTCTTTAAGTGCCGGCGATTCCGATCAATGTCGATCATGTCAATGTCGACGACGTCTGCCATGGTGGCTAGTCTGTGAAACGCCTTAATTGGCCAAGTTTAATGCCCTCTCCTGGTTCCACGACACTGGACACCTGCCGAGGCTCGACCTGGCTATGCTGAAGCAGGTCTGAGGTAAGTGAGACAAAACAAGAAAACGACACTCTGGCAAGGCAGATATTCATGCAAGAAAGTTGATTGGGCTGCTACTCGCCTTAATTGAGTCAAGTCAGATAGACCAATCCTGTTCACTCAAGTCGACTCAATTGACCAACTGGTTATTGTTCAACATAGTCTCATTTTGTATAATTTCCGTGTCCATTGGCAATTTCCATTTTATTCTTTTTTTTCCGTTCCATGAAGTGTATTCCCACATTTCCTTTCCCTTTTTCCTTTCAGGTCATATTCTTTCAAGTCATGTTCTCATTCTTTTGATCCCTCCATCTTACATAAACTTGCTGGCCATGCTCAGGAGGCTGCTCATGCCACCGGCACCGCCCATACCACCGCTGCTGCCGCCGCCGCCGCCTTGCTTCTTCATGTACATCTTGAGCGCCATCTCGGCCGCCTTTTGCACGGCCGACTCCTTGCTCGCGCCGTGCTGCACATTGCCCGAGGCCTGCTGCGAGTCGAACAGCTTGCTCGCCTGGCTCATGGCCAAGCCGACAAACTGGCTCTGGCTCTGGCCGCCACCGCTGGAGTGGCCGCCGCTGCTGCCGCCTCCAGTGAACATCTTGAGGGCCTGCATGGCTGCGGCTGCGCCCATTCCGCCGGCCGTGGCCGAGCTGGCCGAGCTGTGGCCGCCGCCGCTGCCGCCATAGTACTGCTGGTATTGTCTGTGGGCGTCGTCCTCGTCGAGGTCCTGGTTGGCGAGGTTGTGCTTGTTCTGGCCGACCTGGTTGAGGATGTTGCTGAAGAAGCTCTCGTCGCCGTTGCCGCCGGAGTGATGGTGGGCGGCCTGGGCGGCGCCGTTGAGGTCGTAGTCGTCTTCGTGGCGGTATCCGCCCGAGTTGTGACCTTGGCCTGGGATGTTAGAGTGTGTCCAAGTGACCGAAGGGAGGACAGAACGAGGACCGGAGAAGGAAAGAAAGAAAGAAAACGAGCGAAGCGAGGAAAGAAAGAACTTACTGCCGCCGCTCATGTAGGACTGGCTCTCGCCGCCTCCGTAGCCGCCGCCGCCGCCGCCGTATCCACCACCACCACCTCCTCCGTAGCCGCCTCCGTTGCCGCCGTATTCGTTGCGGCCGCCGCCGTATCCACCACCACCACCTCCTCCGTAGCCGCCTCCGTTGCCGCCGTATTCGTTGCGGCCGCCGCCGTATCCACCACCACCACCTCCTCCATATCCGCCTCCGTTGCCGCCGTATTCGTTGCGGCCGCCGCCATAGCCGCCGCCGTTGCCGCCATAGTTGTCCTGGCCGCCGTAGCCACCGCCGCCGCCGCCGCCGCCGCCGTATCCGCCGCCCTCACCACCGTGGTGTCCGTGGCCGCCGTGATGGCCGCCGCCGCCGCCGTAGCCTGTGGGTAGAGAGTTAGAAGCGTTCCTATGATGATCCAGAGACAGCAATCTTCTGGTGGACAATGCCGAAGCCCAAAAACGTTGTTCTGCGCACAGCAACGCCGGCAGCTCTTGATGACGTACCTCCCTGGTTGCCGCGTCCGTCGTCACCGCCCCACATTGTGTAAAGGTAAGAAGAGGTGATTTGAGTTTATCGACAAAGTCGAGTCGAGAAATGTAGAGAAATGTCAAGAATTAAGTTTTGTTTGGAAGAAAAAAGTGACAATGACAGGTGGAGCGAAAAAAAGGGTTCTACCCTTCTATATTTAAGCTCTGAGGGGGGGCAGGCCAAAAAAAAAAAAAGGTGACCACACAAAGAGAAACGAGGAACGGCCCCAAAACGACGGGCCAGTAGCTTAGGTCGAGGAGCCAACACGGGAATGGCTGGCCCAGGAATGGCCCCGAGGGAAGGACCCAACCAACGGGACAAGCACGAAGGAGAAAAAAGAAACCAAAAAGGAAACCACGAGCCACACGCACACCCCCCAACACACCAGAAATACCAGGCGGGAGTAGGGACGCCGGGCAACGGCACAAACAAAAAACAGCTCGTCGCATACGACACTCTTTTGTGAATCGTTTCGGGCAAGTAATGAGCAGCTGTTGAGGAGTCGTCTTTTGCTATGCTTGAAGAGGTCGTCACCATGTCCAGGTCGTTCTTCTCTCAACCTCGTCTTACCATTCATACTCGTACTAGCCCATGTTCCTGCGCCAAGACTCTTGATGTGGCATGTCCAGCCAATAGAGCACCAAGCCGGGAGTGGTGTGTTGCTGCTCGTCTGCGCACATACTCCCATGATCTGCTTCTTTCTACTTGCTGCTGCTACTGCTTATTGCGGGGTTTGCTTGGGGGAGCTGAACAGGAGGGGCTGCTTAGGTTGCTGGGGACCCGAAGAGCGTGTGAGGAGTGGATCCCCCCGCCTATGATCGGGCCCCTCACAAGTTCCTCAGCTCTCAGCTCTCAGCTCCCTGTAATAAATTTTACACGGAGCAAATTGTTCAGCTCCAAAAAGAGCCTCAAAGAGTAAGAGCTCGCCCATCCAATGCAATGGAAGCTGTGAACAGGTCTCGTCTCTTGTCAAAATCTACGACACGGGTCGGATTCGCACGCAAAAAGCTATTGTTGCCACAGTCTCGCAGTTTCGATGGTGGGGCTTCTTTCTTTGCTTGCCTCTCGGAAGAGCTTTGGCGCGGTGCCTGTAAAAGCGTCTTGGCATTCTCACAGGGCCGCGTAAGACTCAGCTGTAGACGAGAAGAACGTTCGAAAAGTAAACACAAAAAGCCGTGCCCGTAGTAGGATAATACTCAAAACACCAAATAATTTCCCGATCCTATCTGGTATCTTTCTAATGAACAAAATCGTGTACCCTGTTCCGGTGAACAAAAAAAATGATATCCAATGTTATAAAAGACTGCAAATACAGTGTATCCAAAGAAAAGCTGACCAAAAGAAAAACCAATACATTAAAACCATAAAAAAAACGAGCTAGAAGATGCAGACATGGAGTCAAGTGTAGAGATAGAGGAGTGGTGGCGTGTACTTTGTAGCTGTGTAGTCGAGTTTAAGAGAGGGGAGTAAAACGACACTTGTCGGGGGCAGTATGGATGTGTGTGTATCGATTAAGGCCGAAAGACCGGCCCGCAGGATCCTACCCAGGAATGGCCTGCCGGAATCCACAGAGGATCAAGTCATCCGTATCGGCATCCCGAACTTCCAGTCTACTGTTGCGATCAGCAAACCCCATCCAGTGACAACGCCTGTCAAGACAAGCAAGTATAAAAAACAAACCTTGTTTTTTGGGTCTGGTTGATCGTCGTCGTCGTTCTTGGGATCGTCGTCTTTCGAGAGGCATTGCTGACCTTGGTTGATCTTCATATGTGCGATCATCGTCTTGAGCGTCTTTTTTTCCGTGATGAATGACAAACCACTCATTGTCTGTCCTCTTATCACTGCTCGTCCCAGTTTCGTCGCGGCGACCCTGCCTCTTCGCCGACCTTTTTCTTTTCCTTCTTTTCCTTCTTCTCCTTCTTGGCCCAGCGAAGACCACAGGCATTGCACAGCGTCTTGGGACCACTCGGGCCTTTGCGCCATTCGGGGGATTCGAGCGTGCCTTGAATGTTAGTTGAAATCACCCCGGACCGTCTGGGGCCATCCCAGATGGCTACAGCACTTACCACAGTCGGTACAAACATATTCCTCGACCAGACGCATCTTCTTCTTCTTCTCGCCCGCCCGCTGTTCCCTATCGAGCGAAAATGCAATACCCGCGTCGCCCTTCACCAGCCGCGGACTCCGGTTGCCTGTCGACAAGCCTCGGCTGCGCTCGCCTTCCTGGTACCGCAGACCCGTCAACATTTCTATCGTATCGGCATGCGTTGCTGTGCCCATCGGGCCTGTTGTCCGTCGGTTGCCGCTCTTATTGTGGCCACCCGTCATTATCGATGCCGGCGCAGATCCTCCTGGACCGGAACCGCCTCCGGGAGTCGCTCCTCCGGCCCGCCTTGCAGCATCCACCGCACTCGCTGCAGTCATGCCCTCGTACCGCGCCATCTTGTCGCGCAACGAGTCTGGCCGCCGCGGTATGCCCTCGAGGTTCTCGCGAGTCAGCATGGCGTTATGCTGGATACTGCCCACGGTACCCTGTCCAGGAGTACCGCTGGCGCTGGTCGAGCCGCCGAATCCAGGCGGCAGTGGAGGCGGCATGAATCCAGACGCGGTGTTCCTTGCACCGCCGCCGAGTGCGCTCAGGCCACCGCCACCGCCTTCGGTGCTGGCTTGGTCTTCTGACGCAGCTTCGCGACGCAGGTCGTCGATGCGCCGTCGCAGGCGTTCGTTCTCCATTTTGTGTTCCAAAAACGAGTCGAGCAGGGCCGAGTTCTTTGTAGGATAGGGCCGGCTCATCAGGAACACGGCCTGGCAAAAGGGCGACTTGTTGGTCGGGTTGGGCGCAAATCGGGATGCGGCGATATGGGCATGCCCGACAGACTCGACGACGGCGTAGGTGCCGTCCCGGCGGCGCACGCGGTAAAACATGCGCATCATACTGGCGTTGGCAATACACGCGTTGAGTTCGGAGACGAAAACGTAGCGATCATCGGCGTGCACAAGGTCGGTCAGCGACTGGCCCACGGCCTCCTCGACGGTGTAACCCAGCAGGGACGTGATGCTCGGGGACACGAAGCGGATGCGGCCGTTGGGCTCGAGGATCTGCATCGTGTCGACCAGCTCCTCGACCACTTTGGCCGGCCAGTTCTTGCGCCGTGTGAACTCTGTTAGAAGACTGACGCCTCCTGTGCCGCCCACGCCAGCTGCTCCGCCAGCCCCGGAACCCGCCAGGCCTCCGGCTCCTGCTGCCCCCTGGCCAAGGTCGGTCGTCGGTTGTGGCCCGGCGCCGGGGCCTTCGCTAATGTTTCCAAGCCCGTCCACCGTAGACGTCATGGGCTGTTCTCTTTGCGTCCCGCCCGAGTCGTTATCATTGCTGCTGTCGTTTCTGTTGCTGTTGTTGCTGTTTCCGCTGCTTTGCGCCGCGTTCGTTATCGTGCCGCTGTCGGAGGCGCCTGCGCCTATTCCAGCACCGGCGTCGCCTCCGAGGCCGTCTCCAAGTGGAACATTGCCGTGCCGAAGATTGCCGGCTTGCGCCACGTTGTCCGTAGTGGTAGTAGCAGTAGGTCCTCCCGTCATGTCGTCGGGGAACATGGCGTCCATAACCACCTGTCCGCTCAGTGCACCACCAACGCCGTCTGCGCTCTGCATGCCCCCCGGCATGTCCCCAAAGCCGTTAAAGAAGGCGGACGGGTCGTCATAGTACATCATCATGCCGGTGTCATCTTGAATGTCCCCTCCCAGAGTGGGAAACTTTGCGACCAACGGCGAATAGCGGTCAGTGGTCATTTCTTAAGGGTTGGTGACGTTTTAAGGGTGTTTTCCAACGGGTTGGCACCGTTGCGATCTGGTATCTCTTGGGTGTTGGAGGCAAGTAGAAAAAGATTTGAGACCGATGGGCAGGGCAGGGCGAGGAGGGCAAGGGAGGTATGGGCAGGCCGGACATTCCAGCGTGGGCCGCAGTCACAGGCAAAGCAGGGCAGCTAGGCGGCCTGACTAACGGCGGGCGCGAGAGGTGCTTACCTGGGCATTGTTGAGCATCTGCTGGCCATCCCTGGCCGCGTTGGTGGCGTCGAATCCGACAAACAGGTCCAGCGGCGGCGACGACGGCCGTCCGCCCTGCGCCATGGTAGCAGCTTGCAGTCACAGTCAGGGAGGAGAGGCCAGAGCCGCCAGCAAGCATTGGAAGGGGGCCCGGTCTCGACAGGCGTGCAGGAGGCGTGTGGGAGGTGTCCAGGTGCCCAGACGTCCAGATGTCCCGATGTCGATGTCGTCAGGCACTTTGCAGCTCTGGCTTGCTCTCGATCTGGGTTTATCTCTGGCGCGACTGGCCGCCCAAGTCTGAAAGACAAACTACGCAAGCGGCTGCAGGCCAGGACAGATACATCCTAGTCTAGGAACAGGCAGGTGTGCGTGCGTGGGCGTGCGTGGGCGCCGGCTCGTGTGGGCTTGTCTGCGAGTATATGCGTATGTGCTCGTGTGTGGTGGTTTGCCAAAGTTTGCCTGCATTTTTGGCGGGCGTGGCCGGCAGCTTGGTTGGTCCGGTCATGCAATCCGGGGCGGGTGGGAACGAGAAAATGGGCAGAGGCGGCAGGAGCGACCTGCGCAAGCAGGGAAAAAAACCCACACCAAAAACGCACCCAAAAATGCACCACCACCCAAAAACGCACGTCCAGATTGCCATCGAGTACTTCCACTTTCCCTTTCCTGGGATGGATGGACAATTAGCACCTCCCCCGGCTTTTTTCGCCCTTGCAACGCCACGCCGCCCGCCCTGAGACTCTGTTTCCCTCGCCTGCACAGCATTCTGTTCCAGTCAGCTCATGGGACGAGTGGGGGCCGCCAGCTACGGCGCTATTGGCAGAGACAACCTTCCGCTTTGGGGCAGCCTTTCGCCTCTGACGTCGTTGACGTCAGCTATGGTGTTTCGGTGGTGAATCCGTGCCTTTCACGACAGCCACTGACTGTTTTCCATGGCGATTCCCATTCTGTGACGCCCCGGACGACTTGTTCCAGCGTCCTAGCATCGCCGCGCTCCAGACCGCCATCTCAGCCCGTCCAGACTCTTCCTTGCTTCTGCCGGCCGCGTGTCTCGCCACCCTTGCACGGCATTCCCTCGCCTTATTTGCTCCCGCAAGGGACACTGCCAGTCAGCCAGCATGCTGTGCTGGCCATATGTCTCAGTGAAGAGTGCCGAGGGAACGACCATGGAGGCACATCGTGGCCGTGGAACCGTATGGCCACAGCAGGAGTAGCCCTCCTCTCCAGGCCGGGAGCCAATGTGGAAAGACATCGTGGCGGAAATGCCATTTCAATGCTTTTGCCTTGTCCTTCTCTGTCCTGCATCCTCAGCTCCAAGCATCGACATCGAGATGTGTCTCAGTCGCCCTCCAGGAGCTGCCGTCACCGTCACTTACACAAGCACTGTGCTCGGCACAGTGCGCAGACTATATTGAGCCCCACTTGTCCCGTGAGCCCGCGACCAGCGCTTCCAGGCAGACGCGCCCCTGGCAAGCCCGAACCCGCGTGTCTGTCCACTTTTTTTTTGCTCGTCTGGCCTTGTGCCGTGTATCGCCTCGATTGCACCGAGATCTCCAGGCCGTTGCAGTTTCTGTTCCTCTTGCAGACCAGTTGGCATGTTGCCGTTGTGATAGTTAGACCATCAAAATGTGAGCTTCCCTTTCAGCAGCCCTGCATTCGCCCTGCATTCGCCATCCCTCTATCTCTCCCCATCCCATCCTCTCCTCTCCTCAGCCTTGCGGCCACAACCACATGTTCTCGTGATAATGCTGACCAGATTGTAGGTGTATGTGCTGTCTCACTCGATGCCAGCGGTGACCCACTCCGTTTTTCCTGTGTTCTTGCCGACCTCCTCCGTTTACTCCCTCACTGACTGTCCACAGCGAAGATCGACAAGCTTGGAATTCGGGGGTGAGTCTCGACTTCTGTCTACGCTCTTACGGTGCCATATACTGACATCCTGCAGCATTCGCTCCTTCAGCCCCGGCGTGCAGGAGTCTATGCAGTTTAACACACCGCTGACCCTGATCGTCGGATACAATGGCTCTGGAAAGACCGTACGTCCTCAGTCTTAGCCTTCGACTGGCCCAGATTTCGCCTTGGCTGACTCTTCTCCCCAGACCATCATCGAAACCCTCAAATATGCAACCACCGGCGAGCAGCCGCCCAACAGCAAGGGCGGTGCCTTCATCCACGACCCAAAGGTGAACCTCGACCTAGTCACTACGCCCGCATATCACGACATTGTACTGACAGGACACAGCTATGCGGAGAGAAGGAGGTCCTGGCCCAGGTCAAGCTGTCATTCCGATCGACCGTCGGCCAGAAGCTCGTCGTGACACGAAGTCTACAGCTTACCATGAAGAAAACCCAGCGATCCATGAAAACACTCGACGGCTCCCTCGTCATCTACAACCACGGCGAACGCACCGGACTCTCCACCAAAGTCGGCGAACTCGACGACCTCGTGCCCAGCTACCTGGGCGTCTCCCCTGCTATTCTCGACGCCGTCATCTTCTGCCACCAGGACGAATCGCTGTGGCCAATGAGCGAGCCTTCAGCACTCAAAAAGCGCTTCGACGAGATCTTTGAAGCCATGAAGTACACAAAGGCCATTGACAACCTCAAGGTCGTGCGCAAGAAACAGGGCGAGGAGCTGCAAAAGCTCAAGATTCTCGAGTCCACCAACAAGGACGCCAAGGAAAAGGGCCAGCGGGCAGAAAAGCATCTGGCGGCGCTCCAGACACAGATTGAGGACCTCCGCGAGCAGGGCGAAGAGCTGACCCGCCAAATGGACGAGATCCAGGACCTGGCCAAGGAACGGCGCGCGCAGGCCACCTCCTTCTTTGGGATTGTTCAAGAGCTCAAGAGCAAGCAGGACCAGTTCGAAGTGCGCAGCGAGGCCATCCAGGAACTGAAAGACAGCATCGTCAAGATGCGCACCGAGTCCGACGAGTGGCTCGAAGACCACCTGCTCCAGTACAAGGAGAGCCTGGCCCGTCTGCAGGAACAGAAAGAAGAAAAGACGGCCGAGTTCCGCAAGCTGCAGGCAGAGCTGAGTGCGGCGCGCAGCTCGCTCGGCAGCAAACAGGCCGAGCAGGGCAAGCACCAGTCCGACCGAGACAAGCACCAGCGGCAGCTGGCGACTCGTGTCGAGATGATCCGCGAGGCCGCTGTGCGGCACGAGATCCGCGGCTACGAGGGCGACGGCGGCGACGAACTCAAGGACAGCCAGATCCGTGCGTTTAATGACCGCATCCAGAAAGTGCTGCAGGACAAGAAGCGCGACCTGGACCGGCTGCAGCGGGACAATGCCAAGGAGATTGAAAAGGACACGACCGTCATCACACAGCTCGAGACGCGCAAAGCCGCCCACACGCAGGACCGTGTCTCGGCTCGGCAGCGCATTTCGGCCATTGACAAGCGCATGACGATCCTGCAGCGCGACATCCAGAAGCTGGACGTCGACGAAGGATCGCAGGCTATTCTCGAGTCGACGTTTGCTGACCTAGAGGCACGCCTGAAAAAGGCCGGTGACGAGATCCAGCAGGCAGCCATTGACGGCCAGATCGAGGAGGCGAACAACCAGATCTGGCAGCTGGAGAAGGAGAGCGAAAAGCTGAATCGCGAGCTGGTCGAGTGCATGCGGCGGGCATCGGACCGTGCACAGCTAGACCTGCGCAAGAAGGAAGCCGTGGAGCGCAAGCGGCGGCTGGAGACGCTCAAGTCGACGTGGAACGAGCGGCTCACAGCAGTCGTTGGCCAAGCGTGGACACCCGAGTCTATCGAGGCCGACTTCCAGGCTGTCGTGCGGCAACACGTCGACACGGCCGGAACGGCGCGAAAGAGCGTTGATGCCAGCCAGCAAGAGCTCAAGCAGGTCGACTACCGGCTGTCGACAATCCGGGAACGGCAAAAGAAGATGACGGCCGAGCTGACGCGGTGCGAGACGGCTGTGCTGGACGTGCTCAAAGCCGTTCGCTCAGCAGAGGACGGTGGTGCCGGCGGCAACGCGTCCATGGACGACTACCAGGAGGAGCTGGACAATCTCGAGTCGGAAATTCTGACGGCCGAAAAGGATATTAGCCTGTTTGACCACCTCAAAGACTACTACTCAAAGTCGCAAAAGGTGCTGAACCGGTTCAACAAGTGCTCGCTGTGCGATCGGTCGTTTGCCGAGCAGCCGCGCGAGCGGTCGAAGCTGCTCGAAAAGATTGCCAAGAACCTGGACGACAAGCAGAAGCGCGAGCTGGAGCAGGAGAAGGACCTCCTGGAACAGAACCTGGGCCAGCTGCGCGCGGTGCGCTCGCAGTACGACACCTTCCGACGCCTCGAGACGGAGGAGCCCGGAGTCAAGGAAGAGCTCAAGACGGCCGAGACACAGCGCGAGACGCTTCTGCGCCGGCTGGAAGACCAGGACGCCACGTTCAAGGAGGCCGATGAGAAGCGCCAAGAGGTCGAGTCGATGACCAAGACGGTGTCCAGCCTTGCCCAGGCAGTGCGGGACGTGGTGGACTCGGACAAGCAGATTGAGAAGCTCGAGTCGCAGCAGCCGAGCACGTCCATGACAGCCGGCAACAGCAGCGCCGAAGAGATCCAGGAGCGCCAAACAACGTGCTCGGATCAGCTGCGGGCGGCGAAAGCCAAGGTGGCCAAGCTGGTGGAGGACCGGCAGCGGATGCGCGACGTTGTCAGCTCGCTGGAGCTGGAGCGGAGCGAGCTGAAGAACAAGATTGCCGACGCGGCGCGGCAGGTCGAGCGGAAAGCCGACCTGGTCAGCCAGGTCCAAGCCTTCAAAGACGAGACGGCGCAGCAGCGGGCGCTCATCCAAAAGACGGACGAGGACCTGGCCGCGCTCGAGCCGGAGATTGCCAAGGCACGGACGATCCGGCAGGACACGCTGCAGCGCGGCCAAGAAAAGGAGCGGCAGGCCGGGCTGGAGCGCGATGCGGTGTCGCACACGGTCAGCGAGCTGCGGATGATCGACAAGGACATCCAGGAGTACGTGGACCGGGGCGGGGCAGCGCAGCTGGCGGCCAACGCGCGGGCGATTGAGACGCTGCAGAAGCAGATTTCGGCCCTCGAGACGGAGGCGGACGAGCTGGCGGCGGCGGTGAACAAGATGAAGGCGGAGGTGGACAACAGCGACCGCGAGAAGAAGAACATTGCCGACAATCTCAACTACAGGCGCAACACGCGGCTGCTGGACGAGCTGCAAAAGGAGATGACGGAGCTGGCCGACCGCAACGCGGAGGACGACTACGACCGGCTGGTGGGCGAGGCGCGGCGGTTTGAGGCGCAGTACAGCAAGATCTTGGCGGAGCGGAGCGCGATCTGGGGCAGCATGAAGACCAAGGACGAGGAGCTGCTGCGGCTGCTGGACGAGTACGAGCAGGAGTACAAGGACGCGGAGCTGCGGTACCGCGAGGCGCACATCCGGGTGGAGACGACCAAGGCGGCGATTGACGACCTGGGG
Source organism: Raffaelea albimanens (assembly GCA_002778245.1). Taxonomy (NCBI): domain Eukaryota; kingdom Fungi; phylum Ascomycota; class Sordariomycetes; order Ophiostomatales; family Ophiostomataceae; genus Raffaelea; species Raffaelea albimanens. The sequence continues at coordinate 647,698 of PCDJ01000001.1, forward strand.
CGGTACGCGGCGGCGCTGGACAAGGCGATCATGGAGTACCACGGGCGCAAGATGGAGGAGGTCAACCGGATCGCGGGCGAGCTGTGGCGGGCGACGTACCAGGGCACGGACATTGACACGATCCTGATCCGGTCGGACAATGAGGGCGCGGCGACGACGTCCAAGCGCAGCTACAACTACCGCGTGTGCATGGTCAAGCAGGACACGGAGATGGACATGCGCGGGCGCTGCTCGGCCGGCCAGAAGGTGCTGGCCAGCATCATCATCCGGCTGGCGCTGGCCGAGTCGTTTGGCGTCAGCTGCGGCCTGATCGCGCTCGACGAGCCCACGACGAACCTGGACAGCGACAATATCAAGTCGCTGGCGGTCGCGCTGCACGCCATCATCCGCGCGCGGCAGGCGCAGTCCAACTTTCAGCTGATTGTGATTACGCACGACGAGGAGTTCCTGAGGCACATGCAGTGCTCGGACTTTTGCGACACGTTCTACCGCGTGACGCGCGACGACAAGCAGAACAGCGTCATCAAGCGGGAGAGCATCACGCGGCTGATTGATGGTTAGACGGCGGGCGCGGAACTGCAGAATGTAACGGGTCAAGGAGTTTATGTAGTAGTTTTTATTCATCCAATGTACAATCATGATTCATAGGTGTCGTCTACCTCTCCTTCATTGCCACGACGTTGCGCAGCGTGCCAAAGCTCAGACAGTCGGCAATCCGCTGCTGCCCAGAGAACAGCATGACCAGCCGCTCGACGCCGCAGCCCCAGCCGCCCGTCGGCGGCAGGGCCGACTCGAGGGCCGCAATGTAGTTGCTGTCCACGCCGCTCTCTTCGCCCTCCTTGTCGCCGTCGCCGGCCCTGGCCATCTTGGCTTCCTGCGCCGCCGCGTCGTTCTCCTCCTCGTACATGTTGGCCAGCTCCCGGCCGTCCACAAACAGCTCCGCCCGCGCCGCCACTCGCTGGCCCGTCCGCGGGCACACAAAGCTCTTGGCCAGCGGCGACATCACCGCCGGGTGGTGCGTGATAAACAGCGGGCCGTCCTTGTCCGCAAACGACCGGCCCTCCAGGAGCGTGCCCGCCAGCCGGTCCAGCAGCTTGGCAAGCGTGTTTGCATTCTCCTCGGAACTAGCGCCGTCAATCACCCGCGCAGGCACCTTGCCCGCCAGCTTCTCCTTGAGCTCGTCAAACGCTGCCGCGCTCTCCAGGTCGGGGAATGCAATGTCCAGCGCCTCTTCCAGCGCCGGCACAAACTCTAGGTGCACAAACGGCCCGCCCTCGGCACACAACTCGACCGACGTCTTTTTCGGCGGCGTGAGGTTTTTTGTGCCCACTTCGTCCTCCTCTTTACTCGCTTCACTTGCTACTACGTCATGCTCTTCTTGTTTAAACTCAATCGACGCCCGCGCCAGCACTCCCATCAGCCGCTCCGTCTCCGAAATCAGCCGCGGCAGGGTCCAGTATGCAGCGTAAAACTCGCACATTGTAAACTCGGGGTTGTGCGTCAGGTCAATGCCTTCGTTGCGGAATGCAGGGCCAATCTCGTACACCCGGTCCAGGCCGCCGACGACCAGTCGCTTCAGCCACAGTTCGGGTGCGATCCGAAGACTCAGAGACCGCGAGCCGGCGCCAGAAGCTGCTCCAGCCTGGGCGCTGGACTCTCCGCCCGCGGCTTCGTGGACCGTCCGGAATGGCCGCGCTGTGGCTCCTCCGGCCAGGTCGGCCAGGATCGGCGTCTGCACCTCGACAAACCGCTTGCCCTCAAAGAAGCCGCGCAGTTCCCGCAGGAGTCTCGACCGCAGACGCAGCGTCGACGCCGCCGACGGGTTCACCAGCAGGTCAATGTGCCGCCGGCGAACGCACGTGTCTGCGTCCTGCAGCTGGAACGGCAGGGGTGCCAGAGACGGGGAGTACAGCCGGGGCAGAGCGTCGGCGGCCAGGCTGGGCTCGCCGCTGCTGGTGCGCGTGGCGCGGCCGGTTACGGCAATGTGGTCGCCGCGGCTGATGAGACGCGCCGTCTGTTTGAACTCGGCCACGTCCACGTTTTGCTGCCCGTCGGCGGCCGACACCAGCTGTGCGAGGTTGAACTGGATCTGGACAGTCTTGCCTTCGTCGAGGATATTACAAAACATGAGCTTGCTGCTGAGGCGGCGAATCGAGAGGACGCGGCCGCTGATCTCGATCCGCTGGCCATCTTCGACGAGAGCGTCGTAGGCGGCGCGGAACGACGGCGCCGACACGCGCTTGCCGGCTTGTGTCTGGTACCGGGGGTACTCTAGGGCATCGGCCGTCTTGAGCTCTTCTAGCCGGCGGGCAATCAGAGAGCGGTCTGTGACATCTTCGCTGTCGGCAGAAGAAGAAGCTGCAGCCGGCTTCTTTGCCTTTTTCTTGGACTTTTTGGCTTCGGGAGCAGCCTCTGTCCCATAGGAGCGCAAGGATCTCCGAGACTGGCACCAGACACAAGCGGCAGGCTGCCCTCGAGGCGCAATGGCTTGCGAGCCTCTGGCTGTGTAGGGCCTCAACAAAAGCAGGCCCTGCCTTGGGGAGGCACTCATGGTACGGAGACCATGCATCTGGGACACGCTCGTGGCGACAGGATTGGCCGACCTATGAACTCCAACAACTCCGTCATCTTGAAGCAAGTGACAAAAAGAGCTGTATGTTAGCAGTGTTGCTAGACAGAGAAAAAAAAAATGCAGCAGGGAGTTGTAGAGGCAAAAAAAGTATCAGAGTATTGGCAAATATGATCATGCACGGGGCAAGCCCCGTGTCAGTCGCAACGGTTCTAAGGTTTACACAGGTTCATCATGTAGAAAGGAGGCGCAAAAGGAGGAAAGAAACAATGGATACGTACCAGGAGTGTTTTGTTGTGTCTGGGAGAGAAAAAGAGCTCCATGTGAAGCTAGAATAATTTTCACGAAAAAGAAGTACTCAAAAACGGGGAGGCTCCACCTCGAGCTCAACAGCCAATCAGCGCCCGTATCCGTCAGCCCGGACATGGGAAAAACTAAATGTCAAAACGTCACTCTGCACACACGACCTTTGAACGACCACACGATTTGACCTCACGACTCGACCTTTGCGACTTTGCCGGGACCCTCTTTGCTGTTTTACAGGCTTCTTTTTGTGTCTCTCTTCCTCACTCTCCAAAATGTCTTTCCTTGGAATGGGTCGGCCCCAGCCGACTTCGGCCGAAAAGATTGCCGCCGTCGAGGCCGAAATGAAGATGATGGCCGACATGCACAACCGGTAGGTGACGAGTGGTGGGAGCAGGAGGGAGGAGGCAGGGGAGGCGGGGGGGCATGATAGAGTTAAGAGGAAGGTGATCCGGGAGAGTCGCAGGAGAATTTACTATTCTTCTCTTCTTCCTCTCTTATCCTCTTTCCCCTCCTCTTCCCCTCTTGCCTGTCTGCTTAAGCTTCCCTCGTCTGCCTACTTATGGCATCGTATAATCTGCCTACCGAGTTTGTCTGCTAACCTGCCTACCTGCTAGTCTCGTTAAGAACTGCGCCGCAAAGTGCATCCCCACCGACTACCGCGAAGGCGAGCTCAACAAGGGCGAGAGCGTCTGCCTCGACCGGTGCGCCGCCAAGTTCTTTACCGTACACATGAACGTGTCCGACCAATTGCAACAAGAAACACAGAAGCGGGCGTCCGGGGGTGGCGGCGGAGGACTTTTTGGAATGTAACCCGAGCGAGGCGAGGACAAGAGCCGAGGCAGCGAGGGTCTGTCCAAGAGAAGGGCGTACTGGAGGCGCACGAGCTCGAGCAAGGCGAGGACTGGAAAAGGGGCCACGGATGCATGATGTATATTACGACTCTCTTCTCTTTATGGTTGGGGATATGGGCACCAACACGCAATGTTGCACGTGGGATAGACAACAAGGAGTCATATCTCTCCTCGTGGTACGCCGAAAGCATTATGACGAGGATCAAAAATAAATAAGAAAGAAAGCCAAACCAGGTAGCAGGGATGAACCGTCTCGCAGGCCGCACTACTAGCGTGCCGTTGAGAGTCACAGTTTAGTGTCAACGGCGCTTGAAGAGATCTCCCACTGTATGATTACACTGATCTGGTCAAAGGAAAACGCCAACAACCCGAGAAGCAAATAGAAGTATGAAAGTACACGCAGGACATTCTTGTCTCCGTTATCCCACTGTAAAATACCTTTCCGCTGTGATATGTGCACAATATATATTCACAGTATATCCCCCTCCCATTCCATCACCTGGTATTACCGAGTGGTACAACAAAATGCATAAGAAATAGAAGGAAACCCATTTACCACACCCGTAGCAAAGAAAAAGTACATGTAATGAAATACAACAATAACTGCTCCACCAGTCAGTCTATTCTCCAATGGTGGGGGATATCAAGTTCCTATGAAGATGTCCCTTCCTTGTCCGCCTGTTTGTCGGCTTCCTTGTCCGTGGCTTCCCGGTCAACGGCCATGAGCGTGGCCGGCGACGACGACAATGACGCCTTGTCTGCAGGCTCGTCTGCAGTCTTGGCTGTCTTATCAGAAGTGCTCTCTTCTGCCGGCGCATCCTTGCCTTCCGGGGCCTCCTTTGCACCACCGGCTTCTTCGTCGTGGTCCTCTTTCCGCTTCTTGCTCGGAAGTGCCGACACGTCCTCCTCGGCTTCCCGCTTAGGCGTCGAGGCACGGATCGTGGCCGGTGACTCGGTGCCTCCGTCCATGTCCTCGTCTTCGTTCTCCTTGTCTTTCGCCGCCCGGTCCGATGACGCGGTCACAGTTGCAATGGCTCCGGAAGATGTCACCGTAGCAGCTTTGCGGCCAACAGCCGCCTCCATGTCTATGCCGTGCACCTTGACGGAATTGCCGTCCGTGTCCGTGCTAATCACAAAACTGCTTCCGGTAGAGGTGCCAGTGCCGGGATCATCAGAAGTCGATGTCGTCTTGGTCGGCTGCGGGCCGGTGTCGGCGGCGCCAATCTCTTCGGGGCCGCGTGCATGCGGGACCTCTTCTTCTTCGTCTTCTGCTGCGCCTTCCTTGTCTTTCTCGGTATCCCCAGTAGCCGGCTCGGTCTCGCCCTCGTTTTGAGCCGCGTCCATACCCGTCATGGGTGCGTCCTGAGTCCTTTCGGGTGGCTTATCCTCGACGTCTTCCTGGTGCTCGGAACTGGCCTGTGTCTCCTCGGCCTCTTCGCGAGCAAAAATCTCGTCGCTCTCCTGGGCTTGGCCGCTACTCGCACTGGTGTAACTTCCAGCGCTGCTGCCGTTGCCGTTGCCGTTCGAGGCTGCCTGCATTGTTTGGTGTGTCCGCGCCAGCTGGCTCACTGGCACTACGCCCGCCTTTTGCTCCTGCCGTAAGAGCTCTCCCTGTGTGATTCCCCGCTGCTGCTGGAGCTGCACAGCTGCCGCCATGGCGCCATGGCTAGGAATGCCATTGACCGATACACTGACCGTCTCGATGCTACCCATGCCGTTGGGCCCGTCAATGGTTTCTGTGCTCTCTGTACGCACGTGGCCTTCCATCCTATGAGAGGAAGATGACGACGAAGAGCTTGACGAGGATGTTGTTGTCGTTGTTGTTGCTCCCGCCTGCTCCTGCTGTTCGTCCTCTGGCGTTTCCGACTCTGCCGCTGGTGGGTCATCTTCGGGCTCTTCTGGTTCCTGTTGCTCAGAAACTTCTGCAACTGTCGGAGCCAGCGAGCCACTGGAAGGCAGCGTGTTGCTGCTGGTTTGGGTAACACTGGCGGTACCGGTACTAGTACTGCCTATTCCTGCTGGGCCAATGCTGGGCCCAAGACTGCCACCACCCACAAGCGGAACATCGCCACTGTCCGAAGAGCTGGGCGGGCTCGATCCCTCTTCTGTGTTGTTGTCGTCGCCCGCACTAGTTGGCCTCCGGCGCAACCACGGAATAGGCGTCAACAAGGCACCGCCAAGGGCTTCATCGCTGCCCACGTTGAGGCCTGACCCCTGCGAGCCACTTTCGCCGTCACCGTTGGTAGTCCCGTCCGACGTTGCAGATGTAGATGTTCCGTTCGCTAGCATAGACATGGCCGACATGTCGGGCACCGCCGGAGGCAACGGGTAGATGTTGCTCCCGCTGGACACGCTGACAACGCGGTCGACGGCGTGCAGGTATGAAGCAAGGCTGCGGTAGTGCTGGCGCGGTGAGAGAACCAGCTCGCAGAGCCGTTGGACAGTGTGCGGGGGGTACTGGGCAAATGTGGTAGTGAGGGTGGTGATGATCAGGTTGAGCAGGTTGGCGATCTGCGGTGGCAGGACGGGGTCTGCCTCGATATCGGAGGATGATCGTGGCGAGGCCGCGTTGGCGAGGCTGGACGGTGCATGGACGGCAGGTGCTGCTGGTGCTTCCGTGGCCTCGGCCGCTGGTTGTGAAGAGGTAGGCGCCGGGTTCGTGTTCTCCTTGTTCATGTCTTCCTGCGACGACGGGTCACTGTCGGCATTGCCGTTGCCTGTAGCGGCCGAGGAAGCGCCGTTCCCCGCCGCGGGGGCTGAGTCGCTGAAGCTGTCCGGGTTGATGGTCGAGGACGGCAACACCGGCGGCGGCATCATGGTATGTGGTTTTGGGGGCGGCAGAATCGGGATGGGGAAGTCATTGTGGGCAATCTGGGTCGCCAAAGAGGTCAGCGGGAAGTCTTTGAGGGCCGGTTGGGGTTGGGGGCACACGTACCGTCTCGATGCGCGACACGATTGTGCAGAGCAGCCGAGGCCATGCAGAACTGCGCAGATGAGGTCAGCTCCAATGTCCACGATTATCACTCCTCCTCACGATAGCTGTTTGTCGTCTTCGCAGCTTCACCTACTAGTCGACGCTGCCGCCGGCCGCAAGCCTCTGCAGCAGATCCTCGTCCGACTCCATCTCCATTGCGCAAGGGAAATCTAGGGATCGCGACGATCTCGGGTATCGGGGGTAGCCAGGGGCGTGCAAGGCTGGACTGGAGTTGCGGCTGCTCCCAAACACTTTGCAGACACACAGCCTCCTGGATCTTGCGAGAGCGCAATCCAGTCGTGATGGGCTGCGCACGCGCTAAACCGGTTTGGTCGAGAAATTCTGCCCTGGGCGCGGTCGAGAGTACGCGCCGGGCGGGCCTGTGCGCGCCGATAAGAATGCGATAAGGACCGTGCGCATGAGTGTGGGCGGCCACTGTCGCACGGTCCAGCCAAGTCTAAGTCCCGCCAACCAGAAACCTGTCGAAACGGTTCTAGGAGGCAATGCAGGCTGCCGTAACATGCATTAGAGGCCGGCATCCAACCCAGAGTCACAAGACACGGGCAGAAGTCCTGCGAAGATAAGACGAAAACTGGCGAGTCAGCCAAGCTAACCACAGCCTGTCTTGCGCCGTGGCTGAGCACACAGGGCTGCCGAGAAGCATATGATTCTGAATGGAGGATTCTGTGGGACTGTGCGGCACCACACTGTGGGGACACAACCGGGCACAGAGTCACTCATGCCCAGACTGCCCAGAAGTGCCCAGAAGTACGCCCGTAGGACAGACAAACCAGAATCTGCCTAAAGGCGCTGGGGATCGGCCTGTGGGGCCTCCGCAGCGCCATGAACGGCCACAGGCCAGCGGAAATGTTAGGGCGGGCAGGGGGCCCCAACGAGGCCCTTGGGTCAGCCAAACCCTTGCGACCCTCCGGCGCCGTTGCTGGTGCCTTATTTTTAGCGGCCACTACGCCTAAAAGCGTTGGTGGTTCCTGTCGATTGCAGGACTGCAAGAAAATCAGCAAATCCCCCTCCTGCCTCATTCCAGCGGGCGGCTGTCCACCGCTGGCCATCATTTGCAGGGAAGGCGCAGCAAGGAATGGCTTGGCGCAGCATTTGAAGAAGCAACGTCCCGGCACTCCTTCCCCTTTTTCTCTCTTCTTCGCGATCGCCCTCTTTTCAGTTTTTCAACATCGTCCATCTCGTCACTTTTGTGTTTTGAGATCGTTTTCGACATCGTTTTCACGACAACTTTTCCTAGGCTCACCGTCTTGCCAGCGCCATCGACTAGCCGACCTGCTACAACCCCTCCCGGCGCCGCCTCCTGAAGCCCCTGCTTCCCCAAACGTGTTTCACTTGTCCGCATTGGCGTTTTTTTTGTGCAGCTAAAATTCCACCTATTCCAAACTCTTTTCCCGCCAAATCCCTCTCCACATCTCCCCGTCTTCCTGGTCCTGGGTCCCTGGCGTCAGGAGAAACGCGTTTGACGTCCCTTCTCCTGTCATTTATTACTTTGGGTCCCGCATCCTTCTTTTTTCCTGTCACTCGCTTTCTTGCTTCTGGCCTGCGTTTGCTTTTCTTTTCCGGTCGCTCTTGCCCGGTCGCTCGCTCTCTGGTGCTCCTCCATCGCTCCTGCCTCGTATAACGGCCCTTCCAAGACCACCGGCAGAATAAGCGCCCCCTACGTCCCGCTTTTCTGGCCAACAACCTGCAACCCTTCCTTATTACAGTGTGCAAAACACTCTCTCACCTGCCCGTTTTTCTTGTTCGCTCCCCCCCCTTTCGCCCCCTCTCACGAGACAACACACACGACGCATCGCACAGCTCCTACGAACGACGAACAGGGCGACACTGCTCATCGATCACCCGACGACACAACCCCGACGACGCACACGCACGGCTTGTGACCCGAAGCCGTCGGCACACACATAACCAGCCCAGCCAAGCGACACCAGCGTCACGAGCGACTCTCCCGCGTCTCGTCTCCATCGCCGGCACTTGTTTTCGCCTTTTCTGCCACGCCGTGCTTTCTCAAGTCACTCGCTACCCCAAGCGCGACACCACACGCGCGCACCGTTCACACACCTGCATACACCCCCCAGTCGAGGTCTGCCGCCTCACAAACTGCCCGTCGTGGCTTTCAGACAAGAATCGCGGCGGTCGCTTCTGCCCGACGAGGCTTCCGGCCAGCAGCCGCTCTACAACGACTACCAGTACCGCAGCAACTACCCGCCCTCAGACCCCAAGAGCGGGCCCAAGGGCATCATGGATTTCATTTCCACCAAGTGGGCGCGAGCCTTCTTCCTCACAACGGCGGTCCAGGCCATTCTATGTCTAGCCTTTGAAGCGTGAGTTCTTTGGACGCTCCTCGGAAAAGCATGCCCTACTTCGTATGTCTAACAACCCGCAGATACATCTTTGGCGAGTTCGAATCGAATGTCTCCGAAGTCAATAGCGACAGCGAGACTACCTCCTTCTACCGCTCGATCCCCACATTCTTGACGCTGTTCATCTTCGCCTTCATCTACGAGCTCGTCCTCGTCTGGGACGCCCTGCGCATGAAGAACACCATTCAGGTCATCGGTGTCTGCATCGCCAACCTGGCCTTCCTCGTCTACACCGCCATCCAGATCGACCAGATCGACCTGGCCATTGCCAGGCTCACCTCAATCAATGCCGTGAAAGGCGATGACCTTGGTCCCGGCGGCTTGTGGGCACGCTGCCGCCCCTTTCTCATTGCCATCCCCTGCATTATCGGTCTCGGCACCATCTTCATGGGCGGCATCGCCTGGAAGCTGTACCAGGTGTTTGCATGGGACATCTTAAAGCAGATCGGCGCCGACTACCGCATGAAAAAGCGCTACTTGCACTACCAGGTATGTGAAGCAAGGAACAATAAAGCATCTGGTGCACGCTTCAACGAGCCGTCTCGCTAACCTGCTCTTGCTCCCTAGATTTACATTGCGCTTCTCAAGTTCGATTTCTTCTTCTTCCTCGGCTTCACGGTCCAGTTCCTTGTTATTGTCACCAGGGCCCGCGATGCTGAGTTCGGACTGACCTGCGCTGCCATCCCTATCACGCTCGCCATTCTGCTCATGGCCGCCTTCTTTACTCGGCACGAGATCAAAGTCGGAATGGCCCTGAACATTGTGCTCTACCTGTGTGCTCTTGCTTGGTTCTTCTTCAAGCTTGTCCGCATCTACCAGCCAGGCTACAAGAACAACTATGTGGCTGTGCAAAAGTCACTGACTGCTTTTGCCGTCCTGACCATTATTCTCATTATTCTTACCATCACCAACGCCTTCATCTGCATGCACAACTTTGGCAAGGGCCTCAAGTCCCACATTTTGCACACCGACGGCGCCGAGGAGAAGGCTCCGTATGATGCCAACTCTATCGGACTGAGCGACATTAAGCCGACCCTCCCCAGCCGCATGACCATCGACTAGGAGAATGGATTGTTTATTTAACAATTTCCTGTTTTCTTTTTTGATGTTTGCAGCTGTTCTAGATATTGTACATGACCTCGACGCCTCTTTCATACCACCGACCTTTCTCGCCACCTAGACCTCACCCTCTCGATACTCCTCATCCGCCTTCTCCTTATGACTTTACGATGGAAGATTTTTCTGCCCCTGCAAAGCGTCGCCCCACCAGCTTATTGTTGTATTTACATGCAGGAAGAACACAGGAGCGGCTGCACTGTGATATTCTTCAAACTGCATTGGGGGGGGTTTTGACGCTGTGTTGTCAACTCGCCCATATTTCCTATTTGTTCTTTTTTTCGGTGTCATTTGGCGTTTTCTTCGAGGGCCAGGGAAGCACAGCCCTTGGCGATATTCTGATATCGACTCATATTGTTGTTGCCTTTCTCGTTTTTCTTCTGTCTTCTTTTCACACTTTTTTTTCAATGAGAGGCCTCGGCTGGCTAGCCCTCTGTAACTTTCCTTTTTTTGGACAGGATGTTTATTTTTTTTTTGCTTCCTTTCCTTTATTTATCTCTTGTTGCTTGTCTATATCCTTTCCTTTTTTTTTCTTTTACTTTTTTCCTCCTCTGCCCAATCTCGTTTAAGGCGACACAAGTTATACAAAACTTATTTTGACATATACATCATTACATATACCAAGGGGAACGAACGCGCGCGGTTGTTTTTTTCTTTTTCTTTTTCTTTTTTCGTCGTTGCCAGGCACGGTTGCCCTCTCCCATATAAATGGCCGCCTATGTAGCGAGCAGGTTGTTTCTTCTCATAAAATTTAAATTAAAAGGTTCCAAAAATAAAAGAGTGAGAAAAAGCGAATTGAGGGGTGTTGTTCCAAGTTTAAACATACACATGTTATTCCGTTGGATCGCTAATTCAGACTTCGCTATCAAAACAAAATAATCCCCAAAAAAGAGCACTCGCTAATAACCTATTCAGACGCTACATTCATACCCGATCGCTTCTATCAGGCAGCTGCATACTTCTGGTCTTCTCGCTAATCCCGCTTGTCTTGCAAATGAAACCCCCAAAACTCCATATAAGAATACTACAAAATGCTCTCCGAACTCGATGTGTTGCCATCGTTTGAGTCTTCGCTGCTGGTGGACCCTGTTGGTATGGGTCGCAGCCGTTGTTCTGGCTGCGGTTGAGGAACCGGAGGAAGTTCAGGAGGTATGGTGGACCTGGAAGATCTGGACCGGATTGTAGACGTTGGCGACGTCCGCTGTCGTCGTCTATGCCGACGCCGTGGACTCACGTCAAACAGGTCAAGAGAAACGGCCGTGTCCGAATCGGGGGTACAGGGAGAAGGAGACCTGCTTCCCGTAGCTTCTGAAGGTGTGGAGAGATATTCATGTTCATCTCGGACATGTAGTGACCGAAACCTGCCGTCGAAGCTGAAATATTCGTCGGAATCATCCTGGGTATCTCTCTCGTCTGTCGATCCAATGTCGGCGTGGATGCCAGCCATGTCAGCAGCAAAGGTGTTGACGAACCCCAGGATGGGGTTCGTCGATGACGGGGTGCCAGAAGCAAGGCTTATTGTTGAAGTAACCGGCGGGGCAGTGGCTGCACGGGGCGTGGTCGGTAGGACTTCCTAGGTATCCTAAGCTCTTTTCATGGTTGGCCCACGATGGAAGCCGGCCAATGGGTCCCAACGCCGTGTCCGGCGAACCTGTACTGGCCTCTGCGGGTCGCCACTTCGGTTCTTCCAGTAATCTTGCCAGCGGTAAGCGCTTAAGGAAGACACGAAATGGCGTCGCCGCATACCAACCCGGTTGTCGCATTGGCTCCATGGACTTGGCTGTAGCATATATCTGCTGCTAATTAATGCACGGCGGGTGCAAGTGTCCTGCTGCCTGTCCAGTCGGGGTATAAAGTGTGAAACCACAGTGCCGCGGGGGATTCGCCAGTCTGGGGCAGGAGGTGGGTACGGTCCGTGGCTCCTCACACCATCCTACTTAGCGTTGACACCTGGATCCTACAAGATGATTTGACGGGCATCCTTAAGCTGGCCTTCAAGAGGACAGTAGGGGCACTTGAACTTGGGCCCCTTGGCCAGGTTCTGAAGTGATTCGTGTGCGAGGACATGGCCGCACGGTAGCCGCATAGGTGGGTTTGATTCGGTGGTCTGCTCTTTGGACACAGGACAGACAAAGATGGAGTGGTAGAACATGGAGGACGGCAGCGGGGTTTCAAAGGCCAGTTCGCTAGCCGTGGTCCATTCGGTGCGTTGGCTCCGCGTGGCGCCGATGAACTTGATCAGCCGAGGAAGAGCAATGCTGCCAGCTGTAGCGGCCACGTAGAGCGGCGACTCTGCCGAGAGGCCCAGCAGAGAGCAGAACTCGCGGGTGAAGGTGGCGGCGACCTCGTCGAATGCCGAGGCGGTCTCGAAGACGTTGGCATAGGGCGACTCGTGTATGTTGGAGGCAAACACAAGCGCCGCTGCCAGACGTTGGATTTCGTTCAAATGCCGGTCGCTGAAACGGTCAAAGTGGACCCGAGCGTACTGGAAAGCAGCACCCAGATCGCCCACAACAGCAGGCATGCCGGTCATGGCTCCAGAATCGCTCGCCGGCCCCTTGGCCAGCCAGATGAACTGCAGCTTGCAGAGCTCGAATTCCAAGTTGGAGCCTCGAGCCTCCAAAGCCTCCGAGTTGGAGCGGGCCCACTTGATTGCCGGCTCAAGATCAAAGGACCTGATAGCTTGCAGGATGCCATACATGCGCTGGAACTTTTCTTGGAGGTCCAGGGACTCGATCTGCGTGAAGTTGGAGTACGTCTCGGCCGCCAGGTCGCTGTTGGCGTGTCCGTTGGTCATGTCGGTGTCGGTGTCCCCATCGGCCCTGTGCTTGTTTCCGGACCGGGCTGTGGCTGCACTCGCCATCTCGCGAGCCTCGTCCATGAAGACGCTGGCCACGTCGAAGTGGCCCTCGCGGAGCAGGTGCATAGCAATGGCCCGGTTGATCAACGCCGGATGTTCTGCCATGACGTCGTGGTCGGTCGGGAGGGCTGTGACGGGGAATGACTGCGTTCGGGCGAAGAAAAAGAGGTTAGCTGGCAGCCTGTTTCGCCGGGCCCACGACCGGTGTCTCATCCTTACCTTGTCTAGTGCCTTGCCGAACTCCCTCTGTGTCTTCGAGACCGCCTTGAGATCGTTGTTAATAGCATCAAAGCCTTCCTTGACGGGGTTCTGGAGCTTAGCCATGACGAGGCTGGCAGCGTGGGGATCTTGGTCTGCGGAGGCGGACAGTGTCAGTGCAGTGCCAGCAAACAGCCCGGATGGCTGTTGGAAGCAAAGGGAGAGGCAACGCACCTTGGGCAATCTGTTCCCGGGCCTCCAGCAGGCGAGAAATGACCTTGTCAACATCATCGACGGCCGCCGTCAGCCGGGCCTTGTGGGCGACTTGGGCGAGTTCGGTCCGCAGACCAGGCATCTTATCCGCCATGGTGGGCCAACTGCGTCTGGCCCCGGGCGGTGTGCAGAGATAGCAATACGGGTGATGTCGAGGGTGGCCTCGGGGAGAGGCTGGGCGAGGCGTAGAAATGCAAAGAGAAACAAAGAGTAAATATAGAAGCGGGAGGTCGACGGGGCGAAGTGGAAGGAGGCAAAGGCGAGATACACAAAGAGGCAAGGGAAGGAGAGAAAGACGTAACAGGAAAGAACCAAGTTCACCGGCGACTGGCGAAAGAGGCAGGAACGACCACTATCAGTAGAGCTGAGGGGCGGGCGACCCACTGCTCATGTGCTCTGTCCTGAGGCACCTGGGGCCTTCCGAGGGAGGAACAGCGCACTATGCTGGGCCACTATGAGCGCAACGCATTACGCTGGGTCTGGCGGGCTGCGAGCACTTTGTTCCGGCCCAATCACGGCCGCCCGATGATCTGGGTGGAGACAAAGGCAGGGAAAGAGCTACCGAGCTTGTCCAGACTAATGACGCCTGTAACAAGTCACATGCGCGCCAGCTGTGCCTGCCGCGACAGAAGCTGGAATCCATGATTCTGGCTGCGCTGCAGCAACGACGACCCCTTCTTCTCCAAGAGGACGCATCCCGGCTCTCGAAGCGCCACTGCCACGGCAATCGCTGCTCGGATCGCCTCCCAACAATGACCATAGCCTCACCGTGTCGACCGCCGCCCCTGACGCCGGACGACCGCTGTGCCTGGTGACGCGAAGCAGCTTCCTCCTCCCTCCTCCCTTCTGCTGCTACCCGCCCTAGTCCGCCATGTCTTTCCGGTTCACAATGCCGCCCTACGTGGCCCAGGACACTCGCCCTCGCCGGGACGAAGAGCAGGCCGTCTCGGCACGACCTCCACCATCGCCACAGCGCGGAAGCTTTCTTACACGGCCAAACACCCTCGAGAGCAGCCACCACCCGTCTTCGAACTCAATCCCCCTTTCACACACTGCCTCGGAGCAAACAGAGACGCCACAGCCTGCCGCCCAGAAGCCTCTGTCGAGCCTCAAGCGACGCAATGTGGTCACACCGGACCCAGTCGCCTTTCGGTATCTCGAGGACGACCGGACCGTGAGCGTCGTCGAGCGTCGGGCCGTCCTCGAAGGCTACGAGCTCTACCTCGTCGAGCAATGGGCCTGCTCGAGGCAGTCGCCCACGCTTGTTATCACCACGTACACGGGCGACCCCGACCACTCGGTGGTGGTTGGCGTGCTGGCCGTGCCGGCAGACGAGAAGGACTGGTCCCCACGGCTGCGTGTCTACTTCAAGGCCATGCAGCAGTATCATGCGCGACCAAAGGACACGCCATTTGGCGAACTGATGGCTACCAACCTAAGCAGTTTCCCATCTGCACTGACCGTCATCGCCGTGCCGGACGGTGACTTCCGCCTGCACCGGCAGGACTTTATTGTCAATGAAGACCTGAAACGGCTGGGCTGCTCTGGCCGCTCCGCGCTGACACTGTCAAGTCCGACGCGAGCAACTCAGGAAAAGTTCCAGTCGCTGTACAAGACAAGCGACCGGATCCCGTTTGCAGAGTCCGTGCTGGAGATGATCAAGATGTGCCAGACAGCGCTGTTCATCTTTGGCACGCTGGAGGCCCAGTACATTGACGGCCTGCTCTGCGACGTGACGGAGAAAGCCATCAACGACTGGTGGACTGAAGTCGGCGTGGAGTACTACAACGCCGAGCCGACAGACGGCATTCTAGGTCCGACTACGGTCGCCGCACTTCTAGGCATGCTGATGGGTGCACGGAATCGCCTGGCGTGGTATGGCGCACCTGTCACCAAGGACGTGTTTGATATTGGCAACATGAAGAAGGGCATCGGTTCATTCCAGAAAACATTCAAAATGGAACGGACGCGACGCCTCGACCACCAGTCTCTGCGGAAACTACACACTGTGACTGCCAAGGCCGCTGCAGGCGAGAGCTGGGGCGTGCAGAAAGCAGTCAAGTCTACAGTGGAAGGCTTTGGTGGAAAGCGTGGCGAGCTTATGATCGGCATGGTTGGCGGTAAAGACAGGGGAAACATTGGCGACATTGAGACGCTGGACATAGATGTCTTTGTCAGTCTGATCTACGGCGAACGGCCAAAATGGCTATGGCATGGCAAGGCTCGACGCTCTGTGGCGATGCTACCACCAGCTATCGACCAGTTCCACGACCGGCATTTGCCAGATGGTGGCCATTCAGACGCAGCATCCGGGATGCCCAATCGGCGGACACAGTCTGCACCTGTAGAGTCAGATGAGCTTGGTGGAGGCATGGACGCCGACGGAACGCCGCAGAAGAGGGATGAGCGAACAGCCACAGCATACTCGGCAGCATCTCTCGGCACAGCACTAGCAAACATGGGCGAAAGCCCTGGCGACAGGGACAGGGATCCCAGACGGAGAACTGTGTTCAAGAGCGTAGCTGGCAAAGTCAGCGACGCACGATCTGGGTTCGGCAGAATCCGAGACGCTGTTGGTGGCGGTTTGAGAGGGCACGCGAGCAGGCCATCGCGAGACGACATTCCGTCTGGAGGGGCGTTGAGTGCAGCCACGGCAATGACAGGGTTTCAGATGGGGGGTATAGCAAGCCCTGGAGTGTCATCGATGGCCCAATCGTCGTCATCACTTTCTAGCCCTGCCATGGTGGGACGAGCATTCACGTGGAAGAACAAGCCCGAGGAATACCTCAATGCGTTCAAAAAGGAGAGAGAAAAGGAGTCGGGGGGTGTGGCTATCCAGGAGGTGGACGGCGAGGACTCTGACGCTGCGGCCGACAAGCGGCAGGATGTCTCTGACAATGACAACAAAGAGTATAGTCCCGAGGAAATGGCAACGGCCGATGCAACGACAGCGGTCGGGGGAACAGGAGAATCTGGGCCCTCGAATTCTGCCGCCAATAGCGAAGCGGGCCAGCGGCGGAAAGATATGATTGCAGCCACCAATGTCTCTGCAGCAGCCTCTGTTGCCGACGAGGCTGACCTACAAGGCCCCTTTCTGGAAGCCGAGCGTGCTGCCGGCACCAAAGTTGTTGGTCTGTTGCGGAGGCACAGCATTGCCGAGGCATACCGAGCAGAGCCGGCAATACCCACTGCAGTCCTTTGGCAGAGGAGACTATCATTTAGCATGGCCGAGGAGGCCGTGCTGGGGTGGGAGGATATAGTGAGCGTCCCCGACGATGTCGACGACAGGGATAATGACGATGAGGACGAAGAAGAACATGGCGGCGACGATGACGACGATGAGGAGACGGAGATACCGACAGACGACGAGAAGCTGGAGGTGAACGAAAACGGCGACAAGACTGCCGCGACTGTGCCAAAGCCTGAAGTTGCAGCCGCCGATGCCGCCATCACAGCCAAATCTCCCTCTCCGTCATGGAACGCACTGCCAGTGTACCGCAACCTGTTCCAGCGCATGTCGGCCCTCAAGGAGCAGATCGGCCCCCTGGCGGTCGACAAAGTGGCGTCGTTGGAGACGCTGGACGCGGTGTATGCCCAGCAGGTGGACGAGGTGCAGACAGTGTTCTTCCAGCTGACAGACGCATATGAGCGTGTGCAGGAGAGCAGCCAAGAGCTGTTGGCGATGGAGCGGGCGCAGGCGACGGAGGCGGTGCGCGAGATTGAGATGCTCATGGCCAAGGTGGAGTACGAGATTGGGGCGCTCGAGTCCAAGGTGCAGGATGTCGAGGAAGGGGTGCGGCAGTTTGCCAAGCAGGTCGCCGAGCTGGAGAACCGGTCCGAGGATCTCAAGAAGCAGCTCGAGACGGAGAGCTGGCTGCACTGGTTTGTGCGGACGGTCACGGGCATTGGCACTGGGCCCAACATTATCCATGGGCCTCCTCGGTAGGGGATGCAGAGTGTGTACATAAAAGAGGATCAAAAAACATAGCATCGGAGTTTTGAATTTTGTACATATAGGCAACATAATCACACAAGCACGCATCGACACTCGGTATATTTGAAACCTTGTTATTGACTGTTTGATTGCATTCGATGTCGGCTCTTCCTATATATGCCCAATGGGCGCTACCAAAGACCCAATATGCTAGAGAATTGTATCTCGTAAGACTGTTTTTGCTTGGCCCCTCCTTCAAAACTTTATCAAGAGACTGACAAGATGCCGACATCTCAAAACCCCCCACCAATACTGTTTTGTCAAGAACCACAGGCCACAGGCCAGAAACTGACAAGACGCCGACATCTCCAAAGACCACCCAGTGATCATGCCCTGGTACGACTTGGTCAAGACTCTCCACACACCACACAGTGACAAGATGCCGACATCTTGCCCCCCACACCACCACTGACAAGATGCCGACATCTTGCCACCTCTCCCAGTAATCATGTCCTGGTACGATGCGGCCATCAAGACCACCCCCCAGGGCAGTCAAGATGCCGACATCTCCCAGACTCCCTCCACTGCATCCGTAATCATATCCTGGCATGAGGGGGCAGAGAGGGCAGCCACCAGTCGAGCGTATGGAAGTAGAACGAGACCGGAGTCAAGACTCTCCACACACTTGCTGGCAGCCACCCACCCGCACAGTCAAGACTCCCCACACACCGAGGGCAGGGCAGTCAACAAAAGGCCAAGACCAAGGCCACAGGCCCGGTAACTCGGAATAATACACCCATCCAAGTCTTCAGTGTGCGGAGCAAGCTCCCTCACTCGAGGAGGGCATTGTCGTCCTTTCAGACGACAATTGACCCATTACACCATCCCAGTCGTCTTTCCCATCCTTGTCCCAAAGGAACGCGACATTGAGCGTAAAAACGACTCAACGGCGGCCCCGGGCTCACTACGGATTGAGAAAAAAGACTTGTTGCGGGAGGTGCCTCACTGAAGAATGGCTGACACCCAGTGACTGTGGGCGGCTCCCGGCTTCGTATCATCGCAGTCGTGTCCGGATTACCCTCTCACACGCCCCTCCCCGCCTTGTCCCAAGGAACAGCGGCATTGAGCGTAAAAACGACTCGCTGCCGGCCCAGGGGCTCACTGCGGCGTGAGGAGGATGACGTATCGTGAGAGGTGCGTGGCCGCTAGGCTCAGAAGACGACTGGTCAGAAAATTTTCCGACGGCAACCTGAATGAAGTGCTCGAGGACGCGGTTGATGAACGGATCGGAAGAGAAGCAACCAAAGTGCAGGTGTCTTGGGAAGGGTGACACCCAACCCGAAGAGGGGGTGTGCTCATCGCACCGAAGTGGCGATGGCAGCCGAAGACGGTGTCAAGCCAAGCCGGCACAGCCGGGGGCAAATTGACGTTTGGCATAGCCAAAGCCAGGTTCCAAGATGCAGAGAGCCGGTGGCATCTCTCATCAGTGGAGACCACCATGATGGCAACCTCATGGTTGCCGGAACAGTCGAATTTGAAAACTGCGGACAGTGTCCTGTACAAGGCGACAGGACCTTGATCAGAAGTAAAGTGTCAGACTGGGGCGTGAATGTCGGCCCAACAAGTTTCCGTGGTATGCTTACAGAGAGCCGAAGAGGCCTCTAGCGAAGGCAATAAGGAGGTCATCCTTATGCCACAACTTTGGCATTCTCTCGCACGCCGGCCCAACACGGGCAGCGGCCCACGGCATGCCAACGCAGGAGGCCACAGGCCAGCCTAGCGAAGGCAATAAGGAGCCGGTGCTCTCCCACTCAACCGAATACATTTCTGAAATTGTCAGAATTGGAATTGCGGATGCAAACAAGGAAAGGGAGAGTACTCACATTTGTCGGGTATGCATACAGGCCACCATGGCCGAGCTCCAGGCAACATATCTCAAGGCGATAGCCAAGGTGATGGTTGGCTGGGCCATCGAGCCAGTTCCTTCTTGTATGGTCAGCACTGATAGTACGAATGGAAGAGGAGAAGAGGCAAGGAAAACTAAATAGAAATCAAACAAAATCAAACAAAAGGGTATGCTCACACTCACAGCCGCACGGGGGCCGGCACCACCACAATTGGGTGATACGTATCAAATTGGGTTTGCCTCCGGAGGACCACCACCATGTAGGAGGCGGTCATGCGGAACCAGCCATATCCTGGCATTTTGGAGCCATTTCTTGGCCAGATAACCATTGACAATGAGACAAGCTCCGGGCGGCAAGGCCACCCTCCCAAGTGACAATGGGACAAGCTCCCAAGCGCAGCAGCCGCAGGCACACCCACAGTGACAATGGGACAAGCTCCTCTTGTCAGCGGTAGCGAGATCAAGGGACCAGCCCAAGTCAAGCTGCCACTGACAAGAGGGCAGTCCGCAGCCAGTCCTCCCTCTCTGGCAGTGGGACAAGCTCCTCCCCAAGTCAGACTGCCACTGACAAGAGGACAGGGCCATGCGCAGCCAGTCCTCCCATTGGCGCAGGCTCCTCAAGTCAGGATAGCCAAGACAAGGGGCCAGCCCAAGTCAGACTATCGCTGACAAGAGGGCCATGCGCAGCCAGTCCTCCCAGGCCGGTCAATCAACCTCCTCTCGGAGGGAGACACGACACACACGGTGACAATGGGACAAGCCCTCCCAGGACACTGTGCGACAGCATCCAGTCTTCTTGACAATGGGACAAGTCCCAGTAACGGGTCCGCTTGGGCCAAGCAACGCAGGCCCAGAGACGTGAGCTTGAAACAAGCTCCTCTTGTCGGTGGTTGTATTTTCCGATGGTGACAATGAGACAAGCTCCAGAGGCAAAGCCGAATATAGGTGTGGAAGGGAGTAGGCGGGAGTGAAAAGGTAGACGAGAAGAGGCCAGGCCGACTGAGGTGGAGGTGAAGGACCACCAGTGGAAGAAAGGAGGAGAGGCGGGGATGGAGGCCGAGCCCAAGTCGAAAGAGGCAAGGACGGAAGAGACTGAGGTGGAGGTGAAGGCCACCCCCACCTACAAAGGCAGAAGAGAGAAGAAGAGAATGAGGTGGAGGTGAAAGGACAGGCGGGGAAGCTTCCCAAGGGAATGCCCAGAGGGCACCCAAGGGACCGAGCTTCCCCCAGTCGAGTTCGAACTCGAATCGATAATGTTTGGGCAAGCTCCAATGACAATGGGACAAGCTCCTTTCCCCGAGTCGCAGCACGTGGGCCGGGCAAGCATCTCCGGAGAGAGCTGCCATTCAGAACAGTAATGTTTGAGCAAGCTCCAACCAACCACGCACAACAACACACACCCAGTAATGTTTGGGCAAGCTCTCCAAAGAGAGCCGCCGAAGAAAGTGGCGCAATGTTTGGGCAAGCTCCAGTGGAAGGTAGAAGAGAAGAGGAAGCTACTCCGAAGAGAGCCTGGTGAAGGGGGGTAGGGGAAGACGCAACCCAGCAGTAATGTTTGGGCAAGCTCCGTGAGCTTCCCGAAGTCGACCAAGGTGACATAATGTTTGGGCAAGCTTCTCTCCCGGTAGCAGGGCCGCTCCACAATGTGCGAGCAGGCCGACGAATGGCAAGGTGCTGTTGAGGCAGCAGGCCGGCAGGCCAATGTTGCCATTCCTGGGTCTATGCGCAACACCGCGTGTTGCGGGCGCCATTCGGGTCCGGCAGTCGGACGGCAACAACAACAAAGCCGCAGTCCATGTTGCGGGCGCCATTTTCGGGCACTGCCACGAAGCCGGCAACCCAGGACGATAAATTGGTAAGCTGGAACGTTGAAAAAGCCGAGAGCCACCAGTTACCCAGCACCAGGTGTCAGTGCAACATTCAACCGTGTAGTTTTGCGCCAGATCCAACGGAACGGCCGAGAAGATAGGCATTTCCCGAGTCGCACGTCTTTGTCTTGACCAAAGGCTCGAACAGCCAGTGGATGTCCACGGGGAGGAGGTGTCATTGCCGGAGACTTTGGTGTTGTTGGCTCAAGTCTATCCGGATTCGTTTGGAGCCAGGAGGAGCGGCCTTGGTGTCGTCTTTCTGTTGATGGCGGGGGGGCAACACGCAAGGCTGTTGTCGTGGTTGTCGTGGTAGTAGCCATGTGGTAGTCGTGGTAGTAGCCGTGTGGGCATGGCTGTTCTTGTTAGACTATATCATATTGAGAAAGTGGACAGGTAGGTGATGCTTACCGGGACCGGACACGACGATGGCGCTTTTCGAGGCTGGCCTCGATTGAGGCAGCCGAAACCATGGCAGACGACTTCTTGTTGAATGTCAGAAATTGCATCACAAAAGGGAGAGAAGTGGCACTGCTTACCTGGCGAAGACGTCGCCGAATGACAATGAGACAAGCTCCAGGAAGACCACGCAGGCCCCAGTGACAATGGGACAAGCTCCTTCCCCAGGGGTTGATTTGCCTGGTTGCCCTTTTGAGGCGACAGTAGACTGAAGCCAGGCGAGACGATGAGACAAGTCGATCAAGCACTGCTGTTTGTGTGAGAAGGCATCGTCAAGATGGGAGTAAAGAGAGGAGGGAGTAATGCTTACCTTAAAATAGACATCGTAAAGGCCTGTCTTGTGGCCGGGCAGGGGACGGCCGCCTTGAGAATAGACATGGTCGAAGCTGGCTAAAGCTGGGTGGAGGAGAGAGAGGCTCGATGCAAGTTGGAGCTTGCAAGACGTAAGAAGAAGAAAAGAATAATAAAAGAAAAGGGATTGGAGTGGAAGTATTCTTCTTGGAGAAGACAGGTTTGAAATTTTCTTGTTGTGTTGTGTCTGTTCCAAGTTTGGATCTGTTCGGGGAGGGGGGGAGGTGTTCCTTATATACCCCAGCACCCACCCTCTTCTTCCTCCCCCACCAACGTTGGCCGCTCACCGAGCCATTGTCCTCCTTCTGTCTGCTTCCATTTGCCACTCTTGTTTCAGAAGGAATTCCTGTTGAGGTAGTCCGCAGAGCTATGCTGGGCCCTATATTGCTCAATTCACTCCAATAGCCCGGCTCACCTGTTCTGGACTCTGTTTGCTACTGCACCAGGACACTCAAACATGGCATGCTTTTTTTACACCTTTTTCAGCTTTGAAAAGCCATACTATGTCAATTTATGACTGTTCTTTGATTTTCCTAGCTTTTTGGTGGGCTCTGTGCACACTTTTCCCGGTGTTTACCCCCCTATTCTGTGTTGCCATCCTCGGGACCCACCATAGCTCTTTGTGTATTATACAGGGCAACTCTAGGGCAACCTGAGAGCTCGCTGAACGTGTCCTGTTTTTCTGTTCAATGCCACGCCTTTCTCTGAAGAAGTCCTCAAGCTTGGCCGGGTGTAGTCCCCTGTCCCTGAGTGCCCTCAACGCGTCTCCTGGCGGGCCTCGCGTTTCAGTGTTTGCCAATGACGTCAAATCCTTTTATTTACTTCCTCTCTGAAGTTTGTTAGATATTCCCCGGATCTCTAGATGTACTCCATTTGCTGAATAGAAGCTTTTGTTTGCTTGCCCAGTGGCGTTCCAGAACTGTTCAAGTGAAGCCCTCCCCCGACTTGTTCAAGCAGGGCGCGGCCTGATGGCTGCCCAACAAACGTAAAATAAATCAATAAAATCAGACTTGGCTCGCCTCTGGTCTTCGGACTTCCCTATTCTGTGCTCCCGTCGTCCCGTCGCTCCTTCCTTTATATGCACTCTCGGCTTGCAGTCGTCCTTCCCCCTCCCGATCGCTCCTTCCTCCCCGGCAGACCTCCGGTCCTCTAGCCAGGCAACACCAGCTTCCCAACAATTCAAGACTTTGTCTCTTTGCTCTCGTCTTCCATTCACTTCCGCCTTACGTGTCCTTTTGGAGCTTCCATCGTTCGCTCCTTCCCTCTCTGCTCACCGGTCTTTCACCGGTCGACTCCCTCGCACCTTCCGGCAAGCTTTTGTTCTCGCCACCAGGCCTTGTCTGTGTGTCTTTGATTTTTTTCTGCACCTTCCGGCTACCAAGACTATATTTTCGGTGTTTGTTTGATTTTGTGCGTCTTGTTCTTTCGTCCGCCGCCTTCTCTGTGCTTCTATTCGATGCTGATTAATTTCTTTTCCCAATTGAAGCCCTGACGACAGCCAGAGTCAACATTTGCCCGACTCGACAGTATCAAAGAAGAATATTTTTAAAGACAATTTTTTCTTGTATCGTTTTCCTTTTAGTTGCCCGACCGACTTTGATGCAGGACGGCGATGCGTGATTCCGAGTCCACTTGAACAAAACTCGCTTCTTGAGAATACCAAACAGCCTTCTTTCTTCGCGTGAGCCCTAGACTCGAACAGAATTCAGACAATGCAGAGGATCAAGACTACTTGTCCCGTGAACAGATGCTCGAAAAAACCAACGAAACCGCTTGTGCCGAATAGATGCTTGAATAATGGCAGAAGAAATACCCAAAAAGAAATGCATCTCGCAACCACCCCAAAATAAAATAAAATCAAAGACAAATTGTCTTTCCGATTGAAAGTCAGTGATGCCCGTCGTCTGCAGGCACTTGCAGAATATGCGGTCCTATCTTGCATCATCGGTGGTCTTTATGCCTTTTTTTTTTATCTCCAATCATGGTGGGGTGGGTGTGCATGGCCGCCGGGCTTGTTGCCCACGGGGATCCTTTCCCCGGCGGATAGGGCGATACGATACTGCGGAGATGGTTGCAAGGGGACAGGCCAAGTAGATAAGGAAGCGGCAAGATGCACGCGATGCGACTGGACTATAAGTCAGTGAATTATGAGATGGGATGGAATGGGAACATGAGGTTCAGGATTGGACAGAGATTAAGAGAAAGGAAAACAGGACAGAACAAAAGGAAGTGACAGAACCCCAGGAGGAACAAAACGAATGTTTGTGACAATAGATCACAGAAAGGAGCACGCTTATCGTCGCCGACACCGCCCAACATGGCCACCATTGACGGAAACACCATCAGCATGGGCCCAGAGGGCGACCAGTGGCAGTTTGACAGGACGACGCGGACCTTTGACCTGTCGCGCGGCTCTTGCTCCAAAAAAGTCGTGGCCAAGACGACTGGAAAAAGCACCGATGCCAGCATCGCCCTCGCGCCCGACCGGACGGCCCTTGTGGTTGTCGACATGCAAAACTATTTCCTGCACCCAAAATGCCGCGACCACCCGACCGGGCTGGCGGCGGTACAGCCATTGTTGAAAGTGATTAGCGACTGCCGCGCCGCCGGGATACAGGTGAGAGATGACCAAAGGGAGAAGACAAACAAGGACAGGGACGAAAATGGAAAAAAAAAAAGAAAGGGCAACGTCTGCCGGGAAGGGAGACAGAGACACGTCCGTTCACGACGGGAGATGGACGAGCAGTCGGACGAGCAGTCGGGACTAACAGCGCAGATCATCTGGCTCAACTGGGGACTCACCGATGACGACCTCGCCGCGATGCCGCCGTCCGTCGTCCGCGGCTTTTCAAAGAGCATGATGGACGACGGTGCAGCACGGTCGGGGCTGGGCGTCGACCTCGGCGATGGCCAGGGCCGCGCCCTCGTCGCCGGCGAATGGAACAGTGCCGTCTACGGCACGCTCGAGCCAGACGGCCCGACCGCCAACGACATCCACGTCTCGAAAAACAGAATATCCGGAATGTGGTCTGCGTCGACGCCGCTCTACACGACTCTCAGAGCCCACCCGAACCTCCGCACGCTCCTCTTTGCCGGCGTCAACACGGACCAGTGCGTGCTCGGCACGCTGACAGACGCCTACAATGGCGGCTGGGACTGTGTCGCGGTGGCCGACTGCTGCGCGACGACGACGCCGACTGGGCAAGAGACGTCGCTGTGGAATGTCGAAGCGAGTGGACAATGAGCCTGAAGGAGTCCTCGTCCTTTACAGTTTTTGTTTTGCATTCTGTTCTATCCTTATTCTATCATTAAGAATATGCTTCTCTCACTAACACCCAACTCTAGCACGTCTACGGATTCGTGATTGACAGCAAGACTTTCGGCCAGGGCGTCGAGGCCTATCAGAAAGAGTAAAGTGGAAAAAGTGACCACCACCGACACCAGCGACCAACAGCCCATGATAGCGGATAGCTGGCCTGCGGTTTTCGGGGGGCCCAGTCTGGAAGATCCCGATAAGAGCGACCAGGAAATGCAGACGGGAAAGGACAAGGTCGCGAAAAAAGGGATAAACGTGGGTAGGGGACAAGGGGGGGTGTGGACGAACAGCACAGACAGAGAGGACTATGACGATCGTGGATGGTGAGTCGAGGATGAGAACAAGTTTTGGATTTGGTTCTGGTTTCTTTGTCGAATAAGGTCTTCAAGTCGTCGAATCGGCAAGGTCGTTCATCAGTCTTGGTTGTCAGGATCATCACAACGCACCTTCTTTATACGTGCCTGATTGTCTTGGATGACAAGGCCATGTTTGTTTCAGAACGTCGGGGGGCGAGGGTCCCACCATGCTACCTTTCTTCTTTGGCAGCTCTTCTGTGCATGGCAATTGATAAAAAAATTGTTCAGCTTCCTATTTCGTCGAAACAAGGGACAAGGTCGAAACGAAACAGAGGAATGTGCCGCGAGGACTTGAAACGGAAGAACGAAAGTGAACCGAGTCAACCGACAACTCGAAGAACCAACGAGATTGAAGAGTAGACCACTGCAATCTAAAAGACCGCTCCTAGTTGCCCAAGACAAAGAAACCCAAGAAACGATGCATTCTGGGACCTGTGGAAACATGCTTGTCTTTGTGCTCTGCTCGCGTACCTGGAGACCTTGTCCACTCTCGACAGCTCTGGCGAATCTCTCGGAGCGATTATACCCAAAGAGGAAGCAAGGGAGAGATCTTGATAGCGGCCTCAGGGCAAGAGGCCAGAGGGGTGTCCATGCGCTATCCACTACGCGGACCAGGAAAAGGCCAGGAAAAGGCCAGTAAAACGACCAGCGACGGGAGTTCATCCCACGATGGAAGGACAGACCAGCGGCCCACTGACCGCCCGATCACACAAGGTGAAGGCTCTCCACATATGCAGCCGAGGACTAGCATAGAGCAAGAGAGTCATCCACAGAGTCCGGCGAGGCCACCCACCGCAAGCTAAAAAAGAACCCAGCTCAACCCACACCCGACTTACCCACTGTTATCCACAGTGGTTTCCCAGCTTGACAGGAAAAGGCGACAAGGACGTGAGTTTTGAGAGTGAAAAAAAAAACGTGCTCCTTTGGTGTCCCAAGAGTTGACCGACACTTGTAGATCTACAAAGAGAACATCCATAGCACGTCCCCAATCACGCAACCGGCTCCGAATGGTGCACTCTTTTCCATTGTCCTGGATCTTTGATAGTATGCAGGAATAAATTCTCTCGAGTCTTTCAGTTTTTTCAAACGTTGAATAGTGTTTCTCGGGGTTTCTTTGTTCTTTGTCAAACTTTTTAGTGTCCCTGGCCTGGAAACAGGCCATTATGGTTTCTTTTTTTCGAGTTTGCGAGTTTTTTGTTGGTTTCTTTTGTTCTTTTTTGACCGCCTTGGTCTGTTCCATTCCCGGATATCCTACGAGTAGATCGCGCTGTTTTTCTTTTGCAAGATTTCATTTCCTGGATCTACGAGTGCCATCTGGCTGCAGAAGGTATCCTGATTGTTTCGCCCGAACCGTCCGCAAGAGCCAAGAAAAGGATCCTCCTGAACAAGTAATACTCATGCACATATCCTAAAGATCAGGTTGACAATCTCTCTTTTTTCTCAAAAAGTGGTTCGCCGGTTTGATGCCCGCGTTTAAACACGCCTGTGCAGATCCGTCTCGACGTCCGAATGTTGAGACGCCCACTGTAGCTCCCGATTTGCCATATCCACCTGCTCCCACCACCACTACCCGCCCCCTGTCTCTTGCCTGTCGAAATTGCGATAAGCAGCCCTCCCGTCGGACAAATCAGCGCTACAGGATACCGACTGCCAGTCGAAGGAGCACTTGCCACGCTCGAGAATGTAGAAGAAAGAAAGGACCAGAAGAGGGACAACAAAAAAAAAAAAAAGCTTGGCTCTTTCTTCTTGGGAGTCGAAAATGGCGTTTAGATGGCGCCAGAAAGGCGCCTTTTTTTCACTGGCTTCGGCCTCCTGGCTTCGTGCTTCCTGGCATGTGGGTTCCACAGTGTACGAGAATTATAGTCGCTCGAATTTTGGTTTTGGACTTTTTTTTTTCTTCTCACGTTTTGCCGCCTCGCGGTCACTGCTGGGAGTTTTAATTTCAGAGACAGTTGGAGTGGCCTGCAATATCTCTTTCCTTGTCTGGTCGCTTTTCCCTGCCTGATATTCCCTCTTCGTGCCTGTCCTCGCCTGGACTTCGCCCTCGTCCTACAGTACATCCACTGTAGAGTAGACCCAACAGCCGTCGCCAGGCACCGTTTGGCCCCAGGTCCATAAAAGATAAACCGTTTTTTCAGCGGTGGCCGTTGGTCGAGGGGATTGTAAAAAAAACGTGTGTTCGAATAGGGTGATCAACAAAAGATCAGAAACATCCCCAGAGAACAAGGTCAGAGACAGAACGGACGGGAATTTCCAGGCTGGCCACAACAGTCCAGAAAGATTGTCCGCGGAAATCGGTCCCAGGACATTCCAGACCGATTCTTTCTCCCTTCTTTCTCCCTTCCTTCCATTGTGCCGTAGCCCTGGGTCGTGTCCCTGTCCAGCTCGGCCCTGTCCCTGTCCTGTGTTGGGCCCCGTCCAATCTCGCTCATGGTCTCCTTCTCCCTTGCTTTTCACGAGGCTCCCTGGTTGGAAGTAGACGAAATAGAAATTGGATTCTTCTTCTTCATTGAGATAGTTTAAAGAAACTTGTCTGTTAGAAACAACATAACGCCCTGGCCGGGAGATTGTAAAAAAAAAAAAAAATCTGTTTGATTCTTTCCCCGGGCAAATCCCATCGTTTTTTTTTGGCCCCATAGTCCCCCAACAAAAAAGAGAAAAAGATTCCGTCCCTTCCTTGACAGAATATACATGTAGTGTATGTCGAGGGTTTCCCGTCAAAAGCAGAGTCCTCCTAATATAAAACGCCGGTATATATGCAATGCAGTAGTGTGGAAGATAAGTCGAAGGAGAAGTGGTCGATGCTTGGCATCGTTCCAACGCATCGTCCTGTGATGCGGGTGTGTGTGTGGTCGTTCGACAAACGTCGCCAGTCAATGTTGTGCCGTGGAGTTCGAGTTGGCCATGGTCAATTGGAATGCACCAGTGGTCCAAAGGCATGTGCGGCCCAAAGGCATGCAGCAGTGCCGTGGCATGTTGTTGAACGGACATTTGTTGTTGACGTCGTCGAGATCGTAAAAAGGAATGCAAAAATGGTGTGTGTAGAAGCGAAAGAGGTGCCGAAGAGACACAAAGAAAGCAGGCGGACAAAAAAGTGTCGTCCACTGTTGCTTGATCAGGGCTGCTTGACCAGGACATCGTTCTTGCAGATGCCGTAGCTGCAGCAAGCATCTGGCGGCAGCAGGCCATTCAGGATGGCGTCAATCTTGGCCTGGAGGGAGAGAATATGTTAGCAAAGGCCCCACGAGTACACAAAGAACAAACGCTTCCTGGACAACGAACATACATCTGGGCATGGGATTGGTGTTGCTTGGACAAGGCCAGAGAAGGAAACAAAGAGGGCCGCAAGGGCGGGCAGCAGCATTTGTGGTTGCATGGTGACGTTTGTGTGTGGGTGTTTGTTTTGGCTTGGTTTGGTGGTGTGTCGTCGAGGACGAGTCGAGGTGTTATTGACTCGATCAGGTAGTATCAGCGAGTGACGTCTTTGGTAGCGAGTGAAGCCGGGCCGAGGCTGGTCGAGGCTGATGTGTACGAGTGTAGTAGACAAGCGAACGAACGTGGTTTCCCCAGTATGGAAAGAAGATGGAAGCAAAAAAAAGCGGACTGGAGGAAAAGAAAACGAAGGAGGACGGGAAAGGGCAGTGACATATATGCTTATTCTGGCAGCGAGAGAAGGTGTCCCACCATACGGGCAAGGCAAGTGGCAAGGTTCGTGCTAAAAAAGAGAGCAGAGCAGGACCTTGTGTTGCGACTGGGGGGGTGTACAAAGTGAATGTACAAAGTAGCGAGAGAAGTGGTGCCCGGGGGTGGTTGGCCCAAACGCCAGCAAGTTCCTGGTTAGACTGAGACAGCCGGGGACCGCTGCGACCACTATGACATAGGGGGCGTGTTTTGTGTTGACAGAGTAAAATAGCGAGCAGCAACAGGAAAAAAGCAAGTGGGAGGAGGACCACCAAAAAAAAAAAAAAAAAAAAAAAAAGCACCAGAAGTGGGTATGGCGAGTGGGGAGGCTGAACAAACAGGCGGCCTGGCAGCTGGGAAAAACCAAGAAAACGGGCAAGGGTAGAAAGAACAGCGAGAGGGATGGACAAGAAACTAGCGAGCGGACTAGGGCCACAGCGATCTGCAAAGGCGCTGCAAGGGTGCACAGCGCCGGCATCAGCACACACACACCACGGACTGAGCGAATCGTCGGGCACGACTGGTGGTTGGCTGGGAGCTGGGAGGCCTAGCTGAGAAGGTTTGGCCGGGCTCTGATGTGTTTGGCTGAGTCTGAACTTGCTGACGGGCTGATGGCTGAGTCTAGCCGAGCCTGGCTGTGGTCTGAGGCGTATGTCGGGCGAGGTGAGTCGTGAGGAGTATACAGCGACTTTGTCTGATCAATGCCTTGTATAGTATCTACAGAGTACAGAGCACGAGTACAGAGTACAAACCTCGGCGACGTTTCCGGAGAACACACACTTTTCTTTCCTCGACTCTCGTGAGACTAGTGCGGCAGACTGACACCAGAAGGCCAGGATTGGCTCAACAACATCGTGGATCGGGCAACACGAAGAACGGCAGGTGGCAGCCGGGCGGTGGGAGCTTGCACGATATGGAGCGGCATGTTCTTGTCGGCTCGCACGTTGTTGCTACAGAACAGACGTGGTATGTGAAGATCTGCTGCTCATTGACTGATGAAGAAGGTTGGGATATGCACGACGGCGCATTAGCTTCGGCCTCTTTTGCTTTTTTTTTTTTTTTTGCCTTTTTTTGCCCTCTTGCCTCTTGCCTCTTTCTAGTTGGCTCTATCTCGTGTCGACTGCGCTACTGTGGACATCATCCGTCCGGTGTCTGATGCGATGGCTACATGGATTGTTCTTGACAGTAGCGCTCCGGAAAAAACACCTCGGCGGTTCAGCCCGTGAGTGGCTGGCAGACAGGAAGGCCGCTGTCCGTCTCCGGAAAGACAGACACCGAGCGATAAACACCCTGTGCAGACAGGGCAGCTTATCGATGAAACAATGGAGCAAGTTTCGTGTGCACCCTGGCGACTGGGGCTGCACGTACTGGAAGCTGCACAGTCTGCACCACCCCGGCCTGTTCTTTGGGCTGCAGGATCGCGACCGGGCAGGGAAGCTCGTCCTGTGCAGTCTGAACCAAGACAGACAAAACACAACGCAAACAAAGAGGGAAGGGGGGAGGGGATGAAGGTTGGCGGCAAATCAAGGATTGCAGACGATCAAGAAGGGTAGCCGGGCACCGAGCAATGGCAGCGATACAGAGGTACCAATCATGAAGACAAGCAATACTTTGTATCTTGCAGACAGGACCCTGGCAAATCCCGGATCCTGGCAAAACAATGACAGTATCTCGTAGGAACTTCCGAGTCTGCCGATGTCTGAGCACATGCAGAAGGAAATCCTGTGCGCTCATGTCACGAGAATAGCAGAGAGAGCAAAAAGAAGCACCGAGAGTGACGGGGTGATGGACGAAAACGAACAGAAAGAAAGAATACTTGAACAGAAACATTGCCAGTCCAAATACGAGGCTGGTATTTTGGTGGTTTTCGGCTCCTTGGCGGGTCCGTGTTGGCAATTGGACGAATAGAACGACAGCCGTGACATCAAGCGCTCTGCAAGCAGTGAGAAAGGACTCTACATTGCATAGCACACTATAAAAAGCAGGCGAAAAAAAAAATCAATTAGGCCACCACAGCCACCAGAAGCACGGCCAATAGGGCCAAAATAGGCCAAGGAGCCACCAGAGCCTGGAGAACCGTATTGCTCGTAAGAGCCCCCTCAGGGCAGCCAAGCAACAAACCAGTGAACAAACCGTAAGACAGCGGGGGGAGATACACTAAAAAAGAGACCTCGTAATTGAGGAGCTACGCAGAGAAAAGAGGCTAAAAGAAGCTACAAAAAGAAGCTACAGAAAGAAGCTACAGAAAGAAGTACGGACAGCAAGAGAAGTACTGGCTCGCCCAAAAGAAGCCACTACGGGACAGCCGACTACGAGCGAAGCCACCACCTCTTAACGATTTCTCCGCAGTCTTGTTGCCCCAGCAGGCCGACCACGAGTCGCCTCCTCGTTATTATTTTTTCTTATTTTTTGCAGGTCGACGATGTCACTGCGGAGAACAAACGCCTGCCCTCAGCCCTACGCTGAGTGCCCAGAGAAGTGGCCAAGTAACTGTCAGCTAACCGTCAGTGTGTGTGTCTATGCTATGATGGAATATGCCCGAATATTGAAATTGTCAACGGACCTTTGACCCGGTCAGCCCGTCCCTTGATCCTTTTTTTCGAGTCTTGCAACGTGTTTGTCTACTCTGTGTACTTTTCTTACATCCCAGTTTGTCCATATACCCCCTTCTTCTACATGGCAGTCAACGGCGACAGCCTTGTCGACAAGGGTTCTTTTTTTCCCCAGGCAGTCCTTCCCAGGGCTTTGTGATTAGGCGGGATTCCCTGGACCCCCTTGTTCATTTCCGTTAACCAGGTCTTTTTCTGTGGCCCCTCCCCTTTGCAATTCGCATCGCTCGGCTGCAACCCACCACCACCACTGAAAGGATACAAAATGCGAGAGCCAACGTAAGCAAGCTTCCGTCTGATCGATAATATATCCCCTGTTTTAGTTTCTTTTTGAGAGACAAGCCGGCAAAGATTACCGCGCGGGGGGTTACCAAGTGGGATGAGCAGGCTTGGGAGTCTTGCAGGATTCACAGTATTACTGTACTCAGTGTAGCAGTATTGGTCTTCTGGGCTTGAGTCTTGGTCGGAGTCTTGGTCGTCCTGTCGTCTGTCCCACTGTTCATCCTGTTTCTCGCCCTCTGCATCACCCTGTCCTGTCCTCTGCATCACACAACTTCTTGATGTGGAAATGACCTACACAACACCCTCCCCCTATCTTGTGTGATTGCCCATTGACGTCACAGTCTGGACATAAACCACGCACATGTGTGAAGCAGGCCGGCTGCAGAGAGTACAGATACCAGCCATATACCACAGTAGCACAGGTGTGCAGCTCTGCATATTTGTGCATCTTGCAGGACCGACCTTGTCTCGGTTCTTTAGGAATACTCGTAAGAAAAAGCATCAACGTATCCGCTGTCAATTGGCCGCTGCCGTCTTTCGTTGTTCTTACTGTGCCAGTATTGCCTTCTCTCCATCCTTTCCCCCTCTTTTACGGATTGTGGAGATGAGCTCGACCAAGGAAGGAGAGGAATGTAGACATTTAGGAATGCAGTTGCCCTATTGGGAACCTGTCTAGGTTGAAACGCCAGCGAGCCAGCATTCTGACATTCCTCAACATCCTTACCGGCTTTTTGTCATGTCCTTGACCCGCCATTTACATTGTGCAATACTGTCACGTTCTTGGACGCTGTCATGACTGCCGCCATCTCCTCCTCTGCATATCGCTGCACAATCGACCGAGAACATCCCGAGGCGCCATCATACAAGAGAGTAATACGGCGTGAGACAATGGCGTCCCGATGTGGAGTTGGCGGCTGCGACTTGCGGAATGCTGCAGCGGCTGGAGTGGGCTGCAACTGCTGCAACATGGCTGATTTTGCTGGGCCGGCTGGGCGACTGCACTTCCTCGACGGCCGCTCGCTTCAACCTGCCGAGACCCCAGAAACATATCAGAAACATGGAAGCCCCAAACGACGAGGAGAACACAAAATCACAGAAGAGAGCAAAACAGAATGTACAGTCAAAACAGACAAGACGTGGGGACAAGATGTACAGACGTGCAGTCAAAACGTACAGGAGAAACAGGGTGAAAAACGTAACAGGAGGAAACGTAACAAGTGAGCAGGAGAACCAAATGCACGAAACGTAACAAAACTCCCCCAACAGAGAGACAGCAGAGAAACATTTACTGATGACAAGCCGTGACAGAACAGAAACAGGGTCTCTTCCAGTAACAAAACAGCAAGAAAGAGCTGTCACCGTCAGCTGTCGCCGACAAGTCAGAAAAGCCACAGAGTCGTGGTCGACATCTTCTTGGCGAAAAACCAACATGCTATTTCCCAGCAAATAAAAAACAAAAAGGCAAGTCCTGCGCGAGCAAGCGAGTTACGAGGAACGCGATCAAAAGCGATTGCGAAAAAAAGAAAATGGCATCTCCAATTACAAGACTGCTCGTGTTTCGTTTTTGGGGGGGAAAGTCTTGGCTAGAGGAGAACAAGTATTGGCAGCATCCGAGTTGATATAGTCAATATCAACGTCAGTTGGATGAATTCGACGAGTTTATAGAACCTCTAGAGTCTGCCAATTGATGTCGAGCGACGTCCAATATCGATGCCTTCCCAGATAGCAATCCCTCCACCGAGACCGGACAAGCTCCGGTCCATGACACAATAACCCCGCCATCGTTATCGATATCGATGGCCCGTCAAAATTTGTAGAGCTCCGGGCAAAGCAACTCCTTCACACCCCTCGTCCACCCTCGCCATGAGCAAAGTAATCCTGGTTACGGGCGCCAGCCGCGGCATCGGCTTGGCCATTGCGCACCACCTGCTGGCACACACGCACAAGGTGTTTCTGGTCGCCCGCACGGCCGGCCCGCTGGAGGAGCTCAGAAAAACGTATCCCACGCAGGTAGAGTTTGCCACGGTCGACGCCACGGATCTCAAGGTGAGCCACTGGTCCTATGAGGTCGTCCACTGGGTGACACTGCACCCGTGCAGGTCCACTGCTTCACCCACTAACATCCAGGCCTTCCCTGCTGTCGTCGCCACCGCCGTGGCCAAGTTTGGCCGCCTCGACGGCGTCATTATCAACCACGGCATCCTCGCACCGCTGGCCCGCCTAGCCGATGCCGATATCGACGAGTGGAAGACTCTCTACGATGTGAACCTGTTCAGCGCACTGGCTTTGGTAGGTTGATCTCGGCATGTATTACGTTTACGACCACGGTTGCACGTCTACGCTGGACACTACTAGTATTCACCACTTGTCACAGTCAAAATCTGCAATCCCTCACCTCCGCGGCCACGGCCGCATCGTCGTCACCTCCTCCGGCGCCGCCCTCAAGGGATACACCTCGTGGGGCGCCTACGGCAGCTCAAAGGCGGCCGTCAACTCCATCGTGCAGCACCTCGCCGTCGAAGAGCCCGACATTGTGTCCGTCGCAGTCGGCCCCGGCCGCGTTGACACGGACATGCAAAAGGAGATCCGCGAGACCGGCAGCGGCGTCATGGCGCCCAAGGACTACGCCGGCTTCGTCGACGCCTTTGAGGGCGGCACCCTCAACCCGCCCGACAAGCCCGCCGAGGTCATTGCCAAGCTGGCCGTCGACGGAGCCGCCGACGTCAGCGGCAAATATGTAAAGTACGTCGATGGTGTCCTCGCCTCGCTCGCTTTCCCGTCTCTTTCTTTCTTTCTTTCCTTCCTCGCTTCGCTCGTTTTCTCATTGTCTTTCTTTCTTTCCTCGCTCCGCTCGCTTTACTTCTTTCCTCGTTCCCTCGCCATCTTTTCTACTCGCACTATCTCTCGCCTACCACATGCTAACCTCGCAGTTGGAACTCTCCCGATATGGCCGCGTATCACTGGACAGAATAGACTATATTGCCAGCAGTGTTAGCAAAAAAAAAAATATACCACATAAAATAGCAAATAGAAATAATTCTCAAAAAAATCCAAATGTCAGATCAGACAGGAGAGAACAAGAAACACGCATCAGTCGAAAGATGAAAAGTCTCGAATGATTTTGCTCCACATGTAGGTTCGGTATTAGCATGGAATATCAGTTTTTGTCATCACTTGCGATATAATCTTGTTCTCCTGTCTGTCTGTGATTGTGTGTAGTATAGTGTGCGCTGTTTCTTACATTTGGGAGTAAAAGAAAGTAAAAGTCGTCCAAGCTGTTCTGTTCTGGTATCATACATCTGACCTGTTAGCGACAGCCACCTGAGAAGATGAAACAACACAAGGAAAGAAGTCGTTCAGGTATAAAAAAGTTTCTCGTCATGGAAGATCGGTATTTGATAGTACTTGTATGGCATCATGCTGACTGGGATTGACTGGGCAGGTCGGGAGGAGGCAAGGAGATATCGACAAGAGTCGCAACGTACCATTCGAGGGGGGTCTGGAGGGCAAGGTAAAGGACATCATGTCCAAGTTTATATTCAAAATCAGGACCATCTGGAACGCGTTAGCAAATGCAAACCTTTTCCCATCAACGCGAATAAAGACCAAAACGATAAAGAGCTCGAGTGTCAGAGACGTCCGTTTGGAAAGACAGTGTCAATCACCATGGTTTGGTATGCCTGGGGCGACAATAATAACTCATCATATAGGCTCGGGAGGGAGAGAGAGGGCAACAAAAACAATGACAAAACTTACCACTTGATGGAAGAGAACGAGGGATAGAGAAATGCAAGAAAAGAAAGAAACGTCAAGTAAACAACATCCTCAACCAAACTGCCTCCGTTCTGTCAACCAGTCGAGCGCAGTCCTTGCTGTTCACCCGGCGATTGCTGGCCAACAGAAAGGGAGGAAAACCTCATAGTTTTGGCAGGAAAGAAAGAGGGAGTGTCTAAATTTTTGAATCGAAAAAAAAAAATATCGCCGGGAAAGTAGGTGAAAAAAAAAAAAAAAAAAATTAAGCGGGTCGCCACATTATGTAATACGCGAGTTTGCCAGTGATTCTTCACCGCCTTCAGCCTCATTGCTGTAATAAGTTATAACTAGGCAAAAGTGGGCTGAAACCGCCCTTTTTTGCCGTGCCTGTCATTGTCCACCTGCCCGTCCCACAGTCGCGGGTCACGTTTTTTATTTATTTTAATATCTCTCTGTGCGGGCTATTAGCGCTGGTGGTCCCGCCCAAGACGTTATATGAAATCCACGCCCGCCCCTCAGGCCTGCCCTGAATGGCATTAAGAAAGCGATCAAATTTATTTCGCTTTGCCGACGACGTCATTAGCGACAGCAGCAGGCGAACAACCAGGCGAACACCAGGCGAACCACCAGGCGAACCACCAAGGCGAACACGACGATTTACACTGATTTTTAAAAACAACAAGTTCCCAGACGGCCATTTCGACCTTTTTTTTTTATTTGCAGACAAATTCATCATCTCCCTTTGTCTTCTTTTTTTTCCCCATTGTCTTACTTGACGCCAAAGAGAAAAAAACGCGGGGTGTTTATCTCTGAAAACGCGATTTTTTTTTTTTTTTTTTTTTTTTAGAAACAGCCGCGAACCCGCCACTTATTGGAGATATATCGCACGCAATCTTTTTTTCTTCTTATTTTTGACGGCAACTTCACAAATCAAGCCGCCATCATGTCAGACCACGAAGATTTCACAGGTGAGTTTATGCACTCTTGCAAACAGGAGTGCAGTGGGGGGGGGGGGCTATCCGAGCTATCAGGCTGCCGGTGGATGCAAGAGCGAGGAGCAACGAGCTTCAAGGCAACAGTCAAGTGACTGGATGACTGGGAAACGCGATGGGCGTGGACGTCACGACAGGTGGACGTCATGACTGGACGTCATGACTGGTCGTGGATACCCGCATCTCGACGATACGGAAGCTGCGGTCCTCGTGATGCAGTTGCGGCCAGGCTGGCCCAGGCAGGCACATCCAGAGAGGAAGTGGCGACACATTTATGACAATGTCTCGCTGCTGCTTTCTTCACTTTGCCCGCTGCATCTCTGCATTCTCAATATGCCTCGAAACACAATAGAAGACGCCGACTCGGGCGAACTTGGGCTAACATCTAAAGGGAACGACGACCTTTCCTTGCCAAAGGGTGAGTCTAGCTGGCACAGGACAATGTCCCGCCCTGTATCTGCCGTCCTGGTTTCCTTGTCATTGTAACTAATCTTGTTAGCTACCGTTCAAAAAATCGTTTCCGAAATCTTACCCCCGTCAAGCGGTCTCGCCTTTTCCAAGGACGCCCGCGACCTCCTGATTGAGTGCTGCGTCGAGTTCATCACGCTCATCTCTTCCGAGGCCAACGAGATATCAGAAAAGGAGGCCAAGAAGACGATTGCGTGCGACCACATTA
The DNA here is from genome assembly GCA_002778245.1 of Raffaelea albimanens. NCBI lineage: Eukaryota > Fungi > Ascomycota > Sordariomycetes > Ophiostomatales > Ophiostomataceae > Raffaelea > Raffaelea albimanens. The sequence goes on from PCDJ01000001.1 coordinate 685,409, forward strand.
CGCGCGCCCTCGACCAGCTGGGCTTTGCCGAGTACATTGGCGCCGTCGTCGAGGCTGCGCAGGAGCACAAGGAGGTGCAAAAGGGCCGCGAGCGCAAGGCGGACAAGTTTACGCAGAGCGGCATGACGCTGGCCGAGCTGGAGCGGCTGCAGCAGGAGCAGTTTGCCGAGGCGGCGATGCGGCACGGATAGAGCCAGGGAAGCGAGCGGCAACGCCGGAAACAGCGGCAGCTGCATCGGGGCTGTGCGGGTGCCTTTGTGGGCGGCAACGACTGTTGGACGATGATGGCCGGTTGGGCGACGATGGCTGGCTATGACCAGTCTGCTACTGCGGACAGCCTGGAGCATAGCATTTTGGAGAACCCTTGAATGGGCGCCTGGGCGCTGAGCATTCAAACGACGCCGCAAACAGCCCTGTGGACGATCCTGTGGACGACTTATCGGGGCAGGAGTATTGCTTTTTCGATTCTTTTCTTTTTTTTGTTTATTCACGGCGTTGCGTATGGTCAGGAACTAGGAATAATAACAATCGTTTTTTTTTTTTCAACTTTCACTGTGAAAACTATTGGGAATGTGAAAAAAAAACATCACCGCAACACTGAAAGCTAAGAAAACTCGGAAGGAAGCACAGTTGGCTACTATCAAATAAAGGAGTGTAAAATAAATATTCAATCTTGAGAGAACTTGATCCTCCTCTTGTTATTGTCACAGAAGCGACAATATCATTGCTCTTTTCTTACAAGGGCAATCCTAAACTGAAGTAACGACATTGATAATACAAAATGAAGGGATACCCAATAATGAAAACGCCAGTGTGCAAAAAAAAGAGCGCAAGTTACAAAAGAAAAACATTGTTAATGTTGAATGATGAAAAAGGAAATAAATAGTGTCGGCTGAGTGTAGAGACGGGTCTACAGTTGTGCTCTCGTCATTTAGGCATCCGTCTTGGAGTCGGTCTCCTCATACGGGGGCAGCTCAGTCTGCGACGGCTCCGGCTCCGACATCAGGCCGGCCTTCTCGTCGGCGTGGCCCTCCTCTGTGCGGGCAATCTTGCTCACAGCAACAGGCTCAGCAGTAACGATAGTGTAGCTGTACTCGCCCTGGCTGGCCGACTCGGAAGAGCGGCGGCTGCCAAAGACCATGCGCCACGCACCGAACAGAGCAGCGCCCAGAGCCATGCCAGTAAGGCTAACCATGATACCGGCGCCGATTCCAATCAAGACCGGGAGCAAAATGTGCGAGGTAAACTGCTTAAGCAGCTGCACCCAGCTGTGCTTGTGCGGGCTGTGGTGGCCGCCGTGGTGGCCGTGGTGGTTGCCCTCGGCATGAGGATGGTGTCCGTGGTGCATGCCCGGCATAGCGTGCGGGTGCTTAGCACCGTGGCCCTTGGCACCGCCGTTGCGGCCACCGCAGGACATGCCCCGCAGACGAGCCTTCATCATGACCTTCCAGCGGCAGAAGACGCTGCTGCACTGAGCCAGCTCCTCCTCGAGCTTGATGAGGTCGGGGCGCTGGTGGTGGGGGTTGGCATGAGCAGGATGACCAGGGTGGGCAGGAGCGTGGGCGTGCTCGAAAGCCTTGTGGTCAAACTCCTCGGTACCGATCACCATGATGTCGAGCTTGCCCGTCTCGGTGTCGCGGCCAAACAGGACGGACACACGGGGGATGCCGCGGATGAATTCGTTGTTGACCTGGATGATCTTGAGAGTCAAGTACCGCATCTCCTGGTGTTTGTCATCAACGTTGTCGTCGACCTGGTGGACCTCGAGGCCGTAGCCCAGAGGGGCGGGAAGGATAACGCCGGGGTAGTGAGGGCGCTTGTGGTGGTTGCGGTTCTTGCGGCCGACGTGGCGCTTAATCTCGTCGATGCGGTCGGGAGTGCCCTCGGTGTCCTTGGAAGTCTCCTCCTCGGTCTCCTCCTCGGTCTTCTCCTCGGTCTTGTCTTCGGCATCCTCCTTTTCAATCTTGGTCCATTCCTCAGACTCCTTTGTCTCCAGCTTCTCTCCTCCGTGTCCACCCTTGCGGTGGCCCGGCCAGTGACGAGGCACCGGCTCCTGCGCGGCAAACAAACCGTCCTTGGACTTGTAGTCGACGTTCGGGAACACCTCAAAGCCGTTCACGAGAATGCGGTCCTGCTCCCCGGCGAACGAGACGACTTCAAAGTTGAACTTTAGCATGTTCGGGATGTCGGCCATGCTGATGACGTTGTTCGTGGCGTGGTCGTCGTTGCTTATGCGGACGTTCATCGAGCAACCCGGGCAGGCCACTTTTACAGTGTTTCCGTTGTTGTTCTCGCCGCCGTCGTGGGCGTGTTTGACGTGCTCGGCGACATCGATGCCAAACGTGGATGGCAGAAGCATCGCCGTGGCAGATGACGTCGCCAGCGCCAGCGTGGCGAGAAACGCCTTGGGCAACATGGCTAGTGATGTGATGTGTGCGTATTCAGGAAAAAAAGATATTAGTTGTGGTTGTCGAGACTCGCTCGGGTTATGTTGACACGAAAAATCGCTTGTCGATATGAGGAAACCACAAGGTGATGGTGATGCTGGCAACAAGTAAGCGAGAGGGAAGGAACGAGCGGGCGGCGGCACCCCCGGGAGCCTTTGATTCGGCGAGATAATCAATGAGCTGACGTGTGGTGTGGGTCGGGCTTTGTGTGGGCAGTGCTTTGAGTGATTTGTGGTGGGTCCTAGAGAAGAAGGCGGGAGCACCTGCTAGAAAACCAGACATTGTCTGTTTCACTGCGAGTTACAGAAGGTGCAGAGCCCTGTAGGCCTCCCCCCTAACTTCCAAATCGCACCACGCCCAAAGGCCGACCGAGGAGGCGTCTTGTTCTGGTTAAGCCTTGCTGAACACAAGAGCATGATTCGTCCAATGCCTGCGTGTGGGTCACTCGTACGTAAGCTTTGGCTGCATACGTAACTCCGACTTAGTCGCCGACGTCGCATATTATTTAACGTTCGATAGAGTCACATGATATCTCATGCTGGATGTAGTAGTAGACTTATCTGCACAAGGCTGGGGTGGAATGGATGGGAAGGCTGGAAATAGGCAGCCCTTGGAAACCCCCGGTCTGCCCTTAACGGAAACAGGATATCCAATGTCCGTGCACATGTTCTAGGAATGTAATTCATATGCAGTTTCCTCCCTTCAGGGTCTTCTGGGGAAGCCAGTTGCTGTGCCTGAATTTCCAAGGTGCTTTTCCACATTCATCAGCATCTTGTCGTCACTTTTGCGTTCGAACACGAGTTGATTTAGACATGCATATATTTATTATATGAATGTACGACTGTGTAGTCCATTGGGCCCAATACTGGTTGGCGCCGTCTCTCTCTCGCCGGGGGAGAGAGTGTGTATGTTCAAAGGAAGGACGAATAAGAATCTTGAAGCAATATAAAACTGGGTGAATTGAAATGGGGAGAAGGAGACAGAAATGCAAGCGCAGAAAAAAAAAAATCAAACGTAAATGCTGCCAAAGGCTTCGAGATGCCGGCCCTGATAGATCATAACTCCGTGTATAGAACCCTCAACCTTGCCCAAACTCCCTGCGGCCCCGAAGCCGCAAACGATGTAATCCTCCGTACGCGAGGACACATATGAAGAGACAATAAGCTCGTTGCCGTCGCTCATGTTGTTTTTTGTTCAGTCGCAAAAATGCACCAGGTGTATCCCCTTATTTTTGTGTGGTTTTGCACCCGCCATTCTTTGTATCCATTGTAAACCGAAAATGAGAGAAACGATGTAGAAGAGTGAGAAGATGATGACGAGAAATGGGACATGGAAGGGTGAAAGAAAGTAGAAAAAGAAACAGTGGAAAGAGGGGAGCTTGTGCATTTGTGTGCCATAATACACGTCTCACAAAATGGTGCATCGATGCGACTTCTGCGGCTTGACGCCATGCTTTCTATGACCATTTTTTCTTTTTTGGGAATAATTCCTGCGATCATCGTCGTATCGGGCATTTTCGAGGTCGTCTTTGCGCAGCATTTGTCGGCATAGATCGATAAAGACTTCGTCGACATTGGTTCGTGTCCGTGCGCTTGCCTCGTAGTACGGGGCGTTCCAGTCTGTCGACAACGTGAAAGCCTTGCTTCGAGTGACGCCGCGTTGGTCCTCCAGGTCGGCCTTGTTCCCCACAAGAACAATGGGGACGTTCTCATCGTCTTTGATGCGGATAATTTCCTCCCGGAGCATCGCCAACTCGGCCAGCGAGGATGGCGATGTGATGCTGAACACTAGCAAGAAACCTTGGCCTGTTTTCATGTACAGATCACGCATAGCAACTGCCAAAGTGTTAGCCACGGGGTACCTGCCATTTGGGGGCCCGTATTACCTCCCAGGAGCGGAAAGACGCCTGTCGGCTGAATTACATACCGAATTGTTCTGTGCCAGCAGTGTCAAGGCTGGAAGAGGGGAGAGGGGCACGAGTCAGTACAGGGTTGGTCAATTTAAGGTGGGATGACGATATGGTGCATGACGAGGATGCAAGGGGTGGGATCTCACATTTCCAGCACAACTTGTCGGCCCTGCACATACGAGATACCGGGTCAGCCATCTCTATTTTTGTCTCGGACGTAGCTTGTGCAAAAGGGATAAAAACAGCATCAGGCAGGAGCGCCAACAGGAGCGCCAACAGGAGCTGGGGCACCAGCAACAACAAGCCGGAAGCAGAAGCAATAGCACAGGGCAAGAACCACTCACATCGACCGGTATAGTTGTTCGGTAGGAATCCTCGATAGTTGGGTCATAGCTTTCGATCCATTGGTCGTGGACGAATTGGGCTATTGGCAGTGCGTGTCAGCAGGGATACATGGATGGCATCCACCATACAGGGTGCACGGTCCCGTTTCAGGGACAGGAAGAAGTGCATGCGGTGTCTCTGCCTTTCCCAGGGGAAAATAGCATCTTATTCTTACCCGTAAGACAACTCTTTCCCACGCCGCCTGAGAAACCGTCAGCATGAGGTCATAGAAACAGATTCCAAGCATAACCCCCAAAGGGAGGAGACCTGAAACTCACCTGCGCCGAGGACGACAATATGACACTCGCGACTAGAAGATAGGATGATGTGTCAGCGATATGATGGACAACGGCATAACCAGCTGCGAGTGAAAGATGGATTGGGAAAGAAACGGTAAGCCAAGCAGCAGGAAAGAAGACTAAAGAACCCACCTTGGCTGATGGTGGTGGTGGTGACGAGGAGCCATACTGGACGGAGTGCTGGATTGCTGGATCGGGTCTGGAGGATCTGCTGTTTTGTTTCCTTCCCTCGTTCATTCAGGGCCCTTTTTTTGCCTAGTGTGCCTAACCCGAGCCCAACATGCGTCGACAAAAAAAAAGTTGACTTGCAGGTGCCGCGGCTGGCGATCTCACCCGCTCCCCTTTGCCGAAGGGGAACGCGCAGCGACGGGGCTGCAGGAAAGGGAGATATCGGGCTCCCAAAGGAAAAAGGCAGGTGTAGCCGGCCGAGATTCAACCAAAGTTCAGAGTACACGACAGCTTTTGAGGTGTCACGTCCGTTCGGTAGCCCCACCGGGTGCGAGCAGAACTGCTATTCCGATGCTGGTTGGTGGTAAAAAGGATCAATCAGAAGAGGAGAGAGCAACGGCAAAAATAAAGTAGAGCTGGACAGGGGATTGGCGGCAGAAGTTTTGCGGGGTGTAAGGATGAGACGGCTGGCGAGGATGCCGTGGGAAGCAGTCGAGACAGGCGTCAGCGAGGCAATGAGGCCCAGGCTCTGGATGGGTCGAGATCACAGGCGAACGCGAAAGAGAAAGATGAAGAGGCGGCGAGGCAGAGAGAGAGAGAGAGATAGACGAGTAGGTCAAGCCAAAGAAGGTAATGGTGTCAATTGGTCGAGAAGTATAGAGGTACCGGAGGGAAGGGGGGAACAACGGTGGTGATATGAGAAGGTGAGAATCGATGGAGGGAGAGGAGAGAGAGGTGGAGAGAGTGTGAAGGTGAAGAAAGTGTCAAAGGAGGGGTGTGAAAATATAACAAGTGAGAAAGAAAGTGAAGGTATATGACAAGGTGAAGAGAAACAAAGAGGGAAGAGAATGTGGAGTAACAAAGGAGACGGGAAAGGAGAGAAGGACGTGAGAAGAAAGTGAGGATGGCCAAGACGGCGAAGCTGGCGAGGGCGTGAAGTTGGCGGCCTATATACCAGGATGCCGGCTGAGGAGGAAGACCGGGGTAGGGAGAGCCTGAGGCGAGCCCAAGCCAGAGACTAGAGGAGCGTCAAGGAGAGCGGGCGAGGTCAGAAGAGGGACAGACGACGTTGGTAAGGCTCGCGGTGGGCGTTACAATGACATGGCAAGAAAGGCGGATAGGAATAGAATGCTGTGTAGCGCTGGGCAGGAAGATGGCCGACCCCGAGGGCCTGGTATTGAGGTGTTGGCACTACCGAGACTGCATGGGAGACGAGGGGACACGCAGGGCAGGGGAAAAAACGATAGCCTGCTGTGTTGGCCGTTTGCAAAAGGGATGGGCCCGCGTGTGGGTGTGGGTTGGCCGCGAGCGATGTTGTGTTTTGTCTGGCTGGAGGAGCGAGAGTGCGTGCGGGTGCGTGTGAGTGTGTGTGTTGTTGATGCTGTTAGTTCTCAGGCCGCCAGGTACCGCGTGGGAATTATTAATAGAGCAAAGGAAAAAAAAAAAGACAGAACTCGCCCCGGTGACGGTACAGGCGAGAAGGGAAGGAGCGAACCAGCAGGGAGGAAGGAAGGGATGACGGAGAGGCCACGAGAGAAAAATGAAAGCCCGACTTTTTCTGGTTCTCGCTGGGGCCAGCAAGGACGAAAAGGGAGAAAGAGAAGAGAGGGAAGGAGCGATGCAGACCGCGGACAGACAGGGAAGGAAGTCTGGGGCAGCTCTGCTGGGGTTCGAGCACTGTTTGGTACAAAGTAGCCTGGTGGGTAGTCTACCTGTATCTGGCCTGCACCTTCCCCTTTTTCTGGATCTGGCTGCGTCTCTTTATTTTCGTTTTTTTTGGTTTTTTTTTTGTTCTGGGGTTATATTTTTTTCTCTATTTTTTTCTGCTCCATCTATTTTTTTTTCTGGCTAATCCTGCCCAATTCTTTGCCCCGCAGCCAGCCAAAGCAGAGCCAGCCCATCCATAGTAGCAGTAGCAGGAGGAAGGGCACGGCACGGACAAGACAACCACCACCACCACCCTCTGCACGCACGCTCTTTGGTTCAGGACCAGGAAGGGCACGGACGGGATAGGCAAGATGCTGCGGCGTAGCGTGGGCGAAAGCGTGTGGTTGAGCTAGCGCGAGTGGCCGCCGGGGGTACCATCGCGTCGCTCTCTGGCACTGCTCACACGGGAGGGGACCTAAAAAGAACCTAGAGATGACCCAGAGGCATCCAAAGGGACCGGAGCAGCCCAGACGAACCTAAAGGGACCTAGAGGAAGACCAAGAAACCCGCCAGGACGGTGAGAGGGTGAGGAGGGAGCAGGGTGGCTTGCAAGGATTGGAGGAGGGACTGGGCCCAGCATTGAGAATATTGGGACCGTGGCGGGTCTCGAAACGAAAAACAATAGCAAGCAGGAGGGCCCAGGACGGCGGGAAGAGGGCGCAATTCAGGCCAGTGGTGGTGGCATTGAGCCAGAGCAAGGCCAGCCAAGCAGGACCAGGCAGAGCCAGCAAAACCCACTATATGTGGGCACTAGAAGCCACGATAGCACGATCGAACCCGAGGCGAACCCCGGCGTTGGGTTGGCAGGCCGCGCCTAGGGCACATTCGGAGAAATAGCACAAACGAAAACACCAGAGGGCAGGTAAGATCGACGGGGTAGTGAGGACAAAAGCGAAAAATTGACAGGAAAAGAAACAAGGGGAAAGCCAAGGCGGTCCAACCAGAGTGCTGGAAGCAGGGTGGGAGTGGGCAAGACGATAAAGAAGGGTGCCGGACACAGAGCGATACATTGGAGCTACAACAGAGCATGTTTACAAAGTATTGAAGATACGTCCTGTCCTGCAAAGACCCAGACCCAGATGCATCTTACATGCCGTGCTGCCCAAGAGAATCCCATTCCGGCCGCCTGTTGGACGTCGGCCGTGTTGGCCACAGGTCGGCCGCAGGAGAGCAAGAGACACGGCCACTTACAAGGCCACACACAGGCAATGCCGCGTGAGATATTCGCCAGGAGCCAGGCGGGCCAGACAAGCAGGGCGTCAAGAAGCCCACGCGATGCTGTGATTCGCAGACAAGGCGACCAGCGCGCGTCTGGGCTGCCGGTGCCACGGACCAGTCCCGTCCCAAGGGTGACGGGTCCACCGCAAGCCTAACAGGGGGGTGTTCTGTGTAGCCCGTGGAAGGACAGGGGGGTTCGAGAGGTGTGGCAGTTATTCCCTTTTTTCAGCACGCCAGGCGCATTCCAGAAGGAGGATCCGAAGGTGAGGATGGGGGGGAAGGGGGTTTCGAATAGGAGATGTGAGGGATGTGCAACGGTTACTCGTAAGATACGTGCGAAGTAATCGCTGCCAGGTGCGCGTAGGGAAGGAGAAGCGAGAAAGAAACCGCAAACACAAGGGAGGCGTCTGTAGCAATGCGAATGCTGCGGCAATGTGACTGCGCCAGAATAAGCCAGCAATTAAGATACTTTGCAGGAGCAATAAATGCTAATTCTGTGATCCCGAATGATTGGCTTGCCTCGACTGGGCTGCCTTCTTTGTCTGTCAAGACTATGCATCGCTAGCTCCATCTGAGCCAATCTTGGGGCCAAATCGAGAGTATTCCCGCAGAGGGAGACAGCGAGAGGGAAACGGCGTCAAGACAATACCCAAACAAAATAGTAAAAAAATAGGCCGACCCCACTGTATAGTCGCTACAAGTACTTCGCTAAAGCGGCCAGCCCGACGCGTGCCTAGTGCTTCCCTGTTTCGGAAGGCCGCTGCAGGTCCTTCCCCCGCTGCAAAGCACGATACCTACATAACAGTATCTTACTCGCAGAGCTGTAGGACTCGTGGTACTTTCCTCGTGGCAAGATGCACACTACTGTTCTTTCCCGTGCTTTCCTTGTTCCCAACAAGTACTTTGTGCCCATTATCTGGCGGCTCATTTCCATCTAGCCGCCTGAAGCATTCCTGCCAGTACTTTGCCCATGGCCCGCTGGAGCAAAGGAATCGAGTTGGGGGCCAGCCAGCTGCTTTTCGGTTTCGGCTGGCGCAGTTTTTCACGGCGGGGACGGGTCCTTTTGCACAGGGGGATGCTTTCACAGTGAGAGACCCTCACAGCGACGAAAAAGAAATAAAGACAAAGGATGCGACCCAACTCTCCTGCCGGGACATCTTCCCCGTCCCGCAAGGTGAAACGAACTACGAAAAACGGGGATCGGAAAAGAAAAGAGGAAAAAGGGTGTGCTGTGTACGAGATGAGATGCGTGCTAGGCGTGCTGTGCATGCGTCTCTGCCTCTACGCGAATTGCAAAGTCTATTAAAAGCCCTGAAAAAGAAAGCAAAGGATTCACGTTCGTGCCATTCTAACGTAAGAACGCGTTTTAAAATGAGAATACGAGATGAGAGAGGATGAAGAGGAATGGGGATAAGAGAAGCGAAGAGGACGAAGGGTAGGGGAAATAGAGAAAGTGCAATTGGAGAAGAGCAAAAGAAAACGAGACCGACGAGACAAAACGAAACGAAACATGGCCCTCTAATTGGGCCCCAGGCATCCCTCCGGCAAGCGCGCATTCTCATTCGGAATCACAGCCGATTACCGCTTCGATGTAGCCCGGGAGCAAAATAGGACTCGTCATTGTGACAAGTGATAAGAGAGAGGTGCTTACAGTGAGCTCCAAGCCACGCACTGCAAGCTCCTGCTGTCCGAAACGCCCAGATGCCAGATGCCTAGGTGCCCAGACACTTGGGGCCGTTCAGGCGTTGACACGCAGCAACTGCCTGCTCGCGTGTGCAACTTGCTGCAATTCCAATTGGCGCCACAGCATGTCTCACCTTTTAGGTCTCTTTTTTCGTGCTTGGTTGTGTGTTGAAATGTCTCACTTGTCAGTTAACCGGCAGATACCGGCGGTGGCAGATGCCAACGGGTGGCCGACGGACAAATAACACCAGCCAGTACCCAGACACCGTAGTACTCTTGACCAGACCAACGGTTCCTGGAACTCCACTTCCAAGCTGACGGTAAAATACAGGCCACTTTTGACGATAGACCGAACGTACGGACCTTTTTAGAGGCCTTTAATACATGTATGGCTTCAATGTGGCGGCTTTTTACCATGTATGGACCTGCCCGGTGTTCCCCCCTTTTAACTATCACTCCCATCCCCGGCTGCTTTCTTCCTGTTTGCCTCTGCGGCACAGCACTGCACTCGCATGTTGAAACACTCCGGAACAGGGCAAAAGACGCAGAATACGCCAGAACTCCGTGAAGGGGGGGAGGAGACGAAAACGCAAAACAAGAATCTCGCTTTCTCGCTTACATCTCGTGATAGAACAGGCGTGGCCGAAATAGATGGATGCCAACATGACGAAACAGACATACTCGTGCCTTGGTAACGAAGAAAGACACTGGCACATTTGTATATGTGTTACTCTCTTTTTTACACCCACTGTGTAAAACTTTTTCCTGATACCCATTACCGAAACTACATGGCAACTGCAATATCGGTGTCCAAAAACATCCAGGGTCTGTAACAGTAGCACTGGCAGAAATGGCAGCCCGTTGACATACAAAAACAATGTGGTAATGGCAACATCCCAAACCGGGAATTTTGTTTGGTCAAACTTAAAAAGGAAGGGAGATTTACATTAGCAAATGATGTAAAAACACCGGCCTCGCCGTCGAGTTCCACCGATCTACGAGTAGCATTGCTACATGCCCAGGTGTCGCCAGAAGATATATACCTTCCTTCAGCAAAAACCACCAAAAGATGCACTGAACCTCCAGCCCCAAAGAATAGCCACAACGTTGTCACAAACCATTGCCAAAAGGATATCAAAAGCAGGGTGTTTATTTCGCTATGCAAGAAATCCGTAATAAATGGTTCGTCGTAAATGGTATCCAAACCCGAGATAGTATCCAAAAAAAATCCCTGTCCCGGTATATATCCCCCCCTATTACCGTGGTATTAACTTCCCTTCCCTTACCCACCACGTTCTGTTTCGTGTCTTTGTAGACTCTCCTTTTGTATCCTTATCTCATCTCCATCATCCGCCTTCTCAACTGTCTCTTCTTCGTGCTGTCGATCTTTATCTCGCACGCACGCACACGCACTCTCTCTCCTACCGCGCCCTGGTCGACGATGGTGGCTCTGTCGTAGAGTGGCCGTGTACGGATTCCGTAATCTTTCCGATAGATGTGCCGGGTTCGTCTCCTGCGGACTTCTCGTCGTACGGTGCCGGCCTACCATCATTGCAGTCGATATCTTCGTTGTCGTCGCCCTGGCGCGTCTCTATCCGACCGGCCTCACGATCCTCCTCGTCGTATGCTGTCTCTTCGTCGTCCCTGGATGCAGCCCGCCGCCGGCCAGTCAACAGCCGAATCCACCATGTCAAGGAGAGGACTGACGGCAAGGGGCGCTCAGTCCAGTGCCACGGTTCGCCGGCCTCGAGCTTTTCGGCTTCCAGTTGGTCGAATGTCTTGCCCTCAGCCTTGGCCTGCTTGCGGACGGATCGAGTGCGGAGCATCCAGATGATGTGTGACGAGAATATGCCGATTTCCAGCAAGGCGCTGTTCGGGTTAGTGGCTGGGTCTGATAGATGATCCTGTAACTGTTGGTTAGATTGACTTACCAGATGATGTACATCACACCACCGAGAACGTCAAATGTGCTTTGGGCGACTGGGAAAGTTAGCATTGCAAGCCAGAATGCTTCAAAGGGCAAAGGTGGGCATTGTGTCAACATACCCAAAGCCATCAGAGAGAAGAAGGCGCCACACCAATCCATAGTCAAGAAGACCTGCCGAGAAAAGAAAGTGTCAGCAAACAACAATACGCCTATATCGTGTCATCCAGCAGTCCGGAACTTACAAAGTTGATTCCGATCACGCGGCCGTGACGCTTGTAGATTTCAAAGTACGGGGGAATCAAACCAGCAGCTAGCAGGACTGATGCAACGATACCGACGACCAACGAGGGCGTCTCTTGTCCTCTTTCGTATTTCGGTTTGAGTGTGACGATGAGAGCAGCTTCGACACCGGCAAAGGCGGCTGCCAGGGTCAGACTGACGGCAGCAGCCTTCCAGGTTGGCATTTCGTTCTGGTAGACCAGAATCTGGGCAAAGCTAATGAGGCAAAGAGCCATGAATACCTGTGGCTGAACCCGCAATGGGACATTAAAGCTCTGGATAATGTCGTATGCTCCCATTGGAACACCACCTGGTAGGGATGTTAGTGAAAGGTTCTGCTGCGAAGAGGCCGTTCGGCAGGCCCGTGGGTTTATCAATCACTTACACACTGCCCACAGAAACATCATCATGGATGGCAGGCCATCCGTCTTCTTGGTTCGCCAGTTCGTCCATATTCTGTGGACATGGGTCAATATGCTGTCGACTGATAATCCACGGGAGAGACGGATGATCTTACTGAGGTATAAGCTGGCAGACAGGTTAGCAATAGGTCAAGAATGTGGGACAGGGTCCTTTATGTGGACGAGCACTTACTTGAACACACCAAAATCTGCCATGGACAAAGCCTTGGTTAGCAAGATTTGTCTACAAATGCGATACAGCCAGAGATCTGGAGCACCATAAGATCTGATTCGACGTGGATCCTTCTACTCACACTGCGAGATTGGTTGGTCAGTTCATGCAGGTCGGATAGAAAGAGGAAGATCTGATAAATTAAGCTCACCTGTGCCGATAACCTGTAGAAAAGGGAATAACCGCAAAACAAAAGCAGCGACTGGTTAATACGTGTCTCGCACAGGGCTGGACAATTGCTCTTTCAGGCACGTATAAGGTGCAAACTTACGCCAAGGACCGTTGCGGCCTGTTTGTCCATGTGTCAGCGGTGGAATTCTCGGCAATGCACCTCCACGGGCCTGCTTTGTCTGGGCGCGGCGGGTATTTTACTCACCACGGGAATTTCGCCTTGCGGCGCCATTGCGAATTTCTACAGAGCCGCCTCGTTGGCGGGAAGGGGTCTCGGCGATGCGGAGCTGCTATGCGGAGCTCGCGGGCTGCAGAGATCCGGGGTACAGAAGTTTAATTGGCAAGCAGAAAAAGGCAGCAAGAAGCAGGGTGGCCGGGAGAGAACGTGAGCGTGGTGGGATGATGGAAGAAAAAAAAGTTAGTTCATGAGATGGCCAAACTAAGGACCAGCACGGGCAGCGCTTCTTTTTTAAAGGCACACAGATCAAGGGACACCAGCAAAGCGAGCGTAAGAGTCGGACTGGGGGCCGCGAGTGGGATAAAAGGGCAAAAAGAGGGAAGTGCTTCCGAGATAGTCGTGAATGGCTGTGGTCGGTCCGTGGGCGAACTCGTTTCTTTTCTGTTTGGTCACAGAAACTAAACTGTCTCCGCTCGGCGGACCGCAAGAAACACTCTCACTCGCTGCGTGCGAGAGAAAGGGCTGCTAGCGCATGCAAAACCTTCTCTCTCGCCGCCTGCGTTGCGGAAGCCCCGCCCTTGCGTGCTCTCGGGTCTTTTGCTAACAGGGCAAGTGTGGGCTTGGCCGCGCCGACACGGCCGAGTATTTGGCGGCTTGCAAAGCCGCCAGAACAAAACCGGCAAACAAGCTTCGTGACGAAAACACAAACACCCCCAAAAAAGCCAAGAACCGTTAATGCCTTTTTGCAAGATCTCTTGTCGCTATTGCTTGTTTCGGCGTTCTGCGCTTTGAGGAAGGAGCGCCCCAGCAGTCTTCCATAACTGGCAGCCACGGCCACGGCCACTGCCTCCTGTCTTACGCCCTCGCCTTCCATTTCCGCCGCCAGGCTGTTTCTGTTACGCTTTCGTGGTCATTGGCTTCATTGTATTTCTAATACAAACTGCGGCTGTTCAATGAGAGCCATTGCAAACGAAAATTTCGTTTCTCTGACACAGGCCTTTACTAATAATGGGTGAACATGGCGACTAGACCATTGTTATGACGCCCTGGTGCATTGCATCGTAGCGCTTCAATTGCCTCTTTGGGTAAAATACCCACCAGCGCAGAGTCCAGCGTTTTTGGCGAGGCTCGAACTCGTACCTCGAGATTGCAAGAGGAACGCAGTTGCGGACTTCCGTTTCTGGCGACGAGAGGGCAGCCTGATGTGTGAGAGATAAGATAAACGCAAAAGTTCCATAGATAACTGTTGCTTTTGAATTCACTGGCATTTCATTGTTCTTTACCCCAATCGTCAATTAATGTCCGACGTTATCTTTCAGGACTTGGGGCTGCAAAAAAAGAGGGTGTGTGAGAGAGAGAAAAGAACAATACAACCAACGGAAACTATGTCACTCCATGAAATGAAAGATAAGAATGAACAGCAATCGACTTCATACCTTGCCAATTGAATCCTTTTGAGCAAAATGCTGAGGCTGTCGGTATGGGCAGGAGTTCGCAGGAAGACAGATAGGCCGCACGGGCCATGATTTCAAAGAGGAACCCCCACTCTCGCAAGCCAACCACGACCAACCATGAACCAACCGCCTATTCGAGGCTGTAGCAGCCTCACCGCCTAAAAAGTTACTGCTTTTTGGACGGCAATATTAAAAAAAGTCGGCGAAAAGAAGGCAGACATAGGCAAAGTAAAAAAAAAAAAAAAAAATACCGAAAAATACCAAACGTTGAAGACTCTCCCTCCCTGCCTCCACGACACACACACCCCACACCATGGCCGAACCAGAAGCACGCCCGCAGCGGCCACAGCGATCTCGCCCTCCATTCAACAGGCAGAAAAAGAGGAAGCGCCCGGCCGACGATGCCCAGACCGGCAGCAATGCCGTCCCCATTAGCGGCGACCGCGATTTTGGAGGCGCCGAGGCAACAGCGACAGCGCCGCCGCCCACACGGAAACCAAAAGAAAAGAAACCCAAGAACAAGAAGCAAAAGACAAGGCGCGAGCCAGAAGACGATGCCGACCTGGACACGGAGCTGGGTCTGAACCGGGCCATTGGGGGAATGGACCGGTATCTGCTGGCAGACCATCTTGCGCGCCAGACGCGGCGGTTCGGGAGTGATCTGAGCTCGATTGAGCTTGCGGATCTTCATATAAAGTGTAAGCCCCCCCCCTCGGAAGGCGACTGAACCTCTACCCCAGGAGGCACAGGCGCAGACTGAGCCTCATGCTGCCCTGCACTGTCTGTCACATACTAAATCGCTGACCTATAGCCTCTTCGATCCTCGATACGTCATCCTACGAAAAGGACCGCACAATGGCCAACCTGCCCGACTTTCTCGAGACGTTTGCAGGAAAGAGTCTGAATACGGCGCCGAAAGCAAACGGAGCACCGCACACGATTGTTGTCACTGGCGCGGGTCTGCGGGCAGCTGATCTTGTCAGGGCACTGCGGCCGTTCCAGACGGCGACAAACACCGTGTCGAAGCTGGTAAGTCACTAAGAGGGATTAAAAAAGGTGGCAGATCTGTGCTTGGAGGGAGTGGTAGACCTGTCCAGGGAGAATCTGTCACGCTGCTTCAGCAGTGAATCTGAAGCTCTATTTCCAGACACTAATCTTGTACCTAATACAGTTTGCCAAACACATTAAACTAGCCGAGGCCGTCTCCTTTCTCCAGTCCCACCGCACCGGCATCGCCGTCGGCACCCCCGCCCGGCTCATCGACCTCCTCGAGAACGGCGCCCTCTCCGTCGCCCACCTCCGCCGCATCGTCGTCGACGCATCCCACATTGACATGAAGAAGCGCGGCGTGCTGGACATGCAGGACACAACTCTCCCCGTGGCGCGGTGGCTGGCACGGCCCGAGTTCCAGGAACGGTACGATGCAGATGCTGCAGAGGAGAACAAGGAAGGAAAGGACAAGGAGGGCGACAAGGCTCCGCCATTGTCGATTCTGTTCTACTAGAGAAGGGGATTGCGCTTTTATCATGGTGTACTAGGAGTTTTTTTTTCATATTGTATAGATGTCGGAGATGGACTGGTAGGGTTATAAACAAAGCATCAGTTGGCTTTTTTTTTTCTGAAAAAAAAAAAGATAAATTTTGCATACGTCACTTATTCACATAATATAATGTTGGTGAAATCTGCTCGATATTGTCTACAAACCTCAACGACTAAATGGCTACAATATAACAACTACTTACAAATAAAGGCATCTCTAAAAACCCACAATCACAACATGCAAGAGGTAAAGAAATCGGAAAGAAACAAATACCAAAAATAGGAGAGCGAGGCACAAGGCAACACAGAAAAGGAAACCAAGATATAGGAACGAGTGTCAGCTTTGGCTGCGTGCGAATGTATATATAAAAGAGATGAGCAAAAAAAAGTGAAAAATTTCCATGAAAAATCCAAAGAAGAAATTGGCAAAAATAAATCAAGTGCCCGACACCTTGTAAACCTGTATCTGTATGTGGGAGAAAAAATAAAAAGGGAATGGGGAAGATGAGTTGAGAGACAGCGTGAACAGGTAAACCCCCAAACAAAAAACAAAACAAAAAAGCAGAGGAAAACCAGTGTGGGTTTTGGAGCAGTAGATTTTCCCTTTTGTTGTTTTTCCTTTCGTCTCCTCGACGCCGTTTCTCCCTTCGGTTGCCCGTTCGATCTGCTCCATCCTCCCGACGCACGCGCAAAACCGCAGCTGAGCCTTCTCGTTCCCTTCCGTGATCCCTTTTTGCATCCTTCATCCCTCTACTTTCCTCGCTTGCTCTCATTCTGTCCTCTCTTCCGCGAGAGCACTGTCGAAAATGGGCATCCAGCAAGAGAACGACACTCTCCACACATGCCACGCAAGCCACTCATGAACCAAAATATAGAAGGGGTATCCACTCTGTCCGTATTCGATGTCGGGTCACATCCGCCTGCCCTTGTCGTCAAATGTTCTTCCGTCGTCGCCTCTGATCCTCCGTGTACCACCATGATGCCATATTTGCGAATTCGATCCGAAACTGTCGTGCTCTATAGGATGCTGCACTTGGACTTCTTGACCTTCTGCGGGACGGGCCGGGGGTTGAGGACGGCGCTGTTTGGGTTAGTAAGACGGCAAGAAATAGTAAAAATAGTAGGCAACATACCGGATGGCCTCGTCAAAGACGCTCTTCAGATTGCGCTGGGTCAGGGCAGAGCACTCGAGGTACTTGTGTGCACGGATCTCCTTTGCACAGACCAGGGCTTGGTCGTAAGAGACGGGCTCCATGCGCTTCTGGCGCAGTGACTCGAGGGTGGCAGGGTCCTCGCGCAAATCGAGCTTGGTGCCGACGAGGATGATCGGGACGTTCGGTGCGTGGTGGTCAATCTCAGGGAACCACTTGCGGGGTGTTAGAAACAAAAAGATAAATTAAAAGTAGAAAATAACCGTGGTGTGCATACCTTGGCCTTGACGTTGTCGAATGATGGCGGGCTGACAATAGAGAAGCAAATGAGGAAAACGTCGGTTTGGGGGTATGACAATGGGCGCAGACGATCGTAATCTTCTTGACCGGCAGTATCCCACAAGCCCAGGCTGATGGGCTTGTTGTCCACCATCACACTAGCAGAGTAGTTGTCGAACCTGTGGGCGAAAATGGTCGTTAGCATGTGCTTCGGGCGAACGCCTCCTGGTGGTTCGGTTCGGGCAACTTCCCACGTGCCGCGCGGGCCCCTGGAATTGCCAAAACTGGTGCGGGGATGTAGTCTTACACTGTCGGGATGTACTCGCCAGGGAAGGCATTTGTTGTGTAGGAGATGAGCAGACAGGTCTGGAATCCAAATGTTAGTCCGAGGTCTGGAGAAAACAATGAAAGGGAAATCCATGAGAAACATACCTTGCCGACGGCACCGTCACCTGTCACGACGCACTGCAGGAAAGAAGTCCTATTAGCTTCCGTTCCAAAATACCGATGGCTTTATGTGCTGAGCGTTTCTCCAGCAGTCTTTCATATCCGCATTTCTGTCCGCTCAGGTCCAGCAGGTCTCTTCCTGCTGATTCCATCCTCCATAGTTTCTTCTAGTTGGTTGGTTGGTTCGCACCTTCAGAGACTGGACCCCGGGAGCAGCCATTGTGAGAGAGGGGGAGGTTGAGGGGATTTGTTGTGTTGAGAGTTATTCACGGGGTGTGATGTTCTGACGTGGTTGTCGAGGTTGTTAGTCGCCGGTGCTTCTCGTGGGATTGAGATGGCGTTGGTGGTGGCTCCCGGCGTGGGCAATTAAGCACACAGAACGAGATCGTCGTGTGTGGTAAATATGTTGTGTGCGGGTGTGCGAGAATTTTATTCGGATTGTGCCAGTGTATATGTGATTAAAGCACGTTCGGCGAGATCGTGGAGTAGTCGGGGTAGGTAGATAGTCGTCGTTGGGTTGTCGGAAATTACTGCAAGTGTTAGGACTGGACGATCCCGAGTATATGACCGTTACAACTTTGACAAAGCGGCCTCCGTTGTCTTATGCCTCTTTCCTGTGTCCTTTGTCGGAGAATAGGGTAGTTCCCGTTTGAGAAACAGCGCGAGAAACAGTAGGAGAAACAGCAAGAGAAACGGGAAGCTTGTGTTAGGAAGAATGCAAGAAAAAACACCACAGACGGTGGGGAATATGCAGCAACGGTGGGCGAAGAGCGCTCTGCACATGCACTTAACAGTGGCAGTAGCCGCCCAGCTGACGAGCGAGTGCGTGTGAGGGGGGATATGGACGTGGTGGTCCAGGGGTAGGGGTAAGAAGGAGCGGCGAAGAGGGGGGGTAGAGGGGGTGTGGGTGTTTTGGTAGCTCTTTGGCCGGGCAGACACCTAGCTGGCGTGAAGGCGTGTAAGGTGGATTCGACGACGGGATTTGACGACGGAACAGTTTGAGCAGCAGAGGAGTGGATAGAAGGAGAGGAGGAGTATCGACAGAGCGACGTGAGGTCAAAGAGGAGGGGGGGCCTGGCTGGTTGGAGGAGACGAGCAGGTAAGAAGCAGGAGTAAGTGGACCAGCTGAGTAGAGCGGAGGCGGCCGGGCCAGAGGTGTAGCAGGTCGAGCACGAACCAAGGTGTTTCAGGGAGCGGAACTGGGGAGACTTGTGAGGAGAGAGGTGAGGCAGGAGAAGTGAAAGGACGAGTATCAAGCGTGTGAAGAGGCGAAAGGCCCACGACAAGCGAGGAGACAAAGAAGACAAAGACAGCAGCCGGGGACGGGGACGCCAGAGGACAAGACTGCACGTCGTATGCTGGTGTTGCACAGCAGGGGGGCCTGGAGAGAGGGCAAGCTGGGGAAGGGCAGAGGCAGGGCAGGCTGCGGTAGAGCTGGGTGGTGATAGTTGGTGATATCGGGTCCGAGGTCGATATTGGCTGGGCTGAGGAATGATTGGCCTGTGGCCTGGACGGAAGGCTGGACAGGGCTGGACGGACACTATGCGGACAAGCAGACAGAGACGCAGGCGTACCTTTGAGGAGAGCTACGGCGGCGAGGACAGGGACGTCGATGAAGCCGGCAGCTGCAGATATCGAATGGGGTGCAGGTTGAGGATATTATTGTGCAGGCCGAGAAACTGCAGCAGAGCGGCGACCGAGTGGAAAAGGGTGCACAAGAGGAAAGAGGGGCGACAGGCGGCAGGCGGCAGCCGAGAGGGCGGGAGAGAGGCTAAAAGAGGGCAGAATGGTTGGATTGGCTGGTGGCTCTGGCCTGGGCGGGCGGTGGTTGGGCGGTGACGGCTGATGGATGGGGGTGGATGGATGGTGTTGGTGCATTCTGGCGGGCGGCAGGCTGGTGGACACGCTTGGTGGACACTTGATGGGCACTTGGTCTCGTTGGGGGGCTTGATAGAGTGGTAGACCCTGGAGCTACGCTGCAGTGTGGGTGCAAATGTGGGCAAGCGCTCGGCCTGAAAAAGAAAAGGTGCGACCAAGCGACGGTGAGAGAGGGAGGCAGGCACGACGCGCAGCCAAGCGGTGGGACCCAGGTGGGGTCCTGCACGCACTTTGGGGGATAAGACTACGAGTGCAGGAGTGCGGGCTGCAGCGAGCGAGCGTGATGACTCCAGAGATGGCTGGCCATTGGCGCTCTGTTACAGACTGGGAGAAGCGTACGCCAAAGAGAGCTCGTGGCGGTCTCCTGCACTCGACATCCATTCCGCAACCACTTGGCAGCCACTTGGATCAGCCGGCCGTTTATATTTGGAAAAGGCCGAAACAAAGGCGGCCGTCTTTTAGGGCGTTTCAAGGGTCGGGCTGGGCTTTGTGGTGGCTATGGGGAGTGACTGTGAAGGCGGGCAGGAACAATTCTTTGTCTTCATCCCGACCTTGACAGCAGCCACTGCTCGCGACCGAGACAAGATCTGGCAGTTGCATTCACACCGACATCTCCCCCCTCCCTCACACACAAGTCGACTGACGTCTCGATCGATCGTGCGTTTCGGCCGCTGGATGGGTCGGCAGGGGGTGCTGGCCGGCCACTGGCCGCCTTCAACCAGTGGCCAACTGTCTCCCTGCTCCTGGGCTTTTCCCCTTTTCTGGCAGGAGCGTTGCATTTGACACGAATAGTGCATCAAATGGCGCCTGATGTCGAGAGAGGGGAGGGCAAGAGCTGCCAGAGAGCAGAGCAGAGGCCAGAGGGGAGACAGGCCAGAGACCTGCGAGACATCCACAATCCACACAATTAGACATAAATGTCAAAGAGCCAGAGTCTGCATTCTGACCCGCTCGAGGCGGCGATTGGCCGTTTCAGATGTCCCAGAGGGGCAGCAGGAAGCTGTCGATTCCGGCTTGTCAATCAAGTGCCAAGACTTTTCGGCCATGCTGTTCAGGCGGCAGCTAGCGCCTGCGAGAAACAGACGTCGTTTCTCTTGTTCTTTCTGTCTTGATGCGCCCGAACCTGCCTGTGTGGCTGTGATGGAGCTGGGGCCAGGGACCTTCTTGCGTGCATGCATGTCAATTGTCAATCTCTTGCCGTTCGGTGCAGCCCGTGCGCGGCCGGGCGGAGCAGCAGCTACGGCAATACACAGTACTCGCAGTCAAAACTCGTATGCCAGGCGATACTGCTGTAACAAAACGATCCCGTTGCAGCTTGCCGAAGAGCGGCGAAGGATCCCCAAACAAGGGGCCGATCCGTCCGACAGCAAGGATTCCACGGGTGCAGAATTGGGAATCTGGAACCAGAGTGGGCTCTGTGGCCGAGAGGCAAGAGCAGCTTCAGAATGTCGCCGAATGCAGCCTGGCCCCGGTCCTGTTTGGCGCTGTCAGTCCATTCCCGATTCCAGATCCTGTCCCTTTCAGATCCAGCGCCAACCGCCAACTGCCAACAGGTGGAAGCTACTGGTATCCCAACATCCCTTGGAGACTAGCAGCCGTTGGAGGATCAAAAGCCTCGCCAAGCGCCATGTTCGTGTGTAGGAGGAAGGCTTCTTCAGGAACAGATTGCATAGTAAAAACAGACCAGAAAAGAAGAAAGTACCCCGGCATTTGACAAGATCAACGAATTTCCACATGCATGCATTTATATGTGTCTTTTCGGTGTCCAAAAGGAAGGCGCATGCAGGACCGTTATCGGGTCGCTCCTGCAGGCTCTTATCGGGCTTATCGGCACCCCCACCCACTCACAGCTCTCTGCCACATGGCCAGCGATTTCCGACGCGTCTAACTTGGCGCGTCACTGGGAGCTCTATTGCCTACACTCAGCATCGTCATCGACTGCACAAAATACCCAATTCCCCATTCCCCATGTAACGAGACGGAACACCACTACACGATATTTTAGGACTTTGAGCAAAGGAACTCGATCTTTGCAGAAGCTGATACACGCAATGAGCACACCAACACCGGCGCGGCCGGTAGTGGCCACGCCAGAAACCGGTGGCGGCCGACAATCTACATCTTTTCGCACGCCCACAACAGCTACTCGTGCCACATCCAGCGGCGGTGCTGGCCCCGGCACTGGCCGACGAACTCCCGGGACAGGCGGTCGTCGAACCCCAGGCACTGCCCGAACTCCCCATGCCCGCGCCGCCCTGCTGGCCCTCGACAACCGTCGAGCGGCTCTCTTCACACCCGGCGGCGGCCGCCAGAGCCGGCGCAAGAGTGGCCGCTACCTGCGCGAGTCGCCGCGCGACCTGCTGCGCAATCTCAGCCGACGGCTGGCACCTCTGCCCAATGAGCGGGTGGTGTCTTCGTCGCCGGCCATGGCATCGATCCCAGAGGACGAGGCAACGCGAATGAGCACACGAAGCCGCCGGTTCAATGTTGACGACGACGACGGCGGCGACGACGATGACGACTCGATCCCTCTAGACCGGCCACGACTGTCGCTGCCTATCGATATCGACCAAGACAATGACGATGATTTGCGGCCGCACCGGTCTACAATATTGGAGCAGGACGACGAAGATGACAGCGTCGAAGGCGACGACGACAACCCGACGATGCGGTCGATTGAGTTTGCGCGACGGACAGCCACACAAGAGCAGCTGCAGATGGCAAGGCGGTTTTCTAGGGGAAGTCTTCTTGGGCGGAGCAGTTTTGGCAGTGTGCGGATGAGCGACTACATTGAGGGATTCAATGACCAGCCAGACGACGCCGACGAGGAGCAGCTGCGGTCCGCCTTTTTCCCCGAGGGTGTCTTTGACAACCTGGCCAACGAGCAGCCAGAAGAAACAACATTTGAGAGGTGCGTTTGGAAGATTATATACGAAAATATGCATAAATCTAACTTGTAACAGACTCGACTCGGATGGACAGACTGGTCTTGCCGGCCGCGAAAGCGGCTTCGGGATTGACGCTGTACCACTTGATGGCAACGACACAACTGTGTTTCTTGGAGGAGGCGCAGATGATGACGACAATAATCAGCCATTTGGGGACGAGGCAGACGTTGTAGCGCCTCTTGACGACTACGATGCCGGCGACAACGACGCGGGCGTCTGGATGGACGAGGTGGATATTACAGGAGCAGCAGCCGAAGAGGAGGCAGACATTACAGCAGGCCCAGCTGTTGTCGGGGCATCGCCTCTACACAGCACAATGGCGAAAACAAAAACGACTCGGGATACACGGCCAAAAGCAAAACGGATCAAGCTGTCTCGACACGGCCTAGCATATCCGTCGCTGCCAGCCGGTGTCGTGAAGCGTGTGGCACAGAACTTTGCCCAGGGAACCAGCAGCAGCGGCAGGGCCAAGCTGAGTCCGGACACGGTTGCTGCTCTGAGCACGGCTTCGGACTGGTTCTTTGAGCAGGTCGGCATTGATCTGGAGCGGTATGCCAAGCATGCGGGACGCAAGACCATTGACGAGAGTGACATGCTCGTCTTGATGAGAAGGTAAGTGGAAATGATTATGCTAAAGTGGTGTTGTTGTACACGGATTCTAACTGTGCAGACAACGGCAAATCAATGCGACGGCCACTCCGTTTTCGCTCGCACAACGGCTCCTTCCGCGGGAGCTTCTCCAAGAGATGCGGATGGCGCCAGATGTGTCTCTTGGGAAGAAGAAGAAAGTGCGCCAACCAAGACAGTCACGAGCTGGGGAGTGATGTATTGACAGACATTGGCAGCTACCAGTTGATGACAGACACAGAGAGGGAAGATGGGAGTTATTTGGGTATTATGAATGATTAATGATAATGACATTTTCTTTGATTCAACTTTTGTTTCCAGTTTCTCCTGTGGCCCATCTACCAGTTCTTGTTCAGACGCACGCGCTTGGCGATATCTGATGGCGGCTTGCGGACGACCATCCACAGCATGATGGATGTGGCGACGCACAAGCTGTACCTGTTGGGGGGGTTAGCGGCTGGATAAAGTAAAAAGAATGTGAATCTGCAGTCAAGGCCTACCAGGTGAAGATGTACTGGGCGTGTGTGTTGCGCAGGTTGACCTCGGGCGGGTTGCCAATAGGGACGCCCCTAGCCTCCATGTCGTAGACCTGCAACAAGTCGGGTTCTGATGGGCTAGTCAGCATAAAGGAGATCAAAATCGCAGAACGCCACCTGGGGGTCTCACGCACCCATTGTTGCCTGGATCCATACGGGCGCGCTCCCCGTCAGCTCCGCCATCTGCTTGACGTCTGGAAAGTAGAACTCGTTCTTGTCCGGCCGGTTCTCGGGCGTAAACATGTTCTTCTTCCACGGCGTCCGCAGCATGCCCTCGACCCGCACCAGCCCTTCCGGCAGCGCCGCCGCGGCCCGCCCGCTGCGCCGCCGCTTCGCCTGGCTGTGCTGCTCCTTGGAGATCCACCCGCGGTTGACCAGGATGCTCGTGCCGCTCGGCTTGCCCGTCTCCGGGTCGTCCAGCTCCAGCGGCGTGATCACCAGGTAGCCCGACTGGCCCTCGCGCACGCGCGGGCCCACGAGCATCTCCTGGTCGTGCCGGAACGTGCCGAGGGCGACGACGCGGCGGTAGTCAAACTCGCTCTCCGAGCTGGAAGAGTTGCCAATCTCGGCGGCGACCGCCACCTTTTCGGGCAGCAGCGGCAGCGGCGGCTGAACCAGGCGGTCCTCGCACTTTGCCAGCAGGTTCGTCTTCCAGCGCAGGCGGTAGACCTGCCAAGTGCCCAAGCAGAAAGCGGCAATCGGGATGATGGCTGGGCGGGGGGGGGGGGGCAGTCAGTAAACTTTGTTTCTAGTCATCGGCCAGCTAAGCTGTCGACCTCTCCAGACTATATAGTCTTGGACCTAATGGCCTACCTAGAATAATCAGGCCCGGCCCGTGGCGCCGGCCGGAGCGGACGAGCTCGGGCGGGTTGTCGAGGATCGACTTGAAGTTTGGGTCGTCGGCGGGCTGCATTTGCCAGCGGACTGTTGACGTGGAAAACGGTGCACCGGTCTGTATCCGCCGGGCAGCAGCTACTGGCCGCTGGCGGCATGAGCACAGGACGGACGATGTGTTCAATTGTCTCCTTGCTGGTGAGACTTTTGGCGACGATGTGCTGACGACCCGCCGGGCCAGCGGCTGCCACAGCCTTGGTGGGAGTGCACTAGCCATTGCTGGTGTATTCGATCCAAAGCGATTGGCGTGATATTTCCGTTTAAATGGTCGTCCCTAAAAGACCCTCAAGGTGTTGTTGAAAATGTGATATCACCAGTTCGGGGTTGAGAGAGAACCCAGAGGTGGGTCGCCGCAAAGACCGAGCCCCGGTATGTGGGTATGTCGTGTAACTGCATATTCACCATACACCATGATTTCGACAAGAATCACAGCCCAAGAGGTTGTCCAAAAATTTGTCATGTTCATTATTCTATAGATTCGCTGATGAAAATGAAAAGATACAAAAACGCACCAAGCAGAGCAACTATACAACAGACACCCACGCCTCAATTCAGCCGGCGCTGGTACAGCATGGGCCTGCTAAAGTGAGAAGACTCTCTAAGCTCCTCCTTGATCCGCCGCCGGCGCTCGGCTCTGCTGACGGGCTTCTCCTGGACCTTTGGCGAAGGCAGCAGCACCTGCTCTGGGGCTTTCTGTGGGAGCTGGATGTCGACGTTTGCGTTTTCCAGAGGCTGCTGCGCCTCTGGCTGAGCCTGCTCTTGCGACTCTCCTTGCTGTGAAGCTCCCTCCTCCTCCTGGCCCTCTCCCACGCTTGGTGTGACTTCCACGACGACCTGATCGCTCTTTTGTGCCTCTTCCAGCGCCCGTGCCTCGTCGCTCCCTTCCTCCAGGACAACAATAGTTCCGTCCTCCAGCTCAGTCGTCATCGAGTTGAACCGGTCGGGCAGGAAAATCTTGGGCGGTTCCGGCGGCGGTTCCCGAATGGCTCGTCGGAGGTCGTTTAACGTCTTTTGCTGCAGGGCATATCCGCTGATAAAGAGTGCCGATGTGAAGAGGACGACTGGAATGTTTGTGAATGTTAGTATGAGCATGAGGTGATGGGGAAATGCTGGGGAAAACTCACCCACTCCCGACGACACGGCGACCGAGACTTGTGATGATGTCAACAGCATTCCTGCTGTGCTGCTGTCAGGATGACAGCGGTGATGATAAATAATAAGAAACCAAAAAAGGGGAATGTCCGGACGGCAGATGTAAAGGGACTGGAATGTGTCGATATGCGTTTGACAGCCAATTCGGAAATGTAGGAGGCTAGAGTAGTTCTTGTGGCAATTGCTTTTGAGTTTTAGAATGTCCTGCCGCACGCGACAGATATTGCATAGCAATACGAAACTACTTTCTGGGCGGCTGGTCGCTGGCTGGGGGAGGCTGGCTGTAATTCTGGCGATCCACCAATCAGCATTGTTGACATCATCGACCCAGCAACAATCGATAAATGGACCGGTCCCACCAATAAAATGCCACGGCTGTGTGCATTTAAAACTACTTCACATCCTCGAATGAAACAAACTGTCAAGTTATTCTTTCACATTTGTATGCATATTTGGAACAATTATTATGTGAAAAGGTGTCAAATTACGGTATGGAGGCCGCCAAATTCTGCGGGCGCGCTCTGTGTTTTTTTTTTTTTTTTTTTTTTGCCATTTGGCGGACAGCTTGATCAATCTGACCAGTACATTGCGTGGCTTTCCTATCAGCCATTGCGTGGCTTTCCTATCAGCAACTTGTACAATCTTGCGAGCCTCTCATGTGATATCCAAAGCCTCGCCAGGATATACAGATTTTCCCATGGATGGTGAGCGCCTTTGTTTTATTGAACTGAGCGGCTTGCCATCATTGAGCAAGGCAGAATTGTATTTGGCATCTCAAGCTTGAATCTGTCTTGGGCAGATGTCTATAAAAGAGACAGGTGCCCCTTCTGACTTGGTAGATTCTGTTTTTCTCTTGAACAGCAATCGCCTTCTTCTCTCAACTATCATATATTATCATCCTCTCACAGTCAAACAAACAAACTCGAGCAAAACTGCATTCCCAACGCCAGACCATCGCCGCCGCTGCCGCCATCACCGCCCCCCATCTCTCGCTTCTTTCTTCTCTGCCGCCCTGGCCCGCTTGGCTGCTTTCAGAGCAGCGTTCTTTTTCGCTTTTAATTCGGCCTCTTCCTTCTTGACTTTCTTTACCTCTTCGCTTCCAAACGCATCTCGCCATTCCTCGGCTTTCTCTGGCTTGATGGGCTTGAACAGGTGCTCGGATTTGCCAATGGTGTGCCCAGCCGGGATTGAACTTGCGTCCCAGTGGTCGGGGATGGGGAACAGTGCACCACTGGCGAGCTGCTCGTTGATGGACGCAGCCGTGTCTGGCAGGAATGGCGCCACGATTGCAGCCAGCAGATGGACAAGGTTCACGGCAAGGCTGATGACGGCTGCACACTTGGCGGGCTCGTTCTTGGCCAGGTTTCCGTCCAGCTTGTTTGCCTGGAGGAAGCCATTCCCCTGCTGGCTCAAGGCGAGGACTGTTGACAGGCCGGCACGAAGCTTGACGGCGTCCAGCTCTTGGATGTATCTCGAAAGCAGGGTGTTGATTTCTTCTCTGAAGGCGTCAAACGACGGGTCGCGATACTCGGCGCCGCTTGGGACAACACTGCGGTGCTGCGAGTTGACAAACTTTAGGACGCGGCTGACAAAGTTGCCCAAGTTTTTGAGGAGCAAGTTGTTGCTGTCGGCGACGAAGGCGTCCCAGGTGAACTCGGTGTCGCCGCTCTCTGGGCGGTGAGAAATCAAAAAGAAGCGCCACACGTCAGAGGGAACCCCGGTTTTCTGGGCAGAGTCGCCAAAGACGCCGATGCCCCGGGACTTGGAGAACTTTCCTCCTTCGTAGGTGAGGTAGTCTGTAGCAGACAGATGATGCACCTTGGTCCAGTCCTCCTTGGTGCCGATCTGCGAGGATGGGAAGATTACAGAGTGGAAGACGACATTGTCCTTCCCAATGAACTGGTACAGCTGGACGTCTTTAGGGGCTCGCCACCACTTCTCCCACTGGTCTGTATAGCAGGCAGTGATGGAGACATAGCCGATGCATGCGTCAAACCAGGGATATATGACCTTTTCTTTGTATCCCGGCAGAGGTACTGGGGTTCCCCATTTCATGTCGCGGGTGATGCTGCGAGGCTCGAGTCCTTCTTTGAGCCAGGATGCAGTGATGCCTTTGGCATTGTTTGACCAGTCTCCGCCGGTGGACGATCTGGAAAAGTATGCATCGACCTCGGGCTGCAGCTTGTCCAGCTCCAGAAAGATGTGGTTTGTGTCTTTGGTGATGGGGGCAGCTCCGTCGACTTTGCATCGCGGGTTCTTCAGATCGAGCGGGTCAAGCAGGCGACCGCAGAGATCGCACTGGTCGCCGCGCGCGTCTGGGTATGCACACGTCGGACACTCGCCTTCCACGAAGCGGTCGGCCAGATACGCGTGGTGCTTTTCGCAGTAGAGCTGCGTGGTGGAGCGTTCTTGGAGGAATCCGTTCTTGTGCAGCTTCAGAAAGACGTCCTGTGTGATTTCAGTCTGCTGCTGGGTGGTCGTCTGTCCAAACTTGTCGAAGCTGATGTCGAACCATTTGTAGATGCCGGCGTGGATTACGCGGTACTTGTCGCAGAGCTCTTGGGGGGTGCAGTTCTCGGACAGTGCTCTGGCTTCAGTGGTGGTGCCGTATTCATCCGTCCCTATAAACCGTCAGCGGTCTGGGCAAATGCATCGTTTGCAGGCGGGTGAGGTGCAATATCCTACCCCCAATGTACAATGTATTGATGCCCCGGCCTCTGCAGTAACGGGCAAAGACGTCGCCCGACAATACAGACCCGATAATGTTGCCCAGGTGAGGAATATTGTTCACGTAGGGGAGGGCACTAGTGACGAGGACGTTGCGCTTCCCCGGCTGGGGAAGGACTGGACTGTTTGGCATGTTGTGGACTCTCCACTCAGCTGGAGCTGACAGCTATAAAGTAGGGAAGCCTTGCGGGCTTTTGAAAGTGTTTTGATATTATAATTACAATCTCAGACAGAAGGGAAAGCCAGGCAGATGGAAAAGGGGAAGTGCTGCAATTTTTATTCGTTTTTCAAACCGCATCGTGACTCACGACCCGAGGTCCTCGTTATCGAGGCACAAAGCTTTGACGGCATGGGGGGCACATAGACGTCGCATGCATGAAACAAACAGGCCGTCCTGCAGGGCTGCTCGGCCTGGGGGATTCCTGTTCGGGCGCTTGCATCTGCCTGGCAGGTCCGCTTTTCAGCCCATCCCGGGCGCCAATTACAGAAGGGCATCTCTGTGCATCTTCACCTGTCACTGACTCACGTTGGTCGAGTTGGGGGCCGTTTCCTGCGGCCAAGTATCAAATGCATGTCATTGGACAAGAAAGGTAGCTCGACTCCAGCTTGTCCTCTTGTCCTCCTAGGAGTCTCACGAGAAGTCGAGGAATATCAAAGAATACCACGAACAGAATGCGAGATGCTTCTACTGTTTGGTGGAAGGAAAACGAAAGGGCGAGTTCGAGGGGGCGTCTAAAAAATGGCAAAAAAATATAAAAGGCAAAAAAAATAGCCCGTTTGACAGCAGCAGGATTCGAACCTGCGAGACCGAAGTCAGAGGAGATCAATACTTTAACCCGCCTGTTGCGGTAAGTCTTAAGTCCTACCCGATAACCACTCTGGCATACTGTCTTGTCTGCAAGAGCCTCGTTCTGTTCTTGGAAGAGAGTGGCTGTTAACGGGGACTATGTTGGCGAGTCGAGCCGGGCGTGTTCTGTTTGTTTTGGTCGGGCGGCCTGAGGCGCGAGGGACGCAAGAGGCGGCACGGCCTGGCGTAACACAAGGCCAGGCCGGCAGGCAAACGACGACTAACACCGACGGGCAAGAAGCGTCCATTATATAATTCCTACAGCTTGGCCTGGATCTTGTCCATGTCTTGGATGGCCATCTCCTTCAGCTTCCTCCGCAAGATCTTGCCGCTGGCCGTCTTGGGGATCTCGGGCAGGATCCCGACTCCTCCCCGCAGCTTCTTGTAGTAGACCACCTTGTCCGAGAACCAGTTCTGCAGCGCGTCAATGTCCACCGGCCTGGAGCCGTCGGCCACAATGTACGCCCGCGGCACCTCAGTGGCCAGCTTCTTGCTGTACACGCCCACGACGGCACAGTCGACCACGCCCGGGTAGTGGTGCAGGACGCCCTCGAGCTCGGCCGGGGCAACCTGGAAGCCGTTGTACTTGATCAGCTCCTTGACGCGGTCGGTGATGACCAGGCTGCCGTTCTTGGTAATGTGGCCGACGTCGCCCGTCCGGAACCAGCCGTCCTTGGACAGGCACACGGCCGTTGCCTGGGGGTTGTTGTAGTACCCCTTGAACACATTGGGGCCCCGGATGTGGAGCTCGCCCGTCTCGCCAGGCGGCAGTTCCACCGGGCTGGCATCCATGGCGGCGTCTGGGTCTTTGACGGGATGGCACATCCTGGCCTGCAGGTTTGGCAGCAACACGCCACAGCTGCCCAGGTCCACCTGCCACTTGTCCCAGGTCCCCTGGAACACGCATGGACTCGTCTCGGACAGCCCGTAGCCCTGCTTGATGCGGATGCCGAGCTTCTTGTAGACGTGCTGGATCAGCTCCTGGGTCAGCGGGGCAGCGCCGCTCTGGGTCATGCGCAGGCTCGAGAGATCGTAGGACTCCACAACCGGGCTCTTGGCCAGCTGCACCACGACTGGCGGCACCATGTAGGCAAACGTGATCTTCTGGTCCTGGACGATCTGGCACCACTTTTCCAGGCTGAAGCGCTGCATCACGACGGTGGTCACGCCCGCGTACATTGGGCTGTGGACAAGCACCATGAGGCCGTAGATGTGGAAGAACGGCAGGCTGGCCAGGATCCGAACGTGACGGGGGGCGTGTCGATTTCGTTTGGCGAAGAGACGGCCAGCACGTCTCCCTTTTTCCAGCCAAAGTGCTTTCTCAGGCCCCGCCCAAAGTCCTCTGCCAGCTGGCGCACATCACCAAAAGTGTGGGTTCTGCCAGTTATGCCATCGCGGAAGATGGCTGGGCGGGTTAGTGCGCACTCGAGACAGAAGCTGCGGAAGTCTCTCTATACGTACCGTGGCTGTCGGGGAACGGCTGGTCCTTGCGCCTGAATAGGAAAGAAAAGACGTCGGTGTGTGGAATGTCCAAATGGGGAAACTCGCTTTCGTAAACCATGGTGTCTAACAAGGGACGGGCCGTCCAAAGTCAACAGAACTTGAGTTGCTGGTGTTTTCAGGCCCAACTATCAGGTATAAAATGCCTCTTGATAAAACAGAACAGATCAAGTCAAGACCCAATGCTTCTTGAGATTCAACAGAAAAAGAAAACACGCACACTCGCCATGTCTTTATGGTTGGTTAACTCTGGGCAGTTCCCCCAGACAGCTCCATCCTCCCTTTCCTACAAATCCCGGCAGAGTCGTGCCGAGGCTCTATCTTTAGGGGGTCTTGCTGCTAGCTTTGCTAACCGACCGCTGCCCTTGCTGGGCCGGGACCAACGGTGGCTTCCCCAGCTTCCGTTCCTCGGCGCTTCCTTCCCCCCAAACCCCAGATTTCCTTCTCCAAAGTACTTTTGCAAACTGAATAACCGTCAGCCAACTAATAGACAATTTGGGACGTCTAGGCTCTGTTCTTGTAAAGACCTAAACTGTCTGGGTATTCTTGCCATCCTGGCATCTTTGCCATTTTTGGGAATTATATAAAAACGCCGAATTCTATTTAGAATCCATCTCCAGGCCAAAACTTTCCCCCAGGGCGTCTCCCAGTCGCGAAACTGCAGCGTCAATCCGGTCCGGCTGTGCTGATCTGCCCCCCTGGCAGTAGTTCAGGGCCGTGGCCAGGTCGTAGGCACTGACACCAACTTGGCAGATCATGCTTGCCGGCATGCAGGATGGCACTTTTATTCTCGTATTCACGACCAGGCCTACCTAGAGGGTACTATCACATCTAGACTCTCAAGCGGGAAGCAGGCACTGGCTGGGAGACTTCCTCCCAGTGAAATCACCTCTCCGTCTTTGAGGTTCTTGAAAGCTCCTTTGAGCGAGGACGCTCCTCGGCTCGCAGACTCTGGCGTTATGCGATCTGTAGGGATTAGACTGGTGCAGTTTCAAAGAAGAGGAATTGAACATACGGTCCCATCTTAATGCCTTGGGTTTGTGTCCGTGGGGCTGCAGCTTGAATTGCTCACTCGTGCAGGGTGCAGCCACGCCCCATTGCGTAAGAGGGGACTGGCGACGATGCAGTCAAAGGTCTTCAGTCGAGAACACATCGTTTGACTGGCGTTGCTGGCGTTCACCCAGCAGTGGCACGTTCCTGGTGACGTGTGTGCAAGAAACACGAGAAACTCAAGCCGTCTTTCTTTGAAGGCCATTCACGTCGTCTGTTTAGTTCTAACACTGGCATCAATCAGTTGTTACATGCTGGCCACGGCCCGGATGTTACCCCCTTCTGGACATTTTCATGGCGCCGGACCGGGCGGTGGCCGGCGGTTCTCGACGAGTGTTAGTAGACTTTGAGCGGTTAGCAAAGGTCTTGAACATGAAACTGACCAGAAAGACGGATAGCAATGGGTTAATGTTTGCATAGTCTTCCTGATCTCCGGTCAATGGGAAGGGGTCATCACCGGCAGGATGTTAGGAGAGAAGAGAATATGGATGCGTCCGAGAGCGGTAAGCTTCATGTTCTAGATATTAACAGAATAATTCTAGAAATAAATCAAACTTAAAACACACACAAATACATGTAATTGGGAAAGATGGTTTATGTTGTCTGCCTGTAAGCCAGCGGGAAGCTCCAACTACGAGGCTCTGAAAAGTGGAGACACTCTCGCCAAAGTGGCCCTGAAAATTGGCAGCAATGGCCCACCAGCCAATGAGGTTGGTTTTCAACCTCGCCTTTTCATCGTCGCTCTTCTACCACCTGGAGCTCTTGCCACACAAAACACACTCTTCACACGGCCTCATACACTTGCTCACACACACACCCCACAATGAGCGACACTGAAGAACGCCCAAGGCACCACCAGGCCGATGCGCGCCGCTTCCTGGACGAGCGCGGCACCAGCGCCACCACCGCGCCCAATGGCCTCAACCCGGCCACCATTATGGAAAAGGCTGTGCGCGAGCGCATCGTCGACAGCTACTTCTGGAAGGAGCAGTGCTTTGGCGTCAACGAGGCCGACATTGTGAACCGCGTCGTGGACCACGTGCACTGGATCGGCGGCACCACGGGGACGGCCCAGAAGCCGAGCCCGTTCCTGTGCCTGGCCTTCAAGCTGCTGCAGCTGGCCCCCGACGACGACATCCTGGCGGCGTACATGCAGCAGGGCGGCGACAAGTTCAAGTACCTGCGGGCCCTGGCGCTGTTCTACGTGCGGCTGACGCGTCCGGCGGCGGACGTGTACAAGACGCTGGAGCCCTTTCTGGCGGACCGCCGGAAGCTGCGGCGCAAGGGCCGGCAGGGCACGAGCCTGTCGTTTGTGGACGAGTTTGTGGACGACCTGCTGATCAAGACGCGGGTGTGCGCGACGAGTCTGTGGAAGCTGCCGCAGCGGGAGGACCTGGAGGACCTGGGCAAGCTGGAGCCGCGCGTGAGTGCGCTGGGCGACATTGACGACATCCTGGACGAAGAGGACGAGAAGGAGAAGGAGGAGGAGGAGGCCAGGAAGAACGGGGCCAATGGCGACGACAGCGACAGCAGTGATGACGACAGAAACGGCAACGGACGGGACGACAGCTACAGTGACGACAGCCGGGACGACAGGCACTCCTACAAGAGGAGGAGGAGCAACAGCAGGGACTACTCTTCAGACGATTCTCGAGACCGGCGGCGCAGAGGGAGCTCTTACGAGTCTGACAGAAGCAGAAGCAGAGGGAGATGAAAAGCATTGCTATTTTGAGATTAGAGATACCATATTCAAACAATAAACTGCAGCGACATTCACATATTTCTGTTCATCACACGTCGTTCAATTTTGCGCCGTGCGCTTATCGGTTAGCTGCATATCCGATCTCCAGCTAATTGTGCTCCGTCGCAACGACCATCAGAATTCCATCCCACCACATCCCACCACTGCGAAATCCCCCACAATGGCTCCTCGTCTGCCACCAAGGACAGTCCCGTCGGGCTGCCTGGCTCGGCTACCGCGACGAGGCTTTCGGACACTGGCAGCTACACGATCTCCAGCAGCAGGACAG
Organism: Raffaelea albimanens; assembly: GCA_002778245.1. NCBI lineage: Eukaryota > Fungi > Ascomycota > Sordariomycetes > Ophiostomatales > Ophiostomataceae > Raffaelea > Raffaelea albimanens. The sequence goes on from PCDJ01000001.1 coordinate 719,471, forward strand.
TCCCAAGAACCTCAACCACGCCCCGACTGGAACCAGTTCATATCCAAGCCAGATCCCACCGAGCCACAACCGACACCCTCCACACCCTCCACACCCTCGACCTCTTCCTTTACCCTTGCTGTCAAGGACAATATCGCCACGCTCGGTACTACCTCGCCGACAACTTGCGCTTCCCAGATCCTCCAGGGCTATGCCTCGCCCTTCGAGGCTACAGTCGTCGTCCAGCTGCGGGACCGCGGTGGCGTCGTCGTGGGCAAGACCAATCTGGACGAGTTCGGCATGGGATCCCACAGCCTGAATTCGCACTGGGGAGGAGTCACCAGCGGCTCGCCGGACAGCACGTCGGTCGGCGGCAGCTCTGGCGGGTCGGCCGTGGCGGTCCGGCTGGGCGACGCGGACGTGGCGCTGGGCACCGACACGGGCGGCTCAGTGCGGCTGCCGGCGGCGTACGGCGGCGTGGTCGGGTACAAGCCGAGCTACGGGATGCTGTCGCGGTTTGGCGTGGTGCCGTATGCAAACAGCCTGGACACGGTTGGGCTGTTGGGGAAGGGCGTCAAGGAGATTGAGAGGCTGGTGGTGGGCGCCCCTCGCCCGGAGGCGAAGGAAGACGGCCAGAGGCCGGTAGACAGCGGGGCGGCATACAACGGACAAGGCGGCCTGCCTAATGGCGGCCTCTGGCCACATCACGACAAAAATGACCCGACCTCTCTCTCTGCATCTACCCGCTTGCGCCTGGCCTCCCAGCGCTCCGACTACACATCACCCACCGCCACACACTCCCTCGCCGGCCTCTCCTTTGGCATCCCGCTCGAGTACAACATTGCCGAGCTGGACGCGCCCATCCGCGCAGCCTGGACGGCCGCCGCTCAACTCTTGCAGTCGCTCGGCGCCACAGTGTCGGCCGTCTCGCTGCCGTCGACGCGGCACGCCCTGTCGGCATACTACGTCCTCGCCCCGGCCGAGGCAGCTTCCAACCTGTCGAGGTACGACGGCGTGCGGTATGGCGGTGGACCAGAGGCGGAGGCAGAGACCAAGGACGGCTCTTTACAGGACTCTGCCTCCCCCGTCCTGTACGAGCGGACTCGCGCTGCTTTTGGCCCCGAGGTGCAGCAGCGCATCCTCCTGGGCGCCTACGCCCTGAGCTCGGCCGCACGGGACAATTACTTTTTGCAGGCGCAGAGGGTGCGGCGGCTGGTGGTCCGCGACTTTGACGCCGTGTTCCGTCTGCGGAACCCATTGAGAGACGAGGACGCCGACGAAGAGCTGGCGGCCGTCGACCTGAGCGACCTCCCAGAAGGACTGCCGCTGGCCAACAAGCGCGGCCCGGCACAGGTTGATTTCCTGTTGTGCCCGACAGCACCGACGGCAGCACCAAAGGTCTCGGATGTGACATCAGCAGCGTCGCCAGTGGACGCATACATGAACGACGTGTTTACGGTGCCTGCGAGCCTGGCGGGTCTGCCAGCCATCAGCATCCCTGTTCCACCGCCCAGCCCATCGACAACATTCTGCCCTGGACTGCAGCTGATTGGACAGTTCTGGGACGACGCACGATTACTACGCGTGGCCGACATGCTGATGGAGGCCTCATTCACAGAGGCAGAAGACAAGGAGGCTCTGGCAAAGCATAGGCAAACAGGGGTAGTTGAGGCATGACTTGATGTACGATAGAAAAAGCATTATGGACACATGACAAAAGTATAGAGCACCACCAGATATAACGTATGTGAACCACAAGTGTATAAAAAAGTCCAACTCCCGTCCGATGGCCAAGATCCAAACATCTGCCATATCCCGTCTCCTCCCACCCCATCTATCCACGTCCACGAGGACCTGCGCCCTCTGGTTAGTAGTATCCTTGCATGTTCTTTTCAGAAAGGGAAGTTGACTGACCTGGGAAGAAAAAAAGAATTGGGGGGAAAGCATCGCCCTCGAAAGAATAAGCGGCATTGCAATATAGAGACCCTTGAAGCGTGTCGCCCTTCCTGTCCCTCTGTCATCCCCCCCAAAAGAGGAAAGTCAAGAAGAAACAAGAAAAGAAAGCAACACAGGTCTCCACGTCACGCATCGAACTAAAGTGTTTTCCCCAAAGGAGGCCTTTCGACAACCCAAAGAGACCACAATGCTTCGCGATGGCCCTCCCATAGGAAAAGATTCGAATAAACGAAATCTTCCCTGCTTTTCTGATGCCAATCGCAGGCGCAGTATTGCGCAAAGCCCTTTCAGGCTAGCTCGAATACCCCCAAAGCAAATCATCCGTCCAAACTGACAGGAGCCAGAATGGGGTTCAGAAATACCCCGAGAGTAGAGCGTATATGAAGCAGTTCACCGACTTTTTCTCATGCACGAGGAAAAGTGTTTGTTGAAAAACGGAAACAGTCGAGACAAGAGAGAGAGTCGGGCATAGAAAAGAAAAGAGTCGAAGGCGAGAGAGGACCAAAAAAGTGTATCTTTGACATTTTCAGATGTCCAGGGCAGCTGAAGGATGAGAGAGAGAATAAAACGGCCGACACCCCAGGAAACGACGCCATCGTTGCCTCACACGAAGCAGAAATGGGAGTCAGGATTCTGGATTCGCAGAGGGGGAAAGAGGTCCAAGTGCAGCAAAAAGCCGGGAACAATGTCTTCGGAGGGTGTCTTTGTGAGGCGAGCCCCTCCAGTGGGAGGTGATCCTCAGAAGCTTGTGCCCTCGCAAGAAGATGATCGCCGACCCGCCGACACCAGATAACCATGCCCGCTGTGTCTGCATCTGTGCCCGGGAGTCCAGGGGACTTTTTGGGTGTGCTTCGTGCGTGCGCAAGGCGCCAGGTGCAACACATGGGTGTCTCTCAAAGTGCCGTCCGTCTTGAGCTTCTCTCTCTCTCAAAAAAGGGTGAAAAACAGAAGCCCTGGTCGGGGGACTTCTGCCGCTGTCGTTTTGTTCCTTTCTCCAGCCCCGACGACTTGTCGTCTTTGTATCATCCTTTTTTTTTTCCTTCCCACTAAACCTTGTCTCTCTCTCAAACCTTCCTGTTTCCGTTTTTCCGTTTGGAGCATGGAGGCGCGACGTTGACGAGGGCGATGCTTTCCCCTGGGGAAGAAAAGAAGAGAAGAGAAACCAGAAAAAAAGAGATGATGTGAAAATTTCGGGCTTTTTGTGTGGGGTTCTAGCTTGCGGACCTGGAAAAGTGGGACTGAGAGCTCCCATTGAGTCACACTGTACCAAACCGCGCGAAACGGTTCCACAACCCAAAAGAGCTCCCCATGACAGCTCCAGAGCCCCGTTTCAGGAAGGAACGATTGATCTTGCACAGTCGCAGTTGCCTTTTTTGTTTTCACCCAGTCTGATTTGTTATATTTTTTTTGTCAGATTCTATTCTATAACCAGTCATTTGCCATTTGCAGTACACCCTCACCGAATTAGTCAGTCTCCGTCTCTTCACTCCTTTAGCATGAAAATAGCCAACAAAACAATGAAATACCTGTAAAAGTCAGAATACAGCCCAAAAAGGCAAGAAAAGGTAAAGGAAATACACTTACAGACACACAAACACAAAACCGCGAAAGTAGTCCACTTTTTCTGTCGTCATGATTGTTGTGACCCAGACGCTGCCGGCCAGGATGGCCACGTCAAAGGCTTCAAAGTCGAGAAGCAGCGTGTGGCCCGACCACCATCCAACAATGACTAGTACGGGAAGAGTCAGGATGATAGAGCCGACGCCAGCACCATAGGTCAGGTGCACGGCCTGGCTGACATTACGTCCCCCGTCGCGGGCAAGCTCGGCTGCTCGCAGGACGTTGTACAGGTTGACAACCAGGGGCAGGATGATGCTGGCCACAAAGTGCCGCTTGAGAGACGCCGGGCTTGCGTTTGGTTCCGTGCCCGCGGAGCCATCCGGTTTGGATGTTCCCGCCAGAGGATCAATGGCCTTGACCAGGTCAAGACTGCAAAAGACGGCAGCAACCATGGCCCCGGCCAACAGTATAAGGACGGCAAAAGCAATGACAAACTTTAGCAACGGGTGACGATGATTTTTGCTCGTAGGATCTTCTCCCTCCCTCTGCTTGCCCTTCTGCGACGACTTGGAAAAGGATCGAAGTTTTGAAAGTTGGCGGCGGCGGATAGACTCGGCTGCAGTTCGTCGGTCCCGGTCATCAGCCGCAAAGAAGTCGCGATGCGTGATGCGGCGAAAGACGACCCACACAATGTAAAGGATCAATAAGAGGACAGAAGTGCCAATTGAAAGACTCTTGACGGCCGGTTCAGGGTCTGCTAGCGGAATTGTGCCGTTGCGAGACTGTTCGCTGCCGTGGTAGTCAGGCGGCAGCTCGACCCGCGTGGTCATGACATGGATCATGGACCAGACAATGATAATCGGCGAAACCGACATCATGAGCAGTTTGACTAGCTCAAAGGCCGTCTCGCTGACTTCCTGGACGTAGCTCTCTTCGGTCCTCAGGCCTCCAATAAAGAGAGCAAATCCAGTTCCCTGGCAAGTTAGTAAAGTGCTGTAAATGCATCTATTAATCAAAGAGGATTTCTTACCAGAAGAATGCTATTTAGTACATTGCCAATGATGAACGATTTGGCGACACTGGTTTCGTCGGCAACGAGGGCAACTATTCCAATCTTTCAAGTTAGCAAATAATAATAAGGATATTGTACAAGCCAAAGATACTTACAAGGGTTGGAAAGATGCTAGGAATGATCTCGAGACCAAAGGATCCTGCCAGCTTCCATACCACTGAGGAGAAGCATACACGTTCGAGAGTCGTGTCAATGAATACTTCGAGCCCGGCCAGAGCTAGGGCACTGAGAGCAAAAATCGCCCCTGGAGGCCAGTTGTGCATGCCCCCGTAAAGGGAAAACGGTACAAAGATCATCAGGGAGCAGAATAAACCGGTTCCGAACGATTTCCAGCACCACGCAGCCGCACGGGTGACATTCTTGGTAGACGTTTCTGGTTCATCAAAGTTTAGCGGTGCCGCTCGCTCCAGTGAGAGTTGTCTTGGATAGGCTGGTGGTTCTGCAGGGCCGGGCACGCTGGTGCGGCCGGAAAAGCGCGAAGATGCCCGTCGCCGTGCAGAGGCGAAGGGTGGCGTTGGGGATGTCGGAGAGGCTGTCTGGTTGACAGCAGACGCAACAGCAGATGGACTTCCCAATGCGAACTCAGTGTCGTTCTCGCTCAGCATGGTGAAGCCAATGTCGTCGTGTACGTGCTGTGCCTGTTCCCGGCCAAGGGGCGGCGAGTCGTGGAGAGACATGTTGCTTAGAGCTTGCTATCTTCAACCATAAGAGCAGAGAGTAGAAAACTAGTTGTAGTGAATAGTTGTAATGAATAGCTGTAGTGAAGATGATGGTGAGGCGAGTATGTCGTTTAGGAAGAGCTATGTTAGTCCTGGCCGTAATCTCTCGGCAAACTATCACTTTATACAGGCGCTCTCTCTTTGACTACAATCTCTTTATTTGTGAAAGATGGAAACTAACAATGGGAAAGCAATGGATATGTACAGATATAAAGCGCATTTTCAAGTCAAGGCATGGCTGCTGCAAGGCCAACAATGAAGGCGACTTGCCGTCGCCTGCCTCAATTGGCCCAATGAAACAGCATGTCAAGGCACTTCTTTGAACCAGACCCAATGAAAGAGCACAAACAATGAGCCTCTTGCACATGCATTGTTTATGAAATTGAGCAGGAGAACGAAGTGTGTTCTGGATGTGGGCGCCTTCGAGTCCATTGTAAGAAAGGGCCGGGTCTCTTTCAGGCGGCAAACCGTTTCGTGAGCCGATAGGCAGCCAAAGGGCCTGCACGTTTCAACAGTCCATGGACAGTTTGTGGCGGCTCATCCCTTGCGGCAAGCAACTGGCCGTTCCTGACTTAGCACCAGATCCTCTGTCGATCATGGCCGCCAACAAGGCTCGGCTTCTGAAAGAGATAGGCACCAGGTACGGCTTCATGTCCGACCTTGAAGCAGACCGCAGGGTCAGATTTTGGCTACGAGTTCAGACAGACAATAAAAATGATATTTTGCCTGGACTTGGGGGCATATCTTTGCTATGGTGGTGCCGCCTGGGCGCTTGCACGTGTAAGAGACATGTCAGGCCTACACGGTCACTGGCCGGAGACAGAATGGCCGCTCCGGGTCCGGTTCTTGGCCAGCGGTCTCCCAATTCCGTTCACAGCGTCCAAATCAGCGACAGGATTTGCATGACGGCCTGCTGGCCCCTAAACATTGCATCAAGCGCCAGTAGTGATCTCAGCAAAACTAACCAAATTTATAAAAATAAAGAACTAAAAACCAATGTCAAAAGTATACTGTATCTTTCAACAGCAAGATACTCGTATCTTACAAGATGGAGGCCTGTGATTCACAATTCTGGTCTGCAGGCCTGCAAGGTCACTTGACTAACTTTTTTAGTGGACGTGGAACTTCTGGTGCCTTCTCCAGACACACCCGCCTACGTCAGATTTGCCTGCCATTATCTTTTTCAGCACGCACCCGTTAAACGCCGAAATTTCCGGGCTTTTGTTTGGTGAACCGGTCCCCTGTAACGAACCCTCCCCCGCTCCCCCAAAGCCCAACCATCTCCACCCTGTGGCAAATTGGTGCTATATGATTGGCCCTCGGGAGTGTTATAAAAAGCTCGGGAAGAAAAGAAAGTCAAGATTGTCGATTTTGGCTGCTGCTAATTCTCAAAACACTCTTCAACTCACCGACACCACAATCCGCATTCCCGCCCTCAAAACCTGTCGACCGAACTCGCTTCGATCCATCTCTCAACACATCTCCCACATCCCCAAATATGGCTCGCCAACGGTCTGTCGGTCGCCCTTCGGCTGCCCGCGCCCCCGCGCCGTCGCCCATGAAGCAGCAGCCCGCCCGTCCGGCGACCACCCACGCTGCCCACCCGGCACCGCCGCCACCGGCACCTGCTGCCGCTGCTCCTGCCACCGTCGTTGCCGCCCCCGTATCCCAGGGCCCCGGTCTGTTTGGCCAGATGGCCAGCACCGCTGCTGGTGTCGCTATCGGCTCGTCCATCGGCCACGCCGTCGGCGGTCTCTTCTCGGGCGGCTCGTCGGCACCGGCCGAGGCCTCTCCCCAGGCCGCCGCTCCTGCTCCCCAGCAGCAGTACGCACCGACGTCTCAGCAGGAGAACTGGGGTGCCAACTGCCAGGGCGCCACTCAGCAGTTCACAAAGTGCCTGGACGAGCAGAACGGCAACATGCAGATCTGCGGATGGTATCTTGAGCAGCTGGTAAGTGATTTTTTTTTTCTTTTTTTTTTTTCTTTTTTGCTTTTTTGCTTTCTGGTTTTCTTCTCTTTCCGAATCACTTCTCCATACTAACTATCCTCCAGAAAGCTTGCCAGGCTGCTGCCTCCAACATGACATCGCACTAATAGAATCGACCGTAAACGAAAGCGACCAAGGGACGAGGACTGCATTTGACTTGGGGAGGGAAAGGAGAGGGGGGAAATATTGTACAACCAAAATTGAACACTATACATTACGCATGAACACAGACCGGGATGGAATGGACATACCAAAATCAATTGCATCAATAACAGGTAGCATCGGAAGGGAAGCCGTCTCTCTCTACCTCCCTTTGTAGACTGAGCAGCGTTTCCGTTTGTGTTCTTTTTTGGCCTCTCTCCACTCTCGTTCTTTTTTTTTTACGAGCAGGGACAAAGGGAAAAGCAAAAATATACAGGTCAAGAAGAACAAAAAAAAATAGAAAAAAAAAATCAAATACAAAAGACTCTGCTCTTTTCTTAAAGAAAAGCCCCTTAAACCAAATTGATTGCGCACCCATTACGTGTATACTTCGGATAGTAGACGCCTCGACATCTCGGAAAGCCGATCCGACACGGACGGATTCACCGGGCCAAAGAACCAACGGGAACATGCCTTCCCCATTCTCCATTTGTAACGTATCAACATTGCAGCAGTCTCTTTCTTTCTCTTTTCTGGTACTCCTTTTCTCTTTCAAACTTCAAAAAGGTATAAACATGAATACAAAAAAGACGACGTGACATACTCAAAAAAGAACAGCCAAGCAACACACAAATACCGACCAAGAGACTAGAACATGATGGCCTTTTGTGCAGCCTTGACAAGAGGAAGCATACATAAACGAATGGCCAACCCCAGAGGGGTAGCCAATAAAAAAAGAAGGCAAAAAAAGTGAGCGCAATAAAAAGAGAAGAAAGAAAAAATTACACAATGATATAGATGTATATATGCATGCTCCCCCCTTCCCCCTTTTTAATAACAATGGCAAACGGAAGGATGAGAATAAACAAAATGTGAGAGACCCTGGGCCAATATCCAACTGGCCCAATTCCCCAAATGTCCCGCAAAGTATGAAAGTAATCCAAAAAGAAAAAGAAAGGAAAAAGGATGCCGCTTGCCGCTTCTGCTGCATGCTCCTTGTCTGCTTGTTCTGTTTCTGTTTCTTTGCCTTCGCCGTGGAGGTGACGTCTATAGCAAAAGCTACTGGGACAGACGGCCTGGCTGGCCGTTGTTTGTCTCGGTCATGCTAGGAATTTCGGATCTCCGCTGGCTCTTCCAAAAGTCGAGCGCCTCCACTACATCCTCACCGCGCTCGTCTTCGTATGCGAAAATAATCTGTTTCCATTAGTAAATAAGAACGCAACAGTGATAATAAAATCAAGGAAACATACCTCATGTGTGCTGCAGTGAAGCATCCGAATGTTCTTGTGTGGAACAATATGCACAGCGCCATTCTCAATGTGCCGCAGCTCGATGAAGTTGGGCTCGAACGCGAGGATCCATGGGTATGAGAGGGCAAAGCTTTGCGGGCTGCCCTCCCAGTCGATCCGCCACTCTGGCCGTGCACGCCAACCATTCCGGTTGACAAAGAAGGAGAACTCCGAGTAGTTGAGTAAGAACTCGCCGTTGAGTCGCTCAATATGAATCGGCCGCACATTCTCTTTGCGGGCGACAAAATCAAGCGACGTATCGGCTTGGTCGAGTAGAGACTGCGTCTCCAGCGTCTGCAGTGACACCACTTCGAATCCACGCGCCGATGCCACGCAAAGACTCGACTTGAGGAAGTGGATTGACGACGATTCAGTCGGAATGTAGAACTCCTTGAACGGCTTGAGCTCGTCTTGGCCAGCATTGAACATCTTGCCAAAGCCCTTCTTGCCCTTGGACTTGGATATCGTGTCGTTCGGCTCGTACACCTTAACTGTCGTTGATAATGCCGAAGACTTGACGCAACACACGAGGTGTCTGCTTAGGCAAATGCCCGTCTTGAAGAAACTGCAGTGGCTCTGAATCTTCTTGGGTCGCTTGGCAAGTGTTGGGTCGTTGGGGTCCAGAGCCGCAAGCGGGAACGACAGCAGCGTTCGGTTCGACAACACCAACAACAGCTGGTATTCTTCGAGGATATCCACTTGTGTGACAGCCTGGGTCTCAACGACGCGGCGTGGCAATGTTGGCTCCTTGGCTTTGCGGTCTGCCACATAAATACCATTGTCGGTACCGTACAGCAGTTTCCGTCCGCCGTCAAACGGCGCAGCACAGTTGACCTTGTTGATGGCAGTTGTGAAGTTGCTCGGGATAACCGTGATGTTGAGGAAATCGGCACGTGCACGCAGACGCTGCTGAGCAGCATCGATAAACTCAAGCCACTTTTGCCGAGCTGTCTGGTTAGCCGCGTACAGAGTCAGCTCGTACCCGGCTTTGCCCAGATGGCGGAAGGTAATAGGCCACCCTTCGCCCTTCTTCGCATCCGAGTTGGTGTTTCGTAGGGCCAGGAGACTGCTTGAAGACCGCTTGACCGAACCTGTCTTTGGAATCACTTCATCCATTTCCTTTATTGCAAGAAGTTCCAGAGGGATAGGCTATAATTAAATGTTAGAAAGACCGTTACTTAAAAGATGAAAGAAAAGGGACAAGGAGGGGGTGTGTTGTAAAACTCACCCTTCGGTACGCCTTGAGCTTCTCAACTTTGCCGACCTGCTTCGTCCGGACTAGTAGCACGGCATGATCCAGCAGGTATGCCACAATGTCTGGCGGATCGGCTGGCGACTTCTTGAGCTGACTCTTGAAGACCAGCTCGCGATTGGCCTCGCGAAGCTTGAGGTCGACCTTCTCATTTGGCCGGAACTCGAGTTGTTCGTCAAGACGGCGGAGGTTGAAACGGTTCTCAGCCTTGCCGGACTCGGCATTGACGCGTCCAAGCAAGTCGCGAATGACTGTAAGGACACGGGGAATGTCTTCTCGATCCGGGTTGTCGGGCTCGGTATATTTGAGCACGTTTTCGAGCAACAGAGGGTATCGAGCCAGACGGGTGGTGGGCTTTGTGAGGTAACCGTTGAGTTCGAGCTTCCGGGATTCCCGGCGACGTTCAATCTCATCGACGAATCGGCTGAAGGCCTGGTTGCTGGCCCGTTCATTTTCGAACTCGTACTTGGCCTCCAACTGCCGCGAACCGTAACGGATAAACGGCTCAAACTGGGGTGCAAATTCTGCAAAGATGTCACCAACGTTGTGCACAATAGGATTCTTCTGTTGGCGCTCGGTAAGAGACTTGGCGAAGCGGGCGCTCACTGAGCGAATAGATGGCGGGTCAATAATGTTACTGAAAATGGTATTGACCACACGCATGCGGCGGGCAGCAGGGATGGGTGAGGTAGGAGCTCGCAGGGGTAGGATCCAGAAGTCACGAAGGTAGTCCAGGTCCTTGACAAAGTCACGCTCAGTGTAGCAGATCTCACTAATGACCTCCTGGCGCTTCTTCTCGCGGTCGCTGATGCTGTCTGCCACCTCCTTGGGGACGGAATTGATCCACAGCTTCTGCTCGTCTGTGACATCGGCATCGTCTTCGCCGACCATGGCGCCGGTGCCTTCCGTGCCCTGGAGACCGGGGCCCATCTTCAGGTTCAGGCGCGAAACCTGCTCGAGTCGGCGGGGGCATGCAATAGAGTAACACAGCTGGTCTCGTGTGCAGGTAGGCGAGTAGCATTCGGACAGAAGGACGAACACGCCGTTGACACCCGTTTCGGTACTGGACATTTGGCTGGTCTCCTCGCCGCCCATATCCTCCACATTCTCGCGGAACTGGTACATTTCGTTGGTAGAGTCACGTAGACGGTGTTCGTAGGTCACATCGTGGAAGAACTTCTGGGCATCGAGGGCACGACCCAGCAGCAGAGCGAGGTTACGGTCTGTTGTACGGATAATGAACGACAAGACATCGACAGCCTCAGCACCGCTAAAGGCGTTCTTATAAGACAGTTCGTTCTTGGTCCGATCACCAATAACAATCTTCTCGCGGAACACCTCTGCCACGCGGGACAGTAGGGCAGGGTAGACCAGTGGAGGGCGAATCTTGGCCGTCGGCGGCCGCTCGCTATCGACAGACCGAGTAAGTGAGCTCCGATGGGCTAGAGCCTGCTGCTGGCTGTTGTACTGCGATGGCACCTCAGTGCGGTCACTAGGAGCCATGGATGGTGCTATCGTTGAAGCCATGGACATGGTACGGTGCTGCTCAGAGATGCTACCGCCGTTCATGCTGCCGTTCCGGCTGCCGTGACCGCCGCTGGCTGCAGATCCTATGCTAGTTGTCCGAGTTTGTGCGCCGGGCTCGACAGGAATGGAAGGGTGATGGTGCCCGTACCCGTTCATGGTGGCTGTTCCTTCAACGACTGTGCCCGGCATTCTTCGGTTGGGAATAACGCGGCCGCTCATGGTCTGGTGGGAGTCACGGCCGGCATAAGAGTCGTATCCGCCGGTCATGGACATGGTGCGGTCTTCTGGGTGGCGGTCGGGTACTACCCGTCCTTGCGCAGTTGTGCGCGACTGAGGGTGGTTCATGGCATTCGTATTGCCGCGGAAGGGTGCAGGGGGGGCGGCCTGGTAGGTGTTGGGTGGTGGGTGGTACATTGCTTGGGGGTTCGGACGAGGCATGCTGGCGAGTGATTGTGTTCGGTATTGGTCGGAATTGAGTGCTGGACCAGGTGCGCCACCGGCACCCTGGTAGAAGCGTTGAATGGGCGTTCGCATATTAGAGTATCCGTCCGAACCAGGCCCGGCACCGGGTCCTCCAGGTCCAGGACCTGGCCCTGGCCCGCCCCGTCCTCTGCCCATAGATATTGGTGGTTGGCCACGCGACTCCATGCGCGGCGGCCCGCCCTGACCAGGATATCGGCGCATCTGCTGCTGCTGCAAATATTGCGACTGGGATGGCATGGCTGGACCGCCAGACATGGATCGCAGGCCACCATTCCTAGGATAGTAGCCGCCGTTGGGACCGCCAGGCATATTTTGCACTGTGCTGGCATCCATTGTCCGCGTTCGTTGGGACACGAGGGGATCCTGGCTGCCGTAACCGCGGTTGAAGCCTCCTCCTGGTGCCATCCGGAGCGGAGGTGGGCCACCTCTCAACGATGCTGTTCTGTCTTGATCATAGCCCTGCTGCAGTTGCTGCTGCTGCTGATACTGAGGTTGGCCGTTGGGTTGCGGGGGACGCGGCTGCATGTCAGGGGGAGGGACCATCGATGTCATAGTTTGGGAGCGGCCTGGTGGTGGTGCAGCGCCGAATATGTTGGAAAAGGCAGCATCGCGTTGCTGGTTCGCCGAGGGCGGCTGTTGGGTGTCGTAGACGGGAGACCTGGGGGGTACCGGCCGACGCTTAACCTGGGGGTGCTCCGCCATAGCGGGAACTGTTGTTCAAAGTCCCGTCGTCAGGCTGTCTATACAGGTGACCACGAGTTAGCAGGTTTTCGGGGTGGTGGGTGCAATGTCCATTCTGGGTGGTGGTGTGGCTGTAGTCAAAAAGGGGGTGGTCAGGATGGCGGGCACGGAAAGGGGGTCGATATTGAAGAGTGGAACGTAAAACTTGGGATAGAAGCAGGGAAAAGTTCAGAAGATACGAGAGTATAGGGAAAAAAGAAGGGGTAAATAGTAAAAGTGAAGCCACGACGATCTTTTGGGACAGGGCTGCAGCGACCGTTGCGAACACGAAAGTCATGGGAGGTTTGCCGGCGATCGTTTCATTGCGATGACGTTCTGGACGCTAAGACCCCCTGCGAACAAGGGAACACCTGCCAATCGGTCTGCGGCGACGGCGAAACTTACTCTTGCTGGGCCCGGAGGCCGCCAAGCCAACTTGTGAGAGTCTCAACAAACGGGTTCGCAGTGAAGCCTGTGCGTCTCCTTCACAGATGTGTGTGTGTGTGTGTATGTGTGCCTGCGCGGATGGCGTTGTGCGTGGGTGTGCTTGCTTCGAGTGCCGTAGAGGAAGGGAGAAGAGAGAAGGGGGAGTGTCGGCCAGCGGGAAGGGTTCGGCGGCGGTGTCGTTTGCTCGTCTGGTCGTTTGCGTGGATCAGCCTGTCTGAGGAGTGCTCGGCATCGACGGGGATCGGCGGGCGGGGACACCGAAGGGAACGATGAGGTCGGGGAAATAGAGTTGAGGAGATAATCGCTTGGCTGTGCAGCCGTCGTGGTCGTCTGGCCCGTTGGGGTTGGCGGAAAAGTTCGAGGTGGCGGAAGAAAGATGGGTGTGGGAGGAGAAAGAGACGACGGAAGAAGGCGGCCGAGGAAGAGGCAAATCGACGGTCGACAGGAGGAGGAGAAATCGGGAAAAGAGATGATCGGGAAAAATGAAAATAAAGAGAACACGCGGTGGGCAGGATACCGCAGCGCGCAAGGGTGCCCTTCCAGACGCAAAAGGGGTGGATGCGATAGAATGTGATTTTGTTGACACCCCCCGAGTGAGGCGGAGCTGGCGTCTCTCCTTTTTTTTTTAACCTTTCGCGGCGCCCTGGGCCCGGTGTGACGTTATCGCTCACGAACACGAGCCGATGGAATGGCGTTGCAAGGGCGGGTAATAAACAGGGCGGCCGGTCCGGCAGAGACAGCTCTGGTGAGCGAGAGCGAGACGACGAGAACGAAGAGCGTCGCCCAAAGAACACGTGGGGGGAAGAGAGCGAGGCGAGGAAGAATGCACGGCGAGCAGTGGCCAGGCGCTGCTGTGATGCAGTGGGCGAGCCGATGCGCCAGCGGTGCGGATTGGACGGGCGGGCTGTTGGCTGGGCCTGTCAGACAGCTGGGGGGGGGCAATCGAGGCGCAGAGGTCCAGAAGGTCCAGACGTCCAAAACGTTCCAGACAACGGAATACTGTGGAAGACCAGGACACAGCCAGAAAGCTCTCTGTGGTTCGGCTGTGGATAAGTCTGGCTGCAATCTGGCCGGCCAGGGGGTGGAGAGGGCTGGTGGATATGGGATGTATGGGGGGTGTGGTGGTGTGTGGCCCAAGGAGGTAGGTGGTGGAGAGGTGGTCTCGTTTTCTGTCTATTGGGGGGAACTATATTTAAACGCAGCGAGGCGATGCGTGGTGGGAGATAATAAAAAGAGGCCGAGGGGGGCGGGCGTTGACGAGAAACGAGAAATAGAGTTGGCCCTAAAGAATGCAGAAGCGCAACGATGGCTGAGAGATGGCCGAGAAGTGCAGGAAGTGCAGAGCAAGAGAGAGCGCAAAAATGGCAAAAAAAGACACCAAAGGCCTCTGCAAAAAAAGGCCCCAATGCACCCCCAAGACGGCCACTGACGTTGTCTCGTGAAAAAGGAAACCCTCCGAACCCGCAAACAGAGGCTGCCCCCAAAGAAGGAAGGCACAGAAGAGTCGAAAAAGAAACGAGCAGCCCGAAAAAGAAAGTTGCCGGGAGGGGGGGAGGGGAGGCTGCTCCAGAAGGCTGCTCCGGACGGCGGTCGCGTTCGACAGGGTGGCAGGAGCTGTCGAGGCGTTTGCAGGGCGAGGGAGAGGAGAAGGAACACCAGGAACACCGGGAGCAGCTGCTGGCAGAGGATATCCTGTCCGTTGGGGTCGCAGCGGTTCGTGGTGGTGAGGGAGTGGTGGTGGGAGTGGGTTAGGATAAGCGGACGGGAAGGAAAGCGGTGATGTTTGAGATCCGGAAATGGGGGCTTTGGCTGAGCGCAGTTGCTTTGCATAGATGCAACTAGGCAGTATACGGATTTACGTTCTTGGCACGCGGAGGGCAACTCCAAAGAAAGCACTCTATCTGGCATGGGGGGGCGGCAGGCCCAGACCTGGCGATACAGCTGCAGCAAACCCATAACCCAGGATCCAGAAAATCCTTGCAAGGGCAATTGCGAATCCCGCTCCAAGCAGTTTCTAACAGTTTTGCTGCTACATCGGGATACAGTGTGGATGTACATTACGTCGTCTCTCGAGCTCGTGCCACAGCGTTTCTGCATAGTAAGCCTCCAGGTGAACTTCCCGAAGGCCACATGTCTCATACAGGCCTCGTAGATGTCGTAGTTGACTCGGAGCTTGATCAGTTTGTCCCACCAAAAAACGTAAGATGCCTTGTCATTATCCTCGCTTTTCTGCATATCACCCGCACTGCTCCTTCCTCCCAGTGCTCCTGGACTTATCGCCCAATCACGTGCACAATCAAGGGACTCAAACTTTTCAGGGCCAATCCAGTTCCTGTACTTGTCAGAAAAGCGGGTCGTAACAAAACCACGCAAATGGACATTGCCAGGCAGGAGTTTAGGTGGCTCTTTGGACCTTGGCTGCTGTGCCTGCCTGTAATGCACGCTACTGTTATTCTGGGTTGACCCTTTTTTACGTTTTCCTCCTTCCCTTCTCCTTTCTCCCTTTGCGCAAACCGAAAGCTCCAAACCCATCCCGCCACCCCCGAACAACCGAAGCGGCAGCTCCCTCCTCCATTGACGAAGCTATTTGCCCGGAGCTGGACAATTTTTTTTGCATCGAATCCGTCCCTGTCCGTGTCGGTGCAGCTTGTTTCTTCTCGTCTGCCTCCCCACCGCGCGCGTCTCTACCTCTCCCCGACCGACGGACGAAATACGAACTACCCAACATGTCTGAAAACGAGTACGCCCCGAAGTTCGCGCCGTTCTTCGGCATGGTAAGGACACCCGGCCCCTGCCGTACTGGCTGAGCTCTTGCCGGTTTGCTCAATGCTTCCCTGTGCCCATGCTGACGTTGCCCCCTAGGCTGGCATCGCGAGCGCCATGATTCTCGGATGTGCGTAACCATCAACCCCGGAGCTACCCCGGACCTCCTCGAGTCTTCGTCTCAGCAAGAAACGACAAAAACGCGGATTGGATGATACCCAACTGTGCTGACAATATACTCTTGCAGGCATAGGAGCTGCCTATGGCACGGCCAAGTCTGGTATCGGCATTGCTGGTGTCGGCACCTTCCGCCCAGACCTGATCATGAAGGTTTGTGCTGGCTATACTCTGGTCCTTGACTGATGTATTCTTGGCTAACAATCTCAGTGTCTGATTCCAGTCGTCATGTCCGGTATTATTGCTGTCTACGCACTAGTCATGGCTGTCCTTATCGCCCAGGACCTGAACCCTCCGGGCTCCGGCACCCACTACACGTTGTTCAAGTACGTCAAGATTGTGGAAAGCGTAGGCTAGACGTCTGTTGTTTTCGTTCCCGGCTAACCAAATAGTGGCTTTATGCACTTGGCATGCGGTATCTCGGTCGGCGCTACCGGTCTGGCTGCCGGCTATGCCATCGGCGTTGTCGGCGACAAGGGCGTGCGGTCATACATGGAGCAGTCTCGGGTGTTTGTCGGCATGGTTCTGATTCTGATTTTCGGCGAAGTGCTTGGTCTTTACGGGTGAGTGATGGCATTGGGCTAGAATATGGGAGCTCGTGACCCGAGCTGCCAGAATTGCTAGCAGCTCGAGCTGTTTTCCTGGGACTGGATCTTGGATACATGATCCTGCAGTCTGCTAACTTTTAACAGTCTCATTGTCGGCCTGATCCTGAACACCAAGAGCAAGGGCTAAAGCTCTCGACAGCCACCGAGCCAACGAATCCCCCTTTTTAATTGACAACATAACTCGCAAACATGCACTATCGACGAGAACTCCAAAGAACGAGGAACTGTGGGAGAATGTGATGGAAATCGGCCTCCCGGACTCGTTTGAACTTGTATTGTATACCTGAGAAGAGGCGGCTGGTGTGAGATGGATGGTGAACAGCCAGGAGAGCAACTGATCGACTGCCTCCTCCTGTTCGCCAGACCTAATTGTGGTTGGGCATTGCATTTTTGTTATTGACACAAAAAACACCGGCGCTGAGGCGTTTTGTTTTTTATAAGCTCTCGAAATGGGAAGGAAGATGAGTTGCCACAACCCCCACGAGAGAAGGAAATGGAGATAGAAGGGAGGGACCATATTTGAAGCTCATTAGGGGCTGTGTAGAGCCAGGAGGAAAGGCAGGGTTGAAGGACATCTTCTTGCATATATGTAGCACTTATAGTACCCTTTGTGTTTCTGCTTTTTTTTTTTTGGTAACACAGCACCGTAACATCACGGCCTATTCAAATAAGCGAGAGGACAGCGAGATTCATAACACATTAACCAGTAACATTCACTTTAGGCACAGTTCACGAATGCGAAGACGAATACTTAATAGCAGCGGAATAGTCCTTTGATATGGTAAAAAGCATAAGAAAGAAAAAAGGTCTAGTCTAGGCTGGCAAAAAAAAGCAGTTGAGAACCACCCGAGTACGATGTTCCAGGCTCTCATCGGTCAGATAAACAACACAAACAGATAACAATCTTGAGAAGAGAAACACGTCCTCGAACTTCTGCATCAGCTGGCAGGTGTCGCCAGACCCCCTTTTTGTGTAACACGGCCCCGGGTTGTGTCACAAGAGAGCGAATCCTTCTGTCTAGACATGTGCCGCAGGGGGGGGGTACAACTGAACGCAGGAATAACAAACTGAGAAAATCATGAAAAGAGAAAGAAAATTGTCAAATTGACCCGAGGAAACCCCAACCTTATAATCGACGCCGAAGTAAATGCAATGAAAAATCCGTTGTCTCCCATAAAAAAAGTTTCCTCTTTCCGAGCGCCCATCGTTGACGAAGACCCAGGACATGTGATCATATAAAAGAAAAGAACCGAGAAAAAAACAAGAAATAGCAGCCGTAGACCAATCATAGCAAACCGAACGGCCGTGAAAATGCGTGAAACCAGCGGCACGGTAAGGCGATACATATGAAACAAGTCCCAAATTGGGAAGAAAATGGGAGTCAAGAAATGAAGAATGGAAGAAGCCGAGAGGTAGAACCAGGTGGGCCAGCGAATGAAATCCTAGAATCCGGGGAAGATATCCGTTGGAGCTCTCCTTGGAACGGGTCACACCTGGCCTGATGTTGTGTATTTTTGTGCTGCGGTCATTCGCGTGAGGACTCTCACATACGCCGAGCACGGATGTGGCGCATAGTGGTGGGAGAGAGAACAGTGAGGTCAAACTGACGACGGAAACGGGGCTGGTGAGGGCTCCAGCCTAAACCGTGGCGACCACCTTTCATCTGGCCTATTGATCAAGAAAGAAAAAAAACAAAACAACCCCGGACCGCCCGATGAAGGGGGTGGGAACAGGAATGCACGGTTAGTCCTCAACAGGCCAGATACAAGAGAATGTGGTGACAAAAGTAAAAGAGATCTCTTTAATGGGAAAGGAAACTGTGGTTTAGGTGAAGGGCACGTCGCGAAGACAGAGGCGACCTCACCCCGACCGAAGCATAAACAGAACGTGACGAAGGGAGATTGGAAGGACGGGCAAACGAACCGAGGAACCAGTCCCAACGCCTATCCTCGCGTACGAGGGGGTCGTCTCCTGAAGTGCGGGTTTCGCGAGCAAGGCGATCAGAACGGGCGCGCCGGGCGGCGACTTCCCCGACCAGGTATGGGTCTTCCAGAGGCCGGAAGCTGCTGTTACTGTTTCGGCCGCTGCCGTTTCCGGAGCGGTTGTTCCGGTTACCATGGTTGTTCCGGCTATTGCTGGCAGCTCCAATGCGGCGGGCGGATGCGGCAGCTTCCTCTTGTTCCATCCGTTCGATCACAGCCAGGCGGCGCATCAGACCTCCAATCTCGGCGGCGGCCGATGCATGCTCAGCCGCGGCAGCGCGGCGCAGCGCGACTGAGTGGTAGTGGCGTGAGGCAGGGTTGGAGGAGACATTTGACCAGGTAGGGATACGGAACTGCGACAGGTTGGGCATGTCACTGCGGCGTCCGGCCGGCGAGTTGGGAGCAGCAAATACGGCCGAGGACCCTGTGCCGGCCGACGCCGAGTTTGCGCGCCGGGATGTGCTGCTAGGCGAGGCAGTCGCGACAGAGAGCGTCGGCGCCGACTGGTGGCGGCCCGCACCAGAGGCCGGAGCCGCATATGGGGGGAGCGAGCCGCCGCCGTGGTTAGGAACGGTGTAGTGAGAGGATGGTGCTTCCGACGCTGTTTGTGGGGCGGAAGGTCAGCGGAGAACGAACACGGACGGCGGGCCAGCCAAGGGCCGGGTAACTGAGGGGCTACAGGGGGACCAAAAATAACACGAGCAGGACAAATAGGGAAGTCGCAAGACAAAAAAAGTCGAGGGCGTGCGCGCGGGGCACTTTAAAGTGTGTGGGTTCTCCTTGTGGCTCTCCAACACAACGATCGGATGATGGCGCCGCAGCGAGATCTCCAGACAAGCAACACACACACCAACGGCCACGCGGATGCAGGCACAGGCGCGGATGCAGGAGCAGACCCTAGGCGTAGACGCAAAAGGAGCAAAAGGAGCAAAAGCAAAAAGGAAAGAGGGGTGGTAAAAAGGCGGAGAAGACAAAAAGAGGAGAGCAACCCACAGTATGACGGCGCGGCAGAGCGAATAGACGCCGTCTCGAAGTCCTCTGGACTCAGCGACTCTACAAGGTCGCGGGACCGGCGAGAAAACATAGTCTCCGGCATATTTGACTTGTAAGGCTCGGGGCTTGCGTAAGTCTAGTCGCGCGTCTGGGGGCTCGCGATATGCGAGATGGGATAGGCGGCGGAAAGAAGGCAGGGCAGATACCAAACAATCAGGCGAATACAGACAGACGGAAAGACAATAAGATGCTAGGCAGCTGTAGACTGGGTAAAATCGGAGCGAAGCGTGGAAACTGCAGCGCCTATGCCCTAGAGAACCTGGGAACGGAGAAAACAAAAACGAACGAGGAAAAGGTCTATGCGAACGAGAGAAAGGAGTGAAGATAATAAAGAGAGTGAAGAGCAGTTGAAAAGGCAAAAAAAAAAGATAAAAGATAAAAAGGAATAGGGGTGCAGAGGGTGTGAGAAGAGGTGGGCTGGGATGTCGACTATTGTTATTGGCGGTGGGTTGGGCTGTGTGTGTGCAAGTTGTGTACCTCGTCGTCTTCCCTCCTTCTTTGCCTCTCTAGCGTGCTTCTGGTGTGCTTCAGTTCCAGACTGACGGGGGCCCTGCGTAAAGTAGTTCTCAACTACTTTCGAGTTGTTTTTCCCCGAGTCCCTCTTTTGTTCGTGTTTGTGTTGTGTGGGAAGGATGTGTGCGCCAAGTCAAAGCGAGACGCCGGCTGTTGTCATGCGACCCCAGGAGGATGTCTTGGACAGAGTTGCGTGTAGGTGTGTCTTTGGCGCTCCTGGTGTCTTCTTTTTTTTACGTGTTTCTTTGTCTGTGTGTCTCTGTGCGCTGGTGTCTTGTTTTGGGTGACTCGGTGCCTCTTGTGCCTGTGTGTGTTCTTGGTGAGTTCCTGCTGTGTTCCTTGGGAGGCAAGCACTGAAGGGGGAGATGGTGTGAGGGAAAGTTTGAAATGCGTAACCAGATAATGACACGTGAGTGGATTGGGAGAGAGAAAGGGGTGTGGAGGAGCAAAAGAGAGGGCAGTCCCCAGGCCGAGGACGAACCGTGGGACGTGGGATGGTGGTGAGGTGGTGACTTACAGCGAGGAACAGGTCCAAAGAGGGGAGGGGGACGAGGGCTGGCTCTAGACGGAAATGGGTGGGTGGTAAGGGCGAGACCCAAAGGGAGGGGCGTGGGAGGCTGGTTGCAGCTAGACTGTGCAGTGGCGGCGACTTAGTTGCATCCCCTCAGCAGGAACGAGGAAGACACCGAGACGGTTCGGTTTTGCTATCCGCATGGGTAGCCGTGGTTGACCAGCATGGAAACAAAGAGGGAGTGGAGCCCGTGGAAGAGGGTAGTTGCGCTGGCGCGGACGGATGTATGACGAGACGGGGTTGTGAGATGACGGGGGGAGGCGAGAAGCGAGGATAAGAAGCGAGGAGCAGCGAGTGGTGACGAGTTGAGACCTGTTGAGAGCCGGGTAGAGCTGCAAAGAGCTAGGGAGCAGAGATAGCTGCGAAACCAGTCAAAGGCTGAAATACCTGACAGCTTGAAAGCTCAGTCTATTGGGGCCGGAAAATTCAGAGGGTTTGGGCTTTAAGCAAACTATGGCAGCTGCGTGTGTGTGGATGCTAGTTCTGGAAGCGTGGAAGCGGCGGATATGGTGGGTATGGGTGGCTGTGGTTTTGGTGAGAAGCCGTCCTTAGACTCTTTTTTGGCCTTTTAAAACCTACTTTGTAAGAGCTTGCAACTTTTGGGCACTTCCTAAAGTAGCGGGGCAGATACGTCGGCAGAAACACAGCGAGCACGAGGGCGACGGTGTGGCAGCTATCGACGCTGGGTGCTGTCCATGTGGATCTGGCGTGCTGTCGACGACCGAAAGGGTGTGCGTGTGGAATGGCAAAAGTATAGACGAGCGTGGTTGTGTGGATGCAGTGATGCGTGGATGCGAAACTTGCAAGTGGAAATGGATGGATGTGGGCTAGATGCACTTCTCCGGCTACAAGTCGGCTGGGAGAGGGGAGGAAGGAACCAGGAAAGTCGTCACCGTCACTGTCATACACAACACGGTGTGCAAAGCAAGGCAGGCGCGGCCGGTGCCAAGACGTGCTAAATGCGGCAGGCACGAGTGCCAGCACGGTCAAGCAGGAAAGAGAGGCCGCATAGTATTACGCAGAGACATGACGGCAAGCCGACAAAGATACGGCTGGCCAAACATGGCCAGCTTGGGAAGGAGCGACAATACATCCGTTCTTGCCGTCTACGGAACAGCCAGCCAACCAGAAGACCGGCAAAGGAATCTGAACAGAATACAATACGAGCCAACCGGAAGGACCAGCCGGATAAACAGAGCAGCAAGAGAGAAAAAGACAGAATCAGAAATGAGACAGGATCAAGAGAGAAACAAACAAACAAACTAGTACCCAGAACCCAAATAATACAAACAAAGAACCTAATATGCAGAGACGGCCGGGAATATCGCCGACAGTGGCCCGCGGTTCTGTTTCCCACCACCACCCAACCACTTACAGCCGCGAGCATGCATCTGGAACGGGCAACCTTCCATTCCTGGTGAGGGCCGGCAGACCAGAGTCGCTCTTTCCTTTCTGGTTATGTTAGACATGTCCCCTGTCCACTCTGCATACTCTTGCTATTCTCTGGCTGCGCTCCCCAGCTATGCCCTTGCCCCCCCCCCCCCCCCCCCCCCCGCCCCCGCCCCTCCCTCGCCCCTCCGAGCTATCGCCCCGGTGCTGGTCAGATCTCAGCTTTGCAGCGGCCTCGACTCCACTAAAAGTCAGACTCGCCAAGGCTCTGGGGGGCCACAAATGATATCACACTAGGCCGCCTCGCTAGGCATGAGCCGCGCCACGCTCAAACGCCTTTGTTCTTCTTCCGCTTCTCTTCCTTTTTGGTCTCTGCCACCAGTTGGTTGGCAGGATTGCAATTGCATGTGTACGCGATTATTTTCTGTTTTGTTTTGGCTTATGGTTTTTTTTTATTCATTGTCCCTATTTCCTCGCAACTCCTCTAACTACCCTGCCCGACACAGTGGGCAGATTGAAAAATAAACCCAGCCTCCATAATACACATGAGATGGACAAACCAAGCAGAAAAAGGAAAAGAAAAAACACAAAGAGGAAAAGGGGAACAATCAAGAAAAAGAAGAACCACGGGAACGAAACATGGCGGAGTAGGGGAGGAAGAAAAGAAGGGAGGCTCCGTCTTCGTCGTAAGCTGTTGATAGAAGAGAGAAGCAATATGTAACACCAATGGCGCTCTCCCCTCAAATGCCGGACAAAATGTGGAAACCACTGGAACGGTGTCTTTCTTCTGCATGACTCGTTTTGTCGTCGACGGCAACGTGGACTTCCGGCCGCTTGTTGGCTGACCCTCCTAACCGGGAAAAAAACAAGCAATAGTCTAAGTCGAAGGTCTGGGTTTTCTTTTTAATAACATGATGATCGTGTGCAAAAAGTGTAGATAGAAAAAGAAACAGAAACCAACACGGAAATAAAAAAAGGTAAGGGATAAAAAATAAAGGCCTAGAGAAGAAGAAAATGGAAACACGTAGGCCACGGTGGGAAAAAAGGTAAAACAAATACGTAGACAAAGAAGTGAACGACGTGAAAGGATAGAAGGAATATAAGGAGAACTGAGGTTAAGTCGAGCAGATTATTTTCCAAAAAGAAGGGGAAATAAGATTATCTGGAAGGTGGGCGGGATGGGTTCTTCTCGACGGGGTGATCTTGAATCTTGCAGCATCATCTTAGGCGTCAAGATGTAGACGTCGTGTCATCTCAGAAAAGATTGCCAACGAGACAACGAGAGACGGACCAACCCCAAGAGCACAAGCGCGAGCGAGATGCCCTCAAGGCTTCCCGTTTCGCATTCATGCGTTGGAAGCATCCTTGTTGCTCTGGGCGCTGGCGCTCATCACCGGCTGCGGCAGAGATGCTTTGGAGGCAACCGACTGGCGGACCTTGGCCCACGCATAGACGAGGCCGCTGACAAAGCCGATAGCAATAGCCGACACGCTGCCAAAGGTGATCGGCGCATCGAAGAAGATGAGACCGCTGATGGCGATGGGCAGCTTGTTCAGGGCACCGACCATGGAGTAGGTAGTCGACGATGTCACGCGCACGCACCACGCCGAGCAGTACGAGATGAAAATGGCGCCCAGACCCGAGTAGATCATGCCGGTCAGCAGGCTGACACGAGTCTCGACGGGGAAGTTGCGCTGTAGGTTCTCGCTGGACCAGTCCTCAAGGAGGAGGGAGAACACAATCAGGATGGGGATACTGAGAAGGTTGTTGTAGAACATGGCTAGAATATGTTAGCAAAACTAATATCTGCGAATCCGAAAATCAGGGCGGCAAAAAACATACTGTCCTTGTCCTTGAAGTTCATCTTCTTGATGACCTTGCGCATAGACAACAGGAAAGAGGCCGAGCAGAACACGTTCAGGCCCATCCATGCGTAACCGGCATTCAGGGTCGAGATGGCGGCCGTGGCAGCAGCGGGGTGGCTGACGCTGTTAACGGCGGCCTGGATGTCGGCCCAGGCGGCAATGATGGAGCTGACCACCATCAGGCCGAACGACAGCAGGGTCAGAGGGGTGACCTGGCCGCCGAACCAGAGAACCTCGCCGTAGGCAATGACGATAATGGTCAAGTTCTTGAAGATCGTGTAGACAGGCACCGAAAGGAACTGCAGGGCCTTGGCGCCAGTGTAGATCATGCCAACGAGGAGGAAGGAGATGGGGAACCCTATTGTAATCGATCTGTTAGTACAGTGCCTGCGATTATCTCTTTTGTATGGACGTTTTTGCGAATTGTCGGCTTCCGTATTCGGACTTGGATCTCGTCTTGGTTTTCAGGGGTTCGGGGAGGGATCAATCAATGACATACAGCGCTTGGCCTTTTCGGGCTCAAATGGCGACAGATTCTTAATCAGGCCAACCTGCTTGCCGAAAAGAATGGCCAATATACAGACGGAAGACTGGGGAATGGTCAGCGAGACGATGCTTTTTGGGTGGAAGCCAGAGCGACTGTTCACCGGGAAAATTACACACCTGAATGGCGAGGTAGAGGAAGTTGAGATTCCAGTCGCTTCCGGAAACGACGTATTTGTTAACGACGGTCATACTGATGGATGCCAGGCAGTATGCCAGGATGGACAGGCCGGGGCTGTTGTCGAGGCGGGACAGGTCGACGGGGCCGTGACCGGCACGCGCAGCCAGATTGCTACTCCGGCCGATGAACGCATCCTTCTCTGCGTAGCCATTGCTGCTGCTCTCGGGCATGCGGACAACGTAGTCCTCGTTCTTCTTGTCGGCCATCTTGAAGGCTTTCGGGAAAAGGCTGCGGAGACCAGAAAGTGTATTGGGATAAGGCGGAGTGAGAAATCGTCGAGGAAAGAAACGAAATTGGTTGGTTGGGAACCCTGTTTGGAAAGAAAGCACAGGAGATCTTGGCTGATAAAATGGCTGCCGGGTTGGAAAAAGATGAAGATAAGCGGCAACTTTAACGAGCGACTGGCCTTTATGCAAAAGAAGAAAGGATAACGGCCGGAGGAGGAAGAGAGGACGACTTGTCGATTGGAGGAATGCGGTCGCGAAAAGGGGTGTAGAAAGTCGAGAAAGGAAGAGAGAAAAAAAGTGCGAGTTGCTTCCTAGCAAGGGAAGGCTAACTAGGGAATGGCCACGAAGAGAAAAAAAAAAAAGGAGGAGGAAAGGCTCGGAGAGGAAGTCAGACAGCCGTCAGCGAAGCGATGTCGAGCCCAGGAAACAGGAACGAGGGCAGAAAAAAAGCGAGATGCAACGGATACGAAAAGAAAAAAAAACCGAGGACACGAACAGAAATTAAAGAAATTCGAGAAGGCAACGTATTCGAGATTAAGGAGAGTGGAGAGCGTGAGCGGCCTGGGAATCCACTGTGCGGCCCCCCCTGTTGGTCTCATAATCGGCCAATCAACAGCCGGAGATTCACAGATTGGAGCGAGAAAGGGGGGCGGAGGGCGAAAAAAAGACTAGAGCGAGGAGGAACAGCACTGATAAGATACGAAATCCCACACAAACCGCGTCAGATGCTGGTTGCTGGCGTGCTGCGGCCGTGGCGGACGCGTATTAGGGGCACAAGCACCTGGAGCGGCGCGGACTGACCCGCTAAACGCGCAAAGTGGCCTGCAGGCTGCGCATTACGGCCAGCTGTCATTTGTTCTTTGCATTGTATCTTATCCGGGAAGCCTGGTGTGCGCAGCACTAAAAAAAACCAAATGCAGGGGAAGGATGGGGAAATTCTAGGGGCCGTAGTGGCCGCGCACTGTATCCTAAATACAGACACTCGTAAGCAAAACCCTCTTGTAATATGGCCAGATCTATGCACGTGATTCCATTAATCGTCGACATTCTTCCCAAGAGATAACAAGTATAATAACACATAATACACAAGCGCTCCTCAGACCTCAACCGTGGCATTGATGCCCTCTGCTGCTAGGGCCGCCTTGTACATGTTCTGGGCCGTCTGAAGGCTACCGATCGTCGGTCCCAGGAGCACACGGACGGCCTTCTTCCCGCCTCCGATCATCTCGGGCCGCCACCTTATACGCTTGCCCGTGCGACTGTACAGCACGCGGATCTCCTCTTTTTTCTCGTCAATCACCTTGTTCCGTGCCAGCTCTGCCTCCTCTGCAATAGCGTCGATGCGCGACATGGACTTGGTCAGCGACTCGACGTGGTATGCCAGCTCCTGTGCGCGATCTGGGTCGCCAGACAGGAATGCATTCCAGAACTGCTTGAGGAACTCGGTGGTTGTCGCGTTGGTAATGTACACCTTCTGGGCAATGTCGGCCGGGATACCCATGGGCGACTGCTCATCCGAGCTATGCCCGTAGAGCTCATCCCGCCGCTGCGAGATGGCCGAGAGGATCTGCTTCTGTGCTGCCTGCCTCGCGGCACGCGATCCAACATGATCGGGCCGCTGATTCTCCTCGTCGCTGTCGCTGTCTTCATCGACCCCAATGCCAGCATGAAGGTCAATCCCACCCGCGCCGTCCCCTTCCAGTGTGTCAATATCTGCCTGGACATCAAAAAGGACCTCGGACGGAACCTGTTTCTCGTACAGCTGTCTCTCCTTGGAGGTCGCTTCTGCATTTTGATTCGAGAAAAACCGGCTCTGCTCCCGTACGTTGAGGA
The DNA here is from genome assembly GCA_002778245.1 of Raffaelea albimanens. Classification (NCBI taxonomy): domain Eukaryota; kingdom Fungi; phylum Ascomycota; class Sordariomycetes; order Ophiostomatales; family Ophiostomataceae; genus Raffaelea; species Raffaelea albimanens. Next base: position 746,308 of record PCDJ01000001.1, read on the forward strand.
TAATGCGATTCGCTTCAGGGTCGCCCCGTAGATCACGTAGAATCAGCTCGTTCTGTGTGTCCTGGTCCACCTCAGTGCTGACTGTTGGGTCATGATCCGACGGCGCCACGCCTGCCATGATCTTCTCACTGAGGCTATTCAAGGTCCTCACGATGGGCATGTTTGACCGAGGTCGCATCTCCACATCTTTGCGGTTGCCACCCTTGAACCCGCCTTGATCCTCCTCGTTGGCTTCGAGGTCAATCATGTGTGGTACGTGGGAAGAGAGGATTAGGCTGTTCGCAATAGTGTCGTCGTTCTCGTCGTAACGGTCGAAGAGCGGATCCGCGCGCTCATTATCCAGGACGCGCTCGCCGCGCAGCTTCTTGGAGAGGCGACTGAGAAAAAACCGCGACCAAAATTGTGCTTCCGGAATTCGGGGTACGTTTTCGTTGTAAAGTCGCTTGACGAGGGGGTGCTGGTTTAGAATCATCTGTACCTGCTCGACACTAATATTGAGTTTGAGCTCCCCGTCGATTGTGCGAGGCTTCACGGCCGAAAGTACATTGTAGGCACCTTTCTTCTGGTTGGTTTCGATTGCATGGGATCGCAAAAGCGACGTGCGCGTAGACCAGAATTGCGAATTGAAGGTGGCGTCCGATATTGAGTCAGGCTTGGACAGCTGAGCATCCATGTATGTTTGATGTAGTGTTTTGTCCTTTTTCATGAGGGATTGCTGGAGCTCAATATCGGCCTTCAGTTGGTCGTCATCGAACCAACGGGCTGTTGCCGGCTTAGAGGCCACTGTGCTGGCAAACGACATGGAGGCTGAAAGACCAGCTCCAGCAGCCTGGCCTGGACCTTGGCCATTGGAATCAGGCGTTCCGCTGCCTCTATTTGCTCGTGGTTGTGGGGTTCCTCCTGAAGCTGCTGGTCGCGGGATGCTAGGGTCGTTGCTGCGGATATCGGCGAGAATTCTCGATAGCAAGTCCTTGATTGCATTTGCTTCTTCGCGGGCATCGGTCGGGGAATTGAAGTGGAAGAGAAAGGTAGACGGCTCTGCATCGGTGCTGGATGCCTTTGCAAAGATCTTCAGCATCACCTTGGCTGCAGTGTCCGGTGTCTGTTGCAAATCTGGCGCTCAACGTTAGTTAGCTGCAGAAAGGAAAGGAAATAAGCATTTTCCCACAACTCACTTGTAATGTTTGCCGTTGTCAAGGTCACCGCAGACCCTCCTGCAGACGGGGTCCAGGTAACCTGGGACTGGTCGTCGGACACGGTGAGGACTCCATCTTTCTTCTTGTATGCAGCCTTCCCTGTCGGTGAGGCCATGGTGATGTGGCCGTTTGGATTACCCCAGGTTTTTGTCTAAGGTTTGTGTTTGTCGTGCCAGGCCGCGAGACTGCTTGCAGCCAGACACAGGAACTTTTCAGCCCCTACAGTCCATGTGAGTGACGTGGACTGGAATTTTTTGCAGTGCTGGGCTCCGCTGGTTCGTGCGCCGTGTTGTTTGAGGTCGCTGGTATTTGTGGTGTCGTGTTAGGCTGCCAGCAGCCTTGGAGCTTCGCCTGCATTAACTCTGCATCTAACGCAGATCTCCACTTCACGTGTGCCAACACGTGATCGAGCGTTGTAAGCTGACCCTTACATAGTAAAAAAGATACTTCGAAGCCAAGTTGCCGACTGGGCTTCCGGCGGCAAGTCCCGATGCTTGGTCAGTTGGACTACGATGCGTCGTAAAATACAACGTCTGAAGCATTCTCGCCTCGGCAGAGAAGAGGGGTTCCGAGATTTCGGTTTTACGCCGGCCGAAATGCCTGCTTTGCGCAGCGGAAAACCGTGTCCAGCCGGCTGCCGTAAACGGGCGAAAATGGAGCGCCTGCATGCATATAAGCAAGCTGCAAGAGCAACACGAAGCGGCTGAGGAGGTGAGGGCTTCACCCGAGAAATATTCAGCGTCCCAGATGCAAGGCATCGCCAACTCTCGGGAACACAGTCAAATACCACGAATTGCTCGAGTCCAACAGCCGCAGTCCCCGAGTCACCGGCCCAGTCGCCACGCTGCGGGATATAAATCCCAACGGAACAAACGGGTCCAGCGGAAGGATCTGCTGGTAACATGCGTGGAAATAGAGTAGCATACGGGTGCCCCTGGGAGGGCGACCTGCTGCGCCTTGGCCCCTGAAGACTTGGATACTTGGAGGAAATCCATTCGCAGGACGGGATTTTCGGCGACTGGTCTCAATTTTTCGCTCTCTGATTGGCACGAATCAAGTGTTAACCGAGGGTGATGAGTAAAGGAAATGGGCGGCCCCAGTTTCGTCCTAGTTTTAGGCCTAAGGCAAATCCACAGTTGCCTGTAATACCCCGTCATTGTCCACGGCAGGCGGCCATTGTGTGTCGTGGATTTGTGCGTCGGCAATCCAGTCTCTGAGCCGGCGTAGGGTTTGCTCTTTGTTGCCTTCATCGTCGAGAGCGTCTCTGTAAAATATCCTGGAAACCCGTGCTGGAGATGAAACGCGGCCAGATAGAAGCCAGGCTGTCTCATCGTGCAGCATTGTCCAGCATTGTCCAGCAATTCCCCGTGTTTCCTACGTGCATACATGTGTCCAGACTGTCCAGTGACTGCCGCCAGCCAATAGGTATTGCCGAGACGGGCGCGAGGTCCCCACATGCCTAGCTGTGCGGCCCCACATGTCTTCTCGTGCACCGGATAACTTCATACATCTCCAAAATAAAACTAATTAAAAGTAAACAGAGTACACTCTTGCTGTCTTTATTTTTTTCTCCTCTTCTAGGCCTTGGATCGCTCCTACTGCTCCAACACTTCCGCATTTCCTTTCCACCCGTTTCCGCCGTTGCTGCCGTGTTCGACGTTTTGCCGTTCCTTCTCCAACCGTCCGTCCTTGCTTCATTTACGTTGCGGTCTTATTCTCTCCCTTGTTTCTACCGGTCGAGCCTGCGTTAGCCACAGCTCCTCCGCTGCCCTTTCCTTTTTCCTCAGACTCATTGAGCTTTCCACGCCGCCCGGCAAGCTCCCATCTCCGCTCCTCCAGCTGCCCTCTCTTGTTGCTCGACCCTTCCTTCCGCGAGCGATTGGCCCGTCCCTCATCCTGCACTGCACGGGGAACGTGTACTACTCTTGAGACGCTTCCAGCCGGAAAAGCCGCAAATTGCGCATTCTATAATACGAGACAACCACATCCACATCCACAATGCTGCGTCGGTCAATGTGCAAGGCCAGCAGCCTGACGCTGGCTCGCGCCACGTCCAGTGCTCCGCTGGCGACGCGCTGCTTCACCTCGATGTCGACTCCCGCCGGCCGTGCCGCGTCCAAGGCGCTGACGACCAGCCGCAGACCTCTGGCAATGACAGCTTTCCAAAAACGACAGCTGAGCGGCGCCACCTCATCACCACCGGACCCCAACGACAACTTCCTGACCGGCAACACGGCCAACTACATCGACGAGATGTACATGGAGTGGAAGAAGGACCCCTCGAGCGTGCACGTCTCGTGGCAGGTGTACTTTAAGAACGTCGAGAGCGGCGAGATGCCCATCTCAAAAGCGTTCATTCCGCCCCCGTCGCTGGTGCCTGGCGCCAGTGCCGGCGTGCCGAGCCTCGTTGCTGGCGGCGCGGGTATCGGCCTCGCCGAGGGCTCGGACGTCACCAAGCATCTGAAGGTGCAGCTGCTGGTGCGCGCATACCAGGCCCGTGGCCATCTCAAGGCCAAGATCGACCCTCTTGGCATCCGCAACGAGTCCAACGTCGGCTTCGGCAACATCCAGCCAAAAGAGCTGACCCTCGAACACTACGGCTTCACCGAGACCGACCTGGACACCGAGTACACCCTGGGCCCCGGCATCCTGCCGCGCTTCATCACTGAGACGCGCCAGAAGATGACCCTGCGCGACATCGTGGCCGCCTGCGAGAAGATCTACTGCGGCTCGTACGGTGTTGAGTTCATCCACATCCCCGACCGGGAGAAGTGCGACTGGCTGCGCGAGCGCGTCGAGGTGCCCCAGCCCTTCAAGTTCTCCATTGACGAGAAGCGCCGCATCCTGGACCGCCTCATCTGGAGCTCCAGCTTCGAGTCTTTCCTGTCGACCAAGTACCCCAACGACAAGCGTTTCGGTCTGGAGGGCTGCGAGACCCTGGTGCCGGGCATGAAGGCTCTGATTGACCGCAGCGTCGACTACGGCATCAAGGACATTGTCATTGGTATGCCCCATCGTGGTCGTCTGAACGTGCTGAGTAACGTTGTTCGCAAGCCGAACGAGTCCATCTTCAGCGAGTTCGCCGGTACTGCTGGTGCCGAGGACGAGGGATCTGGCGACGTCAAGTACCACTTGGGCATGAACTTTGAGCGGCCCACTCCCTCGGGCAAGCGCGTGCAGCTGTCGCTGGTCGCCAACCCCTCACATCTGGAGGCTGAGGATCCAGTTGTCCTGGGCAAGACCCGCGCCATCCAGCACTACAACAACGACGAGGCTGCCCACGATACCGCCATGTCGGTGCTGCTGCATGGTGACGCCGCCCTGGCTGCCCAGGGTGTCGTCTACGAGTGCCTGGGCTTCCACCAGCTGCCCGCCTTCTCCACCGGCGGTACCATCCACCTGGTTGCCAACAACCAGATCGGCTTCACCACAGATCCCCGTTTCGCTCGCTCCACCCCCTACTGCACAGATATTTCCAAGGCCATTGACGCGCCCGTGTTCCACGTGAACGCCGACGACGTTGAGGCTGTCAACTATGTGTGCCAGCTGGCCTCTGACTGGCGCGCCGAGTTCAAGCAGGATGTCATCATCGACCTCGTCTGCTACCGGAAACACGGCCACAACGAGACTGACCAGCCGTCCTTCACCCAGCCGCTGATGTACAAGAAGATCAACGCCAAGGAGCCCCAGATCGACATTTATGTCGACAAGCTGCTGAAGGAAGGCACCTTCACCAAGGAGGACATTGAGGAGCACAAGCAGTGGGTGTGGAAGATGCTGGAGGACAGCTTCTCCAAGTCCAAGGAGTACCAGCCGACCTCTAAGGAGTGGACCACCTCGGCCTGGAACGGCTTCAAGTCGCCCAAGGAGCTGGCCACCGAGATTCTGCCCCACAACCCCACTGGTGTCGACCAGAAGCTGCTGGAGCACATTGGTGGCGTGATTGGCTCTGCCCCCGAGGGCTTCACTCTGCACCGTAACCTGAAGCGTATTCTCAGCTCCCGCTCCAAGTCGGTGCTTGAGGGCAAGAACATTGACTGGTCCACCGCTGAGGCTCTTGCTTTTGGTACACTGGTTCTTGAGGGCCACCACGTGCGTGTTTCCGGCCAGGATGTCGAGCGTGGTACCTTCTCCCAGCGCCACTCCGTCTTCCACGACCAGGAGAATGAGGACACCTACACTCCTCTGCAGCACCTGTCCGAGGACCAGGGCAAGTTTGTCATCTCCAACTCGTCTCTGAGCGAGTTCGGTGCCCTTGGTTTCGAGTACGGCTACTCTCTGACGTCGCCCAACGCCCTGGTGCAGTGGGAGGCTCAGTTCGGTGACTTTGCCAACAACGCTCAGTGTATTGTTGACCAGTTCATTGCCTCTGGTGAAGCCAAGTGGATGCAGCGTACTGGTCTGGTCATGTCGTTGCCCCACGGTTACGATGGCCAGGGTCCCGAGCACTCTTCGGGCCGTATTGAGCGGTACCTGCTGCTCTGCAACGAGGACCCCCGCGAGTTCCCCACCCCTGACAAGCTGGACCGCCAGCACCAGGACTGCAACATGCAGATCGCCTACTGCACAGAGCCGTCTAACCTGTTCCATCTGCTGCGCCGGCAGATGAACCGCCAGTTCCGCAAGCGTAAGTTTTTCTTCCCGTCTACTCTCGATAATATTTCGTCTGCTGACACATTTAGCTCTCATCAACTTCTTCTCCAAGTCGCTGCTGCGTCACCCGCTTGCTCGGTCGGACATCGAGGAGTTCACTGGCGATTCGCAATTCCGGTGGATCATTGCCGATCCTGCCCACCAGCTTGGCACCATCAAGGCGCCCGAGGAGGTGTCACGCGTGATCCTGTGCACGGGTCAGGTGTACGCCGCCCTGCACAAGTACCGCGCTGATAACAACATTGACGATGTTGCCATTACGCGTGTTGAGCAGCTGCACCCCTTCCCGTGGCAGCAGCTGAAGGAGAACCTGGATGCCTACCCCAACGCTGAGACGATCGTGTGGGCCCAGGAGGAGCCTCTGAACGCTGGCCCGTGGAGCTTCACCCAGCCGCGTCTGGAGACTGTGCTGAACGAGACCGAGAACCACGACCACAAGCACGTGATGTACGCCGGCCGTAACCCGAGTGCATCGGTGGCTACTGGCACCAAGTCCTCGCACGTCAAGGAGGAGCAAGACCTCCTGGAGGCTGCTTTCACCGTGAAGCAGGACAAGCTCAAGGGCGAGTAAGGGGTGTTGAGTTGTAGACATAGTGGTGGTGATGACCAATATCTGGTAATCAGCCAGTGGACCAGAAACCGGGAGCTGACCAAAGGGGGCTGAACCCAAAGGAAATAAGGGGGAAGAGAAAGAGGACCGGGTTGGTTTTGCAAACGACACTCATACACACACACACACACACACCTGTTGTTATTTTTTCACGCCATTGTTTTGTATTCCTTTACTGTCACGAATATCCTTTTTGTGTTGCTGTTGTTGTTGTATGTGTGTTGATCAATGGCATGTCTTCTCTCGTTCACCCCTCTATTTTATTTTCCACGAGAGTTTTTTTGTTGCATTTCCGTAATTTGGGAACTATTAGGAGGATGTTTTAAATTTTGGAAAGCTTTTCAGGACAAGGGGGGGTTGGCTCAAACGGTTTTTATTTTCCTGCTTTTCTGGCTTTTATTTTCATTATACTATTATTATTTGTACTCCTCATGCATCATTACTTTTTTTTTGCACTTGGTTTGTGTTGTTGTCCATTTTGTATTTTTGGTGTATTTTATTATTTTTGCGTCAACTCTTATTTTACCCCTCTGGTTTTGTTTCTCGTCTTTATGGATATCGAAGCTTTGGTTCTTCAACGCTCTCGCCCCTGGAGATTCATGAAATTTTTCTAAACAGGAAGGGGGTAGAGAAAACCAGACCAGGTCGCTGTACCATTACTAAATGAATAAAAATATGCCGAGTCATAAAAGAATAACAACGTGAGCATCATTAATAAAGGATTAAAAGTATAAATTCTAGGCAGTTATCATTTATAATCACTTATTTTATGTGAAGAGTCTTTAAAGAGCCCGTTTTGTACTTCGCTTAATAATTTGAATTTAAATGCTCCTGATGCCTTTTTATTGCTTTCTTTTCTTTCTCAAACTTCCACGCTCAAGTGACAATCTGCCAGGGGCGGACGACACCGTCATCTCCAGTAGAGACCAGCATCTCTTCGACACCCCGGCGGTCAGTGCCCGGGTCGAAACGACGGCACCAGGTAATGTTGTTGATCTCGTAGGGCCCATGGGCGTTTGTGACCGTGGACAGGACATGCCACTTTTTGGTGTGGGTATGGCCATTTGTCAGGGGGTGAGCATGAGCATGATCGTGGTCGTGGCCATGATCGTGGTCATGGTCATGGCTGTGGGGGTGAGAGTGACTCGCACCTGCACCATTGGACATTGGCACGTCTCCGTCAAGCTCGGCAGCTGCTTCAGCCTCACTGAAGTGCTCCTTTGGCTCCTCATCATCACCACTTCCCTCCACCTCTCCATACACAATAATCGTGCCGTCACTGCCCGTGCTGGCAATCAGGCCAGTGGTTCCGCTCCAGGTGGCCGAGTAGATGTCGCGCGTGTGAGCCTTGGGCAGCACTGTCGTGCATGTCCACTCCTCCCGCAGAGAACGGCGCATAGTGTTGGGCACGCCGCCCAGGCTGCCGCGGAATAATGGCCCAGCACCGCTGCCACCATTCGCATCGGCTTCGTCCTCCTCCTCGTCCTGCTTCAAAGTCCAGATGCGCAGTGTCTGGTCGGCCGACCACGTCAGAAGTCGTGGGAACAGCTTCCGCTCCGGGTCGGACTCCCACTGCACACCCCAGACAGTGCCCGTGTGGCCCTCGAGGACGGCCACACAGACCCACTCGCCATCGCCGTCCTCACGCCAGATGCGAATGGTGTTGTCGTAACTGGTGCTGGCCAGCACGTCCATGCCGTAGTGGCGGCTGTTAGTGCCGCTGCGGCAGCCAGGCACGTCAGGACACCATGCGACAGCCTTGACGTCACCCTCGTGCTCGTTCAGCACGGCCACAGTCTCCCACTCGTCCTCATCCTCGTCGCCGCCGACGTCCTCCCAGATCCAGACAGACTTGTCGCGACTGCAGGTGGCAAGATACTGGCCCGAGGGCGAAAAGGCAACGCTCTTGATCTCGTGCTCTTGGCCCTCCAGTACAAGTGTGAACTCCCAACCATCCTCGTCCTCGTCGTCTTCATCGCCATCGTCATCTTCGTCGCCGTCGCTGCGTCGCCGCCGCCGGACGTTTGCCACGTCAGTCTCTAGTGCTCCATCTGCGTCGGTCCCTCCCTGGAACGGAGTGTTCTGCTCCCAGCGCCAAAGACCGGCTGTTGAGTCGAAGCTGCCGGTCACGAGGCACAGTTTCTCCGGGGACAGACCCGGTTTCCATGTGGCAGAGCGCACAGATCGGCTGTGGCCGCCGGTCAAGGAGCTGTGTTCGGAGAATGTGACAAGGGAGAAGACGGTGACGGACTTGTTGTGGGCGGTTGCCAGGAGGGGCAGGGTGGGATGAGGAGTGGACGACCAGCCTCGTTGGTAGAGGTCTGGCTTGAAGGGAGGGAGGGGTCGGATTTCTTGTATGCGATGGGACTGTGGTGGGTGACTGGGAGCTGGTGCTGGTGCAGTAGCAGCTGAAGCCGCCGTGGCTGCTGGCTGGGCGTCCATTGTGAGCGAAAACCGACAACGGTGCGATTCCCAGTCGTCAATTATTCCTTCAGCCTGATGCAGGGGGAAACGGTTTATGCACGAGGCTAGGCCGGCGGCGGCCTATCTTTTTCATCTTTTTTTTTTGTTTGCCTTTTTTTTGGCATTTGCTTTGTTGCACATAACGTCATAGTATGCTTATAAACCATATTCTTATCGCCTCCAGATGGTCAGCAACAGGAACGAGGCCCATTCGCTGGACATGTCCCCAGATTTCAAGACAAGAATAACGGCCAGACGCGATGGCACTCTCCATCCATGTCCAGACATTACCGAACGGCCTAGAAAGACGAATTCCCGGAAATTGGCCAGTGGACGTTTCCAGCCTGCCAATGCGCTTGTTCTGCTTTTACCCGTTTCAAGCCGCTGGCTCGCGGGAGATCGGCCCACTGGTCAATGCAGGAGATGCGGGAAGAAAATAAATAGCACAGGCAGCATTGATCACTGCTCGTCGATGGCCCTTCCGGCAGTCAATGCAGGTTGCAGCATTTACTCCGTACGTGGTAGCGCTCATACACGTGCAGGAGGCCGAGGCCTGGATGGGCTCCCGAGATTTTCGCCGCGTTCCGACCAGTCACTAAAAAATGGCAGATTCTGGCAGCCCGGTGTCCCCTGATTGGAGGAATTTTACCTACCGCTGGCGCTTTGCCGCGGAGAGTTTGTCGCCCTGGTGGTCGCACTGTGCCCGCCACTGCTCCGAAGGCCGGGGCAGGAACCCCACGCTGGAGCTCGGGGACGGGCAGGAGCGACCGCTGGTCGAGCAGATGACCTGCGCAAAAGCAAAATGATCCCTTCCAGATCGGGAATTAATAGCCAAAACGGCATGGCAAAAGGAAAAAATATGGGCAGAAAAGAGGGACCGCCCTGGAGGAGGCCCCGGAGTGCTTTCACCCCTGCGACAAAAGAGACGAGTTGCGACTGTGGTGCGCTCGGCCGGCAGAACCGTTAAGACTCTTTTATGTGTGTGATTTTATGCTTTTTTTGTATTTAACCTCCCTTTTTTTTTTTTTTTGTTCGCCATATTTGTTTCCTTGCCCCCAGACCCCCAGACATTCCAGACTTGGATACTTACAGCTGGCCGTCGCATCGTCCAATCAGCAGCCGCCATCGCTCCCACCCCAAGCCATTGACGTCGTCGGCTGCCATTACTCGACACGTCCTCGCGCATCTCAAGCCGAGCTGTGCAGAACTCCCGGCCGACACGTCTCCGGGAGCTCCTAACCCCCCCGACATCACCAGCGCCTCGAGCAGGCCGATTTCCTGCCAATTCGCGACGCCCTCGGCTGCCAGACCTCTGCAGCCTCTTCTGTACCACCTGGGCCTTTTTCCCCCCCTCCTCCTCACAACCCCAACATGTCACGACTTCTACGACCGGGCCTGCTGCGGCGCGTCGCCATCACAACAGCAGCCGGTGCCGCCGCCGGTGGACTCGTATGGTACACATACCGCCCCCGGAATATCCCCGGCTACGAGCCGCCGGCCGTGCCGCCACCCATCTTCGGCGCCGATGGCACCTTCAAGCTACCCCGGTTTCCCCGCACAAAACCCCGCGACGAGCAAATTGCGGAACTGAAGAAGAGCGCCACGGACGAAGGCGAGGAGTATGACATGCTCATTATCGGAGCCGGCGCGACAGGAGCCGGCGTGGCTCTGGACGCTGCGACTCGCGGCCTCAAGGTGGCCGTGGTGGAGCGTGACGATTTCAGCAGCGGCACCAGCAGCAAGAGCACCAAGCTGGTGCACGGCGGCGTGCGGTACCTGGAGAAGGCCGTGTGGAATCTCGACTATGCGCAGTACGAACTGGTGAAGGAAGCGCTGAAGGAGCGCAAATACTTTTTGCAGACAGCGCCGCATCTGAGCATGTGGCTGCCCATCATGCTGCCGCTGGACAAGTGGTGGAAGATCCCCTACTACTGGGCCGGCACCAAGTTCTACGACTTTTTGGCCGGCAGCGAGGGCATTGAGTCCTCGTATTTCCTGACCAAGAGCAAGGCCATCGACGCTTTCCCGATGCTCAAGCAGACCGACCTGGTGGGCGCCCTCGTCTACTACGACGGCGCACACAACGACTCCCGGATGAACGTCTCCATTGCCATGACGGCCGCACTATACGGCGCCACCGTGGTCAACCACATGGAGGTGACATCTCTGTCCAAGGACGCCAACGGCCGCCTGAACGGCGCCACGATGCGCGACTGTGTGCCTGAGCGCAACGGCAAAAAGACCGGCGACGTGACCGTCCGTGCCAAGTGCATCGTCAACTGCACCGGCCCCTTCACCGACGGCATCCGCAAGATGGACGACCCGACATGTTCCGACATTGTGTCCCCAGCTTCTGGTGTGCACATCATTCTCCCCGGATACTACAGCCCCGGCCAGATGGGCCTGATCGACCCGTCAACCTCGGACGGCCGTGTCATTTTCTTCCTGCCTTGGCAGGGCAACACAATCGCCGGCACAACGGACGAGCCGGCCGCCATTTCCAAGAACCCTCTGCCGGATGAGAAGTCGATCGACTGGATTCTGAACGAGATCAGCCATTACCTGTCGCCGGACATCAACGTGCGCCGCGGCGACGTTCTGTCGGCCTGGGCCGGTCTGCGGCCTCTGGTCAAGGATCCCAAGGCCAAGAACACCGAGTCGCTGGTGCGCAATCACTTGATCGACATCTCGGACTCGGGTTTGTTGACATGTGCAGGCGGCAAGTGGACGACGTACCGGCAGATGGCTGAGGAATGTGTGGACGCGGCGATCAAGGAGTTCAAACTGAAGCCACGGCCATTGGCCCACGCGCCACGTGTGAGCGGCAGCGAGGCCGTTGACGACGGCGCCATCCTGGACGGTTCGTGTCAGACACACCAAGTGCGGCTGATTGGCGCGCACGGCTTCAGCCGGACACTGTTCATCCATCTGATCCAGCACTTTGGTGTCGAGACTGAGGTGGCCAAGCACCTGACAGAGAGCTACGGCGACCGGGCGTGGACGGTGGCTGCGCTGTGCGAGCCGACAGACAAGCGGTTCCCAGCACGAGGCGAGCGCATATCACAGCTCTACCCCTTTGTGGACGGCGAGGTGCGGTATGCAGTTCGTCACGAGCACGCCCAGACAGCGGTGGACGTGCTGGCCCGGCGGACACGGCTGGCCTTTTTGAATGCGCAGGCCGCCCTGGAGGCCCTGCCCAAGGTGATCGATATCATGGCCCAGGAGCTCAAGTGGGACCACCACCGACAGGATGTCGAATGGAAAGAGAGTAAGTGGACTGACGAAACCCCGAACAAGCTTTTTCTACTATCTGCCCGTATCAGTGCTAACAATTTTAACAATTCAGGCGTGTCGTTCTTGGAATCCATGGGTCTGCCGCCCAGCATGATGTCGGTGACGCGCACACAGGTCGAGCTCGGAAAGCTCGACTTTTCGACTTCTTTGGAGTACAAGATGTACTCGCGTCACGACAAGCAAATCGAAGAAGAGAACAACTAGACGAGCCAAGATATGAAATTTTGTTCACGAGGACAGCGTATAGCAAGCATCTAAACCCAGATACAGTTGTCGGGTTGCAATCTTAATAAGGAATACAAAAAAAACTTTCCGACTTGAACACGACAATAAAAGACGAGTGGCTTTTGGGCGGCCATGCTTTTTGGGCGGCATCGTGAGGCGACATCGCGAGATTTAACTGTGGGGAGGCTATCTGGAATTACAGAAAACAAAAGGAAAGAGCGAGCAAGCCAAAAATGAACAAACTGGTAAATTTGTATATACTATGTAAGCAATTTTAGTAAAATCTGCTAGACGCCCTGCAGTGCTGTGCGGTTTCGGGGTTGTGGTTCTTTCCCGGAATGGAAGAAGTGCGTCGCTCCTTCCGTGCGAGAAGCACGACAGTGTCACGACTTGGTGATCTTTGCAGAAAACCATTCAAGCTTCGTTTTTTCCTTTGCTGCACAAAAGATAGATCGCATCGTCCGTTATCCTCTTTCCACCGCTCCTACTTCTTACCCTTTCCCTCGCCAAGCATGCTTAGACATTTATCTCTAGACAACCAACCATGCGCTCATCCTCCCACTCCGCAACAGCTGTTGGACCACCACCGTCATCCGCCAGTCCCGTCGGCATCGCTCCTGTTTCTGCTCCTGTCACCGCGGCCGGCCCATCATCGTCCAGGCTGTCCTCGTCGCAACAGCAGCAGCAGCAGCGCCGACCTTCTTCGCACGCCATATACCGCCACAAGGACTCTTCCGAGAAGACGCCCAGCACGGTTGCCAGCGACGACGAGGCGTACATTGCGCCAGCCGTGCCCTTTGTGCCATCTTCGTCGGCAACCGCAGTGAGCGAGCCGCTGGAAGACGACGACCAGGCCAGTCTGTATGAGACGGTATACAGCCATCAAGAGTTTTACGACGATGACGAGGAAGAGGACGATGGAAACCTGACAGAGAGCGGGCCACAAGCTCAGTCGGACCAGCCACAACAAGCAGAATCTGGACCAGCAGAAGAAGACAATCATCCACCAGGAAGCACAGCAGCACCAGAATCGGCAGAAGACGCCTCTGCAACGCCACGACCTGTCGGGCCTTCTGACCCCAGACCGGCATCCCAGTCTCTACCGGCAGCCCCAAACACACCCGACTCGTCCTCGGACACAGTCATCCGCACCACGCGAGGACGGGAGAGCCCACGGTCGCCCGTCTCGTCAATCTGCTCGCTTCCACCACCCAGGTCATCCTCGCAGCCGCCGCCGATTCTTGCACCGCTCGAGCCTCGGTACCATCCGCCCATACGAAGACCGACCCCACCGGGAGTGCCGTCGTACGAAGCATCCCAGAGATCGCTCGAGACGAGACTGGCACTGCGTCGTTTTGGTGGCGTTACAGGCCGTGGTGTGGGCATGGGCGTTGGGATTGGAGGGCCCGGAGGCGGCAGCAGCAGACGCGGCCAGTCGTCGTCGGACGGTGGCCGGTTCCGATAGCGCCGGAGGCGTCACGACGACCAAGACAGGAGGCACCGCCACTTTGGACATGTCCAGGGCCGAGGGCGACACATTCACTTTGGACATGGCGGCCTAGGTCAAGGTTTGGGCCATTCGCATGAACAAAGCCAGTCAGGACAAGGACAAGGACACCACAACCACCACCACCACCACCACCACCACCACTTCCCCGGGCTTGTCCACCGACACAGCTTCTCCTCGAGGTCTGTGCCGCCGGTGTGGCGGCCCCCCGTGAGCCAACACTCGCTGGCGAACCATCCATTCTACCGCGGCCTGCCGCAGCCGAGGTCGCCTCAGGGCAGCGAGATGGTAGGGAACAATGTGGCTGCCGCAGCCGGAGAGGCGGACCCACGCTCGGCACGGCCAGTCATGCTGGACGACTACTTGTTTCTCGACCCGAGGCGGGTGGCGTCTTCGGCTGGGGGAGGGCAGGACGGCACAGCAGCAGCAGCCTCTGGCGCTGGACAGGACGGACAGGCCAACTCGTCCAAGAGCAAAAGGCGGAGTCCGCCGGTGATGATGTGTCTTGCCTACTGCCTGCCTCTGCAGTGCTGTCTACGTGGACGGAAAAAGACCCAGCAGCAAGCGTCAGATGTTGTGTGATGAGCCGGTCTGGCAAGGAAAGCAATGGTTGTCAGTATTATTACAGCAGCACATGTACGTGGGTTGATTGCATAGAGAGTATGGGCCTGATATTAGAAACTAGAGAGTATATTATTGAGCATACATAGACAACAAAACTAGACAGTATAATTCATTATCCAAGGTGTGTTTTGTTTTGAATGTGATCTTTGTAGCGTAGACATTGTAAATTGGACCAAGTTTAGTCACCATTCAGAGGAGTCAAGTTTATGATAATAGTTTTCTTATTTTAGAAATTGTTAATCCTGTTTTTCCCATGTGGTATCTCCCTTTTCCCTATAACAAACAATGTTCCTTTTTTGGTACGCATTAATGTTTACTTGGATATTTTTTTGCCTTTTTCATGACCCGCCCGTTAAAAGAAGAAAAACCCATGGGGGAATGAACCAACTCTAAATGATGGTGGACTCCGAGCAAATGCTAGCAACACCTAATATGTTCAAAGTATAAAAAGAAAAAGAAATCATGTTCCTTGCTCCTTGCTCCCCTGCTCCCATGCAATATCAGGTCATGAGTAGAGACAACAGAAACAGACCAAAAAGGATGAAAAAAAAAAGCAACGCCGTCTATGGTATTTTTGCTCGCCCACGATGGAGAGTGATGATGTGATAAAACAGAAGATATGAACCAAGAAGGATGAATAAAATGGGTAGATAAAAAGATGATGATGAGAAGTAGAAAAGATGTTGTGAAATATGCGATGGTATGCGAGAGATTGTGAGATGATGGGATGATGATGAGAGACGAGACGAGACGAGACAACGATCTAGACACGACCAGTTTCCCGGATCAGAGAATAGTTCAGAGCGGCTGCCAGTCGTGGCAGAGAGTCGTCGTGCGGCGGGGCCTGGGCAAGTCTCAGACCGGACGGCAGGGCAGCAGAGTTGCGAGGATCGCGAGGGTCGCCGCTGGTGCTGTTGCTGTGGATGCTGGCACTGTAGTTGCTCTTGCTGCTGCTGCCGACGCTGTGGGTGCTCCGGCTTCTGCTGCTGCTCCGGTTCTTGCTGAACACCCGGTGGAAGAACTGCCGCCGCCGGCCACGCGGCTTGCCATGTGGGTGGGTGGTGCAGGAACCATCCTTATTGGTGATGGGGCACGCGCAACGGGCAGACGTGATCTTGCGCTCGAGCTCGGCCTCCCAGCCGTAGGTGTCGTCCTCGGTAGTCGTCGTCGTCGTCAGGTGCGACATGGTGTCCGAGTCGATAAACGTCATCACAGAGGTGTCGTCACCGTAGGTCGAGCAAGTGTCGGCAGTACTGGCGGTATCGTCGACGTCAACGTCTATGGCTGGTCCTGCTGCTCCATTGACAAGCTGGTTGGTAAAGTCTGTCAGGGGATGGGTCGGTAAGACGACCACGCTGCCACGAGGGGACTGCGTGGGTGTGCGTTCACCACCGTGCCGTGGCTCGATGACGGATTCATTGTCGCCGACCTCGGTGATGATGGTGTAGGCCTCGGAGGGGGCAATGGACGGGCAGATGGACTCGCTGACGGATCCCCAGAAGTTGGCGCCGTAGTCCTGGAAGTCGTTGTTCATGTCTCGGGAGAGCTGCTGCTGTTCTCCCATCATGTGGTGATGGCCTCGGCCTTTTGCGGTCGTGTCGTTCTGCGATACTCCTCTAGTCAAGACGGGGCGAGCACTCTGTGCGTCGCTGTCAGCACTGAAACTGCCATTGCCACTGTTACGACGGCCAACACTGCCGCTGGGGGGAAGAACACTCTGGCTGCTCGCTCTCGTCGCCCTCGTTGATTTGGTGATTGCCACTGCTGCGGAGACAAACCCGTTCTCAAGGAGAACGCTGGAATCGGCAGTGCCAAAACCAACCGCCGAGTCGTGGTAGGGGCCCTTGCAGACTGGCCTGGCAGTGACAATATTCGGATCAACGCGGACGGGAGCAGCAGGTGCGGTTGGAGTGCCGGGGTCTTGGACAGCAGTGCTGGGGTTAGTAGCAGTGGTTACAGTGGCAATGGAGGCAGTGGAGGAGTTTCGGGTTTGCGACACGGCCTGCCACCCTCATAAGCTGTTGGTGGGCGCGTGGCCCAGGCCAGACATGGGGACGTCGCCGTCGGTGGACGAGGCCGTGGAGGACGCCGACGGGTCGGCGCTGTTGGGGTTGCTGCCGGAGGAGGTGACGGTCTTGCGGCCCGGCCGGCCCTTGCGGCCGAGGCCCAGCTTGGCGCTCATGCGCTTCCAGCCGGCGTTGTGGACGGTGATGGCGCGCTGCAGGCTGTTCGGGGGCGAGGTGCCGAAGCCCCAGTCGGAAGTGGGCGGCGTCGTGGGCGGCGTCAGCGGCTCGCCCTCGGGCGGAGGCGTGTTGCCGTTGTCGTCGACCAGGCCGATGCGGTCAGAGGCATCGGCAGACGAGGACGGCGAGCGGCTGGCGGGCAATTGCTGCCTGCGGCTGCCGCCGCCAATGTTCAGCTGGGGCAGGAAGGTGGACTTGGGCGAGCGGCTGCTGTTTTCGTCGTCGCTGCGCGAGGGGGAGTCCTTTGCCCGCCGGCGAGAGCGGCCCTGGCGCGTGTCAATGTGCTGCAGGTCGTCGGCGCTGTCGTCGGACAGCTGCTGGTGGAGCTGCTGCTGCTGCTCCTGCGACACGGAGTCGAGGAAGGGAAGCAGCACCGAGTCGTTCATGAGGTCGAACACAATGCGCACCGCCTCGTTGAGCTCCTTGGGGTGCGGAGGCACGGCGGTGGTGTTCAGGCGCAGCAGGCGGTCGCTGACGGGGCCCGGCAGGTTGACCTCGCGCGGGCCGTAGGGCACAATGTAGGCGTTGATCAGCTTCTGCCACAGGCCCACGCAGTGCTCGCGGGCGTCCTGCGACCAGTGGTCGGGCAGCGCGCCGCCCTCCTCGTGCTGCAGCTGGGCGAATGCCTCCTTGTAGCGCTCGGCCTCCATGGTGAACTCGAGCGTCTCCATGCAGTGGTTCTGCGAGAGGTAAGCCATAAAGGCGGCCAGGGTCCATGGTGGCGGGGCGCTGTTGCAGAGGATGTCCTGGAGAGTCGGGCGGTTTGCGGCCGCGAGCACCGCAATGCTCGTCGGCCGGCCAGAGCCGGTTGATGCCATGGTGGTGGGAGTGGTGGACCGTGAGACGGCGGCTGAGGAGAGGGGTGAGGATGACGAAGAAGAGGACGTCGACGCCGGGGGCGAGCGGATGTTCGTCCGGCTGGCCGTACGTCGATCGCCGTAGAAGCCTCCGGGCTTCCCCGTGACCGAAGGCGGCTGGGGAGAGATCTCGCGGGGGCTGGCTGCAGGGCTCAAGGAAGGCGAGTTCGTCTGGAGCCTCTTTGCTTTCATTTCTCGTGAGGAGCCTGGGGGCCGGCCTAGGGTGGGACGAGAAGCAACTCTCAAGAGCAGTCTCTAGACGTCGCGATGCTAGGCCATACAAGAGAAGACTCGACGGGAGAGGGCAATCAAGAGAGCGAGTGTGAGAGTGCGAGTGAGAAAGAGGGGGGGCGAGCAGATAAGAAGGATGTCGTCGGGGAGGTCTTGGCTGTTTGGTCAAGAACTGGGTCGCGCGTTTGGGCGAGGAGACGCAGTCGTGCGGGCGGAGACCAGAGACCAGGTGAAACGCTGAGAACGTCGTTGAAGGAGAAAGAAGAATGGCCAGGGGATGCTGTGAGACCTCGAGCCAGGTCGGAGAGCACACGACGTCGTGCCTGTGTCGGAGAAATAGATGTGGAGAGAAGAGGAGCCAGGCTAGGAGGCAAAGAGGAAGCGAGAAGCGAGAAAGAGGAAGAAGAGCGAGGTCGAAGGAGGAGGAGAGTTCTTAGAAAGCAGAAAAGAGGAGAAGACGGAGAATTTGACGAGTTGGCGCGGGCTGGGCAGATGTATGCGGAGGAGAGCGCCCACGCTTGGGCAGGGGCGGGCAGTCACAATTGAAAAATACACAGCAAACAGCCTGCTGCGACCCCGGGCAGGGGGGAAGGGCGTGGAGAACGGCACGCAACAGGACGAGGCAGGGGGGGGGGGCAACAGCGGCGGCGGCGTCATAGCCGCCTGATCGAAGGGCTAGGGAAGCACTAGAAGCACTAGAGAAAAGCCAGAAGGGCCACAGAAGAGGACCAGAAGACGGCACGGAACAGCAGCGCAGAGTTCCACAGAAAGAGCCCACCCAAGCCCACCGCATCCACAACGCCCGCACAAGCGAGGAAGGCGACAGGGACGGCCGCGAAGACGACACCACAGGGGGGTGGTTGCAGCGACTTGGCGCCTTGCCTTGTCTGGAGGGTCCTGTGGCCGGCTGTGGACGTCCTGTGGCCTGTCAGATCCGTCGGGGGGGGCAGAGAGAAAGGAAGGTGGCCCAACACTATGGAGCATCACGGAGGGGTGCTAGCCCGCGCACAAAGAGCCGTTTCGACAGGGGAGGGGGCGTGTGGCACAGTCCACCCAGCGAGTGTGCAGTCTGCCAGGTGTGTGGGCGGTGTGTGGGCGGATAGAGTGCCCCTAGCCAACAGACCAGGCCGATCGCGTGGAGAGGGGGCATTTGGTGCTCTTTGGTGCGTTTTGGTGCGTTTTGGTGCTGTGACGCGGATGGTGGCCGCAGATGGGCGCAGATGGCTGCCAGATGGGATTAGATGCCGCAGATGGCATATGACGGATGCGATGATGGAAAATGGCACAATCGCAGACGGCAGAGGTGACAGAGGCGGCGCGAGGATTGCCATGGTGATGGGCCGGGGCTCTGGCGAGGCTCAGTGCCCAGGGCGGCCCAGGCGCCAGGGGCAAGAGCGACCGGTGTCTAGGCAATCGTCGGCGGTGCCGTGTGGCCAGCCAAAGAAATACCAAGCAAAGACGTCCTTTCGAGCCAAAGTATCTTACTGCTCCGCAGCACTCAGTAAGATACAAGACATGCAGTGCCCAAGACCTGAGACTCCATGATCCAAGAACGCACAAGAAATAAACAGGCCACCCAGTCACCATAATTGACAGACTGACGACAACTGACGAAATCGAGAAATGGCAGCAACCCTGCCAGCGCCGCCCAAACGGCCCAAACACCAACAGGACCAACAAAATGATTGAATTACTTAATGGCAATCCTCTGCTGCAGGACGATGACTACAACAAACCTAATAACCACCTGGTACAATGGGCACAATAACACAATAGCTTGGCATCACATTGGCTTGTCAAAGCAAGGGCGCCATCCACCCTGCGAGTTCGCCCTGCAGGCGGGCTACTGTCTCGAGCGTATTACGAGATGCGTCCGCAAACAGGTCAAGATGCCGTCCTATTGCCATCGTGGAGCGTGTACGTAAGTTATATTCAATACTGGGCAGGAACGTGGATGGCCCGAACGGCGACCGCCGAAGGAATCGACATAGTGAAAGAAATCTGCAACAGCCGAGGGAGACAGGGTAGTCGTTAGTGGTAGCTGTTGGGAAAAATCAGCAGACATTAAAGGAGAAAGACGGTGGAAACGGGCAAAAACAGGGGACGGGTGCTGTAAACATCTGGGACAGGCCTAGAAAAGGGCCCCGAAACAGGCCTAAACGAGAGACTGTCTGGATGGGGGAAAAAAAGTCGACACAGAAAAGGCAGTTAACTAAGAAAACTCAACCAGAAAACAATCAAAAGTAATGCAAACGGACCCACAGATCACACGCCCCTTCCTGCTTCTCAGATCTAGCCAGTAACGGAATAGCAAACGCTCTAGAAGCACGCTAGAAGCATTCCAGTGGCAAATTTGTTGACCCAGTTTTGCCAATCAGGAGACGCGATTCCTGCGCAGGGTCCACCGGTGTCGCCGGTCCGGGAGTGGATTGGCTGCGGAGATAAGATTGGGTAAGAAGAAAGAAGCCAGAGAAGAAAGAGAAGAAGGCGGGCAAAAATGGCTAAAAATCTTGGCAAGACGTCTCCTCGCTAAAAAGACACTTTTGGGGCTGTACGGCCTCAGCGACGGACCCCTTATTTCGCCAGTACTTTGTACGATATCTTCCACGCGCCCTGTCAGCCGTTTGCGGCCAATGCAACGCCTATGCTTGGCTACGGTGTATTGACCCGTCTTTCTGGTTTGCCTATCTCTCGCTTCGTGCGATATTCTCCTGCCAATTTCGTCACTCATTGTGGCCAGTGGCCAATTCAAAGGCAACAGCACTCTCCCTGCTGCTCGTATCTCGGCCCCAGCTGTCAACCACTCTCCCCCGAGTTCCTGTCAGATCAATCGCTATCAATGTCGCCCAGCCCTGTCATTCACCTCCTTTCTTGCCTCGTGGCTTACAAGCATTTCATCTCGGCTGTGGCCACCCTTTGGTACGACCTGCTTGCGCCGTATTACTCCATGTTTTTGTTTCCCATTCACCGGTTCCCCAACACAGCCTTGATGTGCCTCGTTTCCCTTCTTGTTCCTTTGCTGCCTTCCGAAGATGGCTGTTCCCCTTTTAAACCTGAGGCGACGTCTGGGCATCTGAAGCTATCTTGCATGCGCCTTGCCATCCCCTCGGGCCTTGTCCCTCCCTTTCTCGCCCGCAAGGCAAGAATTGTGCGACTCTCGCAGAGATTCCTTCTATACCGGCACCCGACCACCGAGCATCCGCTTCGCTTGTTTTTCTGCGTATTTTATCGGCCTGTCGAGTCTCCATTGACCTGCCTAGTTCAGCAGAGCTCCGTAATACTAAAACCAGACCACCATGGGGGGGACCCAGACGAGACCGACCAACCATTGACTCCCGTCCGGAATACGACGGCAGGACATGGGTTTTGGTCGGTGGCACGGGTCAGTGTAGAAAAAAGTCGACGTTTCAACCCTCTCTAGTTTCTAGGGATTCCAACCCGGGGGCGCCTGGCATTGGACGGACCGACGATGATCATTGAAACCTGCCGGTCGGAGGCTAGGGGTGGAGAGGAAGGTCACGTCAAGAGGAAAACTAGACGGCGACATTTGCGTCTTCCAAGAGCCGTCCAAGACAGTGACACGAATGGCAAGTCTGGACGGGCTCTTTGGCTCTTTGACTTTTTCCCCCGTTGCTCACTTCCCCTCCGATCCAGATACAGTCACAAAGCAGATAACCGCACGGCAATGTGTACAAAGTAGAGACACACACGCAGCTCGTGGATCATGTCGCAATGTCTTGGTTGTGCTGACAGATCTCCTGCAGCTCTCTGCTGAACTGCCGTTTTGTTTATCTCTCTCTCCCCTTAATTACTCTCTCTTCCCTCCCTCCTGTTTTCGGCAAGCATGTCGTAACCACCCGTCGTCGTCATCTCTTCTGGGGGGGATCATCTCCAGAGATCAACTCTTCATGTCTCTCTTCTCTTTGTTATTTGTCTCGGCTGTGAGTAAGTTGCACCAGGATTGATACTGCATATTGAAGTCGAGTCCCAATATCTGCCGTCCCAAGTCCATGTTTTCCGATCTCTTGTCCCGCTGCTGTCCCGATGGATAATACTGCAGCTCGTTTACTATTTGCCGGATAGTGAGGTCCTACGTGGATGCAGACTAAGACGGGGAAGGCAGGGGAAACAACAGAAAAAAAGAAAAAGAAAGACATCACAAGACCGAGACAAAGTCTATGTGCATCGTGAGTCGTGATCCTGTTTTTGTGTGCCGGCATTTCCACTTTTTTCCCTCGCTCCTTTGTTCTTTTGTTCCAGTCATTCTTTCCGTTCTTTTGTCATGGCTCGTCTGCTTCTGCGACCACGTCTGCGACCCATGCGACGTTTTGCGAGCCTCTTGAGACTCCTGCATCCTCTTGTTTCTTTTTTTGCGACACAGCATGCGCCTCGAGCTGGTCCACATGGTTCCTCAGTCTTCCATTTTGTTCTGGGAGCACAGGCGTCTGTTCCCAAGCCAATCGTTCAGCTGTAGCCGTATCTTGGTTTTTTCCGGGTACTTTCTCTACTGGTCCTTCCAAGCGTGTCCAGAGAATGCCCATGCGCATGCATGCATGCATGCAACAGGGCACGCAAGCGTCCTGCTCGTATGTGCGAAGGAGCGTGTGTGTGCGCACATTTGCATATTTCCTTTTGGTGTGGAATATTCTTTCTGTACATGTGTCTGTTATTTTTGGGTTTGTTTTCGTGACGGAGACTGTCCTTTGTGCCAAAAGTCCGTCCATCGCGAGTCCTTTCCACGGTGATCGGCAGTTAGCGGCGGATGCGTATCTATCCTCCTTTTTGCAGCATCCTGCTTTGAACACGCCTCTCCCTCCAGCCAGCATGATATAGCCAGCCCGCTCGCAAAAGGTCCTGCGCAAGTTTGTTTTGAAAGCTCGGATTGAACAAGAAACCCGGGGCCGTCTAGACAAGCGAGATTGGAAAGGCACATCGCTCGTGTCATCCACAGTCTCTTTCCATTGCCCTGGTAAAATAAGAGAACTCTACAATTTGAGCCCGTTATTTTTGCGCTCATCGTGCCGTCTCTGCCGCCCGTTGTCCTGGAAAACAGTCCTGGAAAGCAGTCCTGGGATATCGTTCATAACAGACAAGCACGCACAAGTACAATTCATATTCATATATTGGCTTCACTTTAATTCTGCTTTTTACATTGTCAAAATCCCAAGCGCCCGTTTCTCCCCATCTGGCTAAATTCGATATTGACTGTCCCTTGTCAACCTTTTTCCCATGTTTGAATAAAAACCACCCCCTCTTCACAGTAAAGACCCATAACTCTTGCATCGACAAGAGCCCGAACTTACGACGTACTATGCCCATACAGACAGGTCCCTTCGCATCTATCCGGCTTGGACGGGATGGGTGAGCCATTGCTCGCATGTAAGATACCTTGTGGGTGTCCAGCGTGTTGCACTAGGGACACCGGGTAAGATGCCCGTCCTCGTTCCCAGCGCCGGAGGGAGAACACCAAGGCGCCAGTGTAAAAGTTTCTGGCTTCCTGTTTGGGAAACTGGCTCGTCCATTTTCTCGTTCGCGTGGTTCTCTGCGGGCCTTTTATTTGCAGGGGCCCCATTTAGGTGGCCTTTTCTCCCAATCACGAATGTGTGCTCGAATCTGCTTGGCCGGGGTATTCTCCCAGACACCTCCACACGACCTTGCAAAAAGCCGATTGCCACGACTCATGATAGTCACAGGCCACTGCAAGATACGAACGCCCGCCCTGTCGACAACGGCTGTGGGTTCTGGGTTCTGGACTGTCGTGTTGTCTAATGTGGACCTTGTGGGCTCTGGACATGCCTACTATGGGAGTCGGCTCACGTAATAGGTTGAAATGCGAGCCATTGTATATTGGGCATCGCATGTTTTCCAAAGGGAGACTCGATCGCTTCGTTTGCCGTGTTGACATGGCGTGTGACGCCGGCTGTATTCTGCCTGCAGTTGTTTTTGTCTGTTGGTATTTTGCAGCGAGGGTGCTGTTGTTGCTTTTTACCTTGCAGGCGAGGGATTCCGGCGAGCACCCCTCCCAACTGCTACTTGCAGATCCGTCCCACAGAGGAATGTTCTCTTTGTCCTTGCCGTCTTTTCCTGCTTCTACCCGACCACACACACCTGGCGGCATCCTCCTGTGGCACCTGACCTCGCGCATATCCCTTGGGTGCTTTCTCCCACACTCCTCCACACTCGTTCTCGTTTGACCTCCGATTATGCAGACCTGGCTGTTCTTTCCCTTGGGTTGCATGCTGACCGCTATTGCAGTCCAAATAGACAAAAGAAGAAAAGAAGGAGGCCCCCAAAAGCATACCATCCTACTGAAATACCACCCCCCTTCACCTTTGATCCGTCCCCGGACAGCGGCATTGCCTCCTCTCTACTTTCCCTGCCCTTCCTGGTCCCCCGGGGCTTGCCCCTCCCACAACAAAAGGCGTCTCAAGTCAGGCCAAGGGCGCGTCGATCAGGCGCCAACCAGATTTGTTTGTTATTTTTGTTGTTTTCTCTGCTATTGCTTTTGTGTCCCATGTTTATTCGTCCTGCAGATCAAAACCGGAAATGCCAATGCAAAGCAACGCCGAACCTTGCCTGATTCGAGAAAACACACACACTCGTGCGCAGTACCATGGTGCAGTGAACCCCAGCACACGGCTGTCCTTTGGCAAATCTTACCATGTACATGGTACCATGGCTCTCTGGCCTCTGACCATGCATCTTACCACATTGCATGTATCACCCGTACTCTGATCCCCGCATATCGCCACCAGAAGGTCGGACAAGAATCAGATCAAGACAAAAAGTATAAAAAGAAAAAAGAAAAAAAGAGGCGAGAGAGAGACTCGTACAAAGTACAGCTCTATGCAGGGAGTCCCGCTGCAAACGAGCAGGGGGGTGGTTGGGTTTCACGGCGAGCTGCTGTGGACCGTTGGATTAAGGTGGTGAGATGGCAAGGGGCTCGGAAATGGCGTGTTCTAGAATACTGCCCCATCCGGGCAAGCGCGTTCTACGGCCAGTCCGAAGAAGAAGAATGGAACAAGAAGAATAAATAAGTGGAATAAAATTTGAGCAAATAAAAATGAAAATGCCCGGAATCAAGATCAAGGGTGTTAACAGGGAAGGGCATAAAGAGAAATACCGAGACAAGCAAGATAATCAAGATAAAACGTCAAACTTGCTAACGAATGGCCTGGCCAGGATTGTGCAGGTGTGTTTAAAACAATGTCAAACTTGCTAAAGAATGGCCTGGGTATTTCTGCTCGTATCCTTCCTCCTCCCCAAGAGGAAAAAATAGGCCTCTTCTGTTCCATCCATTACGCAACAACAGCCTCTGCCTCTCGGACAGTGTACAGAAGGACGGCCGTCTTCCGCACACGCACCAAGTGGATGCGCACGCCCTTCCAAGGGCGGCGGGACATCAAGGTTTTTGTCTGCAAAGCTTATTTGGCCTCTCTTTCCAACTAGCTCTCTCCGACTTTCCTATCTGGGCGTTTGCCGCGGGGCGAAAAGAGGGCAAAAAGGCTACACCGTAGATAGAAGGCGATAAACAATTTTTTTTTTCCTTTTTTTTCCTTTTTTTTTTCCCCGTTTTCCTTTTCCTTTTATTTTTTCCTTTTTCCTTTTTTTTAGAACCGTTTTTTCTCAATCGAGATCAGAGATTTCAAATAAAAACAAGCTACTCACAGAAATACCCCAGTCCTGGAACGTCCCCGGCTCGGCAACTAAAGGCAATTGAAGGCTTAACAGAATTGCCCCAATATCCACAGGTTTCACAAGATATCGAAGCCGAGCCTCGGACAGGTTTGACACGCTGGTTGAAAAAAAAAGACTCTGCTGTCAGAACGCAACATTAATTCCATGACGTGGTTAATCTTACAGACTTGTTGTCCTTCTGTATTTGGGTATAATGTAGTATCATGCCAGTCCTCGAAGCTGCCACTCCGGGAACCCCCAGGCCGAGTCTGGCCGAGTCCGTGATTTCGCGACTTCTTTTTTCCCATGTCGCTTTCCCTTCCTTTCAACGCCTGTCCAAAAAATGCAAGATGCAAAAACATAGAATACAATGGCCATGCAATGCCGCCCCCGTTCCCTATCCATTCATGATACATGTCAACAGAAATATCGAGAATCGTCTCGGCAACTGTTTCCACAAGAACCGTCTCGAACCATCTCAGGGCTGTCTCCTTGGGAATAATCTCCTCGAGAACAGCAGTCCCTCACCTCCCCCCTCCTCATAGCCCGGCCAGATCAAAGTCGCCAGAGAAGCCGCCGTTGATTAGGGTCGCCGCAATGCGGTCTCGCTGCATCGGCATGTCGTGTGAGGCGTAAAACGCCGGATCCAGGCCCAGTGATACAAACAGCGCGTTCGTCGCCGTGTGCACGCCGCAGTCGTAGCCGTTGGTCTGCCGCGGCGACTCGTAGTCCTGCACCCGCCACTTCTTGTCGGCATATTTGTCCTTGAGCAGGTCCCGCACCCACCGCATCACCGTGTCCGTAATGGGAGTCCGCCCGGCACCGCCCATCCGCAGCGAGTCCATGTGCGTCACGGTGCACCGTTTGGGCCGTACCACGACAAGCGTCCAGTGCTGGTTCTGGCAGATCGGGATCAGAATCGTCTCGACGTTCAGAAAGTTGTCCCGCGTGATGCCCACCCGCTTCATCCACCGCTCTGTGCCGGTTGCGCCTTTGGTGGACAGCGGCTTCCAGAAAAAGGACGTGAAAGCGTAGCACTTGGGCGTCTGCGTCTTGGTGTTGGTGATGCCGGCCTTGCCGTTGATGTAGTTGGCCAGGTGCAACAGATATCCATTGACAATCTCGTCGTTGAGCCATTCTGACTTGGGGACGACGGTGCGGAAATCCTTGCTCCGCAGCGGTGTTCCCTCGGGGGACTTGGCCACATCCTTGCTGGGGTCGGCGCGGACGGCGCTGTACACGCGGCTCTTCCAGTTGTCCGAGAGGCGTCCAATGACTTGTCTGGTGGGCGGACGCAGGCCTGAGCTTTTGAGCAGCTCTTCCTCCTCCTTCCTGCGCCGCTCTTCTTCCTTGCGCCGGGCCTCAGCCTCCCTCTCGAGGCGCTTCTTTTCCTCGGCGGCACGCCTCTGCTCTGTGATGGAGCGTATTTGCTCGGCCTTGGAAGAACTAATCTTCAGGCGAGGATAGTCCGAGTCGCTGTCGCTGTCGCTCGCAAACACACTCCAAGGCAGCCGGTTCTTCTGGCTGGCTTCGCTAGCAGGCGTCGTCTGGCTCTCCTCGTCGCCGGCCTCGTCGGATGCGATCTCTGTCGCGGCTGGCGATGGCGGCAACGGGACCCTGGCAGCGGACCTCGCTTCGTCTTCGGCGGCCTCTGCCCTGGCTTTTGCACTGTCCGACGTCTTTTCCTTTCCGAGGCGGCTTCGCTTCAATAGCCGTGGGTCGGGTGTGGCCACTTTGGCCTTGCGTTTTGCGGACAGCGGAGAGTAGTCAGACTGCACGTCGTGATAAGTGTCCCGGAGGTTCGTCGGCGTGACATTCCGGTATTTTTCCCGCAGTAGGGGGATAGAGGGCGAAACGTAGACCTTGCTGCCGTCGGTGGACCGTCTCGCGCCTTTCAGCGCTGCAGCGGCGGCGCTTCTGATCCTGTCGCGGCGAATGGCTTCTGGTGACAGCAGGGATTTTGAGGCTACCTGCTCGTCGAGCAGGTGGCAGTGTCGCAGCTCTGTCTGCGACCGCCTGCCATACGTCCAGAGGCTGTCAAGACGCTTGTATTTCCACACCTTGCGCAGATCGTCGACTGTGACAGCTTCCATAACCTCCTCGTCGTTATCGAAGAAGTATCCGGGGTGGTGCAGCTGCTTTTCGACGCGGACAAAGCTGAGAATGGGCATGTGGCGGTGCAGTGCGTCCAGGTCGACCAGCATCTTCATCATGGCCGTCTGGGACAGCTGCATGCCCGGGTGGTCCCACAGGTCGAGCTGTGCGAGGGCAAAGGCAAGGAAGTCGCCGACGCCGCAGATGCCGCAGCTGGAGTCCCAGAACTGCTGAGCAGGGCCATTAACGTAGTCAGACAGCACGGATCCCTCCGACTTTAGCATCTCAAAGCTTGCAGCGCCGTAGAACACTGAGAGCCAGCTCTCGGTCGCCTCGATGGCCTGCAGGAACTCGCTGGCGGCATCTTGCCACACATTCTCGGTGTTCTGGCCGTACAGCTCGAGCATAAAGTTGTGGATTGCTACTGAGAGTCGCGTCTCGCCATAGCTGCTGCTGGTCTCGTCTTCTAACCGCCGGACCAAAGGCTCGGGCGATGTGCATCGAGAGATGTTACCGGCTTCGATGTCGTCTTTCCACGCGCCAAGTAGCGAGGCAACTGCCTCGAAGCCGGGCACGGTGATGTAGTCTCTGGGGCCATCGCGCCAGATGAGCTGGTAGTCGGAGCTGAAGAGAGTCGAGCTGTACGACTCGTTGGAGGAGGTGGAGGGCAGTTTTATGCGGTCGACGGTGAGGGTGGTCTGAGAGGGGGGAGGAGGGGCCGAGTCGGTGTCGGCGTCGAGGAAATGGGTGTCGTCATCGGGGGTAGCTGTTCACATTGAGTTAGCACCACGGAGCGCTCGCCTGACAATCGTGTGTCTCCAGACAGGCACCGACCTGGAGTGTAGAGCCTCTCGGTGAGGTACGACCAGCCCTGCCGCCAGATGTTTTTCAGGCTGTCGGGCCGCATGGCGGCCATTGTCGCGCGCAGCCAGGCGAGCAGGCCGGGCGTCGAGACAAGAGGCTGGCGGTCGGATAAGAGTGTAGGAGTGCGTTTCTGGTCGATGGCAGCGTCCGCGTCTGATGCGGCAGGCTGCAGTCGGGTGGGAGTTGGAGAAGCCGAGGAGGGCGACGTTTGCGACACGCGCTGGCCGGTCGTGGGGGGTTGGGGTGGCGGCGGCAGCTGCAAAATATCAAACACCGCTTGCGCCGCAGACAACAGAGACGACAAAATGGCTGCGGCCATAAGCCGGTGCGGACAGGGCGCGGCAGGCGGTGCGTCGGGTGTCCGTTGGCGAGGGGGTGGTGATGTCTTAACGGCCACTGCTTTTTGCTATTGTGGTCAGTGACTGAATAAAAAAAAACGGGGAAAGCTCCCTTTCCTTCTGAATGCGCGCTTGATTTCATTCGTCTAAGCTTGCGGTCACGTGCATCTCAGGGGGATAGCCAACCGCTGGCCCAGACTAATACCCACCCGCAGGGATGCCTGCTTCACCTCACCAAGGAAACAATGGTTGGCAGCGACATTGTGCAACGTCGGAGGACCGTGGTAGCCTGCATTCCATGGTAAGTGAGGCCCGCCGATTCGAGCACTTTTGCGGGTTGACTGACTTTTTGCTGTGCTAGCCGGCGGCGAAAAGTCAAGTGCAACGGCGCCAGGCCGTGCTGCAGGCATTGTCTTCAAGTCCGCGACAAGTGCAGATGGCCTGCCTTGGAGAGGCCCTCCGACAGCGAGGGTGACGAGTCTGGGGTTTTTGGTGCTTCTCCTGCGGCTCAAGCCATTCCAGAGGCCCATGCAAGGGTTCTCCTGGACACGTTCTTCAATACGCCTCACCTGGCCTTCATCCGGCAGAGCATCCACCAGCCCAGCTTCGAGGCTGTTGGCTTTTCTGAGCAGCCTGTCTTCCTGCGGTTTGCACTATGCTCGCTGGCTGCTCTCCACATCCCCGACTCGGATGTTGTTGACGTATTCCACGGTGAGACGGCAGCTCAGCTGTCTCTGAGATTCGCCCAGGTTGCCCAGAAAGCCTCCCGGGAAGAGTCTGACCAGCCATCCGTGGCAGCTGTCCAGGCCAATGCCATCTTGCGTCTCCGTGAGCTGTACTGCCGAGACATTACCGGGGCATGGATGTACACCGGGACAGCTATCCGCATGGCCCAGGAGATGCGGCTGGGCAAGGAGTACTTCCGAAACTACTCCCCCAAGGAGCAGGAAGTCCGACGAAGAGCACTCTGGACTTGCTTCGTCATGGACCGGATGCTGTGTTTCCTGACAGCCCGGCCGCAAGTATTCAGCACTCGACACATTTCTATTCAGCTGCCGTGCCCGGCACGAAGCTTTCTGTTTGACGAGGAGTTCCGCGGGCCGGGCATTGCGGATTTCAAAGCACCGGCCCACGAGAACGCCGAAGTCTTGCCTTTTTTTCTCAAGGCGGTGGACTTGTGGGGCGTCTTGATTGATTTGTTCGGCACAGTCGGCAATTCGTCTCCAGCCGGGCTGGTCGAGGACGAGGACGAGTTCCTAAAGGCACACAGCACGGCTCTGCAGTGGATGGACAGCCTGCCGGCTCGGATGGCATGGTCGAGGAGAAACTACCGCACATTCTGTCTGCTGGGAGAAGGGAGCATGTTTGTGTCCATGCACATGATCCTGAACCACGCCCTCTGCACCCTCCAGCAGGCCCATTTGCCGCAGACGCTCGGCTTTCAGCCTCTGCCCGGCACCCCGGACGCGGCTTGGAGCCAGGACATTGCGGCAACATGCTGCCGGCACGCGAGTGTGATTGCAGACATTGCCTGTTCTCTCTACGGAGGAGACGCCAAGGACAGAGACTCGCTTCGATCGCCATTCTCGGGAGCTGCTATTCTGAGCGCCGTCTGCGTCCACCTGTGGAGCCTGCACTCGAAATCCCCTTTGGCCGATGCCACGGCCGAGGATGTGACCCAAAAGACAGCATCTCTCATCGACATAATACGCTCGTGGCAGCAGACGTGGCCAATTGCGGCGTCTTGGATCGAAAGCATCGAGCTCATCAACGCCCTCTACACTGTCGCTTACCGAGCCGACGGAACCGAGGCAAGCTCGCTCGGTCTGGAGCAGAACATTGGCCTGGACGCGGCAGCCGGTCCAGAGACTGGCTCTGTCGGGCTGCCGGAGCCCAGCACGGTTTCTCCGCGGCTGTTTGAAAAAATGCGGCACATAATGTTTACGATATCCGAGCCGTCGGTGCTCCGGCGGCTGCAGTCGCGGCTGCACATTCGAAACCTGTGGAGCCACATGAGCCTGCAAGCCCAGATGACCGCAATGAACTCGTTTCTGATGCAAGACACGGTGGACCTTTCTATGGGAAACGGCAATTCTATGGAGGTACCTTTTGGGTGGAGCGAATACATGACGATGCTGGATGGGCAGGAGGAGGCATTGCCGTGAGAGCCTAGTCTAAAATTACAGCGCATCGTGTGGTTTGGGGACGCCAAAGAACTGGGGAAAAAGTCAGTATATATGGGATTTTCAGGAACAAACGGCAAGAGAGTGCACTCACGTCATATCCCAACTTGTCTTCTGGGTCTGGGTCCGGCATCTGGTATTTGCCGTCGAAGCGCCACCATTGCCTTCCCTCCCAGACGTCTTCGACTGGCAAAACGCCTTCTCTGCGCATCTGCTCCCGGACCTTGACCACGTCCCGCCAGACGCGCAGCATGTTTTCGCCGGCAACCTTGGCGAGCTGCTCGTCGGTGGCACCGCGATCCAGGATCGCTTTCAGGAGGTGTGGGTAGCAGCGGACATCGTCCAGCCCGGGGATGCGCGAAGCAATGCCGTCAAAGTCGGAGCCGAGACCGACGTGGTCCCAGCCGATGCGGCCGGTAATGTAAAAGAGGTGGTCCAGGACGTGGTCCATGGTTGCGTCACGGCGCCGTGCGGCGACGTGCTCCGGCACAAAGGTGACCATGATGATGCCGTTGTTCCTGGGGATCCGGTCGAGGATCTCGTCGGACACGTTGCGCGGGTGGTCAAAGACGGACAGGGCATTGCTGTGGGAGAACATGACGGGGGCGCGCGTCAGGTCCAGCACCTGGCTGGCGCACTCCATGGTCACATGGGAGGCGTCGACGATCATGCCGAGCCGGTTCATCTCCTTGATGCAGGAGCGGCCGAGAGCCGACAGCCCGCCGTGGACAGGGCCCGAGACGGACTGCGACGAGTCTGCAAAGCAGTTGTTGACGTTGTGCGTCAGGGTGCAGTAGCGGGCGCCCAGTTTGTAGAAGGCGCGGATGATGCCGATGGAGTTGCCGGCCATGTGGAGGCCCTCGATGCCAATGGAGCAGGCGATGCGCCCCTCGGCATACACGCGCTTCACGTCCTCTGGCTCAAAGACGAGCTCAAAGACGTGCGGGTACATTTCGACGAGCCGGGTGGTCAGGTCGAGCTGTTCGATGGCGTCGCGGGCCATGTCGCTGTATTCCGGAGTCGAAAAGTTCTCGGCCGACTTGAGACAGGGCACGCAGATGGACCAAAACTGGGCACCAACAGCTCCTAAAGTTGTTATTTTTTTGGCAATATATATATATATGGTCGTGTTGTTCCTCGTACCTTCTCGTAGCCTTGGAATATCAGTCATTCCCCTTTCGAATCCCTTTTCAAAATCAAAGTTGGGCTGGTTGTAAATCTTGCCGTGGGTGACACAGCGCGGCTGTTGCGGCAGGTCATTGTGTCCGTCGAACAGAGGTGTGTTTTGCAAGACTCGCTTGACTCTCTCGTCAATCGCGAGGGTTTGGTATGGATGGGTGAAAGTAGACCCCATTGTTTTTTTTTTCTTCTTCTTTTTTTTCTTTTTCTTTTTCTTTTTCTTTTTCTTTTTCTTTTTCTTTTTCTTTTTCTTTTTCTTTTTCTTTTTCTTTTCTTTGCCTTTCAAAATAGCTTGGACGTCTTGCAGCTTGGCTATCAGAAGCTCCTGTCTGTTATCAAGAAGATTGTCTCTATATATATCCTCGGTTTTTTGCATGGAACGATATGCTGAAGATATTCGAGCTGGCTGTTGCTCAGACACATCGGCTCTGCCGTGCCATATCGCGGCACATCCGTGAGCACAGTAGATAGGGGTGGGTCAATCTGTCCACCAATTCTCCACCTGATAGCAAACCGGCAGATGTTGTTTGTCTATGATATATCAAATATGAACAAGCATGGGCTGATGTTGAGGTGTAGATACGACTGAGTAACAGTGCAAGTTCTGGGCCATGTCCGCTTTTCAACTCTGAGCGACAATTACCAGATTTCTCAAGGACTATGGTAAAGCTACTGGAATACTGATAACTGTTATGGAATATTTCACAGCAGTTGCGAGCGTACAGTGAGAGCTGTTTCAAAGTAGATTACATTGGAGTCGAGCAGGACCAAGTCCTCCAGGGTGATTAGCGGACTATGGATACATGCAATCTATGTACAGACTGGAGACTCTTCAAAGTCATGTGGCCTGGGTTTTCTAGTGCGCAGGTTCTACGGCTTGAACCGGAACTTGGGGTCAGAAAAGCCAGCTGCTCCAGTTGCCAGGGCTGTTGCAGGCCCAGGGCCGTGCTCGCCAATGATGTCCTGGTTGCTCTGCGACTTGAGGTCCCGTCTCTTGTTCTCCATTCTCATCCACATGGAGTAGCCTCCAACTAGAATCATGCAGACACCGGCGCAGACACAGTTGGTGATGAGGGCAGAAATGTAGCGGGGGGCTTCGCCGGTGATGAAGATGTTGCTAGCAAGGAAACCGGAAGAGTTGGCTGGAAGGTCAGTAATGGCGAAATCAAGACAGAGAAGACGGGTCACCCACTCAGGGACAGAAGCACGCCCATGGTTGCGGCTCTGGCGTTGAGGTTGTTCATGTTGGAAAGCATCCATGCAGAGTAGAGAACAGAGATTGGGTAGGCCTGGATGGGTTAGAATTCGGCTGTTTTGGGGGGCTCTCCGCGCGGCTTACTCCGATCGTGCAGAGGAAGATGGCAAAGTATGCAACGCCCTTTTGCGTGGCCAGGTCGACGGTGATGAGAAGAATGTATCCCACGACACTGGTGCTGAGGGCGGCAATCATGTGGAAACCGCGTTCCTGGAAGTAGTCGGACGAGAAGCTGATGACCAGGAGAGTGCAGGCAGACGTGATGGCAGGAGCAACGGTAAACTAAAAGTTAGTCGACTGGTGTTTTAGAGTATGCCGTGCCTCTACGCACCAGGTTCGTCTTGACAACGCCATAGCCCAGACGCTGAGTCATGATGGCCAGGAAATTGGCATTCGAGTTGAGCAGTGTGCCGTAGGTGAATCCAATGAGGGCGCGCAGAGGAAAGTGCCACGACTTGAACTCGCTGACTGCTTCGGGCCAGTTGATGTTGGGGGACGCGTTGCTGTTGACCGAGTCCATCAGCTGGCTCATTGCCCCGGCGTCCTTTTCTTCTTGCGTCAGGAAGTAGGCGGTTTTGATGCTGCCGGGGAGGACAAAGAAGGCGGCCACTGCGGTGATCAGCGTGATGCCGCCCTCGAGCAAGAACAGGTATGACCAGGTGAACAGGCCGTTGCGGCCCGGCAGGTGGAAGACGCCATAGGCAAGCAGGCCGCCAAACGCAGAAGCGGTGATGCTGGAGGCGTAGAAAATGCCGATGCGCAAGGCAATCTGTCTGCGTGTGTAAAAGGTTGAAAAGTACACGACGGAACTGGGCTGTCAGTGGAGGAATCAGGCCGAAGAACGGGAGACAACACACCTTGCCACGAAGCCGGATTCAAAGATGCCGACAAAGAAGCGGCAGGCAATCAGGCCACCAAAGCTTTTGACGGCTGCGGTGCAGATGGAGGCGGTGCCGAAGCCGAGCAGCATAAGAGGGATGCCGTATCTGCCAGAAAACTTTTTGGACACCAGGGTGCCGACGGGGCCAAAGAAGAGCATGGCAATGTAGTAGACGGTCAGGCAGATGTTGTATTGGTTCTTGCGGAGGCCGAGGTCCTTGGACAAGCCGGCTGTTTCTGCATTTCCGAGGTTGGACCGGTCAAGGGAGCTGCTTGTCAGTTCCGGGCTTGGGACCAAGGCAAGGACTGGGGGACCTACTCGAGAAGGTATGAGAAAGACACCATGGGGATGATGATCAGATCGCACTTCAGCGTGTACCTCTTGAGGGCCGACTGGCTGATGTGAGGCTGGGCAAGGCCCTGCTCGAGAGACGGGGCGCGAGCAGCCTCGCCTGGGGCTGCGGCCTTGGGTGCAGAGTCTGCCGCAAGCATTCTGTAATTCCTGTTGGTTTCCTGTTTCTCTTTGTTGTTCCTGCGTGCTGATCAAGGGACCAGCCAGTCCACGGGGGCGCGAGGCTCGTCATCCATTTATTTGTTTTGGCAATTGGCTTTGTTGAGTGTTGGTCTGTTGATGCTGGGCTGGAGAGATAAGAGCACGGATTGATCCGTAGTGAGAGCACGGAACAGCCACGGAAGCCCGAGTGTGGAGCCGGCAGCTATTCGCATTCAGGCTCGGCACATCCGCAATCGCCTCCGGGTAGATAGGCAAAGAGTCGTACCTTTGGCGTGCCCTTGTAGGCTGCTCCGGCTCGCTCAAATCCGACAGACTCAACCACGGAAGATAACAGTTGGACGGTTTGGAACTGTTAACCTGAAATCTCTATACAATCACTTGCAATACGAAAGGAATAGTCAACACTGTTAATCTCTACATGTTTGGCATTGGCCCAGAATCTCTTCCATCCATGACCCATCACCGCCTTCGAGCAAACTTATCCAGGCCAGGTCGGCCGGCGGCATCATCTCGTCCTCCGGCAGGGTTTCAACCGGTGTTGCTTCTTGGGCTTCCGCTTGTGCTGCTGCTGCTGCCGCCGCCGCTCTCTTCTCAATCATCCACCTCTGCGACGACCGCAACAGATTGCAGACCCGCCGGAAGAAGTCGTCCTCGGCCTGTTCGCCTGCCGCCTGGCTGGCCAGCTCGGCCTTCTCAATCATCCACGCCGTCACGTGCGACACGTCAACCACGCTGCGCACAGCCTGGCAGTCCCATGCCGGGTCTTTGAAGGCGGACAAGTGCTTGAGGATCACGGCACACCTCACCAGCTGGAACCAAAAGAAAAAGGGCAAGCCCACATAGGCAGACGGCGGGATCTCTCGAAAGGCCGCCATCCACGCCTTGATGGCGTAGACTGAGCGCCACAGACACTCAATGTGCTCGAGCGCAGACGGGCGGTCGCCCCCGCTGCCAGCAGAGCCTGGTGTCGGCGCGAGCGGCTCTTCCGAGCTGGCCAGGCGGGTGACCTCGTTCATGCTGAGCTCTGCGTAGCGGGCGTAGATCAAAAGCATGTCTGGCTGTCAGCATGTGGACATGGACGCAAGGCTTGTTTTCTGCAGGGCTCACCTCGGCTTTGCAGGCCCGCCGGCAGCGAGTCTATCAGCTCCTTCAGCTGGCCCTGCAGGACCTTGATGTAGAGGTTGGTCGAGACGGCCGTGGTCGAGGCATTCGTTGCCAGACGGTCCGTCTCTTGCTGCTCGCGGACGTAGACGGCTCTCTGCGCCAGAACCTGCAGACGCACCAGCACAGCAAAGTCCTCGTCTGCAGGACACAGCCTGGCCGCTTCGAGGCGCTGGAGCGCTGCCTCCATCCGGGCAGTCCACCGCAGAGCAACCATGCGGCCGAACGAGGCAGACACGCTGCAGTGTCAGTGGGAATCGATGCAAAATGGAAACACGAAAAAAAGAGAGAAAAAAAAGAAAAAGAAAGAGAAAAAAAAAAGAGAAGAAAAAGAGAAGAAAAAAGAGAAAAAAAAAAGAGAAAAAAAAAAGAGAAAAAAAAAGAGAAAAGAAAAAATAGAAAAGAAAAGAAAAGAAAACACCCACATGGAACTCAGAACAAAACAAGCCAGGATCGCCCGCTGCCTTTCCAGGCCGCTGTGGACCGTAGTGTCTCTCTCGTTGAACCCAGGCCGCTCAAACCCGGGGGTCATGATGGCTACGACGTGTGCATCCGGCGGCGGCTTGTCGGACTGCAGGTCGTAGACCAGGGAAACGGCCACCATTGTCATGCGGGACAGGTTGTTGGCCGGCTTGAGGAAAGGGTCCGTACTCCACGTGATGTAGGTGAGGATGCTCAGCAGCATGTCGATGCTGGACTGGTTCTCCAGGACCGCCACCCTTGTCAGCGTGTGCTTCAGCCGCTCAGACCGGGCCAGCTTCTGCTGCGTCGACGTTGTGGCAACGGCCACGATGGCCTGCAAAAGGTACGGCCGGTCCCGGCACAGTTGCTGGGCTGTCGTGCCTGGGGGCAGGTGGATGAAGGGGAAGTGTGGCAGCATGCGGGCCCGGAAGCGGTCCAGGTGCCACTGTGCGTCCAGGAGCGAAACCTCGTGCAGTGGAGGCTCCGGGGCAGGCGAGGACTGCAAAGTCGATGCTTCCGTATGAGACGTCCTCGGGGGAGGGTGTGCCGGCGCAGTGTCGGCAATGGACGTGGGCAGGGGGGCAGGGAGAGGGGCGTTCAGGTTGCCGTAGAGGGCATTGGCTCGTTCGCTGTCGTTGTCGGCTCGCTCAGCCGCCGCAAGTGCCTCGTCCAGGGCCGACTGCGTGCTGGCTGGTGCGCCGGTGGCCTTTATGACAGACTGCAGCATGGTCGTGAGGGTGTTGACCCTGCCCTCGAGCTTGGCAATGTCGATGCCCGGCTTCTTGGTGGCTCGCCTGCGGACCGACGTCGACGGCTGGCATTGCTTCTTGAGCCGTGCACATCTGAAAGAGGTAAGCGAGTGACTCGGAAACAGGTACGGCCGCCACATGTCCCGACCTTTCACAGGCGCCCCCCTCGGCGCGAGGCACGCATCGGCACTTGGCCCTGAAGCACTGCATGCAGGCATGGCCGTAGGAGACCGACCCCTGGGCCGGGCCGCGCCTGTCCATCGATGCTCTCGTGTTGAAGCCTGCTGCCGCAGACGCAAATGCACTTGCAAACTCGAGAAAACAAGTCGCGACGGCCGGTGGTGTGGCCTCGATGGCCGTCGGAGACGGACGTTAAATCCTGGCGGCGGAACGGATTTCGCCGTAAGTCCGCGTGTAAGTCCAGCGTGTGGATAACTGAAATATATTGGTTACTCAACCTCCCGTGAATCAACCCTCGACCGTTGGCAGAAACAACGAGCCGGGCCAGGGCTGCTTGGGTGCGACTAGGAGCGATACAAGCCCGTTTCCAACAGCCTTCAACCAGTCTGACCCAACAGCACGTCTACTTGTGTCAGCTCCGTCTGCTTACAACATGCCGTATCAAGGAGAGAACACATAAAAGAGTCATTACTAGTCGAATGCCCCCCCCCCTCACAAGCGAAGACCAGCCTCCTTCAGCAGAGGCAGGATCTTCTCTGCAAAGTACTCCAGCTCCGGCGCCCAGTCGTAGAACCCCAGCTGCACGCCGTCGATGCCAGCCTCGTGCAGGGCCACCAGCTTGTCGCGCACAGTCTCGGGCGAGCCGATGATCTCAATGTTGGCCAGGTTGTAGCCCTGCTTCTGCGTGGGGTCGCTGCGTCC
This sequence comes from Raffaelea albimanens, assembly GCA_002778245.1. Classification (NCBI taxonomy): domain Eukaryota; kingdom Fungi; phylum Ascomycota; class Sordariomycetes; order Ophiostomatales; family Ophiostomataceae; genus Raffaelea; species Raffaelea albimanens. Next base: position 784,448 of record PCDJ01000001.1, read on the forward strand.
GCGCCACGCCTGCGCGTCGCTGTCGTACGGCTTGCCGTCGGCCCCCGCTGCCTTTTTGTGAGCGCCCTGCCGCGCCGCCACGATGGCCGCCGCATAGGCCTCGGCCTCTTGCTGCGTGTCGCGCGACACAATGTAGGGGTTGATCAGGATCTTGACCGTGCGGCCCTGCTTCGCGGCCGCCGCGCGGATGCTGGCAATGTGCGGCGGCAGGGTTTCCAGGGCGCTGTCAATGTGCGACGTGCCGGGCGACGTGATAAAGATGAGGTCCGAGTAGTGGGCGGCGAATTCTATGCCCGCCGGCGACCCCGTGGCGTTGACCAGGACAGGCCGCCCGTACAGCGGCTTCGGCGTGACCCAGGCATTGTGCAGCTTCCACGGCGACACCTTGCCCTTGTACGACATGTTTTCCGTCTCGCCCCAGAGGCTGTCGACGACGTCGAACAGCTCGCCGGCCATGGCGTAGCGCTTGTCGTGCTCGATGCGCTGCCAGCCAAACATTTCATGCTCCACGGCCCGGTGCCCCGTGACAATGTTGATCCCCCACCGGCCCTTGGAGATGTGGTCCAGCGTGGCGCCGTACTTGGCAATGTGCAGAGGGTGCAGGGGCCCGTAGAGGACGTGCATCGTCGAAATCAGCAGGATCTTCTTCGTGACGGCTGCCATGGCGCCCAGGGCAATGAATGCGTCGAGCGACGCCTCGCCGTCGTAGCCGCCCTTGGGCAGCCACTGCGTGCGGCTAAAGGCAATGTCAAACCCCAGCTCGTCGGCCCTCTTGACGATTTCCACATTGTAGTCAAAGGTCCACGTGGTGCTTGTAGGCAGGCTGGAATAGTGCCGGTCCTGCAGGTCCAGGAAGACCCCCAGGAGGAGAGGCTGCTTCGCGGCCTTGCTGAGCGGGCTGTCCTCGAAGTCGAGGGGTCCCTTGAGGACGGGGCCGCCTTCACGCACAGAGTGGGCAGCCATGCTTGTGTCTCGGTTGGTGTCTACCATCTACGGGTTGCCTTCTGCCTGAGGACGGTGTCTTGGCTGCTTAAGAGCTCTTCTGGCAGCCGAGCATGACTTATATCCGGCGATAGCGCAACAGCATCCCGGCATTGGTGATATGATGTGCTTATTGCGTGTGTCCTACATTGCCAGCGATGGCATTGCACCATTGGGAGAGATGCAGGCCTTGCTGAGGCTGCTTTTTGCATCCTGCTGGCGGCCATCGTGACCGGAAAACCAAGATGCAAAATTAATAATCAAAAGGTCTCCAGACCGGCAGTCTGATGTAAAGGGCCGATCTATTCCTTGTCCATGGAGGCCAAGATCACACACGAGATGGGGCGATGGCTTAGCAGGTCCAACACCCCCCCGGGCTAACCAGACACGTTTTTCTTCCAGCGCCGTGGAACACTAGACTGGAAGAGGACAAGACAAGCGTAGTGCATTCAGCGAGCAAAACCGCAGGCGGCGGCTGGAGCCCGGAAGCGGCATGGCAAACCCCAGGAAGTGCATGGGGTTTGTCCAGAAGTGAGGCAGGTGACGGATCCACACAGACGGGCGTTGAGCGGCAGTTGGGGAGAAATGGACAAAGTAAAACGGGGCCGAAATGGCGCGATTGGGGTTTTGCCGGGGTAGCTTGGGCGGAGACTTTCCCGGGCAGCTACTACTGTAGTAGAATCGGGGGCTCTGGGAGCTCACGAGCGTGTCTCGAGGATGGGACGGTGATTGGATGACGACGGCGGCAGTATCCGACGTAGCGGTGCCGTGGGTGGAATTGAGGCTCAGGAAATTCTCACGACATCTCCAACTGAAAACTCTTCACTTCGACAGCTCCAACAACACGACTACCGGCAGCAGCTGCTCTGCACGTATTTCCACTTGCACCCAGACGGTGGATATCACCAAGTCAATAAATGCCTCTCGTCTACCCCCAAAACCAAAAGACTCTCGCTGCAATTCACGGGGCTACTGGCCTTTGCTCTCGAGAAGGCCCGAATGGTTCCTGGCGGCATCCACATCTCTCCCCGCATCTCCCCCATGCACGCATGTTTACACATCTCGGGCGACCCACAGGTGGAAAAAGACTGAACGGGCAGCAGACGCAGTCTAGCAACTGCCGTTAGCCGAGGAGCCGCATAGGCCTGGGCCAAGGGAGGGATGGGGTGCGCCGGACCTTATAAGTAGCTCTCCAAGGGAGCCCGGGCAGCTGTGCAGATCGGCACTGTCGACAGCATCACCACTCCTCCCCCCAGTTCCCCGTCTCTCCCGCCCCCAAGCACTCCCCCAAGATGAAGGTCTCGCGGACAGCCCTGGCCGCGTCGCTGCTGCAGCACACGGCCCAGGCCGGCGCCATCGACTACAACGCGGCGCCGCCCAACCTGTCGACGCTGGCCAACTCGAGCCTCTTCGACACCTGGCGGCCGCGGGCCCACGTCCTGCCTCCCTTTGGGCAGATCGGCGACCCCTGCATGCACTACACGGACCCGGCCACGGGGCTCTTCCACGTCGGCTACCTGCACCTGGGCGCGGCCGGCGCCACGACCGACGACCTCGTGACGTACCGCGACCTCCGGGCGCACGGCTCGCCCTTCATCGAGGCCGGCGGCATCAACGACCCGGTCGCCGTGTTCGACGGGGCCGTCATCCCCCGCGGCATCGACGGCAAGCCCACGCTGCTGTACACGTCCGTGTCGTTCCTGCCCATCCAGTGGACGATCAACTACACGCGCGGCAGCGAGACGCAGTCGCTGGCCGTGTCGTCCGACGGCGGCCGCAACTTCACCAAGCTCGACCAGGGCCCCGTCATTGCCGACCACCCCTTTGCGCTCAACGTGACGGCCTTCCGCGACCCGTTCGTCTTCCAGAACGCCCGCCTCGACCGGCTGCTGGGCAGCGACGCCGGCGTGTGGTACACGGTCATCTCGGGCGGCACCCACGGCGACGGCCCCAGCCAGTTCCTGTACCGCCAGCACGACCCCGAGTTCCAGTACTGGGAGTACCTCGGCGAGTGGTGGAAGGAGGCGGCCAACACCACCTGGAGCGACAACGCCTGGGCCGGCCGCTGGGGCTTCAACTTTGAGGTCGGCAACGTCGTCGGCCTGGACACCGCGGGCTACAACAGCGAGGGCGACGTCTTCACGACGGTCGGCGCCGAGTGGTCGGTGGCCCCCATCGTGCCGCAGGTGTCCGACTTCCGCGACATGCTGTGGGCGGCCGGCGACGTGTCCGTCGTGGACGGCAAGGCGCGCTTTGCGCCCAACATGGCCGGCCGCCTCGACTGGGGCTTCTCGGCCTACGCGGCCGCTGGCAAGGAGCTGCCGGCCACGTCGCTGGCGTCGCGCAAGAGCGGCGCCCCCGACCGCTTCATCTCGTACGTGTGGCTGACGGGCGACGTCTACGGCACGGCCGCCTTCCCCACGAACCAGCAGAACTGGACGGGCGCGCTGCTGCTGCCGCGCGAGCTGCGCCTCGGCAAGATCCAGAACGTCGTGGACAATGCGCTGTCGCGCGAGAAGGGCTCGTGGAGGGTGTCGTCGACCCAGTGCGCGCCCGGCGTCGTCGAGCTGGAGACGCTGCACCACGAGATCGCCCGCGAGCCGCTGGCCGCGCTGCTGGCCGGCACGCCCGTCACCGAGCCCGGCCGCACCCTCCGCGCCGCCGGCGTCACGCCCTTTGCGCAGTCGCCCAAGTCCAAGTTCTACACGCTGTCCGCCAACCTGACCTTCCCGTCCAGCGCCCGCGGCAGCAGCCTCAAGGCCGGCTTCCAGCTGCTGGCCTCGGACCACGAGTTCACCACCGTCTACTACTCCTTTGCCAACGAGTCGCTCATTGTCGACCGCACCAACTCCAGCGCCGCTGCCGCCACCACCAGCGGCATCGCCTCCAGCAACGAGGTCGGCAAGCTGCGGCTGTTTGACGTCGTCGAGAACGGCCAGCAAACGGTCGAGACCCTGCGCTTCACCATTGTCGTCGACAACGCCGTCGTCGAGGTCCATGCCAACGAGCGCTTCTCGATCGGCACGTGGGTCCGGTAAGTCTAGCTGCACCGGGTGATAAAGCCAAAGTCCAACAACACTAACAGCGTAGGTCGTGGTACGAGGACTCGACCGAGGTCCGCTTCTTCCAGGACGGCGAGGGCGAGGTGGTCTTTAGCGATGTCGAGATCCACGAGGGCCTGTACAATGCCTGGCCGGGGCGTCAATAGACGCGACGTGGTAGACGTACAAGGACGGGCCAGGACGCATAAATGCATTAAATTTCTATAGTAATGGAATAATACGAGTACATCCCAGCCACATGCGCGTCTATCAAAGTCTGGTATAAATGCAGCTCTAGATTGTCGCACCCCCCCCCTGCCTACAGCTGGGCGGCGTTCTGGCCCAGCTTCTTGGTGCAGAACGACCCAAAGTACTGGTTCAGGGCATCGACTGTGCCGCTGCCTTCGACCAGGCTCGTCACCATGGCCACATACCCGTCTGGCCGCACCACGGCGACGCCGCCGCGCTCCTGGTCGAGGCCCATCTTGGCATGGGCCGCCGCGCCGGCGTCGGGCACCCAGCGGTTGAAGCAGTCGTCGGCGTAGATGTGGTCGCGGTACCGCGCAAGCACGCCGGGCACGTCGCGGACAATGTCGACCGTGTTGCGGCGGGCGGCAAAGACGACGCACACGGTGTAGAACAGGCTGTGCGGGTTGTGCATCTCGTGGTGGGACACCTGGGCGGCGTCCGCCCGGCTGTACTCGGAGTAGAAGGAGCCCTTGCGGGTCAGGCCGTGCTCGAGGTCCCGGAGCGCCTGTGCTGTCCGCGCCGGCTTCCCGGCAAAGACAAATATGCGGAACGACCCGTTCAGCGGCACCTCCTGCTCCAGATGCACCACGTTGGCGTCCACAACCCGCGTGACGTCCGCGTTGACCAGCAGCCGGCCCGGCCGCAGCCTGGAGCCCTCGGGGTTGACCGTCGCCGCCTGCGCGGGGTGCTGCTCCGACCACGTGATCACGCTGGGCTTGTAGGCCACGCCGTAGCCGCTGGTGAACTCGCACGACGCCTTGAACGTCTGGATGAACTCGTTGTCTTGGGCGTCCGACGCTGCCGCGGCCGTCTTCTGCGAGTCAATGGCGGCGTCGACCTCGTCCGAGGACGGCGGCTTCTGGGAAAACAGCTTTGCATACTTGTTGTCAAAGGAGAGCAGCGTCTCGGCCACGTCCTTGCGCTCAAACTCGTACGTGTGCAGGAGGCTGCGCTCGGCGAACCCCTGCTCCACCAGGTGGATCTTCCACGCCAGGTTCTGGGCATCCAGGAAGGCAGTGTTCATGCCCTGGCCGGCTTTTGGCTGCGGCTGTTAGCTGTGCGCCGTGGCATCGAGGGAGGGGCAGGCCTACGCTGTGGGTGTGGCAGGCATCGCCGCCGAGGAAGACGCGGTGGTCGAGCGTGTACTTGTCCGAGATGCCCTGGCCAATGGGATACACCGAGTACCACTCCAGGTGCTCCCACTCAATCGAGTACGGCTGCAGGATCCTCTTGGCCGACGCCTGCACTTCGGCCTCGGTGGCCGTTTTCCTCGGGTTCCAGTCGGGGTCCGTGGACGAGGCAATCTGGATGTACAGGCGCACCATGTTCTCCTCGCGCGGGATGACCATGATGGATCCTTCTCGGGAGTGAATTGTGCATTTCATCTGATGGTCAGCAGGATCTAACAAGAAAGAAAGAAGGGCAAAAAAAGAAAAAATGAAAAAAATGAAAAAAAATGAAAAAATGAAAGAAAAGAAAAAAGGAAAGAAAAGAAAAAAGGAAAGAAAAAAGGCCTATCCCCCGTCCCTACCTTGATGTCCGGGAAATCAGTCTTGACAACGCCGTCCATCACACCCCAGACATAGGCAATGGGGTCCTTGTGGCGCACTTCGATCCCCAGCTGGTTCCGCACAAACGACCGGGCTCCTTCACCACTAAAGAGATACTTTGCGCGCACGGTCTCGCTGGCCGTGCCGTCGACGTGGCCCAGCTTCACTTCGACTGGGTAGTCGGGGTTGCTGGCCTCGTCGCACGAGAAGCCCTCAATGGTCCATGGCCGCTGGATCGTGCCGCCGTTCTTTTCAATGTCCTCGATAAAGACACGCTCAATACGGCCCTGGTGAAGAAGCGTGGTGAACGGGTACCGCGCATCGATAAAGTCGGGGCAGCTGGCCCAGGTGCCGGTGCGGGTGATGCCCTGCTGGCCCTTGACCGCGTCCCAGAAGGCCACCTCGAACACGCGCGCCGGCTTGTGGCTCATAATGGCCGACTTGAGCCCCATGTTGCGGAGCAGGTCGAGCGAGCGCGGCTGGATGCCGTCTGCACGCCCAGTCGGCGTCGGCTCAGCCCGGTTGTCAATGTGCTTGATCTTGTAGCCCCATCGCGCCAAGATGGCCGAGAGCATGAGCCCAACAGGGCCAGCACCGATGATCACTGCAGGCTTAGCTAGATGAAAAAAAAAAAAGAAAAGAAAAAGAAAAAAAAGATAAGGGGCATGGTATCACCTACCGATATCATAGCTGTGGAGGGGGTGGCCTCGAGAGCTGTCCGCCATGTTGGATGGAGTCGGGTGCTTTCAAAAGGATCGTACAGAGAGAGTCGGCAGAGACGGCCCACTAATACAGACAGCGAGCATGCCAACCCCTTCCCGCCCCTTCACACCCTCGTCTTATATATAGCTGCCCTCCTGCCCCCCCCCCCCCCCCCCCCCCCCCCCCCCCGCCCCGAGCCGTGGCCAGCAGCCGTCTCTTGCTCCTAAACAGGGAGGTGGAGCCGACTAGTCGTGCAGCTACACGCCATTCCGGCTCTGCGGCACTGACTGTCGGTATTTCCAAGGTGTTGATAGGCGTCGTGCGCTGTCCATGGCTGGCTCTTGTCTCAGAGTGGGCATGTCGCTGCAGTGTAGGGCCGGCCTATTTGCGGGGAGCAAGCAAGTGGATCCTGGTGATCTCGGGAGACGGGCACGGTAGATGAAAAAGCGGGGCCATTGACTGCTTGGAAGCTGGAGGCGTTTGTGTTTTGCACGGAGTGGCTGTCCTTTTTAAAGTTTTTGGCTTCGAGCAAGGAAATGCATGTCGGTTTGCTACCCATGCAAATTAAGCTTGTCTTTCCCTTTTGCTATGGCGTGTCTGCAAGCGTTTCCTGCTTGTTTCGTCTCCTTCCCTTCACATCTGCCAGTGTACCGCTTTTGTGCATATTCTTGTTACGGCGATATCTTCAACCTCACTCCTCGCCCCAGCAACAGTGCTGTGTAAACTGCGAGGCCGTTGACTGCCTGAGTAAACATTATGTCTGGTTGCTTGGCGACCAATGGCAATGCAAATTTTCGGTTTTCAATGCGGCGGCAGTCTGCGTGGCCAGCTCTGCGAGCTCGGATGACGTATTCACCTCGACTTCCTTCCATTGATGGCCAGCCACCCATTGAGAGCCGTCCCAACGCATTGAGGAAATTGCATGACTTGCAAAATTTAGAATGCTCGATCGATTTGTTTGGTCTTATTTTTTCGCAGATAAGAGCAGGCTTCTGTCGAGCTGCTCTATTGATCTCATCGCGTCGAGCTCGTCTATTCCCTTCCTTGACCATTTCGAGCTTCAGCTTCCGAGTGGCAGACTGACAGCCAGAAATCTCATTGCAGCTCCATTGTCACACATCCTCGCACCACTTGCACCACTTGCACCACTTGCACCACTTGCTCGAGACTCATTTGCTGTTCCCATACACACGATACCATGGCTGCGACCACAGAGACCAAGATGCACGCCTCCCACGCTCCTCACGAGAGCCTCGACTCGGACACCTCCAGCAAGAACCTTTCTGCCCTCCACGGAAACTTCATACCTCTCCAGAGCTCCGAAGGACTGTTCCTGGTGCCTCCCAGACGAGCACGCAATAGCCCGCGTCGTTTCCGGTCGCCTTCTCCCCGCCACCGGCAGGACCAGGGCGTCCACCTGCACCTGAGCCTCACAGACTCCCAAATGGACAAGCTGGCATCAACGTGTGTGAAACGCCGTCAGTGCTATCCTCGAAACAATAGCCAGAAATTCCTAACATCTCTCACAGGATCACCAAAGACGAAGCTGCCCAGACCAAGGGACACCGCCGGGTCAACACCGCCCAAGACGGCCATGTCTTCTACCCTCCTCCTGCAAGCAAGTCTTCTGTCTCGCCGTCTGCATATTCCGGCTCTCAGGTTTCCGGTCGCTCTTCTGGAAAGCCTCCCTCCAGGGGCCGCAGCAACCGCGACAAGAACTCTGTCGACCATGGGTACCTGACTACGGATGCACACACCACGCCCCTTGGAAGCGGCCGGTCAACTTCACCAGACAAGCAGCATTCGGCAGAGTCCAAGATCAATCGCCACTACCGGAATGCTGCAGGAAGTCGCTCTGAAGACACGTCGCCGACCAGCCCCGAGTACAGGACCGGCAGTGCAGTTCCTAGCCTGTCTACCGGATACTCGCCCGCTACACGCAGCAACATTGGCCGGCAGCCGAGCCCTGGCCCACGTACAACAACGACAACAGCAACCAGCAGTGCCAGGCACTCGCCCCAGAACAGCCGCTCTGATTCCCCTTCTCGCCGGGCTCGTCCTCGGCGGCTGCTAGAAGAGCCCGACACGACAGACGATGCGTCCTCGTCGGTGTACTCCATGGACGACCTTGCTCGCACCATCCCACAAATCAACCCGCTCTACATCCGGAAGATCGCCGAGAGAGCATCGCCCGACCGCCAGCAGACCATGCTGCAAGAATACACAGCCTGGACTGCCACGGCCGGCGTATCCCCAGGAGTGGCCTCTGAGCCATTCGAGGGTGGCGCCAGCGGAACTGGCAACAATAGCCAACAGATCTCACCCTGCCCCGGCGACCAAGACCAGAGCCCGGTCCTCAACCAGGGCCAAAGCAACGGCCAAGACGAATCAAAAGCGTGGCCAGGAAACGAAGACGTCGAAGATGAGCCGCGCCAGTCCACCGCAAACCAGGCCGCTCAGATGGCCTACTCGCCCCTGGTAAGCTTGACCAACGAGCCGCAGTTTGCAAACGTTCCCAGAGGACGCAAGGTCCTCGTTGGCGAGAACGGCTGGTTGGAGCGGCCAAACGAGCCTGCACAGCCGCTCAAACGGACGGCTTCAAAGAAGGGAGGCTTTATCAAATCCCTGAAGCGCATGGCCAAGGAAGTGGTAAGCAATAGCAATAGAAGCAGAGGAGTTCGCTCGGATCAGGCCACAGCTAACGCTCGCCAGGCCGAGGCCACTGATATGAAGGCCTCCCGCCGCGCGCGCGAAAGCGATCGGAGCCGCCGCCGGTCGTCGCGCATGCGCATCACCCTCGATCCACGCGAGCAGAGCCTGCTGTACTGCGAGCTCGAGTTCCTGCTGACGTCGGCACTGGACAGCTACATCAACAGCCAGTTCAACGCCGGCCGCCTCGAGGCGGACAAGTACAAGAAAGTGGTTGATGCGTGGCAGCACAAGGGCCGTCCCAAGGTGGTCGGCTTCCGCTTTGACCTGGAGACGCAGCTGGACCTGGTGCACCTGCACGTGGACGAGTTCCGGTTCTACGGCGAGCGCGCCTGCTCTCCAGCCGCCATCGCCGGCATTTTAGAGATGATGAAGGTGAATGCGCGAGCCATCCGCATTCGCACATTCTGCCAGCCGGACTCGGCCATTGCGAAGCAGCTGATGGACTCGCAGAATCTGCTGAATATCATTGGCAGCTCCGAGCCACGACAGATCCAGCTGGCTGAAGTTGTGCAGTTCTTCAAGATTGTGTTGGAGCGTGAGAACAGCTTCCATCCGGAAGAGGACGAGGATGCCCTCCGGACGTCCAACACGAACAAGTCCCTGCAGCACAGCCAGAGCGAGCGCCAGGTACAGGAAGCAACACTCTCTCGTCGGTGAAGAGTGGGCAATGGATTGAGAGGGGGGTCACTTGGAAGGTTTACGGGAAGTTACGAAAAGGAGAACATGGCACATTGGCACATTGGACCGGGGGGGGTTCCTTTTTTGGGTCTGAAACGACGTTTCTGCGGTCGTGAAACTTGTCTTGATTTGCCAGTATCATAAGAATCGTCGTAAACAGTACCGATACCATAACTACATGAATGGGAGTCATAATGCATTACACATGCAATCCGCCAGTGAAAACAAAAAGCCGCCCAAATAAGAATAAAGACAGAAAAGGATGAAAACAACGAAGAAATGAAGACTGAAGACTGAAAAGGGCGTGAGGAAAATAAAAGAAAAGGCCAAGAAATCAATCAGAAAGCAAAGCAAGACCCATGAAAATCAGACATGAAAAGGAGGGACGTTTATTACCGCCATGCCTGGCATCCCACGGCGCGCAGTCGCTACCGGTAGCCGTCGTCGCTCCGCCGGCTCGACTTGCGGTCGTACGAGTAGTAGTCGTCGGCAGCTCCGCCACGAGCCTGTTCGCGCTCGCCGGGACTGGGGCTGCGGCTGATCACAAGCCCTCTCTCCCGGTTGCTGCGGTGGGAACGCCGCGAGGCACGCGAGCCGCGCGAACCGCGCGAGGCGCTCTCGTCCCAATCGCTGTCGCTGTCGCCGCTATTAAGCTCGCGCGTCCCTCCCTGGTGGTTGCGCCGCTTCCGATCTTTGTGCTTGTGCTCGTGGCGCTTTTCCAGTGCATTCGCGCCGAGACCGCCCACTGCAGCGCCTACGATTGTAGATATCAGCGCCGCGCGGTCGTGGTTGTGTTCGCCGCCGTGTTCGCCGTGGCGCTTGTCCCGCGCGCGGGCTGCCGCCTCGGTGGCTTCGCGAGCCGCCAGGCCGCCGACAATGGCTCCGATGACGCCGACACCAATACCGGAGCCGGACGTGCTGAAGGTGTTGTCCACCGCATGCTTGGTCTTGTCCATGGGGCTGCGGTCGCCGTCGCGGCCAGACGAGCGCGAACTGCGGCGACGGGTCACCAATGCCTGGTCAGGTGGCATCGAGTGGTGGCGATGGCCAGAGGATGGTGACTGCAGACCACCGTGGCCAAAGTCTGGGTTGGATGCGCTTGGCGGGTAGTAGGCGACGTCGTGGTTGTAGGGTTGCAGGCGGCCACCGGCAGACGACATGTATGCGTCCGAGTATGCGTCTTGCGACGGGCCTCTGCTGTCGCGGCGGGTTCGCGACGAACTGCGACGGCCACGGTAGTCGTCTTCTTCTTCGTAGTATCGAGACATTCCAGTCTTGTGTGTGTTTGTTGGAGAAAGTAAAGCCAAGGGACGTCTGTTTGGCCTGGAGAGTCGAAGCGGGTAAAGATGGAAGAGTAGGTTGTTTGACAGAATTGTGTCTCCAGAAGAATAAGTAGTCACCAGGCACCGGGTGAGGCACGAGGCTGACGCTCTTAAATAAGAGGCGAACGAGCTGGGGAGGCTCTGTTTGCGGCAGCCGAAGGAGGGGTGGGGACAGGCAGCAAGTCGCAGCGTTGGGCCACAAAAGGCAAATCCAGATGCAGCAGAATTGGCAGTGTGGCAAAGATCCGCACCAGGCTGCTGGCAGGAGAAAGGCGTCCAAAATGGAGGGTACCAATCAAATTGTGCGAGGGGGGTGACAGGAGACAGGTTGCACGAGGGCTGTGAAGCCGCAGGTAACCACTTATAAGAGCAAGGGGCGACCGGGACTGGCGGAATGGCCGGAGGCCAGCGTGGAAGATCCCAGGCCCCGTAGCAGACGAGCGATTGACGCAGAGGGCCCAAACGGGCCGCAGAGGGCCCAAACGGGCATCAGCCTAGTAATCGACGTCATGGGGACAGCAGGATTTCCACGGCTAGTCAGCCGGACAGAGTGAGCGAAAGAAGAGCCATGCTGCGTGACATCACAGCTGGCAGGCCGTTGTCTGTTTTTGGCATGGCTGGCCAGCCCTCTAGCCGTTGTGCTCTCGCGGCTGGCTCACAGTGGCCTTCTTCCTGGGCGGCGTGCTCATCGACTGGCCGTCCCGCCATCGCTGCTCCCTTCGTGTCCCTTGCACTTTGCACATACGAGGTGCCGCGTGCAACTGCAGTCCGCCGCCTGCTCCTCACTGCCGCGGGCTGTGCAACGGGCTCGCAGAAGACCCCGTCCAGACCAGAAGGTGCCGCCTTGCCCAGAGTTTTGGCTCCAACGCGACGGGGCAGTACTGGCGCTTTAGGGGGAGATGACATGCATCCGGGTGTCAGCCTCTCTGTCCAACGGCAGCAGAGAACCGGCCAGGGCTTTCTTCAAGGCATTTCCGTGGGTTTCCGCTGCTCTGTGGTGTGATTGGCGAGCGAGTCAGAACGTGCATGCAACCGTTACGAATCATAATGCAGGGAAATGTGGATGCCTTGCCTGTGAGCAAATGGTCTGCTGGGTCTCGCTCCGAATTGGTTAGGGGCTTCCAATGCCTGCTCGTTTTGAACCTAGCTGGTTCGGTGTGGCTTATGACTTGAAATCGACAAAAAAGAAAAAAGCTCCGCTCCAGCACGTGTCTTGGCACGTGCAGGTACACGTGTTTTTTCAATACCCGGCGGTAATCCGCGCCGACGGCAGAACTTCGGGATTCTTCCCCGCCCGTTCTCATGTTAAAAAACCATCCCCACGTTGCCCGAAGTCGGTAGCTCCGCCATCCGCGCGCCCCAATTATCTTCCAGGAAGCAAGACTAGCCCGTGTTTCATGGAGTGATTACCTTTCCACGTTTACCTACTCGTAAATTGCAAGCCTTGCACGGAGCCCTAATGAGCTGTCGGAAACTTACAGACGAAAGAGGAAAGTCTTGGAGAGATCCAGTTGGCTTGGCATCTATATTGTGCTAGCAAATGGCGTCCTCCCCCCCGCCGTAACTCCAACTAAATGGCATTTGGGCTGCATTTAAGCCTTCTTGACCGCCTGCTTCCCCACGATACAGCAGCAAAACGGGTTGGCCCGCCGTGTCCAGTTTCTTTTCCCTTTCTTGTTTCTCGTCGCTTATTCAGATTCATCCGGAGTGGTCTCCCTCGGCTCATTCCGTCCATCTTTCTGCCTTTCTCTATATAGTCTGCCTGGCATACCTTTCCTGGTTGCGCTTCGAGCCTCACGCATTATACACTCTGGAGACGGAAAATTTATCAAGAGACACCAAACATGGGCAGACCACCCGACGACATCGTGGCAGCCCCTGAGTCTCCCTCTGCCCATGACAGCAGCGAGAAGTCACCCGCGGCATGCTTCCCCCCTCAGTCGGTCGATTCTGCCGGACTCGCCAATGACAATGACGAAGAGGCCCAGGCCACGGGCCTGGCTGATCAGAAGCCGCAACAGCAATGGAACGAGTCCAGGCAGACTATGATTCGCCTCGCCATCACCCTATACTCCTTCATTGTCATGGGCATGCATGACAGTGTCACTGGTGTAAGTTCGCCCTCGACTCCAAGAGTCCATCACTGTAGACTGTTTTGTTTTGTTTGTTTCCATACCCCTGTACTGACTGACCGCTTAGGCTTTGATCCCATATGTAAGTTGGCCGCCGGCCAAACGCGTTGCTGTCCTTTCTCCAACCATCGCCTGACGTACCTAACGCTGCGTGTGTACCGCCACAACTAGATCGAACCTTACTACAACTTGACATACACAGTCGTCTCCCTATTGTTCCTGTCGTCGTTTGCCGGCTACTTCGTCGCCGCCCTCGCCAACAGCTTCATCCATCACCATTTTGGCCAAGTCGGTGTTGCGTTCGTGGGACCTCTCAGTCGTGTTGTGGGTTACATTGCCCTGGCCTGTCATCCGCCTTACCCAGTCCTCCCTGTCATGATGCTGCTGCCTGGCTTCGGTAACGGCATCGAGGACAGCGCTTGGAATGCGTGGATTGGAAACATGGAGAATGCCAACGAACTCTTGGGCATCCTGCATGGCGCCTACGGCCTTGGTGCCACCATCAGCCCGCTCATAGCGACCAGCATGGTCACAAAAGGTCATCTGCAGTGGTACACGTTCTACTACGTGATGGTTGGTCTTGCCAGCCTCGAATCGTTCTTGGCTGTTGCTGCTTTTTGGGGTGCCACAGGCCGCGTCTATCGCGAGTCACACAAGGCGGCCGGCGGCAAAGCCAGAACAACAACAAGACAGGTGCTGAAAGAACCCATCACATGGCTAGTGTCCCTTTTCCTGCTTGGCTATGTCGGTGTCGAGGTCAGTCTGGGTGGTTGGATCGTCACTTTCATGATCAAAGTCCGCCACGCCCCAAACTTTGACGCCGGTATGACCGCTACAGGCTTCTGGCTCGGCCTCACTGTTGGCCGCGTTTGCCTGGGCTTCATCACCGGCCGTATTGGTGAAAAACTCGCCGTCGCAGGTTATGTGATCGTCGCTTTCGTCTTTCAGTTGTTGTACTGGCTAGTACCCTCATTCATTGCGTCGGGCATTTTCGTTGCTTTCATCGGTTTCTTCATCGGACCCCTGTTTCCTGCCGCTGTTGTTGCTGCAACAAAACTTCTACCGGTCGAGTACCACGTCTCGGCTATTGGCTTCGCTGCTGCCTTTGGAGGTGGTGGTGCCGCTATCTTCCCCTTCGCCGTCGGTGCCATTGCTCAGAGCAAGGGAGTCGAGGTGCTCCAGCCCGTCGCAATAGCCATCTTCGCATTCATCTTCATCGCTTGGTGCCTCATTCCCGGTGGCTTGAGGCCCGGGGGTCTGGAGTACGCAAGGGAGCACCACGAGCCAGTTGGGAAATTTGCAATTAATATCTGGAAGAAGGTTTTTGGGAAGAAGTGTGCAACGGCTGGTGTGGCCACCGCCGCAGACACGGACGATGCCCACCCCTGAACTGGGGAAATGCAAGCAAACAGCCAAACAACCAAGCCCGCTCATTGAATCTACTCCGAGGCCATCTGGTGCAGCTCATCGGCAATTCGGCTGAGGTAGAACTCCCTGCTGTCGCGCGGCAGACTGCTAAAAGCGTTTGCTATCTTGGAAATGTCCTGCCGTGATTTTTCATAAGCTGCAAGATCTCTGTTTCCATAAACATCTCGTCCAGATGAATAGCCGCTTTCGAGGTCTCGGAAGAAAACGTTCACCGCGACACTGGTCGATGACAGTGGCGTTGCCGTATGGAGCCACAGCTGTGGCAAGAACAAGACATCTCCCGGTCCGACAACAACCTCGTGGGGTCGGCAAGAGGGCAAGGAAGATGAATTCAGGGAAGAGAAAACATCGATGCTCGAGCTCGATGCACCAGGGTTAAAACCAAGATGGGTTACGTCTGAGGGTGGGAAGAGGAGGAATCGTTTTGAGCCCCGAATTTGGCAATAGATGTTTGCAAGTACCTAGATCGCATCACAGAGATTTTAGTTTCTGGACCAGTTAAGACCATAGAATATTGCCTTGTGACACTTACATCGTAATGGAGCCACATGTTGACAGGACCAGAAATGCGTAGGACAGAGCTGAAAAGTTTTTCCTGCGCAAATTCTAGCTGCGGAGGTAAAACAAAGTCTCCAGAGACGGTAGGAAAGTCCGTGTCAAGCCTAGCCGGAAGCTCGGAAGGCTTGTCGACCGAAAGGGCACGTAGGTACACCTTCTTCCCCTCGGTTGCATCTTGCATAAACTCTTTGAAAGTCCGTGTCGCGTACCGAAAATTCTTGGACACGAAATCCATAGCCGGGATTGAGGATTCATGAACGACAACCTGGTATGGCAAAGGTCAGAGCAGATATACGGAATAGTCATATTCGTCAGTAGCAACATACCTTGCGATCTTCGCCAATTTGCCGAGAAAGGTAGTCTGGCTCCCATTTCGAGGTGCAGGGGCCCAAGTCGAGACGCTCAAAAACAACTGGCCTCCCAGTCTTCAGAAAGCCTTTGAACTGATCTTCCGATTCCAGTTTCATTCGAGGAATTTGGACGATCTTGGGAGCTGGTGACTGGAAATGTGATGGTCCATTTCGAGATCGATCGTCGTTTGTAATTGCCAGTGTCTTCCAGTATGTCCATGGGGTGCCTGTCAAGTCTGAGAGCGTTGTCCTGTCGGCAGGCAGTCTGAATGTGTATGTTCCTTTCGACGACACTGTGCCCATGGAAAAACATGTCATTCCACCTCCAACCACTGTCACCTCCCCCGAACCAGATGCTACAACCGATGCACCAACCAGCACAGGTCGAGGGGTTGGCTGGTCGAGAGGTGTCTTGTAATCTAGACGGCTCACCGCCTCAGATCCTTCTTCATCAGACTTATACTGGACTATTTCAGCATCGTATATGTCATTTCCGCTGTCTGAAACACCGCCGATGATGAT
The DNA here is from genome assembly GCA_002778245.1 of Raffaelea albimanens. Taxonomy (NCBI): domain Eukaryota; kingdom Fungi; phylum Ascomycota; class Sordariomycetes; order Ophiostomatales; family Ophiostomataceae; genus Raffaelea; species Raffaelea albimanens. The sequence goes on from PCDJ01000001.1 coordinate 800,673, forward strand.
AGAAGAGTCATTCACCGTGGTGCATAAAGCGCCAAATCGGCTGAGAAGAGAAGCTGCATGCTTTCCAGGAGCACTCTCGAGGATGATGGTAGGTTCCTGAAGAGCGGTTTCATTGTGTCAGCATAACCAGTCTCTCGGCACTCGCTTTAACACAACATGTGATGTGACAATCTACTTACCGCAATATCGGACAGGTCTAGTATCCACCTGTATGCTTCTGTTTGAATGACGCCATCAGATGACATGCCTCCTGCAAGAATTCCGTGAAATCGTGTCGGACTGTCTCGCATTCTCCCGGTGCACACCAATGTGGCTCCAAACAATGCCGGAAGCTTCAGGCCCCCAGAATCGTTGCATTCTACCCAACCACTGTTGGGGTGGAACACAAGGGCCCCAGAGTACACTGCAGATGGCCCTGTTTTACCACCAGCTAAGAGAACCAGACTTGAATCTCCAAGACGGGTAACAGAATGTCTGTAGAGCGGAACGGGCAAGTCGTACGTTTTCGACCAATGTTTCGTATCCTTTTTGAACAACCACGTGTCGTTAAATGGTCCAGCCGGGGAGGAACGCCCGCCGGTAAGGATATGACCGACGTCTCCCAGGTCTGCCAGCGTGAAGCACATCCTGGCAGCTGGTCCTCCATGGTGCAGTGTTGTGAGCGACGGATTGTGGACTTCGCGGGCTGTGTAGAGATCGCAGGAACGAAGCCGCCCCCCGGGTCCAAGGCCAAAAAAGTTGGCTAGATATTTCTGGCCCAAATGATCCTTGATTGCCATGGAGGCGCCAAACCTACGGTTATCAGTGTTCTTCTGCTGGGGTGATGGAGAGAATGCCAGCTTGACAGGGACAACCGGTGCATCGTGGCGAATAGTAGACCGCCCCAACATCGTGAGCTTTTCTCTAGACGGTACATTACTTGACCAGAGGAGAAAGTAATGATTCGCAAAACTGACAAACTCCTCCCACTCGTCGAAAACCTCTAGGTCATCCAGGTGAAGCCGGTCAGATGACGATAAGAAGTACGGATCCGACCAAGCCTCCCACAGTGTCCAAACATGGGCTTCATGCCACCCAAGGGTTTTGAACCTGTCTTCTTGGGAACGGGCTGTTGGGTATTTGTCGATGCATCTTAATGGAGTGTTGAGTTTGTCAAAGTGTTGGAGCATCGTGTGTGCAAAGGGGTTGGCCGGGCCGTCTGGCAGGATTTGCTCTAGTAGACAGAATTCGGCTACATCGTATAAGTATGGTTTTGGTTTTACGGAAAGAGGGAAGCAACACTTACCGTCTCCAATTTTGCTGGCCCAGGCTTAAATATAGGTTGATTCAAAATTAGCGCTGGGTCAAGAAAAGTACTCCTCTGCAAACTCACAAATCAAAGCGTCTGCGAACTCTGGCTCCATATAGGTGATGGAGACCTCGGCCACGAACAGAAACTCCGAGTCTTTAGCACTGATAATTTGTGACAAGACTTTGTCAATGGCGGGGATTTGACGCAAGTCGGATGCGATCTGGTAGTACTCGTCACTGCGAAGCAACAAACAAGGGTCTTCTGGGAACTCCAGGTTCGTCAAGGGGTCTTGGAGTTCTTTGGTCTGCTGGACAATACGCTTCTTTGCCAGCATGACGTCTGGAAAGTCAATGTCGACAAACTTGACCCCCTGGCAGCTACTGGCATAGCGAGTCATCGTACGCCACGGAAGAACATCACTGGACCGAGTATGCCACGGTCAATCAAACAATTTCCTCAGGTAGAAGCTGCACAAAAATCAAAGACGTAGTCTGATCGACTTACCTTCCGCATCCCAAATTGACAATGACTTTTGCCTTGGACGACGTGCGAGCTAGGAACTCACGGACCACCACGTCGATAAGTAGTAGACGGAGGTAGTACCCCCGGTTGATCAGAGGAGCTCGCCTTTGGAACTTTTTGACAAAGAATCGATAGAATTGGGGCTCGTGTGCCAAATAAATGCGTTCTACGCTTCTCTTGGAGACGATGCTGCTGTTGTTTGTCTGCATCACTGTCAGTTTCTGCATTTTACAGCGAATGGAGGTAAGACACAAACTTACAGCCATGACGAGATCGTCACGGCCCTTGGCCGAGGGAGCCGGCATTTTGGCCTGGATTTGAGAAAAGTTCGTTTCGGGCTGCCGGAAATGAGCTGGAAGATTTGGCGCTCTGCGCCAATGAGATCTACCCGAGCAGGTGCAACAGGTGCTCTTTCCGTTCTCGTCAGCCTTACGATGAACCGTTAACAGGCCCGTCTGATTTTGCAGTACGGATTTGCAGGCAGTGGGTCTGCACGTGCCAACCGACCCAAGCAGGCAGCTGTTGGGTGGGCAGAGCTGCCCCGCTAATAGGCGGTCGGCCTGCTTTTTAGCTGCTAGCAATTCTGCCGGCTGGGTCTTCGAAAGTCGTTGCCGCCATTTTCGTCTCTCTCTAGGACAAGCTCCCCCAAACGGCCCACCCACTCGACAAACTTGCCCGCCGTGGATACCATCGCCTCCCGTCTTGTCCGCCAGAGCCTCGGGGACCCTGGCCGTCTGATTCCGCCCCGCGAGCAGTGGGTGGCCGGCAGTGCCGTCGCCGCAAACATGTCTGCGCCCGCGCTCAACTTTGTCACCTTCAACCAGGACCACAGCTGCCTGGCCGTCGGCACCTCCAAGGGTTTCCGCATCTACCACACCGACCCGTTCTCCAAGATCTTCAGCAGCGACGATGGCAGCGTGTCCATTATCGAGATGCTGTTCTCAACGTCACTGGTCGCCATGGTGCTGTCGCCGCGCCATCTGGTGATCCAGAACACAAAGGTGAGGCATCCGCGGAAACGAGGAAAAGCAGGAGACATCTGGAACCGCCGGCCGCTAACCCCCAGTCTAGAGAGCCTCGGTCATCTGCGAGCTCACCTTCCCCTCCGCCGTGCTCGCCGTGCGTCTCAACCGTAAGCGCCTCGCCGTCGTGCTCGAGGACGAGATCTACCTGTACGATATCGCCAACATGAGTCTTCTCTACACCATTGCGACGTCGCCGAACCCCAACGCCATCTGCGGCCTCTCCCCATCGTCCGAAAACTGCTATATTGCCTACCCCCTCCCCAAGCCGCGCGAGGACCGCGATGAGAAACGCCCGTCGCACGCACCCCCTCTCTCCGCTTACGTGGCGCCCACTTCTGGCGACGTCCTCATCTTCGACACAATCAGCCTCAAGGCCGTCAACGTCATTGAAGCCCACCGGTCTCCGCTGTGTTGCATCGCCATAAACAGCGACGGAACGCTGCTCGCGACAGCCTCCGAGACGGGCACCATTATCCGTGTGTTCGGTGTCCCCAAGGGCCAGAAGCTCTACCAGTTCCGCCGTGGCACCTACCCCTCTACGATATACAGCATGTCCTTCAATACAAATTCAACTATGCTGTGTGTCTCATCCACATCAGACACTGTCCACATCTTCCGTCTTGGAGGCCCATCGGGTGCCGGGGGTGTCGGAGGGGCGGTTACCATTCCAGGCGGTGATCCCGGCTCGCCTCGGCAAGACCGATGGACGCGGTCGCAAAGACGTGACAGCCTCAACGAGTCGCCTGGCAGCGCAGCCGGGTCTCCGCGTGGTGATGCTTCTGATCTGCTTCAGTACGGGGCCGCCGGCGGTAGCAGCCGGGACGGCGCCTCGGGTGGAGGCAGGCCGCAGAGCGGGTCTTTCAGCAGCATGCTCCGACGGTCGTCGCAGATCATGGGCCGTAGTGTGGCCGGCGTGGTGGGCTCTTACCTCCCACAGACTGTGACCGAGATTTGGGAGCCGCTGCGGGACTTCGCGTACATTAAGATCCCCAAGGTAGGGGCCAACAACACCACATCGCCACGGCCTGCTGGTGGTAGTGGTTCTCCCGCAAGCACACCAGGAAACTCCTCGTCTTATTCGACTGGACCACTTCGAAGCGTGGTGGCAATGAGCAGCAACAGCCCCCAGGTCATGGTTGTCACGAGTGACGGGGCCTTCAATATCTTTAATATCGATATGGAGCACGGTGGTGAGGGTTTTTTAGTGAAACAATTTTCGTACGTCTGCCTTCGTTCCCCCCCCTTTCGAGGTCTCTCGGTCCGGTCCATTGGCTGAGCTTGTCGGATTGAATTTGACTAACATGATATTTACAGTGTACTTGACGGCGACGACAAGATTGACGCCTCTTCGTACGGGCCGTAAGCAATCGTGGCTCGCCGGGAGGAGTTGGCTATGCGGTTTGAGAGAAAGGGATGCGTCTTTGGTCTTTCGGTGTTTCATCTCGGGGGGAACCTCACCTTTCCCCAGCGCTTTGTTTGTATTTCTTTTTTGGGTTCGGCTTGCTCTCGTCTTCTCTCAAAACACGGAGTGCGTATTTCATAGGCATCTATGCCTGCATTTTGAGGCGTTGGTATGGTAGGGTGTTTTTCAAATCTTTCTGCCTTTTATTCTGTTGTTGTCTGCTGGAATGGGATTTATTGCTGCTAGGGTCTTATTTACGCGAAACCATTGCCCGAGCCAGGGCTACTGTGGCAATACTAGTTTGCATGAATGATGACTTGCAAGGACAGAGCAAGCATATGCGTCCAATTTGATCGCCATAATAGTGCCATGGTAGTAACGCCATAACTTTGAGAGAGAGGCTGGAACAGCTCACCAGGCTGTTTTAGTTATTTGGGTGTCCGTCCCTGACGGAGCACTGAACTACCAAATCCCATCACCGTCAAATACACACCACACCAGCACTGTCATACATTCATGCCAGACAAACCATAACCTTCCGTAACAATATAAGGATACATAGGAGTAGCAACATAAACAGCAGCCGGTGGAGATAAACAAATAAACAAACCGTACCAACGGCTAAAAACAAGAAACGCCACAGAGTAATAACCCAGGTCCAGCAGCCATAGAACAACTTGAGAGAACGGCCAAAAGAGTGAACAGAGACGGAACAAGTAGCCCAAAGAAGAATGAAATCGTAGCAAGGAAGAGGAAGAAAAAAAGCAGTGCCGCAAAGGATATCAAGAAAAGAATGAAGAAGAATGAATGAAATGGGTTTCCCCTGTAGTCATCGCTGTGTAATACTTTTACCGTACGTACGGCTGGTTCATCAGAGCCACCTCGCGAGCGATCTCTCCCCATTCCAGTTCCCTCCGTATACCAGAAGATGGGTTAGGCGACGAGGCTTTGTCTTGCTGCAGGAGCTCTTCCCATTTGAGTAGTTCGTAGGCAAAGCGGAGGTGCGGTTGAATGATCACGTTCAAGCGACGAGCCCGGACAAAGCAGTAGGCACGCGGGAACGAGACATTCATAGACCGCATGACCTCGGCAATGCAGATTGTGGCACTTCGAGAGACGCCGACCCGGCAGTGGACCAGTGTAGCTGTGCCCTTGCGCCGGCCACGGTCTGAAGTAGCGGTTAGACATGGATTGGGAGGAAAGAGCAAGGAAAAAGAAAAAGCAAGCAGACTCACCAATGAATTCAAGGCACCGGTCGAATTCTTCGGTCAGCGGGTCGATCCCGTTGTCCTGAACACCTTCGACAGAGCATACGTTGTCTTCTCCCCATGCTTCCAAATCACCATCCCGCCACATGGCCATTTCTCCGACGCTCAAGATCTGGGTGATGCCCAATGCCTTGAGCAGGTCTGGATTGTTGGCGTGACTGAGGTTTCCTAGATACATGTAGTCGAGGACTCTGCTGGGGAAAGAGCCATCGAGAGCATGGAACCATGTTGGCTCGTCGTCGACCATTGCCTTGATGTCGTCGGAACTCTTGTCCTGGCAGGCAGGCGACTCGCCCAGAAGACGCGGAGCCAGCGCTGTCAAGAGAGCCACGTCAGTCGGATAGGCGAAGAAGTTGCGGTCCATGGTGGTGTGCAAGGTGAGCCAAGCATCCGGGATCGTGCGTCCAGTGCTGTAGCTGAAATATGCTATGCCGAGCATGGTGGACTCGGTGTACCCGTCTGCGCAGTGGATGAGGATCTTTCTTGGCCGGTGGTTTGGGTGCGCAGCGAGTGCCGTAGGATCTGGTGTGCCAGTCATTGGCGTGTCGGCTCCTGTGGTAGGGACGGTGCCGTGGGCCAGGTTGTAAATATACTTGCAAGTCTCGAGGATTTCGTCGGCCTCGGTGTGCGACCAGGTCGGCGGCAGAACGGTGCCAGAGGAAGGGAAGTCCAAGTGGACCGTCCGTCCAGGAGGAACATCGACGTCGATAACGGCGCTAAGAGCACGCGGGTTCAGGTGGCCGAGGTCGCTGCACTCGATGAGGACGTCGTACTGCTCGTCGTCGTCGATCATCGGATCAGGCGTCGGGCCCAGCCACACGTTGTGGGAGATCTCGGAGGCCTTTGTCATGACGTACATCTCCTTGCGTTCCTGGTGGAAGAAGTCGATAATGTTTCCGGTGAGGTGGCCGTCCGAGCCGACAGCGACAATTTCGGGATAGGACTCCTCAAACGTGGAAAATGCACTTACGCATACGAATGTGTTGTAAATGGGCAGGGGTTGGTCGTCCAGTTCATGTAGGTCTCGCCACCGCTGCTGGGCAGCAGCAATGTCCCAGCCTAGCTTCTCGACAGCGTCCTTTTCCTCGCCGTAGACGATGATGTCAGACGTCATGGCGGTCTTGGCGGCCTGGATCTGGAAGTTCCGCACGGAGAAGCCCTCCTTGGGATCGGCCTCGACAAACTCGGCTGTCGAGCCGGACTGCATGAACTCTTCAGGCGCAATGGCACCCTTGAGCCGCGACTTCTGCAGGTCGCCGTCGGCCTTGACCACGGTGATTCCACGCAAGCAGCATGGTGTGGCGCGGGCGGAGCGTCTCCGCTGGGCAAAGAAGGCCTGCTGCAGGTGGTTGCCCGGGTGAAGGCCGTGGAACCAGGGGAAGACGAGGGACGGGTCGGGCAGCGGCTGCCGGGCGATGTAGTCGAGGGCGGCAGCTACTCCAGCAGCATCAATGTTGTACAGAGACAGCCCGCCGTTCTCGGAATGGGTGTAGTGGTCTGGGGGTGAGAGGAGCGACAGCTGTCTCGACTCTGCTGTCCTGCTCGACGGCGCTGCGGCGGCAGCGGCCGGGGGCGGTCCCGGAGGACACACGGGGATGTGCTTGTTCGGAATAGGTGCTATTGACTGGGACTGGGGGGCGGGCTGGCCGTTGAGGTGGGTATCAATATCCAAACTGATGCCGGAGGCGAGCGATGTGATGCCCGAGGAGGCCTGGTGGGGCGGCAACGGGCGGGTCAAGGCTATCGTCGCCATGTTGATGGAAGGGGATCGGTCAACGCGATAGAGATATCGTCTGAAGGAAGGCAGATGGAGAAGGAGAGACGGGAGACGAGAGACGAGAGACGAGAGGCGGAAAGCCGGAAAGACAGGGACCGGACGTACGAGTGGTCGATGAAAGGGCGGCAGGCCCGAGCGGGGAGGCTCGAGGGGACAAAGGACTGTCGGCAGCGTGGGTCAACGCGAGGAAGCTGCGACCGTGGCGGCTGATTGCCTGCTTGGCTGGTAAGCGTGCTGCCCGTGTATTCTTGGTTTATCTACAGCAAAAATGGAGGTGTTGGAGGCACGCAAGGTATGACACATGCACAGGGGCCAGTTTCTATCACGCAAGTCGAGCGGGAGATGGCAAGAGGCAGAGATAGAGGCAGAGAGGAGGCAGAGATGGCGATCACGCAGTGATGCCAGCGGCCAGCACTTGGATATCAGGCCAGCGCAGGGCGCCACGGCACGGCGCCAGAACAGAGCACGCAACGAGAATACATGGAAGACACTCGAAATAGGACAGGAATGGGGCAGACTGGATCAAAAAGACATACTTGGCCTGGTTCCTGGCTGGAAACGGCTTATCGCACATCCCTGTTCGAAACGGCCAGGAGAAGGGACGTCCAAGGGCGACGTGACAGATGGGGCCCGGCTGTTCTGGCGACAGGCCACACTGTGTAGGCACCGGTAACAGACTTGCACGACTGCGCGACGGCAAAACAGAGCGAGGCCGATCCTGGGACGCCGGAGGACGTTATCTGAGGCACAATTGACGTCGTCGAACGGCTGGGGCAAAAGGAGCAAGGGCTTGGTCGACGGAGAGTGGACGTGGTGCTCAGGGTGGCACGAGACAAGGAGGAGATGAAACAAAGAGAGCAAAGAGGGGCGGGACGATGCCAATGCTAGACAGCGTGGGCAAAGGATGGAGAAAGAGACGGCAGAGTCGAGGCCGCTGGAGGCAGGGATACCGGAGACGGGCTGGCGAATGGGAGCTGTGCCCGCATGTTTCGGGCGACGAGAAGGCCAGCGGCAGTGGAGGGCGATGGTGAGGGCGACGGCGACGGCGAGATGAGGAAAGGAAGAAGGGAGGAGACGACGACGACGACGCCGACGAGGAGACGAGAAGCGAGGAGGAGCACTGCGACACCGACCGCCCAGGCGACGACAGACGACACTCAGACCAGAGGCGAAAGGCGCTCTCCACGGCCTCTCTTCGCCAGCACCACCCAGATAAGCCCAGGTCCCCACCGCGAATCACAACGCAGGCGTCGGCCGTGCAGATAGACGTCTGTTGGCGCGAGCCAGCTGCAGCGAGCGGGGGGGTTGGCTAAGTTGGCATGCGGTGGCTGCCAATGGGACGTCGCGGCCAGGCTCCATCACGGCGGCCCCGCTTCCTGGGCGGGTAGGAGCAGCGCCAGAACAGGCCTGGCCACGCTGCTATCTAACGGCAGGCAGCGAGTGGCGATGATTAAGATAGGACGACAGTCGTTGGGAGCCAAGGGAGAGAGGGCAACGGCGCAAGGCCAGCCCCAGCCGCCTGCAGACAGCATCGCGAAATGCCAGCCGCGGCCATTGCCCGCCGACACCATGCAAGCAGAAAATCGGCCGCGCAAAAGACCCTCCAATCCTGCACAAGCACGCTCTGCGTCACGGCACACCGTATTTTCGTGTCCGCGGCCGCTGGCGCTGCTGTAACGCGACTCGTCCCTGGCTATGATGCTATTTGACGTACTTTGCTGCGGAGAACGGGTGATTGGCATGGCTGGCCCAGGCCCCAGAGGCCCCAGCACCCAAAGAGACTAAAACACCCGGCGGCACAGCACCCGGCCCACTTTTCAGAGCCTCAGGCAGCAAGCAACCGCCCCAAGACACGCTTACTCGTAGCCCGCTTTGTAAGCCAACCCCGGCCGAAAGCCGAACCCCCGGGCCGCCGCATCTTCGTTCTTGGCCCGACCCCGACAAGCTGCGACAGGCTGCATCCACGCTGAAACACGGCCCCGAGTACTGCTGCACCCCCCCTGCACCCAAGCTGCGCATATCTCGGCGCCCATGCGGCCCTCGACAGACATGGATGCGCCCCCCGGCGTCCCCCCCGGCGCCCACCACCTCACGGTGCGCGGCCTCGCCGTCGGCCTCGCCGTCGGCGTCGTCATCTGCTGCTCCAACATGTACTTTGGCCTGCAGACCGGCTTCATCAGCACCATGTCGCTGCCCTCCAGTCTGCTGGGCTTCGGCATCTTCAAGGCTGTTGCCCGCCACCTGTCCTACCCGTTCTCCCCGGTCGAGAACGTCCTCGTCCAGACCGTCGCCGGAAGCATGGCCATTGCCCCGCTGGGCTCTGGCTTTGTCGGTGTCCTGCCGGCCATGAACTACCTGCTGACCCCGGACGAAGAGGGGCCCATCAACCTGTCCTTGTTCAAGATGATTCTGTGGTCGCTGGGCCTGTGCTACTTTGGCGTTCTCTTTGCCGTGCCGCTGTATGACAACATCTCCCCTCTCCAGGTTGTCCTGTTTTCCCCGCCCCGGATGTCTGCTAACCTGCCACAGTCGGCGACAAGTCATCATCCGCGAGAAGCTCAAGTTCCCCAGCGGCTTCAGCACCGCCGTGCTGATTGGCATCCTGCACGGGAGGAAGCGCAAGCTGACCCAGGGCAAGATCCCGTCCGACTTTGCCAGCTTGGCCGGCGAAGAAGAAGTGGCCTCCCCGCAGCCCAGCCACGGCGACGGCACGGCAGAGGGTGAGCACACCCGGAACCCAGCTTCGGAGCACGAGCTCCGCCGCCGCGAGGAGTGGCGCTCGAACCTGCGCCTCCTGCTCGTGTGCTTCTTCATCTCTGGCCTCTTCACCATGGCCACGTACTTCTTTCCCATTATCCGGAACCTGCCCATCTTTGGCATCACCGCCGCCCAGACATGGCTGTGGACCTTCAACCCCAGCCTTGCGTACATCGGCCAGGGCGTCATCATGGGCCCGTCCACGACGGCGCACATGCTCATTGGCGCCATTGTCGGCTGGGCCATCCTGTCGCCGCTTGCCAAGTACCGCGGATGGGCCCCTGGCTCCATCGACGACTGGGAGACTGGCAGCAAGGGCTGGATTGTGTGGGTTTCCATTGCGATCATGCTGGCTGATGGAATCATCAGCCTGGGCCACATCTCCATTCGCTCGTCGATCCAGTACTGGCCTGAGATCCAGGCCTCGCTTTCCGACAACTTTCCACCATACCTTGCCTCTCTCTGGCACGGCCGCCGTCCTGCCGGCTACACTGCTGTAACTAGCACCGATGAGCCAGACGAGCCGGTTCCATCGGTGCCTGCAAGTCCCCTCTCGAACTTTGCCACGCCGGCAACCCACGATGGCATCGACGAGACGGCCTCGGGAGATGGCCAGGGCAGGGCCGCCGAGATTGATGCTCCGCCAGAGCAACAGATTGGTGCCAAGACCGTGTCAATTGGTCTCGTCCTATCAATCCTGCTTTGCATTGGCTGCATCCGCATTACATTTGGGTCCATCGTCCCTCTGTACGCGACGATCATCTCTGTCCTTATGGCCCTTGTCCTCAGTATTATGGGCGTCAGGGCTCTTGGAGAGGTATGTTCTCCCCAGTCAGCTGGCCTTGTCTACTTATTCCCTTGCTGACCACAGACCCAGACGGATCTGAACCCAGTGTCTGGCATCTCCAAACTGACCCAGCTGTTTTTTGCCCTGATTGTCCCGGGCTCTCACAAAGCGAGTGTTCTCATCAACCTCGTGGCTGGTGCTGTATCTGAATCGGCAAGTATTCACAAGCCTCACTGTGTGCCCCGTCGATTAAACGGCTCTTCTAACATGACTGGCAGGGCGCACTACAAGCTGGCGAACTCATGCAAGACCTGAAGACGGGCCATCTCCTTGGCGCAGCCCCGAGTGCCCAGTTCTGGGGTCAGATCATCGGTACCAGCGTCGGTGCTGTTCTCAGCGCCTTTCTCTACCGGTTGTACACAACGTACGTGAAGCCCTGAAAGACAATGCTTTAATTCGCAAACTAACAAGTGATGCAGAGCCTACGAGATCCCATCCGACCTCTTCCAAATCCCGACAGGCTATGTCTGGATCTTCACTGCCCGCCTCGTCACTGGGAAGGGCCTCCCACCCATGGCCGGCGAATGGGCAATCGGAGCCGCCGTTCTCTTTGCCGGCGTGACGGCATTCAGGATCTACGCGGCCGATAGGAGCTGGCATGCGTACATTCCGGGCGGCATTGCCGTTGCAATTGGTGAGCAGAGAAACCAGACTTTCTCCATTACAGTCGGGCTAACATTTCTCAGGCATGTACAACGTGCCGTCCTTCACCCTGGCCCGCTTTGTTGGCGGTGTCCTGACCTGGTATTGGCGCCGTTCTGGCCGTGACGAAACCAAGGCCATTGTTCTCGCTTCGGTAAGGAGAAACGAATGCATACATCCTGGTTCTGTGCGTGGCAGCATGCTGACCAACCGTGAACAGGGATTCATTCTCGGCGAGGGCTTCCTCAGTATCGCCAACCTTGTCATGCAGAGCGCAGGTGTCCCGCACATGTAGTCGCCGCTGAGCACCCGCCAGCCTTACCAGTATCTAATCAATACACTACGCCCGGACATCACCCTCCCCTGCACCTTTGGACATGCAGCGCACTCGTTGATGCGCTACAACGTATACCCAGGATACCACAATCATAGAGTTTTTAAAGAGAAATCATAGACCATTCATACCCTTGAATTTTGAACCCTTGTTTTTGAACTACACCCACGCATGCCTGTCTATCGTGCCGTCACTTAACACCCTCTTATTTCAAAGCCCAAGTCTCACTTCCAGAGAGAGATTTGCTTGATTCTTTGCCCGAGCTCGGCGCCCATTTCATCTGGATGGTCAAGGCCCGCGAGTTGTCCGACGGAATGCTAAACTCAATGTCGCCAGACAGCTCCTGGCCCGCCAGCCCCTTCACTTGCTCCGAATGTCCCTTCATCAGGAGCAGACATTGCTTCCAGTGTGTCTCCTTGGAAAAAGGACCAGTCGAGAAGGAGACCCGATCCTTCCCTGCAGCCGCCCAGTTCTTGGCGGTTGCGTCGGCCGGCACGATCTGCTCGTTGCGAGCCGTGCCAAAGAAGATGTCAAACCAGACGACAAACGCATCCAGCGACTCGGCTGATTGGGTCAACGACGACTTCCACTTGGCGACGAACACGAGGTCCTGCACAGTGGCTGTGTGGAGGTCAAGGTACCGGAACATGGACGGGGTCCCGCAGACAGTTCTCTCGGGCATCACCAGAACCCGCACCTCGTCATAGATGCCGGCCTGCATTGCCTTCATGTCGAAGCCGTAGACGTCTCTCCAGAAGGTGATGCAGTCGCAGATATACTCGGAGTCGCATACAGGTGCCAGCCACAGCGATGCATGGCTGGGCACCAGCAGGCCGTCGGGCTTGAGATACTTGTCACGGGCGTAGATCACGCTAGGCAGCATGGCCTCGTACAGCAGGGCGTAACCCATCCACTCGCTCACAATGATGTCGACCTTGTCAACAGGTAGCTTGACCTCCTCGATTAGGCCCTTGAGGCACATGATCTGGTCCGACAGGCCGTTGTTGAAAATGTTCTCCCGCGCCTTGTCAATGATATCCGACCGGTCCACGGAAATGACCATCTTGGCGCCGGCCTTTGCGCAGAACATGCTGAGAATGCCTAGAACAAAAAAGTAAGTGCCTGGTTGGTTGATAGGCCTGCGTGGTCGCGTCCTTTCGTGGCCTACCTGTTCCGCAGCCAATGTCAAGCACGACCTTGCCTGCAAAGAGATCCTTGTGGCCGTAGATGAAATCGCGGTATGCGTCGGTGCGGATGGCATCCTTCAGCATAGTCTCATGGATTTCTGTGGCCATAGGCATCGTTAGCCGGACCTTGTTCATCTCACGTATGGTGTGCGCAGCAGGATAAGAGACTTGCCGTTGTGGGCGTACGACTCAAAGTAGTAGTCAGAGCCGCTGCTGGTCTTGACTTCTTTTTCAGCCTCCCTCTGCGGCGAGGGGGCCTTTGAATCTCTTCCATCATCCACACCCCAGCGCTGATCCAGAGTCTGCTGGACGGCCAGACGGTAGTTTTCAAACTGCTTGGTCAGACTCTCAAGCTCGGACTGGAGCTCCTCGTTTTTCTGCTTCAAGCCGCCGGTTGAGTCGCTGCCTGCACCAGCGCTTGCCGCAACGGCATTTTCAGTCTTCTCAGAAGACTCTGCTGCCTCCCCCCCGGACTCTTGGGCGGGTTGCAGTGGCGGCAGGCTGTCCAGACAGAAGATGAGAGCATCATTATCCAGCACCGGCTTGAGGTACTCGTCGCGGTCAAGGTCGGCTGCTGTTATGTCGCCTGGGATAGATTTCCCCTGGTGCACATGCTGCCGAACTTCAGGGTAGGTCGCTTGTTAGCCAAATACCGAAATCCAGCGCATGCCACAAGTCTGGCTTCATTGCTGCCTCGCCGCTCGGCTTACTGAAATTGATGAGCTTCACGCAGCCGTAAAAGTCAAGCTGCAGGCGATCCCGGATCGCAAGAAAGTCAAGACCACGGTCTTTCTTGCAGTATGCCAGCATGGACTCGGCATCTGGGAAGACCCGGTCGTCGACCAGAGACACAACGGTCTGAGGCTCCTCGTCGTCGTTTGGGTTGGCATCAATCCAGCCTTCCTCGTCGCTGGACTCAGAGCTTGTCCCGGACCTGTGCGACATTTTGATGCAGAGCAAGAAACGAGCGGGCAGAGAGGGCGTGGCGTTTCAGTTGCTTCCCGGGTCCTGTTTCCTCTGGCTGTGCTTGTTTGCCTGCAAACAGATTTTTTTTGTTTGGTGTTTGGGCCGTTTTTGGGCCTATGCATGCAAGGTGATGTTTGTATTTTTCGCCAATCGCAAATTTCCACCATATTTTATTTTTAGTGCTCTTTTGTATGCGCCCGCATGCTAGCGTCCGTCCCATCTGCCGGCACAACAGCCCCAGGCTTCACCATCGCTATCTACGATCTCAATCCACATCGTCCTCGTCCTCTTCGTCGTCCTCTTCGTCGTCCTCGTCGCCGTCTCCCTCGTCTTCGTCGTCCGAAATCTGCTCTCCGAGCTCCTTTAGGCGTTTCTGTACGGTTGGGGAAGAACGACGGTTAGTCTGCAGCTCTCCTCAAAGTCCACAATCGTCTCTCCCCTGTCTATCCGACTCCTCTTACCTTGTAGCCCGCTGTCTTCTCCTCCAGATCGGCAAAAACCATGAGGAGGTCGTCTAGCTCGGTTTGTGTTGTTTTCTTCTCCTCTCTGCTCTCGGTGAGCAGAGCCTCGACCTGTTCGGAAACGAAATGTCAGCTCTCTGCCAATAAAGCAGCGAAACCCCGTCTCATGCAAACACTTACCTTCTTGGCGTCCTTCTCGGCCACTCCCAACTTTCCCTCGAGCTCCCTGCATTGTTCCTCTGCCCCTTCCAATGCCTCGCCCAGCTTGGCTGCCTTGTTCTCTGCAGCAGCAAGCTTTGCTTCGAGCTCCTGCGCCTTCTTCTTGACCTCGCCGGTCGCAGATTTGGCATCATCCAGCTGCACCTTGAACTCATTCCGTAAACTCTGTAGCTCCTGTGCCTTGCTCTTGTTTGCCTATGAACGTGTCAGATCCTCTAGTCAACCCTCGGTTGTTGTAACCAAGCAGGGAACGGCCATTTCATACCTTCAGCAGGTCGACTTCCAGCCTGCTGTTTGTCGCCCGCAGATCTGCTATTTCAGCTTCAAGTCGCCGTTGTGCCCGAGCTGCTTCTGCGTCCGCTGCCTTTTGCGCTTGCTCCATTTGCCGCTGCAGGTCACCGCGGTTCTTCTGATGCTCTACGCGGGTTTGTCTGGGTTTAAGTTAGCCGTGCCATACTTCTTGTGAACCAGAAAAGAGTCGGGGCAAATCGTATGCATACCTCAACTCCTCCTCGTGCTTCCGTATCAGTGATTCCCTCGCACTTTGTGCTTTGGCGAGGTCGCTGGCAGCAACCGCTTTCGTTTGTTTGTGGCCCGCACGCTCCTCGCCAAGTGCATTCTCGAGTGTAGATATCCGCTCTTGAGCCTCGCGTAGTGTCCGGTCTTTCTCCCCTAGTTCTGCCCGGAGGGAGTCGACAAGCTCGCGCGAAATTCCTTGCTGAACACCGTTGGTAACAACCGATATCTCCATTCCTGGTTCTCTGTCGATCGCACGAAGAAGTCGGCTGTAGTTGTCTTTGAAAAAGTCGACAAAGGCGCCATCAAAGTACACGTCCGGTAGCTTTTGTCCTGCAGACGGGTCCAGCTTCTGTGGGATCACCTCGAAGTCACGGAGCCAGTGACTCGCCCTAAGATTGTTCAGCTTGTCAATGTACCGGTCGCGGCCCATCCTGCCCATCAGAACCTCATGCAGTTTCTGTCTGGAAATCGGCGAGTCCTTGGTTGAAAACTCATACAGCACACCCAGAAGCAACGCACAGAGACCTTGGATAACAGTCTCGGTACTCGTGTTCTTGACCACAGTCTGTATCAATCCCTGCACGTTGCTTCCTTCACCCAAAAAGTCGTTCACCCCATCAAGGTCTTCAAACAGCCAGCACAAAAGCAGCATCAAGTAGCCGATCACAATCCGCTCATCGTCCGACTTATTCATGCTGCTAATGAGGTGTGCTGTGATCGTCTGTATGCTGGTAACCACCTCCTCGCCGTTGGACTCGTCTCCCTCGGTCACAGCCATTGCCATGGCTTTTGCCTTTGGATTTTCGTGTACCAGATGGAACATGATGACTGCAGCAAACCAATATCTATATGGATCATTAGGGGACGCCGCGGGAGGCCGTAGAAGCGTCGTCAGAACATTGGCGGTTTCGTCTGCTCCTGAATTATGCCCGTCGATGGCCCGCTGCAAAAAATGCAGGCGTACGACTTCGTGGTTGGAGAAATATGCCTTGAGGCACTCGCATGCTGCCATTCTCACATCAAAGAGATGAGCATCATGCACACTCAGCACCAAGTCGAGCAGGCCGTCGATAACATATACTTCTGGGGGGTGGCCGTTTGTTTCGGGCTTCTTCTCGCCTTCTTGGCTAGTCGGCGGTGTCTCCAGGGGCGACCGCACACGTAGTTGCGCAAAGTTTTCCTGGAGGGTCGAGTTACCACGTATGATAGCTGCGCATGTTGCCAGAGCCTATTACGTTGGTGGTAGCATTCAGTCAGTGTACAGCGTCGGACGAAGAAGACACGAGCCGGCGCCCGGTTTAGACTAACCTCAGCTCGAATAGGGACTTCAAAAGAAGCATTGAAAGCCAGCTGCAGAGCTCTGAACAACAAACTGTGGCGCCAGAACTCGGCTTGGTTCTGCACAGTCCCAGATGCCCCTGGCACTAGAAACAAGCGGATAACAGCCAGCAGCGCATAGATATTCCTGCTGCGCTGGGCGCGCGCCCATCCAGCCATCTCGTCATCCTCCTTCTCAGACGTCCCTACTCCCTGGAGCATCCGCGAGAGCTGGACGGTGCAGAGAGATTCTCGAAAGAGCGTCTGGTTGTGTGCATTCAGCCTCAGAAGGTTCGCCAACAAAATGAGGCAGTCCTCGACAACTCGGCCACCCTCAACGACAGATCCGTCCTCCTCGATAATCTTAAATATGCGGTCAAATGCATTTTCAAAGGCAACCAACTTCTGTATTTCGGATGATGTTGGAGTCAGGTAGGTGAGCAGTGTTATAGCTTCATTGCGGATGACTTCTCGCCGCTCGTCGAGGATGGCAACGAGTCGCGAAATTCCGAGCGGGGCCGTGAAAATGCATTCCTCCGTTCTGTCTGGCCGAGCCGCTAGAATTGCCGAGAGAAGTTGTAGGGAGTATAGGCGCGAGTAGAAGTCGTTGGTTTCGAGAAAGTCGAGGAGGAGTGTGATGTTCTCTAGTCTCTGGGTGAATTCGTCGGCCAGCCAGAGGGCAATTTCTTCGGAAGCTTCAGGGCTGTCCTCGTTGGGGCTGAAGAGCATAAGGAGGGTCTCCAGAACAACCTTGACGGTGTCGACATCCTCGCCATCCTTGGCCAAGCTCCCGATCAAGCTCCGGAGAGCCCCTGAGGCAACCGACGCTGGGTACTCCTTTGCGAAGCTTCGGAGGCCAAGAATTGCGGCGCGGCGGTCTTCTAGCAGGGTCGCGGAGCTCAGTCGGCCGCTCAGCACAGATATAGTCTCGCTGACTGACTGCTTGGCCGGAGCCGTCGCAATAGAAAACATGGCTGCTTGGGTGCTCGTAGAGGCTGTCTGCCAAATCTGGCCATGTGCTGGTCTGGCCTGGTCTTGTTGCTAGGATCACAGGAGGTGCATCGTCCCGTGTACCTGTTCAGATTTCGTGGCGTTGGGCCGTCGGCAATGCCATACCAATCAGGGATGTATCGTGTATCTGTCGTAATGTGGTCTGGCCAGAGCCCTCCGTCACAGTGAAGTAGACGCGACGCTGCAGTTGTTTGGATGGGGAGATCGAGCTTGGGGGCGTGCTCCATTAGTGCATAACCCCGTTAATGCGATCATGACACCTTTCGCATTGTATTTAAACATATATATGCAAGTATCGCGCTTCTTTCTTGGCGGTGATGTCAGCCACCTCTTTGTGGCTGGAATTTTCACGTCTCCATGTTGAACGAGGCGCGACCTTTGCGATTAAACTTCTGCCTCTTGCGCCTCCCACTTTTCCTTTACCCCCAACCATCCCACAACTACGGTCGTCGCCCGGGCGTTTATATTCCATCGGCACCATCATCTCGATTGCGTGGCTTCGTGAACACGTCTGAAACTGCCACGAAATACTCCCAACGACGTTACCGGGCATCCCTCGGCGGGCGCAAAACCGGTTGCGACAAAGCAGGGTCTTTGGGAAGAGAAACTGGGCTTTGCGGTGGGCAGGCGCTTGTTTCTGAAATAATAGCACCAAGAATATCTTCCTGTTGTTGTTTTGGGGATTTGGAATACCGCGAGATAAGCCAGCTCTCAATGGGCTGCAACACAACGTCACCGAACCTCCATCACCCCTTGCCTGCGCTCGTTCATCATTCGTGTACATTTAGTGTGCTCTGAAGAAGCGTCAAACCAAAGAGTCAGTTTTTCAAGGCAGTGTTCTCCACTACATTTTTGCAAAAATGGGTATCCCGGCCGCGTTCCGATGGCTTTCCAACAAATACCCCAAGATCATCTCGCCTGTGATCGAGCAGACGCCGCAAACCATGGACGATGGCACTGTGATTCCCGTGGACACGACAGGGCCGAACCCGAACGGCGAAGAGTTTGACAACCTGTACCTGGATATGAACGGCATCGTCCATCCCTGCTCGCATCCCGAAGACCGCCCGGCGCCCAAGGATGAGGAGGAGATGATGCTGGAAATATTCAGGTACACCGACCGTGTTGTCAACATGGTGCGGCCAAGAAAGCTGCTGATGATTGCTGTTGGTACGCATCTAATCATACCCCTGCCGTTGCCTTCTTTTACTGGCCCCAGCTAACCAAGTTTCTACAGACGGTGTTGCTCCCCGAGCCAAGATGAACCAGCAGCGATCCAGACGTTTCCGATCTGCCCAAGAAGCCAAGGAAAAGGAAGAAGACAAGCAGGAACTCCTGAAGCTGCTCAAGCAGCAGAATGGCGGCGTTCTTGCTAACGAATCCCTTGAAACTGTCGTGAAAAAGTCGTTCGACTCCAACTCCATCACCCCGGGCACCCCATTCATGGACATTCTCGCCGCAAGCTTGCGCTATTGGTGTGCTTATAAGCTCAATACCGACCCGGCATGGGCAAAAATGAAGATCATCATTTCCGATGCCAGCGTTCCCGGCGAGGGCGAGCACAAGATCATGTCGTTCGTTCGCAGCCAACGCTCTTCGCCTGACCACGATCCCAACACTCGTCACGTCATCTACGGACTGGATGCGGATCTTATCATGCTCAGTCTTGCTACACACGAACCTCATTTCCGGGTGCTGCGGGAGGATGTCTTTTTCCAGGATACTAAAGCAAGGATGTGCAAGCTTTGTGGCCAGAAGGGACACGAGGCAAGTGCATGCAAAGGAGAGGTAAAAGAAAAGGAAGGCGAATTTGACGAAAAAGACAGCGAACACCCTCTCAAGCCCTTCATCTGGCTCCATGTTGCCGTTCTACGCGAGTACCTGGCTGTGGAACTGGATGTCCCCGGTTTACCATTCCGTTGGGATCTCGAGCGTGCGATCGACGACTGGATCTTCCTTTGCTGTTTTGTGGGCAATGACTTCCTCCCCCATCTCCCGGCTTTGGAAATTCGGGAAAACGGTATCAATACACTCACTGCTCTCTGGAAAGACAACCTTCCTTACATGAACGGATACGTCACCAAAGATGGGCATGTCGACCTGGAGCGAGCACAATATATCATGAGTGGTCTCGCCAAACAGGAGGACAACATCTTCAGGCGGAGAAAGCAGCAGGATGATAGGCGTGAGGAAAACGCTAAGCGACGCAAGCTTCAGGAAAATCGCAATGGACGGGGCGGACCGCGCGAGTCCAACAACAACAACAACAACAAGCCTCCTGGGGGTGATCGCCGATTCGCAGAAAGCACTGCCGGCTTAAATTTGCACCCTATTGCGAATTTCCCAACGGAAACGCCGAAGCCTGTCACCCATGACATGGTTGTTAACCGTGGAGCTGTTCAAAATGCAAACGTTGCGAACAAAAGTGCTGCCAGTGTACTCAAGGCCCGGATGCAGGGCCACGCATCCCAGACGCCGGTTGAAAGCGGAAGTGCACCTTTGCCTACTTCTGAAGAACCAGGAGGCGACGTTACTGGGGATTCTGCTCCTGCTTCTTCTGGTGCTGCGAATAGCGAAGACGCATCCTCTGCTCTGGGGAAGCGGAAGGCTTCGCTGATGGAGGCGGATAATGCGAGCACGGCCGGTTCGAGCGCGCCAGACACACCGACAGCTGCAGAAGAAGGGCCAGTTGACAGTGTGCGGCTCTGGGAAGAGGGATACGCCGACAGGTACTACGAACAGAAGTTCAAAGTAGATCCGTCGGATATCGAGTTCCGGCATGGCGTCGCGCAGTCATATGTCGAGGGCCTTTCTTGGGTACTATTGTACTATTTTCAGGGATGTCCGTCCTGGGAATGGTACTACCCGTACCACTACGCACCGTTTGCAGCAGACTTTGTGGATCTCGGCAAGATGCAGCTGCACTTTGAAGAGGGCCGCATTTCCAGACCTTTCGAGCAGCTCATGAGTGTGCTTCCGGCTGCTTCTCGACATGCCATCCCCGATGTATTTCACGATCTCATGACGAATGAGGACAGCGAGATCATCGATTTCTACCCCGAGGACTTTGACATCGACTTAAACGGAAAGAAGTTTGCATGGCAAGGAGTCGCATTGCTTCCCTTCATCGAAATGACGCGCTTGCTCGCGGCTGTGGAAAAGAAGTATCCGCTGCTCAGCCCGGAGGACCGGATACGGAACGGGGTGGGCAAGGTGGTGCTCATGTTGTCGGATGCAAACACAGCTCTGTATGACGAGATCACGGTCAACTTTTACTCGAAGCGTCAGGGAGCAGGCAAATATAAGCTGGACCCGCGCACTAGCGACGGCTTGGCTGGCAAGATTGAAAAAATCGAAGACTATATCCCTCATGGGTCTCTGACGTATCCCCTTGAGCGGAAGGCCTTTCCAGATATTGAATACGACCGCTCGCTCAGGTAAGTTTTTGAGACACCCGTTTGTGAGGTAGCGATAGGCTGACAACTTTAATCCGCAGTGTCAACTACGAGTTCCCCACCACTTCGCATACACACAAGTCCATGCTCTTGCGTGGGGCAAAACTGCCAGATCCTATTCTGGACCGCAATGACAAGGAGACGCTACTCGGGAGAGGGTCCAGATCTGGCCGCGGCTATGGCGGTGGCCCGCCTGGCAACAACTACAACAACGGACGTGGCCGCGGTCGATACGACAGCCCAGGAAGAGGCCGGCCCTCAAACTACGGCGCCGGGGGTTCTTACGGTGGCCGCGGGCAAAACCGGCCCTCTTCGTATCCTCCTCGCAATGACTACCGACAAGGTCCGCCTCCATCATGGGTACCGCCACCACCAGGCCAAGCTGGATTCGGCATGGGTCTTCCGCCGCCGCCGCCGCCAGGGAACTACAATGGCAGGCAGTATGACGATGGCCGGAGAGGTGGTGGGCACAACAACGGCTATCAGGGACACTACCAGGGACGGTATGATATTCCGCCCCCGCCTGGTAGCTACGGCCGTCCGCAGCCGTACCAACAGCCCCCTCCGCCCGGCTACGGCAGCTCTGGTTACCGGCCCAGCGACAACAGGCCAAGAGGAAACCGTGACTCTAGAGGGTATTACTGAAGCAGCAGCTAGAGAGTGTTGCGTATTTTTGGTGTATTTTTTTGGTTTGTTTGGTTTGTTTGGTTTGTTTTGGATGGGATCCAGCTATTTGTTCTGTAATATGTATAAGTTGTGCTTTGCTGGCACCCAGAAGAAGCTAGTGCAGATTCATTTCTATGGGCTGGCTGTGTGTGGTCCGTTAGGAATGGGCGTTCGGGAATTTAAAAGCAATTAAAACTTAAGGCTGAGCATGGCCGGCAATGCACCGTATTGACCGATGTGAAATTGGATGCAGCCGTCAATATTGAGGGTCGACCCAAAGGGTTTGGATATCGCTGTAAGCCACACAACATGCAGGTAGGCGGGCTGAGTTCTTCAGCGTGATGCCCACACCAAAAACACTTCCAAAACGCCCATCGTCGCCCTAGCCGGCCACGGCCCAGGGCACTTAGGGCGCCTCCGCGCCGTTGCACTTTACCCAAACGGGCCCAAGCGACGGAAGGTTTCACAGGTTACATGCTGTGCTGGACGGAGCAGCTGTGCTGGGTGGTCTGTCCAATGGCTGGCCCAAGGGTTCAGGCGTCTCCAGCCCCACCGCTCCTGCCCTCTTCCCCTCCATTTTGGACGTAGCTGAGAAGACGGCCAGAAACCAAGAACCCCAGAAATCCTCGAAATCCTCGAAACCTGACACTTTTAGCCTTGTGCCTGCCACCACGCCGACTGTGCCTGCTCGATCCCGCCCGCCGCCAGACCCGCACGACGATTGGCCCCTTGCGCCTGCGAACAGCACACTCTCTGACTCCGGGCTGGTTGCCCTCGCCATGGTTGCGCCCACGAGCCGGCAGTAGTAGCTCGGCGATGCTTCCCAACCTCCGACGACCTCCCCAGACTCGTGCAAAATGAATGGCGACGCAGGCCTCGTCGGCTGCCTCGTCGAGCGGCTGACCACCCGGGTAAGCGCCCCTCGTGCCTAGAGTACGCCGCCGCCGCTGCGCCAACTCTATGTGCCCCTTCTGCCGCGTCCCCCGTTTGCTGACCATGCGCAGCTACCCCATCGAACCGGCGCCCACGTCGACAGCATACCGCAGGACGAGGTCGTGACCATCACCCGCACTACCCTCGTCAAAGTCAGCGTCTCGTCCATTGCCATCGTCCTCGACACCCTGGTGACACTCCTGGAGGATCTAGCGCGGCCGTACAGCAAGAACGTGGCCTCTCACCCACCCCATGTGCTCCTCTCCGAGCTCTACGTCCTGGCCCTTTTGGCCGACTGCTGCTGCAGCCACTGGGATGCCGTGTCCACTGCGCAGGCCGACAAGGGCCTCGGCAGCTCGTCTGAACGCCTCAAGGCCCGTTACCCACCCATGATCGTGCTCGATGCCGGCTTGACCCACCGTGTTTTCGACGTGGTCAAAGGCTTCATGAGCCCGCTCCCCGAAGGACACGTGCTGTCCCCCAAGACCATTCTCGACGACAGCATCGTCCATCGCAATGAGTCCCTCGAGGCCGTGGGCGACATGCCCAAGGCACCGCTGTCAGCCCACTCGGGCGACGTGTTCAACGTTCCCCAGGTGCTAGAAACACGTGGCACCGAGATCGAGAAGCACGTCAAGACCATCATCGAATTCACCACTGCCTCTTCCTGGCCCGCGTCTTTGGAGGACGTAAAGGCTGCCATATACAAAGTCAGGACCACTGCCCCCACCCAGATACCCGCTACCGCCAACTCTGGCTCCTCGGCGTCCGACGATGAGAAGGCCAATACGCTGGTCGTGTTGCGACTGCTGCCATTCCTGTGGTTGAACCAGCAGAGGCTGGGCCAGATCATCCAAGAGCTCTGTTCGAGCTTCCTCCACCTGCGGAAGCCCTTCCAGAACGCTGTCGCCATCTCGCTTCCCCTGATGGTCACCCGCTGGATCGACCGATATCCCGAGGAATTTGTCAAGCTGCATGTCATGCATCTCCGAATTGATGGCAGCCCAGAGACGCTGTTCGACATGGCACAAACCGTCGTCGACAATGTGCGGAGAAAAGGCCAGCTCTACCCCCTGCAGATTTCTCTCCTGTTCCTGATCCCGGATGTGTTCGAGGTGGCCAGCAACATGCGAGAAGCTAAAAGCGGAGGTGTGGCCAAAAAAGTAGCCTTTCTCGAGGGACTGCGCAAAATGCTGCGCAACAGGAACGAACAGGCCGCATATTGTCTCGTCTCCCTGCTCCGTGTGGCCCGCCACTTTGACACAGAGGGCGACTCTGCCCTCATAAGCTACGCCATGGACATACAAGATGAAGTCCGCGACGCCATCTTTCGGAGGGTGTCTCCCGGCTCTGATGCCATCACTCTTGACCAGGATCTTCTCACGGCCGCTTTTGTCAGTCTGGCACACCTCAATTTCGACGTCTGCGTAGACTCGCTCGCCATGAACTGTCTCTCCCCGTCGGCCCCACTGTCTTTCAAGATCGCCGTCATCCAAGCCTGCTCTCATTTTGCCAAACTCGACGACCACGAAAAATACGAGGCATTGTTCATGGCTGCTTCGGCATTTGTGCAGTTTCAGATGAAGGTGTGTGGGTTTGTTTTTTGTTTTTACTGTAGCTGTAGCTGTAGCTGTAGCTGTTGCAAATCATGTTCTATGAATTATTTCACCGAACTCGCTAACAATCTGCAGACAATGTCCACTCAGTTGACCAGGACTTATGCCAGCGGACTGGCCATGCAGCAGAAAACTGCAGACCTCGGCATGTCAATGGCCATGACAGCCAACATTCTTGATTTCCTCAGTGCATCTCCGATGACTCTCTTTCGCGGCGAGCCCAGCAATCCAGATGAGCGCGACCGCTTTTTCCTCGACAACTTTGAGTCTTTTATATCCTGCATGGTTGTCGCCGATGAGTCTGTAAGACGGCTTGCCAACGATGTTGCACCACACATGTTTGCCGATGAAATCTTACAGCGCTACCGAAGAGCGTCGAGACTCGCTACCCAGAGGTTTAAAACAAACTTTTGGAAGCTCACGTGCGTAATCACTTCCATGCCACACCCTGCTTGCTCTTGATGCGTAACATATACTGACCAAGCATTCTATCAGTTCGTTCGTTTTGGCGTCCATGTGTGACAGCATCAGCCCATATGGACTCGAGGTGGGACTGAAAACCATACACGGCTATCTCGAGTCCAGGTTGCTTCTTCTGACTTCTGTTCGGGTAGGTCACTCATCAGTCTCGGTCCACACGTTATTTCTTGGTGTTTTTTTTTTGTGCGTGTGTGTATGTGTGTTAGTTTGTAGAATGAATCGTGTTTCTAACACCAGGTTGATAGGAACTGTCCGAGCTGTCCGAGGAAGTGCCAGAACGCACAGCCTGCTCGACAAAACTAGAGACATTGTTCCTGGTGTCACTCTGCTCTGCAGAAATCGAAACTTGCCAACTTGTAACATCATGCATCGGGCAGTTTCTGGAAGAATGTCGGATAATAGACACCGCGTCGAAGGGGGCGAAATCATCGTCCACCCTGCTGCGCAATGGGGACGTTTTTCGCGAAATTGCTTCGAGAGAGTTCCGTTTCACCGGACTGGTGGCGTTTCAGAGACGGGTCAACGGACTCCTGAGAAAGATGCAGTACCCCAGCAACGGCATTCTCGATGCATGGGATATTGCATTTGACAAATGGCTGCATCTCTCCGAGGATGTGTCGGCTATGTCTCCCGATGCAATTTCCGAAAAGACCATTGTGGAATGGCGAAATTACTCTGGCTTTCTGGCTTCTCTGGGCGGTATATGCACTGCTGACCAGACTGCGATATTAGAAGAGCCGGCCATCAGCGGATTAAGATGGATAGACAGGTTGTCCTCTGACAATTCCAAGGAGCCGCTTTTGAATCGGTTCCTGCGCCTCGGCATCCGGCTCCTTGCGTCTGGCAATGTTCGCGTCCGGGAAACCATGAGGGAAGTGCTGTCAGCCGAGATTTCTCCAACACTCTATCAGGCTCTTTTCAAAACGCTAGAGTCCGAGCTTGACATCTTATTCAATGGGTCAGTCGACCAACCGGCAAGGGGAATAGATAGCGAAGTGTTGTTTGCAGAACAGTCTGTATCGCTCCTTCGTGTCCTCGTGGAACGACTAGACACTCCATCAGATCTTGGGGCCGCTTCTTCTATTCAACTTGGTACGCTCACGTTGAATTTTGCCAAATTTCTGGACACCGTTCCAGATACGGCAAACAGCCTCCGGGTGAAAATCAAGACATGCCAGCTATGCGAGGCAGTGGTGAAGCGGAAGGAACACCTGAATCTTCGCAATGACGTGCGTGTCCGGAACCAACTCCTGGAGAACATATTTGGCTGGATCGCGAGACCAAACACCCCCAGTGGCCACGCGTATAACGGGAATGGAAGTCGGCAGGACGAGTCATCTCGACTGCAGAGGGACTTGGACAAGGCGTGCTTGAAGTGTTTGGCAGAGCTCACATACCGCCTGCCCCTTCAACCCGGCGACGGTCAGGCCGACACCGGCACCACTGGCGACATAAAGTCACACATGTTCCACACATACTTCAACCGTTTTCTCTCGTTACTCAACGTGGAAGCAGCAGATGCACGCGTCGAGTATGGGCCCGGGAGTGCTGGGCGAGAAGAGCCTACTTCTTCGTCAGAACTCGCCATCACAATTCTCTCCAACCTCCTGAGCGCCAACCTCGATGTTGGCCTGAAGCGCAGTCTGAGCATTGGATACCATGATAATGTCGAGATTCGAACTGCATTCATCCGGGTCTTGTGCAATATCCTGATGCAGGGGACAGAGTTCAGCAACCTCTCCGATACAGAAGTGGGCGATAAATACGACGAGCTTCTGGAGGTATGTCACGCAGAAGTGATTGTTTTTCCGCATGTCATCGCGAGCCACATGAAAACAACTAACAAATGCCATAGCTTCTCACCAACGACACAACACTAGCCATGGCGATGGCAGCGATTTGTCCAAGTTCAGAGGTGGATGATCTGACAATATCCCTACTCAACGTGTACGAAAGTCGTGGCCTGGGTTTTGTCCTGCTCGAGGCCCTCATCAAGCTCGAGATTGATGAAACAGGTAAGTCGCGATCTGAGCCTCGTAACGACGACGTATCGCTATCGGTTTAGCTTACCAATGCCGCGTGTAACAGAGAGTGAATCCGAACTGTTACGTCGAACCTGTGTGGCAACCAAGATGCTATCAGTTTACGCGAAATGGAAAGGGGGCCCGTATCTGAAGTCAACGCTTCAGAAGGTGGTGGAACGCCTGATGCTGACAGCAAACGATCTCGATTTTGAACTGGACCCGGCAAGGGTAAAGTCCCAGGATGAGCTGCAGAAGAACGCGGTCCAGCTGCAAATCGTAGCCAAGGTCTTCCTAGACGACATCTGCGCCTCCACGCCCAAGACCCCGCCGTCGTTCCGCAAAATATGCAGCATTGTAAGTTCTCGCCACCATGTTCTGCTGGTGTCGGTGCCCGGTATGAATACTGACACCACGTTCTCCAGATCTCGTCTGCGGTAACGGAACGCTTCCCAGATGCGAAGTACACGGCAGTGGGGGCCTTCATATTTCTTCGCTTCTTCTGCCCGGCTATTGTCGCCCCCGATGTGGAAGGACTGGTGACCACGACACCCACCAAGGAAATGCGGCGAGGCCTTCTTCTGATTGCGAAGATCATCCAGAACCTCGCCAACAATGTTTTGTTCGGAGCCAAAGAGCCATACATGTTCCCTCTCAACGAGTTTCTGTCTCAGAACATCTTTGACGTCACGACATTCCTCCGGAAGATATCGGTATGGAAGAGTCCCTTTCTACTTGTAACACAAGGCATGTCGTGTCGATAACGTAGCGTTCTAATCGTGTACCAGGTGCCGCCGGAAGGCTTGGACGGTGCCACCGGGGGCGAGTCAATTGACTTTGGCGCTTCAGTCGCACTGCACCGGTTTTTGTACGACCACTGGGACCAGGTGCGGCAGCGGCTTATTTCGCAGGAGCGGCGAGATCACGTTCGGTCGCCTGGTGAGGGGCCCAGGAGCCGCTCTCCGGTTCTAGAGCCGCTGAGAAACCTGATCACAAACCTCGGGCCGCCGCCGCTGGCAGTAACGTGGAACAGGCCGCAGATCACCCTGAACACACCGCCAGCCTTCTCACAATTCCAAAACTTCATGCTTCGGAATGCATTCCGGAGCAGGGAGTCCTACGTCACGGCCCGTGCCGTCCACGATGGAGGCGAGACAAGCGTGAGTCACCTTCCTGCATTTTTGCAAGCTTACTTGCTGGCACAGAAACCTCGTGGCTAACAGCAGAATCCGCCTGCTGAACAGGACGGCATGTCGATTATATGTGTCATCCTGCGCAACATAGACACTGAATCCATCGACTACGACAGTCTGATATATAGCTACTTGTCGGTGCGTACAGAATCGACACTCATGCGTCTGGCCGCCCCTGCCCTGCCGTGTACACTGCTAAATTTGGCCCTTCACGCAGATTGCCAGCCGTATGTGGCACAAGCCGTTCGGCCTGTTCATCGACGCTACGTGCTATACCGGTAACAACGAGCCGCAGGACGAGCTG
Source organism: Raffaelea albimanens (assembly GCA_002778245.1). NCBI lineage: Eukaryota > Fungi > Ascomycota > Sordariomycetes > Ophiostomatales > Ophiostomataceae > Raffaelea > Raffaelea albimanens. The sequence continues at coordinate 828,886 of PCDJ01000001.1, forward strand.
TTCCAGAAGCTGGAGCTTCTGTCCCCCACGGAGCTGTCGCGACAGCTGTCGCGGATCTACATCTACAATATGAACAGCGCTTTCCGGTACAACAGTCTTGCCCTCGCCCCACACGTTAGTTACACGGTGCTGACATCCATGTAGAAAGTGCTTTAGGCGAATTCTCCGTCTGGCAGCAAAGAACGAGGGGGGCGTGTTCCACCCCGCCAATGTCGACTACCACCTCATCAACGGCATGCAGGACCTGCAGACACACTTCCACCTTGCACAGTTGTCTCTGCCAAAAGAGACTATGAGCATTGTGGCGGACCAGAGATACGTGTTCCAGCCCGTAACGCGCTTGTCCCGCTCGAGAGGCAAGATCGAAGTGATCATCGTGGTAGGCAGCCAGTTCGTCCAGATTGCGACGGCAAAGAAGCAGGAGATCCACCAGGGGTTCCGCCTCAGTGCTGTCTTCAACGACATTTTCAGGCTCGGGGACGTGGAGCAGGCGCCGTCTTCTATCCCGACAGATGACGAAAACGCCTTCGGCCTCAAGGCGGACAACGGCAGGATCGTGATGTACTTCACTAGTCCCAAGAAAACCGATATTCTTCAAGCCATTAAGGGGGCAAAGGCAAAGTACGGAAAGGACTTCCGATCGCTAAAGTCCTTCGACCGGTTTGTGCGCCCGCAAGATGTGCCTGGTACATTGCTCAACTTGTCACTGGCCAACCTGGCAAGCGCAGACCCAATTCTGCGGCTCTCATCATACAACCTGCTGGGGGCCTTATGTCGAGCATTCAAGTTTCCCTCTGCCTCGAGCCTCTTGTGCATCAAAGGTAATGTTCAAATATGTGCAGTTGGGACTGCAACGGTTGCTGACGTGCGTGAATTCACAGACATATCTGTACCTCTGGACCCCTCCCATTTCATTATCAGTATCAGTAAGAAACTTGCTGCGACAGAGCCACAGCTCACTCCGGATTTCCTCAATGAATTCTTTGTTGGCTGGGACAGCTTCTCGGAGGAGCAGAAGCCATTGAGCCTCGCTTACATGGCACCTTGGCTTCCCGGACTACGGACATGGCTGCTCGCCACAGAGAATGAAAGTGACAAGGCGAAAGATAAGATCACAGCCATATTCCGCAAGCTGATTGACGTTGCTGTGTCCGACCCATCGCTGAGCTACATACTAGAGCAGACTGTGTGGCCGGTCATTTATCAAGACGAGATCCTTTTGGACATGTTCCTCGAAGAAATCGTCAAGAGCGGACTGTCTATCGGTGGCATGGACGAACAGACGGAGATTCTCACATCGATTGTCACCGGATTTGGGACAATCACGCTTCGTGGAAAGATCATATCACGGCTGCGGAAAGCACTGAATCGGTCGTCACTGCGGCCAACCAAGCACCTTCCTGACAATGCCGTGTGGGCCGAGATATGCGTCCTTCTACAGTTCTGCGTGTCCCTGTCCTTTGACAGCGGCGTCCAGTCGCAGCTGTACCTACCTGAGATATTCCACATTGTTACGATGCTGGCTAACACGGGCCCTTCGGAGGTTCGCTTCCTTGTGCACAGGCTGCTGACCAACTCGATCCACGCAGTATGCACATCTTTCTCGCTCGACGAGACGCGACTGGGGAAGCTCAAGGGCACACTAGAGTCCCTGTCCGAATCGAGAAGCGATCTGATATCGAACTATGTACCATTTACAAGGGACGGCGCATCGATCTCGACGAACCAGGAGTCCGGGCCGGCGCTTGCGGCCACTGAAAACCTGGCCACTCTCCTGTTCGAGATGTGCGCAGTGGCCGCACCGTCGGTCGACATAGCAAATGCATGGCGTGCACGTTGGATGAGCTTGGTGGCCAGTACAGCATTTCAGAACAACCCTGCCATCCAGCCCAGAGCATTCACGGTAATGGGATGTCTTGCGCGAGAAGAGGTGGACGACGACCTCCTTTATCAGGTTCTGGTGGCTCTCCGCACGAGCATCGGGCGGTTCAGCGATGACAACAACAGCGACATGATGGTTGCGATTATCACGTCGCTATCCAAGATGATGGCCAAGCTGCCGTCGGCGTCGCGCTACGGCCTGCAACTCTTCTGGCTGTCTATGTCTCTCCTGCGGCTGGTTCCACCGGGGCTGTTCAACTGCACAGCGCTGTTTCTGGAGTCAGTGCTGACCAACATTAGCACATCGAGCGAGATGAGGGGAGATCGGATGGTGCCGTATCTCTTGCAAGGTCGGCAACCGCTGGAGGAAGCAGCGCTGGCGCTGGACACAGCGTACGGCATCCACTTCAGCAGCAGCAACTTCCATTTTGCGTCATGCGCATGTCTCGTGCGGGGCCTGACAGACTCGATGACGAAATCCACAGCACTGCGAGTTCTGTCGACGTTCCTGGAGCTAACGAGCCTGGGGCCGACGGAACGGGAACTGCCTGGGCCGGAGCTGTCTGGATCGCCATACCTGGCACTTATTCTGGCGCGGGTGGGCAGCGCAGAGGAGCTCAAGGATAGCCTTTGGCACATTGGCGTCAACCCTGCGAACCTGCCGAGTCTGCCGCGGGTGCACACGATGCAGGATGTCAGCGCGATCGAGGAGAAGGACTTGCTGCTCAACACGGCGATGGAGCTGGTGGATTTCCAGTACCTGGAAGACCCAATCCAATGCCGAACGCTGCGATGGCTGGACGAGCTTGCAACGGGAAAACCCAATGTGGTGGTAAATTTGTGAGTCTTTTTTTTATGCTATCGAGGGTCTCTTGGTAAGCTGACAATTACGATGCAGGTGCGCTCCGATTGCTTCAATTCTCGACGAAGTCCTTCTGCACTGCCAGAACTCGTCAACACTCGAGGCAGCGCATGAACTGTTGCAGACGCTCAGTTCCAATAGCAAGTTCTCAAGCGCGTTGGACTCGACGATCATCCTGAAGGCGACGCTGGAGGACCTGGGGTTCGGAGGCCTGTGGCGAGCATGCACGTTCAACAACGCGTACGAACAGGCGAGCCACTGCTTCAGCTTGACAGAGAAGCTTATCGAGGTGAGTTTGGCTTGACTGGCTGGCCGGCCGGAGGACGGCTGGCAGGGCCGGATTTCCATGTACTTGGCCGCAACCGGGATTACGCTTTGCTGACGCGAGGAATTGCATGCAGCTTATCATCATCTAGCGGTTTGGAGTGGCCGGTAGTCTGGGTCCAGGTTGGCGGTGTGTGTCAAGGCCAGCTGCAGTCCACGGAGTGGGTGGCGTTCGTACGAGTAGTCCGAATCCTGGCAGCCCTTTCTCCCCTATCCCACCTGGGCGAGAACCCACCTAAAGGATCAGCGACGGTCTAGCGAGTATTTTTTTACAGTTCTTACTTTTTTTTATTTCCCCTCCTTCCCAAAAAAAGGGGACCCGCAGCACCCACTGAAAATATGCAAGAGGACAAACGTGGCGAAGTCTTGGGTCTTTTTTGGCATATTTCCATTGGCTATGGAGCGAACGAACGAGCAGTAGGCAGGACGGAGGATATACTACGTACTACTATTTTGTATTTGGATATAAACTAGAGCGAGAGAAAAGCGTGTCGATTTACAGCGGCGGGTATGGGTTTGTGCAAGAGTGACAAAGAGTGACCAATGCTTGTTGGGCGTGAACATCTCCGAGAGGCAATGTGCAGTCGCAGATGAAGAGACCGGGCTGCCTCAAAAGACCACCATCACATGCCAGCGCATTGCAGATGCAGCGGAGGACTTTTGGCTGGCCATCAATCCTTCCCCAGGGGGGCTGCAGTTTGGCTCGCCACCGACCGGAGGGGCTTGACCGTTGGAGAGCGTTGAAGGGTCGTTGAGGGAGGCGTAGGGCATTTACGGGGTCGGATGCACAGGGCAGGGACACAAGGAGACCCGGCACCAGGACCTCCAAAGGGGAGAGGGGAAAGGGAAAAGGCAAGCGGGCGGCGAGTGGATCTTGGCTTATTGTTGGCGGGTATAGACTGGAGCAGAGGTCGGGCCCTTCCGCGGATTGATCAGACGCTAAGATAACCACCGGCAAGGCCGAAAGGAGGGAACGCGTGCAAGGCCGCAGAGGTAGCAGGAAGTGCTACAGACAAAGTCAGATGGCAGAGTAAAGACAGCTGAAGAAAGCGGGCAGCTGGCCGAACAGGCGGGCGAATAGATTGGCAAAGGCCAACTGGCAAAGAGCAAAGGGGCCGGCGAACAGACCGGCAGGATGCAGACAACAAAGCCTGCAGTAGCCGCAAGGAGGGCCGACATGAAAGAAGCCAAGAAGGGAGTGGAAGGAGCCAAAGGATAAGAAAGGATAAGAAAGGGCAAGCTGGGAGGGGGGGTGTGGATGGGTAATTGACAAAGACCAGGCCAGAAAGGGAAATTCGAGCGAAGGAGGAAAGAAGGAAAAAGAAGGAAAGGACAGGCGGATCTGACAAAGTATCTTCCTAACATCAAACGGTAGCAGCGGCAAAAAGAAGCAAAAGACACCAAAGAAACAAACCAAGATACATCCGAGATTTGACAGCAACCGGGCCCCACTGCAAACGGGTCTGTACCAGAGGACGACAGCCGGCTACCTGGTAGTGCCCAAAAGAGGCGCTCTATGGCATTGTGTCGTGCAGCGGAATGCTCTGTAGGAAGAAGCGAAGGATGCGGTTTGGGCATGAAGGGTGCGTGGGCTAGCTGGACCGTGCTTGGAGGGTGACAGGGCGACAGGGGCTGGGCAGCGGCTGCCTCTTGAAAAAAGTGAGACTAGGGCCGAAAAAAACAAAACAGAGAATGCATGTAACGGTTGGCAATTGGGGCTTCCTATTGGGTCGCATGACATGGGCTGCCTTCTTTTAGCGGCCCAGCGGCCTGGTACGCAGCCTGCAGAAGAGTGGGTCTGTCCAGTTCCTCGGCAGCTGACAAAAGAGCAGAATTTTTGGGTCTTTATTTTTCTCTTAGGATCAATCCCATACACCCTCTTTGGCAAAGGTTGCAGCGCTACCGAGAGAAAAAAAAATTTTCGCGCTGTGAAGTAGGGGGCTGCCATGCAGAAGTACTCCGTACTCGTACTTTGTATCTGAAAGGGCGGAGGCATGTTACAACGCTAGAAAGATCAAAGAAGGAAAAGAAGGACCCGAAGAACAAAATAGACCGAGCCCACCACGAACGCTACGGCGTGTCGCATACACTACCAAGTACAAGAATTGTCGTTCCGTACTTTGTATGATATCCATACTCTGTTTCCCTACAAGCCGAGGCCGGAGGGCAGGCTGGCCAAAGCCGATAGAAGGCGCACATGTGGTCTCGCTGCGACAAAGGAAAGTATCTGCACGGCAGCATACGAATAAATGCATAGAGCAGCGTGCACACAAGTTGCAAGGCAACCGTATCGGTCCTCGTATGGATAGACATCAGCCCGGATACTCATGCGCATGGTCGTAGTACCAAGCATCGCAGTTCGTGGATAAGGGGGCAGGGCTCGTTTGCCTGTCAAGCTGAGTGTACTACTATGCATGGAAATACGAGCTTGCAGCCGGGGGCTTGATCGGATTACGAAACAGATCTGGCATGCCGAGGAAAGGGGGGAAGCAGAAAAGGGAAACGAGAGGAACAAGGAAGGAAATTTTGAAAAAATCTGTCGAGTTAGCGACTGGCCGGAAGCGCCGAAAATGTGCTCAGGTGACCTGCGCTGGGTCGGTTTGGCCAGTCCAAAGGGCGGCCGTCGTAATTGGGGCTCGCGTGACTGGTCGGCCAAGGGGTCAAGCCACACACATGGGCCAGGATCTGGACCCAACGGTCAGGTGGATTGGGTCTCGTGACCGGCAAATGGGGATCATGATCAAGGAAGGAGCTTGTCAAGAGCTTGTCAAGACGGGCGCAGTTCTGGTGGAATGAGGAAGAAGGAGCGAGGGATCAGCAACGGTCATGCAAGGACTCGGTAGAGAAGCGAGGTGACAGTACAATGACAAAATGGAAAATAGAGGGGGGGACGGTCGCGAAGAATCGCGGTCTGCAAATGCGCCCGAATGCTACGCAGATTTTTTTACCTTCGTTTCGTTCATTCTTGTGCGTGTGTGCGACTGTGTCTACCTCTCTACTGAGGAACCCGGAGACATCCGAAAAGCGAAGGATCAAGAAAATCCGCCGGCTAAAAATGGGGTGGAGGGTGAGAGATCTGTGCAGGTGAATTTTCGCAGCGCACGGAGCTGCCGTCGGATTTGGACAGGGCCCTTCGGCTTAGTGAAAGGGTGGGCTGTGGACTGCGGAGGGGTGGGCCAGTGATGGCAGTTTCTCCCAGCGGACTTTGCGCTCGAAGCGTAGCCGTTGCCTGTGTCAGGTGCTGCTATAGCGGTTCTCCAGGGTCTTTTGCGCCGGCGGTCGCCCTAGAGCTCGGGCTTTTTGCTGGAGGGGACCCCGAGGCTGGTGGAGGGGCTTGGACTGGACACTGACGTATCGGCTTTGGCGTGTTGCAGTTCTATCCCCGCCAGCACCCAAGCGGGCCTAGCGCGCATGCACGCACACAAGCACTCACACAGACTCAGGCTCGTACAGAAAGCGCTGTCGGCGGCCCCGCGAGGCTCTAGCAAGGTTCTGCAAGCCCAGACAGGCCGAAATTTTTTGATTTTTTTTTTGGACATGGCCCAGATCGAGCCAAGACTGGTGAACGGCCAATGCGACCACCGGTAGTACAAGCAAATAAACGTGTGCAGACCGAGAGAAGAGAGCCAGATGGGGGAAATAATGACAAAAAAAAATATGATACTATGGTAATAATTATGGAGGGGGGGGGTCGCGGATTTCAAATGCCACACGCAAGCTTCAGCTGCCATGTGCTGCGATTCGATGAGGAATCAGTCTGACTAATTGCAACCACGGCGGCAGTGTAAGCCGACATATGTGTGTAGGGACTGACTGACAGGAAGGAGCAAAGGCCGAGCAGACCCGGCTTAGGGATGAATAAGGAAAGAGCGACTGCGCGGCAAGGCAGCAGCGGAGAGTCGGAAAGAAGGGAACGGGAAGTCGGGAAGTGGGCAGGAAGGCGGCGAGTAAGCGGAAAAGGCTGCTACAAGGGATTGGAAGATTAGATTCGAAAGAGCAGCGCTACAGAGATGCGACGTTATGCGCAGGCCACGGAGATGCATGCACGAGCTGCGACAAGGCCCGCAGCAGTGCTCAAGTGCAAAGCGAAGAATTTTTCTGGCGCAGATGCGACGCCAAAAATAAAATTTGGGACGAAAGGCTGCGGCTAGAGACACCGGAGAGCGGGAAACACAAAAAGCAAAAAGAGAGCGCTGCGACGACCAGGGCACGGAGGCTCGGCCTGTACCTGCATATTTTTTTTGGGCGCTGAGGACAGCAGAGAGGATGTGGCTGTGAAATGCACGACGTTGGAGGGGAGGGGGGAGGGGTGTGGTTTAGGCAACGACGTCATTCTTAAGTGTTTGCTGATTGTACATAGTACCCGCTTCATGGTGGCCTGCTTAGCAAACACGCGTGCCTTCCCAACGAACGCCGCAAACGTCAGCAGGACAGGAAAGAACAACGGGCAGCGGGCTTGTAATCAGGAAAGAGCGGAGCAGGCATCAGGAAAAAGCAAGCTCCGCGCTGGATTTCCGCGCATGATGAGTCAACATGACGACAGGCTGGCGAGTAGGAGGGGGACGAGTGTTAAGTGCAAAGGCCGAAGGACGAGGGCCGAAGGACGCTCGACTCCCAGGCAGCGAAAGAGCGAGGCCTGCAGCTTATGACGATGCCCTTATTCACGGCCGCGCACGGGGACCAGCGGGTTCTGGGAGATTCCACCGCGGACAGTGAATCATCACAGGGCCAGCCAGCGGGCTGGACTGGCGGAACAGCAGCGAACGGCAGCGAACGACAGCGAACGACAGCAAACGAGGGCGGCCGCGGTGGGCGCTGTGGGCGCTACTAATCCAGGCGCTAGTGGGAGGGCTCCGTGTGCAGGGCAGTAGCGCCTGACGCCTGTTCTGGGCTGCGATACAAGGTACAAGCCGCGGCGGGTACATCGGCGCAGTACCCACTACCTCTGCCTAGTTGACCACACCCCCCGGCCTTACAGAGTATTACACACACGCCCCTGTCTAGCTTTTTTCAGTCCCGTGCAGTCATTCCACTGCCTTTCACACATATATATACGACCACATCAACACCACTTAACGGATTTGCCACTTTCTTTCCCCTCCCCTCCCACAACTACCCACAATAACTTTTCGCCCTTGCCGTTGCATTCTTATTTCACAAACAGGCCTTCTCTGTTCTCGCCCGCCTGAGAATCCGATAATGTTGTTTGTGCAGACCTCGCCGCAACAGCATCTGCCGCAGCATCTCCAGCAGAACCCCCAGAGCCTCCAGAGCCTCCAGCATTTGCAAGAGCAGCAGCAGCAGCAGCAGCAGCAGCCGCCGTTCTCGCCCTTCTTCGCGCCGTCCGCCGCCGACCTCGACGACCTGAGCGTGGCCTCCTCGCCCAGCTCCGCACAGCAGTTCTCGCCCGCCGCCGCCGCCGCCTTCCAGCAGGCCTCGCCGCTGTCCACCTTCAGCACAATCCCGGCCGCGAGCAACAAGACCGCCAGCACCGCCGGCAGCAGCAGCCACCACTTCGGCAGCAGCTTCGGCAGCAGCGACTTCGAGTTCGACCTCAAGACCCAGCACCAGCCCGACTTCGACTACCAGATGTTGGGCACAGCCGACCTGATGATGCAGTCCGACTCGTGGCTGCCGCACAACAACCAGCTTGGACTGGGCCGCTCGCTCGGCCGCATCTCCCACCACCGCGAGTCCTCGCTGTCCTCGCTGGGCTCGACCTCCGCCGGCCCAGCATCGCCCTTCTCCCAGAACACCTCCAACCCGCACATCGCCGTCACCGACGCCGGCGACGCCTACAACACAATGTCCTCCTACTACGAGGACCCGTCCTTCCAGCTGGTCAAGCCAAACGCAGCGGCCGCTGCGGTGGCCGCCGCCGCCGCCGCTCCAGGCAGCGACGCCAGCTTCTACCACGCGGCCGCCAACCCAGCCACAGCCGCGTATGCGCCCTCGGACGCTGCGCTGCCCATGCCCGCCGGAGCCTACAGCAGCATCCTGACCGCTCACAGGCAAAAGACCGCTGGCGCAAGCAGCGGCAGCGACCGCGGCCTGTTGCCACCCCCTGACCTGTCCATGGGATCCAACTCGCGCTCACAGCCCGTGTCGGTGGCGAGTTCCATCGCCAGCGACTCGCCCGCCACCCCCTCTCTGGACCAGCCAGACGACGAGATTCGGCGCCGCAATGGTGAGGACCGCCCTATCACTACCACCAGTGCTACTAGTACTAGTACTGCCTCCTCTGCTCCACAGACGTCGACCACACATGGCCCAGCTGTCGCAGGTCAAGAAAATATCCTCTTTCCTACCTCCTCCTCCTCCCCCTCCTCCCTTTCCTTTCCCTTCCTCTTTGAAGACGACGAGTGCTCACTCTTTCCTCCCGATACAGCCGCGTTCAACGCTCCTCCCAAGCTAGACCGCACCATGACCGACGTCTACAGCGACGAGCTCTACAGCCCTAGCTTCGGCGGTGGCATCGCCACTTCAGCTCCGTCGGCTCCGTCCCATGTTGCCCCGTCGCCCAACCAGCATGACATGTTCGCCCAGCGCCTGCAGGCTATCAACAACCAGCACCTCAGCGCTGCCGCCAATGGCTCCCCCGTCTCGTCTGGCGCCTCGCGCGATCGGTCACCCTTCCGCAACAGCTCGCCGCTGGCCCTTGCCCCAAGCCACGACTTCAACAATCCCTCGCCAACTGCCAACGGCATGCGCTACGGGTCGTCAAACCTCCAGCAACAGCAGCGCCAGTCACAGCAGCAACCCCGCTCTGCAGGCCCTGACGCCCAGGTCTACCGGTCACAGATGGCCAGGAGCGAGGACACTACCGGGCAGACCATCTCCCCCAAGGACGCAGTCTTGGAGTACCGGGAGCCATCTTCTACCGAGGGTGACGCCAACAACTTCTCTCTCTTTGCCCAGAGCAACCCGCAGATGAGCCATCCATACTCGGATCCCTCAGCAGTTGCCGTAGCCCCGGGCCCCAACAGCTTCAACTACATGTCATCGCAGCAGCTGCAGCCGTCTCTGCAGATTCCCCAGCAGTACCCGTTCATTGCCCAGCACCAGAACGCCAGCCCCCAAGTTGCTACGCAACAAAGCAGACACTCTCCGGCCTCCATGGTACGTCCTGGAACTGGCATGAGCCCCTCGGCACGCCACGGCCACTCGCAGCCGATGACATCCGTGGTCACCCCACACCGGCCCATGGCTGTCACTGCTGACGGTGGTACCTACACCTGCACGTACCATGGCTGCACTCTGCGGTTCGAGACTCCCGCCCTCTTGCAGAAGCACAAGCGCGAGGGCCATCGCCAAATCAACACACTTGCGTCGCGCAAGGCAGACAGCGCCGTGGCCATGAGTCTGATGACTAGCCAGGCCGGCCCGCATCGCTGCGAGCGCATCAACCCCAGCACCGGCAAGCCGTGCAATACTGTCTTCTCGCGGCCCTACGACCTCACTCGTCACGAGGATACCATTCATAATGCACGCAAGCAAAAGGTGCGCTGCAATCTCTGCACGGAAGAGAAGACCTTTAGCCGCGCCGATGCCCTGACCCGACACTTCCGCGTCTGCCATCCCGACGTGGAATTCCCGGGCAAGCATCGCAAGAGGGCCACCCACAACTGAGCAGTGACCATCATCGCGAGGCTTAGCCGAATGGACACCAGCAACGATTTTTTCCCCCTTCGCTCCTACCGGCTCGCCAATGTTGTGTTGTTGCTTTTTTGGGGCCGCCCGGGGTCGGTCTCGGACACGCCGGGCTGCATTGTGGCTGTTCACTATTACAGTGGGTGTACCCCGGACAGGCTAATGGCCGCGCCGAATTTGACTAAGCATGTCTGCCTCGGTACAGCCCCACTTTCCAGTGGCTTCCACGAGTACTCATTTGAGAAACAATGCGACCGGCCGAAACAGCACGAGGGATGAAAATTTCATCCCCGGCCATCGTGGCTCTTCTGAGCCGAGTCTCTGCGTCATCGCATGTTCTTGTCGCATTACTGCCAAATTCTCGCAAACTGCCCACTACTCCCGTGGAGCGAGTCAGCAGCCTTGTCCCGCGCTGGGCCAACTGCCGTTTGCAGAAGGGCATTACCTCATGCGCTAGCCCAAATATGGATATTTGCGGGTCGGTCGCTTTCCAGTCATTCCGTGTGCCGAGCTTGCCATGACGTCATTCACTTGTAATGCATGTTGGCTGTGTCATTCCACCACCTTCTGGGTGGCTCTCCGAATACGACTCGACTCCCGACTTTACGACGTCGTCTTTTTCACGATCACAGAGTCACATTTCGATGGGGCTTTCGCAGCACTGATATTCCAAGATTTCCAAAACAGGACAGGAGACGTCATTGAACAACAGCCTCATGCGTCATTCCTTATTTCTATTTTTGTCTGGGATCTTGTGTCTCTTCCCTTCTTCCTTCACTTCCTTGTCAACTCCCTTTTTATCTTTTTTTTAACTCTTATTTTTATCTTTTTTAATATTCCCCGTCTTCTGTCATAGATCTGCTTTGTATTGCTGGCCACCCAGCAAGTTTACTTGTTTTTATCCGCTCTGCCCTGTTATGCTACAAGTTCATGATTTCTGTTTGTTGTTTTGTTCCCTGTTTTAACTACTACGCATTGGACTGCGGGTCGATACACTACAATATTGGGTGGGCAGCCAGGATAGACAAAGCGAAAGAAAAAAAAGCATCTCGCCGGTCGTGTGCTTCCACGTGCTGTTGCATTTCTGTTTTTATTACGGTTTGGGTTATTCTGTCTTTTTTGTTTTGTTACAGCAAGCTGTGTTTTATTTATGGGCTAGAAAGGACATGGCATACCATTTGGGATATTGGGATTGGGAAGGGTTTCTTCATGTACCACGACCATTATGACGACACTGGGAAATTGATAATATATTAAAAAAAATTTTCCCCTGATGAAAGACGCAAATTCTATTTGACTCTACACCAATAGTGATTTTACGTAAACCGTTGCCCCTTGGTTAAGTTACCTCGAGGATTGTTTTGTAAGGGAGCAAGAAAATCTTAAACATGCAATCGAACAAAATCGATTGGACCGGCTGCCTGTATACCCCCATTGGTTATTCCTTTTAGTTGTTCTACGTAAAGAGTGATGCACTTTGGCTCAGTAGAATAAAGTACCCGACAAATTCTATCACGAGTTGCCCATAGCTGCCGAGCGTGCATCCTCGTAGAGTGGGGTGATACCGGTCCAGAGTTGAAACTGATGTTGGAAAAGAGAGTACAAGTCAGTCACCGGTAATATTGGCGTTGTCAATGGTTAACCGAGTGTGAACATGTGCGTGTGTTCTGTACTGGGTCAATGAATAGGGAGGCACGATGAGTTCACTTACTTGATACCAGCCCTGCGCGGCCAATACCTCGAGCCCCGGAACGGTAATCCACCCGTAACTTTCGGCCAGCTGCATTGCTGGCGTATGACGAGGCTGGTAAGCCATTTCCAACAGGACGCGCTTGTCTCCGAGCGAACTAGACCGTTCAAGAAGGGTCTGGACAGTGGCAAGGACGCCAGCATCCAGTGGCTTGTCAGCCGGCACGGTCGTGATTATCACCGAGGGCGGCATGGCTGCGTCTGCAGTGACACCACTGCGGGACTCTAGGCCGAGCAGCTTGATGTCGTAGTCGGAGGGAAAGGAAGCGGCCAGCCTCTCCCCGCTGTCAAGATTCCGTGCAGCTAAGTAGATCGGGGAGGTGCCCAGGGCATGCAGGGCATAGATGGCTGCACGGGTGGTGCCACCGGAACCGACCACAAGGCTGGCACCGGGGTTAGAGGAGGTTCGCTTCTGGACACCGGCGCCACGCAACGCATGGATCATGCCCAACCAGTCGGTGTTGTCGCCCAGCAAGTGAGTCTGGCCGCCACCTTTAACGTCGCCCGCAGCAGCCACAGGGACAATGGTGTTGATAGCACCAATCACCTTGGCAGCCTCCGTGACCTCGTCCACGACCTTCATGACGTCGACCTTGAGTGGAATTGTGACTGAGGCGCCGCCAAAATCGGGGGAGCGCACGATGCGCTCGACGTCGGCGACTTGGCTTGTCTCCTCCAGAGCGTAGTGATGGGGCAGGCCGGTCTGGTCGAAGAGGGTGTTGTGCAGGGCGGGTGAGCGAGACTTGGCAATGGGCTCACCGAACAGAACAAAGCGCAGCTTGTCAAGGTTGCCGATCAAGGCCAGGGCCTGGCGGATTTCGCGGGCGCTCAGCTGTCCGGGGGCAGCGGTGAACGGCAGCGCGGGGTGGGCGACCGGGGTCAGGAAGCCATTGAGGACACGGCTCAACTTGCCCTTGCTGCCCATATTGAGGACAATCATGGGCTTGGCGTGGGCGGCAAGCATGCGCGACTTGAAGAGAGCGGCAGCATAGTTGTCCTCGATGCTGCTGGCAACACCGACAAGCTTGATAATGTCGCCATGCTGTAGGGCCATGTTGTAGTACTGGATCCAGCCGGCATTCTTCCACGATAGTCTGCCTTGGGGGTCATGGTGGGAGGCAATGATGCGGGAAAAGGTCTTCTCATTGGTTACGGCCTGGATAACGTGGGCAGGCATAGTCATCTCGAGGTCGATATACTCGGCACCAACGCGGATGGCCTCGCGGTACAGAGCCAGGGCGTGGTCGGGCTGGTCGTCAGGGAAGCGGCCGCCCTGGCTGACAGTGCGGACGGTGAAGATGATGGGTACTTTGGGGGCGGCTCTGCGGAGAAGTGATACCTGGTTGCTGACGAACTCGACGGAGCGGTCCTGGAGCAGGTCGACACGCAGTTCGACGGCATCGGAGCCAACAACAGCACGGGGGACGATATCCATGGCAGAGGCAACGTCCGGAACGGTAAGAGAAACGAAGAAGGACTGCGGCTTCTGCCTGACCAGGTCGAGGTGAGAGGAGCGGCCGGTGATGAAGGTGATGAGCTGCTCAAAGTCGGCCGGGGGCTCCCGCGGGGGCTCAAGGTCACCGGCGTAGGGGCTGTGGTAGTAGTGGTTGCTGCATTGGACGAACCAGTCCTTGCGGCGCAGGTAGACCCCGCGGATGTCCTCAGAGTAGGCGGGGCGGGTCTTGTCACGCATCAGGTAGCGGATGACGGCTTCGGTGTCGCGGTGGACGAGGAGGACGCAGCCACCAGCAGATCGGCCGTAGGCAATGAGCAGCTCGCGGGCCTTGGGGATCTCGACGATGCCTCCGCCGCAGGAGAAGACATAGCCAGCAGGCTTGTTGTGGATGACATCGGCGAGCAGGTTGAACTCGGCCTCGCGGAAGCCCTCCCAGCCGTAGTCGCCGCGAATCATTTCGGGGATGGTGGTGTTGTGGCGGCGCTCCAGTTCGGCGTCGAGGTCGACAAAGGTGTGGCCCAGGATCTGGGCGGCCCAGTGGCCGGTGGTGGTCTTGCCGGCGCCACGCATGCCGATGATGAAGATGGAGCGGCGGGCGGTAGGCGGGGGGGAGGACGAGGCACTCCCGTTGGCTGCGGACGCGGACGGCGGCTGCCGCAGATCCTTGCCCTGGAGATCCACCTTGAACGACTGGACCAGCACGTCCCACCAGCCTGGCCAGGTCTTGCCGACGCACTCGCGCTCCTGGATGAGGACAGGCTGGGGTGCGACGGTGGACAGGACGGCGAAGCTCATGGCCACGCGGTGGTCATCATAACAGTGGATGCCCTGTTCGGGGGAGGGCGGGGTCAGCTCGTGCAGGGGCTTGCCGACAATCTCGATGCCGTCCTCAAGCTCGTTGCAGAGGACGCCGAACTTGGCCAACTCGTCCCTCATGGCACGGATGCGGTTGCACTCCTTGACGCGCTGGTTGGCAATGCCAGTGATGCGGGTGGGGGTGTCCCCCGGGGCGACGGCGGCCAGAACGGAGGCAGTCAGGAAGGCGTCGGTCATGGGCTCCATGTCGACATGGGGCAGCGGCCGCAGCTGGCCGATGGGGGGGCCGGTGACGGTGGTGGAGGTGGCAGTCTGGACAACGTGGCATCCCATGGGCCGCAGGACATCGACTGCAAAGGCGGCATCGCCCTGAAGCGAGGCGCTGCCGATGTTGGGGACGGTGCACGACGTGCCAGTGATGGCGGCCACCGCCAGGGGGTAGGTGGCCGAGCTGGCGTCGCTCTCGACGACGTAGTCGGGCGGGTTCTGGTACGTGGCGGTGGGGATGTGGTAGGTGTTTGGCTCGTTGGGCGGCTGGACGACGCGCACACCAAAGGCAGCCATCATGGCGATGGTCATGTCGATGTAGGGCTGCGAGATGGGCTTGCCGCCGACGAGGCGCAGCACCACCGGCTCCTTGGCATAGGGCGCCGCCATCAGCAACGAGGACACGTATTGGGACGACACTGTGGCAGCCAGCTCGATAACGCCGCCCTGCAGGCCGCCGGCGGCGGGCACGCGCAGCGGCAGGCTCTTGTTGTCGCCGAGATAGGCGATGTCGACGTCGTTGGACCGCAGGGCGTCAACTAGGGGGCCGATGGGGCGGACCTTCATGCGGTGGTTGCCCGTGAGGACGGTGGACGCGGCCGACGGCGACGGCGTGCATAAGGCCACAACGGACGTGAGGAAGCGTGAGGCCGTGCCGGCGTTGCCCAGATAGAGCGGCTCGGATGTGGCCACGAGACGGCCAGCATTGCCCGACACGGCCAAGACGTCGCCGGCATCTTCCCAGGCGTAGGAGGCGCCCTTGAGCTGGCCCAGGGCAGAGAGCATGAACTCGGTGTCGTCGGAGCGCAGTAGGTTGTGCAGACGGCAGGTGCCGTTGCCAAGCGCGGCAAGGACCAGGGCACGGTTGGAGATGCTCTTGGACCCCGGGGGGGTGACGGAAAGGGGGGCTGTTTCTTGTGTTGTTTCCTGCGGTGCTGGCGGTGCTGAGTCAGCCGAGGAGGCCGGCACCAACGGGGAAACCACGACCGACGGCGACAGCACCAGCCGGATGTGGCGATCGGCAACAACTGTGGCGCGTGGCTCGTGCGTCTTGCCAATGGCGGCCAGCAGAACAATCTTCTTGTGGGCGCCCTCGTTCTTCTTGTCGACGGCCATCTTGTCGAGCACCACGTCGACGGGGCATGGCTTGCCGGCGGTGCGGGCCACCACGCGCGCGTCCGCCAGCGCTGTGGGCAAGTCGTAACTGGCCAGGCACTTGACCAGCCGCGCCACGGCGCTCGGCGACAGCACGCCCAGGTGGCGGGCCAGCTCGGCCTCCTTGACCATGCCGATGGCCACGGCCTCGCCGTGCAGCACCTGCGGAGTCAGGATGGCCTCGTAGCCGTGGCCAATGGAGTGGCCGAAGTTGAGGATGTTGCGCAGGCCGCCCTCCTTCTCGTCTGCCGACACCACCTCGGCCTTGACGCGGGCCGACGCCAGCACAATGCGCTTGAGAATGGCCGGCGGCACGCCGAGGCTGCGGGGGCTTTGGGACTTGGCCCGTGCAGTGCTGTCCCTTTCCCGCAACGCAGCCATCACTGTTGGGGCATCGCCCTCGAGAGCCACAAACTCGTCCTCGTTCCAGATGGCCGCCGTCTTGACGACCTCGGCCATGCCGTTCACAAACTCGCGGGTTGGCAGCGTGCCCAGGAACTCCAGGTCGATGTAGACGCGCTGCGGCTGCCAGAAGGCGCCCACCAGGTTCTTGCCCAGCGGCGTGTCGATGGCCGTCTTGCCACCAATGCTCGAGTCCACCATGGCCAGCAGCGTCGTCGGCACCTGCACAAAGCGCACGCCACGCATAAACGTCGCCGCCACGTAGCCGATCATGTCGCCAATCACGCCGCCGCCCAGCGCCACGATCACCGAGTCGCGCGTGCACTTGTGCGAGAGCATCCAGTCCTCGATCTCGGCCTTGGTCTCGCGGCTCTTGGACGACTCGCCCGGCGGAATGGCGTACGTCAGCAGCCGTGCGGTGGCGGCCTTGGCCTCGGGCGTCTGCTCGGCCAGCTGTGTGCGCGCCTGCTCAAACGCCGCCTGGAACGCCTCCACGTACAGCGGGTGCAGGTTGGTGTCCGTTATCAGCACATATGTCGACGATGCCAGGTTCCCCAGCAGGTCGTGCGGCACAAAGTCCAGCCAGAGCCCGTGGTCCACCACAATGGTGTCTTTGCCCAGGATGGGGATCCGCGTAGGGCTGTCGCTACTGGTGCCGCTGCCTTTGCCGGCGTTGGCGGCGCCATTGGCTGCTGCAGACGACGCCATGATTTCCATTTGAGTGCTCCGGGGGTTGTTGCTTGGAGTCTTGCGGGAGGCACACTTCAAAGGGAGGAGGGGTGGCTTCAAACGGGCGTCATTGATGTCAAAAGTATGACTCTTAATTTTGGGGCCGTGATGTCCCTGCAAAACTCAACTAAAGAAAAAAAGAGAGGAAATCTGGGGCCATTATTGTGGGGCTACTCCCAATAGGGTAACGCACTAATATGTGTGTCCAGCCCGGGGTGTGTAAGTAACACGTGATTACTAAGATTCTGAACGGCCCGTGTTTAGCACGGTGTCACCTCGGACTCCGTGCTGGTTTACGGGCCGGGTATTACCCTCTCGAACAGAGAAGACATACATAGTATTAGCTGGCGCATATGTGAGATCCAGCACCCAGACACCCACACTACACACTACCACACCTACACCCCGTACCATCCTCCTCCCTGCCAGCACGCCGACGCCGCGTTCCAGTCTGTCGACGTCGAGTAGTCCGTTTGTCTGGGTTGTCAGAACGTTCCTAATGTTGAAAAGAAAGCCCCAAAGTCGCAAAACCGGCCCCGGGCAGCCGCACTCACCCGATCCACACCGTAGCTGACGTCGTCATCGTCACCGTCTGCACCTGGAACTCGGTCACCGGCTGTGCCTGGTAGTAGATCGTCTCTGCGTCGTCGGGGTTGCAAATTGTTTGGGCATCGGGGGTCCTATACATACATTGTCAGCGCCTGATTCGTCGGCAGACGCCGAGGTGCTTTGGTACTTACACGGTCTCCGTGGTGCCCACATAGTCTGTCTTCATGTCAGCAAATCCACCCTCGCATTCTCCCCAGGGCCCATTCGAGCCACCCTCCACACTTACACGCTTTTGTCTGCGTTGGCGCCATGGCCGTCTGCGTCGTTGTTCTCGTCACTGTGTACTTCGTCTCATACACAGTCGTCGTCGATGCTGCAATGACCACTGCCGTCCGCCGGGCAACTGGTCCCGTCTCGGCTGCCAATATACGTTAGCATAGGCCCTGCAAGCTCACCTCCAGCTGCGGTGTGGGTGGATCATACAGTGTCCTCCGCGGCCTCCTCCGCGGCCTCCTCCGTGACCACCCTCTCGGCCTCCACCACCGTGTCCCCCACCGCGTCCACCACCACCATGACCACCCCCTCCTTGACTGGGTCAGCTTCCTGGTTTCTTTTCGTACAAAGAAAGGCATAGGCCCATCCCAACACGCCAGGTGTCTTGTGTAATGCAGCCCGGGGCTTTCGGTGAAAGGAATCAGATACGTACCTCCTCCCCTTCCTCCTCCTCGTCCACCACCCTTCCCACGTCCTCTTCCTCCTCCCCCGCTGCCGCCTCCACCAGTATGCCCACCTTTATCGTTCATGTTAGCGGCCTTCATAACATATCAATATTAGTTCTCGGTCAATTCACTTACCGCCTCCTCCTTGGTGCCCTCCTCCTCCATGTCCTCCATTACCGCCCCCGTGGCCATGCTCCCATCCCCAGCCACCATGTCCATACCATTGCCGGCAATCGTTGCAGCCCTGCGGGATGGCATTTTGCGGTACCGGTGGTGGAGTGTCGGCCTGCGGTGGAGGAAGCTGGTTTTGGTAATGGCATTGTGCGTTCAGCGCCACCGTTGTGGCATACGCAAGGGACACCACTCCTGCTGTAGTCCACTCCTCGGCTGTGGACACCGCCGTCTCGATTGGCCCGTCGATAAACTGAGTCACCGTTCCACGCTGGTCATTGCCACAGTCACCAATCACTTCTGGGGCTTGGACATAAGCGGTGTGGGTGTTTGTCAAAGTTGTCGTAACGGCTATGGTATCGTCAGCTTATGCTTATGCGTCTCTCCGGGTATCTCCAACATTCAACTCACTCGAAGCGGGCGGTGTGCTTGTCACTCCGATGGAGATAGTTGGTGTAATCTAGATCCAGCAAGTAAGTACGCGACGGTCCGAAATGCTGTGGTTGTTTAGCTTTCTCCCCCCCCTTTTCCTTACCGTGATCACAGTCTTCTCGGGTGACCCGACTGTCAACGCAAACTTGCGCTGGACTGCAAAATCAGAGTCGTCGGCTTGGATCACAATAGTCCACTGGCCAGAAGACATAGCCGACAGTTTTACGTCGCTATCGGTTGGTGTCAGCGACATGATCTGGTAGAGAGATAAGAATAAAAGAGCTAAAGAGATGGGACAAACCACTTGCCATGAAGACCGCTGCTGTCCTCCTTGGCTTGCCTTGATTGCCGAGCAGGTAACCTGGCTACCCTCGGGAGACACTAGAATCGGCTGGACAGTGTCATCGCCGCATCCTGTAATATGTTAGCCGGCTGTCAGTGTTCGCCTTTCCAACTCGCATCTGCCTTACCCGAAAATTCAGACGTAAATGTAAAACTGGTGTCTGAAGTCCCGTCAATGAGATACGACCCTCCGTTTGTGTAGTCGAGCCCTGTGCATACGCAGTCTCCCGAAACCAGCCGCAACAGAAAATGGCCTATGTATGCCAGGCCGACCTGGAACCTCCGGTGCGTGTATGCCATCTCAGCCCCTTATGCGACGTGCGACGACTGTAGACTCGGAGAGGCCCTCTGATTGAGAAGCAAGGCCAGACTCGAAATGCTTGTCGTGGCACAACCTTGAAAAAATACAGCCTCTTCAATATCACGCATATGTTCGCCCAACCTACGAACGCCTTCCAGAAACCCGAAGGGGGATAAATCATTAGTATATGAAGTCCTTATTGCGCTGACCTAGAAGTGGCACATGCAGAGAAGAGAATTGCAATTACAGCCTATATATGATACAGGCCGTGCCACCGAATATCCGCCATGTGCACACGGGTTGTGGCGACAGTATCAGTAGAAAACCGCCCATCCCTTCCCATATAGCCATTCAATTTGTCTACCCAGGAAAAAAAGCTGAGCCGACATCCCTCTTTTCGCTCTTGATTGCCGTGCCCCAGGCGGCTTACGAGTAAACAACTGCAAGGTCCAAACAACCGGACGAGGAGGTCACGGCTATTTCATTAACGTGGACAGCCATCCCCAATCTCAGGTCACGTCCCGTAAATGCCTGCTCTCGGACTCTTGGCGCCTCATGGCTGCTAAGAAGCTTGTCCGATGATGCCCGACCTGACATGCTGTTATTGGTCGGGTCATTAAGCAGAAATGTTGTGGCTTTTTGCCTATTGTCAACGCTGACAATATCCTTACTTCTATGTTTCTCGGCAGATTGGCAGATTCTCTCCTGTCGGTTAGCTTAGGAAGCAGACTCTGGTTTCACAAATGTATGGATGGCTAGAGACCAGAGTTAAAAACACGTTAAAAAGATATTGTCAGAAGGAGCGACATAATTATATATACTAGAGTTCACTGATGTAAAGAACCACCGCTGCGCTACCTCTTCTGACAGTAGCGGCGGCCCGCCGCCGGACAGAGCTGTCGCATCTTCTATACATAGACAGTGCGTAAGCACAGTAGATAACATTATCTATACTATGTAGACCGTATGTAGACTGTATGCGGCCTGCTCTTAATATACTTAAGACCGCCTACTTCTTAAAAGACTAGATCGGTAAGATTTAGTCTTATCTTTTATATAAATCTATTTTTATTATTAATTTATTTGCATTTTTATACAATTTTATTTAACTTTTAAGTACTTTTTTAAAAAAAAAATTTTTAAGTTATTTAAAAAAGTTAATAATATACTTTTTAAAAATATAAGTAATTTAATAGCTTTATATTTATTTATTTATTGTTATATACTTATTAATTTAAAAAATAGTATTAAATACATCAGTAATAGCGCTTATATAATAAACCTTATAATGAAGTTAACGTAATAAACGCTTATATATAATATAAATATTACAATAAAAGCGATAATACAATTTGTGTTAGTTTAATAATGTTAAACACAAGATTTTAAAAGATATTGTAAAAGAATAGAAAACAGGACTTAATTAGTTGGAACAGCCGGTCCGACCTACTTAATTAAATTGAAAAAGTCATTATGAAGGTCATTATTTATATTAAATACTTTTACTAATACATTTAACTTTTTACATTTAAACCTCTTTTTAATATTATATACACTTATTAATACCGATATAATAAGCGCAAAGGCCTAACTTAAGGGCAAGGCCTAAGCGGTGCCCAATCCAGGCGACCTACGGCCGGGCCAAAAAGGACTCGAGAGGCGGCAGGCTAATCAGGTAGCACTTGGTAAGCCCCCTTCAAAAGCTCTAAAAGCTCCTTAACAAGACTTTAAGAGATGTAAGCTAGCACTATTTTATATTTTTAGACTTTAATTATAGTATTTTTATTAATATAAAAACGGTTAATAAAAAGAAGTATAATAGCTAGCCACTTTACATTTTATACAAATTTTTAAAAGTGAAGTTTTTAATATTAAAAGACCGTTAAAAAGACTTAGTTTATTAAAAAAAGTATATTATATTAACGTTATTAACGTTATTTTTAAATATAACGATATAAGCACGTAAAGGGCAAAAAGGGCACGGAAAGAAGACAAAAAGGGCTTAAAAGTGAGTTTAAGTAATAGATTCAGTGGTTGAAAAGCTTTCACTTGCCGAGCCTCTCTTCCTTTTTAAACGAGAGGTCGGCAACTACTTATAGTTTATCACAGTTACCCAGATATTATATTTATTACGTAGTCTTATCGCAGCTAGCTAAAGTTTAAAAGGCCTTAGTAAATATAAATAGAAAAATTTTAACGAGTTTTTTTAAGCTTTTAACCGTGCTTTATTTAATGTCTCGTTAAAGCTCGTTAAGCTTTAATAAGAGTCTACTTTTAAGCTTTTACGAGGTTTATAGTGTATATAATAATACGGTTATTTAGAGCTTTTATACATAAGTAAGTGATCTTTTAAAAACCTTTTTTAAAAGTTTAACTTTTTTTTAATTTACGTTTTTTTATAAATTATTCTTTTTTTAAAGCGTTAATTTTTAACGTTTTTATTTTAGTTTTTTATAAGGTTTTTAATACTTTTAAAGTTTTTTTATATTTACTTTTAATGTTTTTTATAAAGTTCGTAATACTTTTTTTTAACGCGTTTCTTTATTTATTTTTTAAAAATTTTTTATATTATTATATATAT
The DNA here is from genome assembly GCA_002778245.1 of Raffaelea albimanens. Classification (NCBI taxonomy): domain Eukaryota; kingdom Fungi; phylum Ascomycota; class Sordariomycetes; order Ophiostomatales; family Ophiostomataceae; genus Raffaelea; species Raffaelea albimanens. The sequence continues at coordinate 851,272 of PCDJ01000001.1, forward strand.
ATAAGTTTTTTATATTTTTAATTATTACTTAGTTGATTTTTTTTAAAAGATTTATCTTAAATCGCTTAAAAAGGTTTTTTAGTCGTTATATATAAAAGTTTTTCTTTTTCTTTTTTATATAACTTTTTTTTAACTTAGTGTAAATATAAGTCCTCGGCGTTAAACACGCTTAACCTGCACTCTCGCGTTTTTAAGCGCCTCTCGCAGTCCCGCGGCTGCTGCCGCCGCTTTTATTAATCTTATTTTTATTATTATAATAACCGTTACCGCTGTTATTATAATATTAAACGACGATAAAGAAATCGATAAGGTTTATATTAACCTCGACGCGGATGTTTATTTACGGCGTTTATAAATAATCGAACTCGAGTTAGACTTTATAAGTTAATTTTTTAATAAGATTTTTAACGAGTAAGCGTTATATATAAGTTATATAACTTTTTATTATTTTAATATTTATAACTTTAATTATATTATTATAAACTAGCGTAATATAACTTATTTATGTTATAAGGCGAATAACATTTAATATTATATTATAAGTTCTTTTATATATTTATTATTTATAAATATAATTAGCTTTTTAAATTTTATTACTTTTTTATAATATTATTAGTTAAATTTAAAATTATATTATATTAATTTTTAAGATTATTAAAGCTTATTATTTTAATAACTAGTTAAATTGTAATAAAACAATTTATTAATAAAAGTATATCGCTTTTTTAAAAAGGCTTAATATTTTAAAATTAACAGCGTATAGTTTTTATAATTTAATAAAAGAGACTTTATTTAATTCTTTAAATATAATTATTAGTTTTATTAACTTTTTAAAAGAAGCTTGTTATTAAACTAAAATTATAGCTTTTTATACTCGTTTTATTAATAAGATTTTAATAAGTTTTTTTTATATTTTAATTTATTTTTATATAATTAATTTTTACAACGCTGTTAAGTCGAGGGAAAAACTTTTATAAATCCTTATTAAATTATAAATCTCGGTTTTCTCGAGTTAATTAATAAAAATCTTTTCTTTTTTAATTTAAAAATATATAGCCTTTTTAATATTATTCGTTATTTAATATATTTTATATAAATACCGAAATTAAAGTTTTATATATTAATTCATATAAAATAAAAAAATCTTATTATTTTTAATAAAATTATAAATAACGATAAAAGCTTTATTATTATAAAAGCGATAATTAATATTTAATTTTATTCTTAATATAATATAAGCGCTTTTTTTACTTATATTTAAAGTTAAAATATAACGCTACCCCTTTATTAAAATTACGTATTACCTTATAACCGCTTACTTAATCGTACTTTAAAAGTTCTCGCTAAAATAAACCTTATAATCGACTTAAATATTATACTTAAGTCTTTTAACTTTAACGCGTTTTTTAATCCCGCGCTTAAGTTAACCGTTAATAATACTCTTATAACTATTTTAATTTAAAAGTTAATAGTGTTATTTTTAACTACTTAATAAACCTTATCGAGCATAACGACGAGTGTTGTTTTAAAGCTAATAATATCTTCGGCCTTTTAACAAACGTTTATTTTAATAAGTTAAAACCTTTTATTAACTGTTAAAAGATTTATATATTCGTTTATTTTACGCTTTAATACCGCGACGGGTTATCGAAATATAACTTTTACTTCTAAGCTTTTTATAAATTAAGCGTCTTTTACTTAACTTATTACCTCGAGTTTTAAGTGTTCTTTTAACTACTAAGACTTAACTCGTTTAGCTTAACTTAATTTAACTAATAGCTCTTCGACGCCGCCTGCGCTTTTATTAAAGCGGCTTTATTATAATTTTTTTTTAAAAATGTTTTTTCGTATAAGTTTATTTTAAAAGGTGCGCTCAAGCTTATAAAGGAAAAGGAGGACGTAAAAGGGGAGGGGGAAGAGGAAAAAGATATATCGCTTTTTAATTATATTAAAAGTTTAAATATAAACGACTTATTTAAAAAATAAAATAGTTTTATTTTACTTTTAATATTTTTAAATTAAATAATATTTTAAGATTTATTTTTTTAATTGTTCTTAATTAACTAATTGTTTATAATTATTTTATTATTTTATTTTTTATATCTTTTATTTTTTTTATATTTCGCGATAATAGTCTTTATATTTTATAAGTGCTTTTCCGGTTTTTAAGTGTTATACTTTATTAACTAGCCTTTTTATTTATATAAATATAAGGTTTTATTTTTTTATTATTTTATAACTTATAATATCTTTTAAATTAAACTTATTATTATCTCTTTTTAACTCGGGGTATAATATAAGATCTCCCTCTCTGTTTTAGTTATTTTATAACTTTAAAAATTATATTAAAAAGACGTTATATATTTATTAATACTCTATAAAGAGTTTTACGCGGTAAGCGAGTTTACCGATCTGTTTTTTAATTTTAACACGGATATATATAAGCACGACTTTTTTACTTACTTTAAATTAAAAGGTTTTAATAAATAAGCTTATAAACTACTTAATTTTATATTATATCGGTTAATACTTCTTATTATAATACTTAACTTAAAACTTTATAGCTTTATTTTAATAGTTTATAATACTTTTTTATATTTTTTATATTATAATTAGTTTTTTTAAACCTTTTAAACTTTTAATAGTTATTTTAAAGCGACGTAATTAATTATATATAAGTTATAGCTGTATAATATTATAAATAAAAAAAACTTTATAATAAAATATACGCTATTATTGCTAAATAACTATAAGTAAACTACGTTTTTTTATTAACTAAATTACTAACATCTTTATAAAACCCTTAACTAAGGATTTGTTCATAAAGTTTATAAAGCTTTTTATATATAAAAAGTAGATATTTAACTTAACAGAAAATTCTTTCCTCTTTTCCTTTTTTTTTCTTCCCTCTTTAATAATAAGATTTTTTAAATAATCTTACCTTTTTTCTTTTATTATTATAAACATCACTCTTTCTACTTACATATTACTTCTTTTTCTGTTGCTTTTAATAACTATAATATAACGATGATTTTTACGCTAAAACATTTTTAACAGCTTTTTATAAAGTTAAACAAGCGCTATGCGACACTAGAAGTTACGGGGAGCAAATTAATAAAAAAAGACTTATTTTACACTAAATTAAAAGCTCTAAAATTCTCATAAACAATTAAAGACCCCTACGCCTTAAAAGGAGTGTTAAACGGTGGATTTTAGAAGACACTATAGAAGTTTAAACGTTGTAATATAACTGGTTAAAACAGTGGTTTTAACCTACTTATTTAGATTAGAAAAGTTTTCTGGGAAGTCTTTGTTTATATTAAGGACTTTTACTTTTTTACCCTTTATTTTGCTACAACGTATTAAATGCACTTAGTGAGTATACTTTTTGAAATAGTAAACGTATTATCTACTTTTAAAGTAATGTTATAAGAAAAGCCGGTTTTATTTATAAATTGTTTGTAAAATATTTTGCTGAATATTCAGTTTTATATATCGAAGAGCTAACGGGAAGTAGTTGTTTTTCTGTTTAAGAGACCGGTCTGCTTATTATAAAAAAGACGTAATTATATAAAGACCGGTGAGATTAAATGTTATCTTTTTAAAAAGCGTCGACGTATCTCGTGACATTAACCGTTTTTATTATTATTTCGTCTTTTTTTAAATAGCGGATTTTCAGCCCGTTATAACCGTTAAAATACTTAAAACAATCGTTTTACTTTATAATATAGTTTTCGGAGGGAGTAAATATAACTCTCGCGTATTATTAAATAGCGTACGCAATGTTAAACCTATTATAGTTTAAGCATAAATGTTTTTAACGAGTTTTTAATAATACGCGATATCACCTTTTTTTATCGTTTTTCGTTACCGGGAGGATAAGTTCTGTGATCGGTGTTAACGTTAACTTCGCTTTTATTATTATTATTACGAATTTATTAATAAAGTCGTCGATATAAGTTTTTTATAAGATTTTAACTAGTATTGTCTTTTTATTTACTAATTATATATTAATTTCGATTCTTAATAACTATTAAATTAGCTTATAAGTTCTGTTTTTAGTGATTTCGTGATTTTTCGCTTAAATATATTAAATGTTATCGTCCTTTTTACGTAAACAGCTATATCGGTTTTAAAAGGTTTAAAACCGATGCTTTTTATACCGTTTTTAGCTTTTTTACTTATTGCCGTCCTTTTTATTAAAAGCTGTATAAAGTACGTTAAAGTAAAATAACGCGGTTGTTAACGTATCCCACCTATATTATAAAAGTAAAGTAGCACTTAAAAAACTATTAGGACAACTCTGTCAGCTTTATATATACTTTTTGTTAAGTATATTATAAAAGTAAACAGCGATAATATTAAATTATTTAAATTCGAGTTTTTTATTAACTATTAAGGTGAAAATAAGTCTTTAATTATTAAATCAAGAGGTAGTGGCAAAAGTTTCGTAAAAGCCAACTCCTTAACGTTATTAAAAACCGCGTGCTATTAGCGTGCTTTTTTTTTCTTTACTTCTTTACCGCCTTTACTTATCTTATAATAAAAAACCTATTTATTCGTAATAAGTCTTTTTAAATACCTTTGTATTTTATTGGAATACCTTCCTCTCCGCGCGGTAATAATTCACTTAATTGTTTATTACCCTTTTACGCCTTACATATCCTTAAGGTTAAAGACTTTTACGAAGTATTAACTTCTGATAAAACAAAAGTGCGAAAAATCAAGCTAAAAGTAAGGATCTTTAATACTGCGTTTTTATAATACGTAAAGGATCTCCCTTTACGCGTTTATAGTAACGTTATAAAAGTAATAATTAATATAAATTATCTTATATTAAAAGTTAATAAAAACGTTGTTTATTATTATAATAATACACGTATATAAAAAAATAAATTAAATTACGCGTTTAATACGACCGTTTTAAGTAAAAGAGTAAGCTAACGATATAATCACTTTAAAGCTTTACTTTTTTGCTTTCGCGTTTAAAAGCTTTAATTTAAACGTTAATACCGTTATTTATTAAAATATATTTAAAGGTTCTTTTTATAATAATAAAGTGCTTAAGCCTTATTAAAAGCATATTAAACATTTCATTAATAATAATTTCAACGAATATTCACTTATTACTTTATTTTTAATTAATCTAATCCAGCGGATATTATTACAAGCCTTAATATAAAAAGACATAAGCCGAAAGAAGGGCTAAACTTTTAAAAGGGGTCCCCGGAGGATCACCTGCCCACGTGCAGGGGCTCCGGATAGCCGCATTACCACATGCGCCACAGACCTCGTAGAGGCTCGGGGGCGGACTCTTGCCAAAGCCCGACGAGCCTCGACGAGACGCTAAATAGGGCACGGCTAAAAGCTTGGAGGGACTTGTCGAGGTTTTTCTACTTGCGCTTATTAAAGCCCTTTAAACTTCGGCTAACTACGATAAAACTATATAATAAATATAATATTTAAGTAATAAATTACAAGTAATTGTTAACTTTTTGCTTAAAAAAGAAAAAAAAGCTCGGTAAATAAAAGCTTTTTAACCACTGAATTTATTATTTAAACTTACTTTTAAGCTTTTTTTATCTTTTTTTTTATCTTTTTTTTATCTTTTTTTATACTTTTTTTACTTTTTATATATTTCTTTCGTTATAAATCTTTTTATTTCTTTTTATTTTAAAACTACGTAAACTAATAATATAACACTTAAAAGATAAACTCGAGTATTATCTTATATACCTCTTTTATTTAAAAACATTTTAATATTAAACTTTAATTTAAAACTCTTAACGGGACTATTTACGTATATACTTTATCTTTTTATAAAAGGAAGCCCTGCTTTTAACACTTTTTATCTTATCGTTTTAAATAACTTTATCTTTTAAAGTATTATTTAAAACCCTTTTATTAAAAAAAGCATTAATACACTTTTATTTTAACTTACGACGGTTATATTTATGTTTTTAACTTAACTTTTTTTAAAAAGGTATAATTATAAAAAACTTATAGTTTTAACTTTAAAAAACTTAAAAGTTTTAGTTAATTACTTTTTTATAATAAATATTTATACTTTCGCCTATGCTTTTAAAGGTAATTTTTTGTTTAACTTTAAAAACTCTTTTTAAGCTTTTATTTATAACGTTAAAAACCTCGTTAATTATACCGCACTTATAAAAGTTAAAGACTAGATTAAAGGTATATAAAAAAAGAACTTTATTTAACTTTCCGCGTTAAATATATTTTAAATTTATTAAGTTTAAATTAAGCTTATTATAGCCTTTTAAATACGTTAACGAGTTTATAAAAAAAGCACCGACTTTAAAAAAAATAAAAATAATATATTTAAAAGTAATTCTTAAACTTTATTTAAAAAAAGCATATTAACTTAAAATAAACGAATTATTAATTCCGCTTTACGCGTTATTACGCGCGTTAAAAATATAACTAAAGCTTTTTAAACTTTTATAACATTTAAATTATCCCTTATTAATAATTAAAAAAAGATAAAGTTAACAACTACACTTAAGCTTTTAATTATTATATCCGCCTTGTGCTTAAACTTAAAAACGAACTTTTATAATTATATATCGACCGTTATAATACGCGGACCGTTGTTAATAAAGTATAACGCTTTTAAGATAAAGACTAAAGTCTCCGCCGCTAAATCTAGCTTCGCAGTTAAAAGAAAGCGGGACGAGAAAAACGTAAATAATAAAACGATCGGTTTTAAAATCCGAAATATTAAAAAAATAATTATAATAGTTACCGCTAATCTTTTAACTTTAAGCTTATAATAATAATAATAATAATAATAATAATAATAATAATAATAATAATAATAATAATAATAATAATACGAAAATATATATATATATATATCAATTATAAGAAGCTTAAATATTATAATAAAAATTATTAAAATAAAAAAATAATTTTAACTGCTTTTAACTTAACACAGTAAGTAGTTTAAGCTATTAGCGAACTTTAATTAAATTAATAAAGAGTAAAAGAACTCTCGTCGTCCGACGACGACTTAAAAAAAGTATAAAAATAAACGGGGAAAAAGCCTTTTCGCTTATTTAAAGAAAATTAAAATAGCGGAAGCTCTGCCCGCTAGTCTTTATATTAGAATTAAGCCTTGTAGCACGAGCTTACGTTTAAAGCTTTATTAACGTACTTACTTACTTCGCCGAGCTTAATATAAAAGCTTGCGTTAACGTTATTGATAAAGTTTAAAAAAAAGCTATTTAAAGCACCTCTTTTAATCGGTATTAAAAAAGAAATTATCCCCTTTAATAATATGTACGTCGTGCCTTTAACGCTTATAAACTATAAAGGTTAAACTCGTTACGCCGAGATTTTATATTATAGTATTTATTACTCGAAGTGCGCGCTATTTATCTTTTTTTTTAATAAAGGGTATATTTAAGTTTAACATCGAAATTTATACGATAAACTAAAAATAAAACTTTAAACTTTATATAATCTTTAAACTTGATAAGTTTACCCGTTTTACATTATATAATAAATAGTTTTACTTGTTTTAAGCTTAAAATATACAGCTAGGGTAAACCTTTATATTAATTTAAAACATTTATAAAGATTAAAAACCCTTCGTGTTATATATTAATAACAAAAAAGTTAAGTTAAACAGCGGCTCTCTCTTTAACGGTTTTAAAGACTTCGAGGATATTATATCCGCTATTACGGCTTAAAACCTTTTTGCTTTTAAAAGAGTAAAACACTTTATCGAGCTTAAAGAAAGTAAAAAACCTTTATTCGGAGCACTTTACCCTTTTAATTTAATATAATTAATTATATTATAAAACTATATAAAAGTTTAACTAAAAAATAAAAGGATTTAATACTCGACTAGCTTTACCGGGGCTCTTATCTTATTCGTGTTTAAAAAAGATAACACTCTTCGATTTTATATAAACTATAAAAGGTTAAATAAAGTTATAATTAAAAATCGGTATTTTTTATTACTTATTAACGAACTTATAAATCGCCTCGGAGGCGCTTTATAATACTCGAAACTTAACTTTTAAAAAGTGTATTATTAATTACGTATTAAAAAGTTAAACTAGTAAAAGATAACGTTTTATATACGTTATAATTACTTTAAATACCGGGTTATACTATTCGAATTAACTAATACGCTTATATCTTTTTAAGTATATATTTACCGGGCACTTATAAGCCTTTTAAATATCTGTTATATCGTTTACCTCGACGATATCTTAATCTTCTTTAATAACAAAAAGGAGTATAAGTAGCACCTTAAACAAGTAATAAAAAGACTCCGCGCAGCCGAGCTATACATTAAGCTCTTTAAGTGCGCTTTCTTTTAAAAGGAGATTAATTTCTTAAGCTACGTTATTAATATAAAAGGTATTAATATAAACTTAAGCCGGGTTACTACGATTTAAGAATAGTTTACACCGACTTTACACCGAGAAGTTTAAATCGTACTCGGATTTATAAACTTTTACCGCCGATTTATCATAAAATACTTTAAGTTAATATCGCTTTTTATAAACTTGCTTAAAAGAGGAATTAACAGTAAAAAGTTTAACTTATTTAATTAAAGCTTAAAAGAATAAAAAGCTTTTAATACTTTTATTATAAAATGTGCTAGATAGGTGCATTTAACACTAGGTAATAAAAAAGAGGGTGAAAAAGTGCATATTAAGTGCGTGGGTACCAGCCCCCCCCTTTTTCTCTCCCTTGCCTTCCAAGTTAGATTAGACCGATTAGTTAAGAGCCACGAGGAGGAACAACTTTTTCCCTTTTCTTTTAGAACCAAAAACAGGGAGTGAAAAGACATGGGCAACTAGGAGAAAATAGGAGGAAGAGATAGGCACGAACAGATAAGAAGAACAGCAGACACAAGAATAATTGAAGTTTTACGACCGCGAACGAAAAGAAGAATCCTTTGGAAAAAGGACAAGCTTGACAACCAAGAGACGCTCTTAACACCTGCTGTAATGCGACGGGCGGGAGCGCGCATTTTGACCGATCAGTCAAAATGCGCGCTCCTGGCCTTCCGCGTTGCGACACGTTCGGTGGGTTGTGTGTTTGTGAGCGTCTGTATGGCCGCCATCTTTATGCGCACTTAATATATTAGCAGAAGTCTTTAGTATAAACGGGGACTTTTAAGAAAACTTTTTTAGTCTATTTAAATAGGTCGGAACTACTGTTCCGACTAATCACATCACAGCATTTAAGCCTCCACCGTGCCTTTTAGAATTTAGTGTTTAACACTCCCTTTAAGGCGTAAAGGTTTATAATGTTTATAAGAATCTTAAAGCCTTTAATTTTAGTGTAAAATAAGTCCCTTTTCTTTATTAATCTTCTCCTTTTAACTTTTAATATCGTACAGCGCTTACTTAACTTTATAAGAAGCTGTTAAGAAGTTTTAGCGTGAAAAATTATCGTTATATCGTAGTTGTTAAAGGTGTTAGAAAATAGGCTAGATAGTTACATCTAGCACTAGGTAGTAATTCAAAGGGGGGTAAAAAAGCATATATTGTTAAAAGTCCCCGGTACAAACAATAACTTCTATAAAAACTTTTCTATCCTATTTAAGTAGGTCGGAACCACTGTTCCGACTAATTATATCGCAGTATCTAATCTTCTATAATGTCTTAAAGAATCTAGTGTTTAACACTCCCCTTAAAGCGTAGGGGTCTGTAATAGTTTATAAGAATCCCGGAGCCTTTAATTTTAGTGTGAAATAAGTCTCTTTTCCTGTTAATCTACTCCCCTTAACTTCTAGTGTTGTATAGCGCTTGCTTAACTTTGTAAGAAGCTGTTAAGTATGTTTTAGCGTGAAAAATTATCGTTATATCGTAGTTGTTAAGGGTAACGGAAAAGGGGTAATTCGAGGTAAAAGGAATAATGTTTATAAAAATAAAAGAAAAAAAAGAAAAGTAAGATTTTTTAAAAAATCCCGTTATTAAAAAGAGAAGAAAAAGAAGAAAAAGAAGAAAGAATTTTTTATTAAGTTAAATATTTACTTTTTATATATAAAGAGTCTTATAAACTTCGTAAACAAATCTTTAGTTAAAAGCTTTGTAAAGATATTAGTAATTTAGTTAACAGAGGGGACGTAATCCACTTATAGTTGTTTAACGTTAACGCGCTTTTAAAAGAAGTAGTATTTTACGTTGAAATGTTTTATACGAGGGTGGTAAGAGAGAGATTTCGCGAAACGGATAGTAAACGTGTTATCGACTTTTAAAGTAACGCTATAAGAAAAGCCGATTTTATTTATAAATTATTAAAGCTATAATACATGCGTTACCGTAAAATAACCTGCCGAATACTCGGCTTCGTAAGTTAAAGAGTTAACGGTAAGTAGTTGTTTTACTGTTTAAAAGACTAGTCTACTTATTATAAAGAAAACGTAGTTATATAAAGACTAGCGAAACTAAATGTTATTTTTTTAAAAAGTGTTAATGTATCTTACGATATTAATTATTTTCGTTGTTATATTACCCTTCTTTAAATAGCGGATTTTCAGTCTGTTATAACCGTTAAAATACTAAAACAGTCGCTTTACTTTTGTAACGTAATTTTCGGAGGGAGTAGATATAACTTTAGCGTACTACTAAGTTACGTACGCGACGTTAAGGCGTGTTATAGTTTAAGTATAAATGCTTTTTCTTACGACTTTTTAATAATACGCGATATCTCTTTTTTTGTCGTTTTTCGTTATTAAGAGGATAAGTTCCGTGATTAGTGTTAAAGTTAACTTTACTTTTTTTATAATAAATTCGTTAATAAAGTTATTAATATAAGTTTTTTACAAGATTTTAACAAGCGTTATCCTTTTATTTATTAGTTGTACGCCGATTTCGACCCTTAATAGCTATTAAAGTTAACTTATAAGTTTTACCTTTAATAACTTTATTAGTTTTTATTTAAATACGTTAAGTGCTACCGCTTCTCCCACGTAAAAGGCATTATTAACATATATAACAACGGTAACTCCCCCTTTTACGTAAACGGCTATATCGGTCTTTAAAGGCTTAAAGCTAATGCCTTTTATAACGTCTTTTAATTTCTTTGCTTATTAGCGTCCGCCTTAACGGAGACCGTATAAAGCACGTTAAAGCAAGATAACGCGGTCGTCTACATATCTTACGAGGGCTGCGAGGTTAAGGTGACGTTTGAAAAACTATTAAAACAACTCCGCCGGCTTTATATAAACTTCCTCGTTAAGTATATTATAAAAGTAAACAGTGATAACATCGAGTTGTTTAGTATCGAGTCCTTTATTAACCGCGAGAGCGAGAATAAATCTTTAACTATTAAAGCGAGAGGTGGTTATAAAAGTCTTATAAAAGTTAACTCTTTAACGTTATTAAAAGCCGCGTGTTATTAAGCGTGCTTTTTTCTTTACTTTTTTACCGCTTTTATTAGTTTTACGGTGAAAGACTTATTTGCTTATAATAAGTTATTTGCTTTTTAAGCAGTTAGCGAACTTTTTTCTCTTTGTTTAATTAAATTTATTAGTTTTTTTTCCGTTACCGCTATTTATTCTTTTTTTTTATTTTTAGCGAGGGCTTACTTAATCGTTAAGTGAATAAAGGGATCGTTTATTATAGTAAAAACGTAAGGAGTAATAATAAGGTAAGTAGTGTTATCGATAATAAAGTTTAACACTTTAGTGTTAAAGTAAGTGAAAATCGAATTAACGTTTTCAAAGTTAAATTACACGTTACTAGGTTTATTAACAGTGATAGTTAATCTTTAAATTATTAAGTTAACGTTAATAATACTCCTCTCGCTTACAATGTTATTATTATTATTATTTTCGATAAGTATTTTCCTTTTTTTTCACTATACTCCTTTTAGTTAAAAGGCTACGTAGTCACCTTCGTTATTTATAAGCTTTTTGTAAATATATACGTTAAAAGTGATAAGAATCTTTCACGTTAAAATTAGTTAAACACAGTAAAGATAAGTGCTTTTATATTTTATAAAAATACTTTCCTCTCTTTACGGTAACAGCTTATTTAACTGCTTATTACCCTTTTACGCTTTACGTATAAAATTAAAGACTTTTATAAAGCACTAGCTTTTAATAAAACGTAAGTGCGAAAGGTTAAACTAAAAGTGAAGATCTTTAATACCGCGTTTTTATAATACGTGAGAGATTTTCTTTTACGCGTTTACGGTGACGTTATAAAAGTAATAGCTTGTATAAATTGTTTTATATTATAAGTTAATAAAGACATTACTTGCTATTATAATAGTGCGGGTGCGTAAAAAGACAGATTAAATTACGTGTTCGATACAGCTGTTTTAAAGAAGAGAGTAAAGCGGCGATATAATCACTTTAAAGCTTTACTTCTTTCTTTTATATTTAAACGCTTTAATTTAAATATTAGTGTTATTATCTATTTAAATATATTTAAAGATCTTTCTCGTAACGTTAATAAAGTGCTTAAAGAGTGTTAAGAGTGTGTTAAACATCTTGTTTTTATTAACCGTAGTTTCGACGAACTTTTCACTCGTTACTTCGTCTTTTATTATACTAATTTAACGCGTGTAATTATAAGCTTTAAAGGTAACGTTATTAACGTTAATATAATATACCTCTTTTAATAACTTTGTTAAGTTATTACAGCGATCTTTCGGTGTTAAAAATTTCGCTTTTAAAAGCTCGTATAAAGTATAAGGCAGCTAGCTTTTATACTTCTTCTTATTAACCGTTTTTATATTAATAAAGATGTTATTTGAGGAAGTAATTGTGTCGATAAGCGCTTTAAAGGAAGGGTGTCCGAGCTTTTTATAAGTAAGGTGTAGTCTTTAACGCTTGTTTAAAAACTATATATTTTATTTAAATACTCCTTTTTAAAAATGCCGTAGGTGTATTAGTAGGCTTTGTTAATAATAGCGTAGTTAGCGCACGGCGGGATCGACTTGTAAAGCACCGGTAATAAAAATCCGTTCTTTTTAATATTTATAACGTAGATCTTTTCGCCGTTAAAAGTATAAAGGGTGTTGCGATTAAAGTAATTACTTACGTTATAAAAGCGAACGCTTAAAAGGATGTTAATAAGAAAAGTTAATATATATATTACGTTTTTAAAAGAGATGTATATAAACTCCCTCTTTTAATTAAAAAGTGTAAAGTTAACGGTGTTAACAACGTTAATTTTTATAAAGCTATTACTAATAGTGATATATTAGTCTTTAATAGGTATAAAAGAGCCCTCGCGGAACTACTTTAGCTCGTTTATAATATAAACGTCGCTGCTTATGTTAAAAAGCTAAGTGTTATTACTACTAATATAATAATATACGTTATAAACTTTAAAAAAAGCGCTTATAATATTAGTAACTGCTGTAAAAGGGGGTATATAACTTTAAAGAAGAGCTTTAATTATATAAAAGAAGCTTTACTTCTTGTTTTTATTATTAATATTACTTATCTCCTTGTTATTATTAGTAACGGCGTTAAAAGACTTTTTTTTATAGTTGTTATCCCGCATCTTAAAGAAGCATTTATCAACAACATATCCGTCGCGATCGCAGTAAGTGTAGTGCTTACTTAAGTTAAACTTCGAGTTATCTTTCCCTTTTTTAGCTTTACTATTATTATTATTATTACGATCGTTGTTATTTATCTTATTCTTATTACTAGCCTTTTTACCTTTATTATTACTATTACTGTTATTACGGTTAACGGTGACAGCTCTCGACTTATAACAGTCTTTTATAAAGGTTTTTATTTTAAAAAAGACCTTTTAGTTATTATAGTTAACCTATTCGCTACGCTACTTTAAGGTGAGGTCGGCGTAAACGTCGGTATAACAGGCTTTAACAAAAGTAAAAAAAAAAGAAAATCTAGTGCTTAATAGGTATAGCTTTAACCTTCGACTTTAAGTCGCGGAGTGCGTTATTAAACTTGTTAATAAACGCTTTAACGCGTTTAAAAAGGTGTTAAATTAATTAGTAATATTTCTTATTTGCGTTAACGCCGGCAGACTTAGTTTTAAAAGCGTAAAACTCCCCCGCTGCTTTTATAAGCTTCCCGGGGAGGATCTCGTTTTAAATAGCGTTAAGCACGTTATTATTAAAAGTTAAAAGAAGCACCGTTAAAAGCGTGCTTTAAGTCTTAATACTATAAATAGTATCTATCTCTTTAAAGGTAATAGTAGGGTTAATAAGTTTTAAAAGTTAAGAGGTCTTCTTCTCTTAACGCTTTTAATCCGCCGCTTTTTCGAGTTTAATACTCAAGCTAACAGCGAAATTAATAATACACTTAAGCTAGCTCTCCGATACCTCTTTTAAGTTCGTTATAACGGAGGAGTGAAACGAGAGCGGAGAAAAAGAAAAAAAAGATAAATTAATAGTAAAATTCTAATCTTTATATTTTAACTATTAATATAACAGTTAATTAAAGTTATTATAAAATTCGGTTAAGTCTTATTTAAAGCTTTTTATTACTAGTCCTTTTAATACTTTTAGTTAGCTAAACATCTATTAAAAGTTAAAAAAGTCTATTTTCGTTAACGGGACTAAGGTAAATAAGGTGATGTAAATAACAAGGGTGTAGTAATCCTGTTAAAGGTGTAACTAGTGATAAGTTATAAAAAAGGCGTTAAAGTCTTTCAGGAGCAACAGAGTTTTTAAAGGTGACTTATAGTAAGTTAAGAGAAGGCGTTAGAGTCCTTTAGGAGCGTTAAAGTCTCCAAGGGTGGCTGGTTCGTGAGAACGTGCCGAAAGAAAAGGGTTTTACTTAACGTAGTAGTCCCCGTGATAATTCTTTTGCCGGATCGCAGAGCCGGGCTTAAAACCTGTTAGAAAATAGGCTAAATAGTTGTATCTAGCACTAGGTAGTAATTTAAGGGGGGGTAAAAAAGCATATATTGTTAGAAGTCCCCGGTATAAACGGTGACTTTTATGAAAACTTTTTAATCCTATTTAAGTGGGTCGGAACCACTGTTCCGACCAATCACATCGCAGTATCTAATCTTCTACAGTGTTTTGAGGAATCTAGTGTTTGACAAAAGGTAACGGAAAAGGAGGTAATATATAAGTAAAAGGAATAATACTTATGATAATAAAAGAAAAAAAGTAAGATCGTTTAAAAAATCTTGTTATTAAAGAGAGAAAAAAAAGAAAAAAAGAGAGGAAAGAATTTCTTATTAAGTTAAATATTTACTTTTTATATATAAGAAGTCTCGTAAACTTACAATGCGATTCAATTTTCCGCGGTAGCGGTAGCGGTAGCGGTAGCGGTACAAAAAAGGGGGATCTGCAAAAAAGTTACCTCTTTTAGCCACCAAAGTCACGCTTTTTTTAATATAACATTTATATAAAGGGACTTATACCTCGGAATCCGCCGAAACAGCAATTTCTATATACCTCTCCCCCCCTGCACGAAACCAACCTGTTTTTAGCGTAAACGTGACCGCTTGACAGAGGGGTTGTTGCTGAAAGTGATGCGTGTTATTTTCTGCTGTTCTTTTTAACCGTTGTTTCGTAGTATTATTATATAATATTAACATAAACGGCAGCGTGTAAGCAGTTCGTGGTAAGCAAGATACTACCGCTTTTTTCGTATACTAACTAGCCGGTTTATACTTGCTTTTTACTATATATATATATCGTGTTTAGTAGCGTGGTTTAACGATTCGACTTTAGCGGCGTAGTCTCGGCGGTAACGAATTAGTGGTGTATTATATACTAGTAACGTTAAATATTTATTTTTATCGACTTTTTTAAATAAATAAGAAAACATTTAAGCAGTTAGCTCTTTAGTTAAAAACTAATACTAGCTTAAAAGTAGCAGGTTATCTTACCGAAGAGTATTAGCTGCTTATATTTATATAGCTTTTAGCTTATAATAATAGCTAAGTAGTTGTTAATTATAGATTTAATGTTAACTAAAGTATAATAAGTTGCGTAATGTAAAAGTTACTTTACTTTTTCGTTTTTTTATATTACCGTTTTATTAACCTTTTTATATTAAATTAAATAAATCTTTATATTAAAAACATAAATCACCTTTAGTATTTTAACAGTTATATCAGAGTAATCGACGGCACTTATATACTTGCTTATATAAACTATAACGACTATAGTTAGTATTATAATAAGAAAGGCAACTTTACTTAAAATGTATTTACCGCGGTGAGGTTTAATAACACTTTTAACTTCGTCTTAACTAAAATAAAAGGGTTTATAAACGACGCCTCTTTATATAAATATACTACTACTAAAGGGTTCACTGTTCCTCTACACTAGTATTATATCGTTAACGCTAGTTTCGCTAACGTCAGCGGCATCGTAATACCCTTCCTAAACTTAGTATACTATATCCCTAAGTAGTATAAAAGAAAGGACCGACGAAAGCCACCTGCTTCGGCGAAAAAATACTATAATCTTCGGCATACGCAGTTAAAAGTCGTAATAGAGCGCGTGTTTAATATTATAAAAAAGAAGTTCCGAATCCTTTTAAAGGCGGCGCCTAAATACTTTATTAATAAGTAAAAGCTGTTAATATATACAACAACGGGCTTATATAACTTTATTTATATAGTAGAGAAGAGCACTGGTGATAAAGAGTTGTTAAAAGACCTTAAAGTGAGAGAGCGATTTACTGCCGTAAAAGATCGAGCCTTTTACGCTATAAATTATAACCCCGATAAAACTAGGTGTATAACAGCAATTAATATATAATAAGAGCGAAAAGAGAAGTAAAGGTAAAAAGAGCTAAAGACTAATAGTAAATCGGAGACTAAAAGCGAGACTAAAAGCGAGACTAAGGGCGAGACTAAAAGCGAGATTAAAAGCGAGGTTAGGAGCGAGACTAAGAGCGAGTTAAACGATAATATAATTATAAAGAGTAAAAAGAGAGGATAAATATATTTATTTTAACGTTTTCGTAATGTTTTTTATAAAAAAGAAATAATAGTTGTTTAATAAAAAAGACTAAAAAGTGTATATAAAAAGAGCGAAACGTAAGTTATATTAAAAAGTAATAATAACTTTATAAATTTAAAAAGAAAGCTTTTAAAAGGTATAATATTATTACTTTTTATTTTTTTAAATTTAAATTAACGTTATTAAAATAAACGTATTTTATTAATTATATCGGACTTAAAATTAAAAAAAAACACGAGTTTAACTTATTTCCTTTATACGTTAAGCTTAATTAAAATATACCTCGATTTTAATAGTTTTAAAGTAAACTCACCTTTTTAATTTACTTTTATTTTTATATTTAACTATTATAACATTTTAATCTTATTTATTCACCTATTTACATATAAAAAACCGCTTCACCTTTATATTATCCTTCAATAACGCTCTTTAAACAACTATAATATACGCCTCGCTAACTCTCTTTAAGCAGATTATCAGTTTATCACTCGTTAACTCGTCTTTAAAAAGCTTTACTAAGTCGGCCGTAGCACGGGCGATATCCTCGCTTTTAGTAATATACGGTAACGTAAAAAATACTACCCCTTTTATAAGTTATTAAGTAACTCTCGAAATATTTAACTTTTAATACTTTTTCGCGCTTAACTAATAACTAGTCTTCTTACTATTTTTATTCTTTTTAAGCGGCTGATCTTTTACTTTAATAAACACCTCTACTTTTACGTTAAAGTTAATAAACCCCTCTCTTTCCTTCCTCTTCCTCGGTTTATTTATTAACAGCGTCGCGGGTGTATTAAAAGGTACTTTAAGCTTTAATAATTCCGTAATACTTTCGATATTAAAGCCGGTCGCCTTTTTTTAAAAAAACACCTCTTTATATATAGTTTTATTATTAAGTAGTATTATACGTAACTAGTTAATCGAAACTTAAGTGATATTTAATATAAAAGGCCTTTTACTTCTCGTCGCTATAATTAAGTAGTCTCGTAGTATTATTAAAGCTAATATTAAATTAATTAAGCAGGGTTAGTAATAACTTATACCTCGCCCTTTTAGTTTAGTATTTATTTTACACCCTTTTAAGAGTTTAAACAACTTCCGGCTAGCGTTTAAAGCAAGTCTTTAACACTTTCTCTTAAGTTTTAATATTCTTCGACTGTTTAAAGTTAAAATCGCTGTTTTACGTATATTATAAAAATAAAAGTATAATTTCCGTGTTTATTTTAAAGGTGTACCTCTGTCGCTTGCTTTTTAAAAAGGGTTTATTATTTTTTATCGTTTATAACTTAAGCGTAGTATAACTATTAATAAAAGAGGTGTTAATAAAACTATTTAACTTACCGGTTAACTTTAAAACTATATATTAAAAAAGAGTAAGCGGTACACTAAATTAAAGCGGCGAGCTAAGCACTAAAGATAATTTTATCGGTCTTACTACTTTTTAACTTAATATTAAAACCGAGCGCTTTAAAATAAAAAAGTCGTCGACTACCTCTTATATAAAAAAAGAAGAAAATAATCGAGGTATATTTAAAGAAAGCATCGATATAAAGCTAGCGCCGTCGGAGAACAAAATAAAAAGAAGGTATCTACTAATCGGTCTGTTAACTGTCGACGATTTAATACTAAAAAGCCGTAAATCGAGGACAGCTTTAAGACTGCCGAGACTACTCTAGTCTTCCGATGCGATTAAAAGGGAGTCGTGTTAATAAGTCTCGCCGTTAATAAGTGGCGATTCTTTAATATTAATAGTCTCGACGTAAAAAGGGTTTATTTTAACTGTTTTTTAATAAAAAGAAGAGGTAAAATAAAGGTATAATAATAAGGGGGAGTAATACGAGAGAAAATGTTAACTGTTTTTTTAAGTAGCAGGACCTCGCAGGACCGAATCGCTAATTTCCCCTCTATCGGTACTTCTCGTATAATTGGGTGCGTACCGGCACTTATGCAAGAATTGTACATTTGCTGACACACGTTTTTGGTGGCTAAAAGAGGTAACTTTTCTGCAGATCCCCCTTTTCCGTACCGCTACCGCTACCGCTACCGCTACCGCTACCGCGGAAAATTGAATCGCACTGTTAGCGAATAAATCTTTAGTTAAAGGTTTTATAAAGATATTAGTAATCTGGTTAATAGAGGGGATGTAATCTACTTATAGTTACTTAGCGTTAACGCGCTCTTAAAAAAAGTGGTATTTTACGTTAAAATGTTTCGTTCGAGGATAGTACGAGAGGGATTTCGCGAGACGGATAGTAAACGTGTTATTTACTTTTAAGGTAACGTTATAAAAAAAGCCGATTTTATTTATAAATTATTAAAGCTATAATACGTGCATTGCTGTAAAATAACTTGTTAAATACTCGGCCTCGTAAGTTAAAGAGTTAACGGTAAGTAGTTGTTTTATTATTTAAAAGACTAGTTTATTTATTATAAAGAAAACGTAGTTATACGAAGACTAACGAGATTAAATGTTATCTTTTTAAAAAGCGTTAATATATCTTACGATGTTAATTGTTTTTATTATTATTTTATCCTTCTTTAAATAACGGATTTTTAATTTGTTATAATTATTAAAATACCTAGAGCAGTCGTTTTATTTTTATAACGTAGTTTTTAAAAAGAGTAAATATAACTTAAGTTGCGTACGCGACGTTAAAGCGCATTATAATCTAAGTATAAATACTTTTTCCTACGGCCTTTTAATAATACACGATATCTCCCTTTTTATTATCTTTCGTTACCGAGAGGATTAGTTTTATAATTAGTGTTAAGGTTAACTTCGCCTTTATTATAACGAATTCGTTAATAAAGTTATTAATATAAGGTTTTTACGAGATTTTAACAAGCGTTGTCTTTTTATTTATTAATTATACACCGATTTCGACTTTTAACAACTATTAAAGTTAACTTATAAGTTTTATCTTTAATAACTTCGTTAGTTTTTACTTAAATACATTAAGCGCTACTACTTCTTTTACGTAAAAAGCATTATTAATATACGTAACGACAATAACTCCCCTTTTTACATAAACGGCTATATTAGTTTTTAAAAGCTTAAAGCTAATACCTTTTATAACGTCTTTTAATTTTTTTATTTATTAACGTCCGCTTTAACAAAAACTATATAAAACACGTTAAAGTAAAATAACGCGGTCGTTTACGTATTTTACGAGGGCTGCGAGGTTAAAGTGACGTTTAAAAAACTATTAAAATAACTCCGCTAGCTTTATATAAACTTCTTTATTAAATATACTATAAAGGTAAGTAGTGATAACATCGAGTTGCTTAATATCAAGTCTTTTATTAACCGCGAAAACGAGAATAAGTCTTTAACTATTAAAGCGAGAGGTAGTTATAAAAGTCTCGTGAAAGTTAACTCTTTAGCGTTATTAAAAGCCGCGTACTATTAAGCGTGTTTTTTTTTCACTTTTTTTACCGCTTTTACTAGTTTTATAATAAAAAACTTATTTACTTATAATAAGTCGTTTGCTTTTCGGGCGGTTAACGAACTTAAAGACTTTTCGCTTAACTAAATTTATTAGTTCTTTTTCCGCTGCTGTTATTTATTTTTCTTTTTTGTTTTCGACGAGGGCTTATTTAATCGTTAAGTAAATAAAAGGATCGTTTATCGTAATAAAAACGTAAGGAGTAGTGATAAGGCAAATAGTGTTATCGATAATAAAGTTTAACACTTTAATGTTAAAGTAAGTGAAAATTAAGTCGACGTCTTTAAAGTTAAATTATACGTTATTAAGTTCGTTAATAATAACCGTTAGTTTTTAAATTATTAGATTAACGTTAATAATACTCTCCTCGCTTATTATATTATCTTTATTATTATTTTTAATAAGTATTTTCCTTTTTTTATTATATTCTTTTTAGTTAAAAAGCTGCGTAGTTACTTTTGTTATTTATAAGCTTTTTATAAATATATATATTAAAAGTAATAAGAATCTTTTACGTTAAAGTTAGCTAAACACGGTAAAGATAAATGCCCTTATATCTTATAAAAATACCTTCCTCTCTTTGTAATAATAGCTTACTTAACTGTTTATTACCCTTTTACGCTTTACGTATAAAATTAAAAACTCTTATAAAGCACTAGCTTTTAATAAAGCGTAAGTGTAAAAAGTTAAGTTAAAAGTGAGGATCTTCGGTATTATACTTTTATAATACGTAAAAGATCTCCTTTTACGCGTTTATAATAACGTTATAAAAGTAACAGCCTGTATAAATCGTTTCGCACTACAAGTTAATAAAGACGTTACTTGCTATTATAATAGTGTAAGTGCGTAAAAAGATAAATTAAATTACGCGTTCGATATAGCCGTTTTAAAAAAGAGAGTAAAGTAGCGATATAATCACTTTAAAGCCTTGCTTTTTGCTTTCGCGTTTAAACGCTTTAATTTAAACATTAATATTATTATTTATCCGAATATATTTAAGTATTTTTTTATACTATTAATAAGGTGTTTAAAGAGTGTTAAAAGCGTGTTAAACATCTTGTTTTTATTAACCGTAGTCTCAACGAACTTTTCGCTTATTACTTCGTCTTTTATTATACTAACTTAGCGCGTGTTATTATAAGCTTTAAGCGTAACGCTAGTAACGTTAATATAATATGCTTTTTTTAACAACTTTATTAAGTTATTATAACGATCTTTTAATATTAGAAATTTCGCTTTTAAAAGCTCGTATAAAGTATAAAGCGGCTAGCTTTTATACTTCTCTTTATTAACCGTCTTTATACTAATAAAGATGTTATTCGAAGAAGCGATTATATTTATAAGCGCTTTAAAATAAGGGTGTTTAAGCTTTCCGTAAGTAAAGTGTAGTTTTTAGCGCTCGCTTAAAGATTATACGTTTTATTTAAGTACTCTTTTTTAAAGATGCCGCAGGTGTATTAGTAAGCTTTGTTAATAATAATGTAATTAGCGTATAGCGGGATCGACTTATAAAGCACCGGTAGTAAAAACCCGTTTTTTTTAATGTTTATAACGTAGATTTTTTCGCTGTTAAACGTATAAAAAGTATTACAGTTAAAGTAATTGCTTACGTTATAAAAATAAACGCTTAAGAGGATATTAATAAGAAAAGTTAATATATATATTACGTTTTTAAAAGAGATGTATATAAACTCCCCTTTTTAATTAAAAAGCGTAAAGTTAATAGTGTTAATAACACTGATTTTTATAAGGCTACTACCGGTGGTGATATACTAGTCTTTAACGGGTATAAAAGAGCCTTCGCAGAACTATTTTAGCTCGTTCGTAATATAAACATCGCTGCTTATATTAAAAAGCTAAGTGTTATTATTACTAATGTAATAATATGCGTTATAAACTTCGAAAAAAGCGCTTATAATATCGGTAAGTGTTATAAAAAGGACGTATCTTTAAAGAAAAGCTTTAATTATATACGAGAAACTTTACTTCTCGCTTTTATTACCGGTGTTGCTCGCCTTTTTAAAGTTATTAATAACGGCGTTAAAAGACTTCTTTTTACGGTTATTATCTTATATTTTAAAGAAGTACTTATTAATAACGTGTTTATCGTAGTTATAATAAGTGTAGTGCTTACTTAAATTAAACTTTAAGTTATCTTTCTCTTCTTTAACTTTATTATTATTATTATTATTATTATTATTATTATTATTATTATTATTATTATTATTATTATTATTATTATTATTATTATTATAATCGTTATTATTATTATTATAATCGTTATTATTTATCTTATCTTTATTACTAGTCTTTTTACCTTTATCGTTACTATTATTATTACGGTTAGCGGTGACAGCTCTCGACTTATAACGGTCCTTCGTAAAGGCTTTTATTTTAATAAAGACCTTTCGGTCATCGTAGTCAGCCCACTCGCTACGCTATTTCGAGGTGAGGTTAGCGTAAACGTTTATATAACGCGCTTTAACGAAGGTGAGGAAAAAGAAAATCTAGTGTTTAATAAAGACAAGCTCGATCTTCGACTTTAAGTTATAAAGTGCGTTATCGAACTTATTAATAAACGCTTTAACGCGTTTAAAGAGGTAACTAATAATATTTTTTACTTACGTTAACGCTAGTAAACTTAATTTTAAAAGCATAAAACTCCCCCGCTGCTTTTATAAGCTTTTTAAAGAGGATCTCGTTTTAAATAGCGTTAAACACGTTATTACTAAGAGTTAAAAGAAGTATTATTAAAAGCGTGCTTTAAGTCTTAATATTATAAACAGTATCGATCTTTTTAAAAGTAATAATAAAGTTAATAAATAAGCTTTAAAAGTTAAAAAGTTTTCTTCTTTTAACGCTTTTAATCCGCTGCTTTTTTAAGCTTAACGCTCGAGCTAGTAGCAAAATTAGTAATACGTTTAAGTTAACTCTTTAATACCTCTTTTAAGTTCGTTATAACGGAGGAGTGAAATAAAAATAAAAAAAAGAAGTAAAAAAAAAGTAAATTAGTTGCTTTAAAAGTAAACTTTTAATCTTCGTGTTTTAATTGTTAATATAATAGTTAGTCCGGGTTGTTGTAAAATTCGGTTAAATCTTGTTTAAAGCTCTTTATTACTAGTCCTTTTAATGCTTTTAATTAATTAAATATTTGTTAAAAGTTAAAGAGTTTGTTTTCGGTAACGGGATTAAAGTAAATAAGGTGATATAAGTGATAAGGGTGTGGTGATCTTATCAGGGGTGTAACTAGTAGTAGGTTACGGAGAAGTCGTTAAAGTCTTTTAAGAGTAGTAAAGTCTTTAGGGGTGATTTATAATAAGTCGAGAAAAGGCATTAGAGTTTTTTAAGAGTGTTAAAGTCTCCGAGAGTGGCTAGTTTATATAAACGTTGCCGAAAAAGGGGTTATACGTAACGTAGTAATCTTTGTGATAATTCTTTTTACCGGATCGTAAAGCCGGGCTTAAAACTTATTATAAAATATATTAAATAGGTGTATTTAACACTAGGTAATAAAAAAGAGGGTGAAAAAGTGTATATATTAGCAGAAGTCCTTGGTATAAACGGGGACTTCTAGGAAAACTTTTCTAGTCTATTTAAGTGGGTCGGAACCACTGTTCCGACTAATCACATCACAGCATTTGAGCCTCCACCGTGCCTTTTAGAATTCAGTGTTTAACAACTTTAAAGCACGCGTTTTAAACTACGACCCTTTTATATTATTAAAATCTTAACCTCTTTGTAAAGGTTAAGATTAACGTGTTAAAGTTCGTTATTATAAGTATCTTTTCGTAATAATATAATAGTAAATAACACTTTATTATTTATTAGTTTTAAAAGCTTACGTTAATAAAGAATAAATAAAGCACTAGTTAATAAAAACTCCTCGTTATCGTAAAAAGCTTAAACATTACTTTATAAAAATGCTCGAGTTATTTATTATCTTTACGGACTATTAAGCTTTTATTAAGATTTTAAAAGCCCGGTTTAAGACTTTTAAAGTCGGCTCGTTAAATAAGTTTATAAACTAATTATCTTCGACATTTTTATTAAACACCGACCTGAGAAAACAAACTTAATTAATAGTTTATTTAAAAGACTAAACTATTAAAAAAGGAGGTAACTTATTTAAATATACTATTAACTTTAACTAAGAAGTTAGTATTAATTAAACACCTCTTACTTAATATATAAGCTTAAATCGGAGCTATTTATTACGCTTAAAAAGAACGTAATATAATACACCGAATTATAAAAAGGGCTAAGAAATCTTATATAAGTATCGGCGCGGTAAGAGTAGTATTAAAACACAGCCGCAAAAAACCTTAAAAACAAGTAAATAATACCGCTTTAATAATAAAAGAAGCGCGCTTAACTTTATATATTCCCGAAGTATTAGCGTTATTATAGCTAGTCCTCGCTGAAATCTTATAAGAAAAATCCCTGTAAAACCTCGACTTAAAGTAAAAACTATAAAAGATTATTACTATTACGTAGCTTTTAAACAAGAAGATCGTTAACACTATAACGAAAGTATAAAACTAAGAAAGTTAATATAAAAGATACATTTTAAAAGAAAATAAAATACTGTTTTATAAAAGACGTTTTATTATACCCGCTTATATTATATTATAAAAGGAACTTTTATAAATATATTATAATAATATACGCGCCGGCTATGTTAATGTTAATAAAACGTTAAATTTATTAAATTAAAAGTTTTATTAAAAAAACACCGCTAAAAACATAAAACGTTACACTTTTAATTATACGATTTATTAGAAGATTTAAAAACTTTAATATCGCTTATATAATAAGCTTAACTCGCTACCTTTATTAAAGCACCTTTTTAAAAAGATTAATATAAACTTTTTTACGCAGCTTCCGTTAATAATAAGTCTCGATTATAAAGAGTACTTTCTAATCTTAATTATCGTTAACTAATATATTAAAATAACTTTATTTATTTTAATAAAAGCTACTTTTATAGCTGTTAAATTAATTAAAATATTATATAAGAACGTAGAATGCCGTTTTAATATATTAGTAAATATTATAAGCGACCGAGACACCCTTTTTACTAGTAAATTTTAAGAGGAGTTTACGAGAGTGCGGTAAATATTACACCGCCTTTTTACAGCGTTTTACTTTTAAACAGATAAAGGGATAAAAAGGTTAAATTAAACGATTATTAAATTCTTATAAGCTTATTTAAATAATAAACCTCGTCGGTGGTTTTAACTACTTTTTAAAGCAGAATTCTTTTATAATAACGCGCTTTTAAAAGAAATAGTATTTTACGTTAAAATGTTTCATTTAAAAATAATAAACGAGAGATTTAGTGAAATAAATAATAAACGTGTTACTTACTTTTAAATAACGTTATAAAAAAATCTAATTTTAATTATGAATTGTTAAAGCTATAATACGTACGTTACCGCAAAATATTTTATTAAATAATCGGCTTTATATATTAAAAAGTTAACGGTGAATAGTTGTTTTATTATTTAAAAGACTAGTCCGCTTATTATAAAAAAACGTAATTATATGAAAACTAGCGAGATTAAATATTATTTTTTAAAAAGCGTTAACGTATCTTACGATATTAATTGTTTTCGTTATTATTTTATCTTTTTTAAAATAGCGGATCTTTAGCCTGTTATAACCGTTAAAATATTAAAGTAGTCGCTTTACTTTTGTAATGTAATTTTTTAGAAAGAGTAAACATAACTCTAGATTAAGTTACGTACGTAACGTTAAAGCGCACTATAGTTTAAGTATAAATGCATTTTTAACAACTTTTTAATAATACGCGATGTTTCTTTTTTTATTTTTTCGTTATTAAAAGAATAAGTTTTATAATTAGTGTTAAAGTTAACTTCGCTTTTATTATAACAAATTCGTTAATAAAGTTATTGATAAAAGTTTTTTACGAGATTTATAAGCGTTGTTTTTTTATTTATTAGTTAAACACTAATTTCTATTTTCAACAACTATTAAAGCTAGCTTATAAGTTCCGTTTTTATTAGCTTTTATTTAAATACGTTAAATGCTACTATTTCTTTTATATAAAAGGCATTATTAATATACGTAATAATTATAACTCTTCTTCTTACGTAAACAGTTATATCGGTCTTTAAAAGTTTAAAGTTAATGCTTTTTATAACGTTTTTTAATTTCTTTACCTATTAGCGTCCTCTTTACCGGAAACCGTATAAAGCACGTTAAAGCAAAATAACGCGGTTGTTTGCGTATCTTACGAAGGCTGTAAAGTTAAAGTAACGTTCGAAAAACTATTAAAACAACCCTGTTAACTCTAATATAAACTTGTTCGTTAAATATACTATAAAAATAAACAGCGATAATATCGAGTTGTTTAATATTAAGTCTTTTATTAACCGCGAAAGCGAAAATAAGTCTTTAACTATTAAAGCGAAAAGTAATTATAAAAGTCTTATAAAAGTTAACTTTTTAACGTTATTAAAAGCCGCGTATTATTAAGCGTACTTTTGTTTTTACCTTTTTACCGCTTTTACTAGTTTTACGATAAAAGACTTATTTATTTATAATAAGTCGTTTGTTTTTTAAGCGGTTAACGAACTTAAAGACTCTTCGTTTAACTAAATTCATTAATTCTTTTTCTACTATTATTATTTATTTTTCTTTTTTATTTTTAACGAAAACTTGTTTAATCATCGGGTAAATAAAAAGATCGTTTATTATAACGAAAATATAAAAAGTAATAATAGTATAAGTAGTGTTGTCGATAATAAAGTTTAACATTTTAGTGTCGAAGTAAGTGAAAATCGAATTAGCGTTTTTAAAGTTAAATTATACGTTATTAAGTTTATTAATAATAATAGTTAATTTTTAAATCACCGAATTAACGTTAACGATACTCTTTTCGCTTATTATATTATTTTTAATATTGTTTTCGATAAGTATTTTCTTTTTTTTTCACTATATTCTTTTTAGTTAAAAAGCTACGTAGTTACCTTTATTGTTTATAAGCTTTTTATAAATATATACGTTAAAAGTAATAAGAATCTTTTACGTTGAAATCAACTAAATATAATAAAAATAAGTGCTTTTATATTTTATAAAAATACCTTTTTTTCTCCGCGATAACAGTTTACTCAGCTATTTATTACCCTTTTACGCTTTACGTATAAAGTTAAAGACTCTTATAAAACACTAGCTGTTAATAAAACGTAAGTATAAGAGGTTAAGTGAAAAGTAAAAATCTTTAATACTACATTTTTATAATATATAAGAAATCTCTTTTTATACGTTTACAGTAACGTTATAAAAGTAATAACTTATATAAATCGTTTTATATTATAAGTCAATAAAAACGTTACCTACTATTATAATAATACAAGTACGTAAAAAATAAACTAAATTACGTGTTCGATATAGCCGTTTTAAATAAAAAAGTAAAATAGCGATATAATTACTTTAAAAGCTTTACTTTTTACTTTTATATTTAAATACTTTAATTTAAACGTCGGTATTATTATTTATTTAAATGTATTTAAATATCTTTTTTATAATATTAATAAAGTATTTAAAGCGTGTTAAAAGCGTGTTAAATATCTCGTTTTATTAGCTATATATAGTTTTAACGAACTTTTCGCCCGTTACTTCGTCTTTTATTATCTCGATTTAGCGTATATTATTATAAGCCTTAAAGGTAACGTTAGTAACGTTAATATAATATACTTTTTAACAACTTTATTAAGTTATCGTAGCGATCTTTTAATATTAAAAATTCCGCTTTTAAAAGTTCGTATAAAATGCAAAACGGCTAGCCTTCATATTTCTTTTTATTAATTATTTTTATGTTAACGGAAATGCTATTTAAAAAAGTAATTGTATTTATAAGCGCTTTAAAAGAAAGATGTTTAAGCCTTTTATAAGTAAAATGTAGTTTTTAACGCTCGTTTAAAAACTATACGTTTTATTTAAATACTTTTCTTTAAAAATGCTATAAGTGTATTAATAAGCTTCGTTAATAATAGCGTAACTAACGTATAACGAGATCGACTTATAAAGGACTAATAATAAAACCCGTTCTTTTTAGTATTTATAACGTAGATTTTCTCGTTGAAAGTATGGAAGGTATTATAACTAAAATAATTAAACACTTATATTATAAAAATAAACGCTTAAAAGAATATTAATAAGAAAAGTTAATAGAATAAGATCAGGGTCCCTTTTAAAGTCTTTTTTTTTACTTTTAACGCTTTTTAAACATCCGTTAACGTAACCACCCCGCTTTATACGACCTTTTTTAGTTTAAATAAACAGTACGCAGTCTTTATTAATACGTATTAAGCAACACGTCCTCTGCCTTTTTTTCTTTTTTATCGGCATGATACAGTTTTATTTTTATACAAACATCTACCGACTCGCCAGGTTAAAGATCGCCTTAACTTACTTTATTTATCCCTTTTTTAAAATAAAGTTTTTTATTTACCCGAAGACAATGTATACTTACGTAAGTCTTTTACTAGTAGCTTTTAACGTTTATATCGAACTTGACCACTTTAATAATTTACGGCTTTTCTTTTAAACCGCTTCTAATTACCTATTTTAACCGCCGCGGTTAAACTTAAACCGTATTTACACTTACGTATTAAACGAGTTACTTTAACATTATTAATTAAGTAAAACATCTTATATTTATAAAAGGTTAAACGTTATATTTCTTATTAATAACCGTGTTTATATATATTCCGCGGTTGTTTAGCTTTTTAACACACTTTTACTCTTATATTAAATCCACTCTTTTTTAATTTTTTTTTAAAAAAAGCTTTTAGTTTTCCGAGTTTTTATTAAACTCGTTTGTTAACTGTTTTAAGTAATTTATTTTTACTTTATTAATAGCTTGAGCCTTTTAAACAGTGTTGTTTTATAAAAAAGTAGTTAATTTGAATATACTCCTTTTTATTATAATAGTAATATTTTTATAAGTCCGCTTTAACGTTTTTTAAAAGGTTTTTTATTAAGCTTTTACACGTTTTAATAAAAGTTTATTAAATCGTTATAAATAAATAAATAAATTAGTTTTAACGTCACCGGTGGTACAAGTATAGCGCCGCCCTACTATATCGCACAACGTAGTACATATAACGCTCAAAGGGTCACCCCGTCCTTAAAAAGTCTAAGCTAAAAGATGCCCACTAGTTAGGCGCCGCGTACAAGCTTATACACCCTCCGGTTGGTGTCGCGTCTTGTAGTATTACTGTCTTATATGTTTAAGTATAGTTTAGTAAGTTAAAGTTTGTTAAATAATAAATAAAAAGAAAGAAAATAATAAAAGAGACTTAAGTAAGTTTTAAAAAAAGAAAAGCGGGTTTGTAATATTAAAAGGATAGGTGTGTAGTTAAGAGTAATAATTAGCGTATTTTATTTATATCTTAAAATAAAATAATAGATTAAATGTTTTAATATAATATTTTATTTATATTTATATTAAGTTTAAACTTATATTTATAAGTAAAACTTATAATAGTATTAAATAAAGTCGTTATAACTCGTTTTAATTGTAAAGAGTGTATATAAATATAAACGTAAAAAAGCGAGCTTTTAAAGTTTTCGTATAATATATAATAAGTTTTATTTATAATATATTATTAATAAAGAGCTTTTTTAAGTTTTTTATTATTACGTTATATACGTTTATACACCGTTAACGGCTATAAAGCGGATTTCGTTTAAACTAAATAAGTGTTTTACAATTAAAGGTTTATAATAATATAGCTTTTTATAAGTTAGTTTAAAGTGTGTGACGGTATTCGAGGTGCGCGTCATTTATATACGTTGTTGCGCGACAGTGCTAGCACGAAGTGCTAGTACTGCTGATCTTTTGCATCTTTGTGGCATAGTGGTAATTCGCGCGCGCTTGTCTTTATAAAGTGCGATTTAATTTTTGTAATTAGGGCAAGAGTAGTAGTAAGGGTATAAGTGGAGTCGGATCTGTAAAATAGTTACCTCTTTTAACCACTAAAACACACGTAAGCAGATGTACAATTGCTGTATAAATAACTATATATACTATTTTTCATACTATATACCGATAAAGGGTAAAATCTGCCTTTAAAGCCTGCGTTTAATAGCACCCCTTAAATAGAAAGTCTGCTTTTTCTGCTCGTTTAGTGTACGGGTAGTAGTAGGCGTGTTTTTTACTTACTCTCGCATTAAAAAATAGTTGTAATAAAGGACTTTATTAATACTTTCGTTAGTACTTTAAAATCTATTAACTTTAAAAAAGAGATTATAACTCGACTTACTTAAATATTATAGTTAAAATAACTTAAGTTTATTACGTTTTAAATCTTTTTTATTAATTATATTAATTAGCTAGTATTTACCGAGTATCTTATTTTTAACGGTATAAGCTGCCTGTTATAATCTCGGTTTTTAGCTTTATTTTTTTATTAATAAAAAGCTCTTTTTACTTTTAGCTGGATTGTTTATCTTTATATTATTAGTTTCAACATCGGGCTATAAGCCGGTAATATTAATCTTGTTATCGTCGTTATTAGCGTCTTTCGCTTATATTAGTATAATATCGACTCCTTTTTATAGTTAAGTAGCGCTCGACGTTAGCTAAACCGATAAATCTATATATACTACTTCCGTTAATAACGATACTACCACCGATACGCCGTAAATACAACTTAACGCTGTTTAAAACGATAAAAGGCTAAGCTTAGACGAGGTATACTTTCGAGATAAATAAAGAAATTATACGTATGTTCTCACGGCAAGTTAAAAACGGCACGCTAAACTTAACGCAGTTACGAACTTATAAGAACGTATTTTAAAAAGTGTCGGATCTTTATTAATAACGGTAGCTAAATATTCTTTAAAGGGTGAAGCGTATTAAAAATAAATATAATATTAAAAAAGGGAGGTATCGGCTATTAACTAATCTGTTAACTTATTTTAACATTAGCTTTAATTAAGAAACTAGTTTACTAGTTTTTAATAAGTAGTAATAAAAGGCTTTGTATACGAAAAACTATATAGCTTTTAAGTTTATCGAATAAGTGTGTTTAGTTTCGATCGAAAAGTATATTATTTATTAAAAGGTGTTTTAAAACGACTTTATTAAAAGCATTAATAATAAACGCCTTATTACGATATTAACAGCGTTAACGGCTTTTAAAAGTCTTATAACCTTTATATTATTAGTAGGCGTAAAAGAGAAAAAACCTATTTAATTTTAACGTGTTAACGAAATTACTAGACCGAGTACGAGATGTTTTACTTTAAATAAGGCTAAATAAACTAAAACGGCGGTAATGAGAGTTTAAAATTTTAAAAGCTGGTCGTTAGTTTAATAAAAGACTAGCTTCTTTTTTAAAGTTAAAAGTGACTAAAAGAGATGATATTAAACTTGTTACGGCTAATCTAATTAAACATTTTAGCGAAGAGCTTTTTAACGATGATTTAATGTTTTATATAATATAACTAGTAAACTTAATAAAAGCGCTGTTATAAACGTTTATTTTAAAAGAAAGAGAAAATAAATATAAAGCGATCGTTTATAAGTATTTAAATAAAAAAAAAGAGGATTAAAAATAATAATAAAAAAAGAGAATAAAAAGTAATAAATTTAAAAAAACTAAAAGCGGTAAAAAGAGTTTGTAAAAGTGTAAAAAAGTATATACTTTATTATTTTTAATTTAACGTATTTTCTTTTAACTAATAATATTATTGTGTTTTAAAATCTACTTTAATTTTATAACGTATTATAAAAATATTACCGCTTTTAAAAAACAACTTTTTAACAACTTTTTACTTATTTTTTCTTTCTTTTTTTATTAAAAACATTATTAAAAAAGCTATTTATATTCTCTCGCGCTTATAATAATATTATACATAAACTTATCGCTATAATACAACAGCACTTTATTAACGTAATAACTACCTTTTTTTACGCGTTTTATAGCTTTTTCTAATTTTCTAATCGCTTTTATTACTTTTAAATATATTATATCTTTTCTCTCGTTTTTTTACTATACAAATAAAGTTGTATAACTTTATCACAGTATATATTAACTGTTTTTATATATAAAAGTTATGCTTTAACGCCGCTTACGGTAATATAGGAAACTTCTTTTTTATAATATTAAAAGCTCCTTTAATTAGGCCTTTTAACTAAAAGTAATAGTAGTTATAATACTTTTTCGCTGTTAATAACTTTTTACTACGCCGCCGCTACTCTTTTACTTTTTAAAAAGTAATAAATAACATTTAAAAACAGTATTATAATATCAAGTATATTAGCGAGGCTAGCATTTATTATATAATATCGACACGCCGGTATTATAAAGCTAGCTGTTATTATATATTAATATAAAAACGAGTTGTTTATTAAGCCTTTTACTTTTGCTAGTATATAATTAAACGTATTATTAAACCGTATAGCTACGAATATATTTTAACTGATAAATCTTTTTTTATTTCGGAATATTATTTATTTGCTTTTTTCGATATATGTTAATATATATGTTTTGTTAATAGTATTAATATAGCTATTAAATTAATAAAAATAGTTATTTATTTTAATATAAAGATTAAGTTAAGTTAAAGTTAATAAGTTAATAAAAGAAATATGAATAATAAAAAAGAAAAAAAACACTTTTTAAATAATATAATATATAATACTTTAGCTAATATTAAATTTATAGTTAATATATACTTAACTATTGTTATACGCTATTAGTTATATAACTATTAGCAGCTAGTGTTCTTTTATAAAATACTTGTATACCTCGAAAGCAGTGTTTTACTTTATTTAAAAAGCTAATTATTAAAAGTTTTTTTTTCATTTTGAAAAGCCGCTTAAATAAATCTAAAAGAGTGCTAATAATATAGTCTATTAATAGTTTACTATAATTAAAACTACGCCGCTAAACTTAAAAGTTAACAAACGCCGCTCCTCTTAATAGAATATATTTAAAAAAAAACAAATAAAAAAAACGCTTTACTTGGCGGTATACTACTATAAAGCAACGGCCTTATTAATAAAGAATAATTTAAACGTTGTAAAAGTTTAAAAGGCTTTAGTTATATTTTTAATATATATAATAACGCGTCAAGTGGAATTAGTAGTTCGTTTACTTTAAATTAATATGCTTTTTTAAATAAAGTTTAAAAATTACTTTTAAGTATATTAACTTTATTTTCTTTTAAAGTCGGTGCTTTTTTTATATATTCGCTGACGCTAACGCGTTTAAAGAGCCGCGACGAGCTTTAATAAATTTAAATTACGTTCGACGAAGAAAGTCGAATAAGGTTTTTTTTATATACTTTTAATCTAGTCTTCGACTTTTATAAAGGCAGTATAGTCGGCGAAGTTTTTAACGTTGTAAATAAAGGTTTAATAAGAGTTTTTAAAGCTAAATAAAAAGTTACCTTTAAAAGCGTCAGTAAAGGTATAGATGTTTATTATAAAAATAGTAGTTAGTTAGGACTTTTAGGGTTTTTAAAGCTAAAACTATAAGTTTTTTACGGTTATACTTTTTTTAAAGAAATTAAGTTAAAGACGTAGAAGTAGCTGTTATATATTAAAATAAAAATATATAAGTGTTTTTTTTAATAAAAAAGTTTTAAATAGTGCTTTAAAAGATAAAGTTGTTTAAAGTGATAAAGTATATAAGTTGTTACTTCGATATTTTTATTGCGTTGAACGCTTTTTCTAAAGCTATACGTATATTAAACGTATAACAGTTAAAGTTTATTAAAAAGGGATTTAATAAAAAAAAGTGTTTATTATAAAATAAAGTTAACAGTGTCGCTAAAGCGAAAGAGTAAGTGTTTAAAAATATAAATGTTTACTAGCGTAACAAAGGTGTTTACTACGTCGATAACTTATATTGAAAGGGTTCGGTAATCCAAGCCGCTATCTAAGTAGCGGGCGACTAAGGTCTCCGCGCCTAAGAGATTTGAAAAGACAAGGTCGAAGACGCAACGTATGTATTATGTTTTCAAGAAAATATATATATAAACTTCCTTTTATTATTAATAAACGTAAAGTTAATAATGCTAATAACGTTAATTTTCATAAAGCCGCCACTGGTAATAACGTATTAATCTTTAATAAGCGTAAAAGTGCTTTCACGAAATTATTTTAACTCGTTCGTAATATAAACATCGCTACCCGTATCGAAAAGCTAAGCGTCAGTACTATTAACGTAATAATAGGCCTTATAAACCTCGAAAAAAGTGCTTACGACTTTCGTAATTACTTCTGGAGAGACGTATTTTTAAAGAAGGGCGTATATTAAATAAAAAAGTAGCCTTTTCGCCTTTACTATTAACATTACTTTTATTTTTATTACCGTTAATCGTAACGTAAAAAGACTTTTTTTTACGATTTTTGTTTCGCAACCTTAAAAAACAATTATCGATAACGTATCCGTCGCGGTGGTAATAAGTATAATACTTAAAAAGAATTATACTTCGGGGTATCCTTCCCTTCTTTAACCTTACTAACTATTATTATTATTATTATTATTATTATTATTATTATTATTATTATTATTATTATTATTATTATTATTATTATTATTATTATTATTTATAACAGCTCTCGTTTTATAACGGTTTTTCGTAAAAGTTTTTATTTTAACGAAAACATTTCTATTGTTTTTATAAGCTTATTGGCTACGCAACTTCGGGGTGAAATCGGCGTAAACTTTTACGTAACGTGCTTTAACAAGGGTAAAAAAAGAAAATCTAGTGTTTAACGGGCATAAGTTTAATTTTTAACTTTAAATCGCAAAATGCGTTGTCGAATTTATAAATAAACACTTCAACGCGCTTAAAAGTCACTTTTAAAGACTTTGTTGCTTTCGAAGGACTTTAACGCTTTTAAGACACTAACGCCTTTTTTATAACTTATCACTAGTTACAGTTTTAATGAGATCACTATACTTCTATTATTTATTACTTTATTTACTTTAATCTTGTTATCGAAAACAGACTTTTAAAAGGTGTTTAACTAACTAAGAGTATTAAAAAGACTAGTAATAAAAAGCTTTAAATAAAACTTAACTAAATTTAAAAATAACCTAGACCGGCTGTTACACTAGTAGTTAGATTATAAAGATTAAAAGTTTACTTTTAAAGTAACTAACTTACCTTCTTCCGCTTCTTTTTCCCCGCTCTCGCTTTACTCCTCTGTTATAATAAACTTAAAAGAGGTATTAGAGAGTTAGCTTAAGCGTATTATTAATTTCGCTAAAAGCGGCAGATTAAAAGCGTTAAAAGAAAAAAACTTTTTAACTTTTAAAGCTTATTAATTCTATTATTACTTTTGAAAATATCGATATTATATATAACGTTAAAACTCTTTTAGCGGTGCTTCTTTTAACTTTTAATAATAACGTGTTTAGCGCTATTTAAAATAAGATCTTTTTTAAAAAGTTTATAAAAATAATAAAAAAGTTTTACGCTTTTAAAACTAAGTTTATTAGTGTTAATATAAATAAAAAATATCACTAGTTAACTTAGCACTTTTCCGAACGCGTTAAAGCGTTTATTAATAAGTTCGATAATACACTCCGCGACTTAAAGTTAAAGGTTAAATAAAGCTGTATTTATTAAACACTAAATTTATTTTTTTTTACTTTCGTTAAAGCACGTTATATAAACAAACGTTTACGCCGATTTAACTTTAAAATAACGTAGCGACTAAGCTAATAATAATAACCAAAAAGTCTTTATTAAAATAAAAGCCTTTATGAAAGATCGTTATAAGTTAAGAGCTGTTACCGCTAACTATAATAATAATAATAACGAAAAAGGTAAAAAGACTAGTAATAAAAATAAGATAAATAATAATAATTATAATAATAATAATAATAATAGTAAAGTTCAAAAGAGGAAAAATAACTTAAAGTTTAACTTAAGTAAACATTACACTTACTACGATTATAATAAACACGTTATTAATAACTGCTTTTTTAAAATACTATATTATATAAAGTAAAATAGTATTATAAAGTAACTTTAACTATTCGTAGTACTTTTACTACTTTTATATTAAAAACATACGTTATAATATATAAGTTACTTTTACCGCTATTTACTTGTTAGTTATTACAAGTAATTAAATAGCTAAAGCTAATATGTTTTTATTTATCGATAGTTATTTCAAATCCGTTTAAATAAACTATAATGTCGTTAAAAGAGCGGGTGTTTAACTACGTAAAAAAGGCTTTAATAGCTTTTTTTTTCGTTTAGCCCGTTATAAGATTTATACAACTGTTCGAAGAGTAATATAAAAAGTAAAAGTGTAATTGTAATATCGAAAAAAAACTCGGTTTAAAGTTATAACGTATTACACTTTTAAGTTAACTATTTATACTTTTTACTTCAAATACTTAATAGTACTACCGTACGTTTAATAAAAAAGTAATCTTTTAACCGCTTAAATACATAACGCTTACCGCGCTTTTATTTACTTTACATAACGATACAAGCATATAAAAAGCAATAAAACGTAAAAAAGAAGATAAAAAAAGCTTAAAAGTAAATCCAAGTAATAAATTTAATAGTTAAAAAGATTTCATTTACCAAACTTCTCTTTTCTTTTTGTTATAGTTAACAACTACTTATAATTTATCACGACTTTCTAAATGTCAAATCCGTTACGTAGTCTTATCGCAACTTACTAAAGCTCAGCGAGCCTTTGTAGGTTTAAGTAAAAAAAACCTCGGCGAGCTTCTCCGAGCTTTTACCCGTGCCTTATTTAGCGCTTCGTCGAAGCTTGTCGGGCTTTAGTAAGCGCTCGCTTTTGAGCTTTTACGAGGGTTGTAAGTTATATAGTATTGCGGTTGTTTATCTTGCAGTCACGGGGAAGTCTAGCCAGCCCAAATTCAACGCCAATTCAGTTTTCTTTGACGTATTAGGTCAAGACAAGCTGCCTCGCCTAACGTCCTGCACACGTTGTTTCAAGTGCTGCTCATGAAACGACCGGGGAAGAATTGTGTTGGATAAACGATGCTCTTATAACTAGTTTTTTTTAACTTTTTAAACCTTTAACGGTTATTTTAAAGCGACATAGTTAATTATACGTAAGTTGTAACTATATAATGCTATAAACAAAGAGACTCTCGTAATAAAATACACGCTATTATTATAAAATAATTCTACTTTAAAGAGTAGTTAAAACTATTAACGAGGATTACCGTTTATATATATTTATAAAAACTTAATTATTTAATTTAACCTTTTTATTTTTTATTTATTTAAAAGTAAAACGCTATAAAGAGTCGGCGTAGTATTTTTAGTTAAAAGGTTTAATAAATAGCTACGTAATAATAATGAAGACGTTTTTACACTTTATAATAAACTAAGCCTCTTTAATCCATTCTTTGCTTGTTTCCTTTTAATCGGCTGGTTTGTTCTTCTTTAGTTTTTCTGCGGTATTCCTTTTTTTTTTTACGTTTCTTTATTGGTTTTAATGTCTTGAAAAATCCCACAAAAAAGGTGACGGTCTCTCATCCCCGTCGACTCACCCCATCCTTCGTGCTCCGCATCTCGCTCGTTCCGCCTTCTCCCGCTCTCCTTTCTTTTTGCGTGTGAGTCATATCCTTTTCACCGACACGTCTCCTCCTCAGCTCCGCATTTTAGAGCTTTTATATATAAGCTTTTTTAATTTATGTTTTTTTTATAAATTATCTCTTTTTTTTTAACGTTAGTTTTTAACATTTTTTTTAGTTTTTTATATTTGCTTTTAAAGTTTTTATAAAGTTTATAATACTTTTTTAACGTGTTTTTTATTTATTTTTTATTTATTTTTCATATTACGTCGTATATATATGTTATTAACTATTACTCGGTCGATCTTTTTTTTGAAGATTCATTTTAAATCGTTTAAAAAAAGTTGTTAATTTTTATACTTAAAAGGGTTTTTTTTTCTATATAATTTCTTTTTTAACTTTTCGCGAATACAGATTTTAAGCGCTAAACACACTTAACCCGCACTTTTACGTTTTCGGCTATAGCCTTTAGAGCTGTTGCTATTACTTTTATTAACCTCATTTTTATTATTATAGCGGCCGCTGCTGCTGCTACTACGGTGTTAGGTAACGATAAAAAAGTTAACGGTATTTGTATTAACTTGAACGTAAATGTTTATTTACGGCGGTTGTAAGCGGTAGAACTAAAGTTAAACTTCGTAAAACAGTTTTTCTTTAAAATCTTAAACGAGCGAACGCTATACGTAGGCTGCGTAGGTTTTTATTATTTAAACATTTGTAAGTTAAGTTGCGTAATTCTAAATTAATAAAGCATTATTTATACGTGTTATAAAACGAGCGACATTTATTATTAATAGTGTCATAAGTTCTTTTCGTATATACTTATAATTTATAAATAGTTAAATTTTTAATTTTTACTATTTTTTATAGCGTAGTTTGTTAAATTTAAAACTATATTATATTAATTTTCAGAATTATTGAGACGCGCCGTTTTAGTAGTTAATTAAACCGGTTTAAAGTATATCGCTAATAAAACTATATCGCTTTCTCTTAAAAAAGATTAACTTATTAAAATCGGCGGCGTATAGCTTTTACAACTTATAGAAAAGACTTTATTTGGTTCTTTAAATATAACGACTAGTTTCGCTAGCTTGTTAAAAGAGTTTCAATATTAAATTTAAATCATAACTATTCATACTTGTTTTATTAACGAACTTTTAATAAATATACTCTAATACTTTTTATTTTGTTTTTTAATTTAGCTAACTTTTATAACGAATTTAAATAAAAAAGGCTATTATTATAAATCCGAATTAAACTATGAACTTTAATTTTTTCGCTTTAATTAATTAAAACGTTTTTTAATATAAAAGTTTATAGCTTTTTTAATACTATTTACTGTTTAATACATTTTATATTTATACCGAAATAATTATTCAATATATTAATTTAAATAAAATAAGCAAAATCCGTCGATTTTTAATAAAATTATAAACGAAAATAAAGCTATTATTATAATAAAAGCGATAGCTAACATTTAATTTTATTTTTAATATAATATAAGTGTCTTCCTCGCTCGTATTTAAAGCTAAAGTATAACGCTACTGCTTTATCGAAATTATACGTTATTTCGCGGTCGCTTACTTAATCGTGCTTTAAAAGTTCTCGCCAAGCCGAACTTTATAATCGACTTAAACATTGTTTTCGAGTTTTTTAACTTTAACTCGTTTTTCGCTATATTAGTAGTGACGACACTTAACTTTTCGATATAAGCAGCGACGTTTATATTACGAATAAATTAAAATAGTTTTGTGAACGCACTTTTATACTTATTAAAGACTAGTATATTACCACTAGTAATAGCTTTATAAAAATGAGCGTTATTCGTACTGTTAACTTTACGCTTTTTAACAAAAAAAAGAGTTTGTATATATTTTTTTTAAAAATATAATATATATATTAACTTTTTTATTAATATCCTCTTAAACGTTCGTTTTTATAACGTAAGTAATTACTTTAACTATAATACTTTTTATACTTTTAACAGCGAGAAAATCTATGTTATAAACACTAAAAAACGGGTTTTTATTATTAGTGCTTTATAAGTTAATCCCGCTATACGCTAATTACGCTATTATTAACGAAGCCTACTAGTACACTTATAGTATCTTTAAAAAGGAGTACTTAAATAAAACATATAGTTTTTAAGCGAGCGTTAGAGACTATACTTTATTTATAAAAGGCTTAAACACCTTTCTTTTAAAGCGCTTATAAATATAATTATTTTTTTAAACGGCATTTTTATTAATATAAAAACAGTTAATAAAAAGAAGTATAAAAGCTAGCCGCTTTACATTAAAAGATCGCTGTAATAACTTAATAAAGTTGTTAAAAGAAGTATATTATATTAACGTTGCTAGCTTTACATTTAAGGCTTATTTATTACACGCGTTAAATTAATATAATAAAAGATAAAATAACGAGTAAAAAGTTCGTTAAAACTACAGTTAATAAAAACGAGATGTTTAATACGCTTTTAATACGCTTTAAGCACTTTATTAACATTATAAAAAGAATCATAATAGCACTAACGTTTAAATTAAAGCATTTAAGCGTAAAAGTAAAAAGTAAAGCTTTAAAGTGATTATATCGCCGCCTTACTCTTTTACTTAAAACAGCTGTATCGAACGCGTAATTTAATCTGTTTTTTTACGCACCCGCATTATTATAATAGCAGGTAACGTTTTTATTAGCTTATAATACAAAACGATTTATACGGGTTATTACTTTTATAACGTTATTATAGACGTGTAAAAAGAGATCTTTTATATATTATAAAAACATAATATTAAAAATCTTCACTTTTAGCTTAACTTTTCGCATTTACGTCTTATTAAAAGCTAGTGTTTTATAAAAGTCTTTAACTTTATATATAAAGCGTAAAAAGGTAATAAACAGCTAAGTAAGCTGTTACCGCGGGAAGAGGAAGGTATCTTTATAAAATATAAAAGCACTTATCTTTATTGTGTTTAGCTGATTTTAACGTAAAAGATTTTTATTACTTTTAATATATATATTTATAAAAAGCTTATAAATAACAAAAGTAACTACGCAGCTTTTTAGCTAAAAAGAGTAAAATAAAAGAAGAGGAAAATGTTTATCGAAAATAGTAATAAAAATAATATTATAAATAAAGAGAGTATTATTAACGTTAACCCGGTAATTTAAAAACTAATTATCACTGTTAATAAACTTAATAACGTGTAATTTAACTTTAAAAACATCGATTTAGTTTTCACTTACTTTAATATTAAAATGTTAGACTTTATTATTAATAGCGCTATTTATATTATCACTACCCTTT
The DNA here is from genome assembly GCA_002778245.1 of Raffaelea albimanens. NCBI lineage: Eukaryota > Fungi > Ascomycota > Sordariomycetes > Ophiostomatales > Ophiostomataceae > Raffaelea > Raffaelea albimanens. The sequence continues at coordinate 892,488 of PCDJ01000001.1, forward strand.
ACGTTTTTATTACGATAAACGATCTTTTTATTTATCCGACGATTAAGCTAACCCTCGCCGGAAATAAAAAAAAGAATAAATAATAGTAGCGGAAAAAAAACTAATAAATCTAATTAAGCGAAGAGTTTTTAAGTTCGTTAACCGCTTAAAAGGTAAACGACTTATTATAAATAAATAAGTTTTTTATTATAAAACTAGTAAAAGCGGTAAAGAAATAAAAAAGCACGTTTAATAATACGCAGCTTTTAATAACGTTAAAGAGTTAACTTTTATAAGACTTTTACAACTACCTCTCGCTTTAATAATTAAAAACTTATTCTTGTTTTCGCGGTTAATAAAAGACTTAAAGTAGCTCGATGTTATTACTACTTACTTTTATAGTATATTTAACGAAGAAGTTTATATAAAGCTAGTAGAGTTATTTTAATAGTTTTTTTTAAACATTACTTTAACCTCGCAGCCCTCGTAAAATATATAAACAACCGCGTTATTTTACTTTAACGTACTTTATACGGTTTTTAATAAAAATAACGCTAATAGGTAAAGAAATTAAAAAACGTTATAAAAAAGTATTAGCTTTAAACCTTTAATAATGTAACTGTTTATATAAAAAGGGGAGTTATAGTCGTTATGTATATTAATAATGCCTTTTATATAAAAGAAATAATAGTATTTAATATATTTAAATAAAAACTAATAAAAACGTTAAAGACAAAACTTATATTAAAGAGCCCTTTTAAAGCTCTTGAAAAAGACCCGCCAAGTGCCTTTAATTAGTCCACTGCCTTCTAGGTCTTCTTTAAGCCCTGCCCTTAAGCCCCTACGCTCATTACACCGATCTAGTCTTCTAAGAAGTAAATAGTTTTGTCAAACGGTAGATTCCAGAAGACACTATAAAAGCTCAAACGCTAAACTGTGATTTGTCAAAGCAACCGCTCTAACCAACTTATTTAAAATAGAAAGGTCTTCATAAAAGTATCTGTTTATACAAAAGACTTTCACTAATACATCCAACTTTTTGCCCTCTATTCACTACTCTATATTAAGTGCACTTAGTAAGCATACATTTTAAAAGGTTTTAAGCCCGGATTTACGATCCAGCGAAAAGAATTATCGTAAAGATTACTACGGTTTTATATAACCCCTTTTTAGTAACGTTTACGCAAACCAGCTACTTAGAAACATTAACGCTCTTAAAAGACCTTTTTTAAAATTAACGCTTTTACCCGACTTATTATAAGTTACTTTTAAAGACTCTATTACTTTTAAAAGATATTAACGCTTTTTTTATAACTTATTACTAGTTATACTTTTAACGGGAATATTATATTTTTATTACTTATATTAATATTATTTATTTTAATTTTATTACTAAAAATAAACCTTTATAAATATTTAATTAACTTAAAGGATTAAAGACTATTAATAAAAATCTCGGGACGAGATTTAGTTGAATTTAAAGACAACTTTAACCGACTATTACATTAACAGTTAAACTACAAAAATCAACAATTTATTATACTTAAATTAAACCCTTTCCTTCTTTTTCCTTTTTTTTATTTCGTTTTACACTTTTATAATAAACGTATAAAAGGTAATAAAAAGCTAGGTTACGTAAATCACCGGTTTCGCTATTAACTCGAATATTAAGCTTGAAAAAGCGGCGGATTAAAAGCGTTAAAAAAAGAAAACTTCTTAACTTATTAAAATCATTAACCTTATTATCACTTTTAACAAAATCGACTTTAAATAAATAAATTAATTAATTTTAACGTCACCGGCGGTACGCGTATAACGCCGCCGTACTATATCGCACAACGTAGTGCATATAACGCTCAAAGGCCGGGGTAGCCCCCCGTCCCTAAGAGGTCTAAACTAAAAGATGCTCACTAGTTAGGCGCCGCGTACAGGCTTATACGCCCTCCGGTTAATGTCGCGTCTTGCTGTATTATTATTTAAGTCGGTAAAGGGCTATTATATATAGTTAGGTGTAGTTTGGGGCTTGCTAGATGATAGTTAAGAAAAAAGAAAATAATAAAAGAGATTTAAGTAAGTTTTAAAAGGAAATCGAGCTTATAGTAAGTAATAAAAGGATAGGTGTGTGGTTAAAAGTAGTAGTTAGCGTGTTTTATTAGTGTTTTAAAATAAAGTAGTGTATTAAGTATTTTAATGTAATATTTCGTTTATATTTATATTAAGTTTAAACTTACGTTTATAAGTATAATAGTATTAAATATAATTATTATAACTTGTTTTAGTTGTTAAAAGTATATATAAATATAAGCGTAAAAAAGCGAGCTTTTAAAGTTTTTAAATGTCGTATAATAAGTTTTATTTATAGTATATTATTAATAAAAAGCTTTTTTAAGTTTTTTATTATTACGTTATATATTTTTATATATTATTAACAGTTAAAAAGCGGATCCCGCTTAAGTTAAAATAAGTGTTTTACAGTTAAGTTTAAAAGGCTTGCGGTAACGTAGCTTTTTATAAGCTCGTCCGCTTATTTATTATTAAAGATATTTATATATTTTAAATACTATTTAACGTTAAAAGGGTTATAAGTTATTAGTTCGTGTAAAATAATAAACGCTTATTAAAAAGTAATAAAAGCGTTACTTTAAGCGTATTAAATAACTAATATACTATTAATATAAAGCTAAATTATACCGTATAAAGTAAAGTAATATTATAAAGTAGCTTTAACTGTTTAAAGTGCTTTTACTACTTTTACATCGAAAACGTACGTTATAATATATAAACTACATTTACCGTTATTAACTTAATAGTTATTATAAGTAATAAAATAGCTAAAGCTAATATATTTTTATTTATTTATAGTTATCTCGGAGCTGTTTAAGTAAACTATTATATTATTAAAAAGGCGAGTAGTAAGCTATATTAAAAAAGCTTTAACAACTTCCTCTTTTATTTAGCCCGCTGTAAAGTTAATACAGCTGTTTAAAAAGTAATATAAAAGGTAAAAGTATAACTTTAAAATCGAAGAAAAAGACTCGGCTTAAAGTTATAACGTACTACGCTTTTAAGTCGGCTATCCGTGCCTTTTACTTTAAATACTTAATAATACCGCTATATATCGGGTAAAAGGGTAATCTTCTTTTACCGTTTAAATACGTAGCGCTTACCGCGCCCTCACTTATTTAAGCGCTATTTCTTTTATTAATAGCTTTACGTTTTTAATAAAAGCGTGCTTAAGTATAATCCGTTATACTAATAAAACTACTTAAGCGGTTATAAAAAGTACCGCGTAGATTTAATCGATATATTATCTTTTTTAATAAAAACATACTAGCGTCCTTTTTAAAAGCTTTTATTTTTAACAAGTTGTTTACAGCCCGCGTATTAAACTTTAACCCTATATAAGGTAAAAAAAAAGACGTAAGTTAAGACGGCATATTAAAAAGCGGGGGCGAAGGGGGCTTTAATTAAAAGTTTAAAAAGAGCAGAAGTAGCGGGCGACTTATATCGCTTTTTTTATATATTTGAAAACGTGTTAGCGGAAGGAAAGCTTACGGTTTAACTATACTTTTAGTTAATAAAAGCTTAACGTTAAAAAGTTTTTATTTATAATTAAGATAAGCTTAATATAAAGATTTTTAAAATATAACGTTAAGTTTTTTATATAACGGCGGCGTGTAATATATAATATATTGTACTTTTTATTAGCGAACGTTATTTTATTACTTTAACTTTAATTTTAAAGGTGTTATAAGTTGTGTTATAATAAGCGAATATTATTATAAAAGCTTTTAAAAATATAAACTAAATAAAAGTTGTTTATATAATAAAACCGCAAATACAGGTTATAACAGACTATTTTTATTATATATAAAGTAAATAAAACAGGTGATAAAAGGGATCTTTATAACGTGTTATATTAAGTATAAGTGAAGTTTATCCGGTGCTTTTTAAAACGTATATAAACTCTTTAATTTAATGAAAAAAGCGGATTAAATAAAAATAAGTGTTTAACCACCCGTTTTTCTTTATACGGGCGAGTAAGCGGCGTAAAAAGAGGGCGTTAAAAGCACTTTATACGTTTATTATAAAAATAGTAACTTTTTTTATTTTAAGCGAGGCCGATTTTTATATTATATATAAAAGACGAGAAGAGGTTTTTAATAAAGCGGCGGGGGGAAGCGTTAATATAATAACGCGTAATCTTTTTATAAATAAAAGCTGTTTAAAATAGTTTATATATAATAATACGTTTAAAGCTTTTAAAAACGTACGAGAGTAAAGTGATAAAGCGTTAAGATTAAAAGGACGTTTAATTGTTTTTATTTACTTTTAGTAATATAATAACTTTAGTGTTTTTCTATATATTAAAAAAGTAATTAAACTTAAAATATATAATAAAAAGCTAAAAGAGAGGCTTGCGAAAATAAAGTTACGCTATTTAAAGGAGGCGGACGGTAACCCCGTTGTAGTTTAAAAACATAAAAAAAACGCCGATAGTTTTATTTTTGAGTTTTTTAATAAATAAACGGTAAAACTATAAGAGTGTTATTTATAAATTAAGATTATAAAGTAGGTTTATTCGCAAGTTATTTACAGCTAAAAAACAGTTAAAAACCGTGTTTTATAAAATAGTAGCTTTTTAAGCGACGTTAAAGTATTTACGTTTATTTATAAAAAATAATAGTGCTTTATAACGGGGCGTAGCTTTATACTAGTAAATAATAAAATAAAAGTTTAATATGTTTTTTTAAATTATCGATACACCTCTTTTTATAAATAATATTATAAAAGATTTTTTGAATTATAATAGCTTTAGTTTAAAGTCCGTTATTATAAATATATTATTTTTAGTTTTATTAAAAACCATTATTAAGCTTACTTACATTTTTTAATTTATTAAAAGGCGTAACAGCCGAGTTGTTACTGCAATGTTTTAACCGCACTTAACACTCTTTTAAAAGCTATATATAAGTTAAGCGTATAATAGTTTAAATAGGCTTTATAAAAAAAGTGGTGTTTATTATAAAATAAAATAAATAATATCCCCGAAGCGGGGAGTAAGTGTTCGAAGATATAAGCGTTTACTAACGCTGTTAAAGTGTTTACTACGCCCGTGATTTAAGTTAAAAAGGTGCGGTGGCTTAAACCGCTGTTTAAATAACGGGCGACCGAGGTTTTTACATTTAAAACGTTCGAGAAAACTAAGTTAAAGACGTAGCTACGGTTATAAGTGATAACGTTCAAGTGTTTTATATATACGAGGTTTTAGTTGTCGATTTAACGTATAAAGCGGTCCCCGCTATTATAAAGCCGTGTAATAAGTTTAAAGCGAGCGTGTTGAACGTTAAAATTACCGCTAATAAAATATTAGTTTAAAAGCTAAATATTAAAAAGGTAAGTAAAAGTAGCGTTTTTATTAAATTAACAGTATAAATTAAATAAACAAATGCTGTTAATTTTAAACTACAATAAGTCGCGGGAAAAAAAAGACGAAAGTTATTATATTATAAAGTGCGGGTTAACTTATATATGTATAAGTATACGCGGTTTATCCGTTATAATAATAAAAACGTAGTTTTATTATAAGCTTATAAATGTTATATTTTAAGTGATTTTAAGTATATAATAACTTTAAGTAAAAGTGTAAAGTTTTTAAACGTAAATTATATTTACTTTGTTCTCGTAATAAATAACGAGAAGCGTAAAGTAAGCATTTTAACTCTTATTAACGTTAGCTTAAGTTTATTAAACGTATCGCGGGACTAATATAAAGGTGTTTTAGTTATAATACAGGGATTTCTTAATATCGGAGTTATATAAGCTAATAATATCTTTTTCCGCGAGATTAATATATATTTAATAGCGGTTTTGTTATAAGCGTTATAAAAGCCGATTTGTTAAAGAGAGGTTACGTGTATTTATTAAGCGTTTTTTATAAAGTAATTAACTATATAAACGTAACGTTTTTATAATGTGTAAAAGGGGCGTTTATTACTCGAAAAGAAGTAAAATCTTATTATTATCGTCGTCGATGCTTTATATAGCTTCGTTTATGACGTTTAGTGTTATAATTAAAGCATTATTATTTAAAAGGCTAAAAGGGTTTAAAAAGCTTTTAAATAAAAAGGCGTAGTTAATATTAAAAGGGTTTAAAAAGAAAGTAAAGTAAAAAGTCGAAGCTTACACTACGTTTATAACTATTAAGTTACAGGCGTTATAGCGGCGTATATTATAAATAATATTACGTTAAAGTTATATTATTTTATTAACTACTTTAATCGGTTAAGTTAAGTATTTTTCGTGGTTTATTAAGCGCAGTTTATAATAGTTAACGTATTTAACTACTTTATAATAATTAGCTTTTAAGTGTTTTATTATAAGCTTTTTATAAATAAAACATTTAGCGGGTTTAATATAATAAAAAAAGGTTATAAAAGCTTTAATATTTAAAGTTATAATAAATGATTTGTTTTTTATAAGTAAAAAGATAAATGTATTAGCTATTAAATAGCTAGAAAAGTTATATTTTAACTTTAAAAGATACTAGTTAAAAAGTTATCTTAATATTAAAGCGGCTTAAAAACCGCGTAGTTTAAACGTAACAGACGGGATTTTAGCTAATAAAGAACGCAGCTTTATTAAAAACCGTGTAAATTAAAAAGTTTTTTTAATAGACTTTATTAAGAAATAAATATATTAAACAGTGTTTTTAATAATATTAAAGTATTTAAAAAAGGATTTTTAAGTGTTTTAAAATGTTAAAAGCTTTATTAATATTTAAAAAAAGCTTTATACTATTTAACTTATATAAGTTTTAATAATATAAGCGATAACTTAAAAGCTTAAACTTAAGTTTATAATAAATATATTATACACTTTATAAATAAAGTTGCGATATATAAAGCTTTTATTAATTAAGCAGATAAAAACACGTTTATTTTATTTAAAACTAATTTTTAAAAGTAAAGTTTATAATTACGGCTTTTATACACGGTTTTAACCACGGTAAAAGAGCCGCTAAGCTGGTAATAACAAACTTTAACGCTTATATTAAATTTATAGTTATTATAACGTAAATATATAATAAAAAGCGGGCGGGCTTAATTAAAGTAAAATAAAGTTTAAAAGTAAAATATTAAAATAACAAACGATATAAATTTAATTATTATTTCGCGCACTGTTATTTTAATATAGTTAAACGTAATAACTTAAATAATATTATTTATAACTATCGCAAAAAGCTTAAAAGCTTTTATTTAAATATTAAAGTACGTTTACGCTTAATTAAACGTTAAAGTAAGCTACGCCGAGAAGTTAAATTTATAACGAGCGCAGGTATAAAAGGTAGCTTTCGGTCTTTAATTCAGTAAATTAACAAGCGCACTTAACGTAACGCCGGCGTAACGCGAGTAGCTTAAGTTGTTCGAGGAGGTGTTATAAAAGGGTTTAGTGAACTGCGCGTTTAGCAGGTCGGCGCGCGGGCGGCCTGGCGCCGGTGTCGCCGGCGCAGGCTGCTCGTCGTCCGCACTTGCTATGCGTGCGGTCACGCGGGATGGGGGTGTTAAGGATTTGTATGTGGGTTGTATAGTGCGTATTAATAGTAGGTGCGTATAGACGAAAATTGTTAGGGAAGGTGACGAAATCGACTTTAACTATAACGTTAAAACTTAAAGCACGCTTTTAATAATACTTTTATCGACTTTTAATAATAACGCACTTAACGTTATTTAAAATAAAGTCTTTTTTAAAAAGTTTATAAAAATAATAAAAGAGTTTTACGTATTTAAAACTAAAACTGTTAAAGTTAACGTAAATAAGAAATATTATTAGTTAACTTAGCTTAGCACTTTTCCGAGTACGTTAAAGCGTTTATCGGTAAACTCGATAACGTACTTCACGATTTAAAATTAAAAGTCGAACTTCTATTTATTAAATATTAAATTTTCTTCTTTTCAACTTTTATTAAAATACGTTATATAAACGTTTACACTGATTTTACTTTAAAATATCGTAACGACTAAGCTTATAATAACGATTAAAAGGTTTTTTATAAAAATAAAAGCTTTTACAAAAAACCGTTATAAAACGAGAGTTATTATTAATAACTGTAATAATAATAATAGTAACGATAAAAGTAAAAAGACTAGTAAAAATAAAGTAAATAATAACGATTATAATAATAATAATAATAAAGTTAAAGGAAAGAAAAACAGCTTAAAATACAACTTTTTAAGTGCTATATTTACTATAATCGCGACGGGTACGTTATTAATAACTACCTTTTTAAACTACGAAATAAAAGGCTTTTTTTATATAATAAAAGTTTTTCTTTTAAAGTTATATCCTTTTATTATCAACTATAACTACTATAAACACTTTTTTAAAATTTATAACGCTTATTACTACGTTAATAATAATAACACTTAGCTTTTCGATACAAATAACAATATTTATATTACAAATAAGTTAAAATAATTCTACGAAAACACTTTTACATTTATTAAAAACTAATACATCACTACTAGGCCTTATAAAAATCAGCGTTATTAACACCGTTAACTTTACGCTTTTTTAACGAAAAAAAAGAGTTTATATACACCTCTCTTAAAAACGTAATATACTTTTCTTATTAATATTTTCTTAAACGCTCGTTTTTATAACGTAAATAATTACTTTAACTATAATACCCTTTATACTTTTAACAGCGAGAAAATCTATATTATAAAAATAAAAAAATATAAGCTTTTATTACTAGTGCTTTATAAATCGATCCCGCTATATGCTAACTACGTTATTATAAACAAAGCTTATTAATACACTTGTAGCATATTTAAATAAAATATTTAAATAAAATATATAGTTTTTAAACGAGCGCTAAAAACTACACTTTACTTATAAAAAGCTCGAACACTCTTCCTTTAAAGCGCTTATAAAATAATTACTTCTTTTATTAGCATCTTTATTAATATAAAAATGGTTAATAAAGAAAAGTATAAAAGCTTACCACCTTACACCTTATACGAACTCTTAAAAGTGAAGTTTTTAAAACTAAAAGACTGTTAAAAAGACTTGATAGTTTTAACTATCGGGTAAAGTATATTATATTAACGTTACTAGCATTACCTTTTAAAGTATATAATAATATACGTTAAATTAAACTAACTAAAGACGAAATAATAAATAAAAAATTTGTTAAAACTATTATTAATAAAAACGAAATATTTAATACGACTTTAGTAACGTTACGGGGAGAACTTTTAAATACATTCGAATAAATAATAAAACCGACGTTTAAATTAAATCCTTTAAACATAAAAATAAAAAGTAAACCTTTAAAGTAATTACATCGTTAACTTACTCTTTTACTTAAAACGGTCGTATTAAAGGCGCAATTTAATTTATCTTTTTACGTACCATTATAACAGTAAGCAACGTCTTTATTAGCTTTTAATACGAAACAATTTACACTAGTTATTACTTTTATAACGTTACTGTGAACGCGTAAGAAGAATATGTATATCAAAGACGATAACGAAAACAGCGACGTTGTAATTGAAGAGAGTATTGTTAATGTCAACCCGGTAATCTAAAAACTAAATATTACCGTTAACAAGCTTAATAGCGTATAATTTAACTTTAAAGATATTAATTCGATTTTTATTTATTTTGATATTGAAGTGTTAGACTTTATTATTAATAGTACTACTTATACTATTACCGCCATTTACGTTTTTACTACGACAAATAATACTTTTATTTACCCGTTAATTAAATAAGCTCTTGTTAAAAATAAAAAAGAAAGCTGGTCTTTTAAATAGTAAAGTAATTACTTATTATTAACTCTTCGACTTATAAAGCCGAGTATTCGGTAAGATATTTTACTGTAACGTACGCTTTATAGCTTTAATAATTTATAAATAAAATCAATCGGGGTTTTTATAATATTACTTTAAAAGTAAATAACACGTTTACTATTCGTCTCGTTAAATCTTTTATATATCGAATAAAACATTTTAACGTAAGGTATTACTTTTTTTTTCAAAAACGCGCTAACGTAAAGTAGTTACTTTACGTTTAGAAACTACAAATAGATTACGTCCCTTTTGTTAATTAAATTGCTAATATCTTTACGAGACCTTTAACCAGTGATTTATTTACGAAGTTTATAAAACTCTTTATATAATAAAAAGTAAATATTTAACTTAATGAAAAACTTTTTCTTCTCTTCTTTTTTTTTTAAACAACAAAATCTCTTAAACGATTTTACTTCTTTTTCTTTTATTCTTACAAACATTATTCCTTTTGCTGATATATTACCTCCTTTTACGCTACCTTTAATGATAACAACGATAATACTTACGCCGGAATAACTTTAACAGCTTCTCGCGAAGTTAAATGTAAATAAATAAAGAAAAAAGTTAAATGTAAATAAATAAAGAAAAGAGACTTATTTTACATTAAATAAAAGGCTTAAAGATTTTTATAAATATTGAAGACCCTTACACTTTAAAGGGAGTGTTAAACGGTAGATTTTAAAAAATACTATAAATGCTTAAGCGCTAAACTGTGATTGGTTAGAGTAAACACTTTAACTTATTTATTTGGAATAAAAAAGTCTTTATAAAAGTCTTTGCTTGTATTAAGGACTTTTATTAATACATTTAACTTTTTACCCCTTATTCGCTACTCCGTGTTAAATGCACTTAGTGAGCACAAAGTATATTAAGTAAGAGTAAGCCGCTTATAGTCTACATTTGGCTTATATAGTGTTGACAGTATTATTTATTATGTTGATGTATAGTTTAAGTATAAATACGGTAATAGTTTAGTTTAATAGTAGACCGCTATTAATAGAGGTGTAACTCTTAGAAGAGATAGTATAAGTTCTTTACATATCGCCTCTTCTATACTTAAACTATATATAAGTATAATAGATAGCATTGTTTATATTATATAAACTATTTATAAACTATAAGCAGCTTACTCTTAATATACTTAAAACTGCTTACTTTTTAAAAGACAAAATTAGTCAGATTTAGTCTTGTCTTTTATACAATTCTACCTTTATTATTAATTTATACTCTTTATACTATTCTACTTAAATCTTAAGTAATTTTTTAATAGTGCGATTGTTAGGAGAGATAGTATAGCAGTGGTTTTTTATAAGTTACTTTAATAGTTTTTATACTCTTTGCTTTTTTCTTCTTATAGTACAGCGTAATATTTATAGTATAGCAATTATTTTTTTACTTTGTAAAATAATAATTATTTTATTATAATAAAATTATTTGTATTAATTTTCACAACTATGTATACGAGTATATAGCGGGACATAATAGTCGACTACACAAACTAGGCTTTTAGTGCTAGATTACTGCCACAACGCATCCTCAACTTTACTCCTTACTTTTTCCCCTGTATGGTTTTGATATGTGCTCCGTGAAGTTGAATGACGTTCGGAACGATAATGCTTTCAATCTCAACATCAGAGGCTGTGTCTGCGTCAGACAAGCGGACCCAGTCCACTGCGTCAGGCGTCACGAAGACAACCTCCTGCTTACGAGTCGCCAGGATATTCCCAATAACAAGGTTATGCTGGTATCTCTCGAGTGCACCTTTTGCCTTGCCTATGAGTAATTGCGGGTCCGTCTCCAGCTTGAAAGAAATTATCATGCTCTCGGGTGACCAGTTGTCGACAAGGCTCTTGAGAAACTTTGGCACTGGGTCTAGGTCAATGATCAGTCGCTTGCTCCGTGGAATCTTTGGTGACCTATGGAAGAGTCAGTGGATTGTTTAAGAGTATGAGGGTATTGAGGGTGTTTGTTGGTCGGTGTCACGCACGAATCGAAATTGTCAAACGTCTCCTCGTCCTCCTCGTCGGGCTGAGGCGCGGTCTTTGCACTACCATCGGCCGCAATATCTGTGCTTTGGATCTTGTGTTCTGCCATTCGTTCAGGCTAGAGGCTGTCAGTTCTCACACCGCAAAACACGGAAGAGAGGGGAGAGAGGGCAAGAGAGTAAACAGGGAGACAAACGGGTAGGAAAAAGTCCGATACTGCAGCAGCAAGGTAAAGAAGACCATTAGGGCCAATGCGGTGCATGGAACGGCTAATGGCACGCAGTTCGAATAGGTAATCCGTGATGGTAACAAATGGCAAGGCCAGCAGGCGGTCGCGGGCATTCCGGTAGCGACGCCAAACCTTCAACATGGATGCCGATTCATCGTCGCGAGCTCGAACACCAGTCCCTTGGCCATTCTCGGTCAATAGATCCAGAAAGCTATCAGTCGCATGCGAGTAGTGCCGACTGTATGGCTGAAGACTGGAACGTGACAATGTCAGCTTGCGTAGAATACAGAACAGAGCATACGACACACAGGGGAACCGCGAAGGGTTCTTCTCCGACCCACAAGGATCGTACCTAAACTGTCTGTGAAGGAAGATGACGGCATAGTCGGCTTCGTCGTCAAGGAAGTACTCAGCGCTGGTGGCACCCCGTGTCCCAGCCGAGAAGTTGTCGATGAACCGCACTGTTTGCTTCTCCAACGGCACCTGTGTGAGGCGTTGTCGCCTGTGTCAGCCTTGAAGGTGCCCCAGAGACGAGACTGTTATAGGATCCTGATCATACAGTGGTACCACCAGAGGTCACAAGAACAACTCGCCGGCCGACTTTTGCGTGTTTCTCAAGGAAAGCATCAACCAAAGCCATATGTGCTTCCAGGCAACTGGGTGCCGGATTGGTGGTGAAGTACCGGTCCTCATCCGAGGTGCCGGTAGAATTGGGGTCCGAGGAAGCCATGCTGGGAGAATTCGGTAGTGTTTGAAGAAAGGGAGCCCCTCGTATGAGTCACATATGTGTGGTCGTAGGAAAGAGAAAGATGCATCTAGGCCCACACACACATGTGGTATAAATGTACGAGAATGAATACGTATGCGCACTGGTAGACATGTACTGTGTGCAGAGTCGGTAGCCGAAGCTCGGCCCGGGTTGGTGGTTCGGCGAAGGGAGAACAACGACGCGGGGGCTCCTTCTACTGCGTATCCCAGACATCCACAAATCAGTACACTCTAAGAACAATTTAAAACATCCCAGTGGAAAGCAAACACCTTAACAATAGTGTGGGGTTGGTGCACTTACAGAGAAGATCAATAGCCGTGCTACAGTTCGGTTCCCTAAGAATGACGCAACTGCGATCTGGTAGAGACCCCTTAGATGCAACGATGAGTCATCAGGATGACTTACGCATGGACCCATTTTTTATTTTTTTTGCGTTAGGGTTTTCACGCACAAGAAATAACCCCACTGACAAAGCCATATTGATGGTAGACATTTTCCAATTTTTTTTTTCCCGCGAAACAGTCAATCAATTTGTCCATCTATCGCACAACTCAAAAGACCAAGGAATCGCTGCAGGCTACAGCCACCACCTTTTCAACTGAGCAATATCGTCAACGGCAATACCTTGAATCCAACTACAAATATTGACAATGGCGGACCGAGGAAGCAGTGCTCCCCGTGGCGGTGGCTTTGGATCGCGCGGCGACCGTGGTGGTGATCGTGGCCGGGGCCGGGGCCGTGGCCGTGGCCGTCGCGGCGGCAAGAGCGAGGAGAAGGAGTGGCAGCCAGTGACCAAACTGGGCCGCCTGGTGAAGGCCGGCAAGATCAAGAGCATGGAGGAGATCTACCTGCACTCTCTCCCGATCAAGGAGTACCAGATTGTCGATTTCTTCCTGCCGAAGCTGAAGGATGAAGTGATGAAGGTCAGTCTACCAGGAGGGTCTTTCTCGTGGTTCTAGCAACTTGCCGACGGGTTTTCGTTTTGTAAGAGCGCCCACTGACATCGATTGATTACCCCCAACGCAGATCAAGCCCGTGCAGAAGCAGACCCGCGCCGGTCAGCGCACTCGTTTCAAGGCCATTGTCATCATTGGTGACTCCGAGGGCCACGTTGGATTGGGCATCAAGACTTCGAAGGAAGTTGCCACTGCCATTCGCGCCGCTATTATCATTGCCAAGCTGAGCGTCATTCCCGTCCGGAGAGGCTACTGGGGCACCAACCTGGGTCTTCCTCACTCTCTGCCCACCAAGGAGAGCGGCAAGTGCGGTTCCGTTACTGTCCGGGTAAGTGCACACGTGATGCTGCCTGTTTGCAGTTGACTCGGAAGCCTCCTAGTCCGCGGAATTTGACCGTACCATGGTCTTCTTTTTTGGCTAACACTCGATCACAGCTTATCCCGGCCCCCCGTGGCACGTCCCTTGTCGCCTCCCCCGCTGTCAAGCGTCTCCTGCAGCTTGCCGGCATTGAAGATGCCTACACCTCCTCTTCTGGCTCGACCAAGACGCTCGAGAACACCCTGAAGGCCACATTTGCGGCTGTTTCCAACACCTACGGATTCCTGACGCCTAACCTTTGGAAAGAGACTAAGCTTATCCGCAGTCCTCTGGAGGAGTTTGCTGATACTTTGAGGGATGGCAAGCGTTACTAGTGGAGGAAGAATTCGGCTGAGGTGTCATGGGTTGTATTCGACTCATTAGATGTCGCATGCATGTGCGCATTTTGTGTGCTATTTCGGACTTGGCCAAGGCTAGATATGGACGGGCGGCTGGTTAACAGTGGTAACTCATTTCCTCATACTGCAGCGTGCAGCTGCAAATTGGTAGTACACAAGAGTTCAAAAATAAAAATATTAAATATGCAAACGAATCCAAAATGCATTTATTGGACAAGGGAAAAATACATTGTCTGCGTGCATACAAACAACATCGACTTGAGTGAGTAATGGAGACGTGATATGGCACGCTCTGCCGGCTGCAGCTCTGTGTGTCCTATCTATATGACACCATTATTTGACCTCCCCGATACTTGAAGCCGCCTGCTCTCCAGCAATACGGCCAAAGACAACACATTCCAGCAGCGAGGACCCGCCCAGGCGATTGTCTCCGTGAATGCCTCCAGTCACCTCCCCAGCTGCCCATAGCCCTTTGACGGGGGCCTGTTGATCCGAGGCCAGAACTGATGATAGTACTTGGCTTTTTTCGTTGATCACAATGCCACCCATGGTGAAATGGGTAATGGGAGTCACATTGCCCACACACACTTCCTGTTCAAGGTCATCTCCGTTACCTTTGAGCTTCCAGTGGCCAAAAGTCTGTCGACCAAATACATCCTCTTGCTTGCCGGTAGCGACTAGCGAATAGGCTGCTATGGTCTCCCGGGTAGTATCATCCAGCTCTGACACCTTCTTCTTCGAGAGAAGCCCCTTCCACAAGTAAAACGAGACATGAGACGCAGCAGCCTCACAAGCTCCGGGATCGAGGAGAAGTTGGATGTCCCACTGCTTGGTGGAACCATCATCAGTCGGGGGGGGATCCATAATGACACGACTAACGTGTTCGCGAGTGTCCATCTCGTTAACAAAACGGCGGCCGTTGCGAAGAAGGATGCCACCCTCGCCGCGGAGCATTTCGGCAGCGAGAAACTTGACGGCTGCACCAGGGTTAGATGGGTCAACGAAGCCGGTAGGATGGATTTGCACACTGTCCATATCAACAAGGTGTGCCCCTACATCGGTTAACAAGCCATGCATCCCCGACCGCGGCTCGTTAGTCGAAGGGAGGCCAGCTAGGTCCGGCCGGTATTTTGCCAACAGGCCGTTTGCATCACCGGCAAAGCCACCCGTCGCGAAGACTACGGGCCCATCGATGGAGATGGTCTCGTCTCCGGAGCGGTATTCTACACCAACAACTGCCCGGCCGTCCTCCCCGGATAGGGGCGACGAAAGCAGCTTGGTGACCTCGCACTCTGTTTTGAGTTCGAAGCGACTGTCGCCCTTGAGCTTCTGCAGAAGCCTGGTGACGATATCTGCGCCAGGGGGGGTCTTGCCAGCTCCACGGTGGGTACGGGCGACGCTGTGACCACCAAGCTGCGCAACAACGCTTAGGTCAACGCCGATGTCGTCGGTCAGGAACGTGACAGCAGACGCAGAGCTGTTGGTGAGCAGAGAGATAAGCTTTTCTCTTGACTGTTTCTCGGTAGGGGCGAGCGCCAGGCGCTTGCCAGCACTCTTTACAGTGTCCGGAAAGAAGCTGGTGTCGGGGATGGCTCGGTTCTGGAAACGAGTCGGGGCACCGTTGATACCCGACGAGGCCTTAATACTGTTGCCGCCAGGCTTGGGGGACCGCTCGAGAAGTACGACTGAGGGGGCGCTGGCACGGAGGGCGGAGAAAGCGGCAGAGAGGCCGGCAAGGCCAGACCCGACGACGATGACGGCAGGGCGCTGGGGAGTGGTAGCCATGATTGTGGGAGGTAGCAGGTCGGGTTGTCTGTGGTAGAGGCGATACACGATGCTGGTGGCAGCAATGAAAAAAGCGAGGCTCAGCAGGGTGCGCAGAGTTAGGTATGGCGGCATGACGTCGCACGACACTCTAATCCGGGCTGGCCTTAAATACGACAGAGCGAAATATGCCGGCGAGAGGGGAGCGGAGTGAGCAAAAGGCGCGGGAAAGCGTGGGAAACACCGAAGGCGCAGAGAGTGCAGCGAAGAACACTTGTCGAAGCAGCATTGCGCAAGTGCTGGAGCCCGACTGGGGACGACAAGCACGCCCGTGACGGACTATGGCATTCTGAGAAATCTGGGCATGACCAGCCATGCTCTGTTCCTGGCCTGTTGCTTCATTTTTCGTGCCATTCCGCAGTCGGTCTCGCGTGTTTGTCGGTGGTGTTCAAATACTTATGGGCAGTCGGGTGAGGATCAGGTGATGTGGCCACGGTATATCGAACGACAGGCACCATACTCCATAATAATACCGTTTTGACCGCACAGTAGCACTGTTCTCGCACGGTCGTGCCGCCTGCTTTAAAAGCTGCCGGTGCCCAAATTCAAAGGCCAGCCTCAATATTTGGTGGAAGGGCGTGGGAAGGGCTGCCAGCTAACACGATCGTAGTATCGTATCGCGACGAGCCAACTACCGCACAGTTAAACAATGCTCGACCGGGGTGCTTTATCGTGTGGCCCAACGAGACTGCCAGTCGTGCTAGCCGTGCCAATTCGCCCGGCTCGTCCAATTCGCCTAGGTCGAGCTCGCCGGGCTCGCCGGGCTCATCCAGCTCACAGGCCAGTCAGGACGGAATCGAAAATTCTTGGTGCCAAGCGGAAAAACCGGGTTTGTGGTTGAAAGGCAGGTTGAGAACCGGAGAAATTGGAGAGATGCTGATTGCTGATGCCGTACCTTGTACTTCTACCATGCAGTAAGGGGGAAATCCCGCGGTCTGTCTTCTCCGCACATGGCCGAGCAAATATGCATAAATGCCCAGGACGCGGCGTGGCAATTTTGCAACGGTTTTCGCACAGTTTGACCCTCTGGCCTTTTGGCCGTCGTCCTCTCTAGACAGGCGTGGTCATGCCAGCATCCGGCTTCGCGGCTTATCGAATAGATGGCGGAGGAACTATGTTGTGTGTATGTCTCTGCCACGCCGGACAAAGCGCACCGTCTTAGTTTCTCCCACCCCGTACGGGTAAATTCCAGGGGCTTTTCTAATAGCAAGTCCAGTCAAGGCAGATTGCAAGAAAAGTGGGATAGCCACTGGGGAAATATCTGTAAATACTACAGTGAATATGGAAGCGGCCTGTAAATACTACTTTGTGAGTACCTCGTAACCAACGGAGTTACCTGCGTTTCAAGCCGGGAGACTGTTGCGCATTGTTGTGATCACCAGGAAACCGGAATTGCATTCTCTCACTTAGACAGGATGGCCATCAAACAAGAACAGGCAGGACGGAAAGGGGTGACATGGAGTGGCTTATGTCTTGTGTCTACACCACGAGCTACCAGTAGTATGGTTGTAGATGGCCCTGCCATGGGCCAATATGACTCTTCTAGAAGTGTTCTGCGCAGCATGGGAACACCACATGGACCGGAGACCAAAAAGACTTGCTGTCAAGCACGTGTCTTTCCCCTGTGCCATGTCCCCCAGATGGAGACACGAAGACAAAGCCAGCACGCCGCTATCTCACTATTCGTACTTTGTACGTATTACTCGTGCGTTTTTGCCTCGTGCCAAAACCGAGCGAATCCGCACTCGTCGAAGATACAAACAGAAGGAACTTCCCAAATCCAGATCGACGCCAAGAGACGGCCGGTGACCACGACATCGCAGGCAATTCTCATTGGTGGGCCCACGAGGGATCTGGAAGGAGCAGATGCGGGGAAAGTCAAAGGATGGTCTATCCATTAGCAATGTAATTACAGTGCAAATTAAGGGGTTCATTGTATCCCAGCATACAAAGTAGTATGTACGAGTAGTTATCTTGCAAAAATACCGGTACAAAGGCGGCAGAAGAGTGACCCAACGAACTTATCTTGCGAGTACTGCTAGTACTACGGTGTACATACTCGTAGTACTATGTATGATGACCGGAAATAGTACCATACATAGCATTTTACTAGCACTCCTAGTATTCGTATACAGGGCGGTGTGCCTTTGTCTGTCGTGTAAAATACTACTTCGAGCAGGCCCAATAAAACAGATGTCCTTTCTGTATCTTGCTACGTAGTAAATCCCGAGACCGGGAATAGCACAACGGCCGGCCGGGGGCAACTGTCTCACACCCTTGTCTTCACACGGCAATACCTTGTTTCTCCGCGTCCCGCAAACCATCTACTATGTACATACATAGTAATAGTCGTGTCGTTATGGGCTGAGCAAAACGAGTGAGGGCCGAGGCAGGATCCCCAGCTTACCTGCTTGCGGCATAGCTGCCACAGTAGTGTGTATTCCTGCGAGCAGCCAATTCTGTCGCGGCCGAAGCGGAATTCTCGAGCTACCTAGGGGCGATGCAACACCTCCTGGCCATGGTCTGATGGCTCCCGCGTGGAGGCAGCTTCGGGTAGAGGGATCTGAATGGGGAAAGGAACGTCGGCCATGCAGGATGCTTGGCAAGAAGCCAGATTACTCCGCACAATACTGGGTACTATGTCAGCTAGTATGTACGGGCCTGTGTACTATGTACGAGTAGATTACTACTCCGTACTACGAGTATTACATAGCAGTGTTTGCTGCTGACTGTGTCTGGCTTTGTAATACACGAGCAGCAAGAGACCTCAAGGTGCCGCCGTGGCCTTTGTTTGGCCACACAGACCGTTCGTCCGGCACAATTACGGCGCAGAGCGGGTAATACTATCTTACAAAGTATGTATCTTTGGTGTTCACACTTTGGTATCTTGCATCCCACTACTTTGGGCTACATAGTATCTCGTCCAATCCCAGCCGCAGAAGTCTTGCCGAGCACTTACGTCCCAGCCGAAAGTGTTCGGCAACAGCCTGCAGTGCGGGCTGCCATCCCTATGAATAGAAGTATCCTGTATTTGCGTGGCAGTACGAGTAGCGTGTACTTACAACGTCTTGGACTGTGATCTGCATCGCCTTACCTGAGGCGGAGGGCGGCAGCGCTGAAGCTGCCGGGGCACACGGCTACCAGCTGGCACCCTGGCAGCTGCGAAAATATCTTTCGAGGCTGGCAGAGACACCGTTCCGAGCAGCCGTGCGAACAGCCGCCTGGATAAAAAAAAACACCACAGAAAACCCAACGCCAATGCATTAACCTCAGATGATGCCAATTGTTGGGCGCGCCGGTCTTGGCTGCGTGCCCCTTTCCCCCGGACTTGGCGCTGTGGCCACCAGGTCCGGCAGCTTCTTGGAGAGCTGCCATTTCTGATTACTACACGGAATCTCGCCTTCTCCTCATTCTCCTCCATTTTTCTCCTCACTTTCCCAATCTCCCCCACTCCCCTTCCTGGTTCGGTGGGTCCATGCAGCCCTTGTCTTTGTCCCTCCGCCCCCCTTCACGGGCTGGCTAGGCTCCCGGGCACACAGTAAGGGCAGCCAGAGCAGCCAGAGCAGCGGCGCATGGCCTGATACACCCTCGTGGCTGATCACCTGTGAACAAAGGCGAAACCGCGAAACCGCGAAACCCTGCTTGGCCCAGGGTCGTGCCCAGTGGCCATCCGCTGCCCCGAGCAATCTGGGGCTCAACTCCTGGGCTCGTGTATGGCCGCCCAGGCATGCCAATTTGGTGTTTTACCCCGGGCATCCCTTCCCGTTCAAAGGAGCCAAGCCGCCCTCCGCACTCATGTCCTCGCACACCCTGGCAGGTAAAATACACTGGTAGATGTACATCGCGGTGGCCACGGGGTGTGTTGTTCCTTCCTTTTTGGCGCGGCCCCAATCCATCCTGCGCCGTTGGGATTTGTGTGGGTGTGACCATCAGAGCCACCAGCAAGCAATGTAATACTATGCAAGCATTTACTATGTATAATTGGGCGAAAAAATAATCATGAAGAAAAAACTAGCTTTCATACCATCCGACCCGTGCCCTCCGTGAGCGTGCGTGCGCGCGTACTTTGTATGTGTACCTCTCCTAGTAAGAAATACATCCCATTTCCCCATTGATGCTCTCCTGCTCCCCGGCCTGTCTCTCTCCTATATCAACCACACCCCCCCTCCCCCCTTCCCCATATCTTGCAATACCCCGTCTGCCTACTGGAACCCGAGAGTAGAGAAACACTTTCTCCCGCACTCAAACTCGTATCCACACAAAGTTGAAAATCCCCAAATTACGCCGCCTCCCCCCCATCCCCATCCCTCTCTCCCTCTTCTTTTCTCTGTTTCCAGACCCATCAGTCCCAATTCTTTCCAGCAACAACAATCGGACAGCTGAAAACAACACCGACCTTCCCGCACAGATCGAAAAAATTCGTGTCTTCTCGTTTCGCGCCCGAGAGAGACAGAGAGAAAGAGCGGCTGTCTTCCAATCGGTCGTCCAGAACTCGACCTGTGTCATCTCATCCTCGTTGTCTCCCAGTCTCTCCTAGTTATACATCGTCTCGTCGCAACAATGGCCGACGTGTCGTCTGCGCAGTCCAACAACATTGAGAAGGACACTGCCGAGGCCTCGGGTGCCGCCACGAACGGTGCCCAGCCTGTCCATCGCTATGACTATGGCGGCAACCCGCTGTACCATGCGCACTCCGGCCCCGACGCCCGCCTCCCTGCCTTCGGCGGCGAGTTCCAGCCTGGTCTGTACAAGCCAATCACCCAGCGCAAGTTTGCGAACCCGGCACCCCTTGGTCTAAGCGCTTTCGCCCTGACCACGTTTGTGCTGTCGCTCATCAACCTCCGGACGCGTGGCGTCAACGAACCCAACATTGTCGCCGCCATTGCCCTTGGATACGGTGGTCTTGTCCAGCTGCTTGCCGGCATGTGGTATGTTACAAATCTCTTGGTGTGCCCGTGCCCGTGCCCGTGGCCGCGGACCCGAACCCCTCCCCCGTTGCTCGTGGACTGTGTCCCCCGTCTATGCATGACCCTCTTCGCTGACATGTCCTACCACTAGGGAAATGGCTGTGGGCAACACCTTTGGTGCGACCGCCCTATCCTCCTTCGGCGGCTTCTGGATCTCGTACTCTATCATCCTGTACCCGCCATGGGGCATCGCTGATGCATACGCTACAGCCGGCAAGGAGGCTGGCGATCCACTGATGATAGAGTCGGCCCTTGGCTTCTACCTGGCGGGCTGGTTCATCTTCACCT
This sequence comes from Raffaelea albimanens, assembly GCA_002778245.1. NCBI lineage: Eukaryota > Fungi > Ascomycota > Sordariomycetes > Ophiostomatales > Ophiostomataceae > Raffaelea > Raffaelea albimanens. The sequence continues at coordinate 914,059 of PCDJ01000001.1, forward strand.
TTATCTTGCTCCTGTGCACCCTGCGCTCGACAGTCATGTTCTTCTCCTTGTTCCTCACCCTCGACATCGCCTTCTTGATGCTGTCCTGCGGTGCCTTTGCCGCCGAAAACGGCAACCCCAAGGCCTCGCTCAACCTCAACAAGGCGGGTGGCGTATTCGGTCTTTTGGCCGCCTTCCTCGCCTGGTACAATGCCTTTGCTGGTATTGCTGACAGCAGGTTAGTATTTGCGGCTTTGCGGCACGCCGGTTCCGCACGCCGGTTCTCGCTTTTTCTCCCGCTCCAATCGGTCCCCGATTTTTACCAACCAAACTCCCCAAACCCCCTCCAAATTTCTTCCTGTTCCCCAAATCTTCTCCCCAAATACTCCACACCCCCCCACTTGCGGTGGCTCTTGTCGGCCTTTGTTTTCTCTCCGTTCCCCCTTTTTTGTCACTCCTGCGCAGAGTTTTTACGAGCACCCCTCTACAAAAGTACCTTTTATCCACCGAACCAAAGCTAACTGGGATTCTTTTTCTCTCTCTGCAGCAACTCGTTCTTCATTGTCCCCGTCTTCCACTTCCCTTGGTCTGAGAAGGGCCACGAAACTCGGAAGGCGAAGGCCGAGAGCGCCAGTGTCTAGGATATCTGGCCGATGCCGCTACTTCCGCTGGAGCACTGATGCTGTCATGCTTTGCCGTGCATCCGTGTTTGGCGCCGTCTAGCCTTCATTTATTTTTGCGTCTGTTTTTGGGGGCTGCTTGGATGGCTCGTCAGGAGCACCGGCCACTGCAGGTTGGGCGGTTTGCCAGACTTTGCTGCCTGCCTGTTTCGGACTGCCTGTCTTGGCGTGGAGCAATGCTAACAACTCGTATATTTTGCACCTTCCCCTTTTCGTCGTTTTTGTTCCTAGCTTTTCTGCCCTTTTGAGTTTGTCTACAGCCGTGGGCAGCGAATAGGGTGCCGGCTTGTATATTCCCCAACCCGCCTTCTTGTCGCCCTTTGCTTTCGGCTTCTTTGCTTTGCAGCTTGTTTTTGTTCACTTGGCCGGACGGTTTAAAAAGAGAATGGCTGTTATTATTCCCCCATTGCCTTCTTGTCTTGCAGTTACATACACTCTATACTCCTTAATGCACTCCAGTCGCCAACCACTTGTGAGCCAGCCGGCAGGATCGGTGAGGGGAAGCGTTCTGTTGATATGTCTCGAATATGCTACGTATGTGTGCCTATCTGTCCATGTGCGGCTCTTACGCCTCTTTCGGCTCCAGCACAGTTAGTGATGCCGCCTGGCTCCACGGCCTTTGGTCGTGCAAACCCGCTGCAAACAGATCCAACCAGTCGGCTCTCTAGCACCCGCTTCTTCCGCTTCGCTTCCGTGACAATTCGACTGAGACACGACATCTTCGCGGCGAGCAAGACTACTTCGTAGATGGATGGCCCATTGCCACAAGTGGGCCCTGGCTTTTGTCTAGACCGTTCGGTACCGAGTCGGATTTAAAGAAAGTGCACGCAGATATCTAAATTCCCCGCCGTAGCAGCCCTAAGCTCCCGCGCTCAATTATCATTCGCGCCGTCTTTGCTGGGCTGCTCCTACGGAGTAGAAGTTTTCGAGCCTAGATCTGGAGAAAACGACCTCGATTGATGATGCTATTGAAGTTGACCGTTGACACGCTCTACCCTGACCATGCTCTAGACCGGAAAACACGCCCAAGCCGTCGATGTGGAAGCGCTCCTGCAACCGCCAACTTTGGGAAGCAGCCTGTCTTACAAACAACCGATTGACAACCCACCCGCCGTGGCAACTAGCATGGATGCCCATGTCGACGCCGCAGTAACAACCCGGGTGACGCCCACATTCTCCGCTGAGATGCCCCTCGCTGCATCTTGATCTCCAAGCAGTTTGTGGGGACACAAGAAATCGTCCAGATTAAACATGCCAGCTGTGGCATGGCCACCTTTACCAACGATAAGGCTTAGAAGGAGAGGTCCGCGGCCTCGACTTCCCAACCTTTACCGACTACACGAAGTCTGTCCGCGACGGCGTGTCGCGTTTCTGAAGGAGCACAGCGCTATTCTGGGTTTACTAGGTTTTAAAAATATCTAGATAAGCCGTGTCTGTGATTATTGGGTGTGAGTTTCCTTTATGCGTGTGGCAGCAACGCGCCCCTTCCTGTCCCTGAAGCGGGCTCAGGTGGGGCGAGCCAGGCTACCCCTCTAGTTCCGAGCTCTATTAGCAAACCGCTCTGGTACACTTGGGTCGTACCTGGTCCTGATTTGGCTCGCCATTTCGCCTTTCCCTCTGTTTGTCGCTCGACATAGTCTCGATGCCCCAGCACTAGCAAGTCGCCGACAACAGCAATTATCCACCCCGCTTCTACAGAGCCAGCATCCTCCTGCAAACCCCCTTCGGAACCTCCGCCATGGCGCTCCACGGAACACGTGCTGCCGACCACGCCGGCAGCTGGTACGAAGCCGATCGTGCGGTGCTTTCGGCCGAGCTCGACGACTGGCTCAGGGACGTTCCGGCTTCAGTCAACGATAGCAGTCTCCCTGTGCCTGGAGCCAGGGCTATTATTGCTCCGTAAGAAAACCGGTCGTCTGTCCGCTCGCTCCGCAGACCAGACGTTGGCGATGTCGATGGGAGATACTTGCTGACTGTTCCATGACCCTCTCGTAGGCACGCCGGCTACCGGTATTCAGGCCCATGTGCTGCCTGGGCCTACAAAGCCCTCGATCTTGGCAAAGCCAAGCGAATTTTTGTCCTTGGTCCGAGCCACACGTATTACCTGCGTGGCTCAGCCCTGACCACTTTTGAGAAGTTTGCGACTCCTTTCGGGGACTTCCAGGTGGATACCGACGTCGTGGCCAAGCTGCGGAATACCGGCAAATTCAAAGACATCCCGCGCCACAACGATGTGCGCGAGCACAGCCTCGAAATGCATCTGCCATATATCTGGAAAAGCCTGGAGCGACGGGCTGGCGCCCAAGAGACATGGCCGACCTTAGTCCCTATCATGGTCGGAGACGGCAACGGAGCGGCGGAGCGGGAATGCGGAGAGCTGCTTCTCCCCTACCTAGAGGACCCTGAGAATGTATTTGTCGTCAGCTCGGACTTCTGCCACTGGGGACGCAACTTCCAATTCTGGCATTACTGCCCAGGAACCGACTTCACTCAGATTCGCTCTCTTTCATCGCGGTCTGGCTCCCGGCCACAGCAAGCCGAGCCGCCCATCCACGAGTTCATTCGTGTTCTAGACGAAGCCGCATTCAAGGCCATAGAGACCGGCTCCCAGGCCAAGTTCGTGGACTACCTAGAGCTGACTGAGAACACGGTCTGCGGACGACACCCGATCAGTGTCCTCATGGCGGCGATGGAGCTGCTGGTGGCGAAGCAGCAAGGCAACAACAAGTCGGGCAAGTTTTCGTTTGTGCGGTACGAGCGGAGCGACTTGGCCCAGACAACGTCTGACTCCAGCGTGAGTTACGCTGCAGCGTATGCAGTTCTGTAGACAGGCGGAGAGTCTGTGGGAAAGCTGCCAGTATGAGAGGATCTTGCGGGTCAGTGCATGCGCGAGTGTATCGGTATGGATGACGGGGGTGGGCAGGCACGGAAGTGGGACAGAGGGACCTCGGAGGTGCAGATACATGCTGAGATTCGTATGTAGGGAGGTAAGACGCAAAGATACGAAGACACATACTAAAGACTAAAGCCCCAGACAAGCCTCGGACAAAAGAACAGGCAAACGTTTAAAATATTAGTCCATAAGCCAAACATAGAAGCTCTGATCAATGGCCTAGACCGGCGGAGGCATCCAGGTTAGACATCTCCTACGGAGTAAAACACAGATACACCAAAAGATGGAGAAATGCTAGAACCGTCGTTTAACTGGAGCGGATCTGCATTGGCCAGAAACCGGATTGTCACGTCTCGTCACGCCATACTCTCCCCACCGCAAGGAGTATGCTTATGCCCCGTCGATGCCTGCGGGCGCTCTGTGAGGTTTTTGGCATGGTGCCTTCTGCTGGCCTGACAGGCGACTCGCTGGCCTCGCTTGCCCCAGATCGTCATCTTGAAACCGCTGCAGGTGTCGCGGGATGGGCCACCAGCCCAGGCTGACTGGCCCATAATGCCGCGTAGAAAAAGAACTCTCAGGCTCCACTCGTGACCCCTTTTTCTCTGCTTGGCTGGCCAGGCCTGCAGACAGATTTGCTGCCAACTGCAGGCGCTGGGCCACTCAAACACGAAACTAGGGCAGTCCGCTAAAAAGCCAATATTATAGCGTCTGCACTAGTTAGTCAACTAGTCAATGTACGGCGGAATAGTGCATGCGGCTGGAGGTTCAACGTTGTCAACGGCCGCCTTGCCCGGGCACTAGAGCGCCAGAACGCCGGGGCGCTGGAGCGTCTGAGCCACCCACCACTGCAGCTGGTGGCTGACCCCATCGCACCACCAAGCCGATACGCAGATGCCACACCCCTTTTTCTCTTCATCTCCGCCTCGGCCATATTTGATTTGCTACTGTCTTGCCTCAGCCGCCATAGTCCCTTGTTCTCTTTTGCTTCAGGCCGCCTCCTCTCCTCCACTCGTTCTGGCCAGTCGCTCCAAATCCTTTGTTTGACCCTCGCGAGTCGCGATCCCCTCTTGACCTCGAGATCCCCGTCGCTCTCTTCGCTGTCGCTCTCGCGCCGCATTGTCTGTTTTCTCCTTTTTGTCCGTCGCTCGTCTGCCGGATTTCCCCTTTCTCGTATTGCCACGTCGGATTCTCTCTTTTTCACCTTCTTTCTCTGCTTGTCTTCTCTCTCTCTGTCGTGTCCCTTTCTCACGCGGGTGTATTTCGCGTTTTTCCTTTGCCACGGCCAATCCTGCCTGCCTCAGCCATTCGGCAGCTCTTTTGTGTTTCTAGCAAAATGGATGTGAGTGTCTCACCCTTGTCGTTGATGTGTTTCAGGGTTCCTCGTTCTTTGGTCGCCATATCCCTCCACGCCCCTTCTCTCCCCTGTCCCCCATCACCTTTCTTTTTCCTCATTCCTTTCCTCTTCTCCAGCTTCACATCCAAATCCAAACGTTCACCTTCCAGCTTAAGCTTCCAATTGCTGATACCATGGCGCAGTACGGGTTAGTTGACTCCCTGGCACTCATCGAGACCTTTCTCCCTCGACACCTCCCGCCGCTTGGTCATTCTCGCCAGACCACTGTCACATCGTCCAATCCGACTTTTAACACGGCCTTTCTCGGCTCGCCTCTCCCCGTCCGCTGATTGCGAGCCACCTGCTAACACTACCATAACACCCAGATATGGCGGCAGAGCCAACCCCTTTGATGACCGTGAGTCGGCGGCATCTGGTGGTTATGGAGCCCCGGCACGCGGTCCTCCGCAGGCAGCTTTCGGGCAAGGTCCCCGTCCTGGTGGCGGCGGTGCTTCCCGTTACAACCAAACCCCGGCGTACGGACAGGACGACTACGCAGGTATGTCGGGCTCGATGCTCAAACGCTCTCCTAAAACCTGCCTGTTCTATCTAAGTTGCAAGCCCATGCTGACATACTCCTAGCGTCCGGCAACGTTGAAATGGCTCCTCTCACACAGAACGCCGGTTCTTTCGGTTCGGCTACCGACCCCAATGCCATCTTGAATGAGTGCCGCAACATCGACCGAGGTATCGACGAGGTCGACCAGAACCTGAACCAACTGCGCATGCTCCAGGAGCGGGCGCTGAACGAAGCCGACACGGCTGGTTCTGCCACGACTAGACAACTGGACTCTCTGGCTGCAGACACCATGGCTCTTTACCGCCAACTCACAGACCGTGTTCGCCAGGTGAAGAGCCAGCGGGAAGCCCAGCAACCAAAGAACGCACCTCAGATCGGACGCGTCGACCGCCGTCTGAAACAAGCCATCCAATCTTACCAACAGGTCGAGTCTTCTTTCCGGAAGAGAACACAAGACCAAATGGCCCGGCAATACCGCATTGTGCGACCCGATGCCCCTGAATCGGAAGTCCGTGCTGTCGTCGAGGACACGTCGGGCGGTCAGGTATTCCAGCAAGCCATGATGCAGAGTGACCGTCGTGGCCAGTCCCGTGCCGTGCTTAGCGCTGTCCAAGACCGTCACGCAGAGCTACAGAAGATCGAACAGCAGATGGTTGAATTAGCGCAGCTCTTCCAAGACCTCGATGTGCTCATTGTCCAGCAAGACGTCCAGGTCGCCCAGATCGAGCAGAAGGCTGAAGAGGCCGTTGTGCATCTCGACAAGGGCAACGATGATATTGCTGTGGCTGTCACAACAGCCAAGAAGACGCGGAAGAAGAAGTGGATCTGCCTCGGCATCTGCGGTATGTCCCGACACGGATCGATACCTGTTTTCTTTTATGCCATGAGATATACAATACTAACTTTACTATAATTAGTTGCCATTATTCTCGTTATCGTCATCATCGTTGTCGTTTACGTCGTAGTCAACAGGCAGGCCAATGGTGGCGGGAAGCGGAGTATTGAGGCACGGGGGGTGGCTTTTGCAGGCGAGCATCCCGTGGCGGAGATTTACGGTCAGTCCAAGATTGTCGTGCGGGATGCAGGCCGTGAATTTTCGTCCCGCATTCAATTAAGCAAGCGACGCCTAAGCAGTCTTCCGACATCTGACGACAAACGCTCCCTTTCCATCCTCCCGGGTGGTGTCTTCAACGAACACTCTTCCTTCACTGAGCCAGAGAAACGATATGTTATCAACACAGACTTCACTGGCGATGGTGATTCTAGGCCTTGAGGTGTAAACATACAGGATGGAGTCATGGCCAGGGTCGGGCCAGACATCTGAGGAAATACCTGGAATACGAGGGGTGTGGGATATCCATGACATGCGTGATAAATTGTTCCAAAGCTCCACGCCACCCACAACACTGCCTGGCTTTTTTTCTTTCTGTTTCTTTATGGGGATTGTTTTTTTTAACCGGTTTAGCGACGTTCTTGTTGGGTTCTCTGGATACATGCAGTTCTGTCCGTGTTGCTTTCTTATTATGGCCACAGGTTATTTATTCATTAGGGTTTTGCTCTTTCGTATGTATGTGATCATATCACGGGTGCTGTTCTGTGTTGGCACATATGTCCCCCAAAATGAGACCCAAGTGCTCTTCTTGTATGTGATCCTGTCAAGAGCCTTCGCTGAGGTGGTGTTGGTGGATGTGAGACAGCACTAAAACCCGTCCAAATAGTCGCGCTCGCTCGAGAGACTCTGATCTGTTCCGGAAAACAGGCGTATTACCGCATGATAAAGATGGGCACAGACAAATGAAGAGACGGTTTGATTGTTTTGCCAAGGTAACTTTGGACCCGCTGCCTGCGAACCTATCCCGTTGTTGTGTTTGCTTCTGGTTGCTGTTGCTGCGGTTTGCTGGTGTCATCCTGGGCTTTATCAACAGGGGCAAGATGCCCATGCCTGTCTTCGGAGTTCTGGACAACCCGTTTTAGAAATGCCATGCGCTTGTCAAAAGCTCCAATGAGAGCACTATAGTCTTCAGCTTGAAGTAGGTTGCCATCTGCGCGAGGCGAGCGTGACCTCCCGTCGGCTGGGGATGCAGCGTTTGGACCTGTCCCCGCAGAAAATCCTATTGGAGCACTGATTCCCTCAACCTCCAGCATCAATGTGTCATCCTCAGCTTGTTCGAGCGCAGCGTTGGCGTAACCGGCCCCCAGCCGGCTCAAGTGGGCGTCCACGACGGCCCAGTCGCTGGACAGGCTGGTAGCTGACCCAACACTGTAACCGCGGCCGTCCTCCTTGGGCACCAGATCAAGCAAGATGGCGCGATCCGGATGTCCGTGTCTCGAACTGTCTCGCGCGACAGCCGGGACGTTGGGCTCACGACCACCGGCTGCTGATGTACTGTCCCGGTCGCCGAAGCTGTGTTGGGCTGCAAGGGCACTGGAAAGGAGGTCTGGATCGTCGTCGTTAAATATGTATCGTACGCGCGGGTAGAAGGTCTCGGGTGACGGGTGTGGCGATGCAGTGTCGGACACTGTGGTATAGAAAGGCTTGATCTTGGGTAGTGCTGGCGCAGCTCGGATCGTCGATTCGTCGGGTAGAGGAGGCGGAGGCTGGGGTTCAGACGCAGCGTTGGAGGGCGGCTGGCGGCGTGGTTGAGGGTGGTTCGTCGAGGGGCTGAGGTCGTGGCTAGAGCATTGCTTGGCCGAGTGCACAGAGCCTGAACCAGTGCCGGTGTCGGTCGAGCGACGGGTCTGCTGGTGCTGGTCCCAGGCCTCCATTGTCGTTCAAGGCAGAAGGCGTCAGAAGCCGAGGTTAACAAGTAAGGTAGAGCTTGCGTGATGCATAGTGTCAAGCAGTAGGAACGGAATGGTCGTCGCGGCTGCCGGCTGTGCGTCTGCAATGCAGGGGTAGAGGCATGGCCAGACGGTGCATTTGGCAAAGGAGACGAGGCTCGGCCCCGGTCGGTTGGCACGTGATATTTGTCATCACCACATCTCCCTTTTGTTGAAGCCTCGACAAGCCGGCGTTACGTTTTATTAAAGCAGGTTGCCCCCGGCCTTGTGTAGACAACGTAGATGCCACATCATCAGCAGAGGTTGGCCGGGGGTCGTGTGAAATCAATATCAAACAATGCCTGGCGCCATACCATTGGTTGTCCCACGAGCGATTACATCCAGCCCCAAAGACCTATAACTCCCATAACCCCTAACTCCCTGAAAGTATTCGTGACACCTACGGTAGCAATACCTTTAGGTGTAGATTCAGACGGTCTCGCTCTGCGGTTGCTGTATAGACTGCTCGTCTCCGGTCCACTCGAATTCTGGGGTGGTGTGCACCGCACGTCAGCAGGGCGCCTCTTACGAGATCTCAAGGCGTGTTGCACTAATAGGGCGGGTGGCATACTCTGGCGACACATCGGACACTGTCCCTTAGCCGAGTCTCGATTTATCCATTCCAGGATGCAGTGCTGGTAAATTGGAGGCGTTAGTTAGCAGCACGGCCTTGCAAAACCGGGTCAGGTCAGGCCCAGGCAGAGGGTGTACGCACGCCGTGGAAGTTGTGACCGCACTTCCCGTACACTGTCAGTCAGTCAGCAAGATCACTTCGAGCCATGGACAGGAGGGAGCAGAGCACGACGTACACAGGCTGCAGTCATCGCCGGGGAATTTACACGTCGGACACGAGCTGTCGAACTGGTTCTGGCAGATGCCGCAGACATCGTCTTCCGGCAGGTCCCACTGCCATGTGGCGACCGCCTTCCAACCCAGGATCTTGACCTTCATTCTAACAAGTGTTTGTTCGGAGGGGTCCGGCCCGGGGGCGGGCTGTCGATTTGATGCCTGTTGACGTTGTTTGTTGTGGTAACAAGTGCAGCTTCGCTTTTTGGGGCTGTTTACTTGTAACAATACTTACACGGCCCACAGGGTTTGCGACACTAGTGTGCTCTCTCTAGCTACCCACCGGCCAGCTGTCAGTCTGCCAATCAGGGTGCTCTTGCAGCCAACGGTGGCTCTTGTGGCCACCTGGAAAACCCCGCAATCAGCCAGCGCTTTCCGCTGTCGACCTCCACCAAAGAGCGCGGTCCCAATTTCGTGATTGACTCCGACGGGCGAGATTGTCAGCGAGCCAGATTGCCAGGGGTTTTTTTGGGTTTTTTTTTTTTTTTTTTTGGGGGGGGGGGGGGGAGGGTTTCTTCTTTTGTTTTTTGCTTTAGTATTCGCCTTGCTGTGCCTTTTTTACGCTCCCCCTCGAAGCTTGCTTTTCACCTCATGACGGGCTTCCGACTTCGAACATCCACCTGGAACACCGCCCACTAATTAAAAAAAGGGCAAAAAAAAAACAGGTCGGACCACAATGATTTTCTTTTTTATCTACGGCCGCTGACTAACATTTGCTATCACAGTCGCCCAAAACCAATTGCCAACTTCATCCTACGCGAACAACACCGCCCCAAGCCAACTCGACCCGCGATAAGAGCCTTTTGCTTCTGCAGACTGCGCCATGATGCTGCGAACGGTGCGGCCGGTCCTGCGCGGGGCGAGCGCCGAGCTTGGATTCTCGGCAGCCACCTTCCGGATCTCTCCAGCCCGGCGATCCTTTTCCTCCTATCTCGTCTCCCCCCAAGAGCTGAACGACGCTCTGAAGAAGAACCCGCCGTCACCTATAAGCACAGACCCGCGCGTGATCCCCCTGTGTTCATCATGGTTCATGCCAAACGACCCCGAGGGCCGGACCGGCATCCAGGTGTTCCGGAAGAAGCGCATTCCCAAGGCACGCTTTTTCGACCTCGACAAGGTCATTGACCGCCGGTCCTCTTATCCACACATGCTTCCGAGTGCAAATGATTTTGCGGCGGCCATGTCGGAGCTGGGCGTCCGCCGCGAGGACACCGTAGTTGTCTACGACTCCCAGGAACTGGGCATCTTCTCCGCTCCCCGTGTTGGCTGGACTCTGAGGGTCTTCGGACACCCCAAGGTGCACGTCCTCAACAACTTCCGCACATGGGTGCAAGAGGAGCTGCCTACCGAAGCCGGCGAAGTCTACAGCGTCGAGTGCTGTGCTTATCCCATCCCCGAGGCCGACGAGGCAAAGGTGGCAAGCTACGAGGACGTCCGCGAAGTCGCACTGGACCACAACAAGGAGGGCGCCGAGGGCGTCCAGATCATCGACGCGCGCTCAGGCGGCCGCTTCTCTGGCAAGGATCCCGAACCACGACCGGGCCTGTCTTCGGGACACATGCCCGGCGCCGTCAACATTCCGTTCGACAGCGTGCTTGACCCGACTACCAAGACGTTTCTACCCGCCGAGAAGCTGGCGGAACTCTTCCGCTCAAAGGGCTTGGATCCCAGCAAGCCGATTATTGCAAGCTGTGGCACCGGCGTCACAGCGTGCGTGATTGAGACAGCACTGGAAGTTGCAAAGTTTGGCTCGCCAGGGTCGAGAAGGGTTTACGATGGCAGCTGGACGTGAGTGTTTCCCTGTTTCTGCTTCCGTGCTTTGTAGGCCAATGCAGTGGCCGTGTACTACGTGGTTCAATTGCTAATCGATTGTTTGCAGTGAATGGGCACAACGGGTACGTCCGACCGACTCGTTGATTCGCAAGACGGAGGAGAACTAGGTGTTCTGCACAAAGGTGCCACAGCGGAGAGATGTCTCCATGGATGTCTTCGAGGATGGATGCAGCACGATGGTTGCCTTGCCGCCATTGTTACCTGCTGTTTTGCCGTCCTAGACACGCTCTCCTCGCCTTCCATACCCCCCCCCCCTTGTTTCCCCCGCTTTCTCCTCTTCGGTTTACTTTTACTGTTCCTTTTGTGTTGCATTTGGCATTAGACTCCCTTTTGGCTTTTTGGCTTCAGCGGGTGTAGCAGGGTGCGTGATACAGTACTTTAAAACTCTCCACAATATGAATTTCGAGTTTAATTCCAAGCACAATTCCATTTTCGGCCCTCTGTGACTTTGTTTAGCCAGATAATAATGGGGGTCATCGGATCCAGGCGATGTGCCTGGGTCGGCGCCGGCCGGAGGTTCGTTCGGCAGGCGTTCGGCGATGGTCGGCGGGGTCGGCGGCATTCGGTAACCAGGTGCAGGTGCAAGTAGCCGCCAACCTCGAGTTGTTTAAATAGTAGACGCAATCTAACTCCAATGCTTCGGCTGGTTGGCATGTAGTTGAGGAATAGGGTCTCCCGAAACTGCAGAATAGCCCCGAAGGCGCTCGATTTGCCTTCTTACTTTCCATATTTCGCTCGTCTTCCCGTCGTCTCGTCTTCCCACTACCCATCCTATTTCCAACCCCCGACTCGCTAGCACGTCTCATTCTCCCCCTTACCATGGCCCCAGCAATGCCCAAAACCATGCGCTCCTTGGTCGCGCCAACTTACTGCAAACCGGCCGAGTACGAGACCGTCGAGCTGCCGGTCCCCGAGATCAAAGATCCCGACGACGTCTTGATCCGCGTCCATGCCGCAGCGGTGCAGACAGCGACACGATGTTTACAAGCAGCGCGGTAAAATGGTTTGACGATGTTAAGTGCGCCGCCACCTGCCCACATAAACAGCCCCCGCCCCCCTAAACCAGGTAGGATGCTGCTAACCTACGTGTCACCTGCAGATTCCCCCTTAAAATCGGCCACTGCAGTGCTGGCATCGTAGTTGGGGTGGGCCGCGACGTCGAGTCGGTCAAGGTCGGCGACGCCGTGAACAGCGTGGACTTTGTGCCGCCGCGGTTCCCCCTGAAGAGAGTGCCTGGCGCCTGCTCCGAGTACACCGTGTCAAAGGAAGCACTGGTGCTGCCGAAGCCGCCTCATGTGTCTTTTGAGGACGCTGTTGCCATACTCGGCTCGGCCGTCACGGGGTACCAGTGTATGCGCAAGGGCCTTGAGATGATGGGCCAGCCGCACGGCACGCTGGAAGGTAAGACGGTCTTTATGCCAGGCGCCCTCAGCGCTACCGGGTCCGTTGGTGCACAAATCATCAAGAACGTCTTTGGGGCATCGCGGCTGGTCTCAACCGTGTCCACGCCCAAGGTGCCGCTGGTCGGGCAGTACCTGCCGGGCGTGATTGACCAGGTCATCGACTACAAGACCCAAGACGTCGTCCGCGAAGCCGGTAAGGCGTCGGCCGACTTCATCTACAACACGCAATAGGGCCTCGAGGGCCTGTTCCCCATTGCGAAGCCCGACACCGGTGTCGTGGTCTCCATTGCCAGCATCCCCACGTCCGACACCATGCGCCGCCTGCTGGGTCCGCGAAACGTGACATTCTGGATGGCCTGGATGCTAAATCTGGCGCAGCTGTGGTACAGCTGGAAACTCGCTGGGACACACATCCAACAGGTGTTTGTGTCGGGGTCCATGCTCGTCCGGGAGGACCTAGAGAAGGCCAGCGAGATGATCGCCACTGGCAAGATTAAGGCCGTTACCACCGTGGTGGACTTTTATGACATTGAGATGGTCCGCAGGGAATGCACTCTTGTCAGCACGGGTAAGGGTGGCCTGGGGAAGCTTATGCTGAGCTTGTAGAATAAATGTGGTATTGTACTTGGACAGTACTACGGAGTAGGGTAATAATAATATACGTACATTACTACCGCACAACACGGTGGTCTGTGCTCGAAACCACTTAATAAACGCGTCTATCTTGGTGTCGCGCAACGCGTCTTCCAGCCACCGGCGTGCACGGGCCTGCTGCCCGCAATGGCACTCCGTAATACAATCAGCATCGCTCCTCTCGTGAGAATCTGTACGTGGTCCGCACCGTCTGATACAAAGCATTTGACTTGTTTTAGTCGTGCCTTTTTTTTTGCCATTTCTTAGGTCATTAGCCTCCCTACATCTGTCCGCCTCTAATTCCTGCCCGCAATGCCTTGCCTCCTCAAGCGAAAACGATCCGAGTCGGAGTTCTCCTTTTCCAGCAGCACCACGCTGTCGTCTCCGACGCGGCCAGACGGCAGCAAGGCCTGGTCCGGCTTGGCCGTCGACGGGACCGTGCCGACATCCGCGTCCCGCCTTGGGAGCGTCCCGCTACACCTGTCCAGCCGCACATTCAAGCGCTGCCGGAGCAACCGGCCGTCGGACGCCGAGGTGCACCGTAAGTTTTACGAATGGCGTGTCCATAACAGAAGGCCGGTTTTCTCATTGTCTTGCGCGCCTGCAGAGCATACCCTAGATCTGCTGTACTCGGCGCAGCAGCAGCCAACAATCCCGCAATTCTTCCCTTCCATGCCGCCCTCCTCGGCTGAACCGCACAACTTCGCCACCACGGCTGCGCACCAACAAAGCTCTCTACACAACTATTGGCACATCCCGAGCCCCGTTCCCCAGAATTCAGCAGCCCCGACCGCCCCGGCAATAGCACGAGCTGCGCCGACACGCCAGATCTCAGCCCAGTCGAGTCCGATGTGCGAAGACTGCGGTGCTGCTGTCGGCTGTGATGGCGATCTCTGCATGATGGACGTAGATGATGACGCCATCGGCAACCACGAGCGCTGCTGCTGTGTCTGCAGAAAAGTGGTTTGTTTTTCATGCTCGATCAGCAACCTTGGAGAGCAGAGACGTTGCTTGCCTTGCGCCGGCAGGAAAGTCTGGATCGGCGGCATTGGCTGGACCGTGCAATAGCGAATGGCATCGAAGGGGTTTCGGGGGAGGAAGCAGATGGCTTGTCGGGGCATAAATTGATTGTCTTTAATATACTTGTTTCCCACACTTAGGATCGCGGGAGGACGCGCTTTGATCTTGGCTGCCGAAGCCTGGGGGGCAGGGGCACCGGCTACTCCTTCTTCGCATTGCTTTCAAATGCATACACAGACGAATACCCAACAATACACAGAGCAAACGCGGCGCAATACATGACAAATGCCCGGCCCAATCCATACCTGTGCCCCGTGCTTCATTGACTCATCATAAATGCCTCTCTGCGTCGGCTGGCGGCTCGCCAAAGCAAATCTTCTTCTGCCGCGGGTCGGCCACGGCGCCAATAGACCGACCTCTTTTCCTATTCGGCACCGATCCAACCTTTTTTTTCTCGGGGCTCGGCCGTGAACTGCTGCCAACCAAGGTGGCCCGCTCCTGCCGCGAGTTCTCCTGCACCGCCTCCAAGATGGTCCGGCGAGACAAGCACATGTCAATGTGGCTGTTGAACTGTCGTCCATCTGCCGCCTGCGGGCGGAGACACACCGGGCAGTCCCACCACTCCTCCGGCCGCACTGCCGGTTCGTCTCTCGCTTTTGGATTCGGTGTAATTTCCTTGCCGTGGCGTCGATACTGTCGCTCCTTGGGTTCGTCTGTAGATAACTGTGGCGGGCCGTTTGCCTGGCGGTCATCTGTTGGGTCTGCTGGAAAGTGCTCTTCTTTGTCTTCGTCGTTACGGTGATATTCCTCGGGCCATACTTCCCATTCAAAATCGTCACCCCGTACCTTCTCAGCGCCACCATGCGACAACTGCTGGGGTGGCTTCTGCCCAAAAAAAGCCAATGTATCAGGCTTTTTGGCACTGACTAAATGAGTGCAACGCAGGCCCATGAGACGTATGTTTATGTTAGGGATCTCCTGTTCCAACCTGGCAAGCATGGGCAGTGCAAATCGGAACAGGTCATCGGATGCATGCACAGCTCGCGGAGGGACGACTTGCCGCGTGTAGATTTCAAAGGTGTGCAGCTTGACTTTGAGCACCAGCGTCCGTCCTTTGCACTCGGCCCGGCGCAGGTCCTTTTCCAACTCGTTCGCTGTCCACCGCAGTTTCTGTCGCAACAGCTCTGAATCCGAGATGCTTGAGAAGGTGCTCTCCGTCCCAACACTCTTCCGTGCGTACTCCTCAGCCGGTTGCACCCTGGTTCGACCAAGACCCAGGTAGCAGTGTACAAGGAAACCGCCGGCCTTTTCGCCAAAAAGTGGCGTGAGAAACCGTCGGTTTTTGTAAATATCTCCACACGTCTTGATGCCGACAGACGACAGCTCGCGCTCGAACACCCTGCCCACGCCGTTGACCTGGCGACATGGCAACTCCTTCATGAATTCCAGTATGGCCGTTCGATCGTTTGGCAGTACGTACTGGCCGTTGGGCTTGTTGATGTTGGAGCAGATCTTGGCCAGCCTCGTGTTGGCCGCAATGCCGGCCGATACTGTGATCTTGGTGTGCTCGGCCACTTCCCCGCGCAGTTTGGACACAGCGGCCGCGGGCTCAACATCATGGGAGGCACAATATTCTGTGATATTTAGGTAGGCCTCGTCGATGCTGGCGCTCTCAAACCGGGGGTCGTACTGAGCTAGAACCTTGCGCACCTCCTGGGCCTTGGCGTTGTATTTTGTGAAATCCGGTTTCAGCAGCACCAACTGTGGGCAAAGTTTCTTGGCCACAAACCCGGCCATGCCGCTGCGGCAGCCAAATTTGCGTGCGGCATAGTTACACGTCGAAAGCACACCACCACCCACGGCAAATGGAGCGTCTGCCAGTTCCGGACGGGAGAGAACCTCTACTGCCGCATAGAAGGCATCGCAATCCACGTGCACAATGTATTGCGAGAGATCGCGCGATTCTTCTAGCTGCCCAATCAGCGCATCCACAACCCGCAGGTCACGGCTCAGATCGAGCTTTTCCAGTTGTTCCTTCTTCGTCTGGATCTGTCCGATCTTGGTCGAAAGAATCTTGTCCTTGGCCTCCTCGCGAACGAAATACTTGGAGCCTTTTGAGGCATTATATATAATGTCCGAGACCTGCCAGTGTCAGTGCCAGTCAACGTTGGTCATCGTCGGTCATCTTCAGTGATCTTCGGTCCTCTCTTAAATTCCTCCCATCTTCCGTCTGCTCTGTCGTGTTTTTTTGCTCGTCCTTTTTTCTGCTGCCTTTCCCTGCGATCTTTTCCAGACCAGTTGACCATGCGTCCTCCGATGCCCTCACCTTTGTCTGATCAACCGAGTCTTGGCCAGCCTTTAGCAGTGACGGCCCCAGAAGAGAATATCTCAGCGATTCATGCCCGGACTTGCTGGTGTCGGCGCCAGAGTCGATGCTGGTCTTGGTGCCATCTTGGCTAAGATCGCCCGTCTCGTTGCCGGGTGTCGGTTCATCCTCAGCAGAGATCATTGCTGATGGCGCAGGCAGATAGACTCCACGACCATATCAAAATGCCACCTGCGGTAGCATATCCTGCATAGAACTGCTCTCGCGGCGGAAAGGCGCACGGCAAAGTGGCGCGTCGCAGTGTGACATGTGTTGGGAGCGTACGCGTAGATTGGAACGATTGACGCGCAGTCAAGTGACTTTTTGGCACTGTTCATGTGGCTTATGTAATGACCCGCCCAATATTAACACCTACTTTGTTCGTATCAGGCGCCTGCACTATTTACACCACTGTTAACTAACGTCACAGCATGCCGGTATTAAACAAACGCAGGCACATGCATCCGCGGGTGGGTATCATTTCCTCGTCCATACCGCTACTCCTTCTACTCCAGCGATTCCACCTCTAAGCTCGCCCGGCGGCCTGTCATGCTCTGTCGAATGCGGTGGTCTTCTTCCTCATCCCGGTGCAGCTGCTCGCCAGGGAGGCGCACTGCTCGGTCCAAGGCCACCGGCAGGCCGCGATGCCGGCCCCGGATCATGACCAAGCAGAGGACTACCTTGCTTGCACGGTGCCAGCTACCACTGAACGAGAATGAATCATGAGGCACTCCAACAGAGATTCCCACGCAGCCATATGCCGAGACCACTTCGAAAATCACATTGAAAACGCTGTTGGATACGGGATCCTGCAAGAAATGTGACGTCTCAATCGTTGTGATGACGAGAACTGCCACCACAAGCCACCAAAGATCATGGGCCAGCTGACCATGTATCTGCTGGCTGATAAAATTAATCCGGCTCCCCGAACCTTCAGCTCCGTTGGGAGACATCGCAACGCCCACCCCATTCCAGGGCGTCAGCGTGCGGCGAAGCGCATGTCCAAACTCATGGGCTGTCCCCAATCGTGATCTTGGACGCCGATCTCCGGGAGTCATCTGCGGAGTCTCCGGGGAGGCGTCCTCCAGATCCATGCTTGGGCGAGGGCTGTCCGAGTAGATGCCCAACGATCTCTCTTCGTAGACATTGGAGTGTCGCATTGTAACAACGACGGGATAGACTGATATGTACATCATAATCACATACAGCACCTGAAGTCCGATGTATACGTCTGGGATGGGCACAACGTAAAACCCACCGGATCGTACAGCTACGATATGGAAGTATCAGCAGTGGCTCGGTATCTTTCTTTGTATGCGTTGTTGTCGTAGAGCGAAACATGGTTTCCTTCATTTTTCTCCCTTCCTTCTTGTTTCTGTTCATTTCGACCGAGGGGGGTAAGGCTTGAGGACTTACCCAGAGCCTGGAACAGCCCATCGAGAATGCGCGAGCCGACTTGTATCTTCTCAATCGCCGGGTTGCCAATGTTCAAGAGGTCGAAGGCTGCCCAGTCAATGCAGTTTAGCAAAACGACCATGAAGAGCAACCACCACGTTGGGCGCGATGGGAAAAGGTTCGTGTAGACACGGCGCGGATACTTGAGAATGAACTCTAGAGTCTCTTTAAGCTCTGCGCATTGGTCGCCGTGTGTGGTCCGATGCAGGATCCGGAGGCCGACCCAAAAGATCAGGCGCAGAAACACCGGATAGGCTGTGTTTCCTGCAAGAATCATCAGTCCCATTGTGATCAGGACATAATGGGCATCCTGGAATGGGACCATGTTCGCATCGAGCAGAGTCATGCCTGAATTGTTGAAGGCAGAGGCACCGTTGAAGATGCCTAGCCACCAGGGGTTGGTTCCCGTGGCCTTGATGGTGTCAGCCATGTGGTGGTTCATCCACGCCCCGAGGCCAACACAGCCAATGGTTTGCCAAAGGACAAAGTACAGCGGAACAACTGTGGCAAGCAACTTGAGGGCACGATACTCGCAGCCGCCGAGCTCTTCACGCTCCTCGCGCGTGAGGCCATGAAACTGGGAATTCCTCCCGACGGTTCGCTTGGTGAGCGGCAAGGGTATGCCCCACGGGCGGAACCGTTTCTGGTCTTCATTGGCATAGCCGTCGTTGTCGTCAGCATTGGCAGAGCCCCCTGGTGGCCCACGAGCCATGGTGGTTCGGCGATGCGACGGTCCTTGCTTGATCTCTGGTGGCTGGTAGGCGCTCGAACTGGCCTTCTTGTGCGGGTTGCCATCCTCAAAAGCAATGTGCATGGTAGAAGTGGCAGGCCCAAAATCACCCCCTCCATCACTGGCCTGTTGGGGGTGTAAAGCGCCCTGCTGGCCTGCTTGTCGGGCAGACTCCACACAAGTCCCGTCTGCCGCCGGGCCACCAAGGTCAGGGGATGAGAGTTGCTCGAGGCCAATCTCATGCGGTACATTTCCGCCTGCAGTCGTGTCCAAGGGGACTGGTAGAGTGTGGACACCGTTGGACATCGCCCTCCCAGAGAGCGACTTGGAGAACCGCTCGCGCAACGATGGGGTAGGCCGTTGCGTGCGGCGCAGACGCTGTGCTCTGACAATGGACTCGAAGCGCTGCTCGAACACCCGTTTGCGGAAGAAGATGGTCCATATGGATACCCAGATGGAGCTGCCGAATATGATGAGGATAAAAAGGATGACCTGCTGCCATGTTGTCATCTGGCTCAGGTTCACCGTGTTGAGGCCAGCCTCGGTCATGGCAGACACGACGACAAAGAGGCTGTCGGTGTAGGAGATACTCGAGGCCGGGTTCGACGAGCCCCAGAAGATGAGAGACGAGGCAAGCGTGACGGCCACGAAGTAGGCGTAGTGGATCGTGATGAAATTGAGCGGAGGCAGGTAGCCACGCAGGCGTGTTAGAGCGCCGTACAGGCGCGGATAATGGTCGGTGAAGTCATCCCCGCGGTCGCTCGGTCTCATTCTTCCACCGAGTTTGCAGACACAGGATGCCAGGATGCCAATATGCCAGGATGCCGCCAATGGTTCCCAGATGCGTCTGTTATTGCGTCGGTAGCTCTTCTAATATTGCCTTCCCGTCCTGTACACCCTCTCCTGGTGTGCCTGGTGCAATTTCTCATACCTCACCGACTTCTGGGCAAAATCCGCGGTGGGGGCTTTTGTCCGCCGAAAAAACCCACACAGTCGGACACGCAAGACACTGTCTCGGGAGATTAGCTCTCCCTGTAACTCAAGTACCACACACACTAATGCATATTAGTTACTTAGGAAAGATTCCAAGGAAAGTCACCTTCAGAGGGCGCTCATTCGGAAAAGCGCCGAAAGGACTACTGCACGTTATTCAAAATTCATCGAAGCAAAACAGTATTAGAACAAGACGCAAATGAAAGTACAGGGCAAAAAGAACAGAGACTTGGGCTCTCCTAGTACTGTGGGGAAATCAGCCAGAGAAGAAGCCGACAACGAGATCCGAGGCCAGCGTTAAGTCCCTTCGTGCGTGCGACTGACCGCCAACCCTGTTTGGATAAATGAAAAGTACATGAGCGTGCAAAAAGGCAAGCCATTGGCTGTGTCCTCCTCAACCACCAAACACTGAAATCATAAGCACAAGGAGCATGCTACAAGCTTAGAGTTCGTTGTGCTCCGGAGCTTCCTCGCCCTTGGCAGTCGCAGTCGCCGTGGCCTCTGCAGTCTCGGCAGACACGACAGACTCGGTGGCCTTCTCACTGCCAGTGTCCTCCTTGGAGGTCGCCTTGGTAGCCTCAGATGTAGCCTCTTCGGAAGCCTCGGAGGTAGCTTCTTCAGCAACCTCCGCAGTAGCTTCCTCGGTGGCCTCCGACGTCTTGGTGGTTTCGGCAGTTTCGGTAGCGTCGGTCGTTTCGGGCGCCTCGGTGGCCTCAGCAGCCTTAGCAGTCTCAGTGGCCGGGGCAGTCTCGTCGGCGGCGTCCTCCTCGGTCTCGGGTTCGGCAGTGGACTCTGTGGCCTCGCTCGGCGTCGAACTCGACGGGCTAACAGAAGTCATCGGGACAATAGTCTCGGGCTTCGGCACGCCCGAGATGCCAACCAGCTCGGTCTCGAAAACTGCGACAAACGGTAATGGTCAGCAGGCAGGGTCACTCCATTCCACCAGCTATCAATTGCTGCTGTTTCAAGGCAAAACGTACTCAGAGTCGACCCAGCAGGGATGGGGCCAATGCTACGCTGGCCATAGCCGTATTCGGGAGGCACAGTGAGCTTTCTGTAAAACACAGTTAGACATGTCGGCGTATGGGACATAAATGCGATCTATCGCGGGGTGTCATCACGACATACCTCTTCTCGCCAATGCACATGCCCAGGAGGCCCTGGTCCCAGCTGAATGGTCGCCCGGAGTGTCAGCAGCAGCCCATGTGTGCAATCTGTGGTTCGCGTGGGGAATGGCCGCAGCTTATTCCGATCGCCATCTTATTAGGAGGGTTTTTGGTAGATACTTACCCCTTGATGACCTGGCCATTGCCGACCGTAAACGACAAGGGCGTGCCTCGGTCGTAGCCTGCAGAAGCGCGAGTAAATTGCGTTAGCCGACACTGGCATGTCTTTTTAGAATTCAGATGCGCGGCTGGCAGCCGCCTCTTTTGGCGTACTGGCATCAAATTGAGCGCCCGTCGACTGCAGAGTCCCCCGGTAGTGCACCTGGATGGTGTCGCCCTTCTGGGAGTGCCGATCACACTCGACAGGCAACAGAACATCGATCTTCAGGTCGTTGGCCAGGGCGCCGGTGGCTGCCGAGGCAATGGCTGCGAGCGAGAAAAGGAAGCCCTGCATCTTGGCTGTGCTGCTGTGCTGCGCGCGTGTGTGGGTAGGTCCGGGTGTGTCGCGCGTGGGATGAAGGGAAGGGGAATGTGCTGCGTGGTGATACTGTTGGCGTTTGTTTGGCTTGCGTGTCTACGGGGCTCGACAGCTGCACAAGGCGAGGACGTGGCCAGCCAGGTGCAGTATGGCGCCTCGCAAAGGACAGATGACAGGAAGGTGGAAGGCACATTGGCCGGGTCCGAGCGTCTCATTGGCCAATGCTTGCCTGGTGAGCTAGCTCCACCGAGAGAGTTCCGCAGGCCGCCTTTCCGTTTTCACCAGCCAGCGGCAGCGACTGGCAACAGCTGGCGCCGCAGGCAACAGGACCGCCCAGCCTCGTCCCATTGTCATTGCCACAATCTGCCACAAAAACCTACGTCACGGGTCTCCCAGTCCGTTTCCGTCCACAACCAACCCCAAAAAAACGGCGCAAAAACGGCTGCGCCTTGGTTTCTGCTCAGCACTGCAATTTGCCACCGCGCATGCAAGGCCGGCGCCTAGGCGTTCAATGAGGGTGTTCCGTGTCTTTTTTTCCTTTGCTTACTGTCCCAGCCTTCTGTAGTCCGCCTATATGTGACTCTGCTCCGTTCTCTGTGACTCATGGACTGCGGGTCTAGGCAGAAGACCAGGCACCCACCGCACACTGGCCATGGTTTTGACAGAGCTTCTGGCGCCTTTTCCCCCTCGGGTTTCCCTTTGTTGTCTGCGCCTTTCCTTGACAGTGGTAAACTACCCCTGGCTCCTTCCGGCGCCTGGCCCTGACCCTTCTGGTGCCTGTATGGCTAGCCCGGGCAGGTTGTTGCCTTGCGGGTGGATGTGCTGCCTGATGGGGGTGGGAGCTAACACTCATCTGTGCCTTGCAGATTGGTGCGCATCTTTGCACCTCACCGTTGTTGTCTGATACAGGACTTGTCGGCGCCTGCTTTATTTGGGACTGAGCTGAGCAGAGCCTTGCTGGGCTCCTCCCCCTCGGCGTGTAGCCTGAGGGACATGTATCTTACCAAGTATGTTCTTCCCTTTACCTGTAGATTCTCCCGTAGTTCATAAATACAAGCTTCGTTCTGCACCTCGTGCCTGTTCTCGTTTCTCTTTCCGTTTCCCTCTCATCATCATCCTCATGGCCTTTTAAGACTTCGTCGACAACCAGGCTCTAGCATCAACCAACACCCATATTTCTGGCTTCCGTCCCGACCCTGCTTCTGAAGATACATACCGTGTCATCGGTTCTCCATCCATACACTCTCTCACCACCATGTCTCGCTACACGTCTCCGGCAGGCTCTATTGTCCACAACTACCCCAACAGCCGTCGGTCAACGTCCGGCTCTTCTTCGTCGTCGCGGACATCTTCCTCGTCTGGACACTCTAGCCACTCCTCGTCATACACCTATGAACAAAGCGGGCCTTCTTCGGGACACCACTCCTCCGGGACATATCCCCGGCACGCCGTGTATCGTGATCCTGTCTCGGGTAAGCCGGCATTCCCTTTATCATGACCCGCTGCTACCCCTGTCTTTGAACACGGGCTAACCAAGTCGCAGGCGGCCAAAGAACAGAGGTCAAGACCCGGGTCAACCACAAGAAACAGGAGGTGTGCGTTGCAAACTACAACCAGCGCAATAACGACAGGGGAGAGCCCAAGACGGAGTACCGTGATGCGTCCCGGTACTACAGCCGCTAAACCGGGATGAATTGGCCAGCATTGGCCAACAAGGCGGTTCTTGGACTGGCTTTTGTGTCTCTATTATTGCTTACTTTGTCCTGGAGTTTTGTTTTATTTTGCACGGAACATGTTTGTTCTGGATAGGTACTGCGTTTTACAAGGACTGCCTGATATGTATCTTGTTATTTGGTATTACTGGCTGCCGCAATGGCTTTAGAGTGGCCGTGACGGGCCGTGTACGAGTTTGTTTGCGGATTATATAGCACTTCTATTTCAATCGTTACCGCTCCCAATACAACTTTTCCATGCGTAGTGAAAGATCGTTCTTGGCCGACCCAAGGCCAGGCCCACCGGGCCAGGCCGGCGGCACAGGCACAGTTGGCCCATCTCTCGGCCCCAGATCGTACCTGCTGCATTTGGAGAGACCAGCCGTGCCGGCCGCGGCAGACTACCAGGCAGCAGCAAAAGACATACAATGCCAGAAGAAGGTGAGATTTAGACTACTGAAACAACAAAAATACCAGGACGGGGCCGGAATCCGGCCTGCACAGCTGCCTGGCAATATCCTGTAGTTATACCAAGCCCCCCCCCCGCCTTTATTTTTATTTTTAGAATATTTCCCCGTCGTTTTAGCTGTAGAAATAACCATCATGGTGATACCTTATGCGTGAGCTGGACCGTGTGCTCTGTGTCCAACGTGTGCAGGGCATTTTTTTCGAGAGCATCTTAGGCGCCGCCTTCGCGCTTAGCATACTCCTCCTCGATGGCTTCTTCATACTTCTCCTCGGCTGTGCGCGGGTCTTCGTCGAGGACGCCTTTCTTGATCAGCTCCTCCGGTGATGGCCGGTGGGAAATCTTGTCGTTGAGCGAGTCGGCACGCATGCTCTTCTCGAGCTCCTTCTGGCTGGCCTGCAGACCGGGAGCGGCTGTGGAAGCGGGCAGAATGTTTTCTGGGAAGCACGGCACAAACACGTCAGCCAAAGGGTGGACCTCAAAGATCTGCCGGCAAGCAAACTTACTCTGCACAAGCTCGTCACGGTTGGGACGATGCTGGAGATGGTGCTCCAGCGAGTTCCGGCGCACGGGGTCGTTGGACCGCACGGGGGAGATTGGCGTCTCGTCGACGGCAGGAGTAGTGGAGTTCTCGTTGGCCATGGCTGGGACGGTATGGTGTCGAGCTGTCGAGCTGTCGAGCTGTCGAGCTGTCAGGTGTCAGGCGCAAGGCTGGTTCTAGTGATGCGGAGTTGGTATGCGGGAAAAGATCGCACCTGCCTGCAAAGAGTCGCCGGATGGGGATGGGTAGGCCATTTAAGTACATGCCGAGTGGCCCTCGGAAACCGCAGTCACGAGGTCCCGGAGCTGCTTCCAGACAGAGGACAGGGTCCTCCAGTGGCGAGAGCTCCTTCTTGCGTCACAACCAACGGGTCCCAGTTGACCCCGCAACTAGGGCGGCGACTAAAAGAGGGTCTCTGCGGTGTCCTGGGCTGGCCAGACGAATTTACCAGGCTGGTGGGAGGCCTTCGGGTCCACCACAGGTGGGCACGGACACAGCCAGCAGATGGGGGGCGGGCACTAGCGCAGGTTGGTGGGTGAAAAACGTGTGTTTTGGTGCTATTCTGCTCTCAACCTTAATTGCTCTCTTAATCAACAGCCATCCCATCCCACCATGTCCACCAGGGACTGCCCGACACCCGTTCCTGCTGCTTGATATCTTGGCTGATGTGATACGCAGTATATTATACTACTTTGTATGTATCTTACAAACAAAAGCCGTGCTCTGAACGCTTCCTGCCTGATCCTTCCGTGCCCGCTGCTATCGGCACAACCACAGGATCGGGTTACTGAGTATGTCTCCGTAAGATACTATGCATTGCCCAAATCCGCATCCCATGGCATCCTTCCAGAGCTCCTCCTGCTTCCGCGTGCTCGTTCCTTTATCTCTCCTGCTGCGTGGCTGCTTGTTCTACACCAATCGTACGGCATCAGATGTCGCCGTGTTGTTACCGCGCTTGCGCTTGGTACTCTGCCCGGCGTGAGGTGTCGGCGACTTTGGCGGTTCCCTAGCCGTCAGCGATTGCAACATTTTCTTGCTGTTTGGGTTGGATCTGGCCCGGTCGGCCTGGAGAACCGTGTTGCCAAAAACGTCGTCAGCAGGATCAGCTGCCAGTGAAGGCCGTGGGTTGCGCAGTGGCTCCTGCCCGGGAAGCTGGCAGAGCGGTGCAGTGAGCTCCATTTGCGGCTCGGCGGTGGCTGGATCTGCACTCGTTGGCCAGTCCATACAGCTGGAATTCATCGCCATCGGAAAATCATCAACTGGAGCAACACCCTGTACCACGTTCTGGGTTCCCATCCCCGACGCCTGCATCGTGCCTGTCCAATCGGTTGTGGGAAAGGATGGATCACTGCCGTTCCCAACAGACTGCCGTGGAAATGGCAGGTGGCTGTACGCATTGGCAAATGAACTGTCCATCGTGTCTAGGTGGTTCTGGGGTTGGAACTGCGACAGCAACGGCAACATGGACATGCAAAAGGCAGAATCAGCTGTAGCAGCAGCAGGGAAGTCCCCCAGCGGCAGAGATGTATCCACCTGCATGGATACTTGCGGCTGTCCAAGAGCACTGATCTGGACGCCGCCAAACTCTCCAGTCATGGTCGGCATGTCGGTAAACTGAATTTGGCCAGTAGATGGCCCGAGATCAGGAGCAGCAACCATCTGGCACTCGGAGAATCCCGAATTTTGTGTCTGGAATAGATTCCATGGCGCGAGGATCTCTGTCGGTTGCTGCTGCTGCTGCGAAACCCGGCGTGTGCCTGCAGACAACCCACCCGGAGCCCGAGCACCCACCATATCCTTGATAGAAGCCTGGTATTTTGTGTTGATGCTTTTCAGCGATTCGATGTTTAGTTGGCAACGAGACTTTGCATCTTTTGCAGCCTGCACAGTAACTGATCTATCACGGCCAGGCTTGTCCTCCACCACCGAGTCTTCGTGACGTGGCCTTGTCGCCAACGGCCCGTGTAAACTCCCATCTCTTGTCTGCGAGGCACGTCCATTTGGCCGAGAACTTGGGATATTGTCCCGTATCCAAGAGGCAATCAGCAATGCAATGTTACCGCTGTTTTTCTCGAGGAAAAGCAGACGACCGTTGCCCACAAGACCGTATTTCTCCAGTTGGAGCCAGTGCACTTTTGTTCCAAACCGAACCAACATTTCAACCACGGCCCAATCACTCGTCGAGTGGAAGCTTGCCTCGCCACTTACAACGGCATGGGGCATCTGTGCCAGGTTAGCCAGCACCGGGCCTGCTGGCGCGTGCTGGTTCGGTTTTAAGCTGGCCGTTTGGCTGTAGCCGCCTGCTGCAGCCGCCGTAGTCCCATCATTGCCACTCGCCGTCTGTTTCTCCGGCAAACCGCATAATTCCTTGCCCGTTGCACCAGCTGCCTCTCCGGGGTCTATTGAGGCTGCTGCTTCTTTCGTGCAGTCCTCACCCCCTTCGCGAAGCCAGGTTTTGCGCGAGAAAGGGTGGCTGAAGGTGAGAGGTATGTCTGCGATGCCGTATTGCTGCTTGCTTTGCGAGAACTTGGGAAAGCCAGGGTATGGAGGCTGTCCCCGGGAGTCGCGCGAGAAAGCCGCAGGACTTGACATTGGACCATCCGGCTCGACAGCGACAATGCCTGCAACAAGCCCCGGGGCAATATCCGCTGCCAGCCATGCCATCGTCGCCCCACTTCCCTCACCTACCAGAACTGCCGATGGAGCACGAAGCCACTTTAGAACGCTGACAACGGCATCCTGTCCGAGGGTCTGCTGCTTCCGCCGGTTCACGACAGACGGACCGAGAGACGCCAAGTAGTTGGCAAAGTAAGGGTCCGTTCGAAGCCCCATGCCTGGCCATTTGTCATGTCGGCAGGCGGATTCCCAGAAAACCGGGAAGCACTTTTCTGGTGCAGTCAGCTCCTGTTCGATGACTTCTATGTCCTGCCATCTCAGCCCCTGTGCGGGTCTGGCTTGGTTATAAGATTCACTGCAGAACGCCCGGCCAGACGGCGGAATGTCCAGCAGGACCACCTCATAGCCTATGCTCAAGAACACCGCCGCCCAGCCTTGGCGCCCGTCTGGCTTTGTCAGCCATATCTGATGGCCCGAGATCTGTTAGTAGCTGTCTGTGTCGACAAATCAAAATCAACCAAAGCCCAGGTTTTTCGCAAATTCCTGCTGGTTTTGAGAACACTGCTTACGCTGCTTGAATGGAAGTCGCCGTGGATGAGCACAATCGGTGTCGGCGAGGTCAAGTGCTTCGGGGTCAGGCGCTCAACATATGCCTTGTCTACCATGCCGTTGTGGGCTTTTTGTCCGTTTTCGAGGCAGACAAAGGATGTATGGCGAGTATGCCATGGCTGTCTCTGCGTAGAGCTGGTTCTGTCACGCTGTGTTTCGGACGGCTGGCTTCCGTAGCATGTCTGAGGTGGACACTGGTTGTTCGACGGCCCATCTGATGACATTGCAGCTCCCTGGTCCTCTTGATCCTATGCGTCCTTGCGTGCTGCGTCTGTGTGACTTTCGACCGGGGCGTCCTGCTCTTTCGGGGTAGTGGGAGCAGGCAGAGAACACATGAGATGCCCGGTGTCTTTGTTGTTCGTTTGGGGATAAGAGTGAAGAGAATCGAAGCTTGTCATTTGGGTATAGATGCAAGAGATTCTGGGTTTGACAAGTCCAACCACGATGGAAGAGTTAAGAATCTTGATACTCTTGCCTATGAGCGCCAGTCTGAGAGAGAGGTGAGCAGGATTTCAACATTTACCTCCTACCAAGTCATTGCCACCGGCCTTAAGGCCACGGGAAAATGCCTGTCTTTATGCGTGGAATTCTATAGAAAAAAATGTAACAAACTCATGCTCCGGCAGGTGTCGAGAAGAAAGCAACAATATTCGGTCTCGAAAGTAAGCACACCAGCAAAGAAATACACCTACACATGGGGATTTGACATGAATAAGAGAAGACATTGAGGATTTGGATATTTTTGGATACAGACGACGAGCAAGGATTGCATAGTGAGAACCGCGTGCGTTTGCCACACGTGATCGATCTACTGATGCCGTGTCGGTGGTAAATCTTATCATACTCTGGAAGATGCTATGCAAGATACGAGTACGTGTCCTCGTAGTCGTGTCTGGAGCCTGATCTCCACCGCTCGGGAGCTAGGGTGCTAGGGCCCAGCCTCCTCACCAGGCCCCTTGGAGAATTTACCCGCTAAAACGCCCTGAAAGTGGGGCTGACACTGGTAAAACAAATGGAAAGAGCAGCGCCGCCAGTCTGTAGTAGTGACAGGGGACATCGGGAGGCTGGGCGCTACTAGCACCATCAAGCTGGCTTTGTCGCTGTCACGACCAACCACCTGCGGCACAACCATGCCACCTCACCAGCTGCACCCAGCCTCTCCTTTGGAATGTCGCACACAGTCTGTATTTCATCCTCCACTGCCCACGCCCGGTGCGGCGGCGGATTTCTATCGTGCAGTGTGTGTGTTTTTGGTTTCAAACATTCGCGGCGGCAGAGAAAAAAGAGAATCGAAGAATCGAAGAATCGAAGAATCAGACCAAACATCGAAACGACGACCCAAACGACGATTGAAAACGTCCAAGCAATTCGAGCCCAGACTCAACAACCCAATCACGACAAGACACTCTGAACAAAGCCAGGATACAGTCCAGGCCAACCAACAGCAACTGGCGCCCGCTTGTCTGCCACAGCTTTCTTGTCGTGCCCCAAACCCGGCCAGCGCCCGTTCGGCTTGCTTCCCAAGGTGGAGGAGGATCGGCCAGTGGCTTGTAGAGGATGACGGCTCGGAACCCGGACGACTACTTGGAACAAAACGGTAAGATACACTAAATGGCATTTGCAGCATCGCAGGGGCAACCCTATGGCCTTCCTTTGGCGAATCCCCTGCGCACGCATTCATTCCTGCCTCCCCGCCAATTGGCAGGCTCTCTGCTCGTACTTTGTACGCTCCTCCCTAGGCTGAAAGCTAATGCACCCCTCTTCCTGCCAGATCAACCGGGCCGGCCAGACTCTCTAGACCGCCGTTTCCACGCGGCTGCCCCCCAAGACGCCAGCCTGGGCCAGGCCATATGGCAGCCGTCCCCAAAGACCCCCCCCAGCAGATTAACGGGCTTGTCGGGGAGCGGCATTGTCCAGACACATTCGGCAGCCCGCTCAGCAGCAGCCTCCAGGGCAACGGCCAGTCCCTCGAATCTGCTGGCCAGAACGGCTCACTGCCATCGTTCCTCCCACATGCTCCGTCGCCACCAACGCGCCGCACTGGGCCTGCAACTGGGACCACCGGTGCGACTTCCACGACCGACGACCTCCACGGCCCCGATTGCCTGTACGGGCCACCGCTGCTCTCGCCCGGCCATGCACTCGGCACCCGGGTCACACAGACACGACACCAACCCGCACACCATCGGGTCTTGTTAAACACAGGACACCCGGACAGTGACGCCAACTTTGCTCCTCGATCATTCCCGGATGATTCCATGGCACCGACAAACCCACTGGACGTCGCTGCCCCCCTCGCTGGCCCCTTTGCGGGCAGCACTGCCGATGCCACTTCGGGCCGCCAGTTCAAGGACTCCCTGGCTCGTGAAGCATGCAATGTGACCCCCGGCGTGGACGACACCCCCTATATCCTGTATGCTCTCGACGCCATCACCGGAAATGTGCCGTCCGCATCCAGCGGCACGGGCCTAACCAATAGCCAAAGCAGCAGTGGCAGCAGCGCAAACTATAACGGCGGTTATCCGTACAGACATATAGACGACCAAGGCCTGGGCTATTACAGCCCGCCGGCCCCCAACAACGGCGGGCTGGATGCGGCTGCAGCAGACCCGCCTCAGGCCCCTGCCCATCCACGGCCAGTCCACGATGCAAGCACAGAACGACGTTCCTTTGGACGACAGCAAGATGCCCCTGTTCTCGACGACGGCCGCGAGCGCGAGCTTCAGGATGTCTCTCGAGCACCAGAGACCCATGGCACTGGCAACGCAATTGCTGCGCTGAGCCCGGCAGTTGCGATCGCCAGCGCCCGAACTGGTCCCCCAGCTGCCGACTATGCATACGGCGGGTCAACCCGTCGCGGTTCGCAAGAGCCACATACCCTGCAAAACGCACTAAACTCGCGCGGCGCATATTCACAACAGCCGCGCAACGGCTCAGACTCGAACGGCTCATCGCTGTCGACACTGGTGCACAACGAGGCGCTGCCCACCCGTCCATCCTTGCCCACCAGCCACCTCAAAGACTCGTGGATCTTTGTTGACAAGAAAAACTTGTCGCACCAGGCGCAGCTGGTGTTTCCACCACCCGACTTCAAGCCCGCCATTCTCCGCCCTCTGTCTCTGGGAATCCTCATTTGCCTATGCATCTTGATGATCACGGGCCTGATGCTCAGCGCTATTTACTCATCAGTCCACACGGGCCTTGTTGCTTACAGTGGCAGCATCTACGGTGGCCAGTACTTTGTCTTCCGCATCCTGCCGCAGATTCTTGCAGCCATCGTCCTCCTGTACGCTCATTCGGTGGCTCTGGCCGTTCGTCGCATCAACCCATTCGCACGCATGGGTGCGTCCAGCACCGTCCGCCCCGATGACCGCAGCGCAGCAATCTTCGACAACCTCTACCCAAGCACGTTCCTCTGGCCGCAGGTCCGGGGCGTAAAATCGCGGGAACTTGTGTTGCCGCTACTGATTTTCTGGCTCATGAACTTTACAGTACCGATCCAGAGTGCCCTGTATGCGGTCATACTTGTCAATGGTCGTTGGCGCTGGGCGGCGGTGCAAGGAGTGGCGTGGACGCTTGTCGTCCTGTACCTACTTCTTATTGTTGCCGTCTTGATGACCCTGGTTTACTGGCGCAAACGCCAGACTGGCCTGATTTGGGATCCTCGGTCCATTGCTGACTTTGTCGCGCTGGCCTCCCACAGTGGCACGGTAGATGGCTATCGTGGTTCCGAGCTCCTTTCCACGCACAGTGAGTTGCGCACTGCGCTCCACCGACGCACAATGGACAGACTTGGCTACTGGGCATGGCGCGATGGACGCAACAACGAAACCTGGCACGGCATCGGGACAGATATGCTGGGTGATGCTTGGCTTGACCAGCACATGCTACCCGATCCGCAGCGGCAAGACAAACGCAAGATTGCCATTCCACGGTGGAGCGAGAAGCTTAGTCGGACATCTGGCGGCGACGTCGATGTGGAGGCTCAGGCTCTGTCGCCACACTCTGAGCAGGTGCGTTACCGCTACCTACCTCGGGGCTTGCGTAATGGCCAGGTGCTGTGGTATGCTGTGATGGCCTTTTTCCTACTCTTGGCCCTGTTTATCGTTTCATTCCTGCCGTCTATCCGCATCAAGGACGGCTTCCTCCCGTTGGTCCGCGCCGCTCCGAAAGCGGGTGCCTTTTCCGGCGCCAATTTTCTGTACAGCTTCCTGCCGGCGCTCCTGGGCCAGATTATGTTCCTACTATTTGCCAAGCTGGATTTGGCTGTGCGCATTCTTCAACCGTGGGCGGCGCTGTCGGAAAACGCCGGGGGTGTTCAGCCGGAAGCATCAATCCTGGCGGATTATGCTGCCTGTCTGCCCCTGCAGAGCACATGGCATGCCTTGCGCAACCGGCATTGGCGTGTTGCAGCCCTATCCTTGATGGCGACTGTTTTTGCACTTCTTCCTGCACTAGCAGGCGGCATGTTCCTGGCGCTGACGGTGCCCTCGGGCGAGGTTCGTATGATGCCCAATATGGTGCTATTCGGCTTTGTCCTGGCACTGCTGGTCCTGTACTTTCTCTGCCTCGTGGCCCTATTTCCCGGGCGGAAGTCCATGAGACTTCCCCATGCCGTGACTTGCATTGCGGATATTCTCAGTTTCTGCACCAGCGAGGACCTTCTGCGCGAGCCAGCTTTTAAGAACGCCCGCAGCAAAGAGACGTTATGCAGCCAGCTCGGGGTTGGATCCCGAGCCTCTGCACAGTCTCGTTGGATCTTCGCCACAGGCACGTTTGGCGATGACCGACGTCTTGGTGTCCATCGTGTTCGACGCTATACAGAACTCACTAATAGGCCAAGTGGCCGGCGGCCGACTCAGATGGCAACATGAACGTGTCATTTCGTGTTTTATTATTCTGAGTCTTTTTTTATTCTTATTTTTCATCTGGGGAGGTGGGTTATGAGTCCCTCGCTGTTTGACCAACAAATAGCCATCGAGGGGGACCGTTCGACACTATCATACCAACATTGCGAGGCGTTCGGGACAAACGGCATGTACGACACGAGGGGTACAGACGGCACAGGTTGAGATGCTAGAACGAACCCTCCACTTATTACGCTTATTTATGTAAAAGGTACGACTGCGATGATGCCTTCGGAGACACGACAGCGTTATGTATAATACGACTAGCCACGCGATACAATGAGTTTGGCCGTTCTAGTTTTATGGTTAATAGTAATATTTCTTCACATCATAGGGTTTAGAAATATTGTATCCTGGTCATCTTGGGTGTTTGGGGGGTTTGCTTTGTGGAGTTCTTATAGGCGGAACTGGACATAATTTGCAATTCAATGGGGTTTCTACTTCACATACTTATTTTCGGCCCTCCTTTTCCGGGCCCTTCTCCCTTCCACTTTCCTCTTCTCTCCTCTCCTCTGTTCTTTTTTTTCCCACTCTCTTTCTTTTCCCACTCTCTTTCGGGACAACGCACCTTCCTCTCCTGGGCTATTCAGCATACTCGCATGTTGCAATCAATGACCCAAACACCGGTGGTTCTTGGGGTGCCACTGCATCCACGGAAGTGCACCCTTACGACGGCGCGCCCTCACCGGTCGCTTGACCGAGCGATGTGATAGACGCTGTGCAACGGGCTACGCGATGTGGCAGCAGGTAGCGCATGCTCATGTGCCGTGCCGAGGATTAAAGCGGGACAGCAACTGGATGTAATAGTAGTACTATGTAATACTCGTACCTCGAAAGCGTTCACTCGCTCGCTCCTTCTTTTTTTAGACTTGTGCAGGGCTGTTCCTTCCTCGACCTGTCAGCTATTTTCCTTTGCATTTTTTACATTTATTTGGCCTCATTGCTTGCTCAATCACACACTCATCTCTCCTCCCCCCACCCACGCGCCGCAACCATGCACAGGACGTGCAACCCAGAGACTGGCCCCTCACCCCCTTCGCAGAACAGGTCCGAAACAAAACATGAGAGAAAGAACGGCCGCAGGAACAGGGCGACTCTTCGCTGTGCAGGAGGGTAAACTGCGGCTGTCTTACTCTACACAAAGCAAAATACTCTGCAAAGCATTACGAAACAGATGGAGCACCCAACGGCGAAACCGGCCAGCCCGGCCAATGCACACCACGCGCCTCAACACTGCCGTTTTGGCGATCGCGCACCTCCAGGCTCACCGGCCAAAGTGGCCCAGGACGGGTTAGCTGGTCAGCAGGAGTCCTTGCTTGTTGGGGCGGCTATTTCAACGGTTTGCCGCCTGGCCCATGTGATGGACCGGCCAGCCAGTTCTCGGCAAGGCTTGCTTCTTACAAAGTAGACCCCGTACGTGCCTGGCGCTTCTGGAGACGGACACCAGGCGCCGACAGCCCGCCTTACCACTGGCTGCGGGCTTGTCTGCGCCCGGTCCTCCTCCCCAACCATCCACCAGCACAACCCCCCCGCGGCCTTGCAGCCAGACTGTCTTTTTTTCTTCTTCTTCTGCCTGACGCCCAAGCGAGTGCCAGCGGCTGTCTGTAATCTTTGTTCGTCAATCTGTTTTTCTGTTTCTGTCTGGCCACGACATGCGCAACCAATTTGCGGTTTCAACCCGAAACAGCCAATACCAGGCCAGGCTCTCTATGCATGCCTGCGCCTTCGAATGCAGGCACACTGATGGAATCCACCCCCTTCCCACAATAAACGACAAACGTCCTCAGTTGACCGAAATTGGCGTTTCCCTCTCAGGCACTGACGGACATTTGTATCGGTACGCTTGGTTGGAACGTTTTCCAGCAGCGTAGACTGATCTTTGCCAAGTCCGACTCGCACTCTATATCTACAACCCCGACATCCCCCTTGGGGCGCTTTCCCGCTGTTTTTTTTTTATCTACTCACACGCTCGCGCATGCAATGCAGCTGGGTCCTGCCCAATCTCTGTCGGTTTTCTCTCTGATGTGCGCAGAAGCACCTTACCGTCGCTGCCTCCCACCCCTGTTACCATCGTTTCAACATGCCGCGGTCTCGCGGGCTGGATCTCCTTGCTTTATATCTCACCATGGAGTCTGGCTTCACTTTTGTCTACTAGCAGGTGCGTGCTGTACAAAGTAGCAGTATGGATATCAGGCAGCATGTGCTGTGGGCACTTTCATGGGATAACCCCCTGCTGCTCCACTCCATCTGCCTCCGGACATGCCCTTGAATAGACGTGGCAGAGCAATAACACGGGCCTACTATTGCATTGCTATTAGCACGAGTACGAACATGAGAGGCACAAAGCACGAGCATATCTGTGCCTCTTCCTTGCCCCTACCTCCTTGCAACCGGCAACAAATGGCGGCAAGAGGGTGTGGAAGGAAGGTGTGACGGTAGACGAAGGCAATGTGTCTTGCTGCGTGTCTTACAATGCGCTGTACAGAGCGATGAGAACCTGCATCCAAGGCACAGCTGAAACGAGACAGCTGGGCGGGTACGAGTTACTCGTAAGATACATTCTCTGTCTGCCACATGGTTCGCTGTCGGTGGATAAGATACAAAGTACCAACTTGGCACCACACAAAACGCGTTGCTACAAACACCCGCAAACCACTTACAAGCCCACGAGCACGTACTCTGTAACTTGCATATCATGTACACCCTCTTATACGCCCTTCTCCCACGTACACCCACCGCCTCTTTCACACAAACAACAACCACCAACACATAGCCCACCCTCATCGAAGCATGCCCCGTCCCCTGCCCGTTCATCCAGTCGTTTCAAGTTCACCGGCTTGAGCCCACCGCGATCTGCCTTCCGCCCACGCCCACGCCGGCCCAACTATCTCATCTCCTGTTAGTATCCCCACCCCTGCACTTTCTCCTCCCTTCTACCGGTCAAAGTCTAACCTTTGGCTGCGGTTCCTGCCCGTGCTACACAGCGCCAACCGACGTTTGCGTAGTTCGTCGACCACAAGTGGCAACCCGTACACGGTGGCGATGCTGCCTGGTACTTTCTCTGAATTTCTCGGCCCCGGATCCCGCTTTCTTTGTTTCAACGGCGGAGGGGGAGGGGGAAGCTGCCTCCGCATACGCTCGTGCTTGAGATGCGACAGGCGCACGCGCAACCGGGAAACGAGTGAGGATGCGCAATAGCTGCCATACCTGTTCCTGATATTACGCACTAGCAAGGGTTCAAGCCAATACCACCTCCCAGATGTCGTGTATTTTCCTGCCCACCAGCTATTGTCACTGAACTGCCGCCAACAACGAGTCGGCTGACATAGTGCTACTCCACACGGAGACTCCCTCCCTGTGGCTGTATCAGCACACAGCGAGAAATAGCTGTGATGCTGCATCGCGTCCGTCTTTTGGCTTGTTATCATATCTTCTTTGATCCAGCGCATGCTCTTATCCCACGATTCGTCGTGCATCCAAATCCCACAGCACCATCAACAACAAAAAACAACAAGAACAACAGATACTTTTTATTTCGGCAGGTGGCTTTCTGACAACAACCAAAAAAAGGCGTCAACTATCCCGGGCCACGATGGCAGAGTCAAGCCCTAGCTGCAATGGCACAGGAAACCAACCGTTGGATATCGACCTCATCAACCGAGAAATGACATTCATCGCATCCGAGCGGTGCACAGTGTCATGCGGGACCGTCTGCGTCGACCCACACGCTGCCAAAGTGTTGATCATCTTCAATAGGCGGCTCAGGATCTGGCAGCTGCCCAAGGGTCGCAAGAACATTGGCGAGGACTTGCCTGTGGCAGCTTTGCGGGAGACATACGAGGAGACAGGTGTGCACGCCACTCTTCTCCCACTCAGGGTCCGAACACGATCTACTTGGCCGGCGTCGAGTCAGGGAGCAACAAGCCCGGTGCCTGCTCCTAGGTTCGGATGTCATCCCCATTTGGCACAGTCAGAAAAATCAGCTTCGCCTGTGTTCCCCGCTGCTTCGCCGGTAACTTTTGGTACGGGTGATCCCGCAGACCTTGAATCTGCAGAGGAAACCCACGCTCCACAGCCAAAAAGAAATGGCGACTCGCGTGTCGGGTCGGGGGCTTCTGCAGGGAGGAAGAGACAAAAAAGCGAGTGCCATGAGTGGGAAATCAGAGGCGAAGTCTGGCCCTATGGTATAGGATGCCCTAATGACTCTGCCAACCCCAATTCGTTCGCCGCAGTTGCTCCGGTAGGGCCAGCAGATCCAAAATTGACGTCCGACCTGGTCAACAATGAGCTCATTGGAATTGTCCAGTATCCGGACCTGCAAGCAGCAACTCCGGATACCATCAAGACTGTCTTTTTTTTTGCGGCCTCGGCCGATTCCATGGCACCTATGGGGCCTGGTGCCCAGGAAGAGCATGAAGATCTGCGGGCAGAATGGGTGGGCTTTGAAGAGGCTGCTCAGCGTTTGCGTTTCTTCTCGGAGCGTGAGGCGATGTGGAAGGTGAAGCAAGATATGGAAAGGTCTGGCATCGCCCTGTAATGCTCGTGTGAGTGGCTGGTGGACCTTCCGTCTAGGGAGCCCCGAGTCAAAGCAAGACTGCAGGCGATGGAAGCAGGGCACAGGTGGACGGTAGCCCAATAAGTACAACACGTGATGGACACGGCTCTGGATTTGGAATGTTTTTTCTTGTTTTCTTTTCTCTTTCATTCGGTCATTCTCCGACATATCCCTCCTCTTACTACAGTCCACAGTTTGAACGAAGCACAGGCCAAACCGAGCACAAGTACGCACAACCGACATCTTGCTTGCTTCAGGGAGCTGTGCCAGCAACCCCCCACCCCCGAGAGAGAGAGAGAGAGAGAGAGAATTCAAGGGCAAAAGACGCCCAGAAAAGGTTGCTTAGTTGTACTCATTTTTTATGCCGTGCTTGCTGCCGGCTCGCTTTTTGCCCCCGCTGCCAAAGGCCTTTCCTCGGCTGCAAGCTGTGCAATCTCCGAGCTTGTAAAGCCAAAGAGATACAGGAGGTCAAGCAGGGAGGGCCTGTTGAGGCGTGCGTCTGCCTCTAGCTGGACCAGAGGCTTGGCATGCCAGGCAACCCCGAAGCCGGCGGTTTCGAGCATCAGTAAATCGTTGGCACCGTCGCCAACAGCAACAACCTGCCGCAGATCGACGCCTTCTTCCACAGAGATCTGCTTCAGCAACTCGCACTTCCTCTCCCGGCCAACAATGGCACCGGTAACCTCTCCTGTCAGGCGGCCGTCGCTGCCGATGACAACATGGTTGGCGTGGGCATGGTTAATGCCTAATTGGCCGGCCAGCCAGCCTGTTAGTGGCTGGAATCCACCGCTCAGGACGGCGGTTTTTACGCCAAGCCGACGTAAGCTCCGCAGGAGGGCAGGCACGCCGTTGGTCACATCGAGCCGCGCGCGAAGGTCGTCAAACAAGGATTCTGGCAAGCCGGTGAGAAGGCGCACACGCTCACGGAAAGCAGACTCAAAGTTGAGTTCGCCAGCCATGGCACGATGCGTGATCTCGGCTACGCGCGCGGCCACATCCGGAGTAACGGCTTCAGCCAGCATGTCGATAACCTCCTGAGTAATCAGGGTGCTGTCCATGTCAAAGACGACCAATCGTGGGTGGCGACGCCATAGCGTGTCTGGCTGCAGGATGACCTCGACACTCCACTCGCGCTCAAAGCGGTACAGCTGCTCGTGCCGTCGCAGATCAGACAGAGACAGGGCTGGAACCGGGCTCAACACGACCTCGACGACATGGGGCTGAGTGGCGCTGTCCAGGTACCGATGGCCGGCCTTGAGATTGGATCCGTAGCCGCCAGAATATGAGGCGGTGGGATCGACCGTGTCTTCTTCCTGTGCCGCAGTTCGGTGTGGGAACGTCGACATGAGGTGCAGAAAGGCGGCAATGCAGATGGGGCTGACATAGGCGCCGTAAAGGCCGTCGCGTGGCGGCTCTGGGTCAGCAGGCGGCCATTCCATGGGAAAGCTATCCAACTCTGTGGCGCTGGGTCCGTCGGAGGAGCGGGTAGATGAAGACACAGCTGCCTGGCCGGTTGTCTGCTTGGCGGCATCTACACTCGGGGCGGCAGCTGTGCTGCTGGACGGCCCTTGGCCGGTGCTGGCGGGACCGTTGTTTTGTTGTGGCGCGGTGTAGTGGCCGTGACCCTTGTAGAAAATTGTGGCCACCAGCCGGTCGCCCTCGCTGCCGACACCGGGCAGCGGCGTGCAATTGACGTGAATCAGATCGTGGGCGATGCCACTGTCCACTACGGTGGGCGGCGACAGAGGGTCGGGCACGCCGCTAAAGCGCCGCGACATCTGCGGCTTCGCATTGCCGGCTCCCGACGGTGAGCGCTGAACCTGGGTCTTGGAAGGCGACCGGGGCATCACGTCGTCGGCGCCATCCTCTACGACCTCGTCGATGCCGTAGTGGCTGGCCGGGCGGACTTCGTGGGACGGCCGGCGGCGACTCTGTGGCAGTTCCAGAGAGAATGACCCAGAGGAGGCCAGGGGTGGCTTGGCCAGCACGGGCTTTGTTGTGTCCGACATGTTGCAGAGCTCCGGCCAGGTGTAGACACGGCGGTGGGAGGCTGCACAGCTTGGGTGAAATGGGAGGTTTGGAGGTGATCAGGCGGAGGTTGGCGATTTTTGAGGGGAGGTTTGTACATTACCCCACCAGTGCAGCTAGAAATAAATAGAAAATTAAATAAAAATGAATAACCCAAATAAAAAGGGGACCGAGAAGCGCGAAGAGCCAAAAAACCCGGGAAAAAAAAAGAGAAACAGCAGTACAAATAGAAATTTGCACGCACAACAATGCTGGCATCCTTTTGTCGATTACACAGCTGGGGGAAGGAACGATTGACATGCACGAGGCAAGAGTTGGAAAGTACGAACACGTCGTGGGGCAGGCCGGGGTTACGGTTCCCTCATGCTGGGCCCAGCAATCATCTCGTGCCACAGCCACTTGCGTCGGCCTCGACCAGGCCGGGCGCTTCCACGTCGATTGCGTTGGTGGACATATGGGATCACGTGGAGCGAGCAGAAAAGGAAAGCTCCTGTGTTCCATTAACGTGACCTCTGTGCAACTCGCTCCGTGACAAACGTATTTTTCAACGTTTAATATTTAATATTTAATATTTTTATGTATTTATTTATTTCCTGCCAAATGAGCAGACAGACGGAATAACAAACAACACATGTTTGCAACCCAGCGAGGACACACCCCCCCCATCTCTTTGCCGCATAGCGCAAACAGGCCAAGATCCCGAGACGGCCAGTCCTCGGCCGCCCCAGCGGCCATGAACTGGACGCCGTCAATATGCACGCTGTGGTAAACCCTCACAGATGAGTCAGAGGGCAGCAGAGTGAACAGGAGCTTGCAGTACCTGTCGATTTCACCTCCTTGAATGTGTTTAGTCCTTGAATCCATTATCAAAAGGAGCAGGGGTGGGGCAAGACCAAGGAAAAAGAAGTGATAGAAATGGTAAACGACCGCGAACGCGAGATTCGAAAGAAACAAGATCAACCTCACGTCCGATTTGACTGCAATCTCGACCGGAAGCCTGACGGTCTTCCAGACCGCCGTGCCGCCGTCCCCTGCGGCTGAGGAGCTGGATGTGGGAATCAACACGGGCCCCGGCGAGGGTACTCTTTACGGAGAGCGGTTCTGGAGTGGTGGACAGGCGCCAGATGTAGTAGATACCGTCGGGCTACCATGCACCACACTTCGAAAGGCTACCCTGCCTGAGGCATGGCGTCCATCAAAGGCCTGTACCAACCGTGACATCGGTCTGTTGCGACGACACTTATCGTTTGCTCGACGGTTCGCAGGCACAGCTGGCGAAGCTCTTCTTCGTGACCCGCAACAGGCAGCCCGGCAGCCCAGTAGCACTCCGCGTGGAACGCGGCTGACCAGGATGAAGATGGGCCAAGACGTCCATACCTCTGCGGTAGTTCACTTCCAAGCCGACGTCTGCGGAATCTGGTGGCCTCGTTCGACGTTCCTCTGCTCTAACCGCGTCGTCACGTGCACATGACTACTGGTAAGGGCGACAATGCGAGGCGGTTGGAGTGTCCCATTCTCGGCGTGTGTCCCGTCGCCTTGCGACAAAGTAGTAGGAACTACGAGTACTTCACTACGAGTACTTTGTAGGTAATCTCGTAGAAACGCCGGCTCTGGTTGCCTAATTAGCGGTTGAGGTGTCGCCGTTCGCACGTGACCGTCCGCATCACACAAAAACCCGTCCTCACATCTACGGAGTACGGCTATTCGTGTGCTCCCCCCTTCGCAATAACCATAACTACCACCGTAGGATTTCTAATCTCTCATTCATAAGCCGCAGCATCGATGGAATCGCAGAATCTCAGATTGCCTTGTATTAACAAGCAAATCCTGCCAGGCGATGTCCGGCTACTGCTCCCCACACGCTGTTTTTCCGTTACCAGGAACGGACTAGCGCGGATGTCGTGATCGCAAGCTTTTCCATCTGTCCACATTTTGCAGAGGCCAGCCCGATGGCGCAATCGACTACCTCGCCCCTTGACCAATACTACGACATCTTGCGACATTGCTGAGCGCTCGTCACAAATCGCTTATAGGCACCGTGGAACACTGTACACAGGCCGTGCTTTACCTGCAAAGGCACAGTGCCAATTGGCTAGTCCAGCAAGCCAACCTCGAGCTCCTTGGGCTGGCTTGAGTGTCTCGTCCCTCCGGTCTCCTGCCTCGCCGGGCATTATGAATGAGCAAGAAGAGACAACTGTGGGCGTGTTCCGTGTCCTGCGTGTCCTGAACGAGTGTGACGTATTACGGAGGACAAAAGGGGGAAACGTGGAAGGGGGAGGAAGGGGTGCAAACCGGCGAGTCGAACTGCCTGGTTCCTCGCTATTAGAGCATTTCCACGGGAGACCACGGCGGTCTTCGGGCCTCTTCACTTCTTACCAAGACGAAGGAAACGCCCCGGCAAGTCTAGCCGTCCATCAACCTTTAAAAGTTCCCACGGCCTCCCCCCCCAGACTCGCCTTTTCACCCCTCTCCCCATTTCACCTCTTCCCATACTTTCTTGCCCAGATCCTCGCAGATCCTGTCCGAGATCATATGCCAACTCTCCCCAGACGTTTCCCCAGCCCTTCCTCTCATTGTGCCATACGCCACTAGAATTGCGTCTTGACAATCCATCCCACTTGGCAACTTGGAAACCAACTGGTTCCCAACTTCGCACTCCTCTCCTCCCAGGTTTCGGGAGCAGTTGTCCGCCTACAACCCTTTCCATTTGCTTTGGTTGTAAACAGCGGCCTGCCCTTTTCTAACCCCCTTCTTCCTTTTTCAATCTCCACCCTCTCTTCTCTTCCTCAAAATAGGCACTCGTTCGAACAGCACCCAAACCATGTCTCCCACAACTCCAGTCGCCTCCTCGACGGCTTCGACGGCCGTCTCGGTCGACAACTCACCCCGCTTCCAGCCCGCCGAGGTTCCCAGCAAGAAGCAAGCAGATGACACCGAGTCTGTTGAGTCTGGCTATGGGTCGGCACCATCGTCCGCGGCGGCTTCCACAGCACGCCTGCCGCGTGTGAGCCTGACACCTGAGCACTTGCGGTTCCTCAACAAGCAGCTGGAGCAGATGGAGCCAATGGACGTCCTGCGCTTTGTCAAACTCTTCTTCCCGAACCTATACCAGACCACTGCCTTTGGCCTGACCGGTCTGGTCACCATTGACATGCTGTCCCAACTGGACCGCGAGGAGCAGGCCGAGCAGGAGCAGCAGCGGCAGCAGCGGCAGCAGCGGCCGGAGGAAGAGCAGACGGCTGAACAGAGCCAGCGCCGCCGGGTTGATCTTATCTTCCTTGACACTCTATACCACTTCCCCGAGACCTACGACCTGGTCGAGCGCGTCAAAGCCCGCTACCCAGGCTTAACCATCCACTCCTTCAAGCCCGACGGCTTCGATACCGCTGCCGAGTTCGAGGCCACATACGGCCGTCTGTACGAACTGTCCGAGGAGATGTACGACTATGTCGCCAAAGTCGAGCCGCAGGAGCGCGCCTACGACCGCCTCGACGTCGTTGCCGTCCTCACCGGCCGCCGGCGCTCGCAGGGCGGCCAGCGTGGCCAGCTCGACATCATCGAGCTTGACTCTGAGCGGGGCATCTTCAAGATCAACCCGCTGGCCAACTGGTCCTTTGGCAAAGTCCAGGCATACGTCCGCGAGCACAATGTGCCCTACAACGTGCTGCTTGACCGTGGCTACAAGTCCATTGGCGATTGGCACTCGACCAGCCCTGTCGGTGAGGGTGAGGACGAACGTGCCGGCCGCTGGAAGGGGCGGAACAAGACTGAGTGCGGCATCCACAACAAGCAGTCACGGTACGCCCAGTTCCTGGCCAACTCGTCGGGCGGAGGCGCCCTCTCTGCCCAGAGCGAGGCTCCATCTGTCTCTGTCGCATAAGGCATATGCGGCTAATTATGGTGTTAGCCCTAGGTCGAGGAGAAATGATGAATCAAGATGACGGAAGAAGAAAGAAAGACCAAAAGGGATAGGATGCATACCAGGAGTTTAATCGGAGGAAATTTGGCGTTATTTATTGTTATATTACCAAAGGGGGGTTCTTCCGGCAGCGTCATGTTATGGACTCGAGAAAAGAGTTTGATGTTTTTGTTCATATTTTATTGGGTTGTTTTCAACGAAGTTTGATGAGCTATGTCGAGTAATTCGAAAAGGCAACCTATCAATACTAGAATTATCGAAGTCTAAAATGCCGTACGTGATTTGTCGCTCGTCGATGGTTCGTCCCCTCTCTGCCACGTGACGTCAATGGCCAACAGCTTCACTCGAGATACCGCGTTGGTGCTTTTCGTTGATTATCTTTGCTTAAATGCCCAGGAATTTTAAACGAGTTGTGGCAAGTCTACACCACATGCACTATGCTCGGGGATGATT
Organism: Raffaelea albimanens; assembly: GCA_002778245.1. Classification (NCBI taxonomy): domain Eukaryota; kingdom Fungi; phylum Ascomycota; class Sordariomycetes; order Ophiostomatales; family Ophiostomataceae; genus Raffaelea; species Raffaelea albimanens. Next base: position 957,072 of record PCDJ01000001.1, read on the forward strand.
ATATACACAGAGACACAGAGCACTCTCTTATCGCTCCCTCTTACACTAGATGATGCTCATGAAGGAGGTCGCCAATAGCATACCCATCCAGCTTGCTGACAAGGAATTGGCGGATCCGGCCCGGCAGCCAGGTGGCCAGCTCCTTATGGTCACGCAGACTGCTGGTTGCGTCCAGTAGCGTACGCACATCATAGGTCGAGCCAAAGACCTCTGGGATGGCGCGGTCCACCTTCATCAGGTCGTACACCGCCTGCATGCCGGTGCGTACCGAGTATTCTGTCGTGAAGATCGTGTCGAGGGTGCCTGTCTCTGCGAACTGGCCCAGGAAGGCGAAGTTCTCGGCACCCTTGGGCACCACGTCAGGCCGGTCTCCTGCGGCCCGCGGCATGAAAAAGGCCGTGACATACGGCATCATGACCGGCACACAACGGGCCGACTCGGCTGCCAGCTTGGGAATATCTTCCACAGGCACGCCGATGTGGTAGAGCCATTCCTGCGTAATCTCCTCGCCCGTGCAGTCCTGCATAGGCTTCTTCACGTAATCGCCTGGCACCTCGACCAGCAGGCTGTACACCCAGATCACCAGCTGATCCTTCTTCTGCTTCTTAAAGTGCGGCTGGCGGTTAATCGTCCAGCTCATAACCCATGACGAGTCGCGCGCTGTCACGATGCCACCCGTAACCACACGGCCGCTGAATGGGTCGCGCTTGCATATCTTTTCAAGATACGGCGGGATCTTGTCGTCTAGCGTCGTTACAGTGGCGCTTTCCCATTTCGACTCTGGGATGTGGCCGCCAAACACGTCAGGGTGGCCGAATGCAGGGTCCTTGGCTGCAATTTGGCGCCACAGGTCCCAAGCCGGCGCCGGTCCATCGAGAATGCGCGCTGCCGTCTTGTGGTCACCCAGATCCGAGTTTTCTGTCAGCGAACCGATGATCGTAAACACATAGTCGTCCTCACCCAGGTCCTGCATGCTGCTCTTGCCATCCTGCGTCCAGTGGATGCGTGTCGCTCTCTTGCAGCCCTCGCCGCCGCTGCCCTCTGCAAAATCAATGTCGCTAACAATTGTGTTGTACTGGAACTGGACATTGTGCTTCTGCAGGTGCTTGACCAGAGGCAGCACCAGCGACTCGTACTGGTTGTACTTGGTGAACTTGAGAGCTGTGAAATCGGGCATGCCGCCAATGTGATGGATGAAGCGATGGAGGTACAGCTTCATCTCCAGGGCCGAGTGCCACTCCTCGAAGGCAAACATGGTGCGCCAGTAGAGCCAGAAGTTGCTTTTGAAGAAGTCCTCGCCGAATACCTCGTTGATGCGCTTGTTCTCTGTCTCCTTGCGCGACGACAGGAAGAGATGCACCATCTCCCGCTGCGCCTTATCGCTGAGCGTGAACAGACCGTTGGTGCCGGCGTCTTGGCCCTGGTTGATGGTTGCCCGCTGCAGGGAGTAGTTGGGGTCGCGCTTGTTCAACCAGTAGAATTCGTCGAGCACACTGGCGTTCGGCTCTTCTAGCGATGGGACCGACCGGAACATGTCCCATAGACACTCGAAGTGGTCCTCCATTTCACGGCCACCACGGATGACGAAGCCCTTTTCTGGCTCCTCGATGCCGTCCAGCGCGCCACCGGGAATCTTGAGCTCCTCCACGATCGTGATGTTCTCACCCGGCATCTGGGCATCGCGGACCAGGAAGGCAGCGGCCGACAGGCCAGCCAGGCCGCCGCCAATGATCCACACCTTTTTCTTCTCAATGCCTTCGGGCTTCAGGGGTCGAGCAAAGGCCTCGTAATTTCCACGGCTGTAATACATTTCTTGTTTTTGGCTGTTTGCTGGAAACGTGTTGGAATTGTTGCTGGGATTGTTTGCTAGTGTGTTTGTTGCTGGACACTATCATCCGCCGTACCGTCCCAAGCAGACAGCACTCCCGCAAAGATACCACGGACTGTTAATATACTTTGCATCTCATTCCCTCTCCCCGGTTGCACTCGGTCATGCTCGGGTCACGGTGTTCTTTGGCCTAGGTTTATTGCTCCGATACACAAGAAGCTCGTCGCCTCGCTTTCACATGCAAAAAAAATGCCATTGTGATTCTGTGCCTGGCCCACTGTACCAGTTAAAGAGGGTCTGTAAAGAGGGTCGCCCTGTCGGGCGGCTTCCCATGTAGTGCCACACTTACGTAGGATCATGAAGTTTGGTACTTCACGTTGTGTCTCACTAGCTGGTCTGGTGGATTTCATGGTTTTGGCTTGTTATCGGGCCGTGTCTTGTTATCGGGCCGTGTTTGTTCTCCGACTCCGTTTACTGCTTGCCGGTGTACATTTGGACTTTTGTTTCTCCTCCGTACTCCGTACATTCCACGCCTTGGTTGGTGCGTCACCTGTGTGTCTGAGCGTCGGAGTCATTCCACCCAAGACACACATTTCCTCTGTTACCAGCAGCACCACGGTCGATCGCATGTTGTCTCTTTGCCCTTATTGTGCCCTGGGTTTTGCCTTCTTTGTGCCTGGCGGCGACTTGAGCGCAAAGAACGCGAGGAGGCTAACAACGGACATACCCACGGCGCCAGCACCGTAGGCAACCTCGCGGCCGGCCCACCAGTAGACACTGGTGAAAAGTAAGGGTCCGAGGCCACGGCCCAGCTGGCCCCACGACCGAAGCATGCCAAGCTTACCACCACGTTCTCCTGCATGGGCCTCAAAGCTGCTGAGTGCATTCAACCCAGTGACAACAGTGGCAGATGTCGTGGCAAGGCATGCGGCCGCGACATACAGGCTTCCCACGGTTGTGAGACGACCGAGCAGTATGAAGGCTATTTGGCAAGCAACAACTCCAATCTGGACAGAGAGCAGTGGCGGGAGACGCCGCGTGACGCCGCCCTGGAGAACAGAAGCCACGAGGCCCACAAAGCTCAGTAGCCGGCCGTTCTTGGCAGAGCCATAGCCGAATAGGTCATATGTCATAAAGGGCAAAGAAAACTCCATACCCGAGAAGAACAGCAGAAATACAAGGTGCACCAGGTTGAGCAGGAAGTGGGAGTTGGTCCGGGTATGCTGTGGCGAAGCGACGGAAGCCGTGTTCCCATTCTGCGCCTTCTCCTTGGCCGCCTTATCGTCAGCTTTGTCGGTCGCTTCCATATCTGCCTTGGATGGCAACGTTTCCGGCAGAGAATAGTAAAGATATACGGTTTCAGCGACAATGAGGAACAGCGAGAAGCCCGCGGCCGTGGCAAAGGGATTGGCCTTGAAGGTGTCGATGGTGCTGAGCCAGGCGCCGAGAGCAGGGCCGAAGGTGAAGGCCACAGAGAAGCAGACGCCGATCAGGGCCATCGTCGAGCCACGGCTGGCATCATCGGAAATGTCGGTGGCAATGGCCATGGCCAGCTGCACGTTGCCTTCGGACAAGCCACCGACGACGCGGGACAGCACAAAGGTGCGGAAGTCAACGGCCATTACCCACAGCAGCACAGATAGAATGTTGCCCGCCATGCTAGCAAGCAGTGCGGTTCGCCGGCCATAGCTGTCGGACAAGCGGCCAATGAGCGGCGAGGCAACGGCCTGGAGTAGACTTGTTGTTTCAGGAGAGTTAGTCTTGGGCATCCACAGCTTTGCGAGGACAGGGAGGCATACGAGAACAAGCTCCCCAGAGCACCACCCAGCAGAACGATATCGTAACGCGAGTCAATGGGCCGGGCAAAGGATGCCTTGTATGCGTTCAGGTAGTTGAGCATTACCGAGAGCAACGTTTGCGGCCGTGACTCGTCGGCGTGCGACGGTGCTTCGGCATTGCGGTAGAACTCGAGGAGGCTCGGGAAGAGGGGCAGGATAAAGGTGAAGGAGACCTGGCCAGACGTGTCAGTATTGAGCAACGGAGAGCGAAGACGGGAATCCGGGGCAGCTGGGACGCTTGACTGACAAGGTCGAGGAGCAGCGAGAAGACGATGACCTTGAGGACCCTCTTCCGCACTGTGGGCTCAACAGAAGCGGCCATCCCTTGCGCCGGCACTCTGGGACGGTTTGGGAATAAACGGTTGTCGAGAGTCGAGGAAAGGGGGGTCTTGGGTGTCGGGGGCCAGGGACAGAAGAGACGACCAAAAAGTAAACAAGAAAAGAAAGAGGATCACCAAAAACGAAGGCTCAGAAGTGCAGGAGAAATGGTCGGCTAGGAAGGGGATGTGCAGGAAAGCACAGAAACCAGAAACCAGAAACCAGAAACCAGAAACCAGAAACCAGAAACCAGTTCCCCAACAGCAGTGTATTATTCTGCAGGCTGTGAGTTGTCGCGAAAACCCAGTCTCGTTTGGCTGTTGGTCGTGAGGCGTCGCTATGATGATCTTTTTGGTGTTTGGCAACTTGGCAAAACGGTAGTTGGCCAATCTCGAGCGGTTGCTGACCCTTTAACGCTGCCGACAAGGCAGCTCGGACCCTTGTATTGGCCCGCCCAGACACTGCGGACCACCCCACCTAGAATTACCCTCAGCCCCTGAGTGTTTCTACACCCGTTGTGCAAGTTCCAAAATCCCAATTGAACACGCCATTAGTTTCAACACCTGGCTTTGGCCCTGTTATTTTTATTTTTATTTTTATTTTTATTTTTTCCCAAGCTGTCTCGAAGTCATCGTCTGTGTACGACAGAACGACACTAGTCAACTTGAGATGATGCGACCGTGTCTTGTGTTAAGCTTTGGCGCACGGGCGCAAACCCACGTGGGCTATTTTAGGTGGCTTGGGCTGTTATCAGATTCGCGTTGCCAACTTGCAACTTCAATCTTGGCTCGTGTTTTGGTATACGTGTCTCTCGCAATTTGAACAAGTTTGTCTTTGTCTTTCTTTATCTTCTTGATCTACTAACGATGCTGCTATTCAGGCATATATTTACATCGAAAAGGGGGCAGCAAAAAACGTATGCGACAAGAAGAAAGCAAGTGTAGCTGACGTTAGATATCCCGGTATCTTACAATATGATGGCTCTGAGTCTTTGGCGACCGGATCTCTGCTTTGGCAGAAATAAGTCTGCAGACCGTCTCCGAGACAGCCAGGCGGTCCGTTTCCTGGGCACAGTCTTCACCTGCCTAGAAGTTGGCAAATGGGCGCCAGCCAACGGCAGAGATCTTGGCCAAGAACAGAGTGGCAAGTGAGCCCGCAAACAGAGCTGATGTGAAGGTAACCAGTCCCCAGAAGTGGCCGTTGTTGGCCGTCAGGATGGTGCCGGCAATAGGAATACCAACAAGCGTGCCCACGGAGACCACCGTGTAGCATGTGGCATAGTAACGGCCGTAGTTGGCCGTGGCACAGAGCCGGCCGATGCTGACCGGGATCAGGCTAATATTGCAGCCGCTGGTGAAGCCGAACAGCAGCGCATATATAACAACTGGGGCAACAGCGGCACTGTTTTTGTCGCCGCCAGTGCTGAGGCTTGTGTGCGTCTGAGGGATCATGGACGTCGGCAGCCAGATAACGAGACAGGAGACAATCGACAGAACGATGGAGAGCATGTTTGCGTTGTATGGCCCGACCTTGTCTGCATACCAGCCCGGCAGGAGCCGGCCAACAACAGAACCGGCATTGAGGATGGTCACGACCTGGGCGCCAAAAGAATCAGAAAAGCCTCGCTCCCTGGTGTACGTGGCAATGTAAGTTATAGGGACAAAGAGGGACAGCTCCAGCAGAAATATGCCCAGCGTCGTCAGAGCAAAGGGCATGCTGCGGAAGATGCGAGGATCCGGATGGGCACTGGCATCGAGTGCGGGTGGCAGCCGCGAGCGGATTAGGAAGGTGGCTGAAGCAGAGAGCACCAGAGACACCAGGGCAAGGCAGCGAATGGCCCACGCCCAGCCAACACGGTCAAACAGGCTCTGCAACATCAGAGGAATGACAACACCGCCGAGACTGCCACCAGTTGCGGCTATACCAGTGGCGAAGCCACGGCGTTTCTTGAAGAAATGGCCCACGGCTGCAATAGACGGGGTGAAAAGTAACGAGGAGCCGATACCTCCCAAGACACCGAATGACAGCATGAAGTGCCAGAAGACTGGGCAGTCAGCAAGCCAGGACACAAAGGTAACGCCGCGAATGCACAAAGGCCCTGGGCATTGACAAAATACAGACAGCACCAACACACCTTTGCAGAAACTGAGCAGCACAAGGCTGACTACGACGCAGACGGCCCCTGGAAGTACCAGCCATCGCGGGCCGTACTTGTCGAAGAGCGGGCCGATGTAGACGCCCGTAAAGAAGCAGAGAAAAGTATTCACCGAGAATATCCAGCCAATCGTGCCGGTGCTGACATTGGCCAGCTGGTGTGTTGATATATAGGACTGGAACGTTGCCAGGCTGTTCATCAGCCCAAGGGAGGAAAAGAGGGCCAGCCAAGATCCAAACACAACGAGCCAGGCCTGGCGTCCACCCTCTGGGAAGCTCACATCTTCATGGACGAGGTAGGTTTGGCCACCACTGCCGCCGGCGTCGGCACCGTCGTGGTCCTCTTGCCGCTCTGCATCGTCTCCATCAGCCGGGTCCAAGGCAGTCACATTCAAGCCGGGGTCGGCGCCAATGCCGCGCTTGGCATTGGAAGCGCCCAACATGGCCTTCTCTGGGCTGTTGTGGCCGCCACCGGCCGTGATGTTGTGTCCGTCTTTTTCCCATGCGACGTCATTGCCCCCTCGCGGACCGGTACCGATGTGCTGGCCCACCTGGGAATTCCGGGGAGGCTGTCGCGCCCCGTTGTCGGCCATGATTGCTGCCCTGCTGCACCAGAACAGACTTTCTTACGCCTTACACCCTCTGCCGTGGTGGCGCCACTATACTGGTACAGTTGGCCTAGAAAGACAGCCGGGGAAGAGGGGAGCTTGGTAGCAAGAAGAGGAGGTACAGAAAAAGTACAGCACTTGCAAGTCTCGCATGTGTTGTTGGCGAACCCAGCCGAACCTGCCTGGCCACGAAGTAAAGGGCGACAGACGCTGCAAAGCGGTTTAGAAATCAAACAAAAGAGGCACTCGAAAAGACCAATAAGTAGGCCGCCCCCCCCCCCCCCCCCCCCCAAAAAAAAAAAAAAAAAAAAAAAAAAAAAAAAACGAGATTGAAAAGCAGCGGGAACGGCATGGACTTATGCTCGGTTCTTTTGGCTGGCTCCGATGTGTCATTGATTCCGACCAACTAGCCCACCGGGGAGACTGCCTATGCTGCCCGATCCAATTCCTCTTGCAGTGTTGTGTGCGCGCTACCGCCGGGCACGACATGCGCAAACACTGCCGAAGCGGTATGGGCGGCGAGCGCTGGACAGTGCCCCCTCCCTATGTGTGCACAACAACGGACCGTCTGCATCATTGCAAGTCAGCTTTAGGTTATCTCTCGGCATGGTTCATGCGTGTTTGCAATATCCCCGGATTGTTTATCGCTACTATCATCATTATCGCCTTTATCGTGTGCAACCCGCCCCGATTGCCATTCTTGCAGCTCGCTCTCTCTTGCCTTACTCGGAAGCGCAGCCAATGCGGCCCTCTCCACAACGTGCTCCCAAACCCCACCTTGTACTGCCGACTCCGGCCGGCAAGAGCGACCCGGCGACACCAGACTTTTTGGTCAATCATCGAGCTATTTGTCACATCTTGCCTTCTCAAGCCACCTTGTTGTCCCAAGTCCTGGCCCAGTGCAATTCATGTGTCTACCCATTGCTGTCCACCTAGACGAACCGTAGGACTTGCAACCTGTCACATACGCGCAATACATGCGAAATGTACGGCTCATTCAATGCATCAGCCATTGGCTGTCTTTTCGTCCTAGATTTTCTTACTCATGCTCATACACCCACGGATCGCCATTCCGTCTTCGCTTTGTCTTCGCCCCGCCACCCGGGCTCTCCTTCCCCATCCGTTATGTGATCTCCTATGGTTGCTGCAGCCCTTGCCTGTCTTCCCAGCACCAAATAACGGTGTCATATCAGGTCATTCGCAAGCCTAGCCGGCAGCGTCGACACGAACAAACCCCGGTTGGCTGGGCCAAAGGCTATTGTCGGCATATCTAAACCATGCTTCTAGATAATACTGTGGTAAGTTGTGCCACATGTCACCATTCTGGCGTCTGGGCTGTCCATTATTCGTTCCGTCTCTCGCCTGCTCGCCAGTGTTGTATTGTAGGCCGGCCTACCTGCAACTGATGTCCCCGACCGGAGCCCGATGGATGAATCTAATCGGCTCTGTTGCTTGTGCATTTTTTTTTTTTTTTGGTTATTGGTTTTGTTTTTTGCTTCTGTTTTGAAATCGGTTCGGATGAACAAGACGTGCCTCAGCAGGTGGGAATTCGAAACAGACAAGCAGAATGCTGCACAAAAAACACTAATGTGGCTTGGCAACCTGACTTTTGTCTGGTCACCGACGTATCTCTCTCACCCATCGTCTTCGTCGTCATCGACGTCTTCCACTGTGACACGCCGCGGGCCCGACAACAGCTCTGGTAACCCGGTCGATGGATGTGGCTGTGGCGGCTTGCTGTTGCTTCCTTCTTTTGCATTTTTTGGTTTCTCTTTGACACCGCTTTCACCACTGCCTTCGCCATAGCTCCTGAGGTAGCCCTCCTTCTCAAGCCGGTCTGCTTCTTCCGGCTCCAAAAGGCCACCCTTGCCTTGTCCCTTTTCGATCTTGCGTCGCACTACTGTCGGCATAAATGCTGTAACAGCCTCCTTCTGTAGATCACGAACAATAGGTTTGGCCTCGTATACGGTCTTGCCGACGGCAGGTTTGGGAGCGACAGTGCGGGCCGGAACAGCGGCAGGTGCTTTTGTCGTTTCGTTCCGTCCCTCAGCCTGCCCACCCTTGTAGCTTTCTCCGCGGCCCTCGCCTCGTCCACCACCACGTCCCTCACCCAATGGCTCCCTGTTTGCGTCTTTATTTGCGTCTCTTCGGGCCCGTCTCTTGGCATACCAATCATCCAAAACCGCCTTCGGGATAGGTGGCGGTGTGTCTCCTGGCATCGGGATTCGGCGTACGTCCTCAGGAATGTCCTTGTCGTCGTCGCTGCTGTCGTTTCCATCGCCTCGTCCCCGTTTTCCAAGAATACCGCGATGTCCATGCCCTCCATGAGGTGCCTGTCCACCCCCACGGCCAAATGCTGGTGCTTGGTCACCAAGCGCTTCCCGTGCTTTCTTCACTGCTCTAAACTCCTTCTCCAAGCCCTCCAACAGTTGCTCTTCGTGTCGCGTAAGCTTTCCTCCGCCATCTGTAACAGCCTTGAGCTCATCTATTTGGACCTGAATCCTCTCGGGATTCTTTTTGGCCAGTCGCTCATTTCGAGCTGCTGCCACGCTGGCTTTGCCTGCAAACAACGATTTGTTAGTTGGCTCCCGCGGTTCAGAATCAAGAGAATCGGACCAATAAAGCATCTATGACGCCTCCACTTGCCCTTTTTTATAGCTTTAGCCTTGTCAGCTTTATGCTGTGCCTGCACAGGGTTGAAATTCTTCTCCTTTGCCATGTCTGTTGTTTGTGAGCTCCCTCAAACCTCAGCTACTCGTCATCTAAAGGCTCACGATCCCTTTCTGGAGTTCTTCGGGGATAAGCAGTTTTCTTATCGTTATCTTGGTACTAGCACGTTGCCATTATCACGTGCTGGCTTCTCCGCTTGCCAGGGCTAGCGCGCACACAAATGCATCCAAAGGGGGTTTTCTCCATCGCCACAAAAATTTTGGACGTCGTTTTTCCCAAGACAAGCACACATCACACATTTTCGGTTACCAACAAGAAAATCCCAAACCGCAATCATGGGCAAAGTTCACGGCTCTGTAGGTCTATCTCCAATGCTTGCTTAGAGCTCTGAAAAAACATTTACTGACTATTTCCTTCCAGCTCGCCCGTGCCGGCAAAGGTATGATTTTCTTCCCCAACTGCGACGACTTTCCGATGCCCCCAGACTTCGACACTCTAGGATTTCGAGATTTTTGGCGCATATAAATTTATTTCATCGAAATTTTGTTCTGGAAATACTGACATGCCATCTCGTTCATAGTCAAGTCGCAGACTCCTGTAAGCATACGCCGAAGCGACAGAACCATAGCCAGTGGAACACCAGGGCCGATGCCAAACACGTAAATCGGAGAAGCGAGCGACGCGAAAGGACCAACGATCCGGGGGAAGCTGCTACCGCAAGGCTGACTCGGGGGATGGGGGGCATGCACGTCCTGATTGTCCAAGCGAAGGACAGAGGAGATGGAAACTCAGCCGGTCCTCGGGTCGAGAAGCCCCAAGCGTCGCTCTCACTCTTCTCTGGTTTCTCGTTTGGCCAACGACACGACCCTGGAAACTGGATATGAACGGATGGTCTGGATAGCTACTAACAACCGTTACAGAAAGTTGAGAAGCAGGAGACGAAGAAGACGCGTATGTGGGAAACGCTACTCCTCGGCTACCCGTTCGCAATCACAAAGAATAAAGTACTGACCAGGACACAGCCAAGGGCCGTGCCAAGAAGCGGTTGACTTACACCAGACGGTTCGTCAACGTCACCCTGACCGGCGGCAAGCGCAAGGTGAGAACGATGCCATACCCTCCTAAATCGAATATGAAGTATCCTACCCGGACGATGAGGAGCAACATGCTAACTTGCTTCGTATTAGATGAACCCCAACCCGGGCTCATAAACAAAAAAAATCTCACACATACAATCTCTATGCGTTTATTTTTTTATTTGACTTTTTTTGTTGTTCGGGCACAACCCACTTTTACTGCCGCTCCTCTCAACGCGCCTTTCGGTTTTCGATTTTTGCTTCCTTTTCGGCAATTATATTGTCTGAAATTGTAGCCTCAAACTGCGACGGTCCTGTACGGGATGTCTAGCGGGCGGATGTTGGGAAATTGGGTTCTGGGGAATATGGCAATTCTGATATAGGTCGGAATAGCCGCGGGGAAGGATGAAAACCAGGACATTAAAAAAAAGTTTACAATTGACTTATTGCTCCGAAGTGATTTCTGTTAAGTGGGCAGAGTTTCCCAGAGTCTATGCCACAACAACTGTGACCAAAACAATCGAGAACTCTTGACTCCGCCCCTGAGATGGTGAAAAGGGTGTTCAAAAAGGTAGGCATATCGGCCGGCCATGGCTGCTCCTTTCGTGTTCACTTGCCGAACAAGCAGCCTGGAACGAGACCCCTTCTCTCCTGGAGACAAGTTTCGGTTTTCCTTTCCTTGCTGAGAGCGAGAGAGACGGACAGAAACACCCAACTGCATACTGCAGCAGAAGCATGCAAGGAAGCTGTAGGTGGCTGGCTGGTCCGGCCTGACCGCGCTCCGGCCCCGAAAGGAGTTGTGGTGTTGCCCTTCTGGAAGGGATAAAGAGCTATGGTGAGCAAAAGGTCTTTGTGAGAAGGGAACGGCAGCCAATCGCACACATGGACGGGTTTAATGGATGCAGGAACTCTCCTGGCCCAACACTGCTCTCACCCCTTGCATCACATTGTCTTGCCCAGGTGGCCACTATTTGGAGGACGGGTTGAAACTGTTTCTCTCTTGTCCTTTTTTCTACAAGGCGCATAATGTTTCGGTGTTCATTTCCTCCTCGTTGCCAGCTTAACTATCCCTTACAACAACAGCTCTGTACGGGAAACCCGTGAAACCGAGTTTCTGTAAATGGCGACATCCATTCAGGATATCCTTGCCTTGCTCTCTTTCGCCGCGCACGCTGTTCTGACATTCTATACAACCCGTGCCTGGTGCAGTGCATGGACACTGTATTATCGAAAGCAAGCGTGGCCATTCCAAAATAGGTCATAATTAATCATTATATCTTTCGTTACATAGTAAAAACTGTTAAATGTTTCTGCCAAGGCCAAAAAAAAAACCCAAGAGCTCCGAAACGCCAACCGGTGACTACCATTTGCGTTGCTCTTAATTCCCAGCCCATAACCAAAAAAGAACGTAAAAACCCCATAAAATCTCCTCGCGCATATTCAAAACATGTTGGTAAAATGTACCTTTGCCGAAGAGACCCTGTATCCCTTACATATTCGTAGACCGTCATAGCCCTCGTTAAATTTTCAAGTTCCAAAGAGTTTCTCGTCTCAGCGAACACACAGCGGATCGCTACCACCGAACCTACAAAGTATGTGCTCCTGACGCATAGCATGCACTCTCTAGTGGCTCCGCCGAACAAACATCCGAGTCAGCAGAGGGCCACGTTGTGGCCGCGGCTGTTCCGTGGATGACCGCGAAGATCCAGTCTCCGCCACGCTGCCTGCACTGTTGGTGCTGGTGTTGTTGGTGTTGGTGTTCGTAGTGCTCTCGCTGTCGGCCATGCTGCTTGCCTCGCTGATAGTGGGGGCAATGGTCGTCGTAGATGACGCGACCGTGCTGGCTCCAACAGTGGTAGCCATGGAAAACGAAGACGACGTACTGTAGTTCTTCTTCCGACTGTTGTGGTTGGCATCGTCTGTCTTGTTGTTTTTGGTACTGTTGCTGCTGATGCTGCCACCATCCCTGCTGGTTGGCTTCTCGGTGCTGACCACAGTGGCGACCACGTCGTTGCTGCGAATTCGGCGGGTAAAGATGTTCCGCACAAAACGGCGAACCGTGTCACCTTCATCATCGGAGTCGTCTTCAAATACAGACACGATGGGCTCCACCTCCACCTTGGGAAGTGCCGGCAGGGGCTCGTCCAGGCGGCTTGCTACCGGGTCCCAGCCCGCTTTGGCAGCCGACACTTTCGGTGTCTTGCAGCTCTTCAGTCTGTCACCAGAAGTATGCACAATGCCAGAAGCAGTAACAATATCGTCGTGGCCCGTAGGAGTAGAGTGGGCACGTGCACGTGCACGCAAGTTCCCCAGAGACTTGTAGGACCGAGAGAGCTTCAGCCGCTCACGAGGCGGTTGAGGTTGTGTTGGCAAGTTTTTCAGAAATTGCTTGTGATGCTGGAGCTCTTGTTCCCACCTCTCTGCTGTCTGCACAGGCTTTCGTGGAACCTGATGCTGTTTCTTTGGAAGCGGTGCAGGAGCCGGGGTACGCCCAGTAGTCCCCCGATCCATTGGTATTGGTGGCAATGGGGCGTTGTCCTTGCTAATCGGAGCTGGCTTGGTCTCATCGGTTGGCGATGCAGCTCGTGGTGCAGCTGGTGGAGGAGGAGGAGGCAGAGTTGGGGCCGGTGGTGATAGACTCGCCTCTGACGTGGGTGTAATAGGCGAGGTAAAAGGCGGGGCATCTGCCGTTGAGATGGTCGGTGTTGTAGGGCTGGGTGGGAACATTGGTGAGATTTGGGGCACTGGTGGCAATGGTGGCAGAGGTTCTGACGGCGGAGGGCCAATGCAAGCTCGTAGCTGGGGGAGTGAGCGACTGGCTGCTCTGTTCAGTCTGCGAGAGGTGGACGGTGCAGATGACGACCGCAGGCTTTGTGCTGGGGACGGCAATGGTGGAAGGGTTGATCCTGTAGCTTTGGAGGGCTGCGGAAACGCAGTATAAGCCACAGGGTTCAGCTGCTGTTCCTGCTGCTTTTGATGCAAAACCGGAACTTCGGCACTGTGGAGTATGCCAGACCTATGAGCGTCGGATGATATAGTAGCCCTTGTGTCTTTCCCTTCATGGGCCTTCTCCACTTGCCGGCTACGCCGCTTCTCGATAGTCTCGTCTTCTTCCAGCACTGGGGTCTCAATGGGAGTGTTCTGGAAGCGCCGTGACGCTGAGCGGGAGCATGTACGGACGGGTTTGGCCGGACGGGCCACTGTTGGCGGTTGATACGTGTCTGGTGAGAGCTCGCCCATGTTCATCATTAGGGCTCCTTTGGACGACTTCCTGAGAGGCGACTGAACGAGAGGGCGATTGTGTGGTGATGTGGGTGACATGGATTCCGGGGTGGTCGAGGTAGACCAGGATGACCGGTCAGTGGGGGGAGTCGTGGCAGACGCATATGAACTCAGGCTGCTGCCGCTGTCGCTCCTCCTCAGAAGAGGCCGAGATCTGGGGAGAGTTTCTGGTTGGGGACGTCCTTGGATTGTGTAGCCAGCATGGCTAACACCGCGGCTGTGGCTGGTCACAGGAAGGGGGCGCCGGTCTTCCTGGAAAGGCGATGAATATGCCCGCGAACGAGGTTGGGCGTAGCTTGGATCGACGCAGTGGCCATCAATGCGATCACGGGAGCTTCCGCCACTGACAATTCGGTATGCCTGATGCTGGTGCGACGGCTCTGACGGCGTCATCTTCTCGTAGCTCTCAATGTATTCATAGTATGGGCAGGTGTCGGCTGGATTGCCACCACCCTGTCGATGTCTGGTCTGCTGGTGTCTGGACATGCCCGAGGCCATGCCGGGCTGGCCATATGGCATAGCGGCCGAGTTCATCCGTCGATGGTTGTGGTCCATTTTGAACCGTGTGGCGACAACAAAGGCGGTGTTGGTGCTTCCTTTCCAGACGTGTGTTCGTCTTGTCGTTGCTCGTCTCGCTCTTGTTCGTACCAGATCAAAGAGGAGAGAAACAGGAACAAGAACAAGAACGGAAACAGAACAAAGACCATTAGAAGACTTGCAACGAGACAAGGTTGTCCATGGGCCGGTATCAGTCTTATGCTCAGGGGGGTTGGGCAAACCGGCAGACTGGAATTTTTCCTGTCAGCAATCCCCACTCGCGGGCCCTCTGGCCGCTGCGGCATGCAGGCCTCGTTCGGCCAGGAGGGCTTCTATGATCGCTCGAAATGGGTCCGTGGACCAGTGCGGAAGCGACGACGGAAGACGCTGGCAAGAGTGTAAACAGAGGAAGCCCAGGAATGCTCAGCCAACAGATGTCGCAGTCTAGGCGGTTGTCTCTGAGATAGTGGGGAGGCGAGGGAGAGAGGAAGAGAGGGGGGTGTGAAGGGAGAAAACAACGGAGAAGAAGGGGAGAAGGAAGAATAAGAATAAGAAGAGGCTCACGTATGAGCGTGCTCGTACCCATTGAAGGCGCAGAAGAAGAAAATCAGTGGCACCCTACCTGGCGTCCAGGCTCGGCCACAGAGAGTGCAGCATCTTCTTCTGCCTCGCATCCCGGTCGATCTGGGCTGCTCTGCCGGACTCCACCAGCCGGGGTGCTGCTCTTGGGACTGCCAGGGTGAGGGAGGTGGCAGCCCGAGGCCAAGGGCAGCCCAGTTGACGGTGACGCGACTGGCTGGGAAGGGGCATCAGCCAGGGGGTGTGAGAAGGGGGGGTGGGGTGTGGGTGGTAGGCTCGACGTGTGGGTGGGGCTTTGAGGATAAGACAAGCCGGCGACGACGACGAGGGACGAGCGATCACAGCGACCATGACGGGAATGTGGACTCCAGGACTGGCACGGCACTGGCACGAGCAACAATAGGGCGCAGCGTGCTTTGTAAACAAGCGACGAGCACTCTCGCCAGCGGTCTGTGGTGGTCTGCGGTGGTCTGCGGTGGTCTTCAGTCAGGAACTGGCCTTTTGTCGATCTCGATATACTCGTATACGGGGCCTCAGAACTGGCATTGTCGCTGGCATCTTGCCACCGGGCATGCCATTGAGTGCTCGTATGCTAGGACCCATCCAGTACCTCCCATAGACTTGCCTGACAGCGGCTGGGAGCACCGTTATGGCTCCCCTGGCGGCAACGACAGCCAACGGCCCCAGGAGTCCGTTTCGCCAGCAGGGACCAGCGCTCAAGGGCCACGCAGGAGCCAACAGCAGCTTCCGTCTGGGGTCTCTAGTGGAGGGCGGCCAGTTGGATCAGCGCAGAAACGGCCGGCGGACACACAACGACCACAAGCTAAAAAATCAAGAAAGCCGCCATGAGGAGAGGGCGAGAAAAGGAGGACCGCGACTGGTGTGAGGCAGGGAGGGACACGACGAAGAAGCAAGAGAGAGCTTGGACCGTGGACCCAGTGGCTAAAAAAAAAAAGCAACGATGCGGGGCACCAAAGAGTGGGGTCGATGACGCGCTAGACGGGTGCTGGGAAGCACTAGGCAGACTAACCAAGGCACAGGCACAAGTGTGGACAGACAGTGTGCTCGTACTCTGTAAGACTCGCGAGCCAGCCAGCAAGCCGGGCAGGGGTTTGCTGTCTTCCCCTGAACTGCGAGCTGGGCCGCATGCCGCGGTGTTGCATTGAGATCTGTGGCGCCGCCGCCGCGCTGACTTCCGAATACCGTGAGAATGGCCGGGGAGACACGAGAGAAGCATGGGCCAGCCAGCTCAGGGGTAGCCGGTATCAGAAGCACGAGGAAGAACGCCAGGAACGCCAGGAACCGCAGGAACGCCAGGAACGCCAAAACTGCCAGATATGCGAGAAATGCACGGCGGCGCAGAAGCACAAGCCTGCACAGCGCTGCACAAAATTGCTTCTGACAGATCACCTATTCCAAGACCTGCGAGTGGTTCAGGTAGCCGAGACGTCCGTAGAGTGTTTGCGTGTTTGCGTGTTTGCTCTTCTTTCCGTCCGCTCTTTTTTCCGTCCGCTCTTTTTCATTGTTGTCGAAATTTTGTTAGTTCTGCTCCGTTCTGCCCCATTGCTCTCCTCTTTGATGCGTCGCCCTCCCCTTCTTGCTGTTGATGTTTTCTCTGGCTCTCTAGTTTCTGTGGCTGTTTGCAAGAAGCCGGCAGCAGTGGGTACCCCAGGGACATGCAGGAGCACAGAACAGGTCGGCCAGACACCGTGGACACCTCGCTGGTCCACAAAGATCTGCTACTTTGTACATATGTGAGTATGAGGAGTAATACCCGTGGTCAGACAGACACTGGACGATACGAGTTGTGGTGTGCACACACTGTGCAATACCTTCACAAGACTGAGGCATGCAAATTTCGGCTTACGAAATGAGGCTGCGCCAGCAACATGCCAAAAGCAAGCATAATTATCAACAACGGACAAGCCAGAAGTCAACAAAGGTATCTTACAAGGTAGTCCATTGATGCCGATTCTGTGAATTCGGCGTCCTTGTGCTGGCCGGCACTGATTATCTTTCCACCCCTTTCACCTGCCTTTTTTGCGCTTTTTTTTTTCCCTACAATTTTTATTTCTTTTCTCATCGCTCTCCCCCCTTTCTTTTCGGCCTCACCTCACTCGCGCAGAAAAGGCGGAAAGCAGCATAGCAATAGCCCTAAAAAACAGTTCTTCTGTATTGCCCAACACCCGTGGCTTGCTTGTCCAGTCGTTTTGCCACCTCCCTGTTCACCCTTATAGAACCCCCGCCTGCTGGTGACTCCTAGAGGAGATGTTGCAAAAAGCAAACACGGGCAGGCAGCGAAACACCACCGCCACCACGAAAAAGGGTTAGGCTTGTGCCCTGATTCTGGGCTGCAGCCACCACGGCCGGCGGACAAGCTACCAGACGGCGCCGTGCTCTAAATGCCTTTGATCAAGGCGCTATTGTGCTTGACTGGTCGACTAGAAGCCCCTGATCGGCAACGAGCAGCTCGTAGAATGATAGAAGGTAATGGCTTTGGCGTGGTACATAGTAGCAGCAGCTATCTACACCTTCTCCTGTCAACTGATGTTGTTAAATACGGGCTACAACCCGTGCGCGTATCATACATGCCGGCGCGAACTAGCCATACCAATCGATCCCCGGAATAAGGCAGGCTCTGGGTTAGTTGAAACAAGTCTAGGCAAGCATGGCCTGTTAGGCGCGTTGGACAGGCTAGAAGCAGAACGTCCAGCATCCGCTCAATCTCTCGTCATATGCAAATCCGCATTTTACGAACTCTGCCGCGGGGGCTGTGACAGCTGTGATAGTCGTGAAATCTGGGCCACACGAGAAGGAGGAATAACGATTCGTTAGCTGAGGCGAGAATGTTAGAGACAGCAGAAGGTACAACCGCAAAAAAAAAACAAAGCAAGCTCGGTGAGCCGCGAAAGCACGCTGTCTTCTTCAGGGAAAGCATCATAGGAGCAATGAGAGCAGTCCTATTCGGCCAGACTGGTCGACAAGCTGGTCATCAGCTGAAAACAGCTACCAGGCAAGCCCAGAAGCAACGCCCAGAAGTGATCCCTGGTCTTTAAATTGGTGTTGCCTGTTGTCTTTGCCTATCTGATTTGGGTGTGTTTAGCTCTCCGATCGTTTTGCTGGAAGGAGACAGGCATCTGACACTCCGGAACGTATCATGGGACAGTGTCCCGGAAACAATTGGCCACGAGGAGCAGTGTTCTTGAAATGGATCAGTCTCGAAGCTGTTGCGTTTCGAAGCAAAGTTACACTCACGGTTGTGGGCGGCCGGCACCATGGCACAATGGGGGAAGATGGTATGTGGGAAGAGCTCCAACTCGTTGCCCGCCTGGCCGGCCACAATTCTGGAGCATGTTACCGGACATTCAGTTTTAAAGCACAAGTGGGCACTTGTTCGGTCCAAACTTTACACTGCCCCGGGTCCGCTCTACTCCGTGACAGCACGGAACGGAACACTCGCAACATGCGGCTGTGCCTTTCGGTTGCCAGCTCGACCGAGCAAAGAGAGGCGGGTCGCCCCCATGCATATTCCTACCACCCCCCTTCTGTGTCACGAGATCTATGAGACGAAACACGCGAGGAGAAGCCGCAGGAGAGGCAGGAGAAGCATCGAAGGGCTTGTAGGATTGTGGTGCTACAAACTGGCATGGGCTCGTCGCGGGTTTTTATCTCGTCTCGTGGTGTATTAGAGCTCAAGCTGCCACACACGCAACAGCTGCGAGTGCAGACAAGGTCACACCCGCCACAGGAAGCGCAAAAGCGTGCAGCCACAGACAGGCACAGAGAACAGCGGCGGCGTCTGAGGAGACATAGACTAGGTGAACAGGGGGGCGGTGCTGGCACATGCGTCGTCACAGTGGTACAGAAGCAGACTTGCCTCCGGTCTACCCACTCGGCACCCAGCATTCGAGAGTGGTGGTGATGCTTCTGCCCCCCGCAGAGGGAGACGGGCAGACGACAGGCATACAGGCCGCAGGAGGAGCACAAAGAAGCGCAGGCCAAGCCTGTGTGCCGCATGCCGGCGAATCCTGCGGCCAAGAACCAATGGACGCCGCCAGGGGCGAGCTGACGACGACCGCAGCTGGCCGGAACTTGCCTTGATACCCAGTGTTTCGTCTGGCATTCGAGCAGCAGAAAATCAGCTGTTTGTTTGCTGCGTACCTGTTTGTTGGAGAGGAGATTACGGGCCAGATGCGGCTCCTCGCAAGGGGTTTTCGGTCCCGATGAGCTTTCCCCGTATTCGCACCTATCGGATCGGCTATGTGTGGGAGAGAGCGAGAAAGCCGCGCCGGTGAGCAAGATGCGATGGAGTACACCGTACTTTGTATGGGATCGAGACCGAGAGGCGAAGGAAAATGAGCACCACTTTCCAGCACCCCAGAACGACCAAATTCGTCCCAAACCACCCCCCGACCCCAGCTTTTCGATCGATGCTCTCCTGGCACGAAGTTCGCCGTTACCCCCATTTAGGCTTGCGAGCGTTATGCTTTGACATCTCGCCTTCCTTAGTGCAGTGGGTTGGTTGGCTGCGCTGCTAGCCAGTCGCGGGTTAGTGTGGGATGGCTGAGACCTGTGAGAACTGTTGGGTTCGAGGGCTGGTGCGTGCTGGTGCGTGCTGGGCTGATTGCGTCTAGCCACACCGTCGAAAACCTTGTTGCTGGCCCGGTGTTCGTCAGTAACGGGCACACACGAGCGCGGGAGTAATACTCTGTAGGAGTGGTGCTCGTGCAGGGAAACGACGCAAGCCCGGTAAGGCGCAAGAGACCAGGCAAGACAGGTGGGGGGGAGCTGGAGAAGAATACAATGAGTGCTCGGACGGACCCAGCAAGAAACAACGCACTTTGTAAGCTTAAAATTTAGAAGCCTGTGAGCCCGCAGAGAGACAAAGGCAAACAGAGAAGGAGCGGCCGGGTCGAGATGCTCTCGGTCAACCGGCCTTCGGACAGGACTGCAACAATCAGGAAGGAGCACCCTGCGAGCTGTGCTCTCCGCTGTGCCTTCCTGTGTTCCTGTTCCTGCCTTCCAGCCCTCCTGGGCCTGCAGGCTACCTGGCCGTCTTGCCTGCACCTCCCTGCACGGCCCCTGCAAAGGATCCACGGGGGGCAGCCTCGGGGAGGGATCGCCGCTAGAGGCCTTTGTAACACTTGCCCTTCCCCCCCTTCCACTTTCCCCTCACACACTTAAAGTCACGTCTGTCAACCAGCCAGAGCAGCTCATTGCTCGACCATGAACTTACTCCGCAGCTTCTGCGCCACGCTTCCTACAGCCACTACTGGCTTCAGCGCACTTTCTCCCCTCTGCAGCAACAGTCGTCGGTCGTAGCTTCCCTCTGGCAGTCTCTCTCGACCTTCCCACTTTTATCCCGCCTCGACTCTTCCCTGGGTTTCGGTCTCCCGCTCCTGCCCTTTTTGACTGCACCCTCTTGTCGCCCTTCTCACCTTTTTTCGGCTTCCTTTTTGCCTCACCGTCTTCGTCCCGCCTGCACATCACCCTCTTCCCCCTTCAACCTACCCAATTCGCCTGCTTCCACCGTTTGCCCTTCCCTCGACCGCGCTCTCCCTGTCTGCACCCAGCGTCTCCCCCGCCTCGTCCGCAGCGAAAACCTGCCCGCCATGGACTACACGCACTCCTTCTTCGCGAGCGGCCAGCCCTTCCCGCAGCAGTTCATTGGCATCCCGCCACTGACGCCCTCGCACTCGAACTCAGCCGCCTCGGAGGACTATAACAACACTACGTCGCCATCGGTGAGTTGCGCCATCTCCTAGTTGTTGTGTGTTGGGTGTCCGGACGAGCCGCCCCCTCTCTTCCCCTTCCCCGGCCGCAGAGGCACCAGGAGATCACAGGAAAAGCGCGCGAAAAGCTGGGGAAGAACGAGAAAAGCAAAAGCAAAGGACAAGAGAATGGCATCCAGCTGCAGACCGCAAAAGAAGAGGAGGAGCGGAACCAGCTGCGCGGGCTGCAGTCCCGACGTTGTGCCCTTTTATATTCGTGCCTGCCCCCTTCCCGTATCCACTCGTATGGCCCTCGCCTTGCTTTGCAAGCGCTTTGCAATCATGACCTATCTGCACCCAGCGCCGCCGCCGGTGGGCCGCTGACCATCGATCAGCAAAACAGCGCCTGCCAGCAAGACCTGCGCATCGCTGCTGCTGGCAGGAGGGCCCGTACCTTTGTGTACGTCGATGTGGTTGGAGCTAGGCTGGTGTCCAAGCCATGCGCTGCTGTCGGCTGGCTTCCACCATGGCATTGTCTCTGCTTACCCCTCGTCGCCATGCAAATTACGCAGACAAACAGCCCACACATCACATAACACACAGCCAGCACCCAGCCCTCACTACATACCTCACCCTTCGCACACCTGCACAACCACCCCCCCTTGGACCCCTTCGACTGCCTTGGCGTGCCATCTCTTCTCGCCGCACCCGCATGTTCGCTCAACAACCCCAATGCCACTATTACTGACCGGTCGTCTTGTCCCCCCCTTGTCCAGGAGGTCTTCGGCGAGTTTCCCAACGACTTCCAGAACTTTGACGGATATGCCCCCCAATTCGCCCACCAGCCAGCCGTCTTCGGCGGCCCGCCTACCCCACCCGGCCAGCAGATGCCGCAGTCCGTCGTCCACCCCGGACAGCCACAACCTCAACAGCAGCAGCAGCAGTCTGCTGTCGCCACCACTGCCGCCGCTATTCCTGCTCCCGCTGTTGCTCCAGCTGTTGCTTCAGCCACTGTCCCCGTGACTACTTCTGCCATGGCACTGGACCCTTCACCGCAACACCCCGAGATTCTACCCCTGGCCAAGACTGAACCAGGCGCCGACGACTTTGTCACTCAGCAGCAGCAACAGGAGCAGGCCCGAAGAGGAGGCTCCAACTCCGATGATGAGGAGCTCACTCCCGCCCAGTCCCGCCGCAAGGCCCAGAACCGAGCTGCGTACGTCACATAGCACCCCCCTTATGCTTTCCACGACCGTAGCAACCCCCCCACCCCCAAACTAACCACCTCACAGCCAACGTGCTTTCCGTGAGCGCAAGGAACGGCATGTGAAGGATCTTGAAGCTAAACTTGCCAACCTCGAGGCTGCCCAGCAGCAGACGGCAACTGAAAACGAGCGTCTTAAGCGCGACCTGCAAAAAGTCAGCACCGAGAACGAAATCCTCCGTGCCACATCATCTATGCAAGGTGGAAACGGTTCGTCGCCTGGCAATGACACCGTCATGGGCGGACACCATGTGCCACTGACCACTGGCCCTATGACTTACAACCCCACTGATTTCTACTCCGACCTCCTGGCCAACCATGACAATAAGACCCCTAGCCACCGTATTGCAACTTCCGACAACGGCGAGCGCCTGCTGGCGGCTGGTGCAACCTGGGACTTTATTATCAGCCATGACCTGTTTAAGCGCGGTCTCGTCGATGTTGCTGATATTAGTAACCGCCTCAAGAACCAGGCCAAGTGCGACGGCCAAGGCCCCGTCTTCGAAGAGCGTGCCATTGTCTCTGCCATTGAGCAGAGCGTTGGTAGCGGCAGCGACTCGCTCCTGTGAACAACGGCACACGATGCCATTGGAGTGCTGGAGAAAAACGGCGTTTGGATTGGGCGACAGCTTTTACACTCTCGAGGTTGAGAGCACGGGATTATGATTGGTGTCTTTTTTTTTTCTGCTTCGTTCTTCACTTCACTTCTTTTTTTCTTCTCTTTTTTCTGCATTTATGATTTCAACACTGTTATTTATTTTTGATGCCCTTTTCTTTTCTCGCGCCCACATTCCGGCTTCTCCCATATTGGTTCTTCCCTTTGCCGGCCGGAAATGGGACCAGCGGGATTGAGGAGGAACAATTTCCCCTTGTGCGTCCGTCGTGGACGCAACAATTGTTTGATTTGCATTTACAAAAAAGCCTGGCCCCCGAGGGCCCCGGAATATGACCATTTACACGAATTGAAAAATGGGGGCGACGGAAAGGAGACGACAACCTTTGGCTATTTTCTTCTACATTTAAGGACTTTGCATGACTTAGGAGCTACAAATCAAAACCAAATGAAATGATGTCTTTATATTTGATATCAATGCGTGTGAAAACTACATATTTGTTTACAACTGCCCTCCTCCCAGAAGCTAAACAGACAACAGAACCTTTCCCGCGATGCTGCGGCTCCATTGTTATACCAGACGCCGAACGCCTCTTCGAATACCAAAAAAATGGAATGTAAAGAAATAGAATCCGCCTGTCTTTGCATGTGCTTCACAATATAGGATACATATATGAGACGGACCGCGTATCGTTTCCCTGTCGCGTGAAATTCTCATAACAGCAGAATCATTAAAGGACAAGGGGGAATACAGAAAAAAAGATGACAATGGAAACCAGAAGCAAGTCAAACAAACCAAAAGACAAGAAAAAACGAAAATCATAATGAATCGCATCGTGTGAAAAACGCATTAGTGAGAGATGAGGAAATTTGATATAGGGTAGGCTCGGGGAAACAGAGGATCCCCCATCATGCACCCTTCGCGAGGATGGCGCCGACCAAGAGGCTGCAACAGGATGCCAGACAACGAGAGAAAAGAAACCGATAGGCTGATCTGCTCTTTGCAAAGCGGACACGGCCATGTAATCCGTGGCCAGGATATTGGAAGATTGGCTTAGTTGAGGCGCTTGGACCGCCGAGTAGCCGGCCGGCCAGGGGAAGCAGGCGACGAAGACTTGGACTTGCCATTGCTTGTCTTGCCGTTGGTAGCCTTGCCATTGGTCTTACCGTTGGCATTTATCTTCTTGGGCTCGGTAGCGGCAGGGGTAGCGGGAGCCTCTTCGACGTAAGGGTGCTTTATCTTAAGGCACCAGATGTCCAAGTAGTCGCAAATGGTAACAATAACGTCGACCACAAAGGATCCGTACACACCCACAGCGGTGCCCAGCAAGCAGAACATAAATGCCACCTGATAGACATCGTTGCCGAGAGCGCTGGGCCAGCCCAGGACGAACCAAGACGGAACCGGTTTATCCGCAAAGACGTACTGCTCGATCAGTGTCTGGTTCTCTTGCAGAACCGGGCCGAGCGAGTCCACCACGCCGTAGGCAAGTGGCAAAATGAGGATGTTGTGGTAGGGGAAGGGCTGGTGGGCGACATGAGCAGTAATCATCTGGCCGACCGAGTAGGCGTTGACGATGCCGACGAAGAACACAAACGGCACCAGGTGGTTGTGCAGGATCTCGGGCTGCAGCACCAGGTAGGAGATGACCAGGATCCAGGTGGTCACAAAGGGAAGCAGGCCGAGAACAGGGTTTCCACTGCGCTTGCCGACCTTGGAGCTGTTGCCCTTCTTGGATTTGTTAGCCTTGGCCTCGCGGCGCTCCTGGCGCCACACCTTCAAGACGGTCCGGATCGACTCCGCCGTGTTCAGCACCAGCACAACCGTGCCCTGGACCATGTACCAGTCGGTGAAGGAGAGGTCGCGCAGAATCTCGGGCACCTTCTCGCGCAACTCGGGAGGCACGCCGAGCGTGGAAAGCATGGGGTGGGCCCAGAAGGAGGCGCCGCCAAGGTAGCCAGTCACGGCGTAGACAAAGATAAGAATCAGGACGCCCTCGACGGGCCCATTGACAATGCCGAGCTTTAGGGTGTGGGTGTGGTACTCCTCCCAGGTTTGGACATAGAAGGTGAGGAGCGCTGAGTAAGTAGAACGCATGATGTCAGCGGGACAGGACACGCAAAAGAGAACTCGACCGCAGCCAGCCCCGGCCATTTCGGAAGCGTCACTTACAGGCAAACAGAACGGCAACGGTCCGCCAGTTCTGGCCCAGGTTTTGCGAGCCGGCAAAGATGATCACCTCGAGGGAAGTGTTGAGAGCGTCGACGCCGTGGTCAAACAGCTCGCCCAGCGGGCTGCTCTGGTGCGTTCTCCGTCTGCAGGCCAACTGTCAGTGTGGGCCATCCACCAAGCCATTATGCAATCACGGCCTATACTCACGCTTGCGCTCCGTCGACAGCATCGTAGGTCTGGTACAGAAAGAGACCAATAGCCCAGCTGTAGTAGACCCATGACGGGCAGTCCTGGTCGAGCGTCGGGTTGTACCACAGCAGTGTGAAAAGATTGGCGATGACAAACATGAAGCCCGAGAGCGTGATCAGGTTGGGGGCCATGGACCGCGGGAAGCAGGGCAGAACCACATTGTTGTAGAACGGCTTGAGGATGTACTTGGACGTGAGACTGCGGTCGATGCCCGAGTACTTGTACAGCTTGAGGCCCGAAAGGGCCTCCTGGCGCAGGTAGACCATTGATGACTTGCGAGTGGTGGGCGGACGGGCGGCGGGAGCCTCGCTCTCTTCCTCAAGCAGGCGCGAAAGCGGTGAAGGGGCAGAAAGGTGGAAAATAACAAAAATGAAGCTATTCCCAAGCTTGAAGGCACATGGGCGCATACAAACACACACACACAAAAACCTGCCTCGAAAACCTAGAAGGGACGGCCGGAAACAGCTGCAGAAATGATGCAAAATAAAGAACACGCAGCGGGAAATAAGAGAAACAAAGAGGTCGAGACAATGAAACTTGCGTCGGAGGCCTGAATTGATGTTCCCGCCAAGTGGAAGAAACACAAAGGGAGTTAAGAATTAAAAATTAAAAAAGAGAAGTGAGTGCACATCGAGGAAGCGACAAGGGGTTGATTTACAGCACCAGCCACTCCTTCCCTAAGTTTTTCTTTCCCAACGAAGCTCGTTCGCGTGGGTCGCGCGCGTTTATCACTAATTTCTTATTTTTTCTTGCAATTATTTTAATGAAAACCTTCGGCTTGGCGCACTTTTCGTGTCCTTTCCCTCTGAATTTTCGCTGCTGTTCAGCTGCCTGGGCCGGGCAAAAAGATACGTCATTGCGGTCGATCCACTTTTTCAAGGGTTGTGCCTTCTTTTCTGCTGTCCTTGCCCTGTAGTGCGAGAGCATGGGCTCTTTCGCTGTCCCGCGAGCCCGCTCAACCAAGTTAGCAGGTCAGTTCCTCCCCAACAAAGCCGTGCTGGCCAGTGAAACGCAGCCCACAGGCAACCAGCGGTCTGTACCAGCGGTCTGTGGCCTTTTCCCGAACCGAGTTGGTTGCGCAAATGGATTGCATTAGCTGCTCCCACCTGTGACGACTGCATGGTGTCTACTAGAACCTAGCCGAACAATGAAAATCATGAAGTCTAGCGTGGCACATCAACGACAGAAAAAATATACATACGAATACATCTAGTCAGGTTCGATTCGAACACTATGGACATACGCATGTTTTTTGAAGTCAAAACGAGACTGGCCTGAACATGCTTCTACGCCGAAGCTGCAAACGACACCAACACGGGAGCAAGCCCGAAAGCCACAAATAACATGAAAAAGGAACCCAGTCGCGGCAGCCTTCCCTCTTCTCTCGAGGCCGTCGCCGAGTCGTGTGAGGGTGTGCCGTGCTGTAACCCTTCAGCTCGCCAACCCAGCACTCTATCTGCACTGCATCCTACTATGATACCACAAGCTGGCACAGATCTAATCAGTTTGTTGGATGCCCGTTTTTTGGATTTTTTTTGGGTGTCACTGCTAAGACGCCTTTTTTTTTGCTTTTTTTGCCTTTCCCGGGTGTGATCACAGTAACTGCTTTTTAGGAAAAGAAAAGAAAAGTACATGATATCCTCAGTTCCCCTTGGTAATTCATCCAGCTCAACGCCGAGTTGAGTCGTTCAGACCAAATGCAGGAAGTCAAGCCATTTTCAGAAAGACTTAACCCCTTCAGTCCACCCACATTCCACCGCGCATCCCCCAGAAGTTTATTCAAGCTTGGACACGGAAACAAACGCAAATCGAGGCCACCTCCCAGTTTAACGGGTGTTGGCGGCGACGCGGACTTGTGCGCCCCGGGCACCCTGCTTGCTCTGGATGCGGGCAGTCTGGCCCTTGGCCAGGTTGGCAGCCTTCTTGGCCTTCTCAGCCTTCTTGGCCTTCTCGGCCTCAGCCTTCTTCTGCTTGATGTCCTTGAGGTTCTCGGCACGGGCGGCGGCGCGAGCCTCGGGGCGCATCGACCGGCGCTCCTTGATCACATCGAGGGAAGCACCGACAATAGCACGCTGGGACTTGACTGTCCGGCGGGTGCGCTTCTTGGCGACCTCCTATAGGTGGGGGGAGAAATCGGTTAGCATCAAATCGATGTGTCGAGAGTTTGGTTTGGGCAAGGAAAACATCCACATGGTCGTGAACTGCACAAGACAAACTAGCCCGCGGCCAGTGACGCCTCCCAGATAACCAGACAGATTCAGTTAGACAAGTGCATACCTCAGAGATACCCTTGCGGTGCTGGCGACGGAACAAAACAGTCCAGGCGATGCGGCGGGGGTTCTTGCGCTGCAGGAACAAGGATGCGGACTTGCCGTTCTGGAAACGGAAGACCTTGCTGTCGCCGCGGACGAAAAGCTTACCCTGACCATTGAGTTAGCATACGTTCTTTATCTCGTCAATGTAGGCTGCCCCAGATCGTAGTCCTCCGCGTCCTCCTCCCCCTCCATCTCTGCCTCGCTTCCTTTTATCTCTTCATCCTCCAGTCGCTTCCCTGGAAAGAAATTTCCCCCTTAAAATCCAACGCTGATGCCATCTCCTTCGAAGCTTGCGTTTGCCCCCGAGCCCAGAGCGTTCTTCGTTGTGTCGACGGATTTTTTATTCGGCCCCTCATCTTTTCTCCTTCTCATCGTCCGCTATTTCTGCAGGAGTTGCATGCAGTAAACGTACCTTGCCAGGGTAAATCTTTTGGCCCGAAAACGTATCCTCGTAGATTCTCATGGTGTCGGTTGCGTGCTGACTTGGTGTTTGGGTGGTGGTGGTGAAGTTCGAAGTGGATGACCGGATTTTGGATTTCGAAATTTCGATTTTCTTTAGAGGCCCTACCAAAAATTAAGGGCGGCGGAAAATTCGACAAAATTGTTGTGCGCACTTGTGGGCGGAATGCCCCAATTTTTTTGCGTTGATTGGCTGTAAGACCATCGAAACGCGCCACAGTTTAGACAAATGCTCAGCCACCTTTTAAATGTCACGTGATCTGCATTTTTGTATTAATATTAATACTCCTGGTGTTAGACAAATGGAAGTTGGTGGCTGGAACCGCGACAAAAACAAGGCCTTTTTTGGTTCAACTAACCTCTGCCTAACATACCCTTATGTTCCCCCGCAATGACACACGCTGACGATATAGCTGCTGCTGTCCTCGACGAATTTGACAAGCTTCCCAAGAACCGGAAGCCAATTGTTCGCGGAAATGGAGTACGGGAATGGGTGCCGTTAAGCGGCATCGTGGCAAAATGTGTGTGTGGCGTATCCGGCAGATGTTTTCTCGATATGTTTGCCCCCCGTGAGAGCTCGTAGCTTATTTTAATATCAAATTGGCCGAGATTTGGCTGACCGGAATTGGCAGTAAATCGGGGCCGACTCGTCTGCCTGGCATTGGCGTGAGTTTCTTTGGAAAAGAAAGCAGATACTTCTGCGTGAATGTCTCTGACCCTCGTGGACTCCCACGTTTAGAACTGGAATGAAATGTCTTCCAGCATCCAAGTTGTCAATGTCCAAGGGCGTCGGTTTACATGACTGGCATGCCGAAGTACTCGCTTTACGGGCCTTCAACCACTTCGTTTTGCAAGAATGCAGAGATGTAATTATGGGCGGACAGGATTCGGATTTTATACGAATACGGCAACAAGAAGAAATTGGTTCATCAGAAGACAAACAAGACAACAAAGGCACCGGCGATGTTGTCGAGCCCTGGACCCGTCAGCCGTTTGCATGGCGCGACGACATTTCCCTGTACATGTACTGCTCAGAGGCGCCGTGTAAGTTGGCACAGGGTGAAGACTGCAAAGGAAACCCAGAACTAACTTTCAAATCCGCAGGCGGAGATGCCAGCATGGAATTAACCATGGCAGCACAGGAAGATGCTTCGCCGTGGACTTTGCCAGCAGGCAAGGCAGCTGCATCCTCAACAACAGAGACAACAACAACGACGGGACCGCTTTCTGGCAGGGCGTACTTTTCTAGACTCGGGACTGTTCGCCGCAAACCCGGCCGGGGAGATGCACCACCAACGTTGTCCAAGTCCTGCTCGGATAAACTGGCTCTACGGCAGTGCACCTCTCTCTTGTCGGGGCTAGCATCTCTGCTTGTAGCTCCAAGCCCGAGTCTGTATCTCCGTTCGGTAGTCCTGCCGACTTCACAATACTCGGAAAGCGGCTGCCGGCGATGTTTCTCGGCTGAAGAGGGCGTCGGCCGCATGCATGCCGTGGGTGGTCGGTCTTGGCCAGGTGGCTATTCGTTCGTGCCGTTTTCGGTGGAGACGACAAGCCGAGAGTTTACCTTTTCCAAAAGGACGGTTGCTGCGGCTGCAGAAGCAGAATCAGGAAAATCAGCCAGTAGTAATGTCTCGGTTGCGTGGACCAGCCACCATGACGTCAATGAGTGTCTGGTGAACGGCGTTTTGCGTGGACGCAAAGTGTTCGATCCTGCAGGGGCCAGTTCAGTGTCTCGCCGCAAGATGTGGAAACTTGCACAGGAAGTAGTGGTGACGCTCAACGACAACGGCAAGGCTTCTGGGCCGTTGCAGCAGCTGTTGGCAGTTAAAACATATGGTGAGGTCAAATCTGGAGGCCTGTTGGCAGCACGGACTCGAGTCAAGGACGATGCTAAACAAACTGCGTTGAGAGGCTGGACTAATAATACAGGAGACGAAGATTGGAGTCTGGAAGAGGATAGAGTACTAGACTTGTCATAGGAGAGCACTACCTGTATATTTTTGTGTCAATGCCATTACGGATTCGCATATTTATGAGATTTGCCATTTTGATTTTAAATGAGCTTTTTTTTTTCATGGCCCCTAAATACATTCCCAAATAAAGCAAAATACATGCAGCCAGGGACTACCTCGTTCTACACGAAGCGCCTTGTCAACATTTCTTCGTTCAGGAGACTGGTACCTTTCCCATCCTTTCTAGCTCGAATAATTGGGGGAATTTCAACAAAGGCCGAAGGTTAAGTGGTAGATGGAGATGTTAAAAGAGGGAGGTGAAACAGAAAAGAAAAGAAAAGAAAAGGAGGCCACAAGGGGGAGTCGAGGGTCAGAGAGGTAGGGAAAAGAGAAAAGAAGAGGGCGAGTGTGAGAAAAATGGAGAGCGAAGTTAAGAACAGGCATCCCCGATACGATTTTGGGCAAAAAAAAATTGCTTGATGATTCTCTTTTTCTTTCTGCTGTACGCATGCGTTTTTCCATGATTTTTTTGTTGTTCCTAGTTTCCTGTTCTCCCCAAAAAACAAATCCCAAACAAAACTTTTTCATGGTTTATTCGACCTTCTTGTCCTCGTCCTCGAAGGTCTTGTCGACCAGGTCGGGGATGGCATCATCGTCCTCGGCCTCGGGAGCACCACCCTCAGCAGCATCCTCGCCGGCCTTCTGCATGCTCTGGTAGCTCTCGGCCAGCTTGCGCAGGGAGGCAAGCGAGTCGGGGCCGAGCTGGTTGAGGATACCGGGCACAAGTTCGGTAAGCTCCTTGTCCTCGCCGTTGCCATAGATGGCAAAGGTGTTGGAGGGAACGGCAGCGTGGACTAGATTGAGAAGTGTTATGTCAGCAAGACGGTGCCCAATGCATTTTTGTTCCGTTTCATTTCGAGCTTCCTTCATCCGATCCTAACAACAGAAAATAACGTACCTCTCGGGGCGGCAAAGTGGATGACGTTGCCGTCGCTCTTAAACATGTTGACCTCCTCAATCTGGTTGATGGGTTGGACGTTGAGCTTCTTCAGCTGCAGCTGCAGCTTCTTGTCGTCAGCAGCCGACCGAGCCGGGGCACGCTTGACCTTTCTCCGGGGAGTGCCCTTGCCGCTGAAAAGGAAAGAAGGTTAGCGGTTGTAAACTTTTTTCAGTGTAAGGGAGGTGGTGCTTGATGGATGCCAGGGGCGGCGTGTGTTTTTCGTGGTCGGTCTTGGATTGACGACATACCCTGGTAACATGTTAGCTTCTGATCGCAATGCATCCAAATAGCTTCCAAAGCAACGAGTCATTGCAACATACCAATGCGCGAAACCACGCCAAGCTTCTTAAGGCGCTCCTGAACCTCGGGATCAGCCATTGTGTCGGAGTAGTGTTGTTGTCGTGTGGTTAAAGTGTATCCACGGTGGGCGTGGAAGTGTTGATCTGTAGGGTCGGAAGGTGGTTAGCAGAGACAACCAATGAATAAAGATATGAGGCCCTAAAGTGGCAAGCCTTGCGTCGGGCACCCAGAGATGGCGATGCGGAAAAGAGGTGCAGCGACGTGCGCTTCGAGCTGGAGATGCTCTCGACAGGACCGATCTCAAACACAGAAGATGTTCGAAGAGCCAATGGAGACACGACAGGAAGGGAGCAGAGAAGCGGATAGCTGGTGGTGGGAGGTAATGTCTGGATCCAGGTAGGCCGGCACGGGATACACCGGTGCAATACCCGGGACACGTTGAAGACGGGGAGGGGACGGTGAAGCTCCGAGGAGGACGACGAAGTGTCTAGGGGCCGAGGGACGGGGTAGGGCTTGCTCGTCCCGCAGAGTATGACGCAGCAAAACCAAGGCACCCAGAAAAATTCGACATGAAAGGTCCAACAAACTTACCGAATTTGCGAGTACTGCACGCGACAAATCTCGAGACGTACAATTGGCGTGGTCACGGCGAGCGAGTGTGGATGCAGGTAAGTTCGATATAGAAATGAGGAAGAGAAAGAAAATCGTCGGATGGAGGTTTTTGCGTGGAGGTGGAGGATATTCCGGGACTCGGGGGGCGAAAGACCACAAAAACGCACAAGTTTTGCGGTAAGGCGTGCCTTTTCTGGTGCTATTTTTTTTTTCCAAACAGCCTTCTCCGCCTTTGTTAAAGTTCCGTTTGCGCACACAATTTTTTTTTCAGCGGCCAAACCTGCCCCCAAAGAGCCCCACTCTCTCTTGCCATTGAGAGGTCTAGCTAACCCCGCGGCTTAGTAAGAGGGAGCTGTGGCAGTGGCTGAGCTGTGGCGCCAATTAACGCATGCAGTGAGCTACGGGTATTTTGCGATAGAGCTTCGAGATGATGTTCACTTGGGGTGGTAGAATCCGGGGTCGAAAGAGAGTCGCCATGGCCAGCTGCAGATGGACATGGCCTACGATGGGAGAACCATGCAATTGCCTTTGAATTCAATGAGTAGCCTGCGAACGCCATTTTCCAATCATGTTTTCCCAAGCCTCCGCCTTTTCGGCTTCTAAAGCCTTGTCCGCCGCCTCGCCGCTCATTGCCAGCGACAGATATGTACGTAAAAAAGATATAGAGAGTCGTGATGTGTAGTGTCCGTGAAATTCGCCGTGTCATTCGTTTGCTTGCAGCATATATTTATACAATAGCACGTGAAACGTGCGCGGAGGAGGAGGGAGGAGAATCAAAGCATGCCAGTCGCAAGGCTACCTCTTGGCCGCTTCGGGTTCGGCCGTGAGACCGGCTTCTTTGCGCATTGCTTCCCGCTGGGCTTTTGCTTGTTCGGCTAGTCGTAGGGTTTCGCTTTTCTTCGCAGCGGCATCGGCATCGGCCTCTTCCTTTTGGACAGTCCAGACTGCTCTGTTAGGCTTTGAAAGTGGCAGGCGAGACAATCGCAGAAACAGGGTATTGGAGTGCTTATATGAGTTGTGGAACTGCACGTACTAGGCTTGTTGCTCCTTGCCTGGCGCTTGAGATTTGTTACGAAATCGTCAAACTCCTGCTGGCGCTCTTCGCGGCGCTCCAGACTGCGCTTCTGTAACTCCGGGTTGTATCTCTTGAAGAGCTCCTCCTCGGTCGGCATGAGGTAGACTGTCAATGCGGGGCCTCCGACGCACATGAGGATACCGCTAGACGACAGGAAGTCGCATGTTAGCATGAGCTCTGAACCAACATCGTCACATAGAGGGCAGGACTCACGCGCCCAGCATCTTGCCCCATAATTGCCAGTTGGTCCCTGCCTTCTTTCTTGCCATGGTCTGTCGAGTCCCCTGAAGTGTGTAGTTCAGCGGATCGAACGAGGATTGCACAGGCGGGTGCAACGGAGTGACGGGTGGAGTGCGGGTTGAAGGTGGTGGGAAGCCACAAGGTTGCAGAGTGAGAGATATGACGAGGTTGTGGCTCAGAGAAGTAAAAGAAAATAAAAATAAAAATGCAAGAATGAGACGAAACAATGCATGGGCCGTGATTGGCCGGTGCGGCGTTAGCGGTCATCCGAAGTTGCGCTTCCTCAGGCGGTTCCTTATTCTTACGTGCTCGAATGACAAGGAAGTTCTATGTTGGGGTAGGACAAAGTAACAGTACAAGACAAAAAAATAAAAATAAGACAGGCGAAAACAATCGCCCAAGAATACACGTCTTGTCATTCTCGCTGCGCTACCAAAACGGCATCAACCAACTCACCTGGGCTCTCACTTGCCGCTTCATCAATTATTTCAAGGTACTCTGGGCGTTCTAATCCCATTCTGAATACATGAATATGTCCTTGTCGCACTATGCATACATCATCATCCTAGACACACGACCATTCCCATCAACAAATGGATGTATTTGTAAGGAGACGGCGGCGTGGCAGGACAGGATCAGTGGATGTCCAAACAAAGTACTGCGTAGCGGCGCATGCAAGTGAGCACCTCCAGGTTGTAGCTATTCGTGCATAACCTTGCTGGCCTCCGCCGGCAGCTTGTAGTTTTCAATCATTACTAGGAGCTTTGCATACAAACCGATCGAGCGCTCAATGCCCGCTCGTGTACTATACGCTGCCAGTTTCTTGTATTCAGGGTTTTTTTTTTTTTTTTTTTTTTTTTTTTTTTTTTTTCGCGGTTTTCGCATGGCGCGTTTTAGTAGCCGGGTTCTAGCCTCCGACTAGGTGCCAAGTTGACGGAAACATTGCAACAAAGTCTTTTCAGTACTAAAAGCGGTGGGGGGTGGCAAAATTTCCATTGCAGTTGTTTAGGACGTAGTTGCGTGTACTCTAGATTGCGTTCTAGAGAAAGAATCACGAAAGGGTGACTTTTCTGATTAGAGGGGCTGGTTAACCCATAAAGCCAATCACATCCCTTTACGACTGAAATACACAGTGTGGTCTATTTACAGGGAAACTGTGCCACAAGGAGGGTGCTCTTGTAATCCTAGTCTCCTCATTCCGCCATTGCCATTGGCGCTTCACCTTTTGTATGACGCGGATACGAGAAGACGATGGTAAGATACGAGAGGGCGGCGAGTCGAGGAAAGCCGTGGCAGAAAGGTCCCGAATAGGGAGTGCACGAGACTACCGCAGCGGAGCGGAGAGGGAGCCACAGTCACGACAAAGCAAAAAAAGGAGAAAAACTGGGTAAGGAGTGGCGATGCAGGACCCTCCTCGGCGGGCTGGCAGCCAATGAACTGACAGAACTGTGGCATTGGCGGCCGGGACTGGCACGCAGCGAGGGGAAGGAGCGACACGACGTGAGATACGTGCGCTACTTATACGTGTACTATGTAGAACTCAGGACAGGGAGTTTTGCGCGAGCAGCGCTGAGTGCAGATTGCAGATTGCAGATTGCAGATTACTGCAAAGTACTACAAAGTATGTGTTGCAGGCCGGGCGCGCGACTCCTTCGCGGTGCCAAAAATACCCAGAATATCGTCCCAAATGGGGCGGCCCCGAAAACACACTCCCTGCAACTTTAGCACCTTTTAGCGGGCCAAGGAAGCCACGACAGCCGGCAGAGACAGGTCAGGCAGGTACTACGTGGTATGAATACGGGCAGCAGGGGGCTACTGTGGAGACCGGTTGGGAGGGACAACCAGCAACGCCAACCAGTCAGGCAAGGCCGTCTGCGGCCCAACGGCGGCGATCCTTTGCCGTTTGCCCCTAATGTGGCTTCCCGCTGTTCTTCCCTTTTTCTTTTTCTTTTTCTGTTCTTTTTTTCCTGCTGGGTTTTCTCTAGTCTTCCATAGTCGTTTTCGCATCCCTCGTTTCTGCGTATTATTTCTGCACCGTCGCCTGCCGTCAGATGCTCCTTCCTGTTCTTCCCACACGGCCACACGGTTTCTGCCTTTTCTGCTCCGTTTTCTTTCTTTTCATTCGTCCCGTCTCTCGCCCTTAATACATACGTGACTCGCTCCCTTCGCTCGTCACCCGTCTGTTCCTTCCATACCTGCCTCTGTCTCTCGTTATCTCGTCTTACATTCCCGTCACTCTTTCGACGTCTTCTTCTCGACACTCCCTCGACATTTCGATTCTCTCGACTGACACCTGCTCGTCGACTGCCCGACTTCTCTCGACTCTCGACTTATCTGACTCTCCTGTTCACCTGCCTTGTATCGCCACCTCGGCCTGACCTCCTGCTTCCAACCTAATCCCAAGGCACCTTGCCTCCCCTGCCCTCACATCTTGCACCATGTACACAAAGCAGCCCGCCAAGTTGCTCGTCGTGGCGCTTTCGCTGGTCTCCGCGGCCCAGGGAATCAACGTCGATGCTCACCTCCTCGGCCTCGGCCCCAGACAGGCCAGCCGTGCCCAGGGCACCGGCGACATCTCTGTCGCCTCCAGCACCCCCGCTGCGACCACCAGCGACCCGGCTGTGTCGAGCGCCTCGCCATCCGCCCAGGCGTCTACGTCGACCTCCGATCCTGTGACCACCACAACCTCGGCCGTTCCTACAACCTCCCAAAGCGCGCAGCCTACTACCACATCACAGCCGCCGTCTTCGACACCAGCGCCGACGACGACCTCTACCACGCCCGCCGAGACCACGTCTTCCGCACCAGCCCAGACCACAACCACGTCGGCAACACCGGCGACGACCACGACCGAAAACACAGACACCCCCACGTCCAGCAAGGGCACACCCACCAAGACCACGACCGGCCCCGCGTCGACGACTGATAAGACCACAGCCACCACAGCACAGCCTTCCACCAGCACCTTTGTCACCACAATCACGGCCTCTGATGGCTCGACTATGGCCGTGACGACCGAGTCCGCCTCTACGCCGACACCTAGCCTGTCGTCGTCGCAGGGCGGTGGCTCGACGTCGGGCATGTCGAAGCAGACCCGGAACACCATCATTGGTGTGGTTGTCGGTGTCGGCGGCGCCATCATTCTGGCCGTGCTTGCTCTGGTTGCCTGGCGTATTTGGGGCCGCAAGAAGCCCACGGAGGAGAACGACGAGCTCATGGACTACGGCGCCTACAACAACAACATTAACACGCAGACCGCCGAGAAGACCGAGGGCCCGGGTCCGTCGTCTGCTGCCAACACAGCCTCCAGCCGCACTCCGTTCCAGAGCACGCTCGAGAGCTACCACACCCCCGGCCAAGTCAACACGGCATCCAACTTTTAAAAGCGTTTCCCGCTGCGTCAACCCTCTTTGCGGGCGCCACCGGGGAACTAGGCCCCGTCTGTTGCGCGCTTCCCAGCGTCCACGCGTCCTCTTGCATTTTGGATAATATCATTTGCCTTCACTTTTCACTTTGGATACCACTAAACCACTGCATTCACGAACCCCGATTTGATCTATTTTCTTTAATCACCGACCTTGTATTTATTTCCTTTCATCTTCGACTACCAATCATCAACGGCCCCTCGTTTGGGTGCGCCGCATCAGGGGTTCACGGCGAGAAGGGAGGGCACGACACCAGTATTTCCTTTTGTCTTACATATGCTCATTCGTCTTTTATTTTGTGTTTTTGTCCTTGGGAGGCTCATCAGTTGTGTATCGGGAGATTTGGCATTGCAGTTCGACCCGGTGAAGAGCCGTCTTGTTTTTGTCTCCTTGGACATCCAAAAATGATATCAAGTTAGTTTTAGACATAATAGCGAAATCTGCTTTGCTGCACCAGCGAAATTCCTGGGCAGTTCCTAACCTTGCTGTATATCCCACACGGTATCGTCAACATCAAACGGAAGTCAGCACGTGTAAGCCACGGCGAGTTTGCAGGCATTGGTAGTCCTTGTTTCGTGGAGTAATATACCTCTTGGCTGGTTGGAAATTGGGCACTCCAATCTATCTCACGTGCTTGCTTGTGGCCGGGTAAAGGCGACCCGGGCATCGTGGGTTTTGGTGGAGGCCGTTATGCCATGCGTCTCACAATGGTTTCAGAAGCGCCCGTCACCTTACGCATGCGCCCACAACAGCACCCCGAATTTAAACGAGACCTACCTGATTTTTAATAGCTTTCTTTGCTGTTCCTTCTTTGTAACCGCCCTGCTGGACAGAGGCAGTCGAACCCCCCCTCCAAACCGGAACATGCCTAGGCGACAAATTGTTCTTTTCGATGCTTTAATTCATTGTCCCATTTAATTCCTTGTCCCATTTTAAGTCCTTGTCCTTTATTTTTAAAAAACAAAACAGCTTCTCAGCCTCGACATACGCCTAGTCTGCCTTGTCTTCTTCAGCAGTCGCCAAATAACCACAATGCATCTCTCGTCGACGTCGGCAACCCCCCTCGCCTGGGCCATTGTCGCCATCCTCGCATCCGCGGTAAAGGCCAACAATCCTTCTTCGCCACATGACGACGGCCTCCTCCAGCGCTACGCCGCCATGCCCATCTTACCCAGAGCAAGCGCCGCCGCTGTCGGCACAACGAACCTGCAGTCATTCCAAGGCGCCCTAGGAGGAGTGCAAGCGGCAGCAGTAGGCGGCTTCAAAATTCCTGTTTGCGATGAACTCATCTAACAGCCCCAGATCACACAGTCGGACGACACGAAACGGCCATTCGAAGTTGACGGTGACACCTTTGTAAGTCTTTTTTATTTATTTTTTAATGGTTGGGTCGTCGTGCCACACTTTTTTTTTTTTTTTTTTTTTTTTTTTTTTTTTTTTGCTTTTTTGCTTTGCTCGATTTACTCTCTTTTTGTTTTCTCACTTTCTCCAACACTGCCGCAGACCGACTTCCAGTCAGCGGCCAACCGCGCTTGCGATAACCAGCACAACAGCTGTGCAGACGCGGCCAACAGTAAAAAGACGGCCGGTCTGAGCGTGTCCGATTGTGACGAGCAGAACAGTAAGTGGGATAAACGAGCTACGTGAGAAAAAAAAAGAAAGAAAGACGGAGAGAGAGAGAGAGAGAGAGAGAGAGAGAGAGAGAGAGCAACTAGGGACGAGAACGAGCGAAGCGATGGAAAGAAATGAAACTAACATGATTAGCACAATGCAAATCCGCGGCTACATCGGCGACACAGACGGCCTTCACGACGTTGACGAGCTCAAATGCCGACTTTGACATCTTTTGCGAGCTGTGATGGAGCAGAGATGGGCAATTCAAAAACGACAGCTTTGGTGGTTTTGGTTTTCATGACTGGATTTGGGCTTGCCGTCTTTCTTACATGTTGTTGAATCATGTCTTTCTTTGGCGTTTCTATGGGATCTTTGTGTGTACACTGGCTTTTGGGTAGTAGGTTACAAATAAGAATTACATTCTTCTGATATTGAAAGAAAAGAGACGTAACTGCCTCTGGATTGTATGAACAAAGGAAAATAAGAAAGTGTAAATGAGCGGCTGGGAGGAGATGGTGTGGGTGTTGTTCGTAACATTACAGGGGTGGGCCGCTGCATCGCAGTCCTTTTTTTCATTCTCGTTGCCATCATAAAGGAAACAAGCTGAAAGATGATTCCAGTAAAGCAAGCACAAAGCACGCAAGACAAGTAAACACGCAAAATAAAAGAGCAACTAGAGTGGAGTAGAAATATCCGTCTGTTTGAGGCTGTCCGTCTTTTCTGCGTACAGTATATTATAGACAGGTTTTGAAGTATATATGTAGAAACAATCTGAAGCGAATGGGTGTGGAAATGATGGTAATGATTGTGCAAATGGTGCAAATGGTGCAAATGGTGCCAGAGAGGGGTATCAAATTCTAGTTTGCTGTCATTCTGTGGTGAAATGGATGATGATGATGCGAGAGTCAATGTGAGCCAAATATAGAAAAAAGACAAAGGAGAAGCGAAGAAAAGAAAAGGAAGAAAACAGGAAATCAAGACAAAAGAAAATTATTCATGGCAGCCTAATTCAGTCATCGAAAAAGGCTGCATCGTCAAAGTCGGCCGCTTGTGCGTCCGAGTCGTAGCCGCTTGTCCGCATCATCGGCGGCGTCACCGGTTGGCTTCGACGAGGCGAGCGGAACTTGGGCGGCGGCGTGGACTCCGGGCCAACAACCTGCTTGCCCTTGCTCGACTGGCCTGTGTAGCGCCTGCCAGTCGCGGAAAAGGCTGTCGGTTGCGCGTCACCTCCCTCGCTGTCTCCTTGCTCCTGCGACTGGAGCGGCGCTGCCTGTCGCATCGCCGGCGGGGACTGATTCATTCCGGCCGGTGGAGTAAGCAGGCCGGAGAGGAAGGCACTCTCGCCGGCGGGCGAAACCTCGTCCCTGCGTGACGAGACAGATGTTGAGACCGAAGCCGATGGTCCTCTCAACGGCGTAGCTGTGGCGCTTCCCATGGCCGCGCTGCCGCCCCGGCTTCTAGACACGGAGGACGGCGTCGGCGACGACCCGAGAACGCCAGCGAGGCTTCCAAAGGTCGCCGATGCGTTGGAGTCGCGGGCCTTGCGCCAGCTTCCCCAGGCTGCAGCCAGCGGGCCGACAGCCTGGGCCACTCGTGGTGTAGCTGCGTCACGGATGCTAGCCATGCTCGGTAGCTTGATGGCTGACCCGCCATTCATCGCCCGCTCACGCTCTTGCTGCTCCATCTGTAGGTTGGCCTTGAGACGGATGGCTGCATCGCGCACACGCTCGGGGTCGTGGTCGTCGCGGTTGAGCGCCGTCACAATGTCCTGCAGATCCGAGTGTCGCACAGCCAGCAGCTCGCGCAGCCACATGATCTCGTCGTCACGCTTGGCAATCTTGTTGTCTGCATCCGGATCAACCTTGGCGAGTGTCGCCTCCAGCTCCTCGATACGGTGCTCGCGGTGCTGGAGCTGTTCCTGAAGCACCAAGATTGACTCGCGCAGTGCCTGTGGCGAGATCTTCTCCGGAAGTGACATACCGTGATGCAGCGTTGAGGTGACGGCCGCAGCTGGTTGCAGCTTGGGGCTGGTGGTCTCCGTCTTGGCTGCCTTGGCTGCGGCTTGTGCTGCCTCGCGCGCAATCTCAAGCTTCTCTTCGAGGTGGGTGACACGGTCTTGGAGATGCTCGGTCTTGGACGTCGAGATGCTCAGCCGCTCTAGCAAGTTCTGCTCGGCGCGCTGTGCATCTTCTGTCGTGTTGTTGATTTGCCGTTCGTATCGAGATTGTAGGTCCTCCACTTCGTTCTTGTGGCGAAGTTCAGCATCACCCAGGGCCAAATCCTTGGCCTTCTGTGCCTCCTCGAGAGCCGCGCGCTTGGTGCTTTCGGTTTCCTCGAGCAGCATTTCCAGGCGGGCCTTGGTAGTGTCAGCATCGAGCTTAGCCTGGTCGAGCTGGCTACGTGCATGCGCAAGCTGCTCTTCGAGCTCGCTGCGCACCACGTTGACCTGGTTGTTGGAGCCTTCCAGCTCAGCCTCCATAGATTGGCGCGTGCGCTGCACCTCTCTGGCCGCAGACTCACGCGCCTCCTCAAACTCTGACTGGTACCGCAGAGAGCTCTGTTGCAGCTTGTGGTTCTCTGTCCGCAGCTCCTCCACGATGCTCTCCAACCGCTTGCTCTCGGTAACAGCACGCATGGCCTGCCGTTCACCACCCTCGAGGCGCTCGAGTTCGCTCTCAAGCCGCTCCCGAGTGCGTGCCTCAGCCTGCAACTTGGCATCCAGAACCTCCTGGTGTGCAATAATGGTCTGCTCGCGCTTGATGTGCCGTGCGCTCTCCTCTGCCACTTCGCGCGCAGCCCGGGACATCTCGTCCTGCAGAGAAACAAACTTGCTGCGCCACGAGTCGCGGAGCCGCTCATTCTCCTCTAGTTGCGTACCGAGGGTGTCAACCACCTTCTTTAGGTGCCGCAACTCTGTGGAAGTTTGAGCCAGGTCGTTGCCCTGGCGCTGAGACAGCTCGATGGCCCGCTCGGCTTCAGACCGCCAATGCCGTGCTTCCTGTGACGTTTCCTGAAGCTCAGTTTCCATCGTGATCATGCGGTTCTGGAGGTCTCCGTGCATTTTGGTGTTGCTCAAGTGAGCAGCCTCAAGCTCGGCCATCTGCTTCTTGTTCTTGCCGCCGGTTTCATCCAGCTCCTTGAGTTGCTGGTCACGTTGGTCGACGACTTCACGGAGCCGCGTTTCCTCTTCAGAGGCGATGCGCAGGAGGCGCTGCACCTCGGAAAGACGATCTTCGGCTGCCCGGCGAGCTTCCAGTTCGGCCTCACTCTTTTCTTCTTGCTGCTTCAGTCTGTCCTCGAGATCGGCCACGCGCTGGTCGTAGGCACTGCGGTTCATAATCTCAACTTCGATCTTGGTCTCGGCCAATTCTAGCTTGCGGCGCAGCTCAGCAGCTTGGTCATCGGCAATCCGCCGAACGGAAACTTCAGACTCGATCTTAGACTCTTCCATCCGTAGCCGCTCCTCGAGCTCCGTGATGCGGTTCTGTAGCTCTTCTGTCTTTTTGTCGGTGCCTTCTTCGCTAATGCTGCGGCTGGGCATGGCTGATTGCGATGTCTGTGGCATACGGCGTTCCACAGCATCTTCAACAATGTTGCGGAGATCTTCGCCACGGAAGTCCAAACGCAAGGACTGACCAAACTGCTCTTTAACGTCATCGAGCGACTTCAGAATAGTGGCTACTGACTCGTGAGGTAGATTAGCCGCTGTTGTAGCACCAGAGCCCGACGTGGGAGGCGGCGTGCTTTGCAAAACAACGTTTCGCTGGTGGGAGGCCAGGGCATCAAGAACAATGGTGCGGATTTGCTCCATGCGCCGGTCACGACGGGGGCTCATCGAACGACGAAGAGGAGGGAGAACATCTTCATCTTCGTCATCTGCATCGCTCTCACGGACCTCAGCAGAGATGCTACGTTGCTCGTGGCGACTCGGGGGTGTTTGTCGGGAGATCGAAGAGACTGCATGCTGGATACGCTCCAATGATTTCTCAAGAGGACCTAGGCGTGCAGAAAGAATTCCACCGACGATGTCATTGACATGGCCGTCGAAGAAATTAACACGCGACGCCAGTTTGAGTTGCTCTTCATCGGTGAAATCTCTTTCCCATTCACTTGGAGGCACGCTCCCGCCGCTGGGGCGGCGATGGTTACCGCCAAGGCCGCGAGCACCGAATGACGGTGTTGCACTCAGGGGCGGATCCAGGAACGGATCTTCTCCTTCGGTAGACACGACCGGCTGGTGTTCATTCTCAGCCGCATCAAGCTGCTGGTAGGCGGCAGTGGAAGTCGGGGGCGGCAGGTGAAGTGGAGCAGCGTTGGCAGCATCAACAAGCGATGCCGACGCAGGCTGGTGCCAAGGAGATGAGTCGACAGTCTTCTTGACGCCCTGTGCTGGATCGGTTTCGTTGAGATGGCGCATAATGTCGTCAATCTCCTCGAACGTTGGCTCGCGATCATCGCCAGCTGGCCCTCTACTGGGCTCTGCATCAACCTCGCCAACCGCATCTGTCACGGGGGCAGGCAAGACAAATTGGCCATCAGACTGTTTGGTGTCCTCAGCCTCCTCGTTGTGTTCAGCAGGATGATCCGGAATAAGAGGCGATGATGGTAGCGGTGGCGAAGAGGTTGCAAATCGGGAGTTGGCCAGACCCTTTGGTTTGGCAGTGAGCGTCGAAGAAGACACCTGGGAGACCTCGGCACTCTGAGTGTCGGCGGCAGGCAAAGTCGGCTGTTCTTCTTCGTCCGCCTTCTCTACTGATGGTACCACCTCCTCTTCCAGGTGCAGAGCGCCATTCAGAAGAAGATCGTCCGCCTCAGATTGGCGCAGGCTGGATCTAGGCATAAATGGCTTGGCTGCAGCAGACAGGGACTTCTTGTGTTGCAGCACTCCGTCACCCATAGGTCGAGCAGCGTTGAACTCAGCAATATCCAGGTCTGACTTGAATTCGAAGGGCGTCCATGGAATGCCGGATTGCATAGGCGAGAACTCCGAGGGGCTTGTGGTTGCGGCTACTTTCGGATCAGTAGATTCAGACACAATCGTCGATGAAAGTGTAGTGTCTTCGCCGCCGAGAGCACCTTCACCCTCTTCATCATGTGCACCCTTGTCTTTGGAATCGCTAGCTGCGTGGTCATCATCGTTGGCAGGAGCCTCGGGTGACGGAGCAAATGCGACTTCATCGTCGTCGCCATCTTTTGCAGGCGATGCCCTAGCTCTCTTAACACGGGAATCATCGGTGATACGGCCTTCTTGGTCATACGTTGTCTCGGGCTCCTTGTTGTCAGAAACATCCGATTTGTTGGGCTTCGGGGAATGGCGACTACTCGGGCGGACAATAGGGACAGCCTTCGATCGCTTGGCAGGTTTGATTGCGTCTGGAATGGCGATATCAATGTTACCAAAAATGGAGCTTGTTCTGTTTCCGCCGGCGGCGCTTTCACTGCCAGACTGCACCGGGCTCGTAAGCGAGTCAGAGAACGAGTGGATAGGCGTGAATGCTGGTGCGTCTGGTCGGAACTTGGGTCCAGAAGCCGAAAAACTGAATTCACTTTGGCCAGGAGAGAAAGTCGGTGCGTTGACATTGATCTTGGATGTTGTAGTCGCCGTCGTTGGGAAGCTGAACTGACTCTCGTCAACTGATGGCGGAGCATTGGGTGTCAAGCCAGCTTGGAAGACGGAAGGCTGGAACGTCTCGCTGGCGCCGTTTCCAAAGAAGAACTGGCCGGTACCAAAGTTAGGCGTGAACGCACTGGAGCTGGCTGGGTTAAACTTGAACTCAGGCGCGTCGACGTTCAAGTTGGACATGGAAGCCCTGCTACCATGGCTGACCTGGCGTGAGCTAGCTGGTTTGCCAGAAAACGAACCGCCATCGCTCCACGGATTGCTGCTAGTGGATAATGTGCGCTGAAGCGACTGTGGCGGTTGCTGCTGCTGCTGCTGATTCTGGGGCAGAATGGTGCTGTACTCCAGACTCTGGATGGGTGTGCCCAGATTGCTTGGGTTCGTTTCAATCTCGTAGGCATCGTTTGCGAGAACTCCGTTCTGAACGTCTTTCGTGGCAATACCAGTAGCAGCAAGAGCTTGGCCAGACAAACCAGTAAAGCCGGTATGGTCATCTTGCAGTTCATCCGGCTCGAC
This sequence comes from Raffaelea albimanens, assembly GCA_002778245.1. NCBI lineage: Eukaryota > Fungi > Ascomycota > Sordariomycetes > Ophiostomatales > Ophiostomataceae > Raffaelea > Raffaelea albimanens. Next base: position 1,001,100 of record PCDJ01000001.1, read on the forward strand.
GTAATAAGCATTTGCCAAAGAATGCCCACGGCTATGAGGCCGTGGATGATGCAGAGGTGGTCCGTTCTCAGCATCATCACGGAAGCGTTGGATGGGCGCTTGGGGGGCGAATTGGACAGATGACTCGCTCGAATGGTGCACCATTCCTGCGTTGTCGACGGTAATCGGGGCACCAGGAGCAACAGTGCCAAGAGCGGCAACAGACTCACGCTCACCATGCGGACTGTAATCCCGATCATGCTCGAACTGGGACCGGAATTGCTCTTCCAGGTGGTATTCAGCATCGTCAATCTCCTTCTGCAGGCTGAGGCTTGCATTGTGTTGGATGAATGGAGCCGTGGTTGAAGCCGGTACCGATGCTAGTGTAGTGCTGGCAGAAGCCTTCGCGGCCATGCTCGGCTCAGGAGTCTTGGACGGGCTCTTGCTAAGAGCATCCTCATCAACCTCTTGAAGATCCTGCAGATGAGGGGAAGCGCGTGCAATTGGCTGGACCTGCTGATATGGCATCATGGGATACTGCAACGACTGGTGCCGCCCATGCATATTAGGAGGCGAGGGGCCAAAGCCATCATGTGCAAACGCTGCCAAGGCAGGAGATGGAATGCCAGAAGTAAAGGCCGAGAGTGAAGGCGAACCTCCCCGGGCGAGGCTTTGGTGATGAATCATACCAGGCTGTCCGAAGCCAGTCGGTGTCCTCTGCTGCGGAGGGGGCATTTGGAAGGCACCAGCTGGAATGGAAATAGACTGGCGGGCATTGTACTTCGCGTGGGCCCCAAATGAGATGGGAGATGCAACGGATGGAATAGATGGACTTTGCATGCCGCTAACACCCGAGACAGAAATAGCACCATTAGACGTTGGAGGTGCAAAGGGCGTCGGGAAGGACAGTGGTGTGCCGGCGTGGTTACTCGATGAGGAGGAGGTAGGAAGAGGCGGCGAAAATGGCAGAGGCGGATACATCGTGGCAGAGGACTGGCGGCTGATATTGGCACCGACAGCAGGCGAGACGGATGCTGGGGGAGGAGGCAGCGGAGGCTCGTCGTCACCAAACGAAACACCCAGAGCGCGAAGTTTGGCTTCGTTGAGCTCGTCGACATAGTTCTTCCAAGCGTTCAAGTCGGGTAGCTGGACGGGGTATCGCTTGTGAGCACGCTCATGAGCGGTTTCCCGCTCACTCGGCCACGTCGATCGGCTCATCGTTCGGTTTGAGAATTCCGCATCATTGTTGTCGGCAGAGCTTGGACGGCCAAGATCGAAACCATCGATATCGTAACCAAGCTCCTCCCATGACTGGAGCATATTGTCGACAGCATCTTGTGCAAGTGGTAGGGGGGCCTTCCCTGGCTTTCCCCGATCCTCATCAATAGGAAGCAGCACAAGAATGCTCTTGCCCTTCCACGGCAGCTTCTTCTTGACCCGTCGCGTGCTGCTGCGATCCTTCTTTGGGGACTTGCCTGCCGACCGGGTGGCTGGCGATTGTCCTGTCGGCGTGTCCACAGTGATGGCAGGGACATTGACGCTAGTTGGGTGTGCATCTCTGGGAGGCAACTTTGGGGGTGGAGTTTCAGGAGGCGGCAGAGAAGTGTCTTTGGCTGCTTCCGTCTCTTTTGGTTCTGCCCCTTTTGGTTCTGCCTCTTTTGGTTCTGCCTTCTTTGGTTCTGCCTTCTTTGGTTCTGCCTCTTTTGGCCCCGTATCTTTTGGCTCTTCCTCAGCTGAGGTTTTCGCTTTCGGTACTTCCTCTTTTGGTGCGGGAGTCTGAGGAACAACTGCCTTTGCAACAGTTGGGGTTGCTGGGGTCGCAGGCGCCACCACAGGCTGGCCCCCACCGATGCCGTTTTCAACAACAGCATCGGCCAGGGGGCCACCTGCGTTGTCAGCCTTGCCGGAACCTGATAGAGGATCCATGCCGGTGACGTCGCTGCGGGTCGGAACTCGTCTTTTCGGACGAGTGACCTTGGCTTCTCTCAGGGTTGCCACGCTTGCAGAGTTCTGTGGGTTATGGGTAGGAGTATCGGTAAGTTCGACTTGCCGCAGGGGTGGTTTGGGGCCGGATCCGGATACCACTCGGCGGGAGAGTCGATCAGCGCCACGGATGGGAGCTGCTTGGGGATTGCGAAGGCGCACTTTCTTGCCCGATCCAAGGGGGTCGTCGCCGGCAGAGACAGATCCACTCAACGAAGAGTTCTCGCTGTCTCCAGAGCTGGTGTCGCTTAGCCAGTGGCGGGCTTCACCAATTTCACCAGTAGTGTGTTGGCGAATCCAGTCTTCTGTCAAGCCACGCGCTGGTCTCCGAGCTCGATTGGCAAGGACGGCAGCACTAACCAGTGAGACTGGCTCCGCGGGCAGGGGCGACGATAGAAGGTCGTCCGATGAGAGCTCGTCGAGTTGGTCCGAGTTCTCGGCGTCCTCGTCACTCAGTTCGTCCTCGTCAGACACGGAAGGGGCGGGACGCAGGAACGGGGTGCGGATCTGTAGATTGTGCACGGGCGAACCCTCTATGGACGGGTCGCTACCTAGACTGGACAGGCGTAGTTGGGAGGTGTCGGACTGGTGATAGGGAGAGCGACGGCTGGCCCTGACAAACCGGCTGGCGTTGTCGTCCGAGTCGTCGAGGTCGTCGTCTTCAAGACCGTCGAGGTCGTCCTCACCAAGGCCACCTGCACTTGGATCGGTGGTAGATAGGGGCGGTGTCCTCAGCAGAGCTAAGACACGGTCGGGCAGCTGGGGCGCAGGGAGCGCGGGAAGCGAGGGAGAGGGTCCGGCGTCTGCGGTTGACGCAGTAGAGAGAGCCGGCGAACTCGGAGTCGAAGGTATTCGAGGCGGCCGGGAGTCCGTGGCAATTACATGTGCGGGCACACGAGGGGGAGGTTTGTGCGACTGGCGTGGAGGAGGCGTTGTAAGAGACCTGTAGAGATGCGCCGCCGGCAGGGCAAGAGGACAAAGAGGCCGGGGTTAATATATGCAGACACCGCACAAGGGTAAAACAGAGGGGGAACAACACAAGAGCAAAAGGGGAAGTTCGCGTTTGCGGCACGAGAGGACGGTAGAAAGAAGAGAATGGACAGTGCAAGGCCAGTCAGGGGAGTTCAGGGCGGGATGGCAGGCTGCTACGTACCACGGCGAGAATCAGCAGCAAACGAAATCAAGATTCGTCTGCAGCCAAGTCTCTTGTCGAGGGAAGAAATGCGCAGGCTCTGGGAACTGCTGGTGCGCGAGGTTGGGTCTGAGGATGAAGTCCAAGCTCGAGACCACAAAATAAAAATAGCAGATAACCCGAGCCAAAAAAAAAAAAAAAAAAAAAAAAAAAAAAAAAAAGTCGCCTGAGTGTCCTCTGCCAGGCGGCTCGTCGGCGTGTGCGGAAGCCGGCAGAAGCGGTAGCAGGCTCGAGACGAACAAAGAGAATAAAGTCGGCGGCCGAGGGGGTGTCCGGCCAAGTTGCGCTGAAAATGAGAGAAATTAGAAGCGGCAGCGCAAGAAGGAAGGGAATGGGAGAGAAAGCGGTGCCCAGAAGAGGCTGGGGTTGAGGCACACAAAAGAGCCCAAATGGCGGAGAAGGAGCGCGCGATGGCTGCAGACCGATGGATTCGCGCACGCACACACGCACGTTTTTTTGGTCTAAATTCTGGCTGGGGATGACTTGGGCAGCTGGTCCGACGCGTCTTTTCCAACCCGTATTTTTTAAGAGGCGAACACAAAGGCGACCAGGGGCGGCCGTTTAAGCAGGAGCGACCGAGTGGAGGGGGATGTAACCGAAATCAAGCAATCACACTCGGGGCGACAGAGCATAAGACTGCAATAATCAATAATAGAAAAAGGAGGGCTATATCCAGGGAAAGTGCGACTAAGACGAGGCCGTGGGTCGTGGCTTTTAGTGCCGAGCGAGCAAGAAGGAACAGTGGGCAGGAGCAGTTGGTTCGAGTACGAGAGTGAATGTCTGCGGTCAGTCGAGGAAGGAACGTGTCAGAAACAGAAAACAGAGACCAGAGAACCACAGAAGCAGGATGCACGTCACATATTTGGATGACTTCCGTGTCGACCCCGAGACGCGACTGCCCCAACACGCACCAAGAGGGCGTCGCGGGAACGCTAAGCCCAGCGGTTTTTTACTATTCCAGTCATGCTTCTCTCCTTTGTTTTGGTGAATCCCGCGTTAGGGCACGGAGCTGCACTTTGCTTCTTCCTCGTGCAACTGCCTCGTGGTCGGCTCTTGTTTATGCATCGCGACTGCCCTTTTGGACATATTGCCTCCTTTGTGGCCCGCGACTTCCAGTTCCCCTATTCTCGTCATTTCCTCTCCTATTGCGGTGGATCGTGACTTTCCTAATTAACTATGCTCAGCGGAAATGGTTTGTACTAGCTACATTTGTGGTGAGCCAAGAGTGTATATGTGCATACAATTTGTACCTAGGAGTACTTGCAGCCGCCATCCAATTTGGGCCGCTAAAAGTATCCACTACGAAATCAATGGTGCTCGAGCGTCTTCCTAGCTAGTGCTCAATCCCCTTTCACATGTGGCTAACGGCCCAGATGTAATGGCTCCAGCGACCCACTAACCACCATTTTCTTCTTTTACCCGACTGTTCCCTGCTAGCAGTCCGTTTTGGCTTTCCCTACCGTTGGGCTTGCCTAGTACACCCGTCGAATCCACCTAACGGCCAGCGCAGAGACCAGCTTGCTCGTCTTCCTGCTTGGCCCTCCCACCTCACTGGGTGGTGAACCCAAGGTGACAGCCATCTGAGCTGCAAGACATAATTTTGAGGAAGTACTGATGACATCTTAACCCCCCTTTCACGCACACTCTCATGGTGTTACATACAACAAAAACAATGATATTGCAGAGTATTATGGGCGATGCAAAGTATGGCGTCTGTGTTTTCTATCCAAATGGCCTTCAAATGACTTCAAACTCCACAACCGGTCGTATGACAGAAGAATCTACCTTTAAAAGTACACACAAATACTCGCCATATCAGCGAATAACGCTTCATAACCTGAGACACCTAATACCCAAACATGCCTCCGCCCCAGACCATTCCAGGCAACACGCCAGGGCCTCCAATCAAGCACTCCAACTCGTGCTCAAATCCGTCGTTGGTTGTTGCCTGCATAGCAGGATCATAGAATTCAGAAGTCATCGGAACCGCAGCTGCAACCGCAGCTGCAGTCTCTCCGTGCGGCAATGCTCCACCATGTGGTTGGGGGTGCATTGGAGGTTGTTGATACGCCATTGCTTCCATCGGTGGCCGCTGCGGCATAGGAGCTCCCGTGGCGGCCCCTGCTGCTGAGGCCTGGGTATCAAACGCTTGGACAAGAAGGTCGAGATTATTGTGAGGAAGCGTAGTTGGTGGGTGGGGGTTGCTCGGTGCCGGCGCCAGAGCAGGAAGAGTGTGCCCAGCACTGTTGACCATAGGCCCCATTGCTGTTGTAGTAGAAATGCCGCTATGGTGGGCGTTTTGCGATGGCGGTCGAGGTTGCAATTGAGATTGGGAAGGTGAACCATCCACTGCCTGTTGTTGTGCCCCGTATTGGGAATGGCGAGTAGCTGGATAACGGGTACCGGATGGCGTCCCTGGCGCCCCCTGTGGTTGTGGCAGAGGTAGCCGTATCGATGCGTTGAGCCGAGAATCGTTGGCCAGTATCTGGGGCGGAATTGGAGGGAGTGGTCTCTGTAGCGAGTTCCCCGGACTGGTTGACCGGCCGAGAGGGCTGTTGGGGCCTAAGTGCTTGGCTGAGTGCCGTCTGCCATCCAACAGCGTGCTCGGCGGGCCAGGCTGTACAGAGTAGGTGAGTGGCGGATGGAGAGCAGAAGGGATGGGGTCTTTCTGGACCGGTTGTCAGAATTAATGAACAACGTAAAGAGAAAATATTGCATGACAAAACTTACTCCTTCCGCCATGCTGCCCTCGTGGTTGGGTGTGATGTTAGGGCTGTTTTCATCAGCCGCTGCAAATTTCTCAAGGCTTTCAAGCCAGCGTCTCGCCAACGGCCAAACAGCCTTGCTCTGGGACAGGATGTCTAGGGTGCGATCCAGCATGTGTCGGCCTTCGCTTGTTATCGATTCGACTGGGCACACTATTCATATGTTAGTGGTAATGGAAAAATCAAAAGCCGCCACTGTCACAGTGGAGGACTAGAATCGACGCAGCTCTGTGTACTTGGCTTACACTTTGGATATTTGCACAGGTAGGCCGCCATCAGCCCACAACTGTACACACAGAAGATCTTGAGTAAACTCTGTTAGCAAGCGAAATAATGCATGCTTGGGACTGTGGTATGCTAGGTATGGGCTTACTCCTATTTGGGCTCCCGTGCTGTCGCCTGGCTCCCTCTCTTTGAACCAGAAATCAATTTGGTCATACAAGTCTTTCACATTCGAGAAGAGCTCTTGGGACAGAATTCGCCAAAACCCTGTAGGTGGCGATGTACAACCTGGTCCAAGCATGCTGCAATTACCAAATTAGAGCGTTTCTCATTAGCTGAAATGGATGTTGGGGGGGGACCAACTTGGAAATATACGCCTTTCGTATGACAATGTTGCTCAGGCGCGTGACCATTGTGACTGCAAGATAGGCCTGTGTTGGCGTCCGCGTTAGCATCACTGCATTAGACCAGCTATATGGCTCGAACAATAACCAAACGGTGCAGCCATACCAGTTCGTAGCCATTTGACTTAAAGGCTTTAAGTAGAGTTGGGCTCCAACGGTGATCCTGGGGCAGATTTGCTTCCCAGTCTTGTAGCCTCTTCTGGATCTTGGCGTAGGCGCTGCTAGCATCCCAAGGGTTGCGGCTTTTGTCGTTGCGAACTGCACGGCGGGCTACATCACCCCAAAGCTGGTGACTCTGGATGAGCGTGGCAAAGAGCGACCGTTTCGGAGCCTTGATTAAGCCTGGATTTTCATGGGCGGGTGGTGTCTCTTCCAGGGCGGCTCGAGTTTTGGGCAAAATCCCATCACTGAAATCCTCTTCATGGCTCGGCAGCAGGGTTGTGATGTCGCTCGCAGCAAGAGAGACTGGAGCGAGCGGCCCTGCGTGCAGATTGTCCTGGCTGTAAAGCATCCACTTGTTCTGGTTAGCCTCTTTGTTAAGGGCTCAAACAAACATGAATTGGCGTCCACGTACCAATGTTCTCCGGGCCGACTCGGCTTCACGAATCATGGCCGGCGTGGCATCCTCGAGGGCGTATGTCTCCTCGCGGTGAAGTTGCATGAGAAATGCCATGCGAATGGCAATGCCCAGGTTAATCTACCATGTTAGTGCAATGGCACAGAAAGGGCTGACTGGGCAAACACCTCTGGAAAAAAAGTGTAGCGTGATAAACCTTACAAAACTCTTGTTTTTGTACTCGCTACCTTGTTGAGCGATGCTCAATAGGTAGAAACCCTGACAACGGCCAAGAGTCGGTTCGCGATACAGTTCAAGCAGGGCGAGCCTGGAGGCGCGTTCCATGAACAATTCAGCAGTAGTGACGGCGTCGCCATACGCTTTGACCAGCGATGGAGTGAGCCGGGCAGAGACGCTCAGCAGGCTTAGAAGTAGGAACGGGCTAACAGATCGAGGATGCTCGCGCAGTTCCTTCACAAATATGTTCCTGGGGATGAAACCAAGCTGGAAGTACTGGTCTGTGAACATGTTGACACCGTCAATGATGTTCTCGAGCGGCGGTAGAAGGTCCCACGGGTCAGACACGGGGATTGGCCCGCCGGTTGGCTGAAGATTGGCATAAGTGTGGTCGGATGGAGAGCCTACTGGCGGCATGCTTCCAGACAGCTGGGGCCTGTGTACTTTCTCCTTGCGGGCCTTGTCACCCTTCATGCGCGGGTGCCGGTACTCGCGGTCCATGTCCGGGGCGCCACGGGTCGGAAACACGCTGATGGGATGTCAGGCACTGAGAACACATCACATAAGACTCCTGGGCAAATGCCGGAGAACACTCACCACTCGTCCAGACTGACGCCGGCGATGCGACAACCTTCACAGGGTGGCTTTGCGCCAAAATGCACGCATTTGCTTCTCATGCGACGGCATCTGCGGACATGGTCAGTATGAGGACGGTGCTGCTTCTGGACAGTGCAGAGCTGGTCTCACCTTCGGCAGGCCACCGGTGCTCGGCGTTTGACTACTCTGGTTGGACCCGTTTGCGCACTCGAAGCATTCGGCAACAATGCGGGGGTTGCCAGCGCGGCGGATGCTAAGGGCGGAGCCTGGCCGGAGGCTGAACTGGCAGCGGAAGAGCCCCGGGCAGGAACACCTTGGTCTCCCGGGTTTTGGCCACTATCAGAGGAGGCGGCAGCCCCCGCGAAAGGATCCGAGGCTGTAGAAGCCCTCGGCAAACTGGCGTCCGACGTCGCCACGTCGGCAGCGGCAGCCATTGGAACAGCCTGTCTGGATGCGCAAACGACAAGTCCGCAGGGGGGTTGAGGCTATCAGCAACAACAAGGCGGGAGCAACCGAGCTGCGCCAGGCGCCAAGCAAACGACGTCGAGGGCGAAAAGACGGGGAAGTGGACCCGACGGGGCGGATGCCTGCCGGGAAGGAAAGTTCGACAGGGAAGATTGGCAGAGACAGAGACAGACTGGCTCTCTAGGCTTGGGTCAGGCCATCAGAGCCGGCGAGACTGGCCGCTCCGGGTGGCAGTAGCGACCGGTGCGTGTGCTTTGCCAACTGAATTGATTGGAGAGGTTGGCGATGGGTGGCACAAATGCGACGCCAGGAGGTGGAAAGAGCAATGAGAAGATACAGAATGGGTGACTTGGGGTTTTGTTCCTTTTTTTTTTTTTTTTTTTTTTTTTTTTTTTTTTTTGCCGGCCGCGACGTGCAGTAGCTTTTGGTGGAGGTGGAGATAGAGAGGAGAAAAAGCCGTTGGGGGTTTTGCGGGCAGGCAAATAAGAACATTAAAATTAGGCCAAATAAAATAAAATAATACAACGTACGCAAAGGGCAGGCTGCGGCAAGTTGGATTCGCTTTGTGCCGGTTCAGAAGGCGAATGCGGGATGGGAAGGTAAGGTGGGCGGCAACTGCGCTGTAGGGAAAGAGCGACGGGCGCTCTTCGGCAGCTTTGACCCGGTTTGGCAAGACCAAAGACAAAGACGTGCTTCGGGGTCTTAGGGAAGGCGCGCCGGCAGAAGAAATATGGGAGAGGAAAAAGCCTGACAAAATTACACTCCGAATATCGTGAAACTATTTTGAGTGTCTTTTCCACAGCCTTTATCGTGACCTCTCTGTCGTCCAATCCTCTGCTGTTGGTGCAAGGGATAAAACAATCCCATTGCTTTCGATGCCCGAGCCTGCACAAAGCTGATTGGCGCAACGACACGGACACCCAACAACACCCGACATCACCCAACAACAGCACGCAGTCAGCGTCGGAGGACGGCACGGAGCAAAGTAACAGTATCATCGACTGGCATGGCGGCAACGCGGGATGTCATGCCGGCTCGTCGAGTTGACGACCAGCCGTCCGAGCGGCACCGGTGAGATGAACTGCGAAGAGGAGTGCCCGGCAACAGCAGAACAGGTCTACAAGTCTCTTCGTTCCGATATCCACTGGCTTTCGGGTTTCACCGAACTGGGCATTGCCTCGTTTCTGCTCGCCGTTGATATCTCCATTGACGACCATGGGAGCCTGGCCTCCGGCGTGCCACCTCGTGTCAAGCTAGCCCAAGTGCGGCTCTGACAGCCATGCCTGCTGCCGAACTCCCAAGAACTTGCTTGTCTTCGGGTATTTTATCAAGTCTATTGATACAAACCCGTTGGATTGAAGGGGTTGATCGGCCGTTCCGGCGGACAACTGGTCTTGCTCGGTGAACCATGAGCTACGAAGGGCTAGAAGGACACTAGAAAACGGAAACGAAAGCCACCACTGCTGCTGCTGGATTACAAACACACTCCACACCCCTTCACAACGCCATCTCTCACGGCTGCACACCATCTCCTGGTGCCACTTCTGTGCAGAGACGGGGTATGCGGCCGTTCCCGTACTCAATTCTTGCCCCCAATCACAGCCAGCTCTGCCTCCCTCCCGCTCTCGTCCCCGTCTCTGTTAATCGCGATGGAAGTGCCGGCGTAGGGCTTCCCCTCCATTCTTGCCCTACTCCTCCACCTTTAGTGCTGTCCGCTCTACCATCATGGAGACTGCACCCGGTGTTATGAATCGTCTCACGGCCCTACCCTTCAACCCCCCTTCGATACTCGCCGCTGCTGTTCTTTCGGCTCTGGTTTATTCCCTTTATGCGACAATCCGTGGATCAAGGCAGTCGGCCTATCCTCTGCCACCAGGGCCACCTGGTCGGTTGCTTGTGGGCAACCTTGGCCAGCTCAGCGCGGACCATCCCGAGCAGGATTACATGCGCTGGGGTGAAGAATACAGTATGTGTTTCGTGGGGAAAAAAGTGCTGGAAACCGTGACTGACACTCCCCAGACTCTGATGTAATTCACATAAAAGTGCTTGGCCAACACATGATCTGTCTGAACAGCGTCGAGGCTGCCACCGAGCTGCTGGACCGCCGGGGTGGAAACTACTGTGACCGGCCGCGGTTCACCTTATTTGAAGTGTAGGTTTTACCTTTTTGCAACTGGTTTCCTTGTTCTCGGCGCACCAATTGACACGGGTAAGAATGGGATGGGGTCTCACTCTGACCTTCCTGCGTTGGGGCCCTCAGTTCAGACTGCACCGCAGCATGTTTCAGAAGACGTTTGCCCAGTCAAGTATCAGAGTTTTCCGGCCTATACAGCTTCACGAAGCACGCAAGGCTGTACGTGCTCTGGTAATACAGCCAGTGCAGTGGGAAGAAGCTACTCTGTTGATGACCACAAGCATCATCTTCCGCATATCATTTGGCCAGGAAATATTCGACATCACGTCGCCATATTGCGCCTTGTCGGCTGCAGCTAACGAAGCTACAACCAACGGCGGAATTGCCGGCACATCTCTCGTGGATGTCTTCCCACCTGCCCGGTTTTTGCCTGGCTGGCTCAACCCTTCACCGGCATTGCGTCACGCACGTCGCAGCCGCAGTACGATTCAAACGATCCACGACGTACCCTGGGCTGCTTCGATCAAAGATATCGAGGCAGGAAATGCGCCTCCGTCCTTTATGCGGACGCACTATGAGCGTCTGCGAGAGAATGTGCGAGCCGGAAGTCCCGTTGATCTGACCGAACGAGACATCAAAGGCGCTGCTGGAGCGGTGTTCATTGCGGGCGGCAACGCGACGTGGAGCACTGTTCTATCCAATATGCTCTTTCTCACAAAGTATCCTGAGGTGCAGCGTACGGTCCAGAAAGAGCTCGATGGGGTTCTGGGAGTGGACCGGGGTGAAAATCGGTTGCCCACGTTTGACGATCGGCCTGCACTGGCGCAACTGGACAGCTTCATGCAGGAAGTGCAGCGCATGCTTCCACTCAACCCGCTGGTGATCCCACACAAGAGTTTGCGCGCGGATGAGTACCGAGGAATGCGAATCCCAGCCGGTTCGGTAGTGTTTGCCAATACCAAAGCAATGTCGTCTAATCCATTGGTATATAGTAACCCGGAAGTGTTTGACCCGGGCCGGTTCACTCGAGGTGAGCCATATCCCAATGGAAACTTTGGTTTCGGGCGACGAAAGTGTCCGGGCAATTTCCTGGCCATGGCTACGGTGTACATGTTCTTGTCAACAATGCTGGCCGTGTTTGACGTGGAAAAGGTCATTGGGGCTGATGGGAAGCCGCTGGAGCCACAGCCCACTGTGAGCATCGGGTTAGGAGGGTGAGCATCATGACAGTTCGGACATGTGCGCATGTGAAGAGACTTGCTAACGCAGACAGCCACCCGGCTTCGTTTAAATGCCAGCTCAAGGTCCGAAACACGACACTGGCAAAGCAGTTGGAGCAAGAGCCATTGACGAGCTAGAGACTGCCGGGGCTCTGGATGAAACTGGCGTATCAGTGGCTTGGAAAAGTACACCTAGAGGATCTTAATATTGGACAAGCATCTGCTCCAGGAGCTGGCTATTTTGTTGTATATTTCATCCATACGGGTCGTTTGTCAGCTACATAAAAAACAGTGATTCATACATGTCGTACTGTTGTCTAGTGTACAAGGAAAGGGGGTACCGCTTCCAACAGTTCGTATTTCAACGGCCCAGAGAGTCTTTTCCCGGCTGTTCTCGTGCAGCCAGAGCGTCGTTTTCTATTCATCATTTTGTGATTTTTCGCTCTTTTTCTTGTCCTCTCCCTCGACGCCGCCCTCGGCGTCTTTCCGGCCCAGGATGCGAGCCACAAACTCTTCAAGTTCCCGCTCGGCCTCTTCATCGGTCTGCCTGCCGTCTGCGCTCACAGGGCCTCCAGAAGTCGGCACGCGTGTGTGCGCCCGTACCCGTCGCCGCACGTCGTCAATCGACGAAATGTCAAAGGCCCATGCAAAGCCGCCCGTCAGCATCATAAAGAAGCTCACTACATTGAGCGTCGCCAGGTTCAAGGCCTCGACGGCAATGAACGATCCGGGCGGAGGGTCCTCGACGGTGCCCGCAGCGCCTGGCGGAATGACCTCGCCTGTTTTGAAAGCGCGCGTGACGCCGGCACTGGCACTGCCGCTGGGCTGGTAGAACTTGAGTTGGGAGGCGAGCTGTTTGCGGACGATGGAGCGGCGGGTGACGACTGTCGAGAGGGCGAAAAAGGTGGCGCCGGCGAAGAAGAGGCCAAACTGCTTTGCAGACCGCTGGGAGAAGAATGGCGAGTGAGGAAGGGGTTCGGGGGAGGTTGGTGCGGCTGGCGGTATCGTGGCCTGCGGTTGTTCTGCCTTGGGGGGTGCTTGTGGTGGTTGAGGTACAGCTGGGGCAGCCGAGGCTGGCGCAGCTGGCTGCGACTTTCCAAAGAGAGAGGACCACATTGCCGGACGGTTTGTTCTGCAGGAGCAGCGAGTCTGCCGGTTCGCGCCGCAGAAAGACGTTCGATTGGCGAGGGAGAAGGCGGTGGAAGTTGGAGCATTGAAGAAAAAATGTCGAAGCGGAGGTCCAGGGATTTTTATTTTTATTTTTAAATGGCCGCTCCCATTGGAGGGGGGGAGCAGAGCAGCTTCAGGGTGCCAATTTGCGGGGTTTTTGTGGAGAACTACAACTTACAGCGGCCCTTCCGGGGCAGCTAACTCGTGCCATGTGCCGAGGAGAGGTGTTCCTGCCTTTTTGGACTGGCCAACAGGACTGGGCTATATTGCTAACATACTCGGCCGGGTGTCTTGTTACAAAATCACAAACACTACAAAAAGCACTACTAGTTCTTCTTCATCTGTTCTTTGGCTTGGTGCATTTAAGCAACAGCCTTGGGACACTCGATTCCGGCAACGAGTTGCTCCTCGACCGCAGCGATGTCCACCTCCTTCTCGCCGCGGCGGACCGCCTCGACATCAGGCACGTCAGAGTGCTTCTCTCCCTCGAAGATGGCGTCAATCTCTTCCAGCGTCTTGCCTTTTGTCTCGACCCAGAAAACTCCCTGGAGAGGTCAGTTGGTTAAAATAGTAAAAGCTGGCAGGAGGGGGGCTTACAATCAAGATAGCAATGACAACATCCCAGGAGGCGTTGGCCATGTACATCTTCCAGCCAATGTTTTCGAGGCCAATAGGCATGATGTAAACAAACAGGATACTATCAGGTTAGTGTGTGAAGATATCGAGACGAGTACGCCAAGTTGAAAACTTACGCGAGGGCGTTCAGCGTGAAACTGGACACGGCCAGACCATTGGCACGGATGGAATAGTTCATAACCTCGGGCGGGTATAGGTACAGCAGCGGCGTCCAGGCCATGGAGTAGAATCCCTGGAACAAGAACATGACAGCCACGTTGCCGTACACCAGACTCGACGATGCGTGGTCCGGGTCGTCGGCGTACTTCTTGGAGAGCCCGCCAATGATAAACAGGCAAATGATCAAAAGAATTTGCGTCAGCAGAGCCGTCGACTTGCGGCCCCATTTGGCAATCAGGTGCGTGCCGACCAGGCAGCAGACGAGACACCACGCATTGAGCACGACGTTGGCCTTGAGCTGGGCCACAGAATCGGTGATACCGGCCGTGTCGAGCTCATTTCCCAGATAGTACGAGGCAATGACGTTGCCGACAACGCAAGAGAAGGGACCGGCCGACATGCCGATGAGCATACGCTTGCGGGAAGCCGGGCGCTTGATCATCTCCATGGGGCTCATGGTGCGGCCATCCTTCTTCTCCCACTCGAGGGTGTCGACAATTTCCTTGTAGACGGCGACGCTGACGGGGTCGAGGATGTTGCCATTGGAATTGGCCTGGGCGACAGAGTCTCGGGCGGCTTCGTAGTGGCCTTGGTGGACGAGCCAACGGGGGGATTCGGGACTGGGATATTAGACAAACCAAGGCAGCGTGCATGCTTGTGTCTTGGCGAGACTTACATGAATGGCAGGATAATAATGCACAAAACCGAAAAGATGCCCTGAAAAATGGAAGGAGCACGCCATGCCCAGGTTGAGTCCCATTTGCCGGTGCCGAGGGTGATGCCTGCCGCGATGAGAGCACCGACACTGTACAGTTAGTGGCCGTTTCTGTCTTTGAATCTTTGTCTCTCTCTCTCTTTTTTTTTTTTTTTTTTTTTTTTTTTTTTTTTTTTTTTTTTTTTTTGCTCTCCACTTACTAGTAAAAGTCATTCAGGAGGCCAACACCCCAGGACCGCCACCGCGCCGCATACGTCTCGGTCAGGTACACGCCGGCTGCAATGCCCGACACGGCAGCACCAAAGCCAAGGACCACTCGCGCCACCACAAACATGGCAATGTTTTGCGCGGCCGCCTGCAGGATAATTCCGACGATTGTCAGGGCAGAGCCCCAGAAGATGGCCGGACGACGGCCGAGGCGATCCGTCGCGATACCGGACACGAGTGGGCCAAAGAATCCGCCGATGAAGACAGACGCTGTGTTGAGGCCGGTCGTTGCAGCGTCGAGGTTGAAATAGTCGACATACGACGGCAGGATGTTGAGTCCGTTCCTGGGCTGTTAGATACCTGTACACAATTACGACAGTGTCGGCCTTCTTACAGCATAGATCCGTCATAGCCTCCGGTGGCAGACTGGACCATGGAACAGAACAGGAGGAGAACGGCAAGAGTCAAGCTCGACTCTGGAACCCAGGCGGGCATCCAGGTGCCCGTGACAGTTTTGCGAAGCATTTTGAGAGAGTCGTTGAACACAAAGAACCTGCGATACAGTTGGAAACGAATAAGCTCCTGGTTGAAGCTCCAAGGGAGACGGCCACTTAAGAGTCAACCCGCGAGAGGGGAACCCAGGGAGACAAAAAAGACACGGGATCGCCTGTTATCTGCCTCGTGCCGGGTCGTTGGTCCCGGGAACGACTAAGGTCCACAGAACCGTACTTTTTTCATTAATTGCCAGCAATGCTCGTCTGTATCTGCCCGGCACGGAACACACACGCACCCTCTTCCTATCTCTCGATAAGCTCATTGTTACATCCATGGAGAACAGACACGCGATGTTCCCATGATGCGACGGCCCTCTAAACAAGATTAGGGAAAGCGGAGAGCCTTCGGGGGGCGAAAAGTCGGACAATGGCCGGAGGAGAGAGAGAAAAGAGGAAACAGCGTAAATGAGAGCGACCCCATGTGGAGAGAGAAAGGGTCTGGTTACAACAGAAACAAAAAGGTGGAGAGCCATATTTAGCAAGACGAACCACTGGGCGGCACGTTTTTACGACGAGCGCGATGGACGATAAGCATGGACAGGGTTACTTGGGGAGGGCAGCTGTGGAGGTGTCGATCTTCCGGTTTAGACAGATGCATTACGTAGGGAAGATGGAGATAGAGAAAGTACTGCAAGTTCGGGAAGAGCAACGAGAGTTTAAGCTTGACGCTACTAGGTGAAGTGGTCGTGATATAGGACTAATAGGCATACGTAAGACGCACAAGGGCCCAGACACTCCACGGCTGTCTGTAATGTGGCTACACAAAGGCTGCCCCGATGCCCAACAAAACCTGCAACTGGTGCTTGTTGCGGTCTGTCGTCGTCGCGAGTCCTCTCATCGAGCTACTCCGTACTTCTCAAGTATTTGCTGGACCAACGACCCAGTTGCGGCAGCGGCTAAACCGCTGAAGGAAGGAGCTTTAGTACCGTTGAAGCTTGTCTGGGGGCTAACACGGGCCAGGCAAAGCTTGGCCACTTCGGGTGGTGTGTTTCGTCGTGTACTCGCAGCTGCTAGCTGTAGGCGAGATGAGCCCTGGGCTGAGGGGAGGCGAAATCGGGCAAAAAGAACCCGAAATCTGCAAAGAAATCCCCAAAAAGACAATAAAGCCATCCAAGGCAACACGGCAATGTCGGCAGTCGGCAATCGGCAATCGTCCCAATGTTGGGGCACCAGTTGGAGCCATTGGGACAACCATTGGGACTGGCTTGCACGTTGGATGGCATGACTGAATTAGTGTGAATGGACATCTGGATGGCGGCAGTCATACCCACTTCTCATCTCTCCACAAGCTCGTAAAAGTTGGGTCTATTGAAACAGCGAGCGGCGTTTGTTCACGCCGGCAATCCTCTCGTCTACCCGAGTCTATGCCTCTGTGGCATCCTACCTCTACGCCGGAAGAGAAACAGAAACTATAATGACAAAAGTGAAGATGCTGGGAGATGTACAAGAAACAAAAGAGAGAAAATGGAGAAGAGGCAAAAGGAAAAAGGAAAAACAAAACAAAACAAAAACACCAAAACATGGAGATGTATCCTACATTATGCTTATTTGTATGAATGCAAACCCCAGCAGTATCCCGTGTAAAAACTCCAAACACACCCCGGCCCTATCCAGTCTTTGCCCGGCCAGCCCTTCTATCCCTCAAACACCTCGTGCTGCAGCTCCACCCCGTACTCCTTGGCCACGTCCTTCATCCGCGCCTCCACCTCGTCCTCCATGCCACCACCAATGCCTAGCCACTGCCGCAGCCGGAAGAAGTAGAACACAATGTCCGACACCATCAGCACAGCCGAGAACAGCATGTGGCCCCAGGCGCTCCGCAGACGGGCTCGCCATGGCTGGTGCGGGTCCTCGTACAGACTGGCGCTGGCCCACCGGCCCATGCGCTTCACCCGGTTGACAGGACTTCCCAGTCGCTGGTTGTTGCCCTGCACAATGCGCATGTTGCGCCCCAAAAAGATCAACTCCTTGGGCCACTTCTCCTCGTCTGCCAGAATGTCCCGGATGCCCTGCTTCATGCGCGCCTGCATGGCGTAGTGCCGCTCAGCTCGCGACTTGGCATCGTTCAGGTCCTCCATCATGCCCTTCTTGAACGTGTCGTCGCCCTCGTACGGCCGCATCAGCGTCGACGACGCAAACAGCTCGGGTGCCTTGATACCCCATTCCGTGCACATGGCCGTCACCGCAGCGTGGTCCATCGTCAGCATGGCCTTCCAGAACACGCTGTACTGGTGCCGGAACTTGGGCGACATGTACACGTAGAGGCCGTGGTCGATCAGCACCAGCTCGGCATGGCCAGACGGCTTCCGGCGCACAAACAGGTTGCCCGGGTGCGGGTCGCAGTGCACCACACCCCATTTGAAGATCTGTGCCGAGAACAAGTCAACCATGGTCGTCATTACCTCGCCCGTGCTCACACCCAGACCGCCGTTGCCACGGGGTCCCCGCCAGCCCACCCGCTCCGGCTTGAGCATGGTGCCCACATCTCCCAGATGCATCCGCATGGCCCGGCGCAGCTGTGGCATGTCGGGTGCGTCCAGCTTGGCCCCGTGGATGCCTGGTGACCCATTACCATATCCGCCACGCCACGGCTTCCGGATGGCCTCCTCGTCCCACAGCCGCACGCCCTCGATCCACTCGGTGGTCAGCACGCGGGGCGACGACAGCTCCGGGTAGACGATCGGCACGTACACGCGGTCGCGCAGAGAGGGCTCGCTCTGGACAAGCTTGCGCATGGTCTCTGAGTTTTTGGCCTCGTTGACAAAGTCTGTCTCCAGCATCAGCCGCTCGGCCACAAACGGCACCAGCGAGTAGAGCGGCAGGTCGAACCACCACGAGTACACCTTGGACACCACCTTGAACGCCCACAGGTCCCAGCCGATCTGCTTGGCAATCTCGGGCTTCTGGATCTTGACAGCCACCTCGCGTCCGTCCGGCAGCCGCGCCCAGTGCACCTGTGCCACTGACGCACTCGCCCGGGCTGTGCGCTCCATGACACCCTTGTCTTCCTCGCCGCTAAAGCTCACGCCAAAGACATCCTCCACACTGCGCCCGCCAAAATCGGCACAGATCACTTTCTCGACGGCAGCCCAGTCGTCCTGCGGCGCATCGTCAAACATGCGCGCAAACATGCGCTGGAACTCGGGCGGCAGGACAGCGCTCTGCATGGCAATGGCCTGGCCAATCTTGAGGTACAGGCCGCCGTTTTGGCGCAGCAGATTGAACAGACGCTCAGCATTGCGGCGATGCAGGTCCTCTGCCTCGCCCGGGGTGCCAATGATAGGCAGGGGGTCCGGCCGGAAGTTGATCTTGTAGTCGAGGGCGACCACGAGACCGGTCGCAAAGGTGTGCAGGGATCGTGCAATGCCAGCAGCATAGACCTGACGGTCAACCAGGTAGGCAGTGCCGCCGACAACGGCAAAAATGGCCAGCCGGCGGCCCCATCTGCGGGAGCGGCGGAAGTCGCGTGCTCTTCTTGGGGCGCCGAGCTCGTCTGGAGTTGGGGGCCGCATCGGCTGGAAGGGTCCCGAAGAGGTGGACTGGTAGAACCGGGACTGCGGCCTCTGGAGCTGCCTTGCCAGAGGCTGGCATTGCTTCAACGGCCGCCAGGCAGCGGCCGACGCTGGTCGGAACATGGCTGAGCGAGGCGAATTGGGGGGGTTGAGGAGGGAGGTCTCAGAAGCCGACAAGTCAGATGCCGAGAAAGCTGAAACCCGAGCAGCTGGAACGGCCGATAAAAGGGCAGGCGAAACCTGGGAAAGACGGCTTTTCAGTGGACGCCCATGCAGGCCTTCTCGTTTCAGTTTCCCGGCGTGGGGAGTTGACGAAGAGGGGTGAGAAAATTCAGTCCAAAATCACCAAAACTTGAAGTCATCTTCTAGGCTGGGACATAAAAACGTCATATACCTCCAAAAACGGGCTGGAACTTTGGTGTCGGGCTCGGACAATTCTCTAAGTAATCAGGCCGGTCCTCCGCGGGGCAGCTTTCTCTATCGGGCTGGCTTTTTGCCCTATCTACACCACCAGGAAAATTTCGTTACGTCCGATACGGCCGGTTTATTGCATTAAGCAGTGCAGTGTTTTGTCAGAAAATGGGCTAGATAGTTGCATCTGGCACTAGGTAGTAATTCGGGGGGGTAAAAAGTGCATGTATTAGCAGAAGTCCCCGGTACAAACGGTGACTTCCATGAAAACTTTTCTATCCTATTTAAGTGGGTCGGAACCACTGTTCCGACCAATTACATCGTATTATCTAATCTTCTACAGTGTCTTAAGGAATCTAGTATTTAACACTCCCTTTAAGGCGTAAGGGTTTGTAATAGTTTATAAGAATCCCGGAGCCTTTAATTTTAGTGTGAAATGGGTCCCTTTTCTTGTTAATTTGCTCCCCTTGACTTTTAGTGTTGTATAGCGCTTATTTAATTTTGCGAGAAGCGGTTAAGTTCGTTTTAACGCGAAAAATTATCGTTATATTATAGTTATTAAAGGTAATAAAAAAAGAGGTAATATATAAATAAAAGGAGTAATACTTATAATAGTAAAAAAAAAAGAAAAAAAGTAAAATCGTTTAAAAAATCTTGTTATTAAAAAGAGAGAGAGGAAAAAAGAAAAGAGGAAATAATTTTTTATTAAGTTAAATATTTACTCTTTATATATAAAGAGTTTTATAAACTTTATAAATAAATCTTTAGTTAAAGGCTTTATAAAGATGTTAATAATTTAATTAATAAAAAAGACGTAATTTATTTATAGTTGTTTAACGTTAACGCGCTTTTAAAAAAAGTGGTATTTTACGTTAGTTAAAGTGTTTTATATAAAAGTAGTAAAAGAGAGATTTTACGAGACGGATAATAAACGTGTTATCGACTTTTAAAGTAACGTTATAAAAAAAGCTGATTTTATTTATAAATTATTAAAGCTATAATATATACGTTATTATAAAATAACTTATTAAATATTTAACTTTATAAATTAAAAAGTTAATAGTAAGTAGTTATTTTATTATTTAAAAAACTAGTTTACTTATTATAAAAAAGACGTAATTATACGAAGATTAACGAGATTAAATATTATCTTTTTAAAAAGCGTTAACGTATTTTATAATATTAATTGTTTTCGTTATTATTTTATCTTTTTTTAAATAGCGGATTTTTAATTTATTATAACTATTAAAATACTAAAATAGTCGCTTTACTTTTATAATATAGTTTTTAAAAAGAGTAAATATAACTTTAACGTATTATTAAGTTATATATGTAATATTAAAGCGTGTTATAATTTAAATATAAATGCTTTTTTTAATAACCTTTTAATAGTGCGTAATATCTCCTTTTTTATTATCTTTCGTTATTAAAAGGATAAGTTTTATAATCGGTGTTAAAGTTAATTTCGCCTCTTTTATAACGAATTCGTTAATAAAGTTATCGATATAAGTTTTTTACAAGATTTTAATAAGTGTTATCCTTTTATTTGTTAATTATACACTAATTTTAACTCTTAATAACTATTAAAGTTAACTTATAAGTTTTGTTTTTAACGATTTTATAAGTTTTTATTTAAATATATTAAGTGTTACCGCTTTTTTTATATAAAGGGTATTATTAACATATATAATAATAGTAACTCCCCCTTTTATATAAACAGCTGTATTAGTTTTTAAAAGCTTAAAGCTAATACCTTTTATAACGTTTTTTAACTTTTTTACTTATTAACGTCCGCTTTAACAAAAATTATATAAAATATATTAAAGTAAAATAACGCGGTTATTAGTGTATTTTATAAAAGTTGCGAGGTTAAAGTAACGTTTAAAAAACTATTAAAATAACTCCGCTAGCTTTATATAAACTTCTTCGTTAAGTATATTATAAAAGTATATAACGATAACATCGAGTTATTTAATATTAAGTCTTTTATTAACCGTAAGAGCGAGAATAAGTTTTTAGCTGTTAAAGCGAGAAGTGGTAGTGAAAGTCTCGTAAAAGTTAACTTTTTAACGTTATTAAAAGCCGCGTGCTATTAAACGTGCTTTTTTTTTTACTTCTTTACCGCTTTTACTAATTTTATAATAAAAAACTTATTTGCTTGTAATAAGTCGTTTACTTTTTAAACGGTTAATAAACTTAAAAGCTCCTCGTTTAATTAAATTTATTAGTTTTTTTTCCGCTACCGCTATTTATTCTTCTTTTTCGTTTTTAACGAAGGCTTATTTAATCGTTAAGTAAATAAAGGGATTATTTATTATAATAAAAATATAAAGAGTGGTGATAAAGCAGGTAGTGTTGTCGATAATAAAGTTTAACACTTTAGTGTTAAAGTAAATAAAAAT
Source organism: Raffaelea albimanens (assembly GCA_002778245.1). Classification (NCBI taxonomy): domain Eukaryota; kingdom Fungi; phylum Ascomycota; class Sordariomycetes; order Ophiostomatales; family Ophiostomataceae; genus Raffaelea; species Raffaelea albimanens. The sequence goes on from PCDJ01000001.1 coordinate 1,022,620, forward strand.
TAAATTAACGTTTTCGAAGTTAAATTATATATTATTAAGTTTATTAATAATAATAGTTAGTTTTTAAATTATTAAGTTAACGTTAATAACACTTTTTTCACTTACGATATTATTACTATTATTATTTTTAATAAGTATTTTCCTCTTTTTTCGTTATACTCTTTTTAATTAAAAAGCTACGTAATTACCTTTATTATTTATAAGCTTTTCGTAAATATATACGTTAAAAGTAATAAAAATCTTTTACGTTAAAATTAATTAAACACAGTAAAGATAAGTGCTTTCGTATTTTATAAAAATACTTTTCTCTCTTCGTAATAACAGCTTACTTAACTGCTTATTACCCTTTTACGCCTTATATATTAAGTTAAAGACTCTTATAAAGCACTAGCTTTCGATAAGACGTAAGTGCGAAAGGTTAAGCTAAAAGTGAGGATTTTTAATACCGCGCTTTTATAATATATAAAAGATCTCTTTTTACACGTTTATAATAACGTTATAAAAGTAATAGCCCGTATAAATCGTTTCGTATTATAAGTTAATAAAGACGTTATTTGTTATTATAATAGTGTAAGTACGTAAAAAGACAGATTAAATTATGCGTTCGATATAGCTGTTTTAAAGAGGGGAGTAAAGCGGCGATATAATTACTTTAAAGTTTTACTTTTTTCTTTTACGTTTAAACGTTTTAATTTAAATATTAGTGTTATTATTTATCTAAATATATTTAAAAATCCTTTTTATAACGTTAATAAGGTGTTTAAAGAGTGTTAAAAGCGTGTTAAACATCTCGTTTTTATTAACTGTAGTCTTGATAAACTTTTCACTCGTTACTTCGTCTTTTATTATACTAACTTAACACGTGTTATTATAAGCTTTAAAGGTAACGCTAGTAATATTAATATAATATACCTCTTTTAGCAACTTTATTAAGTTATTATAACGATCTTTTAATATTAAAAATTTCGCTTTTAAAAGCTCGTATAAAGTATAAAGCGGCTAGCTTTTATACTTCTCTTTATTAACTGTTTTTATATTAATAAAAATGCTATTTAAAAAAGTAATTATATTAATAAGTGCTTTAAAAGAAGGGTGTTTAAGCTTTTTATAAGTAAAGTGTAGTTTTTAACGCTCGTTTAAAAACTATATATTTTATTTAAATACTCTTTTTTAAAAATACTGTAAGTGTATTAATAGGCTTCGTTAATAATAGCGTAGTTAACGTACGGCGGGATCGACTTATAAAGCACTAGTAATAAAAATCCGTTCTTTTTAATGTTTATAACGTAGATCTTTTCGCTGTTAAAAGTATAAAAGGTGTTACGATTAAAGTAATTACTTGCGTTATAAAAGCGAACGTTTAAGAGGATGTTAATAAAAAAAGTTAATATATATATTACGTTTTTAAAAGAAATGTATATAAACTCCTTTTTTTAATTAAAAAGCGTAAAGTTAACGGTGTTAATAACGTTAATTTTTATAAAGCTACTACTAGTAGTGATATATTAATTTTTAATAAGTATAAAAGAGCCTTTATAAAACTATTTTAACTTGTTTATAATATAAATGTCGCTGCTTATATTAAAAAGTTAAGTGTTATTATTATTAGTATAATAGTATACGTTATAAATTTTAAAAAAAAAGCTTATAACGTTAATAAATGTTATAAAAGGAACGTAACTTTAAAGAAAAGCTTTAATTATACACGAGAAGCCTTACTTCTCGCTCTTACTACTAGTGTTACTCGTTTTCTTATTATTAATAATAGCGTTAAAAGACTTCTTTTTATAGTTGTTATCTTATATTTTAAAAAAGCATTTATTAATAACATATTTATTATAATCGTAGTAAGTATAATGCTTGCTTAAGTTAAACTTCAAGTTATCCTTCCCTTTTTTAACTTTACTATTATTATTATTATTATTACGATCGTTATTATTTATCTTATCTTTATTACTAGTCTTTTTACCTTTATTATTACTATTATTACGGTTAACAATAACAGCTTTCGACTTATAACAGTCTTTTATAAAAGCTTTTATTTTAAAAAAGACTTTTTAGTTATTATAGTTAGCTTATTCGTTATATTATTTCGAGGTAAGGTTAGCGTAAACGTTAGTATAGTGGGCTTTAACGAGAGTGAAGAAAAAGAAAATTTAATGTTTAATAAATATAACTTCGACTTTTAACTTTAAATCGCAAAGTGTGTTATCGAACTTGCTAATAAACGCTTTAACGCGTTTAAAAAAATACTAAATTAGCTAGTAATATTTCTTATTTACGTTAACGCCGGTAGACTTAGTCTTAAAAGCGTAAAACTCCCCCGCTGTTTTTATAAACTTTTTAAAAAAGATCTTGTTTTAAATAACGTTAAGTACGTTATTATTAAAAGTTAAAAAAAGTACCGTTAAAAGCATACTTTAAGTTTTAATACTATAAATAGTATCGATCTTTTTAAAAGTAATAATAAAGTTAATAAGTTTTAAAAGTTAAAAGGTCTTTTTCTTTTAACGCTTTTAATCCGCCGCTTTTTTAAACTTAATACCCAAGTTAATAGCGAAATTAATAATACACTTAAGCTAGCTCTTTAATACCTCTTTTAAGTTTGTTATAATAAAGGAGTGAAACGAGAGCGAAGAAGAAAAAAAAAAGGTAAATTAATTATTTTAAAAGTAAACTTTTAATCTTTATACTTTAACTATTAGTATAATAGTTAATCGAGGTTATTATAAAATTTAATTAAATCTTATTTAAAGCTTTTTATTATTAGTTTTTTCAATATCTTTAATTAGTTAAACATTTATTAAAAGTTAATAAAGTCTGTTTTTATTAACAAGATTAAAGTAAATAAAGTAATATAAATAATAAAAGTGTAGTGATTTTATTAAAAGTATAACTAGTGATAAGTTACGGAAAAGGCGTTAAAGTCTTTTAAAAGTAATAAAGTCTTTAAAAGTAACTTATAATAAGTCGAGAAAAAAGGCGTTAAAGTCCTTCGAGAGTAACAAAGTCTCTTAAAGTAGCTAGTTTATAAAAACGCGTTAAAAAAAAAGGGTTTTACTTAACGTAATAATCCTTATAATAATTCTTCCGCCGGGTCGCAAAGCCGGGCTTAAAACCTGTTAGAAAATAGGCTAGATAGTTGCATCTAGCACTAGGTAGTAATTCGGGGGGGTAAAAAGTGCATGTATTGGCAGAAGTCCCCGGTATAAACGGTGACTTCTATGAAAACTTTTCTATCCTATTTAAGTGGGTCGGAACCACTGTTCCGACCAATCACATCGCATTATCTAATCTTCCACAGTGTCCTGAGGAATCCAGTATTTGACATGTTTAGCGCTAGGCTGGCTGAAGAGAACAGGGCGTTCGGCGCCGAGGGGGTTCAACACTAACAGCACTACTAGAGACATCTCCAAGGCTGTAGGCCAGCCACAACTGGGCCGCCACAACTGGGCCAGCCAACTGACATCACCGCGAGATGATGCCTCCACACAACCACATTCACACACAGCTAATTATGCTCGTCCGACGTGGCGATCATGAAATCGATGCCTTTCTGTGTGAGATATGTCAGATGCACAGCTCGGGCAAGTCCGCGGCCGCGGACGTGGTTGCGTCGCACAGAGCCAGCGAAGTAGGGCTGCCTGAAGAGACGCAGAGAAGAGACGTGCAAACGCAAACGAGAGGGGGCGAAGCGCGAAGCGAGCAAACAAAAAAAAGAAAAGTTCACACCACTTTACATATTAAAGCCCCATTCATTCTTCCCCTTACCCATCGAAACGGCTTCTTCCTTTCTCCACTGACCTGTCACCATAGCCAGACCGCTAGAGTATCCCGTGACGGACGGGAAGTTGGACAAAAAAGAAAATAAGACAGACGGCGAACCGTTTTATAGAAGCTTGTCGAAGGGCTCGGCTTTGGGTCGGGAGTGGTTCGGAGCAGACAGGAATGGACAGGAATGGACTGGATGCGGCTGCGTCTAGGCTTCGACGGTAGAAACTAATGCAAGCTCGCTGATAAACTTTTGTGAACGGCAGCGGCAGAGCATAAACTAATGCTAGCTTACGGCGTACACTGATCAACATCTAGAATGTCCTCCCTTCTTTTCCTTGGTTGAGTGTTCCCGCCTCGTGTGACAGAAAGAACAACGCCATTAAGAAAATAGGAAACTGATAAATTACAGGCAAAACACAATGGAACATCGCGATCAACACGGGGAAACAGAAAGTGACGAGTTATCCAAAGATCTATTTCAAGAACCAATAATCGAGCAAACCAAAGGAGGCAAGAAACGCAGACCCAATAATCGCATGAAACGAGGAAAGAAAAGAAAAAAAAGACCAGTAATTGAGCGAGGCGAACGAATAAATTGAACCAAAAAAAAAAGGCCAGCGACGCAGCGGCGCGAGGAAATAAACAAAAAAAACGAAAAGATCCAGTAATCGACAAGAGCGAGGAAATAAGAATGATCCAGTAATCGAGCGTAACGAGGACAGAAAGAAAAGCAAAGTGTCCTCGTGCCCACCTGTTGCCACCACTGAAACAGACGGGATTGGCGGCGATCGCTCCGGTCGCCAGAAGCCGGCTAAGGCAGCTCCTTCGGTGACGATGAGTCAAGTCAGATCGATCCGGCGTCGCGTTGTTTACGATGCCTAACAAGTCAGCAGGCCAGAAGGTGGTAGAAGGAAGCTGGAAAGACGGCAAAAGAGAGGAGAAAGAGAGGAGAAACCGGAAGGCGAGGCGATGTAGATGTATCTGGGAAAGTATCGCAAATGTCCTTGACGCCATGCAAGTTACCATGTAAGACTTAACACAACACCCCAATACACGGCACGCCCCCCAACACAAGACAGCTACAGCTGCGCAGCTACACAGCTACACAGCTGCCTCCCTTACTTCTCCGAGCTCGCGCATCCCAGACAGCCCTGTGTTCCGGAAGCGGTGACTGCTCGTATGCCTTGTTTTGCCGAGGGGGGGAAACAGGAACAGGAAAGGAGAAAGACGAAGAGGATATAAGACAGAAGCAACCGTGGCTATTATTAACGCCCCTGCTGCTGCCACGGATATCGTCAAATACCAGACATCTCATAGCTGCCATCTAAACGCTGCAATCTGCACCTATCGTCCACCTCCATCATCGCCGTCACTTCCATCACCACTTCAACCACTCGATCCTCCTCAACCCTCCACATCCAAACACATCCAAACACGACAAACAGCCACGCGCACACACATACACTCCCTCCCGCAACCACGCAGCTGCAGTGCAACAACGCGTGAGTCGTGCTCGTCGTGGCTGCCGTGGATGCTTCCTGTTGGCCGCTGTATATAAGCCGCCTTCACGACTTGCTGGTCTGGACGATCGACACTAACCTCCAAGGCGTCCGCACTGACCCGCAATCCAGGGACGCTCTGGCCCTGTTCCCTCGCCGGATCCCAAAACCGCCACCGTTCGTATCGCGATTCTCTCAGCTTGCGATCGGGCGAGCCAGTTGTTGTTTCGCGCCAGTGAACCACACAAGGCTATCTGTACGTCATCCCATTGGCCTAGGAAGAAACCAAGCCACGGCGATCGATGACGCAAATGCGTCCTCCTGCTTTTCTTTGCGTGTGCCTTCTTGACTAGTAATGCTGTAACACTCGCTCCTAACTGCTACATAGTAAGATACATAGTAGCCTTTCCGGCCGCCTTCCCTGTTCGCTTTCGCTCTTCCCTGCACAACTGCAGCGTGGCTTAAACTGCTCCATCGCTCCTTCCATCTTTTCGCAATTTTGCTCGGCCTTGTTCGCCTCATAACCGCCGCCCCTCCTCCCCCCACCTGCCCAAAACTCAGTCCGTCGTTCGCCCCAAGTCCACGTTTCCTGTTAGTGAGCCCTCCAATGCTAAGACGGCACACGCAGCCTTTTATGCTTCTCTTCAGTCGTCTTACTCCAGACTTGGCCCAGCTTTGGCGCCTCACGTGCCCTTCAAAATCCGAGTTGACGAACCCCCTCCTGGGTCAGAGTCCCACCTGCCTGCTCGCCGCAATCTCCAATTCTCACCATTTTCTGCAACGATCCTGATTTTTTTTTTTTCTCTTTTCTCTGCACCTCTACGCCCTGTTCTTGGCTGCTCCGCTTTGCCTTGTTCTCGTATTTTCTTCCTCCTTCCTCGCCACCGCATTACTGCCGGCCTGCATTTGCCCTGTGCTATTATCAATCCGGCTCCAGTGGGCAGATTTCGGAGAGCGATTTCAGCCTTGTTCGAAACTGCATCCAACGTCATCCGAGCCTTCGTTTTGCCCCCGCTTGACATTGACTCTCGTCCCAGCCGCATTTGTTCCCACCACAACCACGGCGCACCCCATTTTGTTCGTGCATCACATTCCGGGCCTCGCAATGGACCCGCGACACCACTACGGCCCGGGCTCGGGCCGCCGGTCGCCACCTCTCCATAACCCCGCCCGGTCGTCGATGCCAATCATCGGCTCGTCCGCCGCTTCCGCATACACGCCAGTCTACGCTGCCGACCCGCGCTACGACGACCCGATGCTTGCGTCCCGGGGCCCCGGAGCTCCCGAGTACCGTGTCTTCGCACCAGGGACTGCGCAGGCGCCGCAGCACCACAAACAGTTCTCCGGCCACCAGCATCAACACCTCCACGAGCACGCTTTTCCGCACGAGCACTCTCGAGACCACCCCCACGAGCACCTGCACGAGCACCACCACCACGAGCACCCTTCCCATGAGCACCCCTCCACACACGACCACCGCTCCAAAGAGCCGGCGGCTCGCAGCTCCAGCCTCCGCGATACCCACCGGCCGCACCACTCCTCCTTCAGCGAGCCATCCAGGAGTCGACCTGTCATAATCACCACTGCTACTTCTTCGGCGGCCGGCATACCGGCAGGCTCTGCAGCCAGCTCTCTGCCTCACCGACCTCCACCATCGCCTAACCGCAACGACTACTACCGCGCCAGCGAGGAACAGCTGCCCCGCCGGTCTTCGTCAGTTCGCGATAACGGTGCCTACTACTACTCTGTGCCGGCCACCTCGAACGCTCTCCGGTCCCGCAATGCCCGCTACTCTGGCGTTCCCGTGAGCGCCACTCTCGACAATGAGGAGCACCGTCGTATGGCTGCAGCGGGTACCCGCCATGGCAGTTTGCAGCCTGGCCCGCGCGATTCGTTTTCCCGCGAGCGACCAGTCCCATCCTACATCACTGCCCCGCGCCATGGTAGCGTTGCATCCAACGTCTCTTCCGTCCCGCCATCCGTTATCCCGGGTTCGGCTGCCGGATCCATCCCCGTCAACACCACCGGCGTCGACTATGGCAATGAAGGCTTCGAGTACACCAAGCCCAGCGACCTCGCTCGCTACGACTTGAACCACCAACAGGACCCAAGACGCCGCCGCGACAGCTTCGACCGCGGCGGCTACTACCGGCCCACCACTAGCATGGCCGGCGAGCTGAACCGCCCGAATGTGTACGACCCGAGCGGAACTCGTCGTCCTCCGCCAGCGGGCGGACCTCCTCCTACCACTTGGGGATTGGACAAGGTGAACCGAAACGCTGCCCTCGCAGCTGGCGCCGTAGCTGGCTCCGCTGTCGCCGGGTCTGCTGTAGGCTCGTCCGCTTCTATCCCTCCTTCAGCCCCCTACCCTACAGGTCCATCGGGTGCCTATGCTCCAGCTCCAGTGACCGCGTATGCTCCCCAACAAGCCGGCCGCGCACCGCCAGCTCCAGCCGTCATCAACATGCTGGCGAGTGAGCAGCCTGCTCGTCGCCCTGAAACTGCATACGCTCCACCATCAGTAACTGGTTCTGTTGCCCCTAGCGGCACGTCTCTTGGTGAACCTGCCCGCGGCACATCACGTCCAAGGCCCACGTCCATGTATCAACAGCCGTCAGAAAACTACTATCGTAGCCGTGACGACGAACTGCAGAGAGACAAGCGTGAACGTGAACGTGACCGAGAGAGAGACTGGGACAGAGACCGGGACCGGGGCCAAGACCGGGACCGCCCTGTCAGGCACCGCGATCATAGCACTGAAGAGTACTATGCCGATGGAAGTGTGGCAAACCGTGCCTTTGGTATCATTGTGAACAGCCGCGATCATCAAATGCGACAGGCTCCACCACGCCCTGGCTACTACGATGACAAGAGCCGTGTTTACGCCGATAACCGCCGTGATGATCGCCGCAGTGACCGTCGCGACTCTCGTTATGATAGCGACTACCGCCGCGGAAGTCTCGATGATGACATGTATCGGTCAAAGGACAGTCATCACAGAGATGAAGACCGTGACAAGCCTGATCGGAGCGACCGCAACCGCGAGCGCGAGCGGGATCGAGACAGAGTAAGGGGCCGGGACCGGGAACACGACCGTGACCGAGGAAAAGAGCGTGATCGCTCGTACGACCGAGACCGCGACCGTGATCGTGACCGAGAAGGAGATAGAGACCGAGACCGCGAGCGTCGTGACAGGGACCGCGATTACGACCGCCGTGAGCACAGAAGCGACGAGGAGGTAGCAAACACCAAGAGGAGCCGCGACAGGGTCGCTGAAGGCTTAGGTGCTGCCACCGTCGCTGCAACAGCCGCCGCCGTTGCTGGTCGTTCCAAGGACTCCAAGGACTCCAAGGACTACAAAGACCCCAAGGGTTACAAAGACGAACACAGGGACTCCAAGGATTACAAAGACTACAGAGACTACAAAGAGCCCAAAGATCGTAAGGATCCCAAAGACGATAAGGAGTCCAAGGATTCCAAGGACACCGCCACCGAATACACACCTCCTTCAACCGATGAGGACGAAGCAAAGAAGAAGCAAACATCAGCATCAAAGTCTGCGTCTGCTTCATTCCAGCCAACGAATCCGGCAGATTTAAGAGCCCTCAAGGCCGAACTAGCAGCCCTAGATGGCAAGGATGAAAAGAGCGACAAGCCAGCTGCCAAGACATCCGACTCAGACAAGACCAAAGAAACCGGGAGTGGGATAAAGGGCAGTGGTCGCAGAAGAGACAGCAATGCCGATAGAGGGGACGAATCACCTGGCATCATGACACCATCTACCACTTCGTCGTCCGCACCGGCATCGCCAGTGGCCCGCCCTGCAACTGTGTCCACTTCCAAGGACAAGGGCAAAGCCGTGGAGAAGTCTCCCGATGTCTTTGACGACAAGACAGTTGCTGAGCATGTAGACAGAGCCGAAGACAGGGAACCCACTGGTCGCGGCCGGTCTCAGTCCACCAGCTCGCAGCATGCCCATGTACGACTTGTGTCTCCTCCACACGAGAAAGACGACAAGAAGCCGCTCAAAGGCATTCTAAAGGCGCCCAGCTCCAAGTTCCCTGAAGAGCCCAACCCCATACGCGAAGGTGTCGCGCCTCACAAAGATGACAAGACGAAGCAGGATGTGCCACAGGGTGCCCGCTGGACCAAGATCAGCCGCAAGCTCGTCAACCCGGAAGCTCTTACTATAGGCAAGGAGCGCTTCGAGGTCCGTGACGACTTTGTCATTGTGCTTCGTGTCCTGAGCCGCGATGAGATCGAGGCCTACACGATTGCCACGGCGCAGCTTAGAGGTAATTTACGTCTCTGTTGCAAACTTTGGCATATTTCCAAACTAACAAACTCAGAACAACGCCGGAAAGAGTACGAACGCAGCCGTCGATATGAAGAAGACGATGACGACTACGACAGATCGTACCGTCGACGCCGTGACCGAGACCGTGACGATAGCGACTCGGCCGACTACTACGGATCGGCGGCCGGCACATCCAGTAGAGACCGTGACCGGGATAGAGACCGAGATCGAGACCGCGAACGCGACAGGGACAGGGACCGGGACTGGGACCGGGACCGGGAAAGAGAACGCGAGCGTGAGAGGGAGCGGGAGCGGGAACGGGAACGTGAACGGCAACGGCGCCACAGCCGCCATACGTCCGACAGCTACGGCTACGACGACCACCGTCCAGATATTGAGTACTATGATAATCACGGCAATGCCCGGCGATACTACCGTGATTAGGAAGCCGGGCAACTTTCTTTTGAATTTTTTTTGAGGAGACACTTTGGTCTTTTCTTTTGTCAAGTTTTTGGGGGGGGTTGCCCTTTTGGGACGTTTCTGGAAATGACCTCAAGCTTGTGGAAATGTATTCATGCTCACGATGCAATGACATATGACAAAGCATACGCCAGAAAAATATACCATATTACGAAATACACGGTTAATGTATTTTTTTTGTATAATTTACTTTCAGATATTGGACTCATTATCATTGCTCCTGTTTGGCATAGAGACCAGCATGCAAGGAGTCATGAAGGAAGCAAAAGGATGACCCAAGAGGATAAAAACAATACGAGAATTTGGTGTGTTTCCGGATAGAGGGGCGTCATCTGGAAGAACCCGGCCCCGAAAAAAAAGACAGAACCCCCTTGAAAAACAGGGAAGCCGGGTGGAAGGATTAGGATGATGATACGCACCCTTTCTTTTGGACTACCACTGCGACTCCTACGATGAGGCTGGCGGCTCGAGCTAGTCCAGGAAGACTGTTTGTTGCCCCGAGTACTTGATTCTGCGCCGGAGGAGCCGTCTAGTGGGGGTCCAAGCTTGAGTCAAGATGATGTGCCCAACCCAACGCCCAACAAGTGAGGGAAGGAATCTTCCCTCCCCCGGCCTACAGTGAGGGAAGGCTGCCTGCCAAGCGGAGGGGGCTCATCATACGACAAAATCCCCAGGAGGGGGACACTTCCCTCTTGGGAATCCTTCTCGCTCTCAGGCGCTTCCGTCCTGTCTGACGGCCAGCCCCGAGGTCGCTCCGTCTTGTGGGATGAACGTATCTTGCATGCTGTAGCAGACATGCATACACGGTAGCATTCACGCAGAGGGGCCGACACTCGTTGCATTTTGCAGGAGGTTACCATGTAGGAGTGGATGGTAATGGTAACTAAAAACAGAAGTTTTTTTTTCTTGTTGCCCCTGTCTCGAACCACGAGAGCTCAGGCCTTGTTGTCAGGGTTCAAGGAGGAAGACAAACGCTGGGCAGAGCAACTCTGGAAATCTGCCGGCCCGGAAAAGTCCTACCCTTGTGTGTGCCCCAGGACTTTTTGGGAGTTTACAACCATGTATGTAAAACATGCTGTTGCCCGAGGAGGTGCTCGTACATAGTTGGTGCCTTTTTTCATGCCATTGTTTGCGAGAATTTCCCCGGGACAGTGTTCTGGTTCACCGGTAGTGGATTCCCCCGGGACCGGGAGTTTCTTGACGATCCGGTATTGAATTGTTGGAATGTTTCCGTGTTGGAAGTTTGTGTGAGGATCTGTTGATTTCCTCCTCGAGTTGATCCTGGATGACTCCTCGGCCGGCACTCTTGCCTGAACATCTTGTGATCGACCGCGGAAAGTCTAATGTCTAGCCGGCCCTACACGAAAAAAAAAAAAGCAAGCTCCATTTGACAAGTATTATTCCATTGTCCTTTTCCAGTCTCTCGGGTTTTCTCGCAATTGCTAAAACGTCTAGGCGAGCAGACGCACCCACTTGTCGACCCCCCTTTCACCTGTCATCACACCTGCCACTACCGGCAACTGCCAGAATAAGGAGGTCATTCTTATTTCGCCCCATTTTTTTTTTCTCCGTGTTCCAGAGAAAGGAAAAAGAAAACAGGCAGAAAGGAGAATGCCATGCATACAGTGTAGTAGTACTCTCTGTAGAGTTATCCGTTTTTCTGTATCTTGCCGTTTTTCCCGTCATGGCATGTGCTGTTGTTGTTTTCGCTCGGCGATTCTGCTTCCTTTGCATCAATATCAAAAACGGGAATCTGCATATCCACTCTTTTTTGTTGCTTTTTCCTTTATTGTGACACGCCAGGCACTCCTCCTTGTCTCCAGCCGCCCCGCCCCCCTAGGAAAGGTGTTTCCTCACCTTCATGCCCGACATATACGGCTGATACACAAGCCGTTCCTCCCATGAAGGATAAAAAAAAAGAAACTACAGCGAAGAGATCAGCCTTTTTTTTTCTTGGTAGTTGTCTCGAATTGACCGCTTCTTTGATGATTCACTTTTTGTGTCTTTTTGCTTTCTTTTTCCATTGTTGGAGACCAAGGATTGATAGGCCAGCAGTTTTTGCCGGGCGCTGCACTGGGAAAAAGAAAGCAGCGTCGTGATGTGTCAGAACAGAAAAAGAAAGCATTCACAGTTGTGTCAAGGTTTAATCCCTTGCAAAAAAGAAAGCATTCACAGTTGTGTCAAGGTTTAATCCCTTGCAAAAAAAGAAAGCTTTCGCCAGTAGAGTTGTGTCAAGGTGTACTCGTAATTCCTCTGAAAAAGAAACTTTCAAAACGTCGGTGACCCACGGCCAAAAGAAGGCACTTTCTAAAAATGGTTGCGTCAGAAAACATGAGAGAAAAAAGAAGCCCAGTTGACCACAAAAAGCAGCTCTCGGCCAGAGATAACTCTTTTCCCCATTGTCTCAGCTTCCATCGGAACTTGTCTCCTGTCTCGGGAAACACAAGTCAGTCAAGCAAACCAGGACAAAGAGGCCGACTGACTGGTTGGAGAACGTTTTGTCTTGATAGATCGTGATCGGTGCTTTCTTTTTTTTTCTCGGTGTGAACAGACTCTGACATCAACTGGCCCTGCATTGTTCTGGCCCCTGAAATCCCAGACAACAGGAAAATTGCTCGACAGCAGAATGTCATAGTTGAAACATTTGACTGCAATGTTCAGTAGTTGGGATCCAACCAACAGAATATTGGACGGCGAAGCAGTGACGGACAAGAGAACTACGAGTTTTCAATTATTTTCCCGACAACATGCCAGAGCCTCCTTTCCACGATCCGCTCCTATCCAATATTTTTGTCTTCATTTCCTTTCAAAACTTGATTCTGTCCAGAGGATGGATGGGTCTGGCCAAGGCGTAGGATAGGGGGGATGGCAGGAGAGGACCGAGGGGTTTTGCCCGGAGAAATGATGAAACGAGGGGAGCAGACGAGCACGCATTGCCATATGCCAGTGGAAACTGTGAGATGCACTGTAGAATGTGATGGGGCAAAGAAGCAGGAGAAAGGAGGCAAACGGAGTAGACGGGGGGGAGATAAAGGAAGCAGGAAGGCCGGTGAGAAGATCCAGAAAGGTCGAGACCGTTTTTGTTAGTTCACGCCCCTACGGAATACGACAAATATGGAGAGGCAAACATGCAGAATCAATTATTGTCAGTTTCTGTCACCTCATGGTTGTCTGTCATTTTGTGTCGTCCTGATCTGACCTCGTTCCTTGTGATGGGTCCTGTTTTCTAGACAGGCAAGGCTTGCAGGGAGTGAGGAGGCGAGAAAAGGTGAAGCGACATCCGACGTGGCAAAGCGGTGTCTTCCAACAACAGTTGGATAGTGTGGAGTTCTGTAGTCTCGTAGAGTTTGAAGGTGCGTAACGAGGCTGTCGGGAGTGTCTGATTGATGCTCTTTTGGCTGCCTGCTGTTGTTTCGCCACGACATCTACACGCCTGTTGGAGCCTTGTGTCTTTTGTCTGTTCTGTTTTCTTTCTAGTTGGTGTTGGCAAGCAGCATGTGGTGTTGGTTTTGTCTGCTTGGCTTTCTGATTTCTGATTTCTTTCTCTGTTGGTCATTGCCTTTGTCTTTTGCCCGGCCTTTCCTTTTTTCGTCAAACATTTCCTTCCGCCTGGTATTCGTCCTGTCTGTGCTTTCTTTGTTCTCTGGTCGCCTCTGTCTTTTGCTCGCCGTTCTTTCGGGGACTCGGGGAGGTTTGGAGAAGAGGGTTGGGCTGGAGCGGTGAGCTGTCGAGTCGGACAGGAAGACACGCTGGTTAGACAGAACATCAGCTGCTGTTTAGGTTGGACGAGTCGGGCAGGTTGGACAGGCCGCTCTCTCGTTCTGCTCGTTCTTCCAGGTTGGACAGACGCCTCTCCAAGTCGGACAAGGCAATCGACGCTCCAAGACAACACCGAGCAGCTGCTCCCCGATCGGGATGTGTGCTCCGTGTAATGCGGTCTCTTCTTTTCTCTCTTCTTTCTCGACTGTGCGATTCATGCCGTGGAGCCGTTCCCAACAGCTGCTCGGGTTGGGCAGGTCTCTTGTTGGAGGCTGGTCATAGGGTTGTGCCCGACGTGACTCGACGAAATGCGAGATCGATTTTTCGGCCTTGCTGCTGTGCTTGGTGTGTTTTGGTTCTTGTGCTGCTTTTACTGTTTAACTGTGTTTTTCTGTCCTTGCATTACTCGTACGAAGCGCTCGATTCGGGTCGACGTTTGTCGAAGCACGGCCGATGTTTCGGGAGGCCAATCGAGGAGGCAAACGAGAAAGGTTCGGCGATCAAGAGGGTCGGCCGAGTGGACAGGAGGAGAGAGGAGAGCAGGAAGAGCCGGCCGCGATGGAATGGTCGTCTCTGTGAGGCAAGACAGATGGTTAGCAGCTGTGTACGCCCAAGAGAGCAGCAACGCAAAGCCGACGCCAAACAGGGCAGGCCGGGCCGAAAGAGTTGCAAAGAGGATCACGATGTTTCGAGGCACAGAACGGCGGGCGCAATGGCTTCTTTGGTTTCTTTTTGCTTCTGCTCTGTCATTTTCTAACATGAGACGATGCCAAATTGCAAGGAACAGCCAGAGCAGCCAAGATTGCGTTCCCCTGCTCTATCTGCGACAAGTTAGTCCACGACGGTGAACACCCCCGGCAGCCCGGAGACAAGACGAATAGAGAAGAAGCATCTCTGGCAAGCACTTGTACAGTGAGCCTGGAATAGACTTAATAACGGAACCAGATCGCCAAAACCATGAATCAAAAGCTTCAAATCTTCAAATCCTTCCGTTCCTGGCAGTCCCCAGTCTTCCGTGCCGTTCCCAGTCTTTCTCCTGTTCCTAAATCTACGTCGACATTGCATCCTCGTCTCCCGACGCACAAGCTGTCTCATCGAGTCGTTCTGCAGTCCATGTAGGACGTGTCCAATGCTCGCTGCTTCCGGGAGCCTGGACGTGAAGCTGTCAATCACACATCGTGATCCTTCTGGTATGACTCCTATTCCTCTTTTGTTCCTGCGTTCCTGCTCCTTTTGCTTCCAAGGCGTTGCTCTTCCTTTGCTCCTTCCGAGCCTCGAGCTGTGGAATTCCACTCCCTCCCAGTCATTTCCAGTCAGTCCCCAGTCTCGCCATCCAGTCCTCTAATTTCTTCTTTTTTCTACTACTGCTCGTCCGTCTGGCTGCCACTGCCTGACTGCCTCCTATCTGACGACGACCACTGCGTTTCCACTTCCCCCGACGCGGCTCCATGTTTCCGCAGTGCGAGGTAGCATTGGATCGCCGTGGTCTTCCTCAGACTCAAGACAGGTCCACCCAGACAAGGCAAAAGCATGGGAATTGTCATCTGCTCGTTTGGAAACCCATATGGCATTGTTTTATTCTGGGTTTTACATGATGGAATCATAGTATGGCCGTGATACCTGCGTAGTAGTACGATACATCACACAGGCAAGTGCTATGTAGACCTGACTCGCACATACTACTAGATTTAGCCCTCACAGGCAACTAGGGACTCCGCGCTATGTCAGTCTTGCCAGCTCCATGCTGCTCCTTCTATACCCGACTTGCAGAATTGCAAACACGCCTCAACAGACTGGGGAATGCATCCAAGGCACAAAGCACGCTACCTCCATCAGTGCCCAATGTGCCAGCAGACCAGGCCGTAGAGCAGCAGACCAACAAACAGGGAACATGGTTTGGTTCTTTTGTTTTCCCTTCTCACGCGGCACCTTGCTCTCTGCCGCCCACACTCGTCCACCCAGCACCAAGACACTCTCCCACGACCCCCAACGAATCCTTCGTGTCCTGCACGGCCGTTGTCGCCCTCCTGCAGCGCTACTGCGGATGAACTGAGAGAGAGGAATAGAGTGGAAAACTTTGCAGTAAGACGAGACTAATACAGAGCAAAATACTTTTGTCAAGTACTACTATCCATCTAAAACACACCAAGGTTCTTTCGTACGCAGCATGCAGATATGGAGACACACCACTGTGCATGTACGTGTAGGGGTTGCACGTGTGTTTTTGTCAAGGGTGGCGTGTGTCTTTTTTGCTCCGGCACGTCCTTCTGCATGATAAATCCCGCGAAGGAATTGCTTTTGGTGTGTTAGTTTCTTCCTTTCGGTAAAGGAGGAGGCCGACGCAAGGAGGCCGAAACGAAGACAGGAAGCCAGAAACGAGGCAGCATCTGCGGAGAGAGTGAAAAGACAGCAGGAGGGAGAACCGAGAGCGGCCGATGCAGGGAGCAGAGAAACGAGACGGGTAGAGGCAAGGGCAGAGAGACACGGAAAGGTGGACGCAGGGAGAAGCCGGCACGGGCGTATTCGTGGAGGAGCCGAGCTGAAGGACTCTGCCTGCAGTAAGACAGGAGAACCAACATCAGGCATCTGAAAGAACCCAGCATACGACAACCAACGGCAGCCAGACTGCCAACAGGCAAGCAAGGGCATGAGATTTCATCTCATGCTGTCATAGTCAAGATATCGCCAGCGTCTAGGCCAGATCTCGCAGGCAATGTATCATCAGGGTTGTCTGGAGGCTGCTCCCTGGAGTTTATCCTGGACCGTTCTCGCGAGTCTTGGTGATAGGGCAGGCCGGGGCAGCCAGCGCTTACTCGCACCCTGGTCCGTATGGCCTTGGCTGGTGGCTGGCCCTGCCTCTTTTGACCCTGGACTCGTGGCCCTGGACGATGGCCCCTGTCTGTTGTGTCTGTCACGTTTCCCCTGGCGTTGGCCTTCCTTCAGGCCTGTCGTTGACGTTTGATCCTGGCACTGGCCATCTGTCTGGGTCTGGGCTGCCTGGGCTGCCTGGGCTGCCTGGGCTGTCTGACCGCCACTGGCCTGTCCCGACCTCACCGGACGTGGTGTGCTGGCCTGCTCCAGAGGTCAACAAACGTGTCTCCGACAAGACGTCTCAGGTCCTCGAGTAAACAATGACAGCTGTCACTCACTGAGTTGCTCTGTGCTCGCGAGATGCTCCCTCTCCCAGACGCAATTTGACAGTCGGACATGTCAAACCCGCTAACGCCTTAGCGTTATATGCCATTGTTTATCACTGTGGGAGCTCTCCCTTGGCCTCGACAAGGGCCGATAGCAGGGGTGTGGTAACATGTTCAGTGCCTTGACCTGGCCTCTGGTGACATTGACTCGGCGCGTTTTAGCGTGTAGCGTGTTAGTCTTAGCGTTAGTCTTGTTCCTTTGCCTGCTAGCGCGTGGCCCAGGCCTGGCCTTGAAAGCCCTGCCTCATCTCGCGGTACACACTACCACCTGGGCCACCCCAGGCCGCCCTGGCCGCCTGGCCTGGGCTACCGCCTCCGGCAGGTCTTCCCGCTGACCCAGGCGGCGCCCAACGCCCTAAAGAGGAGGACCCGAGGGGGGTCCATCCCCAAGTTTCGTCTTTGGGGCCAGTCCACCCCCAAGGCCACAGTGTTTGGCTTTCTATTTCCACTTTTCATCTTACCGGGACGGGAGGATGCGAGAAGTGGGAGGGGGTGGTGCTTTTGCAGCTCCACAGAGGTGTGGCGTTCGTGGCAGAGCCGGGCGCGTAGCAGGCAGGCGCAGTTGGCGGCTCTGCCAGCTTCTGTCTGCTGCTATGCAGCTGCTCGTCCGAGCTCGACCACTTCGTCCACCACTTGCACGCTTATAGAGCTGTTATGAATCCGTCTGATTACCTTTTTATCCCTCACCTGGCGCTTCCTTCGGGGCGTTTCTTTGTCTTTCCGGCCGGCCATCTGGTCCCCCTCTTCATGAAACAGGAGGTTGCGTGCTTTTTTGTTTTCTGGCTTCCTTTCTCTCTCGCAGTCCTTTCCCCCCCAGCTCTCGTCTATTTGCTGTTTCCTGAGCCTTTGTCCTTATGGCGGTAGTGGCACTATGTACTGCGTACTCCATATGCCATGCCACGCACCCCAAGGCTGCCGTTACATGCCTGCTACTTTGTACTCGTAGACAGCCCAATGGCAATAGCCCCCCCCTTCGGAATCCCAATAAACAAGGCCTGCTGCTCTCAAGCCATCTGACGTCGCAGCCGACAATGAGAATCCTCAAACTTTCCCATTTTCCCTTGCATTTCCCACTCTGCAAATTCCCACTTTTCTAGAAGACAGGCAATGGAACGGCGGGATGGGGTGCAGTCTGAGAGCGTCCTTGGTCGTATGTCTCTGGTCACCGTGGTGTGCTTTTTGTGCCCTTGCGCCTCCCAGCGCAAAAGAGTAAAGCAGCGACATCCAGTCCGGCCGTTTCGTCTTGTCCGCCCAAGTATCTTACCATCTGAATCCTTCGAATTTCTATCCCTTCTCCCTTCCCGCCTCCCCCTTTTTGTCGCGGTACTGCTGATGAATTGCATCTTGCAAACTATCTTACAAAGTACTCGGTAAGATGCTGTGTGCAGTATTTGTATTACCGCGATGCTTGCCTGCACCGTACTCTCGTATTTCTCCAACAAGCCCGGCCATGTTCCGCTTTGGGCAATTCTTCCCCAGCACTGCGGATTCCCATCTATTTTAATGAATTGGATATCTCGGATCCGTACGAGCATGTCTACCCGCACTCACCACTTTCAACAGCAAGAGGTATTCCGCCGAATGGCATGGCGGCGCGGGTTTGTGGAATGTTTTGCTGCCCATCAAGCGTCTGTTGGTGTTTCTGTCTTCTTCTGCCCGTCTTCTACTGCTTTCTTCCCGGCTTCTCTGCCCGGCTGCAAGTCCTTTCCGTCCACTTTGGAATCCGTTCTCCGTCCCGTCTACTGTTGCAGTGCTGTCAACTCATTCGCCCATCCCCTCTTCTCTCGGCTTCGCTCTCCCGCACACCCCTTTTTTCCCCTTTGGTTCATCCTCTTTTTCAAGGTAATTAATAATGCTAGCACATAGTGTGCAGGACGGGACAAAAAGCGCTGAAGGAACGCTCTTTTTCTCTTGCATTGCGTGGTTCTGAGGTTGCACTGCTTGCAAAGTAGTGCGTGCCTGTTCGCCCCAGTGTCTTTTTTTGGCTTTTGCGTTTCTGCACACCAAGAAAAAAAACTAATGGTGCCCATGTATCATGTTTGAATCTCTGGGACCTAACGCAGCTCATGGGGGGCCAAGGGTATGCACCACCCAATACGCCCCTCCACACCCCTCTCTCCAGTCTACGAGTTACTCGTGGTTTCCTTCTGTTCTCTTCCTGCATCTCATCATGCTCATGTGTACCATGTATGTACAACGCATCCGGTCCCGTACGGAAGATTAAGGTGGCGTCTTTGCCCTCCTGCCGTGCATTGGTGCCACCGCAGGCAAGGGGAGGGAGAGAGAGACTGGGCCAGCGGCCAGAGAGAGAAAAGAGATTTGCTCTTTTGCTCCTTCCTCTTGACGCACAGCATCTGATTTGTCGGCCTCTATCACCCTTGTGTCTCCTGCCCTTTTGCGCGCGTGTTGTTGTGTATTACCAAGTGCGTCTGTGCTCTTCATGTCTCGACTTTCGCCTTGGAAGAGGCTTCTCCATTTGGTTGGCTGCTGTACGGCCAAAGGATTTTGCAAATAATTGACTGGCTGTTTGAGAGTGCAACTCACACGAGCCATAGAGGAGGCGACGAAACAAAGAACTCGTTGTTATTTTTGGCCGACGAGCAATGGCCTATGAGCTCTCGTTTTACGTCCGTATTCAAGAAACACGAGAAACAGTTGCTCTCATAACCAGGCTGCCTCTCTCCTTCTTGTCCGTTGGTTCTTTCAACTCGTTGCTCATTCTTGGTTCGCTTGCTCTGCCTACGTTCTAGTTGAAACCGTAGAGGCTGCACTCCATTTATAAAGCAGGCCAATCAGAAGCCGCGCGGCAGTCGTCCGTCTCCCGAACGAAAAGGCAAAAAAGATAGTTTCGTTCTGTTTTAATTCTGTTTTGTTTGCCACTTTTTTTTTCGTTCACACCGACAGTGTCAATTAATTACTCGGTTCTTTCCAGTGGCCCTTTTCGACGCGACGGACACTTGCCCCGTATCTCTTGCACTATCTTTTTTTACTTTGGCCGCGTCGTCTCGTTCGATCGAGTTGCCAAAGTCGAAATATGCACAACCGCCTGCCTTCCACTGCCCGACCCTGCCATCCATAGTGGGTCAGACAACAACTGTGGAGGTCAAGAGGACGTGGACAAGGCCGTCCTGCAAATACTCGCAGGCTCGCCATTGCCGTCTCACCTCCCGCGTTGTTTGCTATTTTAGCGAGGGGTGTCGAAAATGTGGTGTGTACTATGGACAACTGTTCTGCACGTAACATGGCAGGAGAGTTGTGTGTTGATATGTGTCCTTTGTCTTAGACACTATCTTGTAAGAATTATCAATCATGTCAGATGGCGTTATGAGCAAGCTATCCAGCATACTCGCAAGATACCGCTCGTAACTCTAGATGCATCTGAACTTTCATAACTTGTCCGATATTACATGGGGGACTCAACTCTGGTTCTGCTACAATCCCACAGGACAGGGCATGAACTGCAGGCACCGTGCATCCTGGTTTTCCCCAATGACCAAACTTGTCTGTCCTGCACTGCAAAATAAAATAATAAAAAAACTGACCAGGGGGCCTGCTGCCTTGCCTTCTTGTTTTGCTATCCACAGCACACCAGCCACCCCTCTTGCCTTTTCCGCCCGTCTACCCCCCTGCCTGCTCCTCCCTGGTTCCAGCCCTGGTTCTCTTGGTTTCTCTCTCTTTCACCAAACAACCAGGGGGGCGGTTGGTAGGGGAGAGGGAATAAGGTTTCTTGGGTGTGTGGATGGGGCGTGGGAAAAACTACTCGTACTGAGAGAAGGAGGAGGACCGTAACCAACCGAAATTTGTGATATGTTACAGGAACGACGAGATAGGGGAGGGGGGCAGAACAGTCCCAAACAGTGTGAAAGTCTGAGATATCAAGGCAACAAAAAAAAAAAAAAAAAAAAAAAAAAAAAAAAACAGACAAGCATCATGCCCGCAATTATTATTTTGCATCACGTCTTTTTTTTTTCCTCCGGACAAGGGCATATGACTCTTGTTCGTGTTCGACCAAGACGCGTTCATATTCCCGTTTTCACGGCATTACCATGTCATTACAAAGTTACGCGTTGCTCTGCCCGTTTCTGTACGGGGCCCCCCCGGGCATGGAAAGCGGACAACCTGTCAAAATCTCCGGAGGAGAAGAAAAAAGACATACGACAAAGGATTGCCGTATGTAGGATGAATATCCCAGTGAAGACAGTTTCTTGTGTCTTTTTTTTTCGTCGGCGCCTACTGGTACACAAGACGGGAATGAACCAACAACTTATTTACCGTCCTTTTTTCCTCTTCTCATCCTGCGTTTGCAAAGAGTGTGAAACGTGAGTGTTGTAAAGTTTCCTCCTGTCATTCTCGGCATACTCTCTTCAGTCTTTCCCGGTTTCCAGACCGGTCTGTCAATAGGGGGGAGGGACCAAAGGTTGCTGTATCAGATGAGCAGAAATCTATTTCTGAACTTTTTTTTCTTAAAAACACAAAACAACAGCACCAGAGAAAAGGTTTCTCCTTTAAGCATGAATGTGATCCCGCCCCTTCTTCACTCATTTTTTGTTCTGAATCTTCTGTGCGCACATGGCGAAACAGATAAAGCAAAAACACTCATGTGTGCATGGGAAAGTGAAAAAAGTGAATGATACTGTACATCATTGCCATCACATTTTACTAGACGAGATGCGTACTTTATACATGGACATTGATTGCCATTCTTACTGGAGCCTGGTCTCTTACTTTGTACGGTTTTTTGACATATCTGAGCGATCACGACCAGACAAGTATTCTTTTCGGGATGCGAAACACTGCAGCGACAATCTTGGCCGCAAAAAGTGTTTCAACAATTTGAAGAGTTTTTTTGGTGAGGAGCAAATCCTCCGGTAAAGGTTTTTTACTCTTGTATGGGTTTTATGTCTATTTCTCGATTTCCTTTCCTTTTTAAATAAACTATTATCAGGAATGATCTCGGCTGAAGAATCAACTTTTCAAATTGTTCAAACCTCTACACCAAAAGCCGTGCTGGCAATATTGAATTTTATGTTGACTGTACTTTTCCGAGTCTTGTGTGCCATTTCTGAATATATTTTCAGTTTGTGTCTAGATATTAATAGATATATTGTACATTGGATTGCCCTCCCATTTTTGGCTCAATATCAAGGCTCACAAGGCGGCAGCCTGCCGACTCGTGCACCGTAATAAAGGGAACAAATAAATAAATTGAAAACCCACATTCCCGTAAAATCATCGCAGTGCAGAGTGCATCTTACAAACTACATAGGAAGGTCATGGCCGCTGTGACAGGACATCGGGAAGAAAACAAAATGTCACGTCTCACAGAGATTCGTGACAACCAAGAAGACTTATGTTATTTACGAGTACTACCGGGAATACAGTGCATGTAAACCAATTGTTATTGTTCCACCAAAAAAAAAAAAACCCTTCAGCTGACTTGTGCCATGTAAGATCATAAACCACGCCGTCCAGTTTGGCTTCGGCCCGACGATCACAAGTCCGGTTGCCACTGGCTTGGGCTGAGAAAGAAGACGTAAAAGGAAAAAAACCACTGCCAGAGAGCACAAGACAAAAACCACCAATGCCAATGCCACCAACCCCAGTCGGGCAGTTGGCGAATAGTTGAAACTGTGAAGCTATTCGGATCCGCAATTTTGATTATCACCTTTTTATGCCGGAGCACATTCCACTTTACGAGACGTATTGACAATAGCTACACTGGACAGCATCAATATATCAATTCTACTGTCATTTTTTTCTTTCTTTTGGTTTTCTCGGTTCATGCTTTCTTTTTCTTAATCCCTCTATTTTTAATCACCTTACTTTGCACAAAAAGTCTTCTAATATTTTTAGATTGAAATTTTTACAATTTTTTTTTTTGCGTTGGCTTTTTTGGCTCTTTCCATATTGTGGACAACCTGTAAGATGGCAAGATGAAAGGGGAGCCGTGGAAAAGCGGAACAGCCCCGCTTTTTCAAATGTGGCACTAGTGGCAGGCGAGCGAGAACGCTAAAATCGTCGATCGAACCTGCCAACGATGGGGATTTGGCCGTTTGGAGAGGAAAGAAAAGAAGGACAGGAGGTATCTAGGTACCACCTGGGTACCTGTACTATTACGAATTGCGAAGCAGGATTTCTAAGGAATGACAAGTCGCGGTACTTTGGCCACTAGAGTTCTGCAAGAAGAATCCGAGCACGCTCAGGACCAAGGCCATGCAAAAAGTATCCCCCCACCAATTATCCGGCACGAGGTACATGCTCTGCTGGACTTAAAACACGCTTCGGAGAACACTCCGTACGGGGTAAGAACCCCAATCGCGCCGGCCCTGCACTACGACAGTGCGCTGAGACCCTGAGGAGAGGAAGCGCGCTGCACGAGACGGTACCTGAAAGGACAAGGTTTCCCCACGGCAGAAAATGCCTGAGCGTTTTTGCAGTGAGGAAGAGGCGTGAAGAACCAAACTCTGACAGGGGAAAGCTGGCCAAGCCCAAGCCTGAGTGAAGCTTTAAAACATGCACGGCAAAACCAGGCCAACAGCAATCACATCACCATCACCATCACAGATGGAGGATCTTGCATGCATGATGAGATTGGCAGTGAGATTGCAGGTGTTTGAAAGCCGTTTCCGTATTGCAGCGTCGTCGAGCTGGAACGGCGTCTCCGAGGCCCAAGGACGGAACCGGTCCCATAAAACGGGGAGAAATGAGAGAGGCACGAAAAAGAGAAAAAGGCTGAAAAGCAGAAAATCCGAAAAAACCAGAAAGAAACCCATACACGCACAAATACTCAGCACCCGCAGTTGGCTGTTGGCGCCCCCCCAAAACTCGGTCAGCGATGTGATGGAGGGTGGAGGCAACGTCCCACGCCCCCCCAACCTGGGCCGCCGCTCAGCTCGGGCTGCAGCTGTGCAATTTGCCCTTCGGTTGCCATTGGCGGCGGGTTTCTCCTCCCTTGAGCCATTCCTGTCATTTCAGAAGTGTCTCGACCAGAGACCCGGGAAGCGACGAGACGTAGCGAGAGCGAAGGAAACGAAGAAAGCATGTGAGAGCGTGAGAATGCGCGCGAAATGCCAGAACGAGGCTGCTTGGCCGCCAACCGTTGCACCGTTTCCTGTCGCCCCCGGACACATGCGATGCATTGAAGATACGAGCACCATGCACTTCGGCCTGCACTTTTTCTAATGTATCCCACATAGTATCTGACACGGGAGATACGAGAGGCACGCCCTGCGCCTAGCTTGTGCGTTGCAGCCCATCGTGCATCCGGCAGATGCTGTGGCGGCCTGCAGTCCAGATATGCAATGGCATGCATCCCAAGCTGGCTCCAGTCACCATGGCCAGCCAGACAGGGCAGAAGCCCAGCTGCCTCCTGGTATCTTTCCACAGGTAGTATCTTAGCACACGGTAGTTCGGACGACTCCGGCACAAGCTGGCCGAGCTTCCTGGCTTGGATTCGGTCACCAAGCGGGTTGACTATCCTTGTTCCTGTGTACGAGTACTATGTACTCGTAGTCTCTTGCTTTCAGTTAGCTCACTTGCCCGTAGTCTCGTTTTTCCCACGCTGCCTTTCCCTCTCTGGATTCAAGTGCTTGTGGTGCCCCGTGTTCGACAAAGCTCTGCAGCCCAAAAACCTTTGGACGAACGCATGCAGGATATACGTGGCCCCCAATCACTCCGGTGGGCTGGCACTTGTTGGATGTCGATCTTGCGGTGCGCAGAACATGATGAAATTTCGTTTCTCGCAGAGCTGTGTTTTTCACCAGTGTATCAGCTCCACCACAGCTCCAGCGGGCAACGCTGCCTCGTGGTTTCCTGGCTCTGTGCTGACTTGGCTCTGTGCTGACTTGGCTCGTAAGACCTTCCGTCTTTGGTAGCTATGCCCAGTGCGCCTTCCGCGTCCGGCTCCCTCCTTTCCCCGTCGCTGGCTCTTCTAGACCGCTTGCCCCGTCTACGTGGTACAGAAGGGCCAGGAATGTGGGTGTCTTACGCACCCAATTCGCCGGCTCTCCACTGAAACCCCTCTCATTTTGAGCATGCCCGCTCCAAAAGAAAAAGGAAAGAGCCACCCGCCATCCCAAGTCATGGCTCACTCCACTGTAGCCGGCACCCACGCTATTATCCACCCATCCAATCCGCACTATCCACCCTATCCACACCATCCCTACTGCCCACGCTACCCAAGACTGCCCAGGATTCACCCTCCCAGTCTGCGCGGCCAGAGCCCATTCACACCTTCCCTGTCTTGCTCCCTGCTCGTTCTCCTTGCAACGGTCCCGCCAAACCTTGTCGCTTATATGCGGTCTCTCTCCGCAATGGCTGCCTGCCCTGTATCATCCCCCAAAGTACTCGCACAGCGCGCGTTCCTGACAGCCTACATTACTTTCCATCCCCCGGTCGCCCGTATCCTCCCAACAGCGGACACCCCTGGAAATGCATCAGTCCGCCCACGGGAACCACCGCGTCGGGATCGCCTTTGAGCGCCGCCGGACACTGGATCACGCAGCACCGGCAGGTGCTACATACACATAGTACGGAGTACGGACGAGTACGATGCTACATAGTACACGTCTTCAGCCTTCGTATTCAGCTGCGCCTTGTGACCGCGTTCCCGCCCTTTCCTTGGTACGCTTCTTCTTAAGCGCGGCTTCCTTCTGCCGTTGCTGTCTTCCGACAGGCTGCGCTGCAAAAAGAACGTCGTAGCACTAGTGCATGACTAAAGCAGAAGGGAATACTAAGTGAGTATTTGGCCGGGCTTGCTTCGTTTGAGGCTTGCCTCCTATCTTGTACTTTTTTCTACTATGGCATTTGGCTCCAGTTTAGAACTGACGTCTGGCGTTTTGGCGGGTTTAGGCGGGCTCGTTTTTATTTATTTAATATTTTTTTTTTTCGGGCCAGCAATTGCGAAACGCAATGTCTCATTGTTTTCAAAGAAACAAAAAGAAATGGAAGCCAAAAAAGGAAAGAAATAAAAGTAAAACAATAGAGCACATGTAAGAAACAAGAAAAAACAGAGCGCGCTTGACCCCACCACGCCTGTTTGCCCATGCCTACCCGCCTGCCCACGCACTTGCCCACAATGTCGTAGCGCCCTTTCCCCAATCGGCGCCAGCAAAATGTCAGATCTACATTTTTTTTTTTTGAAAGGTTCAACCCACATCTTGCGACGGATCGTCACTGCGTGGAATGAGGAAGGAACGACGGGCTCCTGGGCGCGGCCGCTCCGAGCAACATGCAAACGCAAAGCAACAGAGCATATTAGGTATGCGAGTGTTCGCCGACTTCCACAGGGTCGATTATACTTGGTAAACGCGCTACCGTCGACCTTCTCCAACTGTCGCCATTATGTACACTTCATCCTCATCGCAACGGTCCTTCCTCCCTGCAACCGGTATGGGTAGCTCTCCCTTGTTGGCCCTACTTCTTGCAGTAGCCAGGTACTGTAGCAACGTGCACTGCAAATGCACAGCATTATTAACAATACTTCGAGATGCTAGAAACAAACCTTCAAAGCATTACCCCAATCCCAACCCTGGCAACCGTTGGATGCTCCCCCTCGCTAGTCACCCCCAGGTAAGCTTCGCATCCGAACATTCTATCCCAGCAGCGGCAGCCTGGGTCCCCTGCACACTGTATCTCACCAGCCCGAATATGACGATGCATGTTGCGCCCAAGGTGTGCCGGTGCCCCCACCAGTACATCGCCAGCTGTAAGCTACGATACCCGTACGCATCCACATCGTATGTATCATGTATCGCATCTCTGTACACGCATCTTATCTTGCAGATGCACCGCTGCAGCACACAACCAAAGCACATCCCAGCTTGCCTCGCACTCGTACCTTTCCGCTGGAGCGCTGCAGGAGACCAGTCATTGCTTCGGCTTACCAAGGTAAGTTGCTCTGCACCATCTCCGATCCTACATAGCACCTCCACACCTGCTTCTACTCCCCGTCTGTGTTCCAATACTACTCGTCTATGTCGCTCAAGAAGAACTCAGCCTCTGGCGCTCAGCTCCAATGGCTGGTTTTCTTGTTCCCTGGTATCCACTTCTTGCCTCATTTCCGTGCGTTTCTAGCTACTGCGCTTTTTCTATTTTACAGTGTTTTATTGCCCCACCAGCAAGGAAATCTAGCTCGTCTACCAGTTTTTGCCAAGCCATCGCACAAAATACCAACACTGCTTGCGATGATGGCTGCTGAAACCCAGGTGAGAAACCGCCCTCTTCTTTTCTGACCCTAGTTGCTTTCCTGTGCCGTGGACAAAGTACGAGTATTTCGAATACCTGCGACTGGCTCCTGGTACGGTTGTGCTATGCCCTCAAGGACTTGGGCTGCTGCCGCGCCTTGCTTTTTCTCCCTGTACTAATATAGTACTACTCGTACACTTTTTACTTGCTTTTTAACCAGGCTCGTCCTGCCTCTGCTGGCCTGCTCCACTGCGGGTATTTAGCCTGGAATTCCTTCGTCCAGTCGACTTCTGCCCCTCCCCTGGACTGGCACTAGAAGCTGGAAAGAACGGCTCGCAGAAGGGTCGCAGCGCCTGTTTCTGCCACGCAGACTGCCGCTGTGTCCACTGTGCCCACTTACGAGCCAGGTTCCCCGGCCGAACAAGACAAGCGTAAGCCATACGGTGACCACTGGCCTCTGTTTCTGGCGACTGCCTCCCGTTTTTACCTGCCAAAACCCTGCAGAACCCTGTCGCGCCATCTCTGGATCTCAAGAGCTTACAGCTTACATCCCAGCCAGCCCACCCCATCTGCCGTGCACTTAAACTCTGTATTGCTTTCTTTTTGTGTATCCTACATACGAAAGCGCATGCTTGTTCGGAATCCAGCAATTCCTTGCACTCTCCAGCGTCCTTGAAATGTTTGTTTTTGCTCAACGGCCAACGGTCGCTTCGGCTAGGTGGTTTTACAACCAATGAAAAAGTAAAAACAGGAAAAGCCACTTTCCTGAGCGGTCCGTGGGCAACTGCGCCAGTCGCTCCCAGTCCCGTGGTTCGGCTACTGCTTATGTATTGCTTTCGCTCTTACTACTATGTACATTTGTGTCCTATTTGTCACACACCACAGGCCCCAGCCGTTTCTTCAGCGCCAGCGTCTTGTTTCGCCCTGGCTTGCCTCGCGGTCCTTTTTGTTGCGCATTGCGTCATAAATTATATGCCCCACTCTGTCTGCTTCCGCTACCAGCGTTGGCGCACCTTCCCTTTCTGCGTGGCCCGTTTCCCAGTGTTGGCTCTATCCCGGCCGTTTTGTCCTTGCCCACCTGTCACTTTTATTTTCCAGTTTTTTATTTGCTTGTTTTAATCGGTTTAATTTTTAATAGTGTACTATGAGTATGTAGCTGCCCGCCCGCTTCCTGTTCTTGACAGCTCACTAGCCAGCTGTGTGCCTCCCCCCTCCACCAGTAGACGACCAGCGACCCCTTTCTGCCGTTGGCCTGGAAAATCACCATTCAGTGGCCGGTCGTTCCTTCTCGATTTTGCAGGCCATTCTCTCAGTCCCTCATCCGCTCGTTTCTTTTACTCTGTAATATTTCTGCTTTAATTTTGCTTCTCGCTTCTCGCTTCCTCTGCCTCTCAGTCTCTCGCTTCCCGACCTGTCCACTCGTTTGCCCTCTGTTTCTGCCTCCTGCAACATAACCGACCCGCAACACCCGCTGCGCCGTTCACTCGTTCATGCAAGCAAGCTGATCTTCGCCCAATAAAGACGGAAACAGCAAAAGAAGACAAACAACCGACAGCAAGAACCAAGGAGACACACAAAACCAAGCTCTTCCAGACGACGACTGCCTCCGCCCCCTAATCGACGGCCTCGTGCCTTCCTCGACCTGTTGTCTCGCACAAACGCCCAACTCCCGGTCTGCCTCTTCCCCGACCCCCTCGAGTGCGACCTTGGCGACTGTATTCGTAAGATACATCCAACCGTATCCCGCCGCATATCGCACATTTTCTTCTCGCCTTGCCCTCGTCTGCCAGACAACCTTGTACACTGTCCTCCCTCGTGAGTGTCTTACGAAGTGTACGATATACGAAGTACCTGGACCCTTCGCACAACGGCGTATTATCACATTTTGCCTCTTGCTTGGCCTTTACTGGCACGCACGTGTGTGGAGCAGCGAATTCCCTCTCTGTGGCATCTACTTGTGGTGACGTCTCTTTTTCGAGGACGTCCCTCTTGGCCTCGCACGCGAGCATTCCAGCAAGCCGGGCCACTCGTCTGCCACAAACAAGGGCCCTGCCTGTCAATAGCAACTGCCCCAACCTTGTGAGCTTGTGGGTGGTGTGGCTGTCTGACAACCCAACGGTGCGTCCCTTCCCCTCCCGGTGCATGCTTGTTCTGTGGCAACTGTCTGGCATTTTTGGTATGATATACACAGTATGCAGCTGCTGCATGCCCTTTTTGTATCTTGCGAGTACATTGGCTGCCACCCTCCTGCCTGTCTCTGTCCCTGCCTGCCTGCTTGACTTGTTGACCTGGTCCTCTACTGCTACCTGCCTGTACCCGTGTATCTTCATATCTGTCTCCAGCTCCTCTCCCCTCTGCCTTGCATATGCTGTCCCTCTCATCTCCTCTTTATTTGTCGGGTTCTCGCGCGTTATGCACGTCGACAGGGTTCCCGGCTCGCAGCCGCACAGCTCTGCCACCCCCCTGCCTGCACACTGGGTTGCATTGGCTTGTGCCTGCCTCGTTCCCTTCCGCACACCAGGGAGTGCCCACCAGTGCCCACCAGTGCCCACCCTGCCTGTCAGCGTGGGTCAGCCACTGGCACAGCCAGTCCTGCCCCAATTTCGCCAGCGTTCCACCCTACGTCCCCATCGAGTATCGCATGGACGTCCCTGTTATTTGGCCACAGCAACGAGGAAAAAACGAAGCAAGGCAATGCAAGAAGGAAATGAATCGACAGACACAGCAACTGCAGAAACTGAGAAACGCAGAGCGGCCAGAAGATCGTCTCTTGAGTTGCCTGCTTTGCGGCCTCGCGGAGAGGGCGAACGAAACAAGATTGCTGGCTGGCCTTGGGATTTTCGCCCCCTTTCTCGCGCTCTTGCTCTGGCTCGCTCCCCTTGTTTCTCACACCCTGCTTTCTATTTTTATCTGCGATCGTTTCCAGGGAAGTCGCACATCAATGGCGGCGACAATGCATTTCACCTCCGCCCGCACCGCCAACTCCACCAGGGGGCAAGACAGCCCAGCCAGCCCGCACAGCACAGACAGCCCCAGACAGCCCAGCCCAGAAGAGCACCAGGAACCTCGAGAAATATAAGGCTCGTTTGGCGTGGCTGACATTTACTCTTTCTGCTTAGACGTCGTTTCAGAATTTTCCACAGTTAAGGTCCCGCGGCATTATATGATCGCAACACCCTGCACCCCATAAGAGAGGAACCTTGTGCGGGTGATATTTTTCAGTCTCTCGTTTTATTTTTTATTTGTTACCAGTCTCTTTTTTCTCTTTCTTCCTCATTGCTTTCTGTTACCCGAGGGTGAGTCGTCGATCCAAAACAGGCACGAGATCGAGGCCAGCATAAACCACCCGTACACCTTGTCTCTCTGCCCTTTCTTGCCGTGCTTGCCATCCCGGAAGCAAGCATAGCACCCCTTTGTATTGTTCGTTTGTTTTATTTCATTTTTATTTATTTTGCTTTATTTCTTTGCTTATTTCGTTCTGTATTTGTTTCTGCTTTTTGTGTGTACACCCTTCCCCATCGCTGCCCCCCCTCTCTTCCCCATCCACGTCTCCTTGCAGCTTTTGGGTCCCAGTCCCTTGTCGACTGTCGTGCACGGCCGCCCTTGGAAAACCGGGTTGGCACACGACCGCATCCATCCCACCCACGAAACCACAGCGCAACCACGACATACACATACGCATACACACACCTGCAGCTACAGCAAATCCCTCTACCTGCAGACGGACTGCATAACACCCAGAGTTCACCCAAGCTTTTGCTCCGAGCCTGACCCGAGTTTGTTCACGGACCCAACCGCCAGCATCGAAAAGCATCGAGAAACGCACGGAGGAATCAACTACAACTCACCTGTGCCGCGCCGCCGACCTGGCGACCTTGTGGCTTCCAAGCTTATTGCAACTGCGACTGTGTCTACACTTGTGACTGCGAGTTACCTACCGGTTCCTGGCAGCTTGCCAAGTGCATGATACAAAGCAGCCTACAGCTTGCAGCATACAGCTCGACTGGTCTACTTCATTTGCAACTTTTTTCGAACGAGCAGCAGCTTGCCAAACAACAAGGCTGCAGACGCCTTTGGCAGACTCGACGGCCCTCGAAATTCAAAACTAGACACGAGAAACCGATACGAAACCACCATCCATCAACCGTCGAACAAGCAGGCACGTTGGGTTGGGAGCCATGGCTGCATTCTTTTGATTTTTTTTGTTGGCACTGCACATACACGTTCTGTTGTTTCTGGTCGCCCTTTCTCTGTTACATTGTTTGCATTTCGTTTGCTTGCGCTTCTGCTTCGAGCCATTGGAAGCAAAGCTTTCGGCCCACTAACACGCCTGTTCTTCCAGGATCTTCCTCGTTTGTCAACGCCAATGGGATTGACAATGGCACAACACCGTCAGGCGCCTAGCCACGTGAAAGACGACCCGTATGATGTGAGTTTCTGCCTTCTATTTTTTTTTTGCCTTGCTGGTTTTGTTTTTTGTCGTCTTGATATCACACCCGCCATATCAACCTCCCTCTGCATTCCCGAGTATTTTGCTCTGCATCAGCAATTTGTTGCGTTCGTCCCGCTTCACCTTTTCCCATACTTTCGTTTCTGTTTCCCCAAAACCCGGCATCAAACTGCAGCTTCACCGACAGTGCTACATCGAGTTTCTCGGTGAAAGCAGCCACTGCAACGGTAGCCGCGTCCACTGTTGCAGTCAAGGCCTGCCAGTATTGGCGGAAGTATGGTAGGGGACGGCCTGCTGGGATATCCAGTAACGGCTCGCTCCTCTCGGCTATCTTCCTGCCCGGACGGGGCTTGACAAATCCGCCAGCCATTCCCATGACCCCCGTCGTCAAAATGCCAGACAAGCCCCCCTCGCAATCCTGCAAGAACACAAAAAAAAAACGCTCCGGCACTATGCAGACGCGCTACGGCGGGCTTGTGTTCGAGGCGCCGTGGAATCCAAGTCGGGTTTCCAGAACGTGGCGCTCGGGCTGCGGTTCTGTGCTGGCGGCGGCGCGATGGCTGCGTTGCTTCGCTGCTTTTTTTGCCCACTGTGGCCCACGGACACCACCCAAAAGTGAGGTCTGTAGGAGTGGGAATTGCAGGGGAGCTGCTGTTTCACTAAACTAGGACGCCCCGTCCCATGCAACGCTGCAGACGGAGATGGTTTAGCGCGCTCGGGTACTTGATGCTGGGTACCTTTTTTGCTTGGTCAACCGTTGGTGGTCGCCACCTTGCGCGACTAACGCCCGTTGGTGTTTCGCGGTCTAGTTGGCAGCCGGGCAGGGCAGCAGCCCCGACATGGCCGTGGCCAGAGCAAAAAGCAAACAAAAAAGCAAGCAGAAGCGAAGAGAGCGAGCCAGCACGAGCCAGCGCGCGAGATGAGTTGCCAGAGCGAGAGCCCGCACAATACCACAGCACGCACAGTGTCTGTCAGAGAGGGGGCACCAACAAGGGAAGCCCAGGCCCCAACAGCCCGGGCGTAGGCGCGTCTGCGCCGCCACGGCGGTCGACAAAGCCAAAGCTGGTTTACGATACACTGCAAAAACCTGCGAACGCTAGTGCTTGCGAGGTTGCATCGTGCTGGCAATGGTCCGATGTGTCTTGCTGTTGCTTGCGGGCTGCAACTGCTGGCATATGGCCGCCACTGGCCGCCGCTGTTGTCCCTCCCCTGCTGGCCCCTACCTCCGCTGCGGTTTCCTGTCGGGGGGGTCTTTGTTATCGTGGCCCGTTCACGGCACCCCGGACAAGCTGCTGCTTCGAAGATGGGATTGTGCGGGAGATGGGCCATGGTGTGGATGATGGTGGGTGGAGAGCGAGACAAGAAGGACAGGGCGTGCTGCCCCCCAGGACGCCCAGTGCTGCTGTGGCGCTCGCGTGTGGGAGTGTATGTGATGGTGGCTAGGACGACCAGGATCGTCTCCCACACCGCCCTTGTCGCCTTTAGGATTAGGGAGGGTCAGTGGGAGGGCAGCCACCTGAGAGAGACCCGAGTTCCAGTCTTTCGAAACCCCCGGCTAGCTCCCCCGTTCCTTGACTGAACCACCCCCCTGTCCAAACCGCAGCCTCCTCATTGGATAACCACTCCCCGGGTGGATTTTCCAGGATCCGTCAGCCATTGGCCATGTTCCTTTCAGGATGCTCAACTCCATCGACCACCCCCCTCCAATCCCAGACACACACCCATCTGTTGGCCACCCCCCTTTACAGATCACCAGCACTCCTCACATTGATCCAGACTCGCAGACCCAAACACCCCCCCAAGAACCGTCCTTTCACCTGCTATCCTTGATCCTTGACCCCCATTGTCCTTCATTCGCCCACACCCTTGCTCATCTCCAAGACCTCATGCTGTCCCAAACTTTGTTGCTTTCTCTCTACGAGTAGTCACTCGCGGTCCTGCCGCCGCTAGCTATCACTGCAAAGCCGTCCACTTTTCCTTGGTTGGCAAAGGCGGCCTCGACCAGAGAACCAGACAACACACGGCCATATTGACCACGCAAGCAGCCCCAGGCCCCCATGCCGCTGAAGGCCAGAGCTGGGCCTGCAACACAAGCTCCTATCGTGTTTTGCTGTGCCTTATTTTGCTTGCCTGCCTTATTGTGCCCCCCCTATTACTCTTGCTGGACCTACTTAAGAACCCTGCCATCCTCCCTCCTCGTCCCTTCCACCCCCCAGTCACCTGTTCGTTGTACATGTATCTTATGTATCTCATGGACGGTGTTTCCTTGCAGCACTCTCTCAGTGTCATCGACAACAGACCTTCTTTTTCCCCTTTCGGCTTTTGTGGCTCTACTGGTATGTTCTCGCCTTGAACTCCCACCACTGCCGCTTCGCTCCTTGCGTTACGACTTGCACTATTCCCTATTGCACTTCAACCTTTTTTTATTGCTCCGGGGCTGGCCTAGCTCTCACACTTTTTTCACCTTGTTTTCTTTTTTCCCGCTCCTAATCTGGATCTCGCTTGGGTTAGTGGTCTCCGGTCCCCTCCAGTTCTCTTTCTGTGCGTTTTGAACTCTGCTTTGCCTGTTTTGTCCCTGCCTGATCTCTTTGGGTCCTTTTTGATATTCTGTCCTTTCCTTCTCTGCTCTTGCGGGTCTTTGCACCACTACTCTCATTTCGTCTGGTTTTGCCTTTTTTCCCACCCCCCTGCTGGCGTTCTCCCGGCTCTCCGGAGCAAAAGTGCCTGGCACTTGTTATGAATAGCCTCAAACAAAACGAGTAACCTAGTTGGGAATCTCGAAACATGGGTGTTCAAGGATTGTTCAAGGGTTGTTCAAGGGTGTCCCAGGGAAGTCCCGGGGTATTCCAGGGCGTTCATTCCTTTATGCTGCCACGCTCCCTCCCTACCAGTGTCTGGATTCTGCACCGTTTCTTCGGATATGCACTCGTCATTGGGCCTCTTGTGGCCCTCGCGTTGCCCGCACGGTGTTTGCAAGGCGCACATTCTGCTCTTGCCAGGGCCTGGTTTCGACCAGGCAAAGGCCGTGCAGCTGGCCTCGCCCGGTGCTGATCTACCCCCCTCCCCGTCTTCCCCCCTAAAGCACCCTCGTCTCTTATCACATCAAATAACACTCATAACACACACATGCAGTCCTTTTTAAATCGATCTTGTCTTCCTCTTATTTTTTTTCCAAAACACTAGCTCCCAACACCCCTGGTCACCGAATAATTAAACGTACCGGGTCGCAACCACGCACCCCTTCCCCTTTCATTCCCTCTTGGACCATTGTCCTGCAGCCAAAAGTTCCCTTGGCCCATAGTTTCCTGACGAATCTACGTTGCTACTTTTTGTTTTATATTATTATCCCGTCTTGTTTTACTCTTTTTGTTATTTCACTTCTCTCCCACCTTCTGTCTCTCGTTACCCTTGACTGACCGGGTTCTATTCTATATGCAGCAGCAGCAACACCACCCTCATCAACAACATAACCCACAGGGTCAGCCGCCGCACATACAACAACAGCAGCACTCGCGTCCTCCCAGTGTTGTTCACCAGCATCACCAACAACACCAGCAATACCAGCAGCCCCCGCCACAGCAAGCTCAGCATCCCGCTCCGTACTCGCCTGCGCATCAGACACCGCCGGTATACCAGCAGCAGCCACCTCCTCCAAGTGGGCAGCCTGCTCAAGACCTTTACAACTACCAAACCAGCCCTTATAACGCCCCCGCTGCCCCCGGCGGATATACATCAGCCGGTAAGTTTTATGTTTGTGGATTTGCTTCGGCTTTTTTTTTGAAGGCTGTGAGAAGAAGGCAGGCCTTGCACTCGTGAGAGAGACCACAGATGTCAGAAACACGAGTTAGAGGTGAAAAATCCGAATGACTTGCAAATTGCAGGAAAAGATCGAACTGTGGAGAATTATTGAAAAGTTTCGGAGAGTCCAGATACAGGTCATAGAAGCCAGCAGACTACGGGGGCAAGGCTAACAACGAAGCAGAAATGATGGCCGCTACGATGTCGAGGCCACCTTATCCTCCCATGTCATACCACACACCGCAGTCGAACTCGCCTGCGTCTGTGGCATCGACTGGTGGCCATGACCAACAGCGCAGCTTGTACGGCCAGCCGCCACCGCAGCTTCACCAGCAGTCAATGTACTACAGCCAGCAGCCGCAGTACCAATCGATGCCCCCGGCAACTGCATCTCCGTACGGCCAGCATGCGCCCCAGCCTCACCAGTCGATGGCTTCCCAGCCGAGCATGATGATGCCTCACGGCGCCCCGTCACCTGTCCAGCACCAGATGGCTCAGCACCCCAGCCAGCACAGCCCAGCCATGGCGGCCGGCAGCCCACGGCATGCAAAGATGGAAGTCCAGAACCTGACACCCCAGCTCTCACGCCAACCCGCTCCTCCCACCGCGCCATCACCACTCTCCATGGGCCAGGTTCCGACTCCGCAGAGCATGCAGGCCCAGAGTCTGCAAACACAGAGCCTGCAAGCACACCAGGGCCTCCAACAGGGCGTGCAATCTCACCAGCAGCACAGCCAGCACCCACCCCACCAGCAACAACACGCACAACACCCGCAGCACCCGTCTCAGCACCCCCAGCAGCATCCCTCCCACGCCACAAGCCAACCGAACGGCACCAGCCCGCTTCCCGCAACTACGGCCGGCAGCGCTGGCTCCTCCGTCGTGAACCCGAACGCTGCGCCCGGCCCGATTCCCGCAACGACGCCTCTGGTGGTTCGCCAGGATCAGAATGGCGTGCAATGGATTGCTTTCGAGTACTCGCGTGACCGCGTTAAGATGGAGTACACCATCCGCTGCGACGTGGAATCGGTGCAGACGGACGAGCTCGCCCAGGATTTCAAGACGGAGAACTGCGTTTACCCCCGTGCCTGCTGCCCGCGTGAGCAGTACCGCGGCAACCGCCTTCAGTACGAGAGCGAGTGCAACACGGTCGGCTGGGCTCTGGCTCAGCTGAACCCGCCTCTGCGCGGCAAGCGCGGACTGATCCAGCGGGCTGTCGACAGTTGGCGGAACAGCAACCAGGACCCGCGCCTACGCAGCCGTCGTGTGCGCCGCATGGCCAAGATGGGAACTCGCAAGGCTGTCAGTGCTGCGAGTGGTGGTATGGCTGCTGGCGTCGGCCAACCATCGCCCGCACACATGGGCACTGCCACCCTGCCCAGTGCTCCTCCCCTAGGCAAGCCAATGCCCAGCTTGCCTCCTCAGATGCACCACCACGATACGACCGGTCAAGCCGGAGGAGACGAAGTTGGTATGTTTCACCAGATGTGATTCGATTCCCGGCACTTGATTTTTGTGTTTTTTAATTTGCCTGTTGTTTTTTTGCTATTTTTCCCTCTTCATTTCTCTTCATTTCTCTTCATTTCTCTTCTTTTCACTCTTATGACAATACCTGCCATGACATTTCTGATACCTCTTGCGAGTCCACATTTTATACTCATCTTCGGTCTTGTTTCATCTTCGGTCTTGTTTTCTTTTTTCTTTCTTTTTTCTTTCTTTTTTCTTTCTCCTGGCAAGGTTTCGGCTGTCATTTTCGGCTTTATTCTTTCTTCAAATGTGGCTTCTACACTGGAGGCATTTTCTCCCTTTTCTTTCTTCTCTCTTCATTGTGGCTCTTCTTGGTTTCTTTCGGTTTCGTTTTTACCCTTTTCCTTCTTCCTGCTCGGCTTTTTTCTTTTGATTTTGTGTTCCCTTGTGTGTTTGATATATACTCTCCATAGGCGCTCGACTCCCACCCCTAAAAGTTGCTCAGGCGACGGAAAACTGGTACACAACAAAAATCGGAATTGTATACTATTTCAGTGCTTCTGCTTCTGCTGCCGCTTCATGTTTTGCTGTGCTGTGGCGTGTTCTATGACACCCGTGGCTGTCTCCTGTGTACTCTTGTTCTTGCATGGCAGCTTTCCACATTCACCACCAGATTGTCCGCCCCTCCCCTCAACATGCTTGCTTGGGCAATGCATTTCCACAACCTCCGCCGCACCAACCTCACGATGTTGCCTGTCGTGTGGTCTTGTCTTCTTTTTTGTCGGACCAACCGGTTATTCGTCGCCTGGGATATGGGGTTCAAGAGAGGGAGGGGAGATGCGTGTGCATGGCTGCAGTGGACTATCGGGGAGGACGAGGGAAAAGAGTACTGCGTTTGATTTGGAAAGGGGAGAGCAACTGTTTTTGTGTGTTCCCGTTTTGTTTGCACCCCCCTTCTGTTTTGTTGTGTTTGATTTCCGCATTTTCGCTTCTTCTCAGCGCATGGCAGGGCCACGTTTTTTGTGTAAAGACGCATCGAAAGAAACCAGAAAGCAGCCGCAAAACAAGTGTACTGGCATACAGCAACCATCATTGGCATTCAATCTTACAAGCAGCAAACGAACATTCGAGCATTCGAGCATTCGAGCATTCGAGCACACGCCTTAAGTGAGGACTGCCTCCGTGAGAGAAGGACGACGGGCCAGTCTCAGTTCGGCAGTGGCCCACTGAAGGCCCGCGCCCTGTGCAAGTGGCACCTCTCCGCTGTCGAAAAGGGAAAGGAAAGACAAGACAAAGCCACTTACAAAGGGACTTCAGCCTTTGTACTCGCTGCTACCTCCCGTTGGCACCAACATCTTCCCACTTCACATGTACACACGGCTGTCCAAACAGCCCTATCCTTGCTTCGCAGACCCTTGTTATATCTTGGGGATGCCACCACCCTCCGTCATGGTCGTCACCTGCTCACCTGTTCTGACGCTCAGCCTCTCATTTCCCTCCCTCCTCGTCCCTCCTCGTCTCTGCTTCCCTCTTCCTTCCCGCCTCCATCCCCCTTGTTGCTTGTTAATCCCTCGCCTCCGCAGAGTTCCTTCATCTCGTGTTTCCCCATCTCGGCGTCGTGTTCACCGCCAAGTGGTGCTGCCGGCCGCTGGATGAACACACCTGCTCGGCCCCCGTTCCCTGTTGCTTGGTGTCCCGGATGCTACATAAGAGCACAGCGCATCCAACAAGCATCCAACACATGCCGCAATGCACCCAATGCGTCCGATGTGTCCGATGTGTCCAACGCGTCCCGTTCAGCTCCTCTTCTATTTAATTGCCTCATATTCTGACCGTCTGCTTCCCTCTATATGTAGGTGACAACGGAGACTCCTATGCCGACAACAGCCAGCATCACCACCACCAAGTTCCCGCCGGCCCCACTGGAATGACCCCTGTTGCACAGGATACACGCCCGGCTCACGTCTTCAACTCATACGGCAACTACCCCAGCGGCACGCCGCACCCGCTTCCGCCAATGTCGTCTTCCGTGGCTCTTGCCCACACCGCCAGCACCGGCAGCGTTGTCGGCGCCGTCAGCAGCGTCAAGAAGGAAGTGCCCCAGCCCGACGGACTGTTTCCGGACCTGCCCGAGGCCAAGAAGCGCAAGTTCGTCCTGGTCGAGGACCGTGGATCCCGTCTCCGCGTACGCGTAACCCTGAACATGGTCGACACCAGCGAGATCCCAGACTCGTTCCGCCGGTCCAACGCCGTATGCCCCGGCTCCTTTTTCCCCCGCGAAATGGAGAGCCCGCCGCCGAGTCCGACAGGCCGGCGTTTCTTCTCTAATGATGTGGACGATCCGGTTGTCCCAGACGACTTGCGCATGCTGGACCACGAGGACGACGGAATTGACGAGGTTGAGGCCGGCGACGACGGTGACAACGGACGGTCACATGGACGCCAGCACCGCCGGCGCCTACAGGCTCTCTCGGCGCTGCGCAGCAGCAGCGATAACATTGAGAACACGGCCACGACAGTGTCTGTTCCCGTGGGCGACAACGGTGCCGAGGCGGACGTGGCTGTGCCACGGATGCGCAAGACGCTGCGCCGGAAGCAAGTGCGCCTCAATGACCTGGGCTGCCGGATGGCGTGGCTGCAGAGCCGGGCATTTGCCGGCCGCCGGATTTTCCTCCAGAAAGCTTGTAAGTTTGTGGTGAAACCTTTTTAGTTTGTGGCGTTTACCCCTGCTAACCGCTCAGTGGACACTTATCGCACAAAGACGTGCAATGGAATCCTGGCCGCGATGCAGGACGTCAGCGATATTGCTCCACACTACGAGATGCGTGTGGGCAAGAAGCGGTGGGCTGTGTGCGAGAAGGAGCTCCAGCTGCGTGGAGCCAACCGTTCCTAGGCTGCCCACCTGTGTGGCAGATATTCTCGGCTAACTACAAACAATCATCATACAACAAACATTCACATACATATGGGATCAGACACGAATCTTTGGACTGGCTTTTTTCTTTGCTTTTATTCGGTATCTATTTTCTTTTCTTTCATTTTTTGTCTACTTCTTACCTTCCTTTACCCACCCCCTTTTTGTGTCTTGGACTGGGCGGCGCACCCACCCCTAAAGTATTGAATACTCATACATTTCTTCCCTCTCAAGTCTTTTCCGGCTCGGTTTCTGGCTTTGTTTCCCTTTTCATTTTCCTACCGTGTTCGGATCGGGCTTTCCTTGTTTCTCTCGGATGTGCCAAAGAGTGCATATTGTTTTGGTTTGGAACTTTTGGGGTTTGGTGTATAACGATTCAAGAAGGAAACAAAAGAAGGATACCGCGCAAAGATTATTTTTGGAATTGGAATTGGAATTGGAATTGGATATTGGATGTTGGATATTGGGTTTGCTATTCGATCGACTTTGCTTCTTCTTTCTTCATTCTTTCTTTTCTTTCTCCTCTGCTATCCTGTCCGGTTCTTAAAACACCCACGTAGAGAAACGTGCGGTTATACAAGCACCGCCCTTATTGACCTCAATTTAAAGTAGTTCAACGACATTTGGTGTTGGTAGTCTGGCAATGTGAGTTGGCCGCTTGGCTTTTGCTGTTAGTTAGTATATTGCCTTTTGAAGGGAGCTAACGGCAGAATGAGCCATACGGGCAAAAAATACTGGCCGCTGACGTAATTTTTGCGCAAGGTGGGTGCGCTAGGCCCCGCCTTCGCGCCTTCCGCTGTCGTTGTGTGTCTTGGGCGTGTGTCCCGTCAACGACTTCATTCAAATTTCCAACGTCCGCCAACGTCTAGTCGTTTTCTGCGAAACGGCCCTTTTCTTTGTGTTTTGCTTCATCCTTCCGCGCACTCCTCCCAATGCAGCCAGCATGAAGCAGCGCTTCTCATCTCTCGATGTCCGGGTAAGTGCAGACCAGCTCGTCTTGCGGCTTCTCACCAGGGGTGACTGACCATCACACAGGCCATCAGCCACGAGCTGAACCAGACGCTGGCAGGCTCCCGGCTCAGCAACGTGTACGACCTCGTGCCGCCATCTGCAAATGCTCCATCATCGAGCTCTTCCCAGGCAGCAGCAGCAGCCGCCGCCGCAGCGTCGTCCGCCGCCTCCAGGGCCATCTTGCTCCGCTTCGCCCGCAGCCAGGAAAAGCACCAGCTCATTGTCGACCCGGGCTTCCGGTGCCACCTGACAGCCTACGATGCCCGTGCCAGCAGTGGAACAAGTGGCCCGTCGGCTCACTCGGCCCCCTCTGCATTTGTCACCCGGCTGCGCAGCCTCATCAGCGGCCGGCACGTCACCGGCGTTTCCCAGCTTGGCACCGACCGTGTGATTGAGATCCGGTTCAGCGATGGCCAGCTGCGGCTCTACCTGGAGTTCTTTGCTGCCGGAAATGTCGTCTTGACGGATGACCACGCCAAGATTTTGGCGCTCAAGCGGACCGTTGCGGCATTCCGGAGTGTCAGCCTGGAAAAGACACTCAACGTGGGCAACCCTTACGCCTTGGCAAAGAAGAGGATTGACGAGGGAGATGAGGAGCATGATGTACCTCTTACGCTGGAGAGGCTCAAGGCCGTCCTGGAGGCCGAGGTGGCAGCTGACAGGGCAGCCGAGGCGGCCGCCGAGGGCGAGCCGCCAAAGAAGAAGAAAAAGGCCAAGGGCCTGAGTCGTATCTTGGCCCTCAACTTCACGGACCTGTCCCAAGCTCTGATTGACCACTGCATCCTGTGCGACGGCTTTGACGCCACCCCCGCCAACGCGCAACCAGCCGACCTCCTTGCAGAGGAGCCTCGCTTGGATGCTCTGTTCAAGGTGCTGCAGGATGCGCGGACAATGGCCAATGGCTTCTTCACTGCCGACAAGGCACAGTGCAAGGGATACATTATTGCGACCAAGAGAGAGGGTGCAACAGTCACGGCAGAAGATGGAGAAGGTGCGGCCAGCCAAGAGGTTGCAAAGGAGGACCTTGACTATGTCGACTTTCATCCCTTCAGCCCTCGCCAGTTCGAGACGGACCCCAAGTACGTCATCCTGCCATTTGACTCTTTCAACAAGGCAGCCGACGAGTTCTACTACCACCTGCAAGGGATCAAGGCCCACCGTCAACTGCATCAACAAGAGTCATTTGCATCCAAGAAACTGGAGGCGACAAAACGAGACCAGGCTGCACGCATTGAAAGCTTGAAGGAGGCCCAGCAGTTGAATGTCCGCAAAGCTGGAGCTCTTACGGCCAACCAGGACTGGGTGCAGCTGGCCATTGATGCTGTCAATGAGAACCTCCAGGATGGTATGGACTGGGAAGATCTAGCAGTGCTCATTGGCGATAGCGCAGAGGAGAACCCGGTAGCAGCACTCATCAAGTTGCCAATGCGTTTGTCTGAAGGAATAATCACACTGAAGCTGGAGGAAGAACCGGATGACTACGCCGACGGAGAAGAGGAACAAGGTGACGATGCCGACGGCGAGACAAAGAAAAAGGACACCAAAACGATCGAAGTGGATGTGAAGCTGGCATTGTCTGCCTGGGGAAATGCTAGGGAGTACTACGACCAGAAGCGTATAGCAGCTGTCAAGGAGCAAAAGACCAAGGAAGTCACGTCAATGGCGCTGCGGAACGCCGAGAAGAAGGTGGCCGAGGAGCTGAAGCGCGTCCAAAAGGGCGGCAAACCAGCTCCACAGCAGCTCATCCGCCGGCAGATGTGGTTCGAGAAGTTCTTGTGGTTCATCTCCTCGGACGGCTATCTTGTCATTGCGGCCAGAGAGTTCCAGCAGTGCGAGATTGTCTACCGGCGGCATCTACGGCGCGGCGA
The DNA here is from genome assembly GCA_002778245.1 of Raffaelea albimanens. Lineage (NCBI taxonomy): Eukaryota > Fungi > Ascomycota > Sordariomycetes > Ophiostomatales > Ophiostomataceae > Raffaelea > Raffaelea albimanens. Next base: position 1,065,319 of record PCDJ01000001.1, read on the forward strand.
CGTCTTTGTCCACGCCAACATCAAGGGATCGCCTGGCATCATCGTCGTCAAGAACCGGTTCGGCGCTCAACCCGACGACCCCATTCCGCCGACGACTCTGGCTCAGGCTGGCTGCCTGGCTGTATGCGCATCCGAGGCCTGGGAGACCAAGGCTGGTCTGGGCGCATACTGGGTGCGTGCGGACCAGGTGTTCAAGACGACGAGAACGGGCGATGTGCTTCCGCCTGGCTCTTTTGACGTCCGCGGCGAGAAAAACCATCTCCCGCCACCGCAACGGGTTCTTGGGTTTGGCCTGCTCTTCAAGGTCAACAATGCAAGCACGCCCGAGCATTTGAAGAACGGTGTTGAGGATGGGGTAAAGCAGGAGGGAGAAGTAGAGGCTCAAAGGGAGAAATCTACGGAGGAGAAACATGAAGAAGGAGAGCAAACTTCACAAGAGGCACCAGCTGCCAAGTCCGTGGCTGGAGAAGAACAGGAAAATGGACATACTCGTACAGACGAAGAGGCAAATGCCGCTGAGCCAGAAGAGAAGGAAGAAGCTGCCGAGCCAGAACCGGCAGACGAGGACGACGAACAAGGAAAAAAGCAGGAAGATGAAACAGAAGAACAACAAGAGGAGGAGGCCAATGAAGACACCCAGGCTGCTTCCTGGAAGGGCAAAGGAAAAGAGGCATTGCGATCCCGCTCGCCGGCACCCTCGATTACGTCTACGGCAGCAACCAAGAGCGGTCCAGCCACCAAGCGTGGCCAAAAGGCCAAGGCCAAGAAGATGGCCAAGTACAAGGACCAGGATGACGAGGACCGCGCACGAGTAGAGCGGCTGAACGGTATTGCTGCCGGCCGTGAAAAGGCCGAAGCTAAAGCCAAGGCAAAGGCAAAGCGCGAGGCCGAGCTGGCCGCTTATGAAGAGCGGCGACGCGCACAACGAGAACGCCAGATGCAGGCTACCAAGGCATACGAAGAGGCACGGCAGGCCAAGCTTGCCAATGGTGGAGACGACAACGATGGTGGCGATGCTGATGGCGATGACCTGGAAATCTTGAGCACGCTCGTTGGCCGTGCATCCGCAGGCGACGAGATCCTGGAGGCTGTCCCTGTGTGTGCCCCGTGGACGGCCTTGTCACGGCTCAAGTACAAGGTCAAGATGCAGCCCGGGTCGACCAAGAAGGGACGGGCCATGCGGGACGTCCTGGAAAGGTGGAAGCACGTGGCCGAGGCCGCCACGGGTACTGCGGGTAACAGCAACAGCATCCTTGACGAGAATAACCGCGACCCCGAACGGATGTGGCCTCGCGAGGTTGAGCTGATCCGCGGCATCAAAATGGAAGAGGCTGCCAACTGTGTGCCTGTGGGCAAGGTGACTCTTATGATGGCCGGCGGGTTTGGAGGCGGCGGCGGCGGTTCTGGCGGAGGCAAGAACGGCAAGCAGTCCGGCGCAGGAGGCAAGAAGGGAGGTGCTGGCGGGAAGGGTGGAGGGAAGAAGAAATAAATGAAATGCAAGATATGTGCAGCATTAGAAAACCCACATAAACGACATAATCACAAAATAGGATATCAAGACACATTGGAAAGGAGCGGTACTTTGTTTTTCGTTCACTGTTTGACTTTGCATGTTTTTTGGCATGTCTTTCTTTGCTTTTTGCACCACACAAGTAGAGCCCGCGCTCCAGCTACCATCCATTAAGCTTGTACAGCCTTTCACAATGAGCCAACATGCAAGGGGAGCATTATAAAAAAAGGAAAAGAAACAGGTAAAAAAAATATGATGATTTTGTCCACAGCCCTGGGCACCCAAAGCCAAAAAAAAATAATGATAAGAAACACAAAAAAACAAAAACTTTCTGTATAAACATCCTTTGTCTTTTGCCATGGTTTTTTTTCTCTCTCCTTTTTTCATTTGTATCGTGTCGTTGATGAGAGCAGGCCCTTACCCGCTCTAAAGACCCAGGCCCTCTCTTCCAGCCTCTTCTCCCCCCCCCCCCCCTCCTCTACACTACTACAATTAACCCAGCGCTGCCACAACCAGGGCAGACACTCCGTCCTCCTCGCTGCGAACCGTCACCTTGGTCGTCACGCCCGCCTTGGCCGAGTACGCCATGCGCACATTGGCCACCACGCGGCCGCCATTGACCGTCTTGCCCAACAGCTTGAGCGTGTGCGTCGTCTGGCTGAGCGGGATGTCGGTGCCCTCGAGAGGCTGCAGGCACAGAGTCTTGGCCAATTGTTCGGTGGCATCTAAATGAATAGTTAGTAGGACTTTCAAATTATATATATATATATAGGGATCGGCACATACCCGCAATGCTCTTGACTCCGCTGAGCTGGAGTGTCTCTTCCGACTCCTCGCCGCCGGCGCCGACCTGCTCCCACAGGTGGCTAAAGTTGCTGGCAAATGCCGGGATCACGTAGTCGCTGCCCGACAGGTCAAACTCGGACACCTCGTACTCGTCGTCGTAGCCGGTGTCTTCCGGCTCGCCCGTCGTCGGGTCAATCTCCTTGCTCGTAAACTTGAGCACGTTGCCAAACGTGCTTGTGGGCAGCGTATCCGCACCGCCAACCTTTTTGAACGCCACATACACCTTGCCCGGCTCGTCCGTCGCCAGCTTCTCGACCTGCAGGATAAACTCTTCCTCGAGCTCGTCCTCGTCCGAGGGCGACGCCACCACCGACACGTTCTCCAGGACAGTGTCGGGGAGCGTGTTTTTGATCTCATACTGCAGCACAATGTGCTCCTTGAAAATGTGCTTCACCACGCTCACCACGTACTCCGTCTCCGCCTCGGTCAGCTCCACAAGACCAGACGACTTGAGCACAGGGCCAAACTCCTTCATCTCCGGGATCTCCATCAGCTGCTGGGCGTACTGCTGGGCCAGCGCCGATGCCGACGCAGCCTCGTCCGCGCCCGACGAGCCAGGTGCACCGCTGCCCGACTTGGCGGCACCGTTGCCGGCACCTCCAACCTTGGGCGCCTTGAGGGTCGGTGTGGTGGCCGTCAGCTTCTTGGTCCGGTCCTCGGCGTCGGCCTGCTCGCGTGTCACCACCGGCACCTTGGAGATGTCGAATGGCGCCACAAAGGTGGCCTTGTCGTCCGAGGTCACGTATGTCACCAGCTGGTGCTCAAAGTACGACAACGAGAACATGTTCTCGTTCTTGACAAACCGCTCGGCCATGTCATCTGGCTCGTTCATCAACCGTAGGTTGAGTGCCGCACGGTCGCGCACCTCGTCGTCGACGTCGTCCAGGCAGCGCGACAGCAGGACCTGCACGCTCTTCTTGACCTCGGGGTCCTTCTGGCCGACGCCAAACTTGGCCAGCGCCGTCACGGCCGCAGCACGCACAATGGCGTTCTCAAGCACGACACGGTTGTAGATGTAGCGGATGTACTTGGTGGGCTGCGAGGTCTTGGGGCCCTCGAGACCGAGCAGGTGCAAGATACGCACGGCCAGCTTGGTGAACTCGCAATCCTCAATGAACTCACACAGGTGTGCCAGCGCGTCCTCCTTGGAGTCCGGCACGAACTTGATGAGGTCGAACATGCTCTCGACAACAGCCCGCTTGAACTCGTAACCGCCCTCGTCACGCAGGATCCCACTAAGGAAGGCAAGCATGCCGGCCTGTTTGCTGGGGAACTTGAGGCAGAGTGTGCGGATGGCTTCGACAATCGTAATCTTGAACTCGTCTGTGATCTCCGACATGAAGCCGCTGATCTGCTTCATGAGACGGTCCACGCTAGCCTCGTTGCCCGTCTTGAGGAGCGTCGTGATGGCGAATGTGGCAATGGACCGGTTGCTGTTGGTGATGAGCAGCTCAATGTCCGGGTTGCACACGTGAACGGCATGTGGCTTGAACGTGGCGAAGTTGTGCAGAATCCGCAGAGCTGCAAACTTGGTCACTGCCCGCGGCGACGTCAGGAACAGCTGCAGCACGTGGACAGCCTGCGAAACCTCGGCGTCTGTCACGTCGCGCAAGTCGCAGATTGCCTTGGCCGCCTCGAAGTTGACCATTTCGCTCTTATGCCGCAGCCAGCCGTCCAGAAGCGTCACCATCGACGGCCGCAGTGTCGGGTCCTCCTCGGCCAGCTGTGCGGCCAGACGCACCAGCAGGACGACGGCAGCGGGGCTCTTGACGGCGCCCGCGGCACCGAACTGCTTCACCATCTTGACCAGGGCCATCTTGTCGTGCATGCGCATCTGGTAGAGAAGGCCGATGGCATGGTACTGTGTCATAGTCGAGCTGTTGATCGGTGTCGGGCCGCCGCTGGACGAGAAGCCCAGAGAGAAACCGCCCGACGACTTGGCGTTGGCTGCCGCCTCCTGGGTCTCGCTCTGCCACCGCCGGACAACGTCACGGGCAATGGGAAGCAGGTGGTACGACGAGATGAGGGCGGCCGAGGAGACAGACGGGTTCCTGTCGACAATGGCTGTCTTCATGACTCGCTCGATCGATTGGACGGTGGTGGCCTGCAACAGTTAGCAATTGTGTGTAGAGTGGGTTTTCGAGCCTCAATTCTTCAGATGCTTTGCCGCCCCGCCACTCCCAGGTCGCCCGTGCATCCCAATTCCCCCAATCCCTTCGGGTCACCGCCCACTCACATCGATAATTCGGCACAGGGCGCGGATGGCATTCGGACGGAAAATGAAGTCGCCGCTGCCTCCAGTATCCTTCATGATGGTGCTAGTCACCATGATGATGTCCTCGGCAGAGTGAGCCAGCTCCTTGATGACCAGGTGCACCATCTGCCGCAGGCTGGCGTCCTTGTTCTGGAACAGCTTCGAAATGCCAAAAAAGAGCGTCGTGGCCTCGTTGGTTGGGAACTTCTCGCCCGTGTAGATCAGCAGCGCGATCTTGGTGAGCAGGATGCGGCATTGTCTCGGCTGGATGGGCGAGCTGTTGAACAGACGGGCTGGGCACGGTGAGCAGGGGTCTCAAGACAACGAATTCAACGGCTGCAACGGCCTCGACGGCCTCAACGGCGTCAGGCAGAAAAGCCCCCCCCTTTCTTGAACACGAACCTTCCTGGAAGACCTGGGTGCGGTCGACCCGCACCAGGCTGCCGTCGGCATCCTCGTCCCGCTTGCCGTAGTTCATCGTGCGTGGTGTGAGAGGCGGCAATGACTCGGTCGTCGTTTGGGCGTGGACACAGCAGTCGGGGTCTGTATGCTGGACTCGTCTTTTTGTGTGGTGGGAGATGCTGCTGCAATTTGGGGGATATCGCGACGTCGCCAAATCCCCCCCTTGCCCCACACACACCCACACCGCCAGCGATTATCACGTGAGACCGAAAGGTGTCCTTAGCGCCACAGTCAGCCACACCCAACCATGCAGAATCTGAGCGCACCGTGCGCCCCGTGTTGGACAGACTATAGCACTGTGTTTGTTTCTATACTCCATTCAGGGGCTGCGATGCTTCGACACCCAAGCACTACACCACAAGGCTGGCTACTCTGAAATAGGTGCATAATGTACATCTAATACTGTAGCTGATGCTGCGATTAAGCGAGTGTTTTAATTGCACAATGGCTGCAGCAGACCGGCAGATATGCTCGCTGGAACCACTCCTTTGACGCCCCCTGCATTGCCTTCATTTTCCTGCAAAGCGGCATAAAGGACAATCAAATGCGTAGAGAAAACAAGACTGCATAATTCCGCTTTATCTTTGTCTGGTGACTTGTTTTTGCGCCAGACAAATAGGGCAAGAGCGAGAGGGCGTGCCTTCCATGGATTGTGGTGGCCATCTCCTCATCGGCTCCGGTGCTGGCCACCGTCGGCACCAGTGTAACCACTGCTCCTTCCTTTTCTGTTTTCTGTTGTCGACTGACCTCTCTGAGATTTTTCTCTTTACTTGCGGGACAGGCCTATATTCCCCGTTGCGTATCTCCTCGTTTTATTTTTGAAAATTTTTATTTTCGAATTTTTCCTTTCCCCGTCTCCTCTGCGTCTCCTCCCCCACCCCCCCGACCCTTACTACATCCACCCTCATGCCTATCTGAAAGACCGCATGCTATTCTTTTCTTTCATTTAGCTGCTTGGAATCTATGTAGCTTGTTTGGTACTTTGCTGTTTTCCAGAATCGTCACTACTATTGTTTCGACCTTGGCATCTTGCAGCCACCATCTAGCCTGCCTCGATCTTCCGCCATCTCGTTCATTTGTTTCTTCTCTCAACATTGCACCATCACAAAAATACTTTCACCCGGAATGTTTGCCTATGGTATCGCCATTTCACCATCCAAAGATCCCGACGGCACCAAAAGAGAATCGTCAAGGCAATCCGCGTTGGACGAAGAGTTTGCCCTGCTCAACGGACTTGCTTCCATCCAGCAGGCAAGCCCTACTTCCGCCCAGGACTGGTAAGCATCACGATCGCGTCTTATCTTTTTGATTGCGGTTTTGGCGAGCTTTCAGTCATGTTTCTTTGAATTTCTCTTCAGATGTGGTTCCGTTTGAGCTTTGTGTGCGTCCGCTTTTGGTGTCGCCACTGCCGACTATATTCCCGCCATGGGGTCTTTGCGAGCTTTCTTTGATTTATTTGGAGCCATAATTTTTGGCAATCATAGCACTGCAGAGACTTCTTGAATCTCCCTGGTATTTCACAAAGTCCTTGCTCGTTTCCACTGGACTTGGAGCATAGCCGCCCGAATGGCCTTCTCAAACGTACCCCCCTCCTCAAGTTAATCTGACCACCTTTTCTTTCACCATCAAAGCAAACACATATCCGAGGGCGGAAAACGCGAGTCTGGAATGGTTTCTTTTTAGTTTTACAATTTTCTACTGTCAATCTACTTTCATCTACTTTTTGGTCTCTATTGTCATTCTTTTGGTTTGGACGCGTCGATGGATGTCGTCAGCAAATCTGACCAAAGCTTCATCTCCAGGGGATCACCAAACTCACCTAGACGGGGACTCAATACCTTTGGGTCTCCCTATCGATACCCAGAGCGGCCGGCACATGCTCCATCGCGGTATGGGTCGCGTCTGAGAAGGTTCCCCCGACATCTTGAGAGCCTGGAGACTGTCACGCAGCAACTATCCCCAAATCTGGAACCTCGAACATTTCGCCGGGCAAATGCCAAGTCTATTCTAGACACTCCAACAAAGAATTGGGCTGAAATGGTTCACTCCAAGCTACCTCAGGGCGAAATGACCGGTCCCTACACGACTGTCGGGACAACTGGCCGCCAGGCTCGCACAGCAGACAATGGCGACGCTCTTAAGTGCACCGGCAATCAGGATCGGGTCAGATCAGGCCTCTCCCCTGGGACCTCAGAAACATCATCGCTCCCATCCACAAAAAACAACGCTCCTGGTGACGACTATCCCTCCTCAACAAGCAGTGGCGAGGACCAGCCGTTCTTGCCCAAACGTCACACGACGACTGGGAAGAAAAAAGTCGTTGGCAACCCAGTCAGACCCGGGGCTCGGCCTGAGACTATAGACACTTACCTTGCTGTACCAAAACAGCTTAAGAGCATTGACAGCAACCTTGACCCTTTATCGCCATCATTCACACCATCCGCTTCCTACTTTTTCAGTGGATCGGCCGCCGTTCGTGGAGGTCTTTCAGAACCGGAGACCCATCTGGGGACTAAGAGTCCAAAAGAGCTTGGCCCTCGTCACATTTCAGCCTTCACTGCCGGCAACACCCTCTCTACCCTTCCCGATGTCACAAGTGCATTTGAAACAGGGCTTGAATTGAGCTCTGCCGGCCTAGAAGTCTCTGGCCTAGGACTCTCTGGCCAAGGCCAAGGTGCTCCGATGACCAGTTTTACCGAGGAAGTCGAAAGTGCATCCGCCAACCTTTTCCAGTCTCAGAATGATTGGGCCAATGCACTCCATTCTGTGACTGGACCAGGGTGCAATGGCAGTTCCAAGCACGATATCAGTGAGAACTACGGTGACGGAATGGCCTTTGGAGGTGGCTTCGATATCGAAACGCCTTCCTTTGCCTCAACTGTGGCCAATGGCCATCAGCAGGCTGAATCAGAAATGCTCGGCAGCGTCCCGGCGTCGTTTCCGTCGCTCTCCATACTTCCGCCATCTATGCGGTTTGGCTTCGATCCTCAGACAGATCTGGCAATGAGCACAGCCAACGCCTCACTTCAAGCAGCGTACCTCTCGGGCCAGCAGATCTCAAGCGGCACAGATGCCAACAACACATTCCTTCAGACCACAATTCCTCAGGCCTATACAGCCAATGGCCTTGAAATTTCCAACACGCTAAACATTGGTTTCGGGCATGGGGACAACCAGACGCCGAATTTGGGGGCCCTCGATGCTCAAAACGACTTGGACACTATAATCCCCCACGGCATGTCTGGTGGTCTGTCAGGCGTGCAGAGCCTGTCAGGTCTGCCAGGTCTGTCAAGCCTGTCAGATTTGTCAGGTATGTCTGGCACGACAAATGCTGCCCAGGTAAAAGCCTCCAATGTCACGACTTCTTCCGTGGCTGCCTATAGCCATCAAGACATTTCGACTGTTCCGGCAACCATGAGGTTGCCATCCTGGATTCCTGACCCATCCAATCTTTCTGATGCGACTGCTGCACATCGGCAGACAAGCCAGGGGTCTGCTATGACGGCAAGCACATTCTCATCTGCCCAATTCTATGCGGCTGCTACAGCTGTGCCCGGCTTTGGACAGCTGAGCACGCCAAACTTTCACAGTGTTGAAACACTAGACGATCCATTTTTCGACACTTCTGCAGCTTCGGGACCGGCAGGTCCAAAGGTACCAACGCCGAGTAAATTTCTGGACGCGTACTGGAAGACTAGAAGAGCTCCTCTGCCAACCATGCCCTTAGACTTCTCAACTACACAGTCCCTTCCATCAATGTGGGACAATGCCGCCGCAAGCTTCCAGGAGCAGCTAGTCAACCCGGCACTGCTGCAAAAAAGCCCAGACGTGTTGTCTCCGCCATTGGGCGAGGAGTGTCTACCGGCGGGACTTTTGGACACGCCCGAAGATTCAAGTCCTGAGAAGACAGATGGCAAGGGACCCGACGAGACACAGAACAATGGGCATGAAGAGGCACAGGACCATAGCCCAGAAAACGGCCAGGATCTGGAACTCGATGTCATCGGTCCGGGTATTGGACCACAGCTGCCCCCGATTGGCTCTGAGCGGGAGAAAAAGCATAGTGAGAATGCCGATTTCCACGTCCTTGTATATGGCTCTGAACCTATGATTGCTAACACTCTTTTTGTTCTTGTTGCAGAAGAAGCCGCTGCCCGTAGACAGAGGCTAAAACCAATCGGCCACGGCCGTCCTACCCCTAGACAGCGGGTACGACCACGCTTTAAAACTCTCAAACCCATGCCTGCTCCCCTCCCGACAATTCCCGAGCCAGATATCCTCTCAGACCAACCGCCGCCTGCCAAACAAACCAATTCAAGCCTCAACCCTGCTGAGCGCGGAGAAACAGTCGAAGAGGAGGCCACCGGCAACACCCCTCGCAGGCGCCTTGGACGCATGGGACGTCCCAAGAACCAGTCGAAGATCATGGCTTGGGGCAGTGGCGCCGGCCATTGAGTTTGAATCCGGTATAAAACATGTCCCGCCCTCTCGGCAACATGCCGACGCTGGACATTGGGAGCCGGGTAGGATCGAACGAAAGAAAACTCGAAGTCGAGTCGGAACAGTTCAGAAACCATTCATTATTATGCCTTTTTTTGAACCAGCAAAAAATACTGCCACAGAAAACATACATACACACAAAAAAAAGAGGAGGGCAGCATGGTTTTTTGAAAGCGTGTCTTTGAAATATAGTCACGGCAGTATCTCTATGTGATACGCGCACGTTTCTACAGAGTCATTTGGAGCGACACACGTCAAAAAGGACGAAGCAAGAAAACAAATCAAGGAAAGCTGAGAAAGCGAAAAAAAAAAGTTGAAAAGGAAAATCAAACCTGCAAAAAAAAAAAAGAAAAGAAAAGAAAAATTATTTTGAAGGGAAAAAAACATCAAATCCAAAAAAAGATGGCTAAAGACCAGGGGCAGAGAATGAAGGGAAGGAAGGACAGACAAGAGCATAAGGTCAGACCATCTACTACATGCAAGACCTGGCAGTTTCATGAAGTGTGTGTGTGAGCGATCACTGTTTTGGGCGGACGAAAAATGTCTGGTACAACAAACACCAACAAGAAACAGCAGCAGATGTCAACAACAAAAGAGCGGCACACTCTCCTTTGCACACTCTTTCACACTGTCTGCCATGCCTGTCTTCTTTGTTTCGTTTTTTTTGTCAAAAATAATATGCGAGTGCGTGCATGTTTCGATCAGTCGATCATCTTCTTTTTGGAACGGAAAAATCACGAGTTTGAAACAGACGGGTCAGTCAGTTTACCTGGGAAGGAAAGAAGGAAAGGGAGTCAAAAGAGGACGGCAAAACAGCAACCAATACAGGGCGGGCAAACCGGGTTTTCCAGGGATAAACATCAAAAACCCGGTGGCCGATAGCATTCCTTCTCTCAATGGTTTGCCTTCCTTTCATTCAGTTTGATTTCTACTTTTCCATGCCATACCGTGGCTGCTACATGTTGCACTCTTTACAAAGCCTGTCAAGCCACATATTTGTCTAGATCTACATTGTACCTCTTTCACATCTCACCCATCCCTAGTAGTTCGTTATTCAAGTAAGAACCCCAACCCCCCCCCCCAAAAATACAGAAAAGATTTCGAAAAAACAATTCTTCTAGTGAATGTTTGAAAAGTGAGCCGTGGACGCTATGCCAAATTGCCATAGTCACGTGCATGTAGACGTCCATGTAGAATCGAAAGAGTTGATTTCAAAAAAAGTCTTGGTTGTGGTTTCCATTTTTGTTTCTCCTATGAAAAAAGAATAAATAAACCCTAGATATAAAACCAGAGAGAAAACACCCCAGGGCAAAAAAAAGCCCTTCACCAAAAAAAGACAAAAACAACAAGAAAACGAGCAAGGCCAGCAGCAGCATAAAAAGTTCGGCCAACAAGGCTTGGGTTGTGTGTGGGGGTATCCTTTCGTTTGTTGGAAGCCAGCTCCTTTCTTTGTTTCATCTCTTCCTCTTTTCGTTTCCATCTCTTTTGGCGAGACCAAGACACCAGGACACAATCATGTCTCTCGCTCTTGTCCCACAAATCTCACTCCTTCCAATCCTATCTAATCCACGCTCTCCAAATATGTGAAAGAAGGTATATGAAACAATAGAGAGAAAGAACATTTGAAAGGCCAACCAAAGCAACGGTAGAAACACCGTTACCAGGAAAAAAAAAGAACAAAAAAGAAGAAGCTTATAGACAAGGGGGTTGGGGTAATGAAAAGAAGAAACGAGAAAAAAAACAACAAAAAAAACAAAGCAAAAGTACCAAGACTGGAAGTATCCAAACCATTCCCAAGAAACACACAAAAAAACAAACAAAGGGAAAATGAAAAAAGGAAAACTCCAGGAACACAAAAGAAACAGAGAAACCAAAAAAGCCAGTACCCCGAAAAGGTAACAAGAAGAAAAACGAAAAGAAAAAGAAAAGAAAAATGAGAACAAAGGTCATGTCATGCAGTGTCTATTACAACAAACAGTCCCTCCAAACAGTAGGAAACAGACCCAAAAGTAGAAAGGTCAAAAAAGATCAAAGGAGGGGACAAGAGGCATGGCGGTAATAGAGCCAGCCGCCCCTCAAAAAAGACATTAAGGTAAGAAGGACTTGAGTAGTTTGGAGAATGCCCTTGCCCCTGTTTACAGAGCAGGGTAGGCACCACCGCCACCAGCAGTGGCGCCGCCCAGAGGGCCGGCTCCACGCATGCCACCACCCTGTTGACGGCCAGTGGGCAGAGTGAAATCGGGGTTGCTGTTAAGCAAGGTCTCGTTGACATCGCGAACTGGCCGACGAGGGACAATGTGGCCGCCGGAGGGACCACCACCGCCGTAGCCAGGCATCATGTTCGGTGGTGGGGGGTTCCAGCGCGGGTTGACGCCGCGCTGGGAGATGGAAGTGAATGTGGATCGGTCAGATTCGGCAGGACTCCGGGAGCCTTGGTGCACATCCTCGTACGAGTTGTTGGTGGGCAGCAGTGGCTGGACCTGTAACCGGGGCTGAGATGGTTCGGCGAAGCGCGGGTCGACATCCTCAATGTACTGCTCCGAGGTTCTAGGGCGGGGGCCAATTTCAGAGCTGCTGAGCTCAGCAGCGGCTGGCATTTGGCGACTTGGGGAGTTTGTGCCTGGCCGGCCTTGGTTCCATGCGGCACGTGGTGGGACATATTCGCCGCTGATAATGTTAGTGTGCGTCCAGCTATATGAAAAGGGGGGGGAAGGCAAATGAAGACAAAGAAACTCACTCTTCGTTTTGGCTTTCGCGGTTTCCGGCAGTCCGGCCTTGCTGCAGACCAACCATGCCGGCAATATCCTCATCCTCGCCAAAACGGCCACCCTGTTGCCGAGAACTGGGTGTAGCGCCAGCGTCCATTTCGGCGACAGGGCTCACAGAGTCGCCCATAGGTGGTGGTGACTCGGCCCGCGGCAGGTCACCCGACACGGTGCGCTCACGGTATGGCTCGTATGGGCCATTGCCAGCAGCACCCGGAGCTGTATTGGCTGCCATGTAGCCACTGGGGCCTTGTGGGCCTGGAGATTGGCCTCGAGGGCCATATGCGGCTGGCTGGTCATACTGGTAACCTGGCGGGGGGGTCCGGCCACCTCTGTTAGGGCCGCCGGAGTAACCGCCACGGCCCATGGGACCGCCATAGCCTCTGCCACGTCCACCAGGTGGAGGCATTGGGCCGCCGTAGCCACCGCGGCCTGGTGGTCCGTAGCCGCCTCTGTTAGGGGGTGGGCCATATCCACCGCGGCCTGACGGGCCATACGGACCTCCACGACCGCCGCGGTATGGGCCGCCACGCCCACGAGACGGAGAGCCTCTCCGCATGCCGGCGGCACCATAGCCATCCATCGGCGGCGGGGTTCTTGAGCTGCCATAGGGCAGGGGGTTGCCATAACCATCACGCTGGACGGAATCTGGGCGCGAGGGACGGCGAGGCGGAACAGCAGCGCCAGACATCATGTTAGAATCCTGGCGTCTGGGGCCGTACTGGTCGCCGCGAGCAGAGACGGGCGACTGTCCGTAGCGCTGGGCGGGGGGCACAGTGCGCGAGGTCAGCGGGACTTGCTCGTCGCTGCTGACGTCGTCGCGCTTCTCAAACGAGTCACCGCCATGGGCGCTGGTTGCAGTGCCAATCTGGGGCAGTGTGGGCTGGCGCGACGGGACAGCTTCGGAGGAAGTGGTGGTGGTGACCTTGGAAGCAGCGGCGGCAGCCTCTTCCTGTGCCTGGCGGTTGTAAAAGTTCTCGCCGCTCATCTCGGCGTTGTCGTCGATGCGGCGCTGGCGCGACTTGCGGCTGACCAGAGTGCGGCGCATGGCGCAGGAGACAATGCTGCACATGGCAATCAGGATGGCAGCCGCGAGCGTGATGTACGATCCCCAGGCCATGTGGGGGACGAACAGCAGCACGTCGATCAAGAAGGCCAGGAGGGCGGCCAGGAAGGTGAAGATGCTGACAATGAAGACGATCAGCAGATAGCGGACCGAATGCGAGGGCGAGTGGAAATGCGCGGTGATGGCCATGATGAGCATGATGAGCGTCAAGAAGGCGGCAATGGGATGGAGGATAAGAATGGACGACAGGGTGTGGCGGGCGGACTCCGGCAGGTCAAAGTTGTCCGAGTCGAGGGACCCTAGTGAAGGTTAGCAAAGGAGAAGCACGGTCCGGAGGCCACGGCGGGCGAAGCGTGGAAACAAATCAGAGACATACCAGTGTCGTAGCCCACCTCGAAGGGCGAGCAGGTGCCATCAGCCTTGCAGAAGCCAAAGACGCCGAAATTGGTACCCTTGAAGGAGCCAAGCGGGATGGCCTTGATCACCGGCGTCGACAGGACGGAGAGCACAAGAAGGGCGAAGGCGGCGAGGAGGATAACCGTCAGCGGCGTGGCTGGACGGAACATGGTGACGGTTTAGGGGGGGTGTTTCGAGATTGAAGAAAAGGGAAGGGGAAGAGAGAGAAGGGTCAGGCCCAGAACGGGCGGGAACAGCGCTTAGACCGGCGGACAGTCGAGTCTCGGTGCAAGTAGACGTCTGTTGATGCAAAAACTGTTTGGTTTGAAGTCGTCGAGATAGGGGGGCCGGAGAGACGAGGCCAACGGCATCGGCAGAGTTGCTGGACACGGGTTATCGTATGCGCTGATCTGGTGTCGGTCGGGGTCGTGCAGTTGGCACTAGCAAAACCGGTAGGACTGCTTGGCGAAGAAACGAGCGGAGGCCGGCAGAGGGCGAGGCAGACAGGGCAAAACCACGGTGCTGGACGCAGCTGACGCAGGCAAATCGAAGCGGAAGAATGTATGGGCGACGACGAGTCAAGGGCGACGGCCGGCTGGCAGACCGCAGACTGTATGCAGACTGTATGTCTTCTGGTGTTCACAGCCACAAAGATGCGCGGACACACACACGCACGCACACTAGGCAGACAGGCGTGGTACAGACAGGGGCGTCGAGTTAAAGAGTGGCCGGCAGAGTCGCTGTGGTGACTGGCGATGTTGTGGATGTGGTGTGGTTTGTGGCAGTCAAGTGGTTCCTGGTGGTTGGGTGTCTTTCGGAGGATTGATTCGCGGGCGGACGAGACACAGGCTGGCGACGAGCACACCGAGGGGCTGGCGATAAAGAGCGAAGTGCACGGTCGGAGCCGAGCAGTATCACGGATCTGGCAACAGGTCGCGTCGAGCGTCGATGAATCGAGGAGGTCCGGGGAGAACGAGCGAGGGCGTGGAAGAAGAAAGGCGAGAGCAGCAATTCGTTTCGCAATTCGGTCAATGGCAGCCGCCAATCGCGACGCCTTGTTAGCACTCGGTGGACATGCGCTGAGCGAAATAGGAGAGAGTGCGAGGGCGGGCGAATTGGCAGTGTCGTGATGCCGTTCGGAGAAGAGGGAGAGGTCCAAAAAGGGAAACAAAGAAAAAGAGGGCAAAGAGGACGAAGAGACGAAAAGGACGAAGAAAGCCAAAACGAGACGAGCCAAGTTGGCACGATGCACAGACGAAATAGGGAGGAGCGATGGGCGAGGGGGGCAACTGGGGGGGGCTGCCCACCCACAGCAGCGTGGAGGGAAGGAGACAGCCTGGTCTAGCGTGGTTTCTAGTGCAAGCCCGCTGGGGAGTACGTAGACCCTGCTATCAGTGGGTGGAGAGCAGTGCATGAAAGATACAAGTGGGGAGTACCTAGGCTGCAGGCGCTAGCTTCGCAGTAGAAAAAGTATCTCTGGACGGCCGCCCGCTGCAAAGATACACAGCTCGTATACTTGGCCAGCGTCTCTCCGACAGGATTTTAGCGTGGTTGCAGCTACGAGTGTTAGTGCGTCGCCAGCCACAGCTGCTGCATCTCGCCCGACAATCGTGTGCTGTGGGCTGCCGCAGATAGCGTATTTTGAGGACGACCTGAGGTCTGCTCGAGTGTCTCTCGCTAAAATAAAGAAACAGCATTATCGCCGCCGGCGGGTCTCCCGCCAAATCGCCCCAAACTCCTCCCCTCGTGGCCACCAACGCGGCTGTGCCTGGCTAGCAGCTCGTTCACTCTGCGACGCAGTACTTTGGTACCCAGCCCGCGACATTGGGGGGACAGGACCCATCCTGGTTGGTGGACTCTGGCGTCGCCCGCATTTTAGGGCGGGCAGTGCCTCGTTCTGACGCAATCACGCTGGCCTCCAAGGCAAGTGAGAGCGAAGGATTGAAAGAAGGAACGCAGAAACAGGAGAAACAGGCTTTTGTCTGGGAAACATCGCCATTCGTGTTCTGACGTAGAAGACGTTGAGTTTCTCAATATCCCAAGAATGACAGCCCTGGCTGGAATGCCACACGACATCCCATGCCACAGCATCAAGCGTGATAATAAAGTAGACTATGCGACCACCTGTGGCTTTCTTCGGTCGCAAGACACTATGCAATACATACGAGGAGCATGTACTAGTAGTATGTCAATTGTCTCGTAGGTAGAAATACGAGCCACAATCCAGCCGTGTGGGCGCCGCTCATTCTCGCTTCCACAGTGAGGGGTTCTTCTTGGTCGTTCTTCTTTTCTTTTTCCAGCGGAGTGCAGAACTAATGTACCTTTTCTATACAAGTCATACGTAACTGTACTTGTACTTCCGAGCCTATCTGCCCCGAAGGGTTTAGGCCCGTTCTGCAGCATGCCACAGGTCTAGACCGATGGCCTTATCGCACAATAGTTGACGTGGTGATGTTTGTTGTCGGGGACAATCATCTCAATGGCCTGCAGATGGCTTGACCACCAGGCCGACGATATCCTCCCGCCTGTTTGCTGGATAATCCTGACCTTTTTCGCGTCCTCTGTCGGTTGGTGCTGGGTAAATAAGGCACGGAAGATGAGGCACGGACACGGGGCCGATGTTGGGAGAACCAGACTTTGTCATTCGTACGAGACCAGTCCAGCAAGAGAAAGCTTTTCGGACCAAGCCAGAGACATTTTGGAATCCAGAACGCAGAACGGCCAGTCCGACGCTCGACTGCGAACAAGGGTTCCATCGAAGACCCCCCATGCTCATGTCGCTCTCTTCTCCCTCCCACTCCCACACCACATACCCACCCCATTTCTATTAAGATTGCGAATAAAATAAAACAAGAATCCATGCTTTCCCCAAAGGAGAAGGCCGCCCGTCGGTTTCTATGAATATTCTTTCTCTCTTTCGCTCCTCTCGAGAGAAATCGTGCACGTTCGCCCGCTCATTTTTTGGCTTCCCTGCAAAGAACCAGTGCTCTCGCATCCGGGCCTTTTCCCCTTTGCCTTGACCCTTTTGCCAAAATATTGGCTAGCCTCATTTCACTAAAAGCGAACGTGAGGACTATTACTCGCAGACGCAAGCGAATACTTTTGCCTCTTTTGATTCTTTCCTCTTTTTTCTTTTTGACTTCCTTCCACCCCCTGAATTGACACCCGATATGACATGCTTCCTATCTATTTCTTCTCCGCAGCACCACTGCATGGGACGCGATAGCACACAATATGGGCAAATCCCACCCTCACGTAATTAATTGTAAGACTGGAGGAAGCTATGAACTCGCAGGAGTTGCCTTTGTCCTGTACGGGCTCGGTCGTCGTTTTTTTTTTTCCCCTTTCCTATCATCCTGTCATATCTCCTTTGCTTTTGCAAATCTACTTTATCCCACTTCTTTTTCTTGCCTTGTTCACCAGCGAAATCCACTCCTTCTCCCTATTCATCTCGTCTGGTGCATGGATCAGAGAGCCGCATCCACCCTGTCAGAGGTTCGTACGGCACATTGAACCTGGGCCTGCGCTGTCTCTGTATGGCACGTCCCCTTCATGGTGGCCTTTTTGTCATGGCTCCCTGCTACTCTGCACTGCACTGTCACACACCACCCCTGCCACGTTCGAGACCCGGTTTACCAAGCCGGATCTCCCACAAAGTGGAAACACACATCTTATTTTTCCTTGCTGCCAATACTACGAGAATCTTTCCCTGCGCCTCGAAAGAGTTGTTGCTTACTCCTCTCTTGTGGTGTCACCCTGCAGCGAGATAACCAGTCGTGCGCGTTGCGCGTACACATTACAATGTGGTATTATCTCGCTGCATGTCCTCGCAGTATCTTTCTCAACGGAGTAACCCGTCACGGCCGTGTCTTTCGGACGAGGTCGTCCGACCTAGAGGACTTGCGTGCTCGCTACTACTAGAAATGTACACGTACTCGTATTCCAATACCGGATGTACTGTACTTTGTACCGGCACCTTTCGACACTGCTTCATCCTGGTACCGTACCTCCTACGCCTCCTGCGCATAAACTTCAATTGACTGAACCAGAGATCATTCATCAGCTAAAAAGAAAACCACCATCAATTGGCCATGGGGTGGAAACACCCGCGACAGACAGACCCTGCATAGGTCAGACCCGCCAACCCGTAACAGGGCAGTAATGTCCAGCGAAAATGGACTTTGCGCACTGCATCGAAACACGACAGACACTGCACACTGTAAAGGTCACTGCAAAAGTCACTACAAAAATGGTCACTGCATAAAATGATAAAAATAAATCAACAAAACAAAAGCGAACTCACCGTCTTGTACAACACGGACTGTTACACTGCGAAAACAAACGAAAAGCAAAAGTCTTCATCCTTTATTCATCATGTCACGCACGTGACATGTGTCAGACCCTTGGATACATCACAGTGTACTTGTTCTCCCTTTCAACCTCAAACATTGAGGCAGTGCGCCCTTGTCATTCAACACTGACCAATCGTATTTACAACGTTCTTCTACATGCGACGATACCGACAGTCCCGAAAGATACTCTAATGCTGCATGCTGCACTTTACATTCTGGAAAAAGAGGTCACAAAGTAATTGAGAGGATTGCGAAAGAACTGGAAATCAATTAAAAAAACATCTACAGCTACGTGTTAGGTTAAGGTATACATCAGATTGCCATGTGTCCCAGCACCATTTGCTTGTAACCTCTGCCGCCCGTTCGTCCCATCCGACCACCTAGGCACGCGCCACCTACTGCTTACCACAATTGACATATTACATCCTCCTCTAATATAGTACGAATAGCAACACAGAAACAACAACTTGGGATTAAGATACAACAATACATGGTAGGACAATTCCTGTACACAGTACGAGGACACTCCATATCCCGGCCCATCTCTCACGACACAGCGTCTCAGCCCCTTCCTTTTTGTGTCAGGGATAGGGCTGCCTTGTAAGACACAGACGTTAGAATCACACCATGACAGACACGGCTATGGCAAGAAGAATCACGGCCACGAGGCCCGACATATGGATCGTCAAGCTATGATGGCCGGCACTGGTCACCGTCGCCGAAGGAGCAGGCGAGGTCGGGTCTCCGCTGGCACCTGCAACTTCTGTCGAGGCCAGGATTGGCGAAGAGCTCGTAAGCACGATGCTGGCCGGCACACCAGTGGAAAGAGCTGAGCTCTCACAGGGGGTGGTGACGGTGACGGTGGACATGCAAGTATCCTCAGAGACCGGCATAGTGCTCGGAGTGCTGCTGACCGCACAGGGAGGCGTGATAGTCACGGTTGTAGCCGGGCCATACGGCAAAGTGCTGGATACTGCAGAAGGCACGAACGAAGAAGCCACCGAAGACACATTGACACTGGCTGTCTGGCTAACGCTGGCAGATGCCGATGACAAGAAGCTCGTGGAGAGGTTGCCGCTCACAGTAGACGGTGCAACCAGGGAGCCTCCGGAGCCACTCGAGGAGAAGTTGGCGCTGCTGAGGCTCGCCGAAGCGGTTGGGGTTGCAGAGAAAGAGCCAGAAACATTGCTGCTCGGGCTACCCGATGCGGCCAAAGTGGCAGACGATGCACCCGAGGAGAAGCTGGTGGCGCTGCTGATGCTTGCTGCCTCTGTCATTGACTCTGCCTGGGCAGCGGTAGCAGTGGCATTGCTGTTGAGCGTGACAGTAGCCGTAATGATAGACACCGGTGCAGCAGTAGTTTTGTTGGTGGTGGTGTTGGGAGCGGCCAACATATGATTGTGGACAGCTTCATAAAAGGGAACTCCTTGGACTGGGTTTGCTTTGGCAATGGCCACGTCCCAAATCATGACACCGCCAAAGTTGGGACGGTTCTGGAGACGGTCCACGATGGCATTGGCCTTGTCGGGAGAGACGTAGCCGTTGACAGTCTTGGAAGCAGGGAGCCCAACGTAGAGACGAGCGTTCTTGCTGGCAGTGCCTGCCAAAAACTTCTCCCACTGATCATAGTTGAATCCCGAGCCGGATGCCTGGCAAGCCTTGTTGTTGTAGAACTGGACCCAAAGCCTGTCAAATGCAGCTTGCGTGATCATGTCTTTCATCTGGAAGGTCCCGTTCAGAGAGCAGAGGGGAGCACCAGTGATGATCATGTCATTGTTGGGGTTCATGGCATGGCTGGCAGTGACATTGTTGTGGCCGTCAATGTAGCTGCGTAGCTTCTTGAGAAGTGTAACGTAGCCGGTCTGGTTGGCAAAGTTGACCTCAATGTCAAAGTCAAAGCCATCCATGACAGTGTGCTGCTCAGAGCTGACATCAAACGGACGCGGTGCATCCCAAGTGGGGTCAGGGGGACCAAATGACTTCCAGAGGAACTCAGCAAAGTACTCGCCATTGGCAGCTGTGCTCACGTTGTAGTTGTGCTGGGCGTCAGAGCCCCAGACACCGCCAACGGAGAGAAGCACCTTCTTGCCTTGCTTTTGGCAGTACTGGATGTCCTTGCTCAGAGTCTGGCAGCCAGACAGCAGATGCGAGTTGGCGGAGTTGGACTGGAAGACGCCAGTGCCGCAATGCTTGCCAAAGTTGGTGGTTGGGTAGTTGGTGGCTGGGTCTGCCTCAGGAGAAGCAGAGACAAAAGCCAGCGTGACAGTGTCAAAACCGTTGGAGTCGCAGTAGCTCGCAAGCGACTCGGTGCCAGTTTGGCCCTGTATTCTGTTAGTACGAGAAAAAAAAGCAATGGATTTTGGGATACTCACAAAGTAGACGTTGATCCCAGGGGCATTCGAGGCAGCCAAACCCACGGCAGTGGCATACCCAGCCAGGAGGAACTGCTTGGACAGATGCATTGTTGCAGCTTTTGTTTTGATGCCGAGTGTGTTGTGTTTTTTCAGAAGAAACGAGCGTGAGGTTTGAAAAAAGAGAAACGAATGACAACACGATAGAATCGAGGTGATGTTTGTATGAAAGAGCTTGCTCGGTGGCAGCTGAAGGAGTGACTGGTGTGCAAAGCACTTTTTTTGAATCGCGAAAAGGACAGAAATCAAAGAAAGAGGGAGAAGGAGGGAATGGGAGAATAAGAACAAGAAAATTGTTGGGACATTGTACCCTTCATGCTCTCTATGGCGGGTTCTTCTTTCCCAAAGTATGGAATGCCAGCATGTCATCCAAATCAGGAAGGAGCGATCGAGGCGCTCCTGCTCTCTGCAAAAACCGGATAGGCAGTCACAGTCCACCGCACAGAAAAAATCTGCCGAAACCTTGCTTAGGGTTTGCTGCAAACCAACTTGCCGGTTTTCAAGAAGAAAGAGCCGGTGGACAAAGGCGGCCGGCGTTCCTTCTATTTTCAGGTGATCGTTCTGGCTGTGCCTGTCGTTATGGCCGTGGGCACAAACGGATTGTCGACCGACACCCAGATGGCATATATCATGTGACAAGCACTTCCACATTTGCTTTTTTCCATGTCTAGGCCATTGTCTGATGTTGCCGTGTTTTTACTAGCCGTGATACTGAACGTTGCTTGCCCCTCTTTGATGCCATTGTTTGACTACAAGTCTTTGTCAAGGTGGCACATGAAACATCTCCATCGACCACTGTTGGTTTCCCTTGAC
Organism: Raffaelea albimanens; assembly: GCA_002778245.1. NCBI lineage: Eukaryota > Fungi > Ascomycota > Sordariomycetes > Ophiostomatales > Ophiostomataceae > Raffaelea > Raffaelea albimanens. Next base: position 1,086,694 of record PCDJ01000001.1, read on the forward strand.
GATGTCTCCATTGATTGAAATCTGCCTGCCACGTATAAATTAGGGTCGCCTCTCTTTCCCTCTGGTAATTTTAGTTTTCACGGTTCCTTTGGCCAATACTGTCAGCCAGTTTGCTATGGAACAATATCGCTGTCTCCAAAATGGCTTGCGGATACCAGATTGTCCGCCAGATATGGTTTGCCTACGCCGACACCGAGGTCGATATCGCGACATGCTCCAGTCCCAACGACTCCTGCCGGCCACAGACCAAACCCATTCTTCTGGGCTTTGAGTTTTGCGAAGCCTGCATGGAGCAATATGGTCGATTGACCTGCCAAGACAAACTCTTTTTAAACGGCTTCTGGTATTTCAAACAGGAACAGTGCTATACTCATCCCATCGCCCCTGGCCTTTTACTTATTTTTTTTTTTCACATCTCTTTACGGACAAGAATCCGATGCTTGTGAGATGCCTTTGAACTAATGCAATGGTTATTGGGATGCATGATGGACTAGAAGAGATCAAAGCCCAGGAGGCCATTTCGATGTGGGCGGCCTGTACTGACCCTGAACATTAGAAAAGGCGCTGCCGGGGATGGACACAAAGGCCTGTCGACCTCGTCACATGCTACACTTGTTTCTTCGAATATCTTGCCGTCACTGTGGCCATCAGCTTCATTGTCGTCTGGTTCTGACAACTTTGTCGCCCCAGACCGCCCAGAACCATTTTCCAAGCTGTGCCAGGCACCGCCTATGCGGCGGGTTAGACTTAGAGAAGTATGGCGGTATTCACCCTCTACTCCAGCACCTAGTGGCCAGTGGAATGAGGTGGTAAGGGCACAGCGAAAGGTCTCGATGAAAAAAGAGGTAATTCCGCAGTCAGCTGAGCTTGTGTCTGAAATGGAGGTAAGGGTATGAACGCTTGAGTGAATCCAGGCGGAGGCACGACTCTTTAAAGCAAGCATTTTCAAATACAAATCATGGATGGCAATTTCCTGGTTTATTTATATCGAGAAAACACTGGATTTGACAACAAAACGAAGCTATGTATGAAAACCAAAGATAACATAAGATAACATGCGTGCCCCAGTAGGAAAAGGTAGCAATACAGAAACACATGGTGCCAAAACAAAACATAAAGGCCAAACAGAAAAAGGACATCCAGAAACGCCTTTAACATATGCAGCTATAACCTGATAACTGGTTGATAAAACACAAAATATCCTAAAATAACAACTAATATACGAGTAGTTTGATCGCAATAGTTATGTATGGCAAGCGGTAGTTAGTGGTCCACACGGCTAGAATGACCGAGAGGTAAAAGTGTATCCATAGTTGGATTATTAGATAGAAGCTTTTTGGGCTTCTTGTGGCGGTTGTGTGAGACAGTGTGTCAATATTCGGGTGACGGCGGTGTAGGCCAATAAAGTGTGTCCCAAAAATTAAGCAGTGCCATAGGAGCCAACGGCCGGGGTGGCATCGTCAGCAGTGACAGTCTTGGCCGCACCGCGCTTGGGGGCGTACAGGCGGAACTGGATAAAGATGACCATGTCTTCGACAATGGTGCCCAGCGAGCCCATCAGCCAGGGCAGTGCCTTGAGGAGGTAATCGCCATCCTGGGAATACGCGACCAGGCTGGCGCCGTAGGTGAAGTTGCCAGTCAGAGACAGCAGGAAGAAGAGGAGAGCGAGGCCTAGGGAAAGTTAGTAGGGCGAATGCGAGTAAACAGTTGAAGGGATAACGTACCCTCGCAAGACTTTTCCCGGTAGTTCTTGACGATCTGGGGAATACGCGCCAACAGATAGCACACAGCGCTAATGTAGCCCATCACCAGACCGATCTTGGTACCCAGGCTACCTTCGGCCGAGGCGGGTGCGCCATCCTCGACACCACCGCCGCCAGCGCCAGGGGCTTCCCATGCGCCCATACGGTACGATGCAAAGTAGCCAGCAGTGCCGACAGCCCAGACAGCCAACAGACTCAGAGCATTATGGAACCACGGGTTGCTGTCGACCGTCTCATCCTCGCCAGTAATGATCCGGCGGATGGGGTCGAGGTTGGATTCGGAGTGACGAATAGAGTGGCGGCGGTGCGAGCCCGGAAGACCAGTAGAGCTGCGGCGCCGGTTAGCCAGCAGTGGTCCACGCTCATCTTCGCCGGCGTCACCGTCCTCGACCGCGTCTTCGGGTGCCGTGGCAGGACCAGCGAGGGTGGTAGTGGCACCCTCGCTGCCGACAGCGGTGGCAGAGCTCCGGCGACGGTGGTGTTGATGGCGTTCACGGCGCGCAGTCTTGGCGTTGTAGTAGAGCGATTGGGAGATGAGGACAATGTCGGAGATGCAGAAGTAGCAGGCGAGGGCCATGGCAGTCGGGGCCAGGCCGGTGAGGAGGGCGCCAGTCAAGTTGGTAATGTCGCCGAGCAGCCAGACGAACAGGAAGGCCATCGAGAGGCCCTCGGCGCTTTGGGATTTGTAGTTCTGGATCAGTTGCGGGAGCTGCGGGGTGGTTAGCAGCTGGACCGCTGGACCGGGCGAGCAGCGAGAAAGCCCCCGGAGAACCCAAAGCACTTACCAGCAGGCAGATCCAAGATGTCAAGCTGACGCTGCCAAAGATTCCAGACAGGGCATCCTTGAGAGGAGGGGAAGAGGCGGCAGCGGTAGCATCGGCAGGGGCCAAGCTGAAGCCGGTGACTTGTATGGCGGTAGCCGCCGCGATGACAGATCGCGCCGCAATGGCGGTCGAATAGCTTGTGGGTGCCATGATTGCAAGGAAAGCGAACAGGAATGGGAAGGAAAGAGGAAAAGCTCTAGAAGGAAACCCGAGGCACGCAAGCTAAAAGGAGGGGGGCTGCCGAGAATATCACGAGATGCAGCGAGAGATAGTCGGAGTCAGAGGGAAGTGGCGATATTTCGACAAATTTTGATCGTCGCAGGCGGTTGCGGTTCGGCGCGCAAAGCTTCCCAGCGTCCCGAGCACTCGTGAAGCAGCTCAAAGAAGTGTTATAAGAGGCCCCCTGACATGAGTCAAAAAGAAGAAGGAAAAGGAGGAGAGGAGTCGAGCTGGATGGTGGAGGAGGGTTGAAAAAGTCAGCTGGTGCATTGTCGAGGCTACGGCGAGGCCGAGCGGGCTTGCCCACCTCTTATCGCACCAGAGATAAGATAAGGTTTTCCATTAGGTTTGGAAAGGACGGCCTGCGATTGGCACGCGACTGTATGCAGGTAGGCGTGAGTATGCAACTAAAGGGAAGGCTGGGACTGTCAAGATCTCAGGCAGGCAGACCAAAGGCGGACGCCACGAGATCATCCGCAAGATCTCTGCAACCTCGAGTCCAAAGAGGAAATTATTGTCGGATGCAGGTCACAAGGCATGCTATCCAGTCGGCGCAAAGGCATACGAGCTACGTCAGACATGCTGCGCTGGCTGGCCCCGTGGTGTCTTGATTCAGGCAGACAACCCAGCCTATCAGAGGGCGCAGCTGTCCTCCAAGGTACCCCACACGTGGTGGCCTAGCGCCGCCCGCGATTCGTCCAGCGGGATGCCGCTGGGCGGGCGCTCATCAGCGCCATTCAGAGACAAGCGTTCCTCTAGCAACACCAGTGATTGGTGGCCAGTGAAGCTGCAGGCACCCGCAGCGCTTGTAACACATCCCTGCAGGCAGGGAGCTGATAGCTTTGTAGAAGAACGCGGGCTTTCTCCTGTTGTTCTGGATGACAGAGCGACAAAGAAGGCGAAACGATTGAGAGCTCCGAAGCTTTTCTGTCATACAATACTTGGAGTTGCAAAGCAACTCGTGGACTTTGAAGGCATCCCTCGACAAGACGATAGAGACAGGATCACAAGCCCGAACCTAGACGTCACGATGAAGCTGTCAGCTGCGCTAGTTGCTGGAGCCGCGGCTCTGCCCGGCGTTTCTGCCTGGGGAGGTGAGTGAGGAAAGAAAGAAGATGCGAGCGAAGCGAAGAAGGAAAGAAGGAAAGAAAGAAGCGAGCGAAGCGAGAAAAGAAAGAGAAGAGGGTGGATAAAAGCGAGGGTGAAATCGAGGGTGAAATCGAGGGAAGCGAGGAAAAGAAAGAAAGAGAGGCTAACGTGGTGTCTTTGACAGGCTTTGGTCATATCACTGTCGCCTACATTGCGTCCAGCGTCGTGGCCGACGAGACCACCACCTACTTCCAGGGCATCCTCCGCAACCAGACCAGCGACTACCTCGCCAACGTCGCCACATGGGCTGACAGCATCCGGTACACCAGATGGGGCCGCTTCACGGGGCCCTTTCATTTCATTGATGCCAAGGACGACCCGCCGACCTACTGTGGTGTCGACCTTGCCCGCGACTGCAAGAAGGAAGGATGCGTTGTGTCGGCGCTGCACAACTACACTACGCGCCTGCTGGACACCAGCCTGAGCGAGCGCGACCGCTCGGATGCGGCCAAGTTTGTCATCCATTTTGTGGGCGACATCCACCAGCCTCTGCACGACGAGGACGTCCAGCGCGGCGGCAACGGCATCCGGGTGACCTTTGGGGGGTCGAACTACAACCTGCACCACGTGTGGGACACGACGATCCCCGAGAAGGTGGCGGGTGTTGGACGGACGCACGGGCGGCCCTTTGAAGAGGCGCGGCAGTGGGCGGACGAGCTGGTCAAGGAGATCAAGGAAGGCAAGTTCCAGGACGAGAGCCAGGGCTGGCTTGCAGGGCTCAACCTGTCCGACCCGGAGACCACGGCGCTGAACTGGGCGCGCGAAGGGAATGCGCACGTCTGCACGACCGTGCTGCCCGAGGGTCCCGAGGCGATTGTCGGCCAAGAGTTGGGCTCGGACTACTACGAAAAGGCGGCGCCGGTCGTGGAGGTGCAGATTGCACGGGCAGGCTACCGGCTGGCAGCATGGCTGGACCAGATTGCTGCCGAGCTCAAGACACCAGTGATGGGCGATTTGTGATCTACGGGAGCAAACGAGTGCAAGATGATTAGACGCCCTGTGTGCACGAACGGTGCGCTACGGGACGCGTGTGCATGATTTGCAGGTGTTTTATGGCGATGACGAAATGAACGGCGTGGCTGTTGTTGTGGTAAATGTCTTGGGGGTTTTTCCATTTCGGCTTGTCTTTTTGCTTGGATTCCGCTCTCTTTTTTGAATACCAAGCCAAATCATACCACATTCTGTGTGTCTGTGTATCTAAATTCCTGGGTTTTGTACTTGAAACTGTCTGTGTTGATCATCAACACAATGATCGCCTCGAGGATGTGGCAGATGTATTGCTGCGTTATGTAGTCTTGTACCAGCAGTGTCTGGCCTGGGTTATGTGTTCGCACGTACCAATACCAAGAGTTTACGGGCATTTTGTGCATTTGTACGCTGCTTTATCCCGGTAGAAATCGCTGTTCAGACGGGGATGTGCAGCGAAACGCAACAGACCACCACGCAGCAGATCAACAAAACAGCAGCGGCAAACATTCCCAGTCGATCTTGGCCGTCTCGACTTGCCTGGACAATCGTGTCTGTGATGTTGAACTCGTGATATTTACGACTGTATATGCGTGTCCACCTGTCCCCCAGCACTCTGAGGTCATGCTCACACCACTTGAACTTCATCTCGATTCTGTTCCCACCTGCTTCAAAATGCCTCTCATTTCGCCATTAAGCATATCCGCTAGGCAAAAGCCAAGAAATGGTTAAGAGTAGCACCGGGTGGTTTGGGCTTTAGGCTTCTTTCGTGGAACGCCTCCTTTTTGCACCTCTCACTCATTCTTGTCTGGCCATCCACCGTCGATGGAACATGGTCGAACAGCAGCCAGATGGAAGGATGCATTCGACCCTCCTCTCCCCTTCATCTGCCCCGTTGCCACTGCCCCGCCGTATTGCCCGTCATATTCCGCCTTCGTATTCGCGGAAGGTTGTGCCGAGGCTGGTTGTCTGCAGTGTACATTCCTAATCATCCATGGCCATATGGGCTTGCTGTTTCTTGGGCCGGGTTCTTGAGACACGCCTGGTCCGTGGGCACGCCTGGTCCTGCTGGGATCTAAAGTGTCAGGGTGTCGAAATGCTGTCCAGAAGAGATCGAAATCTGTGCCCGAGTTTGTCCAGAAGACTTCTCCGACGTCCAAAGTCTCTGACATGGGGCACAAGAAACCATCGTGGGACCTGGCATCTTGGACAGAAACGAGGAATTGGCGAGCCATGCGTTTCAGCGCACGTTTCCTTGCTGTTGTCATCATGTAGCAAAAAGAGAGATTGTGCATCTGGCCGTGACCGCTTGCTGTATTACTCCATTCTTACAAGTGCCTGGTGGGGTCGCTGTTTGAAATCGGTGTCTGTGTCTTGGGGGGTGTGAGAACAAGGGGGCCAATTGCGGCGTTTCAGCCTCTGATGCCAAACGGGCCTTGGCCTCTGGCCCGCCATGCGGCACAACGCCGGGAGGTGTGGAAGACAATTCAAATTTTTTGCAAGTTGATTCATTGTGAATTGCAATCCCGATCAATTGTAAATGTCGTCACGGCTCTTCTGGTGGGCAAACCGCCGTCTTCCCCTATTTGCATGGATGAATGGCAACGATCACCAAATGGATGCGTATCCCAGCGACGACTCACCTGCCATCTCACCCGCTAATGATCGCCAGAACAGTCAATCATAGCCAAATGCACGGCCATCTTATTGCCTCTGGCCTGCAGCGATGAGCAGATGATGGGCAAATGATTGACAACTGGGTTGCCAGCAGTGCATAAATGGCCTTCGCCTGGGATGCCGGGCTTGAGATGGTTGGCCGTCCTTGCATAGCCTCGACACGCCGCAGGACCGTACGAGTGTCGCAAGGCATGGTGCAATCTGAATGCATGCAGAGAATCAACACCAACTGTCCGCACCATGTATAAAGCCTTGGGAATTTCTTTGCAGAGCTGCCGGCCTCTTTCACGGCCCTCGGCGGGTGGTCACGATACCAACAATAGAAAATAACCCCTAGATAAAAATAATACTCCTCGAAAATAGTCTTATTACTTAAAATACCTTAATCCCTGGATAAAGCCTGCAGTGCGTGTAAATACGGCTCTGGGCGACTCGGCTGGGCGACTCGGCGACTGGGCGAGCACTGGGCTCTTCTGTATCATCGACGCCTGGGTGCGAAACGGTCCATGCCTGGAATCCCTTGGGGGCTGCCCTGTGGCCCTGGTTGGCTGGTTCCCCTGGATCGGATCTCGATCAGCAGCGAGAGAGCTAGAGCTGGTCCCTGGGAACTGCCTGTTCAGGTACAGGTCCGCCGGGTGCAAAGAGGACTTGTCAAGCTGGACCCACTGCTGCCCCACTACAGGTGCCAAATGCCCCGTCTAGTCCAGTCGTTCTTGGCCCACACGGACGTTTCTCTGACACTTTGAGCCGCATCGGCCTCAAGCGAACCGACAATGCGACGCCGCGCGTGTCAATCGACTGGGGCTGACCAGGACGCATCTGGCTCGTAAAGAGATTCTGTTCCCAGCTCGCACAACGTCTGCTGGCGGTGTCTGCCCCCTCTGCCCCCCTCTGGATCGCCATAATCGGCCATTGCCTGCTCCAATCAGCCCGACGATCTCCTCTGACTTACATGACCCCCCCAGGACACAACCCCTGGTGACATCCCCCATGCTGGCCGTCACCCTGACTAGAGTCCCATTTTGCTTCGTTTGGCTTCGTTTGTACACCTTTCCCTCGTATCCCGTCGGTGTCTGTCTGATTCCTAATCCCCTGGTTGGTCGAGCTGTGCAACCCCCTAAACGAGCCTCATCCTCCTTGCCCCAATGCCTGCCTCCTCGATCATTTCAACCATCCCCAGACACCCACGGTACACTGGTGAAGCTATGTATTTCACTCCGGTTTTTGAATTGCTGCCTCTAATACCACCCCTGCAGTCGGTCGCCTGCCCCCTCCCCCCCTCACCCCCCCTGTCCTCCCCGGCCGTCCCAACCTTGAGCCTCCTCCTCCTCCTCCTCCTCGATCCTACACCTGCGGCGTTTTGTCCGACCTCCTGGGTCTCTCTCTGTAGGTGGCCACCTCTGTCCGCCGTAGATGTGCCAAGATGATAGGTCGCCATTGCTTTAGTGCCATGATAGCCGACTGTCCTGCAGCCTGCCGTCCTTGGCATCTGTAACGCTGTCGTCTTTGCCGAGGGTGGAGGCTCTGTCGTTCCTGCTCTGCTGCTACGGTATCTCCTTGCTCGAGATACCCTCCCTAACCTTCTTCCCAGCGCCAAGCAAGACTAAGCGTCCGGGACCCTCTTCTGGGGCCCCCTTTGCATTCACGCAGAGGCCGAGAGGCGAGGGGGCAGTCGTGCCCAGGAAGAACCCTTCTTTGATATAAAGACAAAGTCTTGGCCAAGTCTCAAGACGGTTCTGTTTTCCTATCTTTTTTCTTTACATAGTTTTCCCTTCTTCTCTCACTGAGATTTTTCATTTCGTTCATTTCTTTTCTTATATTCATTTTTTTGTTCTCTCTCCAAGAAATTGTCTTTCATTCACTTTCGCTTCAAACAAAACAAACTGCTGGGCTGTTGTTCCATCCATTCACTCATTTCGAAAGTTGACCTTTTGTGACCTTGCCAGACAAGACAAACACCAGATCTTCCTTTGACGTTTACTTTTTGCTTTCTTTTCAACACACGGTCAGGAACCATTTTATATCTTTTTTCTTCTCTCGCCGTTTCGATCCCTCCGAATCCAAACGAAACTCAGATCACCGCCGATCACCGCATCAAGGAACAAGGCAACCCAGCCCGGCAATAGTTGACTCAGCAAGCCTGATATACACTATCGACCTCGTCTCTGCCAACATCCAGCAACCGCCAACACCGTCAAGATGATGCTCAAGTCGTTTGTTCTGGCTCTCGGCCTCACGGCCGTGGTCCAGGGCGCACCGCAGAGGAACAATGCAGCCAAGGGTGGCAACAATGCAAACACTGGCAACAATGCCAATGCCGGCAACAACAACAACAACAACAACAACCAGAACAACGCCGGCACCAACACGGGCAATAACAACGCCGCCAGCAACACCTGTCTGGCAGCCAACGCTCTCCAGACCGGCAGCCAGTCCACCGGCCAGCAGAACGATGTCGCCGCCGACGGTCAAGCCAACTCTGCAACTGACAATGCCAACTTTATCAACTTTTGCTCGGGCCAGACCCTGACCAACGGTCTCCAGGTCAAGGGAGGATCCTGCAACGGTGTTGGTAAGTGTCCCATGGGTCGACCACTTTGACATGACCCCCCGACTATTTCCCCAACATTATCATCCGCCGTGCTAATCAATGGTTCAGTCATGGGCAACATCCCGGCCACGACCAACATGGTCTCGACCGTCATCACCCAGCCCAAGCTCAACGACAACATTGCCGCCGAGAAGACATTCAACGTCACGGCCGCCATCGACAACCTGAACCTGGGCACGTTTACCAACGCTACCAGCACGTACTACTCGGCCCCGCAGGACCTCGAGGGCGGCAACGTCGTCGGCCACACCCACATCACCATCCAGGACGTCGGCAACTCGTTCCAGTTCACCAACCCGCTCGACGCCTCGCAGTTTGTCTTTTTCAAGGGCATCAACGACGCCGGCAACGGCCAGGGCACTGTTACGACTGAAGTCACCGGCGGTCTGCCGGCCGGCAACTACCGCGTCTGCACCATGTCCAGTGCCGCCAACCACCAGCCGGTCATTATGCCTGTCGCCCAGCGCGGTGCCCAGGACGACTGCCGCTACTTTACCGTTGGTGGAAACGGAAACGCAAACAACAATGCCAACACTGGCAATGCCAACACTGGAAACAATGCCAACACTGGAAACAACGCAAACACTGGCAACAACAACAATAACAACAATGCCAACACTGGTAACAACAACAACGACAACAACGCAAACACTGGAAACACTGGCAAGAACGGCGGCAACGCTGCTGCCTCGTCCGCGTCTGGCGCGTCTGCTACTTCGGCGGCAGCCGCTGCTTCCAGCAGCGCCGCCACTGACAAGGGCAAGGGCAAGGGCAACACCGGCAACACTGGCAACACCGGCAAGGGCAAGACCGCGTCGGCCGATGCCGCGTCGGCCGGCGCATCCGCTGCTGCCGGTACAGGAAAGGGCAAGGGTGGTAAGGGTGCGTCTGCCACAGCTGCTGCTGCCGGAGCCTCGTCCACCTCTGATGCTAACGCTGCAAAGGCTTCCGCCAGTTCTAGCGCCAGCTCTACTGACTCGTCGGCCATTGGCGGGATCGCTGCCCCTGCCGTCACCGACTCTGGCGACTCGGCCCGGCCGTTCTCCGTCAACGGCGACAGCTTCGTCAACAAGGCCGCCGCCGTCCAGCGGGCGTGTGCGGTGCAGAACAATGCGTGTGCCAATGCGGTCAACTCGGGCACGGTGGCGGGCAAGACGGTGGCGGACTGCAACACGCAGCAGCAGGCGTGCGAGGCGCAATAGACGATCATGTCTGGCAGCGGGGACCCGGCCTACAATGATTAGATGGCATATCAGTGTTTTGAGTTGTATACATAGTTTTTTATTTCCTCATGTTTATGTCTCTCTTTTTTTTTTCGTCTTTAGAGGAGAACAAAAAACGTGTGGGCAATTGGGGTTTTTTATTTGTCTTTCTTTTTTTTGTTTTCCAAACCTCTCTGTTTCCTTTTGAAGCATTTTCATTGGCTTTTTTCTCTTTTTTATCTATAGTTTTTTTTTCACATTGTCGTATATACATCTCACATAAAAAAACAGAACAAAAAAAAGAAAGACAATATTCTTGGAGACAACACTGAGAGCCGGCAGTTCGGCCGACAGGGACGATTGAAAGTGAACAGAATGAACAACATAGAATGCCCCAGGCAGGTACATTGCCTTCATCGCCCTTCTTGTTACATACCGTAGCAATCCGGACCACTCAAAGGGGCTGGCGAAAAGAGGTTTCGAACTCGGGGGTCGCGTGAAACGGCCAAGTTGTATCAAGACCGGGGCATTTTTGGTGCTACTCTGTTATTCCTTTTTTTCATACAAGCACAAACACAAAGTACTGCACGGTAATATAGGACATATATATCGGAAACTTTGAAATAAAAAAATAGATTTTTTTTTAAATTGAAAATAAATAAGAAACGAAAAAAGCTCCCCAAAAAAGCCTCCTTTTTTAATGGAAAGAAAGTGATGCCTTGCCAAGTGCCATTGTCAATTGCTAACCAGCGGAGTGCCAATTGCAATAAAACTGCAAAGTTTGGACGCCGCCAGTGTGTGCCGTTCGCTTGTCGTGGCTCAACGACGGACCGAGTAGTGCTGGGTTGGGTTAACCGTCGAGCTGACTGAGAAGCGCTGGGTTGGGTTGACCGTCGTGCTGCTAGTCGAGCAGTGCTTGGACGGGTTGTATGTCGAGGGGCTGGGCGCCGGGGTCTGCCTGACAGGAAGTGGATACGTCAGTGCCTTGGTCGATTTAATGGTTCCTTCTGTCATGACGATAGTGGTCGTGATAGTTGTCCAGGACTGCGATGTTGCGGACCGCTTCCAAGCATTGGAGGCTCCGGAAGCGGTGCCCGTCGACATGGCGGAAACATCGCGCGATTTCGAGCTGCTGGTTTCAGTGACAGTGATCCTGCTAGTCTTGGTCGTAGTGGCCGTGGTGGTCTTGGTGATTGTGGGTGTGGCGGTTTTCGACGGTGGCGCGAGGGTGCTGGTCTTGGTGACAGTGACGTCCGAGTTGCCACCAGAGGAACGGGCCACAGTCGACGTCGAGGTCCTTGTCAATGTAGACACCGACACCGAGCCATGTGGCGCTTCCGGCGAGGGCGAGGGGGACGGCGTGGTCGACGTGGTAGCCGACTTGGACGAGGTTGTGGTCGGGGTGACGGTCACCACAACAGTCGTCGTGTGTCTGGAGCCAGCCCCTACGGGTGTTAGCAATTTTCTTGTGAAGCCCATCACAGGTTCTCACTACATACCATTGGCGGAAGTGGCAGAGAACGGGTCGGCCGTGGCGGTCCCCGAGGCGCCGCTCTCCTCGGTGCAGGTGGTATTATGAGACGGGCCCACGGCGCGAGCATTTTTGGCAGCTGCGCCATTCTTGACGGCAGGCATGGCCAGGGCCGACGAGGCCAGGATAGCCGTCACCAGGACGGGGGTAATAGTGAAAGACTTCATAGTGAATGAAATGTACTTGGAATGAGTGTAAAGGGGGTTGGATAGGGTAACGAGAGAACTGAGAAGCTGAAAAAAACGTGTCAAGAGAATGAAAAGAATGGATGATGCTGTCCGACTGGTCTCACTGGAGGGTCTGAAGATGAGGGAAAAGAAAAGAGCCCAGAGGCGGACAACCACGAGTATATATACGCCAGATCTTGCTAGACGCTCAACTCGGGTCCCAACATCAAAACTCAAAACCGCTGCATCCCTCTGGCCACTCTGCCGCCCCTTCGTCCCCTTCGTCTCCTTCGTCCCCTTCTCCTTTTGGTGTCATTTCAGCTTCCCATCCGTGTTGACAGTCACACATGGGGGGTCCATAAGTGCTAGGCAAGGGGAGGACCGGGGCAGGACCGGGGCTCGATATGCCGTCCGAAGATGAGTGCAGTCGACCTGCATGGTGTGCATGGTACAGGAACAGGCCCAGAGCCTCTGCTACTAAGCAGCCCGCAACAGACACACGGTGATGTTGCCGACTGAGACGGCCTGTTTGGCGCTGGACCAAGGAAAACCCATGATTACCGAAACACCTGTCTCCCGCGTTTGTGCTTGAATTGACTCGTACTCCCCACCATGCCGGGCCCCTATTCTTGTTTGCTCACGCCCAGAGATCTGTCAGCTATCCGGTTACACAGCGGGGAGCACCTTACTATGTAGCACGGGCTGCATGGCTCGGAAGCATCCTTGGTGACGGCGCTGTCTCAGTTAGCCAAGGGTTCAGGGTAGGGAAAGTCCCTTCATATTACCAGGCCAGGCTGGCGGGAGACGTTGGCTGTTGGCCGGCGTTGGCCAGTGCTGTCAACCGCAAGTCTTCGCCTAGCACTCTGTCGGACGTCTCCCCCTTACTCTAGACTGATATGATGGCTGTATCACATTTCCTTGGTATCAACACGAAAGCGCTAGACGACTGCCAGCCCGGTCTTGACGGCCATTGTCAACTCCGCGAGGTGGTGGTGCACGAAAAGAGAGAATGGCCTCAAGAGCCACCGAAATATATTGACGGACGGACCTGCAGCTGCAGCCTGCATGCCGTCTGTCCCGAGAGCGTCGCAGTGAGAAACAGGCAAATAAACCAGAAACTTGGACGGAGGGATGGGGTTTGCTGTAGACAAGGCTCGGAGCGGGCGAGGGGGGCAAGACGGTCTTGCAATATTCCGGCCAGTAAACAAGGGAGGAAGCACGCAAGATGAAGGCAATTTAGAGCCGCAGAAGGACTGCGGAGCAAGGGTGCAGAAAGAGTGCCGGCAGGGAAGGCGCGAACGAATGGGCGGTTGCCAAACGGGGAAAACAGCAGTCACGGCAAGCACGCAAGGCAACCCGGACGAGGCAGGCACACACCAAAACCCCACTGTTGGCTGTGTCCTGCTGTTGGTTCATCTTAATTGCTCCTATCAGAGAGAGCGTTCCTTAGTGAAAGGGGAAGCAACCCCAGCAAGAAAAAAGTACTGTGTTGGCGAGTTTCGTGGTGACACAAAGTCGGTGAATTGTCACCCGCCATAATTGTTTCTTCCTTTTTGTTTCTTTTTGTCTCTCTTTGTTTTTGTCTTTCCTGGCAAATGAGTAGCGAAACAATCCGTCACAGCACGGATAGACGGCTGTCGCTTTTTACAGTCAAAGTTGACAGGTCTGGACGGGCTGGCGGAAGGTAAGATGCCATCGCAAACCGACGCGCAGGAAGTGACGAGAAATGGCCGCTTTGTTAGCTGTTTCGAGTTTACAAGGGGGTTCGAACAGGGTGGGACAAGGGGGCGAACATCGTGACTTCCGAGTAATTAATCAATCATCAAAATGCAACCAATTCGAGCAACTAGTTTTCGGTAGGGAGTTGCAACTACCCTTACCTGGCGCGCATGTTCAAACGGAAACAAAGAAGCTTGCATTAACACGGCTGTTGCTGTCAGGAGGCAAGAACTACGGTTGCGGCATGAGAGTCAGGAGCTGGACGCAGCACCGGTGAGACGTATCTTCCGAAACAGTTCAAGGCTAGTTTCCTATGGCAAACAGCTTCCAGCCAGAACTCAATGGATGTGATGCAGGTAAACACAGCCGAACTCAAGAGTTGGACAGGGTTGGATGATTTAAATTGGACACAGGCACCAAGCAAAAGATCTCCGAGGACGACTGTGTCCGACTCTATCTAGCTCTTGATCTCACATCACTTGCGCGTATGAACCCCTCATGTGCGCCATTGTGTGCACTCTTATGCTTCGGCCGCTGTGTAGCCTTGTGGCGGCCGTTTTGTTTTGTCTGTCCGTCTTTGTTTGGACTATTTTCGTCGTCCCGGCAGAAGTGGCGTGGACTCGTGCGACGTCTCTTGGTATGTTCGGCTGTGCTGTCACCGCTTGGTCCATTGGTCGAGCCGTTCACTTGTCATACGACCCCATGGCCAAGGCATTGTCCTTTGGCCGCCTCTGTGGCTGGATGACCGTTACCTCTTCGTTTTTTCTTCCGTTCTCTCTCCCGCTCTTCGTCTCTGCAGCGCTCGCTTTTCATCATCCGACTCTCAGCTGTCCTTGTTGGCTCGCCATATCTTCTCTCCTTCGCCATCGCCACTAGCAACAAAGTCCTCGCGCTTCCAGATCTCGACGCGCGCCTTGATCTGCTCGAGACACTCCTCGCCAGCCTGCCATGCTGCCTTCCGATGGGCAGCCGACACGGCAATGAGAATGCTGTCCTCGCCAATGGGCACGGGGCCCAGACGGTGAATAACTGCCACGGATATGAGGCTGTACTTTGTCCGGACAGCTGTGGCAATGTCGAGCATTGACTTCAAGGCGCGGGGCCGATAGGCCGAGTAGCAGAGCGTGGCCACAGCCCGGCCTTCGAAGTTGTCACGGGTTGTGCCTTGGGTGTCGTTAGCCGACGACGGAACAAAGACAGAAAGGGCACAAACGCCAGCTCACCTGAAAATAGAACATTGGCGCCCGCTTTAGGACTGCGCACGCGATTAATCGTGGCCGTAACATCCAGAGGTGCTTCCGTCAGAGCGACGTGGCAGCCATCGTCCTGCAGGTCGTCAAATAGTGTGTTCTGTTGGCCGTCTGGGCCGTCTCCTGGAGCCATGGTTGTGCGTATGCCGGCTCGATCCTAGGTCGATCCTGATAGATCCTGTCGGTGCGGGCCACGATCCAGGCTTGCGAGCAGTGCCGAGGTCAGTGCCGAGGTGGAAGCTGGGCGACGGGAGCTGCTGGCTGCTCGACTGCTGGTGCGTAATCGGAGTGAGATCTGCCAAGTTCAGCGGGCGCAGACCACGTAAAATAAGCCCGCAGAATCAGACAAATAGAACCGGCCCGGGCGCCCCCCGCTGCCGCTTTTAGGCCATTTTAGTGCCGCGTCTGGATCGCCGCCCAGTGCTCACCGGCGCTGCGGATGCTACCCCCGGCCGCTGTTGCAGGCCCTCTACAGGCCGTTGCAGCCCATGGCAGCCCCATGGCAGCTCCAGGCCAGCCAAGCCGTGCCTCTCGTTGCGCTGCAACCCTGCATTGCGATGCTGGATTTGCACGGCTTTTGCGGTTTGCCATTCTGTCTCGCGCCCGTGTGGATGCACCGTAGCATGGAGATTCAGTTAGCTGCGTCAGACTAGCTGCATGGCCAGGCAATAGCTTCCTTCTGTGTAACCAACTACAGAGCAATCGGACGAGAAGCAGCACGACCTGGAGGGGATGGCCCGACCGTGTCGGCGAGTTTCGTTGTTGCTGTCTCTCGAGTTTTCCTCAATTCTTTCGTACTTTCCTTTCTCGGCCACTTTTCACGGTCGGTCTTTCCTCTTTCCACGTTTTGCACACGTGCCACACCCCCAGGGCTCTCCAGGATTCAACGTCGATGCAAGGAGGAAGGAGCGCCCAAGACCGTCCTTCCGGGTTTCCGGTCTTCTGAATTCGTCTGTTCGCAACTCTGCTTTTCGGCGTCCATCAGAGTCCAAAGACGATCCAACACAGCCCCCCTTCTGCGCCAACAACAAGTTGGCACCATTGTGCGTATGCAGCCTGCAGCACAGCAGGGCGCCCAAACGGACCACGCAGAAGGCCACTGGAGACTGCAGCCGTCAGTCCAATCTCACTGGTCACAGAGTAAAATTTCGTCGATTTCGTTTCTTCGTTTCTTTGTTTCGTCGTCTCTTCGTCTCTTCGACTCCTCAACTCTCTCCCTCCCCAAACATCACGACTCTTTCAACCGGTCACGTCCTGCATCTCATATTAACGGCTGCGGCTTCCCGGCTGCCTGGCCTGCTCCCGCCTCATCCTTCCTTTGTTCTGTCGCGCAAACGCAAACGCAGCTCCAAAGCCCCCAATTTCGACGAAACGACAACGACGAACGAAAGCAGTCCCAACAGCAAACCCCACGACCCCCACGACTACTCTAAATCCTGTCGGTTCCTTCACTCGAGGCGGCGCTGCAAACTCTTAACTGCGTTGCCCTCTTCAGCTCTCGACATCTCGTCTGCCAACCGGTTCGCCGACTCTCTCTGCTCTCCAGCCTGTTGGCATTTAAACTCGACAATATTTCACCTCTTCGTCTCTTCGACTTGCCTATTCCATTCCCGCCAATCCTCGCTCGACACATCTTAGGCGCCCCCGACAACCCCCTTTCAGATGAGGACAACTCATCGCCTCATTGTCTGGGAACTGCCATGACAATAACACCGCCACGCCTCTCCCTTTCGTACCCAGGATCTCGATATACCTGCCTCCCGTCTCCACCAAATTAGGTTCTCTCGCAACATCTTCCCCAGATTCATCTCCAGAATTGTCGATTTTTTTTGCCCTTCACCAAATGTCCTCGGATTCGGGGTCAGCGCCCGCCGTCCAGTCAGTCGGCCACTCATACACCGACGAACACCCAAGCAAGACTCTGGTGCTGGAGAACATCCACGCCCGCACCACCCCTGCAGCAGTAAGCGCCGGGCCGGTGAAAGCGGCCACCCCATCATGTCACTTTCACATATAAATCACCTTTCTGTGATTTGACTTTGCTTTTACATCGCAAGGTGTGACTCTGGTTAAAAGACACACTGACCACTAACATTGCAGATCCTCCACCTTCTGGCCAGGCTGGCCGGTGTCGACCCCTTGGTTCTGCATGAGATTCGCATACGGAATGCTATCAAACGTGGACGAAGTAAGCACCGTTTTGGCACGGGGAATGTATCTAATCGGCCACTAACCATTCAGTTGAACGCCATGCCTTCCTCGAATTCTGGCGGTTACGACACGCCATTGGTGTCTACGAACGTCTCGGCCACTTCCTGCACATCCAGTGTCCGAGGCCACGGTCGGGCGAGGTCGGTCGGGTGACTGATGATTCGGGTGTCGTCGTCTACGGCGATGAAATAGACAGGGCCAGAAACATGGACATGGACGGATATGCCTTTACAAAAGGGCACAACTGCTGTGGCAAGGACGCGTCAATACGGTCAAAGATACGGTTCTACACTGAAGTCCGGGTGGTATTCTGGAGGCCGTTTGTCGGCAGGGCTGACCCGGCCTGTCTATCGAAGCAAGGATGGGAATGTTCAGAGGTGAGTGTAGCGTGCGTGTAGGCCAACAAGCTGATGAAGAATCGCTGACATCAATAGTGCGGTCTGCCAAACTACGAGAAGTGGGAATTCTGCTACCGGTGCGGCGTGGAACGGCCATGGTCCGAGAACGTCTTGTACCGGCCAGCAGAGCAACCAGCGGAAAGAAGGGTCGTCCGCATTTCAGCTGAAAACGGAAACGGCATCCTGGCCAAATACCGAGATCAAGTCGACGACGAGGCCATTGACATTACAATGTGATACTACGGAACCGGGATTTATGATGAGATAGTGGCATACCTATGAACAAGGCACGAGCAAAGGAAGTAATAGAGGACTAGGCAGCATACCTGGGAACGGAACGAATAAACGGGGACTGGATGGGGACAATGACGATACCACACTCAAAGCGAGGCAACGGGACGAGTGGACAATCTAAAAGGAATACATGCCGAGGGAGGTCTTTGTTAGACAATGTCTCAGTAAACCACTCAAAAAGGAAATGACATCATGGACGTTGAACAAGTGACTATTGCTTTGCTATGTAATGCGCTCTACTCTATGTGAATTCAAATGAACACCGGCTTTACTCCGTTGGCTACGCTTAGAAATCAGCTGGGTACCCTTCCCGCTGGAGAGCCCACTTGACGGCCCCCGCGACATTGTCGACAATCACCCGCGGCCGGTGGCGCAGCTGCTTGACTGCCTCCGGCCCTGCAGACGGGTTGTACACGCCCGTGCCGACCAGGACCGAGCACCAGTCCGTTCCGTGCGCGCTGTTGAACTGGTTCGCGCCCGCAATGTCGCTCTCCGGGTTGTCACCGACCATGTAGACGGTCTGGAGAGCAGGCGACTTGCCCTTGTCGAGAGCAAGACCGTCCCGCTCGGCCCGGTCTTTGAAGACTGCGTCTCTGTACCGCAGCAGCACCCGCTCGGCGAACCGGTACGTGGCCGGGTTCGGCTTGCCCAGGATCGTGGCCCGTCCTTTGTTGCCCTTGGAGGAGTGGTCCACCAGCTGCTGGCCGTGGGCGAGCTGTGCCCAGACGCCCGACAGGGCGGCAGCGAACGCGCCCTGGCCGAACCGCGGGAGGTGGTACGTGGTAGCCCACAAGAGATCGCCATTGGAGAAGAACAGGCGGGGAGAAGAAGAAGAGGAAGAAGAAGACTTTTCAGCCTTTCCGGTCAGCGTTTCTGGGTCAAACGTCCCTAGGAATCCCTTGCGGGACTGCAGCAGGTCCGTCAGCAGCTGGATATCCAGCGCCCAGTCGCGGGGGTCGTTGAACACGAACGCGGCGGCGATTCGCAGGTAAGTGTCCGGGTCGAGCTGGGGGTCGGCATTGCCGCCGGCTAGGACGGGCCGTTTGCCGCCTTCCAGGAGGAGTGGTTTCGGGAGGGGTTGGGCGGTGTCTTTGTAGACGCTCTCTAGCAGAGGGTCGAACGGCCACAGGTTAGGGTAGGCGGTGAGGAGGTCGGCGGGCGTGACGACGCTCTGGAAGCCGTAGCGGAGGGCGATTGAGCGGGCGCGGTTGGCGTCGGAGCCGGTGACGAGGATTGTCTGGTCGCGGAGGCCCGATGTCGTCGACGTCGAAGACGACGAGACGGAGGAAGTGGCTGTCGACGACGACCCCACAGATGAGAGCGACGATGTCGAAGACGACGGTGACAGGGACGGCGACGCCGTCTCGTCCGGGCCCGCCTGAGCCGCTGGCGCGGCCGGCGCGTCCAACGAATCAACATTGTCAATCAGCTCTTGAAACGGCGTGTGCGACTGCACAAAATTCGCCGTCGACAACACCGGCGCCCCGTGGTGATGCCCCTCTCCCTCCAGCCCCAGCCTCCGCTGCAGGTCTGCCACCCGGTCGGCCTCGTACCGCCCGCCGCCATTCGTCAACAGAATAAACGGGATCCCCTTGGCGTGGAGGTACCGCAGAGCTTCTGCCGCGCCCGGGATGGGCTCATTGACGTGCAGCAAGACGCCGTCAATGTCAAAGGCAAAGGCAAACGGCGGCGGTGGAGGAGACGACGAATAGCATCTTGTCCATCTTGGGGATCTTGTGAACCTTGCCGTCTGTGCCAACGGTCCCCTCCGCACGGCAGCCGCGACTTGCGGCTTGACCAGCCGAGCCCAGCCGGAGTTCATGGTGAGACAAGGATAAAAAGGACGAGCGCCCGAGTAGAGTGAAACTGGCGAGGACGACCTCGTTTGTTTCTGTGTTGCCTCGCTACTCTCGTGAAACCCGGATGTGCATATATATAGCTCAATCGCTCAATCGGTGATATGGCTGACTCTGAATCTCCCAGGGTTTAGTTTTCGATCTGTGGTGACTGGTTCGCTTTTGGCGTGTCCCGCGTAGCAGCTCTCTCTATCTGCCACCACCGACGGTCGGAGAGGTCCCCACTTATCGGCAATGGGGAAAAGACAGAGTCTCAATTCCCGGACAGTTTTGGAAAGAACGTGGCGCTGCTGCGCCTAATCCCCAATAATACAGTGTCCAACACTGGCATTTCGTCATTGGCGAGTCCAGTCGCACACTGTAACAGTAATAGGTCCCCTCGTAAGCCTCTCCTCCGTCGGTGATGCCTAGAACTCGCATGAAACAGCCCCCAACTATGACGTCTCTTTTTTCAACTCTCACTGTTCTTTCTCTCCCCATTCCTTACTGCCTTCCTTTGTCCATTTAATGACTGACTGGTCTTCCCCCCCTCGCCACCACAAAGCTTGCATTGCTAGGCTTTGGCGCCCTCTGACTGGACAGAAATTCACGATTAACTGCACATACCAAACCGAAACACCCACTGCACAAAACCCACCGACGCTCATGTAGGCCCCAGAGTTCTTCTTGCCCAATCACACTGCAAAGGTGCCCTTTCGCCGCCTCATGTCCCCTCTTCTTGGTTCAACTCAATATCCCACCATTGGAGCCATGCCCCAATCCAGTTTAGCAGGTGACTATTGTAGGCAGGGGCAGGAGGACATTCCACACCTGCTGCCCTCTTTTTTTTTCGGCCTTGTCCTGCATACGCACACGTATATACAGGGCGCCCTTCCCTCAAACGCCACGACTCGTCACTTCCTGGCATTCCTCTCTTTTCTCGTTCAACTAACTCTCAAGCATCAAGACTTTGTTCAAATGCATCCAGTTTTATATCATTAATGGCCGCTGTGCCAGGGAGGTAATATAACGACTATGTAAAACCAGGTATGTTGCAAACGCTTTGTGTTTCCTCGCAATATGCTGTCTGCTGCCTTACAAAAAAAAAACAGGAACAAGGCAGGCAAAAGATGGCCGAAAAAGGTGGTGAGATACAGAACCGAGCCAACAAATATGCTGCGGTGGATGAATATGACAGTATGAAGAAGACGGAGAAGATGACGAGAGAGGAAAATAAAAAATAAACAACCAACGCAAGAATGCAAACGACTAAAACTCCAAAAGTATGTATCCGTTTCTTTTTGGTCATTATCCCCTCTGCCCACAAAGTCCGCCCATCTGAATACGCCTCTTACCGATTACCCTAGAACGAGACTGAGAAGGGGGAAAGAGGAGGAGAGCAATAAAGCAAGACGCCAAATGCAGGCTAAAAAAGGAGAGAAAAAAGGACAAAAAGAGCTCTTCTCGGACGCTTCCCATTCGCTTCGAATATGAACCGAAAGACAAATAACAACAGTGTCGGACTCAAGACTGCCGACTATCACACAGCCATTGCTTAGCCAAGTCGAGGCGATGAGCAACAACAAAACAAACGAACCTCCTTGGCAGAGAGGCCATCAAGCAAGCATTAAACCGGGGTGCCTCCTGACACTGTTCGGCCGAGTGTTGACAACAAGACAAACAGCAGCTGCTCTATTGAGCGCCACGGCTAACTTGGCTGGCAGAGGTACGGCTTCGTTCGTCGTCCTCCTCGATCACATCGCTCAACCGTGTTGGGTGGTGGTGGCGGGGGACCGTCTCCCAGCCTGGGGCACCATAGCCTTGGCCTGAATAGTCGGCGGTCGGTGCCGCATAATAGTGCTGCGAGCTCGACGGTGGGTACGATGCCGGGTGGCTTTCCGAAGTCGGGGAGCCGTACTGCACTTCGCCTTCTGAGACTATTATTTGTTAGCACGTCGAATATGGAGATGGACGGGGAGTTCAGCGTTAGGCAGCTTACCTTCGCCATACAGAGCTTCGGATCCGGGAGCTCCAGTGGCGGCTTGACTCTCACGACTGGCCGAATCCGCTGATTGACGATAATGGTCTCCGCCGGCACCAGCACTGGTGACCACAGGCTGGTTGGAGTAAGGTGACTGGTGTCCTAGCTCAGGGTGCAGGAACGGGGAGTGAGTTTGGGACGGCAGCTGCTCTATTGCAGAATGTTGCTGTTGTGCTTGCTGCTGGGCCTGCTGCTGGGCCTTTTGCTGGGCCTGTTGCTGAGCTTGCTGCTGAGCCTGCTGCTGAGCATGTTGAGCCTGTTGTTGGGCATGATGCTGAGCTTGTTGCCGGGCTTGCTGTTGGGCTGAAGATTGGTCCTGGTATTGCTGTTGCTGTGCTTGTTGCTGGGCTTGTTGTTGGGCTTGTTGCTGGAATGCCTGTTGCTGCTGTTGCTGCACCTGTTGTTGCACCTGTTGCTGTTGCTCATGGCTGCCCACACTGCTGCTTGCTTGGTGGCGGTTGGGAATACCCTGTGTCATGGGAACAACTTGTACCCCACCCACAATAGTGGGTAGGCCCTCCTGCAGAGAGCGGACACGTTCTCGTTCCTCTTCTTCACGGCGGCCAAGCTCCTCCCAGGCACGACGGGCTTCGTCTTTTGAGATGGCAAGCTCCTTGCGCATTTCGATGAGTTGCTTCTGTGTCTTGGAGTTGGAGCGTTCGTTATCGACTGCCTCACGAATGGCATCGGCACGACCACGGCGCTCCTCCTGAAGTGCTCCTTCCAGCATCGCATGGAGTTCTGTGTTCCGTTCCATATCGCCCCGCATTTCGAAAAACCAACGCTGGAATTTGCGTTCCGAGCTGGCACGAAGTCGCTGCAGCTCGACAACAGCATGGAAGAGATTGGCGCCGGCAGCTGACAGGTCAGTGACCTGGCGAGCAAGCTGGCGTGATAGCGGATCTTGGTCAATCTCCTCTGACCGCTGCTGCAGCTGTCGAATCCAGAAGCTTGTCAGGCCCTCCCAATGGGCGGAAAGGGCCTCCCATCTCTCGAAAGCGTGGGGAAACGAGTTTCTCGGTCGGCTTCCTCCCCCAGCACCTGCGCCACCAGCTGCGGGTCCAATTCCCGACACCCCAGTAGCATCGGGTCCAGCTGCTGCCTCTCCGGTTCCGGACGGTGGAAACTGTGCGCCGGCCCTTGGTGCTGAGCCAGCGCCCAAACCACCGGTGCCAACGCCTGCACCCTGTCCTGTCGGCGGAAGGCCGCTACCTATTTGTGTGGGGATTCCAGTGGCTGGTATTTGCGCAGAGGTTATTGGGTTCAGAGGAGGTTGTGATTGGGAGGTTTGGGGCATGCGGACAGGTCTTTGTTGGGAGGTTTGTGGTTGTTGTGATGGAATTATTGGCGGTTGTGATATTGGTTGTGTCTGCACGCCCAGCGGCGGGATTGTCTGACCACCAGGCGGGCCAGAAGTACTTCGCTCTGCTCTTTGCTGTCGCCGCTGAGTAGTAGGGTCGATTTGTTGAGAGGGGATATTGGTGGGGATTGTCGGTACGGAAGCCGGTCCTGTTGCTGCAGGTATTAATCCGGCAGATGTACCAACGGGGGCAGCGCCAGCAGCAGCAGCGCTCTCTCGGTCGAGGGCCTGTCGCCGCTGCTCTGCCAGAACACGAGCATCTTGCTCGGCCTGTGCTCGCTCGAGTCGTTCACGTTCAGCTCTACGGGCCTCTCGCTCCTGACGCTCCTGCATGATCATCCTAGGACCACGAATGTTGCCTCGAGAGGGTGAGCCAGTATTAGCTGGAGAGGGTATCTGAGGTGGACGTGACAACGAAATGCCGTTCCCGTTAGAGGCTGGGGAGCCCCCGCCGCCTTCCACGAGCAGGTCCGCCATGTTTGCGTTTTCCTCCTCGTAGTCGGGCGAGAGGCTGTAAGGGTGAGTCAGAGCCTCGACGGCAAAAAGGATGGCGTTGTGCGTCCGCTTCGAGATGTGGACTGCCGGGTGTGTTGCTCCTCGAGGTCTGCGGCCGGTGCCGGGGTCAGACGCCGATACTGGGCGAGAGTATTGCGGAGCTACAGACGAGTCTCTGTCGTCGCCCTCCTCTTCTTCAGCTTCTTCGTCCTCCTCTTGAAAATCTTGGGAGATGGCTCGCGAATGTCGCCGCTGGTGGGTCCGAGTTTGGACCGGAAGTACGGCCGCGGCGGCTGGTTGTCGGTCGGCTGGCCCAGCTGCGGCAAAGGTGACCCGCGGGCTAATGCCAGTCGAGACGGCCGAGAGGTGAACGCGCCTCTGCTGAGCAGCAGGCTGGGAGGCCTTCGTGTCCTTTGCGGGCGCGGGTGCTGGTCGGGATTCAGACGGCGAGGGACTTGCGATGAAGCGAGGTGTGCGTCGCAAGACGTGAAGAGACGACGGTGTTGATCGGGCGTCTTGGTCAGGATGCTCGTGGGGGGTGAGAGTGCGTGGGCCGGGCGAAGGCGGCTGCTGCTGGCGCTGCGTGGATGAGGTGGTTGGTTGTTGTTCGTAACGGTCGTAACGGTCGTGAGAAGGGGCAGGAGCGTGTTGACTCAATGTGTCCTGCCGTCGGTGCTCGCCACCGGGCGTAGTGGCCGGCGAGCGAGCGGACAAGTTGACAAAGGGTCGCAGCAAGGACTGCGGCGAGTGGATGAGGAGTGCTTGCGACTCCGGGGGGAGAAAATTCTGCGCCAGGCTGTGGGATGGTCTGCACACGATGGTCAGGACTTGGGGAGATAATGCGGCAATTTGGCTCGTGAAGGGAAGTCGAGACGGGGGAACAGTTTGTGTTTGTTCTCGGGCAAGACGGGCAGCGGCCTTTGTTGTGCACCCTTTCCTCGGGCCACACCAAGAGATACGTGTGCGGATATATCAAGCAGAGCAGGCCGAGGAGGGAGACACCGAGGAGGCAGGAAGGGGGGCCGGGCAGGAAGAGAAGGGACAGGCAAAAGGTACAGAGGTAAATTTGGTGACTTGCGACGACGCAAGGGGGTCCGTAGTAGCACTTACATTGTGTCGTAGTCAGCACAGCTCCTGTGTGCGGCAGAAAAGGGTGGGAAGAAAGTGAATATGGGCAGGAATATGAAGATCCAAAAGAGTCGCAGTCAATTGACAGATTTGTGTGAGAGAATGTGTGTGTGTGTGTCCGGCTGAGGCAGCCTCTGACCAGCTGTGGTCTTGGTGCAAACTGAGAGCGAGACTGAATGAATTTCCTGGCGTCATTAGCGAAAAATTGGGGAGGCTGGGAAAAAGGTGGCGGGAGACTCGTCCGAGGAAAGGGTAGCTTACCAGGGTCGCAATTGGTGGTAGAGACACCGCGGGAGCAGACGCTTTTGGTGTGGGTGGAGAGGTCTTTCCAGCTCGCTATAGGCTGCGGGCCTGGGCGAGCTTGTCGGGCTGTTTGCTGGCCCTGTTAGCCGGCAAAAGCTGGTAGGCCAATGGGGGAGCTGAGAGCTAGAGTGAGCTGGTGTTAATAGCAGGCCGCAAAAGTACTGGGCTGTGTGTTGTCCGCCAGCTTGCGTTGCAAGGCCGCTGAATGCTGGAATTCTGCTTGCGCGCGATGGATTCGTCGATTTGTCACGGCAGTCACTTGATCGAGGATGTGCCAGCTCGGCGACGGCGACACCGGCAGAGGCGTGCGAGCGGGCGCGAGCTTGTGAAGGCGGACCGTGGCTGGAGCTGTCGTCGAAGCTGTGGCCCGAGCTATGAAGGCCGCCGTTGCTGGCGCTGCTGGCGCTGCTGACGCTGCTGGCGCTGCTGGTCCTGTGGGTGCTGCTGCTCGTGGTTGAGTCGTCTCTCTTGCACTACCTCTGGCCGC
This sequence comes from Raffaelea albimanens, assembly GCA_002778245.1. NCBI lineage: Eukaryota > Fungi > Ascomycota > Sordariomycetes > Ophiostomatales > Ophiostomataceae > Raffaelea > Raffaelea albimanens. The sequence goes on from PCDJ01000001.1 coordinate 1,112,324, forward strand.
CGCTGGGTTCTGCCCGACCGTGGGCTCGCCACCAGCACACCGACGCTGGGTAGCTCCTCCACCTGCACGTGTTCGGTGCTGTTTTGCAGCGCAATTGGCCAGCGTCGACAAGAGATGATCGAATCGGGTTGTTTGCACGGCAGCTGCCAACATGGCCTTGCGGTGGCCGTTGTCTGTCGCCCAGTGCGCGGAGCGAGATTACTGGCACTGGACCACCATTGGGCGGCGATTCGTCCGGTAAAAAGTCTGTAGGCTTGGAATGGCGCCGGAAATGGCGGCGGAACGGCGCGACACCGTCAAAGACCGAGTCAGGGAGAGATCCAAAGGCCGCTCCGAGTCGTTGAAGCTGGAATTGAGCGGCGAAACGGCGAAAATATGGCGAAAATATGGCGGAAAACAAAAGGAGAATTTTTCCAGACGAAAGCACAAAGCACCGACTTTTTTAAGGGACAGAGCACAAGAAACGGGAAAGACAAGGAATGTGGGCCTGCGATCGTCGCTCAAGAGCCAAGTGCCGGGGGCCTGGAATGTGTTTCACAGCTTGTCGAGAAACGCAGACTGCAGAACTGGCGAGGGGATTGGTGAAGAATTGTCGCGCGAAAAGACGCAGGACATAAAGTAAGAGGTGGGAGAACGAGAAGGAGAGAAACGAGCGAGGTGAGGACAGACTGCGAGGACTAAACGGGCAAACTGGGATAACGAGCGTCTCGGCTACCAGAGGGCAAGAGCGACCGACGCGCGCATCGCGAAGCCGCCTGTCGAGCTGAAGAGGCGCAACAAGAAAAACAAGACAAATCAGGAAAGACCAGCAAGGACCGACTGGAAAAGGACTGGCAGGAGGTGGAAAAAGCAAGTTGGCGACGTCACGGCCAGGATCGCGCCTTCCTTTCTGTCGCGTTGCTCAAAGCCTGTCACGCTGGACAGTTCAGCCTCGAGGAAGGTTCGACCGGCGGTTCGTGGCACGCAGGCCCAGACGGGGAAGGCACGAGCGAGCACAGGGGCACAAAAGCGAGGTCCACAAATGAGCACACAAAAGTGAGCACACAAAAGTGAGCACACAAAGTGTGAGCAACACGCGCGCCCTGGCACACACAGCCGCTCCCGTTGACGCGGATGGGTATTTCCCTATTTCCCAGAATGCTGGGGTGTGTTTGGGGCGGGCCAGGCCAGCCAGAAATAATATGAGAATATTGCTTTTTGAGAAATGACACGACGAAATTGATCTGTTGCGTCTCACGGCACATATATGTATCTTATGTTGGACAATTCGAGTGGTCCTGGGTCCCACCCGTTTTCCACTGCAACCGTGCTGGCGCGCGGCAGAGCCAGACGAACTGCGGAATGTCTGCAGAAATCTGCAGAATATCTGCAAAACGCCTGCAAAACGCCTGCGGGCCCCCAGCGAAAACTGGGACTGGCACTCCCAGACGGCCCCAAGTTCGTGACAATCTGCGACGTCAACCCGGCATCCCTGACCAGACTGACATGGCAGCAACGCGGCTAGAGCAGCGCTACTGCACGTCTTTTGCACGGTTAAGGGGGTGGGAGTGCCAATGTCGTCGTCTGCTGAGGAGCGGTGAGGCGGCGAGACGGCGAGAGCGTCTGCGACGAAGGCCTGAGAGCGAGCCCAATGCAGTCCCAACCAGGTGAAGGCGACCTCCTGAGGAGAGATTGCCAGCTGGCACGGCCAACCACCACCACCACCACCCCCTCAAAGTCGATGTGTTGGCAGTTCTCCCCCAGCATGGCCAGCCTCCACCCTGGATGCCACCGTCTCGGTGCCCAATGGGCTGCCAGGCTCGGTTCGCCTCATCGAGGAAGCGGCCGACCCCAACAGGCTGGTTCTGGTTAGGTCTCCGACCTGTTGTTGCCAACCCCAAAGTTCTCCGTCTTCTTTCTGTTCTCCTTCCCCGGTGTTCTGTCAACCCTGGTCAGAATATCACTCAAACGCCAGGGCAATATCCGCGTTTTTGGAAGATTTGGGCATTGGGGGAAAGCCGTACTTGGCAAGGAAGAATTGGCCTGGGAAAGGTCAACGCAGCAGTCGGACCCAACTCCGTTTCTGCCCATCCTGACTATCCTCTTCAGGCAGCCGACGAACAAGAATGCTGTCCTGCGCCAGCTGAACAACCCAGGATCCGTTAGTGCCTCTCGTGACTGGCGCTCGATGCGCCTGGTGCGTTGGCCCCAGCCACGACGCAACCTCGCAACTTGCGGAACTTGCATTACTGTCCCGTGTTTCTGCGGCCTTTCTTTTCTGAGGCAGGTCGTTTCTCTCCAAGCGGCAAATCTGGCCAGTGGCGGTTTGTAAATGTTTCTGGTGACAGTACCGGGGTGCATGATCTGCGCCAGAGTTGGAAAGGGTATGCCACATCGCAGGTGTATCGTGGCTCGCTTAATCCAGCATGCATCGTGCTTTGGGAATCTGGTTTTAAACAGATCGGCAATCCCAGCTACCAAACAAGCCTACTCTTTTGGCGTTTTCTGAGCAGTCAAGTTTAGTCTTATCTGAGACTATTTGTGTCTAAATTCGTACATTTTTGCTGCCCAGTTCGATTCTAAGCTTGGTTGTCGAGTTTCCATCGTAGAATATGTTTCCACTTTAATTTACCGACTCAATGAAATTCAATCTATTTCTCGCCTGTGTTCATGGGTACTGGTTTCATCTAGGACTACAGTGGGATGCGGTCCTCGAATTTCGTGGTATTGTCTTGGTCTGGTTGAATTTAAAACAACCAACCATGGCAGCAGAAGATTATCACGAGTTCTGAACTCCCAGATGGCAATGAGATCTTCAAATCATTCACATAGGATCAGACAGAGTCAATTTGATGATTCAACCCTAGGTTTTGCTCGTTAGTCAGCTGAGTTGTCGCAATTAATCTTGGTGTTGTTGTTCGTTGCAAATCAAAATATTCAATTTAAATTTTTATTTCACAATAAGCCAGTCTTTTCAACTCTGATTATTTTCTCTATTTATTTGCACTCATTATGATGCTACTCTGAAAATTATTCAACTATCCAGTGAGTCAGTAAAAATAAATAAAGGGCAATGAATATCTCTCGAGTATCAAATATTCAACAAAAACAATTCCAACCATTTTATTCACTCAAGACAATAGCGAAACATCAATTAATGTTTGCATGATGGATCTTTCGTATGTCATAACACGCAAAGTATTATGTATATCATGGCAGCAATATAACAACAGCTCACAATAACAGTGGTTTCGTGACACCAACATCATCAACGCGTAAATAGCATGACGCTACCAGTTGAATGACACGATAATCAGCGACGGTCAACAGCAGAATAACCTCACTTCATCAGATGAGTGAACCAGCATGTCACACAGTACCAAGTTCACGACATCACCAAGGCCATAATCACACGTGAAAGCAGAATCACCATCAAACATCTCGTCCAATTCAAACAGACAGTCTAAACAACACAACATATTCACCAAGGAAACTCTTCACAAAAGGAAACACTTCTTTCAGGTTTATAAAGAAATCCACTCTCAAATTTGTCCAGATACACCACACACAATACACACACTAAAAAGCTAAAAATATAAAATAATATATCCTAATTTGCCAACATTTTCAAACTCGTGGTGCCAAACGCGGGAGAAGATCTGTCCAAAAGAGGGGGGAAAACACAACAAAATTACAACACGTGGGGTAAAAACAAAAAAAGAGAGAGTTAATCAAACAGGGCTAAGCGATGAACAGCGGATGTACAGAAGAGGGAGATAGAAAAAAAAAAGACGACCGAAAAATCTTGACGGTATCACAAAAGTCGAGTCTTCTTTTTTTTCATCTACAGCTGCACACCGTGAACAACCTTCATGTCCACAGCCAGCTCGCGGCCGTGGTCCTGCAGAACCAGGACGCGGACGGAGCCCCGGCCGGACTCGAAAGCACGGCCCAGGCGGCTCCACAGGTTGGACTGGTCAATGACGGGCAGGGACTGCTTGACATCGCCGGACTCGGTCATGGCGACGACGGTGCCGTCCTGCAGGTCGAGCACGCGGTACTGCTTGAAGACGGGGCCGAGCATGGTCTGGACCACGACGGAGGGGCCGGGGCTCGACACAAAGGAGGACTCCTCGTGGAGCTTCTTGGTGAAGAGGTCGACGCCAAGGTAGCGGTGCTGGCCAGTGGCAGGGCTGGTGGAGATGCGGATCACCTGGCAAGGGCGGCCCTGCAGGAACAGGATGTCGCCGATGCGGATGTGGTGGCAGGGGATGCTCACGGTGTTGGGCGGGAGGCGCTCCTCAATGTAGCGGCGAGCCGGCGGGGGGCAGGCCGGGGCCGGGCGCTCCTCGACGTACTCGTCGACCACCTCGACGCGCTCCTCCGGGCGGAAGACGCGGTCGGCGTAGCGGCTAGCACCCTGGCGGAAGGAGTGGTAGCGTCCTGGAGAAAGAGTTAGTAAGACTGACACATTGAATGAAGCACGCTCAAAAAAGAGCGAACTGGGGAAACTCAAAACATACCGTCGTCGTCGTAGTAACCCATCTTGTCGGTTTTGGTGGGGGTAGTACGGGGCTTGCAGTCCTGCTTCTCGACAATATCGTCGAGACGAGCGCTCTGGTGGCGGTAGGTGTTGGTCTGGCGGGCGTAAGGGGGGTCGACTGTGTTGTCGTTCTGCACCGGGGGAGGGCAGGTAGCTTGCGAGTCGTAGCGGTTGTAGGTGCGGGCAGCGAAGTCACCGTCCAAAGTCTGGCTGGTGTAGTTGCTGTTGTACTTGTCGTAGTTGTTGTAGCTGTTGGCAGCAAAAGAGCTGTTGACTTCCTCGCGGAAGCTGGGGTTGTAGGTAGTGCGGTATTGGCGCTCAGCTACGTCGATCGGGGAGCTGTAGTAATCGCGACGGGTGTCGATGTCGACGGTATTTTCGACGAAGGTCTGGGGGGTTGACCTGGTGGTGTTGGGTTAGCTTGTTGTAATTCGATTGGAATGAAGCGAAGCGAAATTGGGATGAAATTGGATTGGAGTGGATGTCTATGAATTCCGGCCAGGGAGAACCCAAAAGCCAGGAATTTCACGGACCGTCCCGTCTAGTGAGACAGGAAGGGGCGATGGGCAGGCAGGAATGGAAGGAACGATGGAAAACTGACGACAAATGCAAAAAATAGCTCTCAAAACACACCACACTCACTCTTCACGAAGGTACTCTCGGCGGACACCTGGACGGCGGTAACGTTCCTCTTCACGAGTATAACGGACCTCTTCTTCGTAGCGCGGTGCAGGTGCAGGGGCACTGTACTGATAGCGACCCTCAGCTGCTGCTCCTTGGAAAGAGGATGCTGCTGCTTCGTCGGCTACTTGGTAGGAAGAAGAGTATTGACCTTCCCGTCCGGGCCGAAGTTGCTGGGGAGCTTGGTAGAACTGCTCCTCGGTAGTTTGGGTTTGGGTGGTGTAGGCAGGCGCCTGCTGTTGTTGGGGTTTGTCCTCCTCTTTGTAGGACGACGGGAAGATGCTAAAGGGCACGGGTACTCTGGCTTCAAAATCCAGGTTGACGGCCTTTGACTAGCGAGCACGAGAAAGGAAAAAAAAAGCTCGAAGACTTTTTTTTTCCTCCAAGCGCTCTTTCTTCAAAGGATAAGAGGAAAGAGGATTGGAAAGAAGGAAAAAGGGAGTCTGGTAGACAACCTTTTTTGGTATTGATGGTGATGATTGGGAAAAGTTTGAAATGGATATGGGGAAGAGAAGGAGAGAAGAAAAAAAGGGAAGAGAAAAAAGGAAGAGAAGGGGAAAGAAAGGAGCGAGGAAAAGGGAAGGGGATGGCTGGCATCAAATAGGTGACAGGCCACCCGGGGCAGGAGCCAGGGCGTGTGTGTGTTTGTTTGTGGCAGAGGACGGACCCAAGGACCCAGGACGGGGTGTTTGGGGGGGGTCGTCACTAGACCGGGGGGTGGAAGAGTAGTCGAACGAGCTCTCGAGGAGTCGCATACGCCATGCAAGAGACACAAACCGCTCCCACCACACGCAACACGCACGCACACACACCTCGCTAGCACCAGTAGTCTGCAGGACAACAACAACCTGTCTGGTTGCCGTGCAGCTCTTGGGGGGGTGAGCGAGATGGGCATCGGCAACCAGGGAAGACGCCAATGGCTGCTGGCCGGCCCCATCTCGCCTTCTATCGCCCTCTCGCTTTTGACGCTTGTTTACATGGCCAGATACATTGGGCGAAAAAGGCACCATACAGTGTGCAGTTCGGTGGATCCGCTGCACTGCTCTTGCCTCTCCCCCCCTTTGCTTCTCCCACACCCCAGCCACGGGGTATGTCTCCAGTTTGGCCCTCTGGCGCCGCTGACAGTCCTGTTTGGTCTCTATGTTTTTGTTTGGGCTGGCTGCTGGCTTTGTTCCTTTTTCTCTTGTTGTTATTATTGCAACGCCCTCCCAAGCTGGGCCTAGCGGACCCGCACCAAGGGGGAACAATCAGCTCTGCATGCTATTTGAGATGGCTGGGGGGCAGGTGGCTGCGAGTACTCACAGAGAGAGGCATTGGGGGAATGGCTGGTTCCCAGCCTCTGCATTTATGCCGTATGTGCTGTAATCGAGCCGCCTGCTCGCACTCACAGCTCGCCGAAATCGAGGCGATGGAAGATGGGCTGCCTGGGAAGTGAGAAAGCAGACGGGAGGTCGCCCGAGGAGCTACTACGAGTAAACTACCAGCGCGGTAGCTCCACGCGCGAGCTTTCGCTCTCCTTTTCCTTCGTGTTTCATTTCGGGGCTAGTCCTATCCGGGTTTATCGGCGCGTCGTGGAATAGGCAATGTAGAGATACATATATGATGTTGTCACTTGCCAGCGTTTAGGAGTACATATACATTTACAAACCTGCGTCCAGCTGAAAACAAAACAAAAACAGGCAGGAACAGAGCAACGCGGCAGGATATCCGGGCCTGGCACCGTATCGATGCCCTGCATTCACTGTATAAGACGCGACAATATGGGGAACGCAAAGTAAGGCGACGGCAGGTACTGTGAATCTCACAAAGGAATACCAAGCAAGATACTGGCAAGACAATGGAGATGGAATCTTGTATCTTGCTGGTGAAACGGCTTTAAACTCTGAACAAACATGAACACTCAGACACCACGTTTTTGCCCATTCCAGTACGCCGTAGTTCCAATACGGGAACAATGCCTACGCTTTGCTCGGCCTGTCAACCCGTGCGGCCTCCAAACGCGCAATGGAGGGAATACGCGTTGGCCGAGGCCCGCAAAAACGGCACCGGCGCGATTGCTATCCAGAAGGTCTCGAGCGACAAGATACAGTGATCTACCACGCTGTACTTGCAAATGCAATACTCGTACTCGTTCGTATCTCACAATGCAAAACCAGGTCTTAGCTGCAGCTGCCGTTCTGCACTGACAGTAGGATCGTGGAGCCCTCCCATTGGTCCGCAGGTCGTGTTGTGGTGCAAAAGGAAAAGGAGACACAGAATCAGAGCCAGAAAATGGCGCTTTGCCATGTTTGCTCGCACACAGTATGCACACAGTGTACAATCTATATGTGCACTATCCTGCTTTCTGTGAAGGATCTGGACCCAAAAACCACCCAAATCACCCAAAGCCAAAATCGACTGTTCACGACTCACCTTTTGCAAGACTGCTTTCCGTAGCAAGATGCTCCAGAGTCGATTATTGCCAGTCTTTCTCTCCTGCCAATCTCCCCCGCCGTTGTCGCGTTCCCACTCTGCCAAGGATCACTGCCCCCAAAATTAACTGCTTCATTTCCAGTTGGCCCCGTCCAATGTTGCTATGACAACTAGTTTGCGCTGAATGAGCGTCCACTGAAACCAGATAAGTATCCTGCCTGCAAACATTTGCCTGCAGGATACATCTGACCAAGTCCACCCCAAAACTCCCACTGCCACCAGTGACCATGGAGACGCGCCGGCACTAGCAAAACAACGCTAGAGCTGCTAAGCAAGGGGCTGGCTCGTCTCCTATTGGCTGTGTCTCATCCTCAGACGGGCCAAATGGGCAATGTTCATAACCTTTCTCCTGGCCTCTGTCCGCCTCTGTTCGAGGCTCCGCTGGCCCCTCTGATGGCGCCCTGGCCGTTACCAGCAAACCATAATCATAATAATAACAACGGAACTGTCCTACGGAAACGGGAGAAACTGGAGACGATCCCGGGCCCCAAGACTCCCCTGAATTGCCGAGGCACCCCCTTCTTTGCCTTGAGCCGTCGGTCTACTTTCCAGCTTCTGAAAGCCAACGACCACTTGGCACTCATACAGTGCAAGCGAAGCTGCAAAAAAAAAAAAAAAGAATGTTGTGCGGCGAGACGCGTTCCTTCCCCTCGCTTTAGCCGTCTTGGGTGCGCGTAGCAGAACGCTCGCCATCTTGCTTAGAGCATGCAAGATGTAAGCATGGATGACGCGGATCTTGTCTGGTGGGACAGCTTTCCTCCAGATGCAGGCGCCCGTCTAGTAGGAGACAGAAAACAAGATGGTTTCTGATCCAGTTGTAGGCTGTTTCCAAAGAGCGAGATACTTCCAGAAAGATACAAAGTCGAACGGCAGCATCCAAAGAAAAAAGCAATCCAATAGACACTATGATAAAATATCTTGCAAAACAAGTCGTATCTCTAAAGATGTAGATATCCAACAAGGCCACAGGGCAGCATGATGTAATATGAGAAATAATGCCTTTGTGTGTACAGTCTTGACAAGGCCATGCGGGAGATACTGGCTCAATAGGGCCCGGCTGCATTAACTGGCCGGTGCTACCTTGGCCAACACAGGCCGCAGAAGAAGGGAAACAAATGACAGCAAGATCCACGAACTTAAAAAGTGCGTTAAACTAAACAAAAATGGGCAAAATGAATGTCAAGAAAGGTACCTGGAAGAGGGAAGAGGGAAGCACACAGAAGGTCCAAAGGAGCGAATGGGAAATACAATGCCTGGTTTGTTCCGACAAAGTCGACTACAACGTCCAGTCCGGAAGGCCCAGCTGTCTGGCAAACAGCCGCAAAACATCCTTGCGTGATGGCAGGGACACCAACCACGGGTCACAGCTAGGCTGGACGGCGTTGTTCAATGATGGCGGCAGCGGTGATGAACCCTCAGAAGCTGGATCGAACAAGGTTGGGAATGAGATTGATTGAGGTGACGTGCAGAGCGATGAAGGTGGTGAATTTGGGGATGACCATGGCGACTCCGCAGCCGACGACTGAGGGAATGGAGATATCATCGTGTCGGCAGTCGGGGATGGGAAGAGCGAGGACATAGTCGTGGCCGTGAGTATGCTGCTGGTTGGCTCCTCTGTCTCTGCTAATGTCGCTTTCGTACAGATCAAGGAGAGGTCAGCAACACCAAGTCTTCCAGGAGTGGCGGGAGCGGGAGCAGCCGCCTCGACTCCTGTACCCGTTGGCGTGGCTCTCCCACCCAACCGGGACAACATGAAGCTGAGCACATGCCCTGCGGCCGCCAGCATTCCCCGCGGGCAGGCCATATCACGGAACGTCATTAGTGTTCCCCAAATGAGCTCTTTGAGCTCCTCATCACCCACAGCTGAAGGCCAGATGCGTGAGACTGCGAAGAGTAATAAAAGGTACCGGCATTGTCTAATTGGGTCAGTTCAATATTCGAGAAGCAGAGTAAGCAAAGAGCTGTAAGGCCAATCCTGGAAGGGAAGCAGACGTACAGTATGGCAGCTCCAAAAGCGTTTGGCAAAATGAGGGGCCCTTGTCCGACCCCATGGTAGGCGCGGACCACCTCGACCAGACTGCTCACGACATCCTTAATGGCAGAAGCATCTTCAGCGTCACTCAGCCGAGGCAGCAGCCCGTAGGACATGGCTTCCCAATACTTGGCTCGTGCTCCGGCAGTGAGTATGTCTTTTTGCCAGGTCGATGTTCCCGGCTGCAACAGTGTGAGGCCCCTAAATTCCTGTTTCATCCGTGGTAGAAAGGAAGATGTTGAACTGTTTTCCGTGCGGCTGATTTTGTTCCCGCCATAGAGCTCATTGTATATCGTGTTGAGATATCCACGAAAACGGACTTGGCCTTGCAAGTTGAGTTGTATGTTTTCATCAATTGCGCAGGCTTCCAGATTCTCGCTGTCGCTCATTAATGCGTTCCCTTGGAGAAAGTCTCCCTTGCCGTGGGCTCGCACGGGAAAAGGAATTCGTGGCTGACATCGAAGCAACTTAGATGGTGGCATACCTACTTCGGCATTGATATCACTGCAATGCGAGAGAAGGAAGACATTCCATGTCAGCAATCTCAGCGGGCTTCGGGTTTCTTCAACAATGAGAAGTGAGGGGATACTTACTATTCCAGCTCCACACAGATCCAATAAAGCCATACAAACTCCTTTGCGTCGTCGCCTGTCAGTTCGCCTGGAGGATTGTTCTCGAACAAATGCGGGTCATTGTTGCTGGCAGCCTCCTCGCCACCTTCACCCATGAGGGTCAAAAGAGCATGGCCTGCATCCCGTACATGATGGGAGGCATCACTGATCCATGCCAACTGACCACAGAAAAGTGCAGCCAGTAGGTGAGCTCGAGCAAGCTCAAGCATTTGCATTGATGCGGCGCCGACTGTCTTGCTCTTGGGATCTTGTGGTGCCTGGAGATTTTGGGAAGCCGAGGCCCCCCGTTCAGTCTTGTCACTGCCATCGTCGTCCTCGTCTTCCTTTTCTTCATCTTCGTCATCATCATCGCTATCATCACTAGGACTATCGTCGGGCATGTTGGCGGTTTCATGGATATGGCGGGTTGTATCCTCCATGCCATACGACTTGGCAGACCATTGGCGGCCTGCGACATCTTCTAGGAGTCCTTTCGCCCTGGCATATAATTCAGGCCCCGGCTCGGTCGCCTTTTTGTTGATTTTGGCGTAACAGACACTCCCTACAGCAAACACGAGCAATTCCACGGCTAGTTCGACTTGGAATTGTTGGACCTGCTCTTGTGTCCACGTTGCTTCTTCTTGTCGCTGATGAGGCGGTGGCCCACGACGGCCATTGAATGTCCGGACAGCGTTATCTAGACGCTGCGTGGAGATAACTGGACAGGTCTTGTGGATGTAAGTACGGAACAATTTGGTGTAGTCCGACAGGAGGACCGTATCCAGTTGTCCCTGCCATTTCATGGCCATGTGATAAGGTCCCCGTGGAAATGACGCCAAGTGACGTGTGTGCAGGACTTCGGGAGCTATGGGATCAGGCGCGGAATAGGCATCGCCGCCGATTTTCAGGTATTCCCGCTGCCAAGAAGGCTCGTCGCTGCCTTCTACAGACTCAGCCAAGTTTTCGCTGGCGGCGGTGAAGATTTGATGTATGCATTCCACAAAGGGTGTTTGTGTGAGGAGAGCCACAACTGGAACTGAGGTGCCGTATGGGAATTCTGCTCCGCCCCAGGAGACGCCTTCCGTTTGTGTAAGTGCGCCACCGATATGACTGAGGTTGCTTGTGTCATCGGTACCATCGCGCTCTAGTGGCTCAACATTGACTTTCTCCTGCAGCGACAACAAAGTCAGTATTTGAAACATTCCAAGTGGAAAGCAGGTGTCTTGCTTAAGTTCGTTTATTATCAACTTACTGCTAGCGGTGTGCCTGCAGTTGGCAAGGACCTGCTCAAAGAGGAGGAGTGTGGAGGGCTGCTGCTGCTGCTGCTGTGGCTTCCCAAAGACCTCACACGCGCAGGTGGTGGGATAAGGTAAGGGAAATAAAACAACGGGGAATCCAATGACGGTGCAGCAGGCTTTAAATTTTGTTGCATAAGAAGATTCGACCCGTATGGGGATGCGGGCGGCGGAGGCTGGGCTTGCGGTTGGGGGTCTTGTGCCTGCTGTCTAACAATCTGTTCACCTAGGGATTTCATTCGTTCCAGGTATTGTTGTTGTGCCTCGGCGGTTTTTCTATCAGAAGGTGACCGGGGAAGCACTTTGGTGGACGGAAAAGCGACGTTATCAGGGTGAGAGGGTGAAATCGGCGAAGGGGCGATATTTTGATGCGTGTACAGGTACTGTTGGAGAGCCTGGCTTTGGGTTGCCTGGAATGCCGACAAGTCTGATGAGCCTGACTGGCTCTGCTGACCTCTCATGTTGGCTGGATTAAGCGGTTGGGCGATCCGGCTCATGTGGTGCTGAGGCCCTTGCTGGGGTTGTTGCTGCTGGCCAAGCGGCCATCCTTGGTGGTACTGCAGCATGTGGTGCGGAATCTCACTCCTTGCGTCCAGATTCGAGGTTGCCAGCAATTGCTGGAACGGGGAGCCAGGGTCGTATACCTGGGGAGGGCATCCAGCAGTGGCAGGGTTGCTGTCTAGGCTGAGCATTTCCCCAAACGCAAGAGCGTTGGATGTGTTGTCGCCCAAATTGGGAAACTCTCCGGTGTCTGGCAAGCCATCGTGGTCCACGTCTATGGCAGACCAGCATCCAAGAACATCCTCATCTGTGGTGTAATTCTCCCCAAAGCGGTTGTCGTCTGGAGATGCCATGCTTCGATCAGGGGCAGCAGCTAGGTTGATACCGCAGAGCAACGTGGTCTGGCATGGGGCTGGCCGGCTGTGCGAGAGGAGAGTCGGATGGGGAGACTCGAGTCCTGAAGGAAAAGACTGCGTTTGGAAGATGAGGGAGCTGGATGAGAAATAAGGTGGGAAATGGCACACGCAGTGGATTGAGGCCAAAAAGAAAGGACAAAGAAAAAGGCAAGAGACCAAAGGGCTCGCGACCTGACTTTGCAAGCGTGTGGGTCACAGGGCCTGTATGCCAGGGTCGGTTTGGGCTCTGCTATAAAACAAAGATGGTCGAGTCACATGAGGGTGATGGCTGCGGTGATCTTGCGTGTCAAAAAGGGAGGAAGTAAAAGAGCGTTGGCAAACCCTCCAGATGCAAAAAGCGGGTGCTTAAGAGGTGGGAGGGCAGCTCAAAAGATGAAGGAAGAGAAGCCAGCCTCTGGCGCGAAGAGGCAGGAGCCGATGCAAGAAGAACACTGGAGAGGAAGGTACGATGGGGAACCTGCTATTTAACGGGTTGGTTTTTGGGCAGTTGCAACCGGTGTTCATGGTTGCCGTTTTTGGAAGGCACACTGAGATGCTCGCAAAGCTCGCAAAGTGCGGTTGAATTTCTGAATCTTACGATCCGCACAAGGGGCCCGTGATGGTTGTCTGCAGGTAGGAAGGGACGGCAAGGAGTAGGAACCGGCCGGGGTGTGTGTGCGAGTGTGAAGTTCAATGCAAGGACGTGCAAGAACAGCCGGGGGGTGTGTGGCAAGGGAAAATTCAAACAAGCCGAGGCGTGTGTGCAGGATGTGCAGGCCAAGTGGCAAGCAGGAAGGAGTGCCGGACCAAGAACCAAGAGAGCATGCAGACGAGACGCATGGGCTTGGTGTGGTGGTGGATCTGACGCGGCATACAACATTTACAGAGAATGCACAACAGGTAATGGGAGATGAGACCTAAGCCAAGCCGGCACACGGCATACGCAGAGGGGCCGCATGGGTTTAGATGAGAACCGGTGAACACACTCAGAGGATGATGAACTTTGACGAGGGGGGGAGGTAGCTCGGCATGTCAGAGGACGATGGATTAGAGGCATGGGCCAGGCTATATATCATATGTGCAGCGGTTTTAGGACCGGGGATAGACGGAGCAGCTAGACAGGCTCGGCGTGCCGAACAGACTGAGGGCTGTGGATAGGGTCAACCCCCGGGCTGCATGGTTCTGAGGGGATTCGGCATTAACCAGGCTGTCAAGATCGGCCAGCAAGCTGCGGCCGTTGACAGTCGGCGGAGAAAAGCAAAGTTGCAGCAATTTATGGCTGGCATGACCAAGAGGGGGCAGACAGGAGGCAGAGGAGGCCAGAGCACGAGAACGGCTGGGCACCAAAGCCAATGGACGGGCAGAAGCCTAGTTGGCACTCACAGAGTGTCTGTTCACACCGTCTTTCAAGCTACTTGATGTTGTATTGTCTAGTTGCGTCTCCTGGTCTTCATCTCACATTTTCCCCTTTTTTACCCCCGCTTCCCATCCTTTTCCTTCATATAACCACTTTGTCTCGCGTGCTAATTATGGTCTTTCAGCTTTGTTTATTTGAGTTGGCGGACGACAATCCCACAAATTCTTGTTTTCGCTGTGGCATCAGATACAAAATAAAATACATAATAAACGCACTTCTGTTGTCTAATACTTTGTAAGATCTCCGGGCCGTCTGCAGCTGAAATGGCTCCCATCACCTACCCTGTCCCATGCCCCATGCTGCATTTTCCCAGTATTAAGAAGACTTGCTACCTTGGGTGTAGCAGCATGGCGTTAGCCTTGACGGGCCGTCACTGGTGTTAGCTCAAGGACATGTGCGTTCTTACTTGGCTTGTAGGCTGTTTCTCGCACATGCATGGCAACAATTGCGTGGTACTTTGTACAAAATCAAAGTACGGGAACAAGCCGACTAACAGAAGATTTCAATATTGGTGATGGGGAAATGAGCAAGAAAGACACGGCGTTGATTTGATACACTAGGTAGGCATGAAGTAAGAAAAAGCGAGTTTAACGCGCCTGGCGGCGATCATATGGCAACGGATAGAAGGGGAGAAGGGAAACAAGGGTGTGTGGCACTATGGACGGAATAGTAGAGGGTGTTCAGACACGAGTGGTGTTGAAGGGGCCAGGGACAAGAAAGAGTGTGATACTACTATGTACATAATCGAGTACTTTGTATCGAATAGTATTCGGAGACTCTACGGAGGAAGTTGTCCCCAGGCTTCACTAAGAACGAGGGACCACACACACCAGCAATAGCTGTGCCTGGCCGTCTGCTTTCCGCAGCCATAACAGCAGGGATAGGGCTCGTAAGTTGCAACTGTGATGCAGTGGTATATCCCAGGGGCCAACGGAGGCAGGAGATACTCGTACATGCGCTGAAATGAAACACGGAATGGCAATTACACAAACATACATAGTAACGCTCAGAAACGCGAAGACAATGCAGACATGCACTAATGACTCGCATTCGGTGATTGATTCAACAATCCAGAGCCAACTGCAACCTTGCCTGCTCTTCAGCCAACAATACAGTCCCTTGGCTGCTGTGATCACACTCGAGATCGGCTCGAGCCGGCATCCATGATTTTACTTGTCATACAGAGCGGGGGCCAAAAGAACGATTGGGGGTCGGGGGTTAGGGGTTCTGCTCGTATGCATCTATATGCTTGCGTGGCGGTCCATAGCCAGTCAACAAGTACGGTTCTCTGTCCAGCCAGTCATCCAACCAGTCGGCCATTTGGCTGGGCATCCAGTCAGCCAGGCATCCACACAATTGCCCAGTCATTCCGCGTCGTGTTGCGTTTTATTCTATCTGGTTCTGGTCAGGGAGCGGGGGCAGGGAAGGGGATGCTAATGTACGTGATAGCGAGATGAAGTGGGCGCTCGAGTGTTAGTGCGTCTGTTGGTGCTTCAGAGGGCAAGACTGTTGTCGGAGAGGTGAGGGTGTGCATGGTGCATGTTAGCACTTTAAGTGGAATCTGTTGGCAACGTCACTGACACTTTCAAAAACACACCGAGCTGAGGGGGGGGGCGGGGCCTGGAGGAAGGATGCGTTGAAGGATTGATCTGATCTTCCGGAGAGAGATGCTCAGATATTTAGATGCTCAGATACCTCGACGCTGAGCATCGAGATGTGCTCTGCCAAGGTACATATACTTCGTGCTCGTACACGCACATCCTGGACAGCAGGACGACAAGGGTGAGGTATATGGAGAGGTCCATGGCGGACGGGGCTCAAGTGGGCTCCACACCGGAACAGGAAATAGACGCACGGCAAGAGACGTGAGACATGCATACACGCTGGTACTCGCACAAGCTGGCACACGCACACACAGGCACCCACACGGACGTGACGAGGAGGGTGGATGCAGGATCGATAGAAAATCGGCTGATGTTCCTGGCCAATGCTGGTCGATGCGGGTTGAGGCAGGCAGGTTGAGGCAGGCAGGTTGAGGCAGGCTGCCGGCGGGCGAACGGCATTGCTCTGGCCGGCAATGGCGTCTAATAGTTTGTCCCGGTGTGCCATTGATTGCTCAGTTCTCGTCCTCGACACTCGGCGGCGTTCTGGCCGAACAAAGAGCCGTAAACGATGCTATGCTCAAAAGGGAGACCAAGGTCGTGGCAAGCAGCTGGTGGGGGAGGGTGCCTTTCGAGGACGCCAAGGGAAATCAAGGCCTGCTAGGGCCGCTAGTAGTAAAGCCAACAGCAGCAGGGCGAGGATGTCTAGCCATGCACCAGACAAGATGGAATGTGCGCGTGTGCATCTCTGCAGAAGCCTCTGCAGACGCCTCTGCAGACGCCTCTGCAGGCACCTCTGCAGGCACCTCTGTGTCTCTACGTGCAACTTCCGCTGCTTGCAGGCCGGGGAAACACGTCCAGCATACCGCAAAGTGGGCCAAGCCCAGCAGGAAAGCGCAAGGAAGAATGGGCGAAGCCTGCGCGAACAAAAAAAATGGAGCCCGAAAGCCAAAAAAGTCCAAAAAGTCCAGCCAGCTTCAGCCCCTTGTGCCTATGCGGCATCAGCCTCGCCCTGAGTGGCCCGTCTGGCCCTATGGCCCTGTCGGTCCAAAAGGCAACGCGCTTATTGTGGCCCCCATCGACCACTCAGGCACCGGCCAGGCCACACCTTTCACAGGGCAGGACCCACTATTGGTGTCCGGGGCCTCTGATTCGTCTGGCGGGGCCTGTCCCCGTACGCATCTCAACCGTTGAAGAGTCTGTTCGCCAGCATGTCCGGGAGGGTCCCTGCCTCTAGGCTTGGCCTTGCCCCGGCTCTGGCAGATCATGATTGGCCAGAGACCCACCGCACAGGGGGCTGCTCGTCAACGCGGCAGAGCAGCACGGCGGCAAGAAGATGCAGCTTGAACAGCAAGGGCGGGAGAGGCTAGCCGGGCGAGGCGAGGTACATTGTATCTGTGCGTGTCTTACACGACGACGTCGACTCAGTCTGCGCGTAGTGCGCGGTGGGCCACGGCGACGAGCGGCCGTGTCGAAGACGCCATCGTGCTTTGCGCAGCCCCCATGACGGCCCAGACGGTCCAGACGGCTCAGACAGCCCAGACAGGCCCCCAAGCCAGAGAGGCTCTTCACAACGTCTTTTGTTCTTGAGGGGACTTCATGCACTCCAGACCCCCCGGGACCAGCCGATGCCAACGGCAGAACTGCGCAGCCACCCCCAACAGACGACAGCAGCATGCCATCTTGCCGGCAAGCCTGGGGATGGAAACCCAAGATTGACGGGAGCAAGGAGTTGGCACAGAGCAGGCAGGGCAGCAGAAGGGCACATCATTCATTGTAATACGCTCGATATTGTCCCGTGCACGTTCGTCCGAGTTGGGATTCCTCTCGGTGCTCATTGACCCTGAGCTCTTTTCTTTATCTCTCTTCCCCCATCCACCCCTCGCTGCATCTCAGTCACATCCTCGCCATCTTGACCGAGTGATCCAGCCCGAGACACCCATCACCTGGCAGGGGATGCTGCAAGCTGTGGATATGTGGCCGAGCTCCACGACGCATTCTCGTACATGTACCAAGTATCTTGCAGACAAGCATGGCCTTGGCCTGCACGGGCATACCTACACGAGCTTATGCCCTCTCCAAGCCCCCAAACGCATCCTTTCTCTCAAGAAGCAAACAAAACCGCCAAGAGCCGGAATTCCCTGGCCTAAAGTATGATTAAAATCTCCGCGGTGGCTGGCCCCCACACAGGGTGTGATGAATACATAGTAAGTGCAGGAGGGCAGGGGCAGCAGCATGCTATCGGAAAATGCGATGTATCTTACATAGAACACGCTTTCCTGAGCTCCCGAGCAGCCTCCCCTCCCTTTCTACCACCCTCCACCGGGCTTTCCCTCCGTCACACGTACTTTTTCATCACCGTTGTTGTTCACACATGCTCGAAATGGTTATGCAGCGCGACAAGCGAGCCGTCACAACACTATGCGGCCGTCACAATTGTACAAACGCAGGATACAACGTACTTCCAGACACAACGCGTACTTCCACACCTCATTCCAACACGGGCTGATATCGAACAGACGCCATTACCGTCCTGTAATATTTGGCAGGCCCCAACCTGGGAGATAGACGCCTTTTCAGACATGTCTGCTCATGGAGATACCGCTTTGGGCCCGTATGTCCTCGACAATGTGACATTCTCTCCCCCTTTTGTTGTTTCTCGGCAAGCCCGTGAAGCAGTTGTTCGGCAGGTAGTAGGAGCAGGTACTACTTGGCTGTCAATCACACCCTGAATTGGCAAGGGTTGCAACATTGCATGCGATCAAGATGCCACTGGAGCAGTAGTACTTTCCCAGGCACCCTTGAACACCCACGGGTGCTGTTGAATTTTTTTGGACAGAGCCTAGCATGTAAAGAAGAGTGCTTTTTTCGAAGGATCCAGGCCCAGAAACAAAAGAAAAAAAACTGCACCTTCAAATGCTCCGGAAGAAACCAAAACCCTCGAAAAATACAAACGTCCGATACTAAATTGCCTGGCAGAGAGAGACATTCAGCAATTTGACACATAAAAGTACGCCTGGAAAGTACACTCGGAAGGTACTCTGGTGCAGCACTAAAATGAAACGCTCTTACACTTCTCCAACTGTTCCTTTTTGTTCCTTCACGCGGCCGCTAGCATTAACATTAGCGGCTCAACCAACACGGCAGAAAAAGGAAAGAACCCCCCCTGCACCTTCTTGATGGAGTGGCCGCATAATGGGCCCCCCGGCGGCTCTTTCCCTCTTTGCCGAAAGCTTTCCAGGTTCTGCGTTCCTTCCTCAGCTCGATAGCAGCGGTACAAACTACAAGTACCCCGTACTCCGTGCACACTTGACTCTTGCTCTGACAGATTCCTTGCAAAGCCAATTGACATCCATCCGCTTGCACACGCATCTGCATCCGCGTCACGTTGCCTTCGGCTGCGTCTGCAAGCCGCGGCGTGCATGCTCCGCGATTGTTCTACATGCACGGCGGGTGTTTTCGCTTTTCCGCTGCCCTCCGCTGCCTCCGCTGCTCTTTTCCCGCTGCTTTCTCGCTTCTCGCTTGTCTTTCTCGTCTCTCGTCTGCCGCTTTGCCCTTTTGAGCTTTCGTGTCCTTCCTCTCCTCCTCCTCCTCCTCCTCCTCCTCCTCCTCCTCCTCCACCACCCTTTCCCTTTCCCTTTCCCGTTCGCTTTCCCGTTCCCTCTCGCTCTCGTTTCGCCTTCTCACCCCCCTTCTACCCCGTCTGCACGTTCGGCGCCATGCTACCGTCCTCCATGCGTCTGTTAGTCGCCGATCACAACGCCTCCTCTTCCTTCGTCCTGCTTTCTCTCTTTCATGCCAAGCTACCATCAGCTACCCCCCTTGCTTGCCTGCATCTTGCTTCGTATTCCTCCATCTCTCCTGCATCTTCCTAGGCCTCATATTCTGCACCTCTGTACTTTTGCCTTTCCTATCCCGTCATCCTGCAGTGGGCCACCCTCTCTCGTGGAGGATTTTCCTACGTCCTGCATTCGGTCCCGACCTAACTAACCCCTTCACCGAGGCCTCCTTGCCTTCTTCCTGTAATGATGCTACTCTGCTGCTCCTGTCCTGCTCGGCCTGGCCTCTTTCTGCTCCCCAGCTTCAGTCCCGTGACCGACAGCACCTGCTGGTTATGGCGCAGGAACCGCTCCAAGGGGGCTGTTGGCAGATGCAGACGCCTCTTTTTTCTCCCCCCCCTTTTGGTCTCTTTGCCTTCCTTGGTTTTTTTTGGGGTTTTTTTTTTTCCGCTTTTACTCCCAGGCTTGCCTTTGCCATTGCCATTGCGTTGCTCTCCCGCGGTTCTTTCGTTCTCGAACCCCTGTTGTGATCCGCACGTTTTTTGTCCGAAGGTTCCTGTCAGACAGATGCGCCGCTTTTCAATCTTGGTTCTACTAAAGTCTCTTTCAGCCTCTTCCAGCACCAGTTCCTCATTGTGGCCTCCCTAACCAAATCTGTCCAAGCACCAAACCAACCCTGTCCGCGCTGTCCCCCTGTGATCATCGTCTTTAGCCGCTCGCGCCTCAAGGATGTGCGTTCCTTTTGCTCTCTCGCTTCCTCGTCCTCTCCGCTTCCTGCAAACCCACTGTTCGAAACCCACTTATGTAGCGACGCTACAGCCAACACCCTGCGTTTCCGCGTGCCAAGGGCGACCAGGGTGGGTGGGCACCCTGCGAGAGGGTTGCATGGCCCGCATCAAACGTGCAGATGTCCAATCCGCGCTGGAGTATTTTAGCGCCGGTAAATGTCACTTACACAAGGCAGGACAAGGGTTGGTTGACCAGTCTGATATTGTGCGGTTGTTACATACAACCCTGAAGCCGTCAACCTCACCTCGACGACGCCGCATGCACTCGTGCTTTCTGGTTTGCCTGCCTCTTTGCGTTGCTTCTTTGTCGTTTTCATTTATTTTTCTCTTCACCTGCATCTCCTCCACTTGTCCACTCTGCTCCACGCCCTACTGCAAGTACAACGGGTAACCTTCCCAACGCGTCTTCGCGTCTTGCACATGCACACCCTCGCCCGTTGCTCGTTTGGTCACATAGTCCTCAGCATTCGTCACAACCAGGACAACCAGGACTAGACGGACTACGTGGACAATCTGGCCTGATGCATACCTCATCACGACATGCGTGACCGCTTCTCGCCCCGGCCAGACCATCCCTCCTTCCCCGAGAGTCCGCAGATGTCTCCTCTTTTTCTCCTTGACCCTCGTTTGCCGTTCAATTGATCCCCTCGTATTCCCGTTTGCCTTCCACTTTGGCGTTTCTGTTTTATTTCCACTTCCCGGCTTTCTCCTGTTCCTTCTTTGCTGTGCGCAATGTCCTTCTTCCCTCATACACACCCCCTTATTTGGACCTAAACTCATTTCCCCGTTGTCTCCTGCTGGGGATCAACGGTTCCTCCTTTCGGCCATTTCCTGTCGGCCGCTTTGTTCCTTTCTTTTCCTCTCCAACCGGATCCACCTCTAGTTTACTACCTTGTTTTGCTGAAACATGACTGCACACTTGCCAACCTTGCCACCTTGCTACCTTGCTAGGCACTACTGCATTGTGCGAACTGTATGATGCACTTGATGTTTGACCGGAAGCACGATGCTGCATCCGTTAAATAGGACCGAAACCACGCAAGGCGGGTCTTTGACGAAGAACGACGATCGCCTTGAAGGGGGCTAATCATCTTTCCTTTTTCAATTTAACCTGCATAGGCTGGTTGTTGAGGGAGAGGTTCGTTTTAGGTTACTCTCATACGATTATTTCCTCTTTGGACCATCTGATGGAGTAACAAGCGGCCTCTTTTTGTGGCCTTACCGGTTCTTTCCTGAACCCTGTCCCCGTCCTGCAGAAGGCGGTCTCTTTTTGGGCCCCCCTTCTTTCCCTCTGCCGTTTAACTTTTTTTTTGCTGCAGAGAAAGCCTTTCCCTTTGGCCCCTCCTTCCCCCCTTCCCCAGCCCTAAGTCTTGCAGAAGGCGGCCTCTTTTCTGGCCTCTTCGCACACCCTTGGACTTGCGCAATTGTTCTTTTTGTTCTTCGGTTCTCGGCAGCAATGGGCCAATCATTTCCTTGCCTGCTTTTACAAACAAAAAAATAACAACAAAGCTATGGGAAAGGGCATGACGGGAAGCATAGCGGACTTACAACAACAACGAATTGTAAAGTGGAAAAAATGGGTAAACTACTAATACAAGCGACTACAACATTTAAAAAGTGCAGGTGCATGTGCAGACTATGACTACACTTCACACTCCCAGTACGAGTATGTGGGCAAAAATGGATAAATGGGCAAAAATGTGACCATTACAAAAACAAAAGGGTATGCACAAAAGTGGGCAAATTGCCAAAAATGATACAGGCCAAGATATATATATGCCAAAAAAAAACAGCAATATTGAACAGGCATAAAGGCGGAAAAGTAGATAAAAACCGAAAAAAACGGGTTGCAACCAATTTGTGGGTGACAGCGGGATCTCCAGGGCGGGACGTTTTGACGGGAAAGAAGGTTAGACGCTCGGCAAATGAGCGGACTAAGAGACGACGACAAAACCGTGATTGTATGTTGGAAGACACGATTGTCGACACTGCCATGTGAACAGAAAGAAACGAACAAGAGAGGAATCAAAAGGACAGATGCAGGTTTTGGGGAGCTAGAACAAACAGGTGCCATGGCATCTATTACCTTGCCATGCACAGCAGAGGCACGTATTATGCCTTGTGTGGCCGTTGGCTGCTCACCGAGACCTACACCGGTGGCCGCAGACAGGCAAAGCCTGCTTGCTGTAAAGACCTTTGCCCAACATTTTTAGAAGCAGACTACCAAGATGCCTGATCTGCAAACAGGATTGTAGACTTACTCAGTAAGGCCATGAAATATTCATTAGCCTGCAAAAAAGAATAAATTGCCAACTGCGAGAAGAACCTGTAAGAAAGTTGCTAAAAGGTGGGAGGGCAAACAAACACATGCGGGAACAGAGATGCTGACTCTCGCAAAGAGCCGACAAGATGAAGAGATAGAACAGAAGAGAGAATAAGGCAGACAAATGAAAATGGGGTACGGAACAGAGAAGGGGAAATGGAGTTTACTCGGGGGGGAAGAGATGGAAGGATAGGACGGGGGGGGGGGGGGGGGGAGATGCAGCAGGGAAGAACGAAGAACAGTAAGAGAAAGAGGGGACATGGCTGGATTATGTGACAGGAAATAAAGAACGCAACGTGGAGAGAGAGAGACACACACACGCGAGGATAACAATAATTCTACTTGGAGCCAAAAGTGAAAGAGAAAGGGGAGGACCTGTGAAAAGATTTCTACTCGGGTGAAAAAGGAAAAGAGAGAACAACAGGACAGGGGTGGTGGCAGGGTTATGTGACAAAAGAGTGAGAGAGAGTACAATTACCAACATGGAGATGGGAGAGGGAAAGGATTTTAGTCCGTATTACTTTGGCAAGGTAAAAAAAAAAGAAAGACCGCAAGAGGGGCACATGGCTAGCATTCAGTAACAGCCAAATACAAGGCCACAAGAAGCAATGCAGGACAGACACACACAGAGACAATCGTGGTGGTTTTTACTTTGGCCAGAAGAAAAAAGACGCAGAAAGGTGAGAGAGAGCAATGCGAGGGAAATGTGTTTGCTCTGGGACTAGAACGGAGTAAGGCAGAAAATGAAGAGGTCGTAGGATTGTGTAGCAAGGTAGGAAGGACAGCGAGAGAGAATATTCTACAAGGCCAAAGGGTTGTGGGAGAGAAAATCCATCGCTTGGACCAAAAGGGGAAGCGAGACCGTGGGACGGACAGATACAAAGCGGAAGGAGGGTTATCTGACTGACGAAGCACCAAAAGCCCACGAAGACGGGGAAACCAAGAAGAGCTGATAAAAGGGTATTCTCCAAAAAAAGGAAAAGACAGAAAAGGGAAGGTAGCAGAAAAAGATGTGACCAACATGTTTGAAAAAAAAAGAGGGCTGCCTAAAAGTGCCAGCAAAAAAAAAGAAACCGAATTGCAACTGTAATTGTTACTTCGCTGAAGAATTTTAAGCTCCGATACGGGGAATCGAACCCCGAGCTCGACGGTGAGAGCGTCGGATGTTAGCCATTACACCATATCGGATTATGGTTGTTGTTGAAGAATCTTGCCGCTAACAATGGTTTTAGAGCGGGATCAACGAGAAGGGGGGAAGGGATTAGTGCTGGCGGATCTAGTGGACGCTTTAGCGGAAATTTAACAGAGTTAAGGGTTGTTGGTTAGTGGACGTTAGGAGCAATTTTGAAAACGCTATTGGCGTTCAACGACTGGCTCTGCCAATGGCTTTCTCACAATTTACATTCATCTTTGATCCGGCTTTGGTTCTTCGGTTGACGTTGTTGAATAATGGTTCCTCAGTAATGCTCATTTAATATAGTTTCTTCATTAGCTACCTACAATATTATTCAAAATGCCCCCGTTTTCCCCTAGAGGTTGTTGCCCTCTCGCCAGTCCTCTGTCCCCGAGTCACAAAGCAGCCTCTGACCCCCCCGAAAAGCTCGCACGCACGACCTTCTTCCTCACACCCCCCCTTCTCTGTTGTCCGTTGGAAAGCCTGCGCTCAGACGGGGTTTGACACACGCCCAACTCCGCTCGCTGTATCCTCGCTCCGTCATGCCTGCTTCCCCCCTCTCGCTATCACACGCCCCCCTGTCCTTTCACATTGACTCTCTCTAGTTACTCCATAGTAGCTGTTGCTTGACCACCCCCCCCTAGCCCGTAGGCCGTCGCTTGGTCCTCTCGCCCTAGTACTCTACAATCTTAATCTTGGCCTGCACCGCTGTTGGAAGCTCCTCTAGCTTCACTAGCCCGGCCTGCACACAGTCGCCCAGGAAAAACATTGCCCGGTCTTGGGCATACGCAAGGTAGTCAAACTCCTCTTCCAGTTCTGCGCCGCCAGCGTCAGAGTCACTGTCGGAGTCGTCGTTGCCGTTCCTCCCTTTCTTTTCGCCGACACCACCCTCCTTCTTGCCTGCTGTCCCCTCTGCCTGTGCTAGTGCCTCCGTCAATCCTGGCACCTTGGCCTGCACAATGCCCCAGGCCACCCACATTGCACTGTTGGCCAGCCGCCACATGCGAGTCTCGGCCATTAGCTCTTCCACCTGGCGCTCCACCAGCTCCTCTCGCTTGCGCTCCTCCTCGATCCAGCCTCCAGACGGTGCGCGGGCATCCAGCATGAACTCGGCAATCGAAGAGGACGAGGTGTGCTCTGGGCGGTCTGCGTTTCCGGGAGTGCTTCCTCCCGACGGAAGAGGTCCATACCGTGGTGTGTGATCCGGGCGGTCTCCCAATGCATTCACCACGGCCGCTGATTGAGGTCCAAACCGAGGCGTGTTGGGCCCTCCCTGGTGAGGAAACTCGGGCCGGTGGTCGACGTAGGCACGAATAAAGCGGCGTTGCTGCTCGGGCGTAGGGTACCGCTCAGCAGTGCATGCGTGAGATGCTTGCGCATCGTGGTAGTTGTATGTCCACTCTGTAAAGTGGTTGGCAAACTCGAGCCCGGGAACGTTGGCTGCCGCATACTCGAAATCGATCACGACCAGCTGCTTGTGTTCGTTCTCGGGTTGGAGGAGAGGGGATCTTTCGTCTGGCCGCATCCGTAGAATGTTTCCATATTGAGTCTGAGAAGTAAAAAGTTAGCAGATGATCGCGTAAAGTTCAAGCAAATGGGCCCATGGCCGAAAGCTGGCCCTTTCCGCCCAGGACTTACATCATTGTGCGCAAACACTAGCTGCTTGCGAATGTTTTCAGACCCGCCATAGTGCTTCAACACATGCTGGCGATACTTTTCGGCCAGTTCGCGGAACTTGGGCCACTCGACACCGCACACCAGCCCGCGGTACTTCCACGCGTCAGAGCCAGACACTGGCCCGTCGTTGCCGTTGCCTTCTGCCTCTGTGGCCAGAACTTGTTGGTCAATATACGTAATCGTCCGCTCGACAGCGTCCAACCACTTGTCCCAGTTGCGCCACACTGTCGGCCCGCTGTCCAGTTCTTCTTCCAGCAGCTGCACACCGTCGTGCAGCTCGCGCATACGCTTCGCAATCATGCGCGACGTCTCGGGCTCCCGCATCGACGACGCCGTCAGTGTCGTCGACACAAAGTACTGCTCAAACCGGCCATTGGCAAATGTGCCCAGCAGACGCGGGCCAATCTTCTTGCGCGCCAGCCGCCGCAGCACGCTCAGCTCCTTTTCGCGGTCAATCAGGTGTTCCACCTGCGGGCCGTAGATGCGCAGCAGCAGCTTGCTAGGCTTGCTCCGGGGCCCAGGGTTGTTGGCGTCCTTGGGAGCCGTCGGGTCGATAAACTTTGTCGCAGCGCCTGCGTGGGCCGGGAAGAACGAGTCTCCCGACGGCGCTTCAGAAGGCGGCGACACGACGTATACGGCATTGGTCAATGCTCCGCTGAGCCGCTCGACCGAGATGGTCTCGCCAGACTCGAGAGGGATTTTGCGCCACCCCTTCAGGCGAAGAGTGTGTGCCAGCCGGAGAATCTCATTCTTGAAATTCAACCATGCCTGGCGCTCTTTTTCTTCGCGCCGTCCGGACAGCGAACCCACCTCGGACGGCGCCCGACTGATGCCCTGCGGTGCCGACGCGGCATACTTGAGCGTCTTGGTGTTGTCCAGGACGGCGTCGCAGCTAGGCACCAGCACGTCGCCGTCGACATAGTCCGTATCTGACGAGACGGCGCGGGTGACGTGGTGGCCGGCCCGCAGGCTGCGCGACTGGCGACGGCCGCTGGCGCTGCTGACACTGCCGCTGTGTCTGGTGGTGGTGGTGCTGCTGGAGGCGGCGGCGATTCCGTAAACGTTGCTCAGGGTGTCGAGGCCCATGGCAGCCATGTTGTCGTCGAGGATGCGCTGCAGGCGGTCCAGCGAGACCTCGCTCGAGTTGGAGCTGGTCGAGGCGGCGCGAGTGCGCTTGACCTCGGCCGTGGGCGAGGGGGGTTCATCGTCGACAGCTTCTTCGTCGACGGGCTTGTCCCCGGGGCTTGCTTTGCTGTCGGCAACAGACTTGACGTCTCTTTCGCCGTCCTTGTCGACCTCTCCCGACTTCGACTTCCTTCGGCGGTCCTGCTTTGCCCGTTCATGCTGCAGCCACTCGGACAGCTGCGCCAGCAACAGGCGCGAGCTGTTCTGGTCCACGCTGCGGCGGCGGTGCGAGTGGTGCTGGTGCAGGTGGTGCGGCCGCAGCGAGGGCGACGGTTGGATGCGCGGGTCGTCAGCGGGCAGCTGCGAGGGAGAGCTGGTGTAGCTGAGCGCATTGGCGCTGGCGCTGCCGCCAATACCGCCGTCATAGCTGCCCAGGCTAATCAGAGACGCCCGAGAGGACAGGGCTACGGGCGGCGCACGTCCGCTCAGGCGACGGCCAGCAACACCGGCTGGGAACTGTCTGATCGGGATCTCCTCTACGGGGGGGAGGGCCTGGATGGACGACGCATCGGGTTCGGCGATCTGCACGGCTTGGGAAAGTCAGCGTACAGAACAATCAAAGCGTCGTCTCTATTTGCGCAATGTCTCCTCTGTCTCTGGTGAACAGCTACTTCCTGGCAACGCCCTCCCTCTCCTTATCGCCCACCTTTGAGAACACCGCTGAGGGGCGGTGTCTTTTCAGAGTCGTCGCGGAGGGCAGACCGCAGCGGCATGGCCCGCGGCGAGTTTGCAGCTGGCTGGTTCGTCATGGGGAAAATGGTGTGCTTGTGAGCTAAAAAAAAGAAGGGCAGTTGGTTTCGGCGCGTATCTTGTGTGTATCTGACGGTCCTGGCTGTCTTGTCTGAAAGTGGCGAGAAGTTCTATTTGGCCTGTTTTCGTGGGGTTGCTAGCTCTTATCGTCAAAAGGAGCTTTCTGTCAGGGGACACAATCTGTCGTGGGGCTCTGTTGGTTCAAAGCGGTGCCGCCAGCAAAATAGTTTCCTTGTCAGATACACGCTTTGCAATTATCACAGGACAGAGGAAACGAAAGGGGAAAGGAGACTTGTTGGGTTGTTGGGCTGAGCTGGCCATTGTTCTTTTTTCTTGCTTTATTTTTTCGCCTCTCACAATGTTCTACTTTGCTGCATATATCTGCCAAGATATGCACGAATGCGTGCAATCTTCACATGGAAAAAATACCAGACTCGCCCCACATACGTCACCAGACAACAGTGGGTTGCTAGATGCTAGGCTTCTTTGTTCGTGTCTCTTGTCTGCCAGCTTTTCAGCGCATCTTGCGTTCTTCCTTGTGTCGCCCACGTTCGCAAAGTGGAGTCCTCCCACGCGCCCTTGGCGTCCTGTATTATGTGATGCGCTGCAGCTCTCCCAATCCTCTCACCGAATGCATGGCTGCAAGCAGTGGACCATGAGGGGGGCCCGTGGGGGGGGGAAGGGAGGCAAATTATTGCAATATTTGCTCTGACCGCCGGAATAAGCAATGACCTCCTCATCGCGTGGTTGTTATCTATCGTACAGAATGGGGTCGTTGGCCCGGGGCGGAGGAGACAGTCGTGTCTGATAGAGTAGAGTTGTTTCTGAAGCGTTGGGGGGCAGCAGTCGGTTCGGGTCATCTGCCGTCGGTGTTGGGAAAAGATCGAACGACTTTATGCAGCCGCATTTCTTCGATCCCATACTTCGATCTGACAATAACGATAGCCCTGTCAGGCTCTGCCCACCCTGTTTGCTCGATGCTTATAGGATGCCGTCGTTCTCGCCCTTAAGTCTCTCGACTCTCTTCTGTTCCCAGTTGTCGAGATCCTTGTGTGCCATTCTCTGTTGCAGAAGCAGTCATTAGCATGCATTCTTTCACCTCGGGTTTTGTGTAAAACTCACATAGTACTCCTCCCGCATGTTCACCCGGCGTCCGGCCTTGCCGACACCCAGTTCCTCCTCCTTTGACAGCTGCCGGACCTTTCGATCGTAGCGTTCGTAGCGAATGGCAGTCGCCGGTGTCAGGACGAAGGAGCCTCCGACAATGACGAGAATAAACGGCAGTCCAAACATCAGGAATGGGTGTTTGGCCATGGTGGCACGATACCGGGCTCCAAAGGTGCCGGCGTCGGCTGCCGACCGGAACTTCTTCTTTGGGAACACGGCCATGACGGATGTATCTGAGAGCCGGAGAGGCTTGTCGAATTATGCTCGTTTTAATTGGAGGGACGGTTTACTCGAGCGTACTCGAGCTGTTGTTGCCGTTGTCGTCGAGCTGGTGTCGGGATTAGAATCAGAGCAGATGGATGGTTGGCCAATTACTTTTTTTCATTACCAAAGTGGTCCGACAGAGCCGCTTGGGAGTCAGGTGACCACGCGAACCGTTGCCCCGCCCTCCATCTCCCTTGCCGCTTTGGACAGTTCTTGCCCGTCGCGTCCCCACTCAAAATCTTCAGCTTCAACCTGTTGTCCAGTTCTGCACTCACTGCTCAAGCCCCCAAGCCCACCCGATGCTGCCGGCGACCTGCAACAACCCCAGGCCAGATGTTGCCGCACCATGAGCCTGCCGTCTCGCAATGCAACCCGGCGGACCGACGGCGGCGGCGAGCGCACTCGCTCCCCCGTCGTCCCGCAGCTCGTTGACGACTCGCCTTTTAATAGGGATAAGCACCCCAAGCGGAGAAAGATAGAGTCCGCCGCCGACTTGTCGATCGTCGACAACCTCCGCCACCGAATATGCGACCGATTTGGCGTGGAGTCGGGCAACATCATAAAGGAGACACTGGAGAACATGTGGTACGTTTGAGGCCTTCAAGCCTGCCTGCTGTCTGCTTTCTGACGTGACAAGCGAGGAAATACGAGCCAACAGAGATCGACAAGACGAACAAAGCATCTTTGCCGCCCTCAAGTTTCTCAGCCAGGCCGTCTGTGCTGCTGCCGACACCGCCTCCCTCTCCAACCCCAACGATGGCGACTCCCCGATTGTGTGCTCGCATTGCAGCCCGAAGAATACCAAACAGCTTACCCTGGCCGGTTGGGGAAAGGACCCCGGCCACGAATACGATCTGTTCGAGTCACTTTCCACGAAATACGTACCAGCGACCGGCCCACTTGCTGTCCGGGCCTTGATCTTGGTCGCTCGCATCGTCTACCATAGCAACCGCCCCGACGTCCTCGACTACGAGCAGTCGGTTCTGTGCAAATGGACAACGGCCCGGTTATACAGCCCCGACAAAGCCGTGCGGACCCAAGCTGCGTACGTACCAACAAACTATGCAATGGGTTGGCTTGCAAAGCTAACTGAGGAACAGGAAGACCATGGCCGCCTTTGCCCGTAGCAGAGGCAGCGGCGAGCCAGGATTGGCCGTAGATCTTAACAGAAAGCGCTTCTACCACGGCCTACGTCTCATGTCCGACTCTGAAGACTGCACAGTACAGGAGACGAACACTCTTACTTGGACACAGCTTGGAATGTAAGACATTTGCAATATTCAAATTGCGAGGTGTTGCGGGAAGCTAATGAATCTAGGGGTGTGCCTGAGGATGGTCTAGAGCCGGTTCTTGCTGGACTGCTAAGGCAGCTGGAAAGCGAACACAGACCAGCCCGTGACCTGGTAATATCAGAGGTACGAGACAACGAGCACTTACATGCAGCCTTATCTGGCACTAACAAACGTAGATCCGATATCTGGCTGCTTCGTTTGGACGGACTCCAAATGAAATCTTCGAGCCTTACTGGCGGAGTATGGCGTATCGGATAGTCAAACACATAGCCGATATACCAGCTGTGGCGGCCAGCATTGCCAACCTGTTTGGCCAGACAGCGCCGAGGCTAGTCCTGCATCTCCAATCGCAAGCATTGCCAGAACTCCTGTTCAATAGGGAGCTCGGTCCTATTGGAAAAATTGCAGAGTTCCGTGGCGATGGCGAGGAAATATGGCCTACTCTCATTGCAAAGTTCAACTTGGCTTCCATACTTGCCTACTGGGTGCAACTTCCAGCGGACGTGGCATCTCTCGAAGACCTGATGTTGATTTTTCACGAGTTGTCTCCTCGTCTGGGACCAACCACCATCCGCGAAGTCATGGGCGCAGAAGTCATCCCCGTGCTCGCAGAGCTCTTCATTCGATTGACATACAATGTCGAGAGGATCTCTGACAGATTTGATAACGTGAGCCTTGTGTACCTCAGGCATGCCTTAATTACAGACTAACAACAGGTACAGATACCAGAGGGAACTGTTTTCGCACCTGTCCTCACAATTGCCCGACTTCTTGGCAAGGACACCAAAGGCCAGTCCGACGAGGAAATGGCCATTGGATTCTTGTCCCAGCATGTCTTGGGTCTCACGACAATGCTGTCTGATGTCCGCAGACATGGTAGCAAAAAGCACCTCTGCCACTGGATAAACGGCATTCGGGCACTGGAACTACTTATCAGGTATTTGCGGTCCGAAATTAGAACCGCTCGTCCACAGGTATGCTACTCCTTCCATTCTCGCATTGTGGCCTACCACATACTAACGATCCTTCAGGTCACATCTTTCCTCCTCGATGCTCTTTGCAATGATGGTGATGGCTTCGCTGTTTGCTGGCAGACTGGTGTCAGACGGGCCGCCATATCTTGCTGGGCTGCCCTCGTCCAACATGTTGGCGACGAAAATGTCAAGATGCTGATTGAGACAACATTTGCGGTCATCCGCAAGAACTGGGACCAGTTCGGCGATTGGGAGAAGACCATCTGCCGAGACTTGTTGGCATGGCTGATGGATAAGCCGAACGGCCAAGACCACCGTGAAAGCTTGCTGGAGAAGATCGACATGCTGCCACACTTGAAGATTCAAGAGCTGAAGAAACCAGTGGACCAGAAACTCGACAAGCTACGGCGACCCTTGGGAGTCATGCAGACCATCGACTTGTTTGCACAACGCATCACTCACGAGAACCTCGACGTTGTCTGGGTAGCCCTGGAAGACGCAACCGACTTCCTGGAAGACAATCAGGATGTTCTGCAGGCACCAACGCAGGGCGAGAAGTCCGACTCGGCCATTGCTCACTTTGTCCGCGCTTTGTTGGACTGCTCCGCCAAGTACAGCACATCCGAGCCAGCATTGGCCGCCAAATGTCTCTCTTGTATTGGTCTCGTCGGCTGTCTCGATGCAAACCGTCTGGGAGCCGTTGGGAAGGAGGCGCCGTTTGTGGTTATTTGGAACTTCCGTGTCTTCGAGGAAGGCGTGGACTTTGTCATGTACATGCTGCAGCATGTTCTGACACGGGCCTTCTTGTCTGCCACCAACTCAACCAGCCAGGGCATGATCGCCTATTCCGTGCAGACACTGCTGTCTCGATGCGGCATCAGCAGTGCCGTTTACAGCGGAGGAGCCCAAGAGCATGACACGTACGTCAAGTGGATGGCTCTCCCCGAGCTTGTCCGGGTTGTCCTGTCGCCACTCCTAATGTCCAAGTACCACATCGCACCTCCTGGCCGGTTCCAGACCCGGTATCCGATTTTCCGCGCTGGACGAACCTATGGAGATTGGCTGCGCCAGCTTGTAGCTGATCTTCTTGCCAAGCCGCAGAACCCGTTTGGCGACATTCTGTACGAATCACTATCGCGGGCCACCAAGGGCCAGGATCTTGCGGTAGCTGAATTTTTGCTGCCGTACATGGTTGTCTACGTCATTACTGGTGCGCGCAGCACTGATCAGGATCGCGACCAGATTGCGCAGGAGCTTCAGTACATTTGCGAGTACCAACCCCCGGATGAGGCACCGTCCATGGAGCGGGAGCAAGCAAAGCTATTTTACGATGTAAGTAATGGTGACCAAAGTACCACTATAGACCGCAATGCTAACTGGGACAGGCCGTTTTCCGGGTGATTGAGTATGCCATGGTCTGGCTCCGCACCTGCGTGCATTATGAGAAGCAAATGGGCATTGAGCACATGGAGAAGTTCCTGGAGTCTTTCCCTGCCGAGGTGCTCTCGCAACGAGCGCTGTACTGCAAGGACTATGCTCGCGCGATGTTCTTCCTTGAACCTGTGGCCATGGCAGCGGTACCGGACTCTGACGCGGAAGGCAAGGCTAGACGCAGCAATGCAGAATCGAACTTGATTGATGTCTACGCCCAAATCGACGACCCCGACTGTCTCAGCGGCATCATGTCCAAAGTTGGCAGCTTTGTGGAGATGAACGCATACCGCAAAGCCCTCTTGGAACAAAAGGCTGGCCGTTGGGAGTCGGCAACGACGTGGCACCTCTCTGACTTGAGTGCCGAGCCGGACAATGTTGACATCCAAGCCCGCGTCCTGCAATGCTTCCTCGAAGCAGGCCATCACGGTATGTACCTACTGCTATCCTTTTATGTTTGTCCCGTACTAATTTGTGCAGAGGCTCTTCTTGCCAGAGTAGACAACATGAACCTCCCAGAGGCACCAGCAACTACAATCAACAAAGTTTTGCCTCTTGCGGTCGAGTCATCATGGTCAACGTTCCAGTGGGAGAAGCTGGATTCTCTCATCCCGGTTTACAAGGGCGATGCTTCTGACATTTTCAATGTTGGCATTGCCAGTTCCCTCTCGGCCCTGAAGAAGCAGGACAAGGGCGTGTTTGAATCAACTCTTGACAGGATAGTTGGCCACATAGCGTCCTCCATGTCCTACTCGACGACAACCTCGCTCCAGGCCTGCCATGAAGCAATGCTCAAGACCCACGTAGTCACAGATCTCAAGATGATTGGCTCCGTCTCTGGCAGAGATGTCCAGGGTGAGGCTATGGAACGAAGATCGACAGGGCTTATCATACAAAAGAAAGCACGAACAGCTCTGGCAACAGTGATCCAGCGGCTAGATCTGTTAGAGGATGTAAGCGATAAGCGCTATGTGCTCGGCCTGCATCGTGCGGCTATGGAATCCATGCGGCCCCTTTATGGAGACGCAGAAATATCATCTCTGTGGCTGCTGAGTGCGCGTCTGGCACGGAAGACGGGCGCAAACGGCGAGTGCCTCAAGGCAATTGCACACGCCCGACGCCTACACGATCCAGAAGCCGAAGTGGAGAATGCGCGGCGGCAATGGGCCTGGGGCGGCCGGCACCAAGCAATCGCAGATCTTCGGGCAGCCATTGACCGGGGCCTTCCTTCAAGCACCACCAGTGACGGAGCAGCCATTGTAGGCAAGAAACCGACAACAGCCCACGATGCGCCGCTTGCGGGACGAGCCAAACTCTTGCTGACACGATGGCTGGATGCGAGTGGTGAGACATCCCGGACAACTCTTCGTGACGACTACCGAGAGCTGGCCAGCAAGTACAACAAGTGGGAGAAGAGCCACTACTTTGTTGGACGACACTACAAGAAGCTGCTGGAGTCGGAGCAGATGCTGAAGCCAGAAGAACAGACAGAACTGTTTTTGACTGGTGAAGCAGCGCGGATGGAGATTGAAAACTATCTGCGCGCGGCCTTGTACGGCACGAAATACTTACACACGACACTGCCACGGATTCTCACGCTCTGGCTAGAGCTGGGCTCCCACAAAGTGCCAGATGGCAAGGAGGCCTTGTCAAGCGAGCTAAAGAAGCGACGGGAGGCAGAATTGATGACCCTGCACAAGCGACTACTCAAATATGTGCATCGCCTGCCGCCGTTTATCTTTTACCTGACTCTGCCGCAGCTGGTCGCGCGTATCAGCCATCCCAACCGGCAAGTCTGCCATGTGCTGGATCAGATGATTGTCAAGGTAGTGCTGGCCTATCCGCAGCAGGCGTTGTGGAATGTGGTTGGAGTGATGACCGACCAGGCGATCAAGAAGAAGCAACAGAAGAACAAGCCGTCTGAACGGCTGGCGAAATCGATTGTTGCCGGAGCAGAAGAGATGGAGAAGGAGGCAAGGAAGGAGGCAGCAAGGAAGGAGAGGGAAGGTGGAAGGGAGTCGGGTGCGTCATCACTGCGGTCCTCGTCTACCGGAGACGCGGTGGTGCTCTCGATGATGCGGCGTGGCGCCATGCTGGCAGAGGAGTTGATCAAGGTCGGCCGCAAGGGCAACTACCGGGCGAACAATGCCACCAAGTCGGCCAGTCTGAAGCGGGATATGCAATTCAAGATCGCCGACCAGCCGTTCCCGCTGGTGGTGCCGATTGCGCGGTGTCTGACAGCAGTGCTGCCCGGGCGAATGGCCGGGGATGGCACGGGGGCGTTCAGCAACATGACAGCCGGCAGCGTGCTGGCTCACCACAAGAGCATAGAACAACAGAGCCGGAACAGCAGTAACGCATTGGCGAGTGGCACCGGCACCGGCACCAGCACCGGCACCAGCACCGGTACCAACACGAGCACACCGCTGGCAGCGATCAACAGCCACAATGCGTTTGCGTCGGACATGATTACGATCCAGGCGTTCCAGGACGAGGTGCTGATTCTGGGATCTCTGGCACAGCCGCGCAAGCTGACGATGCGAGGCTCGGACGGCCGGCTCTACGACATTCTTCTGAAGCCCAAGGACGACATGCGGACGGACCAGCGGATCATGGAGGTCAACACGCAGATCAACCAGGGACTCCGCAAGGACGCCGAGGCGATGCGGCGGCAACTGTCGGTGCGGACGTATGCAGTGACGCCGCTCAACGAAGACTGCGGCATCATCGAGTGGGTGCTGGGACTCAAGACTCTTCGCGAGGTTGTGAGGCCGTACTACGATCTGCGGCGCTCCCAGGTGCAGCCTCGGCCGCCCGATCCCATGGAGATTG
Organism: Raffaelea albimanens; assembly: GCA_002778245.1. NCBI lineage: Eukaryota > Fungi > Ascomycota > Sordariomycetes > Ophiostomatales > Ophiostomataceae > Raffaelea > Raffaelea albimanens. The sequence goes on from PCDJ01000001.1 coordinate 1,147,487, forward strand.
TGCGGATGCTCAGCGACGCGGGCACGCCCGGCAGACGGTCGCGCGTGTTTACGGAGAACGTGCTGACAGCGTTCCCTCCTGTGCTGCAAGAGTGGTTTATGCGGCGGTTCCCCTACCCGGCCGTGTGGTTCCCGGCGCGACAGCGGTTTATAAAGTCGGCGGCAGTCATGTCGATGGCGGGCGCCGTGCTGGGCCTGGGCGACCGACACTGCGAGAACGTCATGGTGGAACAGGGTACCGGCGGCGTGATGCATGTGGACTTTAACTGCCTGTTTGAAAAGGGCCGGCTGTTTACGCAGCCGGAGACGGTGCCGTTCCGGCTGACGCAGAACATGCGCGCGGTGATGGGCGTCTGCGACCACCGGGGCCCGTTCCTAAAGGCGTGCGAGCTGACGCTGCGGGTGATGCGCGAGCAGGAGGAGACGCTGCTGGCTGTGCTGGAAGCGTTTATCCACGACCCGACGCTGGACCTGCAGGCGGACCCGCGGGGCGGGCAGCAGGCAGCGCAGAATGCCGGGTCGACAAAGTCAAAGGCGAAGCCGGCACCAGTCGTGCAGCTAGACCCCCAGAGCGTGGTCAAGAACATCCAGCGGCGGGTCAACGGGCTGCTGTTTGAAGAGACGATCCCGCTGGGCGTGGAGGGACAGGCGCAGGAATGGATCAAGCAGGCGACGGACCCGATGAACCTGTCGGCCATGTACATTGGATGGGCGCCTCACTGGTAGGGGGGCGGGCGGGGGGGGGAAGAAGACGATGGAGCGAGGAGAGCATGGTATGGATTCACTTGGAGGAAGAATCACAGGTGTTGGGAATATCACAGGACGGAAAGATATGTGAGGCATACACACACAAAGGGATGGAAAGGCGTCAAATCGGCAGGATATGGCAAACCGCAGTGGTGCAATCTTTTGGGTTTCTTTTTTTTTTTGTTTGTTTTTGATGCCGAGTTTCGGGTAGAGGATGTTGTTATATTTTTGTTTTTTCTTGTTATGATCGAGGATGCATCTACGGAATTTACAGGAAGAGAGAAAAAAGACAAGAAACGAGCAATTAAAAAAACAGCAACGGACATAAGCAAAACAGCAACGGACGTCCAAAAAGGAAGCAGAGATAGATATGTTTTTTCACTTTTATGAGAGCACATGTCTCTAGTGTCAGGATCAATCCTTGTGAGAGGTGTGCGTGTAAGAGGGCAAGACACACAAGTGTCCGGTATCAACTCGGACTGCTTCCTCATGCCAATGGCCAAGGTTGTTGCTGTTGGTAGTGGTTGTTTGATGTCACAGTTCTTCATGGGAGGCAAGCTTTTGGTCTCAAAAATGTATTATTCTTTGTATGGTTTTTTGTGGTTGAGACGTGGTTGAGACAAAAAAAAAATAAAGAGACAGAAACAATATTCGTCCTGTGATCTATGTAGAAAACGCCAGAGGGGCCCCTTTGTGGGGTGCCTCTCCTTGATATATCCCAGTATATATATGAAAAAAAGAAACAACTCTTTCGCTGTGTGTGGAAAAGATGTGACAAAGGAAAAATGGTGCTCCAGTTTGGAGGCTTTGTAAAAGTAGTACATGAGAAGAGTAAGTAGAGCCCGTTGTTGCCTCGAGATTAAAACAGAAAAAAAAAGTTTGTACAGTTTGGGGGGGTATCATGACAAATGAAAAAGACAAAAAGAGGCGGGCAGTGGTGGTGGAGGAAGAGGTCGAGATGTCCTTCAGACCGGGCCGGTCTTTGGATCTAGTTCTCGCCAAAGATGATTCCTCTCCGCTTCCAGTCGCCGCGCTTCAGCATGTGCTCCGTCTCGTTGGCGACGGGCTGCATCCGCGGGCGGACAGGCGAGGAGGGCTCAGCAAAAGAGTCGGAAGACGACGAGGCGGTCGAGGGCCGGCGCAGGCACATGTCGGACTGGGGCGCCCGCAGGCGGTGCTGGTGCCGCGGCGGCGGCGCAGACAGGCCTTGCACAAACGAGTCGTCGTCGTAGTCGCGCGACGAGACGGGCGTGATGAGTTCGCGGGCGGCGTGGTAGCGGGGAGCGCCAAAGCCAAAGTCGAAGCCCGGGTGGATGGACGACGAGGAGTCCTCCTCGTCGACAAACGAGTCGGTGGGATTTAGCCGGAGAGGGTCCCATGCGAGGCGGGACGAGGATGTGGAAGACGAAGTCGAGCAGGTGGAGGAAGACGACGACCACGAGGAGGAGACGCGCGAGGAGCTGCAGCTGGCCTGGCGGTGGTGGTGGAAGGAGTTGTTGTTGACGGGCGGCAGCGGGAGAGAGTCCGAGTGGGAGGAGCTGCCGGCCTGGCGGGCCTGGATGGCCTCCTCGATGGGCGAGGTGGGCATGGGCGGGATGACCTCGTCGGTGTCGACAATGGTGATGTGCAGGCGGCGGCTGCTGCGAGCCCTGCGGAGGAGCTTGCTTCTTGAGAGCATTGTGAAGGTGTGTGTGTGTGTGTGTGTGTGTGGAAGTGTGTAGAGGAAGCGTCGAGATGTTTGAATATCAAGATGCTGGTCGAGGAGGGTTGTGATATATCTCGAGTCTTGATGTTCTGATGTCTGGTGTGTGTGTGTGTCTTCCTCGTCTCTTGCATCTGGGAAGGCTGCCTGTATATACTCGTAATGATATCAGGGCTCGAGGGTACGTACTTTTAGGTTGCCGATCACCAGCACCGCCTCTTGCGCTGACCTGCGCTCGCTATGCTCTCACTAGCATCCGGGATATACGACCCACCCCCTCTGTGAATCATGAAATCGTACACCCCCTCCGACAAAGATGCACACCCGGGGGCTCCACACCCCCTCTTTAGCGATGACGAGGTGAGTGCGTGAGTGCGTGTGTGAGCGTGTGAGCGTGTGAGCGTGAGACCAACCGAAAGTGCGGGAAGTGTGGGAAAGTGGGGAGCGAGGAAAAGTGTGTAAGCCAAGCAAATGGGCCAGCGTGAGTGAGCGGCGGCCCTGAGTGAGCCGCCAGCGACCACTTCAAATCATTCTCAGTCCCCCGCTTTCCCTCTTTAATCGAACCGGCCCCTGTCCAGCGCAAAGATCTAGTCCCGGAAGGGCATACGCTCTGCACGTATGCTGCTGCAAGGTACCCACACCTGGGCCAGGGCCAGGGCCAGGGGGGGTTTAGACTACTGGAGTAGTCTGTTTCTCTGCTGCTGAGCGAGAGAGCGAGAAAGAGGAGCCCGAGCCAGGGACGGTTGTCTTTCAGCTGCTGTTGTCTGTGGAGCCCGGGGGGGATGTACCTCGCGGGCGAAGCTGTATGGCAGGGTACATTATTCTTCAAGGGAGACACAAGCGGACAAGCAATTTACGCAATCTACAGTCCGCTGCTGTCCCACTTGGGCATTGGACCTCCGGCGGTGAGTGTGTAGGACAAAGAGAGGAAGAGTAGCAGACATGCTTCTATCTCTGCCGCAAAAAGAAACGCAACCCGACGACGCCAGACACCAAAAGAAACACAAAAAACGTGTCCAAAGGACGACGGACAGCAGAGCCATAGCTCGTAGTAAGCAGTCTCACGCTCGGTGTTTCATTGTTTGTCATTCTAGGCGCCGTCTGAGGTGAGCAGCGGTAGTATGATCATGTCTGCGACAGTTGAATCATCAACTCAAATCATTCTTACTCTCACCTCCGAGCATGCCGCTTTCCCCAGGCGGTTCCCCTCCGGCAAGATTTAAGCGTAAGCAATTGAGTCGGCGGCAATCGAGGGAAAAAGGCCCAGCATTTCTAAAACTGTTAAGAGAATAACCACCCCCTTGTCGATGATGCGCCGAACAAAATGGTGCGGCACATCCTTCGGTCACCTGGCTATGACGAGAGAGGGGAGCATTCATTGTAAGCAAAGTGAAACAAGAATTCACGAATGGCCAGTCTGGTCTGGAACGTCCAAACTCGTATACCTGCAGGCCGTGTTGGATAGAACCCCAAGAGTATTGAAAGGAACGTGCTCTGCATCCTGCATCGTAGGGCCAATGTGCGAGGTGCAGTAGCCCGGTAACATTTGCACACCCCCCTGTGCGCTGTGGTACAGAGGGTAATTGCCAGCACGGAAGCGGAGACAGGGATGAGTGGACAAAGGTATCGCGCACTGTAATTTACCTGAAAGAGTACATCCACTTTTCCAGCCTCTAGTACTGTATCTCCTGTATGTGGCCGTATTTGCAGGGATTGGAAAGTAGCCGCAAGGTTGTTCCCAGGTTTTGTCGCAAGGGTAGTCATCAACAAGGCATCAGGATCAACTGATCAAGATCAAGAGACACTTTGTTTCTTTGATCTACTCCGTTTACTTGTGGCCTAGAGTCTCAGAAACAGTCATCATCAGACCCGTTGGTTGATGAGTGAGACAAGTTTCATCCAGCACAAAGGAATGTCAAAAAAATCATCAACGTTTTAGACTCGAGTGAATCTCAGAATGGCCCGACTGGCTTGTGGATTTACTGTTGACAACTGGCGGTTGACTACGGTTGGCGACGACGGCTGATTCACCTCTACGTTGGCCTGATTAACAGACGGCTGTCGATTGTTGTCGACTGTCTGTTGTCTGTTGTCGCTAATTGTCATTGTCTAGCCTCTGCATCAGCCGACTGGCGTTTCGATTGTCCACCAACTCAAGGCTTTGACCAACTCTTCTTCCCTAGTATCAAGTGACCAACTGCCTCGCCAATTGTACCATGTAAGCTCCAACAGACGTCAAGACTCACTCAGCAATCGGCTGTTTCGCCCTTTGTCATGGCCAACTGCCGTTGCCTCTGTCGCCTGTCTGCCTTTGCATTCTTGCTTTCCCCGCTGTTGATCTCTTGTTGGATGCCTCTAGACAGAGTAACATGGCAACAGCCTGGCTGGGCCAGCTGTAGTGCCTGGGCAGCTGACGGGCTTGGACCAACTGTCCACTGTCCAGAGCTCTATCACGATCTTCACTTTCTTCAGCTACCAGGCCTAGTAATAAGATGTCTACTGTGGTATTGCTATTAATTACATATTAATTGAGCGTGCGCAGCCTGGCCGGGGCTGAAGTAGGTGTCCAGTGCTAAAATCTGGCTGCGCTGGACAGGCTGAACAATAACCGGGCTTGGCTCTTTCCACTCTGGGACGTGCGCATTCTATTGTTGTGCCTGTCTGTGCCTTCTGTGCCTGTCCCTAACAGAGTACGTCTGTGCCTTCTGTGCCTGCCTGTGCACCCTCCACAGCTTGCCTAACCTAATTTTCTGAGAGATCAAGCACCAAATTGAAAATCACTACAGGCAGAGAGAGAGATCGTCGTGAGGCATCCAAGTGATCGTCCTCTTTTTGGCGTCGTTTCGTTGCTGTCGTTTTCCCGTTTCGTCTTTTTTTCTCCACTGTCAATCTTGTACATTGTCAATCTGTTCTGCCCTACTCTCTCACCCCCTCTCTCTCTTCTCTCCTTTCCCTTTTCTCTCCACTCTTTTGTTCGTCACCATTTTTACCGCGGTCCACTTCTCTTCTCTCTCTCTCTCGTCTAACTTGGAAAAACTGGAATGGGCCAAGTGTTGGGCAAAGACGAGTGCTCCTGTAGCCGTAGCCGTAGCCGTAGCTGTAGTCTGTTGTAGTGGCCGACTCGCTCGTAGTGGCTCGTAGCATCCTGTAGCCGTAGCCGTAGCCGTAGCCTGTTGGACCGTAGTGGCCGCCTAATGTCTGTTGGTCGCTGCATCCAGCCCGCTGGCTAGTTTCCTCGCCAATGGGTGTGCGCAAGTGCGTGCACGCCCGCCGGCGGTCTGCGTGAATTGAGACAAAAAAAAAGTTTACACACAGCGCTAGGACTGCCCGTTGAGGGGCAGAGGGGGGGAGGGTAGTGAGGGTCCAGAGGGTCCAGAGGGTCGTGAGGGTCGTGAGGGTCCTGGTCCATGGGCCCTGAGTCCTCTTGGGTCTCGTTGAGGGTCCTGTCCAGCTTGACTCTATCTCCAGCAGAGAGGGTAAAGTCTGTTCACCTCTTGAAGCCCGAAACTATACCAGACAAGGGAATAACAAGCAGGACTCTCCACAATGATTTCCGGTGGCCCTAGATACGATAAGATACGGCCCCATTTCTGTGGGCCTCGTACTCGCAGATACGGAGCGCTTGTCTTTTGCCTTTGCAGGTGTAGCTCTCGTACCTGGCAACTCCTGCCAAAGCTGGAGAAGAGTGGGTCCCTCTTTGCTGTAGATCCCCAGTTCCCTAACAAAAATAGCAGGGCAGAGGCCACAGAAACAAGGCCTGCACAGTTCAAAAAGCAAGTTATTCTGGAGATTTAGCAATTATGAGTTATGACGGTAACGATGCGTATGCCGAAGAGTAAAGAAAAAAGAAAGGAAATATCCAGAAATAATAAGAAAACTGATTAAAAAAAACTAAAGATTGAATTTAACAAGAAATTTAGAAACAGATTGGCGAGATTCAATAGAAAAGAAATTTAGAAAATAAAAAAGAAATTTCCAACTATTCAATGGTAGAAGACGGCAAAAGCAAGTCAAAAAGTTGACAAAAGAGCAAACAGGCCGCAGGCGTGGACAAAAAAGCAATGCAAATTCAAAAAGTCTACCAAAGAAGAGAAATGCAAGTGCAAAAAAAAGTCTACCAAAGAAAAGAAATGCACAAAGTCAACTGTAAAGCAAAAGTAAAATGCATCAACACTCTACTCCAGACACCAGACACGGGATGCAGGGCGGCAAGTGCATAGACAATAGAGGCGGGAAAGACTTGCATGCTGCAGGAGCGGGCAGGGCAGGGCGGACAGGGACGGCCAGGACAGGCATGTTGATGCACTGCGGCCCCAGCTGCAAGGCAAGCAATAAATCTCGCGACCCAAACTTCCGGTCGCTGTTGGCCGGCAATTGGTGGTCCTTTTTTTTCGGTAGAGATGCTTAGCAGAGTTACATTTTGTCCATCCACGGTGGCTGAAATGGAAGATACTCGAGAGCGAGCACATGCAAGGCGTGTCCGGATCTTTGCAAAAAAAAAAAAAAAAAAAAAAAAAGCGTTTATCAGCCACTCAGGAACAGGACAGGCACAGGGCGAGCCAGCCGAGACAAGGAGGGGCTGGGCCAGCCAGGAACCAGCTGGAACCACGATTCAGGTACGGCCTGGCAGCAGCAGTTGCCCAGAAAGGAAAGCATAATCCGGAGTGAGCATAGTGAGAATGCAAACAATACACCTCAATACCGAACAAGACACACACATACACACACACACACACTACTGAAAGAGGCCTCTCATACTAAAGCTGTCCTTTGCTAGATGCCGAAAAAACAATAAACTTTACTTGGTTCGGGTCGTCGTCGGCGACCTGGAGAGTAGGGGGTAGTACGGGCAGTAGGCAAGGGTGGCTGTTGGGGGCCACCGGGAAGGAGGAGACTCTCACGAGCAAATCGGCAAAGCAAAGTAGTCGAGCAAATCGGTGTAGAGCGAATCGCGTAGTAGTAGAGCACATAGTAATCTACGGGCACTTGCGTATATCTGCTTTCTTTTGCGTGTGCCGTGAATGCGTCTGTGCTCAGTCTATTGGCGTCGCTTGCTGGTGTCGCCTGAGCTGGCCTGTCCTATTCTGGTGCGTGTGTGCCATTTGCGTACTGGCCTGCCCTGCTTCTATTTTCTACTACCCTTTAGGCGCTGGCGTTTCTTTTTCTCGAGAGCGCCGGGCTGGCGCGTCGGGCTGCGACCACTTTACAAAGGGGATAGAATCAATCAAGAGAATTAGATAGCAACAAGACAAGAGAGCCGGGCTAGAGGCCAGCTAAAGAGGTCAGCTGCACTAGAGTCTAGAGATCGACTGAAAGCCCAAGATAATACGCACTCGACACGTCGAGTGACGAATCTTGTACAGACCGAAATCCACACATCCAAGACAGCACTAGCGACTGTTCAGTTTGTTGTCCGTCGTTGGATGGTTGTGCAAGCCGGCCGGCCGTTAAAAAAGTTGTGAAAGCAAAAGTCTGCGTGAAAGTCTTGGAAACCAGTCAAAAGTGTCTCAAAAAGTCAAAGTGCTCACATCTACGCCGAGGCTAGCCTTGGGGCTACTTTAGCATGGGCGACCGTCCGACGTTTCCTTGTGATCCGGAGTTGAAGACTCGAGATTGGCCAATGGAGGCGGCCTAGTGGCGAACGATAAAGGGAAAGAGGGTCGAAGGATTCCGAGGTTTACCGTGGGAGTCCAGACTTTTGATCTCACAAACACCCTGCGAACGACTGCGAACTTCCTAAACTCATTCCAAACTGCCATCTCTACTTGCACTGCCGAACTCGTATTTTTGCCCCTCTCACACCCACTGGGAGTAGCCCCAAACATGCAAGGAACCAAAGACGTCTGCAATTCTTGATCTCGTGGCCTCTGGACCTGGATCTTTTTGGACCCTTTCCCCCATTTTTGAATACTCGCCAAGGAAATGGACCAGTGACGGTCGAGGACAGCGTCTGAATGCCCTGGGTGAGGGGAGATCAGACAAGAAGCCAGGACGAACAAGGCAAGACAGAGATGCTCACGAAAGAGGGGCAAACGAGCGTGTGACTTGCGGGCCGGCCAATCAGAGGCTGCAGGTACCTTTTTGTGCAGAGGGGAATGCACCAAGGCCGCCAAAAAACGTGCATCACACTGCATGAAACCTGCAGGACCTGCAGGTACTTTAAACTAGGCGGACAGTAAAGAGAGGCGTCAATTGGCTGCACAAGTCTCGCGCTACCCCGATTCCAGGATAACTGAGACAAAAGAAACGAGCCAGTTCAGAGACGAGAGGCACGTTTTTGTTCACCGCTTTTCTGAGCGCAGACCGAGGACGAGACAAAGTACTTTCGCACGAGGGCCAAGGCTGGAAGTGCATGCTGGGTTGGCCAAAGTGCATGCTTTTTTTGCCTTTTTTGCCTTTTTTTTGCCTTTTTTGCTACGCTCGCACGTTCGAGTGGACTGATGATGGGCACATGGGCCGCAAGTGTCTGCGAGTTGATGGCCCAAGAAGTGGTCAGACACCTCCATTTAGAGCCATTAAAGCTGCCACACGAGAAGAACACATGGGGGGATCTCGATAGAAGGACGAGAGAAAGGGAACAATCAAAAAGAACTATTCCGCAAAAAAAAGAACAAAAACGTGACAGTCCGTGTCCGGAAACGAAGCTGGCCAAACTTGGTGATCCCGCTCGATCTCGGTTTCCAGAATCTCCAGGTATTGTCAAAGAGTTTCTTATTGTCTGTTCGGCAATCGGGATTGGTTTCTTTTGTTAGCCGACGAGGGCCGCAGAGTTGCCGCAGAGAGTGCCGCCGCAGAGAGCCTTGACCCTTGCACAGAGTAACGACTGCACACCTATGGATATGGAGTGCACACACCAACCTCGCAGGCACACCTTCTTCTCCCCATGCACCCATGCCATGCACACTCTCACACTACTCCGTACTTGCTTTCTTTTTTTTCACCGCCTCGTCTTGCCTTTTCGTGCACACACACGCACTACTCTTCCCTCGTCCGTTGTCTCAGCGACTAAGGGCAGCGAGTCCAGATCATCACTGATCCGGTATGGCGTGTCTGCCTCGCGAGAGCTGGACAAGGGAAAAGGAAATAGAGGGACGATTGGAAACGAAAAAGAAACGAAAAAGAAACGAAAGCGAAAAGGAAAGTACAAAAGGAATAAGAGAACAAGAGGAAAAAGAAAGTTTAATTGGTTTTGCACTGATTCAACAATCTTTGCATATTTACTGCAAGGTCGTCAGTGCTGCTCGTACGGGGCACTCCACCAGCTCACGTTCTCAATTCTACGGAGCAATAAACTCCTTGAGTAATTCTGTCGCCGACGAGCAAACGTGTTTCCCTTTCCCATCCCTTTGCCTTCTCCGGACTGCCCGACACGGACCAAGCAAAACCCACTCGGGGCGATCACTGCTTTGGGTAGTCAGGTACACCGTACACGAATAAAATGCTTGGCCTTTTGGAGGGGCAGAGCGAGAGGGGAAGATTTGGTGCCTGAAGCGAAAGAGGACCTTTCTTTGTCCGTGCTGGAGAGGGGTGGAGGGGGGATTGTGTCTCTGGTGGACTCTCGAAAAAGAGGCAACCGACTAGTGAATTATTTTAAAGGAAAATAAAAATGGTTAAATACTAAAAAGCGGGTCTGCTTCGGTGATGGAGCAAGCACACAGGCTTCACGCACACCTCCCCCAGAGTGTGAAGGAAAGCACTGACCACCTTAGAGTTCGGTAGTGTTTTTTTTTGTGAATCTGTGCAGTTTTTGATGTGGACCGTGAATTTGTGGTGGATTTCCAAGGTTTGTTTTAAAGATTTTGAATTTGAAGGCGTTTGTTTTGAAAAACTCTGTTTCGAGTTAATTTCGAGCTGAATTTTCACTTTTTCACAGTTTCACCGTTTCGACTTTGTCTCGGAATTTGCATTCTATTCTTGTTTACAGAGTAGCAATATTTTTATTATTTTCAATTCTTTTGTGTATTCACTTTCATTTTCGATCCTTTCCAACCCCCCTCGTTCTGTCACATTTACATTTGCACTTTGCTGGTGGCTTTCCTGCCGTTCCTGTTCCTGTGCTGACAGCCTGACCCTCCTAGCCTTCCGGTCGTTCCTGACCCCTAGGTGTTCCTGGCCTTTGAAAACCTGCTGACCTCCTACTGGCTGAGCCTCTCCATGCCGCCACCGTTCGTTCCGGGCGTTCCTGCATTTTCCTTGCAGTGTTTCATCAAATATTGTAGTGTCCTTTTTTTGAGGACTTGTCCCGGTTTTCAAGGTCCTTTTGCAGCACTCTGGGGAGCTTTGAGGCGCTTTCCTTTTGCCATGTGCCCATTTTTTATGAGTCGTCACTTTTTTTTTGACAAAATGCGACAGAATATCACAAAACGTCATAAAACGCTACAGAATTATCACAAAATGTCATTAAATGTTACAAAGACCCCATATCTCGATCGCAAAACTGCCCATTCTCCCGCCACGTTTACCATGTGGTGACTGAGGATTCGCCTGCCCTTGGCGATTTACCCTTGTGTTTTCTTTTTTTTTTTTACCCTGCCGCCGCTTTCCGCATCGTCCGTTGGACTGGCGATGCGATCCTACTGTGATTCGTTCAATGTTACTTGATACTTGTTTCGATGCGACGAGTCGTTTCGATACTACCCCGTACGAAGCAATGGACAATCCAACGACGTCATGACAATTTGAGATGAAACTCTGAGCCACGAGACCTGCAAACTTGGACAAGCCGTGCAAGGCCAACGGTACTTTTCATCATGGTCAGCACTTGGTACTGAAATTAAGAGTAGGATTTCTATCTGTCAGCAGTCGGGGTCTGTCTGTACTTGTCAGTCCGTACCTGTCAGTCCTGTCAGTCCTGTCAGATCTACAATCACGCGTCATCTCCAAAATGGAATCACCGGAACGCCGGCAGACCCAGGCCCTTGTGACCATATGGCCGCACTTACCAAGTCCCTGACCAGAATGCGCATACCACTTCAATGACATTTCCCGCACGTACCACACCCATCGTGATCGATTGAATTGTCCGACTATCGTGGCCTTTCCCCATCAATGACTTTTTCCGCAGAGTGCAACGTACCCAGTCGATTTTTTAGCACACCCTTTTCTCTACACACACCCTACACACGTCGGCCGGCCTTGTCGGCGTCTCACAGTTTGCCTGACCTCCTCGAGGCTGTGATCAAGTGCACTGACCTTGGAGGAGAATGGCCGTCGAGAAGTGGAGACTGGGCCGTGAGATGCCGAGAGAGAGGCTGTGACGAGTGACAACTGGGACTTGCCGTGCCAGGAGATACGTAGTGAGATACTCGCCCAAAGTCGTCGTATTCTCCGGGAAAGTGGCCGTGGAGGGTGCAGAGATTGCGTGGAAGTGGCAGCAAGTGGTAGGCGAATGTTTCATTTTGTGAATGTTATTTTCTTGATTTACTCTTCTATTTTATTTTATTTTAGTTTAATTTTCTTGGTTTGTCTTGATTAATTCTTTTTGTGTTATTTTACGTTTCAATTCCTGATTTATTTGATTGTGTCATTTATCCTATTCTTCCTGTCTGCCCGTGCTTCTCTTCACGGACCACTGACAGATCCAGTATTACGAGTTTCAACGTGCCAGTGTTTCTATTCCAGTACGTCGTGAGATACGAATTACAGTTGTGGGCTGTTCCAGAGTGTTCTTGGGCTGTTCCTGTGTTGTTCCAGGGCCTGTGCAGCACCTGCAGCCCCGTGTTCCAGCCGTCAGTGCCCTGTTCCAGTTTCGAGGCCCCAGTTTTCCAGTTTTCCCTTCCAAAAAGTTCCACGAGTACGAGCTCTCTCGCACGACTCTCCAATCTCACGGGCCAGTGGGCCTGGGGTACAGATCTGCGCTGAAGGGTGAGATACGTCAGCGTGAAACTGGTCGACCATGGCGCTGTGAGTCTTAGCTCACTGCCTGTGCCTGTGCCTGTGCCTGGCGTACCTGGCCTGGTACATAATACCTGACAGGCCCTGGCGGTCTGCTGTATCTCCTGGATACGTCACCGAAAATGTGATTCCAGCAAACAGGGTCGCCTATTTTCACGCTGACGTCGTCCCTTTTGCCGAATCTACCGGCCAGGGATGCTGGCAAGTGTGACTCGTAGATGCGTCAGAATGTGTCAGACATGAAGAGGAATAAGGGTCTGCAGTATTATTTATCACGATCTATGCCGACCCGTCGGACTCCGAGCAAATGGCTGCCCGACGCGACTCCGAGATGCCGTGGTGGCTGCCTGCACGCTCTGCTCCGGACTTGCTTTTTTGTTGCAAGCATGCTTCTGCCTGTGCTGCAGCGCCTGCCTCTGCTGCCTGCTGCCTGCTCCCGGCACTGCCGCCGTTGTTGGTCCAACAAAAGAAAGAAGGCACGTTCTCTGGAATGCAGCCAGGCGAAAAAGAACGACAAGGAATTGTTCCGTAGATGCCCCGAAGTGGTTGTGATCGTCGCTCTGGGCTGCCTCGCATGTGAAGCTCTGTTGAGCCTCGACAACCCATTGTTGTACGGATCAGATCGGGTGCATCCCAGCCTGCAGCCTGCGGCCGCCGTATGCAGTTGCTTGTCGATCCTGCAGTCTTCAGCCCCGGCCTGCAGGTCTCTTCGGCATCACGCTGCAGGCCGTCGTTTTCTGCGGGTTGTCCTTTTCTGCGGGTTCTTCAGCTTCAGCTGTCCTAGTCAATAGTCTGTCTCATGTGAGGGACAACAAGCATCCTGGCTGCAAGGGCAGGCAAGGACGCAGACATGCACACATCCCAGACTTGTTTTCCGAGTAAGCGACAATACCCTGTCAACAATATCACAAACCCAAAGATCGTGAACCGAAAGTAAATGACAAAGACACAAAGATGAGCAATAAGCAATCATCACGGCCCTGCTGTCCATAACCGAGAAAGTGAGACATTGCTGGAAAAGTCCTCTGCAGAGGTTTTCTTTCTTTCTTTCTTTCTCTACTCATGTAACCACTACCGAGTTGTTTTTAACCCAATCCCCGGCGATTCACGATCCAGACTCTTCAATTTACACGTCTCGCCTCGCGCGTGGTACTTTTCTGTCCAAGACACTTTTAAACGATTTGTCTTGGAAGTCCTTCCAAGGGATACGTTACCGCCAGTTTAAGCGATGCACGGCCAATGGGTTCAAGAATAGCCAATCTATCAAGGGATAGCAATCATTACCGACATTTGCCCCGAGTAACGACACTCCAGCAAGGGGTATTTGCCGACATATCTCATTACCGACCCGCCCAAGGGATGACGGCCACACCCCTTTCAATTAAACATCGGAGAATTAATGGACGAGGCTTGTAGCCGAATGTCTTACCCCAAAGGGACTTTCTAAAAGCTTTTTGTACGTGTGTCTTACTTTGTACATTCTCTTGTCTCACCATCCCTTGATCCAGCAAAAAAGTCCTCGTGTCTTTTTATCTCGTGGCCTGCCTGGCGGCCCCTCTTCCTGTAAGGGCACCTCTGCCCCGAGGACCTGTCTCCGGGAAAATGAAGAGGAAGAATTCCAGGCAAGCTGTCCCTTGCTGCCTGCCCGCCTCCTGTCCGTGAGCCCGCGTGTTCCGCCAACTGGCATGGTCGCCGTTTGGCCCCTAAGAATGTATTCCAGGAGTCTTCTGAAGATTTCTAAAGAATTTTGCTGCGGTTGTGCCCTTGCTTCTACGTGTCCCTTCCCGGCGGGAGCGAGGCCGCATTCCTGGAACGTAGACTGAAAATACGATGCAAAAGTAGAAGCCCATACATTGGCTAGCAGATCGTGGACAGCTCAGGCAAGACAAACTGCCGGAGTACTTTGTATGCCGAGGGATGCAAGAAGATGGACCGAAACGAAAAAGAAAAGCTGGAAGGAGACAAAACGGCCAAAACAGGCAGCCGCATTTTGGCCTGAACGATCGAGATGCAGAGGGTTGTCAGGAATGTGACAGGGTGGATGAAGGACTGAAAGAAGAAAACAAACTGCAGGTAACCCCCCAAAAGAAGAAACCAATGTGTGGAAGTGAAAACAAGGAGGCTTGGGAAAAGAGACAAGAAAACAAATACTAAACAGAAGAGAGAACAAAACACAAGAGACATAACACAGAGCACAAAAAGACAAGTAAAAAGAAAAGGGAAGAGACAAAACAAAATTGATTCTCTAAAAGCAAAGGAATAAAAAACAACAATGGACACAACAAGGTGGACTCTCTAAAAGCAAAGAAACAACACAAATAAACAGGACATCACGATTCACCATCGACGGCCAGAGACAATTAAAAAAGAAAGACACGAAACAAAGATGACTCCTTAAAGGAATAACAGAATAAATAAAAAAAAGACGCAAAACAAAAGTGACTCTGAAAAGTAAAGCAACGAAGAAAAAACATTCACCAAAGGATATCATGATCCAGAAGCAACGGTCAGAGACAATCACCAAAAAAGCCCTGCCGAAACAGAATCGGAAAAATCAATACTGATCGAAGCGAGGCATCCTCTTTTTCCCAGACTTTATCGAGATATCATATCGCGATGCCATCATCGATTGTTCATTCCGAGGGTCAATACTCTCATCTAGACACCCCTTATCTCGTGCTTTTTTTGTTCTTTCCTTCCTGCCGTCCCTTGATATTCCTTTTTGGTGCCCTCGCTCCACGTTGCTCTGGTTCCGCGTATTTTTTCGGGAAACATTCTTTCTTTTTGACAACTTTTCTGGAATTTCTTTTTTTCTCGCTCTGCCGCTTTTACGGTGTGATACTGTGGCATCGTCTCGCCCGTCTCTGCCTCAGCCCGCGCTGCTTGGCCTGCCAATAGTTTTGTAGTCTCACCAAGTATGCCGCTCTACTGCAAGCTCTGTATGCAAGATTTTTTTTTTTTTGGTTTTTACAAAAAAAAAAATACCGAGCCTGTGCCGCGCTTGAGAAAAAAAAAGCTGCAGTGTTCTAGACTGCGTCAAAGACTGCATGGTGCACGGCGGCAGCCTTGTACACGAGCATGCCAGGCTGCGGCTCAGGAACGGCACTGTGGTCCCGGAACAAATGTGCGATGCTCTATAGCCCAGGCCATCCAGGAACCAGACACACACACTTTCGGCGTCTCCTATTGAGGTAGAGTCTCTTTCCAGGTACGCCGGGCATGCATACTAATTGTCGACACTGCATGGTGCATAATGCGTACACCCACACGCCCACACAAACCTCGTATCTATTCTTAAAAAACCCTCCGAAGATTGGCAACACCGTCTGCTGTTCTAGCATTAGTCCCTGTCCCTCAATACTGTGTCTTGCCCTCTTACACGCACACCTCTCACAAGCATCGATCCTGCCAAAAGAAAGGGCATGTGAAACAGCCAGGCAAGGTCCTTTTTTCATATAATTGTCAAGACACAATATCTTTCTTTACTTTCTTTACTTTTTTGACATCCGTTGCTGTTTTTCTTTTCTCGGTATTATTTTCTTTTCTTGTTGCTAAACAAGAACAAAAAAAAAAAAAACGAAAAACGAAAAACAAAAACAACCCCAACTCCGATTTGACAATACAAGCTGAAACTCTGCGACTCACTGGTCTGATATTCAGTCTGCTTGGGTGCATTGTCAGACATAATTATCACTTTGGCCAAATAAACAATTTAAAAGATTCGATTTGATAAATCTGTAACAATCTGTATTGGTTTGCAAACTTTCCCATACCCAACCACAGCTGAATACTCTGCCGCTCGACGAGATAGATCTTTGCTAAAAAACTGTCAAAGAAAAAAAAAAGCAAATTCACAAAAGAGACCTGAATGATAGGACGACGTCTGACAAATTGTGTCGTCGATATCAATCCCCAAAGTACGAAAAGCGCAAAATAGGCAAGATTGTGAGAGTGCAAGCACCAGTTGCCCAGCGTGTTGCGTAACTCGAATCACAAATCCTACTGCCATGCAGTCTGCGCACTGCCCTCAATGCGTCGTCTAAATGATGTCCCAATGTCCCAATTCCCATGCTTCCAATTCCAAAAAAGTCTATGATGGCGTCGTCTAAGAAAAAAAACCAACCCAGGGGGACTCGTGTCAACCCTATCGCTGGTCAAAGGGGGACCAAATTTGGAGTCGACCCCATTGCCAGTCCAAGAGGACTCTCAGATGCAGGTGCCAAACCCCTGTCGCCAGCCAAAGGGGATTCTCAAGTTTATGGTGTCAACCCTGTCGCTGGCCAAAGGGAACCGGATCTGGTGTCAACCCCATCGCCAGTCTAACTGGTAAAAAATCAAGAAATATCAAAACTCCAACTCTGGTATCGATGCTCATGAAAATCGTCTATCTCGTCGTAATGAAATTGCTTGCTGCCGGTGTGTGTAGTGTGTGGTTTTTTTTTTTTTTTTGGATGTGGTGTATGCGGCTTCAGCTGGGGGTATCTTTGTTGTGTAGTGTGCTCTTCTTCACCTGCTTCTCCTCGCTCCTCGTCCCCATATCCCCTTCACTGTTCACCATGATACGTCGCTGCGCTCCTTAAAGTAAAGGTTGCGGCCGCGGCTGCGGCTGCGGTTGCGACGGTGACGGTGGTTGTCGTTGAAGATGTAGACACCAGCATTGCGGTCATATGCGCGATCATGGTATTTCTCGCGCGGGAGCCGGATGTTTATGTGGTATTCTACGTCTGCTTCGCGCCGGAGCGCATATTGGCGCTCTTGCTCAAGCAGGCGCTCTTCTTCTCGCTTGCGCTGACGCGCCCGTCTGATTTCATCGTCGCGGAGACGACGCTCAATCTCAAGCGCGCGAGCGCGTGCCGCACGTTCCTGCTGAAGCTCGCGCTCGGCTTGCTTGCGCATGAGCCGGTCATAGCAGTTGCGGCACATCTCTGGCTCGTCTTTGATGTACTCGTACTCGATGTTGCAGAAGCGGTCTCGGCAGTAGCGCGTGTGCGAGACCCCCGTGTGCCCACAGGTGAACGTGTGCTTGGTGTGTTGACACATCTTGGCGGTATTGATGGCGGTGATTGTGGTGTTTTTTGTGTGTTTTTTTTGTGATGGTAGGAGTGGTTTTGCCCTGCAAAGCAGAGGTGCTCAGATGTCTTGAACAGTCGTGAGCAGTTGACTTGTGACTTTTGATTGTATGCAAGTCAAGTAGTAGTAATGGCAGTAGTTGGCTGTTTTGCTCTTGTCTGGCTGGTCGTGACAAGATTTGATAGTGGTGAGGGTTTTTGAGCGTGTGCTTGTAAATTGGAGTGGTGATGAGGGAAAGAACAACAAAAAAAATTCAGACCCCTTTGGACAGAAGCATTTCTTATATATCCATCGTGCGGCCCCCAACCGACTAATGGCGGACATCGTGAAATCTGCCTTCTGCAACAAAGGCGACGGGCCGCCATCATGGAGATGGCAATCGCCTGCCTTGAAGACAGCCTTGCGCCGGCTTCGAGAAGGACAAAAGTTTGGCGCTTCCCAATTCGGACGCAACTGGCCAGGGGTCCTCTTAACAGGCGGTCGATGTGGAGCTTCAACGGTCACGTTTTTGAGCGCCTAAAGAGCTCTGAGGCATCCGACAGTGGTCTCCTTTGTGGCTTGAACTTACGCGAACGAGCGCCTATGCTGCATCCCTGTCGCAGTTTCTTTGTTCTCTTTGTCCTCAAGATCCTTCGCGCGGGTTGCATGCAACCCCGCCAGTTGGCTGAGGGCTCGCACGCTGGCCGTCTTCAGAAAGGGGTCTGCAACCAGGCGGGGCGCAGCCTGCCGTCCACTGACTGGCCAGCCTGGTGGAAGGGTCTGGCAGAGGTGCATCGTCCGAGGTGATAACAGCCAATAGGAAACGGAGGTGCAAGGCTGGCCGCATAAAAAGCGGCCAGGTCGGCCAGGCCGGAGCACAGCCTGGCTCAATGATCGCCCTGCAGGCAGGTCAAGCCACAACAGATAACATTCGTGCAAAGATAATCAGACAGATGTGTGTGTTGGGTGCGAATGCCCCTCCAAGTGGGTGGCCCGAGTTGTCGAGAGTTGACAAGTCGCCATGCCACAGACCAAGCTGTCATCTGTTGAGTCAAAGCTGCCCGTCAAGTCGGATTGCCAGCGAGTCACCCGAGTTGCCAACCTATGTGCGACTCGGGTTGCCGGCCGTTGGCCCACCGGGCTGTCAAGCTGGAATCTCAGATCCCGAGTCCCAATTAACACAATGTGATGCACTCGACCCCAGGACGGGTCACACGTTCTCAACCCACTGCTGATGTGGAACTCGTGACTTTCTTGCCTGGCAAATCCATGAACCCGTCAGGTCGGGGCCGGCCTCAAAGAGGGCCACGCTTTCATCGTCCCCGACCAACCACAATGGCTATCATGTCCAGACTGCCTGCTGGCAAGACTGCTGCCTGAAGGATGACAAGTTAACAAGAGGAAGTTTGCACGCTCTTTCTTTCTTTGACGTTTCAATGTTTCAAAACTTGTCATTACCAGGTTCTTGCTCGTTCAACCGCAAACGAGATCGATGTTGCCACGAGGCAAGAAAAAAGGCACCCGACAATAAAATGCCTTTGTTGCCTGCAAAGCCACCGGAACCACTCAGTAACGATGGAATTGAGGTCGTCGCGAAGAGGATCAGCAGCAAAAAGGACAAAACGAATGGACGCGAAGGGAAAAGAACAACGAGGAGGGTGGCTAGGGAGAGGACGAGGAAGACACAACCACCAAAGGTGGAGGAAAAGAGGAGAGCATCAAATTCACGAAGATGCAGGGCACAGAAAACACAATCAAAGCGAGTCTCCCGCTGAGTCCTTTGAGCGACCGGACCGAAGGCAGAGACAGCAGCAGTCCCGGTGATGTTGCCACGAATAAAAGGCGAAGTGTTCATTTTGAAGATGAAATCGAGGGTGGCCGCCCACTACCCACGAGGTACACGATGTGATGCCAACGAGCGTGCAGGAATGATGTTTGGCCGAGAAGCCTGAGGTCGGGACTGGGAGGATGAAGCAGGGGGTTCGAACTTGCCTTTCAATAGTTCCCCTTCGTTCGAACCAAATGTCGTTGTTGGCAGTGTGCTCACCCATCGGCCAGCCCAAGCAACGAAAGTGCAATTCGTGACTCGGCCAGCGCAGGCCAGGCATGCAGGCCCAATGCAGGCCACTCGGTAGGCCATCCTGCCAGTGTCCATCACATACGACACCCAATCATACCGCACCACGATGCCGACCTGCATGGAGATTGCAGGCTGCTGCCTAGATGGAATCGTGCAACTCACGAGAAAACGTGACCTCGCGTTGGGCGACATGACTTCAGAAGGACTCATTGGGCTAGATCACACGCGCACCGGGGGGGAGTGTTGGGCTTGATTGCAGATGTTTGAAAGTACGAGCGCGACCATGCGAAATTGCCAGCTGTTCACATTTAAAGGGAAACACTGCCCTTCTGTTGCCCCTTCCTTCTCTGCCTTGCCCATCGCGCCTTCCGCATTCGAGTCACTCCGCACCCTCTTCTTCCATTTTTGTTATCTCCCCGCACAACCTTGCCATTGCCCCCCTTCTTCAATCATAACCTTTAGCCATCCCGCACGAAGCCTTCAAAATGTCAAGCCAACAGGAAGAGATAACCGAGGCCTTCACCAGCTCAGGCGTCCTCCGGCGTTATGCCCAGCAAGGCCACCGAGACGACAGACAGAACGAAGGCATGCCTCCCGAAGCTCAAGCCAAGGGCCAGGACGAAAACGAAACGGAATCCACCAATCCGTTCACGAGCTCTGGAGAGTACAAACGATACATCGAGAATCAGAGCTCGCCGCGCGGAGTTGCTGGGCCTAGCTCCGGCATCACCGGAGCCCCAGAGGATGAGACGGGAGCGTCGAGTCTCCCGATGCTCCTGCGCAACCTGGCTGTTTATGAAAACAATGCTGCGCGCATCGTGCTCCATAATCCGGAAGAGAAGGAAAAGAAGGCCCTGCTCGATGGCAGCATTTTAAACCAGGGAGAGCCCCTATGCATTGAGCAAAACACCTTCGACATCGATTGGTCCCTGTCCTGGCTGACAGAGGACGGCACCATGTCCATCGCCCTTTATTATGACCCTGGCCATGACTCTTGCGTGTTTTTTAACACCAGCTTCTGCAACGTCACCCTATTCCCGGTGGACATGGACGGCAGTGTGGGACAAGGCCTCTTGGTGCCGGTGACTGGGAGCCAGGTTATCAAGACTGGCCTCTGGCGTGTCCATCAAAGCTCGGAGAACGACAACAAACCGAGGGCAGAACATGCTCTTGAGATCCTCATCCTTCGACGCAAATTCAGTGTAACCCGCACGTCTTCGCAACAGGATCGGCCGCTGGGACTGCCTGGTCCATCCAAGCGCAAGGTTGGCGAAGAACCTGAGGAAGCAGGAAGTATCGCCAAGAAACCAAAGACCGGTGCCACTCCGCAGGTCGCGGAGGATATAACAAATGTGTACCTGGCAATGCCTGTAGCAGGGCACGACAAGGGAAAGGGCAAAGGCAAGGTGACACTCGAGTTGGCTCCTGCCGACAGGACGAACCCAACAGCTGGCTTAACTATAAGCCCAGGAACGAACCCCATGCTCAGTCTCCTCGATGGAGATGTCGCTGTCGTACGTACGGAGCACGCTTTTGACAAGTCAATCCAGCATGCACCTGCGGACTACTCCCTCACCCGGATTGTGCCAGTCGCAAACACGGGAGCTGTCAGTGTCTTTTCGGCAGACCACTCGGAACTGTCGCAGCGTGTTATTGCCAAGGTTGTCAAGACAAACCAGGCGAATTTGATCAGCCACGCCAGAAACTTTTCTAGAGAGGTCCGCTACCTGTCGAGCTTCAACCATGTAAGTTTTGACCCAATCCCCAAGACTGTCCCCCCGTACGCCTTCTATTCCCATAACTGTTACTGCTCTTCTAACACGTTTGCGCAAACAGCCGAATATCGTCAAGCTGAAAGCTTTTGACAGCCGGTTCTTCACCGTGCTTCTGGAAACTCTTCCACGCGACCTGACCAAGTTTGATGTGCCATACGAGCCCCAGGATGCACGCCGAGTTTTGCACGACGTGTGTGCAGGCCTCACCTATCTTGCAGACCAAAATGTTGCCCACAACGATATCAAGCCAGCCAATATTGCCTTTTCGCGGGAGCGTGGAGCTGTCATTCTCGACTTTGGTCTGGCAACTGACTCTCGGGTTGAAGGCCATGCTGGTGGCACGCCCTGGTATGTTCCGCCGGAATACCTGTCTTCGGGACACCGAAGAGGGACAGGAGGTGATATCTGGGCTCTGGGAGTGAGCATGCTTTTTGTTTTGGGTAAGATCGAACTCCCGGATCGCAGCCGGAACACTTGGCGTATAGCGCAAGTAAACCAAAAAGGGCCTGCACAGGCGAAGATGGGTGCATGGCTGGAATTTATCCGCACGAAAAAGACCGTGTTGAACCAAGCAACACAGGTCGAGATGCTCGTCTTCAGAATGTTGGAACCTCAAGGCAGGATCAACGCCAGGGGCGTAGTCCGTGCACTGGAGACGGTTGCCTAAACCAATCACATGATTACGCGATTGCGGGGGAGGATAGCTAGTCTTACAAGTAAATGATCTACGACCTGATGCTTTACCGGTATATTTATTTTTCTTGCTTGCTTTCCTCCCCAGTAGCAGAAGATTGTCACCTACCACCATGACTCCGCCGAGGGCATTTTCAACTGCTGGCATCGAGTCAGATGAAACATTTCGCGGCTGGGCCGACCCGCGAATCGGAATCCGGAGCGATGAGCTCTTCAAGTCGCTCTACGACGAGTACAATACGGTGGCCGTGCCACTACAGAACCCGTATGCCTTCCACACCGACGTCCGCGATGCCGCCCGCCGCGCGAAGAACAATAAGGAATTCCACGCGTTCATGGCGGAGACAGCTGCTATCCGACGCCAACAGATGAGGGTGGCTCTGGACGGGCTGACAAACTGTTTCGGAATGGCTGGCTGGAGGGCATTTGATGTCATTGGCCCGCACGGTGAAGGAAGGTCGGCTTTCTTGAACCTTTTGATACACAAGAGTCTGGATAATATGGTGCTGTTTCTATCGCGGTTTTATGAGCAGTGTGCGCGTCGGATCTACTGGGAGAGAGTGCCCATGTGGTCGTGGGAGGACGAGGCCGAACGCGCAGAGCGACACAAACACCCGGAACCCCCGGCCGACGTGGACGCAACAGACAATATCGGGAGTCTATATCCACCAGGGGATTCGGATGTGGAAGAAGGAGAGGACTTTGTACGACATTATTCACCATCATCAGACGATATTTACCAAGAGGACTTCACGCAGAGCCCCGATCCGTTTTTCGACCTAGACCCAACCAAGGTCCATTTGAACCTGTCCGACTACGACCGCGACAACCTCCCGCCTGGCGTGTCCATCCCATTTGAGATTTGGACGCAGGTGATGCCAGAAAAGAAAATTGGTCTACCCGACGATATGGAGAGATGGCTGCCAGTGGACGAAGACGAGGAGGCGGGAGAGGACAGCGCGATGCCCAACGGGCCCAGAAACGATGAGGCGCCCGACAGAAAATACCCCCCATCGTCGATGCCCAACGGGAAGCCTCGAAAGCCCAAACCCACACCTGCAACCCCAACCTCGATACTAAAGCCGACTCCTTCCCCGACCTCGCCCCTCGCAGACTCACGAAATAAAACAGAAGAGAAGAAAGTGTTGAGATGCCCAGAGGTGCCGAGTACCAATGACGACACAGCGGCAAACAACACGCCAAACAAAAAGCGGCGTCGGCGAGTACATTTTGAAGATGAAGAAGACAGTGACGAAGAGAGTCCAACACCCAAAAGGTGCAAGATTGAGACAAGAGACCTGGACGGTCGAATAGCGGATGACTATGACCCAGAACAGCCAACCACGGTAGAACTGGGAACATGAAGAAACGACATTATGAAAGAGACATGGCATGGGATTCAACCCAAGAGACTGGATACGGATACTGGGCACTAGGATTTATGGCGTTTATAGTTTTTCCATCTTTACACACGTATATACCCTGGCGACTACATTCACATTGCTTTCATGATTTCTTGGTAATATAAATTCGTTCCAAAACAGTTTCATAAAGGTCTACATTTCGAATAGCAAGTGCCATGCTGGCCACGCCTCTTTTGTGCCGACGAGTAATAATAATCCATACAAGAGAAACGCCAATAAAGAAGAGAGAGTGCAGGACAACAATCGCACCAGTGTATATATATAATCGAAACAAGAGGGGCTATTAAAACGGGGGGGAATCAACGAAGCAGGCTAGAACAATGAAAAAAAAGAGAATCAAAACAGAATAATACAACGACCTTCAACCCTCCTTCTCGTCGCCCTTCTTGCCGGTAATCTTGTGCCAGGCCTTGCCAAACTTATCCTTGACCCAGTCCCATATTCCCGCGATAGGGCTTTTGCTAGACGAGGCGTCGTCGGACGAGCCGCTGTCCTCTGGAGTTTCAGACGGCGCCGGGGCAGACGCGGAAGTGGCAGGAGCGGCAGCAGTCTCAGCGGCAGGAGTAGTGGCCTCCTTGGCCGGCGTGGGCACTACTGAGGTCGCCGTCGTTGCTACACTGTCTACGCCCACACTGGCAGCTGCTGTCGACGACAGGGTATACGCCGGCACGGGGTCTGCGGGCTCTTCGATAGGCGTTTCCGGGTCGTGGAGGCCGACGGGAGTAAGAGGCAGCCGGAGGGTGCCATTGTTTGGTTTCGGGTCGAGGCCGAGCGAGTCGCAGAGCATATTGTACACCTCAATGTTTTCTAGGCTGTTAGAGAACGAGCAGCAAGAAAAGGAAAAGCGAGCGTAGCGAGGAAAGGCAAAAAAAAAGCGAGCGTAGCGAGGAAAGAAAAAAAAGCGAGCGTAGCGAGGAAAGAAAAAAAGCGAGCGTAGCGAGGAAAGAAAAAAAGCGAGCGTAGCGAGGAAAGAAAAAAAGCGAGCGTAGCGAGGAAAGAAAAAAAGCGAGCGTAGCGAGGAAAGAAAAAAAGCGAGCGTAGCGAGGAAAGAAAAAAAGCGAGCGTAGCGAGGAGAGAAAAAAAAGAAGAGGACAAGAACAAACGAGCGAAGCGAGGACAAAAAAAAGGACTTACGGAAGACGTCGAGTTTGCTGTGAGGAGCATGCGGAAAGGCCGGACCGCGGGCGACAAAGATGGCCCGCATGAGCGGGTGCTCGTGGTCGTAGCCGTGCAGGCCGCGCGGGTGGTAGACGAGGTTGTTGGCGGTGCCTTCGGCAACGTCAAACTCGTCGCGCTGGACAATGTTCCAGCCGGCCTTGGGGACGAGCCACAGCGGCGCGATGCGGTCATTGTTTCTAAAGTGGTAGCGCTCGGGCATGTCGCGGTCGCGCAGGTAGACCTCGACGTTTGGGTTGTCGTAGGTGACGTTGAGGATGCCCTGGTGCAGGACATCGATGCTCTGGGCCCCGACCTTGGGCCGCAGCCCGACCAGAGGCCAGCCGTCGACGTGCTCGATCTGGCTCATGTCGACAAGGTCCTCGAGCTGGAGCAGCCGCGAGACGTCCGTCGTGGCCATGCCGTGGTCGGACACGACAATCACATTGACAATGCCCGTCAGGTTGCGGTCGGCCAGGCCCTGGAACAGCTGGTCCAGGAACGTGTCGGCGGCCTGGATGGTGGCGCGGATCTCGGTGCTGTTGGGTCCGTAGCGGTGTCCGTCGGCGTCGACGTTCGGCACATAGGCGGCGATCAGCTGCGGCCGCTGCTCGGCTTTGGAGAGGGAGTCGTAGTGCTCGTTCTCTTTGCCCGGCTTGTCGATGAACTCGAGAATGCGGCTGACCTTCCGCGGCAGCTTCTCTTCCCCGTTAAACTTGTCGACAACGCTCGGCTCAACCCCTAAAATATGGGCCTCGCTTCCGGGCCACATGTGCACGGCCGTGCGCAGCCCGGCGCGCTCGGCCGTCACCCAGAACGGCTCGCCGCCCCACCACTTGGGGTCCAGGCTGCGGGCCGGGTCTGTGTAGAAGAACTCGGCCTGCATCTCCGGGTCCCAGAATGCGTTGCTGACGATGCCGTGGGACTCGGGGTACAGGCCTGTGGCCAGCGTGTAGTGGTTGGGGAACGTCACGCTGGGGAACGACGGCAGCATGTACCGCGGCGACACGCCCTCGCGGACAAGTGCGTTTAGTCGTGGCGTCAGGCCGCGGTTGAGAAAGTCGGCGCGGAAGCCGTCGAGGCTGATGATGAGAGTAGTCGGTGCGAACAGGGCCGTGCCGTTGCTCACAAGGGCGGCTGGCTTGGCCTTTTTCTTGGCCGCCTTCCTGTCCAGAGTGACCTTCCATGCCCCCAGAATCAGAATGGCAAAGGCCACGGCGATCAGCGCGTGCAGCAGCGTCCACCGTGCACACTTGCGGCGCTTTCGACGATCCTTGGCCGCAGCCAGGTGCTTGAGGCCGCTGCGGTCGACCTCGCCGCTGTCGTCTCTGTCCGACGAAGACCGCTCTGAACTGTCGCCCGTTGCGCTGCCCTCCTTCATGCCGCCCTCCTCCATCTCAAACATGAGCTCGCCGTCCTCGCCGTGGTGCGCCTGCTCAAGCAGCCGGCTCTTCTTTTCCTTTCTCCGTTGTCGGCGGTTTTTGCGCTTGGCTTCTTTGTCGAGCGTCGCTTCAGGGGCAGGGGCAGCAGGCAGGGGTCCAGAGGCCGTGCCAGGACGACGGTCGGCGCCCACATCCTGTCTACTCCTTGACCGACTTGCGCTGAAAAGCTTTAGCGGGTTCGGGAGACCCGAACTGCGCCGCCGCCCACGGTCCTGCTCGCGCAGCGCATCAGTCACCAGCCGGTCCGTCTCGTCCTCCTCGTCAAACACCATCCGGTCGTGCGCCCGCAGCTCGCCGCTCGAGCGCGCCCGCATCAGCAGCTGGTCATCGTCGCTGTCACTGTCCTGGTCGCTGCGAATGGACACGGCGTCGGCATCGTACTCGACGGGGGAGAGCAGGGAGTGTGTTTGGCCGGTGCCGGTCTGTTGAGACCCAAGGAGGTTCGTGGTCAGGAGAGGAGGACGGCCTCCGTCTTGAGGGGCCATGGTCGGTATGGTATCTTTTTTTTTTGTCGGTTCTGCTTCAACGTCTACTTCTCTGCGGCCAGCGCTTGGTCAGGAAGCCATCGAGAAGAACTCAAAACAACTCTTCAAGATGCGAGACGTTTGTCTGTCTGCAATACGAGTCAAGTCTTTGCCCGCTGATTGATTAACTGGGTCAGATATGTTATCGGAGGGTCTAGGCACAACCGTTTTAGGAAAGGCGCGTTTTAGGGAGCGTCGCTTGTACGAGCCCCACAATTTGTTGCTTTGTAGCTACGAAAACAGAGCAGATCGCTGCAATCACCAAAAGCTTCGTCCTGTCAAGGGAAGCATCACCCCTCGAGCAAGTGGATTGCGACTACAACGAGAGAAGACCAGCTTTAAACCCATTATATACTATACATCCCCTCCGACCCCTCGAACTCACCACCAACAACAGTCGGCCGAAACGAAACGATGCCGGCCGGAGGAAGCACGAACCTGCCCCCAGCAGCAGCTGGAGGTGGCAGTAGTAGCGCCGCTGCTGCTGTGGCTGCCGCCGCCGCTGCGGCCAAGAAAGAAAAGAGGTCTGCCATGGCTCCGCGGATGCAGAGCCAGGTCCAGATATGGACCAAGAAGGCCGGCGAGCTGGCGGGCGACCGCCGTCGAAACGAGCCGAACGACAACATGGTCGAGGACGCCGCCCCGAAACTGCTCGGCGACGACAAGAAACAAAAGAAAAAGATCAAGAAGCTGGGCACGAAAAAGGGAATACCCAAGGCCGCGGGTCAGCAGCTGCGGGCGCCGCATCGACATGACCGGTACGTGTCGTTTGGCGTAGGTGCCTCGGGGAACACCACCAGCGGCACACCCACATGCCTCCTCTGCCTTGTCCGGTTCTCCTCTCGACAGCAACTACGCGACCACGAAGCTCTCTCGACACGGCACCGACGCATGCTCCGCGACGGGGTTGCGCGACGGACTGCTCTCCAACGGTATGCCAAAGTGATGGCAGAGAACAGGGCGACGACGACCAAAGGCAGAGACGTCGAGCGCGAGGACGACAAGAAAGAAACCGAGCGAAGCGAGGACAAAAAGCCAGAGACGGTTCGGCCGCCGACACAGACCAAGCGTCTCCCCAGACGGAAAGGCGACATGGCACCCGTATACACGTCGTACGGCGTGCCCATGTTGGTCGAAAAGGACGGCAACACTACACTTTACCATTGCTGTCTTCTCTGTCGGAGACGTTTCAAGAAGAGAGCGACGCTCCGGTTGCATGAAAGAGAAAGCGTGTTGCACAGGTCGAGGACGCGGGACCCGGCGGCAGTGGCAGCAGCAGTGGCAGCAGTCAACGCGAGGGTGGAAGGGAAGGACAAGGCGAGAGAAGAAGACAAGTCGAGCGAAGCGAGGAAAGACGAACAAAAAGAGTTGCCCGAATACAGACCGCTGTTGAGGATGCGGCCACTGTCAATGTCGACGGGCCTGCAGTACCGCGACCGAGCACGCGAGCGGCGACTGGCGGCCGGTCAGAAGGCGATCTTGAGCAGCAAGAAGAGGGGTGGTGGTGGTGGACCAGGGGCTGCACAGAAAACTGATGATGCCACTTCAGCTGCTGCTGCTGCCGCCCCGGGCCCCACGAAAGGAGCTGCAATGCTGGGCAAGATGGGCTGGACGGCCGGGCTGGGCTTGGGCGTGCAAGGCACTGGCCGCACAGAGGCGATCGCAACGGCGGCGTACATTCCCGGCGTGGGTCTAGGCGCGGAGGGCGCCAAACTGGGCGACGCGGCCGATGTGGCAGCACGGCGGACGGAAAACAGTGCTGGGGGCAAAAACAACAACCGGTACCAGGACTTTGTCGAGCAGACACAGGAGAAAGCACGGCAGCGGTACCTGGCTTTGGACCGGGCAGAGGCTGAGGCTGGAGCAGAGCCAGAAGCAAAAGAAGACGAGAAACCATCATGATCAGATAGACAGATATTATACGATACCCTCTGCAGCATTCAACAACATGATTACATTTGCATCACTAAATATGTCGAGATTAAACAAATGGTATTTGAAATTGATGCCTCTAATGATACAGACGCTGTTTTTGTTTTCTGGAAATGTGAGTATGAATGCATGATGAATGATGATACCCTTTGCCCAATTTCCTATCGGAACCATAATTATTTCCCCTTGTGACCCGAAAGCAGGAAGTCCATAAAAAGAAAGACAGAGAATAGAACAAAGACTTATAAGCCCGAAAAGATTTTGCGTTTCATCAACTTCCTCGTTACTATGCAACAACGAGGAAGCCGCCCACAATCGCAAAGATAGTCGCCATGCCAGCAGCGAAAATCAAATCCCGCCCAGACGAGTGGCGCACTGACAGACCTGTTGCAGCCGCAGCTGTCGAGGCCGCACCCGATGGCGAGGCTGTCACTGTCACCGTACCTTCGTCACCGCTAGCACTGGCACTCGGGTTGCTACCGCCCGACAAAGAGCTGCTGGACCCAGGCTCCACGGCAGTAGCGATGGGAGTCGCCGTAGTCTGCTGGCTCTTGACACCCGTGAGTCTGGGCAGGCTTGTGCCGGTCGAGTCAAGTTCGACGATATTGGACGTCGTGCTGTTCAGGTTTGCAGGGGCCAAAGCAATCTGGTTATGCGTCATGTCGTAGACAGCATAGACAGCCCGCAAGAAGGAGTCGCCAAGGAGGGCAATCTCAATATTGTTGCCTGATGTGGACTCAAATGTGTCCAAGTTCTGAATGCCGAAAAAACAGGAGCGATCGAACGGAACATTGGGCGGGATCTGGCCCTGCACATCTGTAAACACATCCATAACCAGCAACTCCGTCGGCAGCGTAATATTCACGCCCCGAGCCAGCTGGAAGGTGACGGTCACGCCAGGGCTGTCGCACTCCACAAACGTGTAGCCGGTTACCTCAGCATCAGTGTAAGCGCCCACCATTTCGAAAAGACTCTCTGCCAATGTACCCGGAAGAAAGGAAACGGTAGTCCCCGAGTCTAGGATAGCGGGCAAACGAGTGTCGAACGGTATCGTCTGGGAAGACTTTCCCGTGCCGGAAACTGCTGTCATGCCATTGAGGGGCACGGCAAAGGTCGTGTACGAGTTGGTGCCGTTGGCCGTGTTTCTCATGATGGGCAGTGGTGTCAGCTCGCCGATGAACTTGTCTGTGTCAACGCCGCCAAATAGGATGGAACCCGTGTCGGAGAAGTAGTCGTTAAGGTATAGACTGAAGGATTTCGACTTGATCAGATCCTGCTGCACAAATTGGTCAAGCAGGTTGGGGTAGGTGTCGCGCGTGGCCTCGCTGGTGTTGTATCCAATGCCCATTATGCCATTTCCGCGCACCACGCTCGTTGCAACGCCCATCTGCAGCGAAGTGATATTGGCGCCGCCTGTGCTGAAGGTGTCGGTGAAGTAGTCACCCACAGCGCCGGTCTGATCCAGATACGTAATGTTGAATTCATCCTTTCCAACGAGCTTGTAGGTGGAACTCTTGTTTGAATCATCTGTGGAGTTAGACCTGGCCCTGGGATGTGCCAAAGCGGAGCCGAGGCTCTACTCACAAGTATCCGAACAGCTGTCCATCACGTCTGCCTGCAGCGTCTCATCCGTGCAGAGGTCGGCATCGGAAGCCACCACCCACACATCGCTGCTGCCCGTGTCGATCACCAGGGTCTGAGGTTGTGGCGGCGTGCCCACTGTGACCTCTGCGTAGTAGCCGCCGCCCGTGATGTTGTTCACGAGTGTCTGGAGGAATGTGCCGGGCCCATTATTTGCGCGCTTGAGCAGGTTCATCGAACTGGGCGATATTGAGAGGCCCTGCTTCTTCTGGATGCCCATATGCAGCACGCTCTGCGCATCGGCCACACTGGCCACGGCTGCCAGCAGCGGCACCAACGCGCAGCCCAATCCAGCCGCGTTTGTCTTCATGATGGCGGTTTCTCAGTCTTCTGAGTTCTCTGGGCGGTTGCGGAATAGAATGTTGGTTTAGAAGACTAAAAGACGTCTGTTTGAATAATTGCAGCAGGCGGAATGAAAGAGAGGCGAGCCACTGGGTGCCACCAACAGATCGTGATGGGAGGCGGAAAGCTGTCAGACTTTGAGAGGTGAAAGAAAGAGGCGTGGGAAGAAGAGCGAATCTAGGTGTAGGTCTGCAGTCAGTATATAGGGCAAGAAGGCCAGGCAATATGCTTCCGCAAGGGAGAGCTGCAAACGGTAAGAAGGACTTGAAGGGGCGATTGTGGTGTCGGGGAAGTCGGGCCAAGAAGAGAACAATGGCAGACAAAGTTTACATTGTGGCACAGGTCTCCGAATGGGGGTCGAGACCCGGTGGGTGTAATGTGAGGAAACGGGCCTCCTGTTTTGAGTTGAGGCCTCGTGAGAGTAGGGAAAAGCAGGCACACGGGCAGCGGAGCAAACGAGGATTATCTGCTTGGCCTGCCAAGGTTATGAGCCTTTGAAGCAGAGCTTGTGGAAATGACTCGGCAGGAACTCCAAGGAAGGAGCGTTTGACTGTGCACGCAGCTGGAAGCCACGGCCGGAATAGGAAGGAACACGGGTTGGCTGTCGTCGCCGGCTGGTTGGCTGCTTTGGTTGCTCTCGGTCGCCTCCAATGCAAGGGACGGCTTGCCGTTTTATTCATACATACAACAGCCAGCGCCAGTTCAGAGTTTGCAGTGTGCCTGTCTGCGTGGTACCCGCAATCCTAGTTTGAACGCGCAAGAGTCAAGAAAAGCCCAGCCTTGCCAGGAGACCGGCTGGGGACAGGCCAGGCATACTTTTCCATGGCTGCCCGTTTGTTCCGTGGAGAGACAGCAAACGCTGGAGGGCAGTCGCAAGCCCGAGACCCAGCCAAGAGCTTCTGGCCTTGGCGAGCCCACCAGCTGAAGGGGGTGCTTTCCTTGGTTGGCTTTGCGTGCACATCTCTCAGTAAACGCTCTGCTGCATGCGGCTAGTGTATGGCGGAGTGCTTTGGTCGCACTTTCCTCATGGTTTCTTGGGGGGCTTCCTGCGTCCCATTTTCGTCTCACGTTGAGCCGTAGATTCGTCGACTGGATGTTTCGTTTGCTGGGCGAAACTTCTGGGCGAAACGCCGCGGCCCCAGCACCCCCAGCCAAGGAGCCAAGCAGAATTCCCAAGCATCCCTTTGAGAAATATTTGCATACTATCAAGACTACCCGTAATACATCGTACTGCTCGGATTGGAAACAAAGGGGAACAATTCCAAGTAGCGCATTCACGACGACTATTAACAATATGAACCTGGCTGGGAGGTTAATCCAAAGCCGATCAATGCCTGCAAGCCACCAATTACAGCGATACGAGGCAAACAATTAGTGCCCCACACCCCAGGAGAATAACGGCTGCCCCATTATTTTCACCCTGTCGCTCCTTCCCGCTACTTTGGCAGTTTCCCCCTGGTCGAGTTCTCCTCATGACAGTGATGAAAATGGAAAGAACGACTGATCACCATCTCCGCCGTCGTGAAACTCGCCCACATCCATCATCGGCTGGTCGTATCCAAGAAAACCCATGTCAAACCAGGTAGCGGGGTCGACAAGCGAGCTGGCTTTCCACCAGTCAGGCAGGGCGTTGTATCCGCGCCGTTGGCAGCTTGGATCGTCGTCTAGTCCTGCTGCGACCTGCGCAGGGGCTGATGGCGGCACTGCCGTTGACGGCAATCCTTCTGTTGGCATTTCAGATAGCTCTGAGTGTCCACTCCCTCCGTCAGCGAGCCCGTCAACAGAGGCTGCGGCGGCCTGTGCATAGTGGTCGATCTGGGCAACGAAGAAACGGGCAAGATTGGCGTACAGACGCACTGGCGACGATGCCGGCAGGCCTCTGGCAATAGCATCCAAGTGGCCAGGCAGGGCGCGTGCCTTGGCGATAGCCGCCTCCATCTCCACGCGTGTGAGAATGGCCACTTTTTCATCCGAGGCGGTCATGACAAAGCTCTTGCGGCCATTTTCGCTCGAGAGGAGAAAGCCAGCTCTCCTCTTTATGGCACAGAGAATCTCGGTCAAGGTGTGGCACGCCATGATGAACTGGTTGTTGTGCAGGCCGAGGCGCAGATCGTCGTGGATGAGTTTGTCTGTGAGCAGCAGGTCGAGCAGCTGGCAAGCCGCGTCGACGTTCTTTTTGGTGACGGACTGCAGCTCTGGTGACCCGTCTGGGAATTGTCCTCGCGGTGAC
The DNA here is from genome assembly GCA_002778245.1 of Raffaelea albimanens. Lineage (NCBI taxonomy): Eukaryota > Fungi > Ascomycota > Sordariomycetes > Ophiostomatales > Ophiostomataceae > Raffaelea > Raffaelea albimanens. The sequence continues at coordinate 1,180,116 of PCDJ01000001.1, forward strand.
ACACCTCCTGCTCTCTCGATTTCTTCTGCATGTTCTGCGCGGTCCAATACCATGAGCTCGCGCAGGGTCTGTGCATTGAGGATCATCATGCTGTGGTTGACATAGAACGCCAGGATGGGCAGGTAAACACCGGACGGGAAGAGGTGGTGGTGGTGATGGTCACCCTTGCTTTCATCGTGTTCTTCATCTTCGCTGCGCGTGTAGCAGCGCCGAGTGCGCATCTGCTCGAGAGTTGCGTGGGCCTGGGAGTGCCAGGCATACACGGCAGCACTGGTGTTGGACACACGTCTGCGGTCTTCAAGCGCGTGCAGCTGCAACAAGGTCAGATATGCCCGAAGAGTGGCCCGAAGCCAGGAAACAAACCACTTACCAGAAAGCCTCGGACCTCGATGATTCCGCTCAAAATGCGGTCACTTGGGCCTGTCATGGATTTGCGCCACCACTGCGGCGCAAGAGTCGGCACATCCCTCCACGAGACGCCCATGCTGCGACTGGTATTAGTGCCGAAGCTCTTGTCGGCGGCAAAGGTGAAGAGCCAGGTTCTCTCAAAGTTACGACAGAGCCGTTCTCGCAGTGTGCAGTTGCTTCCGGGTGCCATTGCCTCGACCTGTTCCTGGATGGCGGATGCTCTGTGAAGGCCCATTTCTCTGGCTATTTGGAATGCCTGCCCGTGTTAGTCATTGGTACCGCATGGCATAAAGTTCACCTCTGAAAACTTACATGGCTGAGATGGAGCCACGATGAGTCTTCAGACAACCTCGGACTCATGGGTGCCCAGAACTGCATACACATGATGGACTGGATGGTCTCGACAGACTTGACCGAGACGGCGATGGACCACCTCATATTGGACTCGGCCATGGAAAGAAGAACGGGATAGAGCACTCGGTCTCGTGGGCGGTTGGATACGGCACAGCCCATTGCGCAGATGGTGGTGAAGAGGGTGAAGGAGGCAGGGTAGACGAATTCTGGCGTGTGGAGGATGGGGTCGAGGAGGCCAGTGTACGGATTTCGGATCTTGAAGAATCTTTCGGCAATCAGCGACCGGAGTCTTTCACAGTCCTCCCGAGTAAACTCACAGGTTGAAATACCAAGTCGCGTCGGACTGGTCGATGATGCGAGCAGCGAGAGGGTCGCATGCGCTTGCTTCCAGCTTGAGGATGCTGTCCATTGACTGGGATGCCAGCACCTGCCAGTCTCGGGGGAATACAGTTTGTGGTGCTGAAGACCAAGCGGTTTATTAGCAAGGAGCCGAAAAGTACAGAACGGCCACGCTTGGTGCTTACCAAAGTACTTGACCAGACTTTCATCGACCATGTTCGCCAGATCGGGATGCTGAGACCGACTCGGCCAAACGGTGGGCGGCAAAGCCCCCGGCGATGAAGACGATGGAGTCTCGCCAGTGCCTGACGACTCTGGCGTCACTGGCTGTCTAGCTCCGCCACCGCCACGACGGAGAGACAGTGTTTTCAGACCACCGGTACATAGTGTATCGGGGTCGTAGGATGTCACGGCGGCAGCCATCAGGTCGAGAGGCGAGACTAGTGCGTTCTGCACGTCAATCTCATGGCCACCATGATTGAAGTTGACTTGTCGATGAGAAGAGACATTGTTCGAGTCGCTGTCAGGAGAAAGACCTTGTCTGGTTCCCGTCGACGTTGTTGGCCTTGCGTTGGCAGAGTTGCCATCTTGAGCCCCAGACCCGGCTGTGCTTTCGGTATTGCCATCTTTGTCGGGGGAGCCTTGGCCGTGTGAGCTGAGCAGAGCCGCGATGACCTGGTCGCGTACGGCACTCTCGCGGATCAGAGACAGCAGCTTCTCAACAGTGGCCGGTTTGCTGCTGCTGTCAGTCTTTCCGTCCTCTCTTTGTGTGTTTTTGTCTCCTTACTTACTTTGTGCTTCCCGGTTTACGGCCACGGTTTGAGGTCGGTGGGTACCGACACAGCCGGCCCTGAGACGCACATCGCGAACTAAAAATTGTCAGCAGGTCAAAGTCGATGGACATGGCCGGATGTCTCTGTGCGACGGGATCTAATAGACTTACCATGGAGTCAGCCGGTCACATCGTTGGCGGACAGCCCGGCAGCTCAGACAGGCAGTAGCAGGCCGGTCAGCGGACTGGGACTGTGCCGTCGAGGTGGCCTCCCCACGCGGAGGCGGGGGCAGTGGTTGTTGCTGCGTCTGTTGTGTTTGCTGTGGTTGTTTGGTCGGTTGGGCATGCTGGGTTTGAGATTGCTGTGCCTGTTGATCGTGTTCCTGTGGCTGGGATTGCTGCTGCTCCAGTTGTGTCGACTCCCCGAGCCGCTCAGATCTAGACAGCGCAGGCATGCTATCTATCTGTATGGTCGGTCCTCTTGGCCCCCCTGGGTTGTGCTGTTTGTGTGTAAGATATGGAGGAGTGTATCTCACTCGCAGTGTGGATCTCCAAATAAAAAAAGAGACCACAAAAAAGGCGAGCACGCAATTGAAGCTACTGCTTCTAGATAAGCTCTTTCTTCTTTGTAAGTGGTTATATGTCTCCGTTCCCTTGTGTTGTTTTCCCGTTTCCCGTCCTTCCGTCTTGTAAGTGAAGGCAAGACTTGCTGTTTTCGTCTCAATTGGGGGCCTCCCGATCTGGATAACGAGAAAGACCGGGAAATTGGAAATTTGGGAAACGGCAAACGGCAAAAAATAAATGGCTCTCTTTTTAAAATAGAGCTAGCAGACTGGGAATCATTTCTGGCGGCCTTTTTGGGATAAAAGAGAGAGAGAAAAGAGAGGGAGGGTGTGCTGTATGCTGTTTGACGAGGGAGCTGCAAGTTGGTGGTCAGAGGGATTGGATTTAGAACGCGGCGGCGTCTTGATTTAGTCGCCGGATTTTGGTAAAGTGGCGCCTCATGTGACTAAAACACACCCATTGAGCGAGTAAAATGCGGCACCGCTGAGTGACAGGGCAATTAATGAATTAAAAGGAGAATAAAAATAATGCTGCAGCTACAAGAAAAGTGTCCGAGTCCGTGAATACGCCCGATAAGTGCAGCCCGGCGACTTACAGCGCGCAGATCCTTGGGGGTTGGCGTTTAAGGAGCAAGGGATCGCGACTGGCGTATTGGGTACGCGTTCAAGTACGCAATAGGTACGCAACTGGCGTATCCAAAGAAGAGAGAGACAGATCTGGACCAAGCATCTGGATCGTGGAAATAGAAGAATTAAAGATCGAGAAAAAGACATTTAACCAACGGAATCTGCTGAAATGTCCAACGTGTCCATGCATTGGTCAATTATGTTGATTGTTCTCTTTCAACGTATCGATTTCATGAGTAGCAAAGTCTAGAAACTTTGGCCACTGTGGGGTAGTTTTCGATGAGGCATAATGATGATGGCATAATCATATCTAGGTAAAGCGTTATTTTTTTTTTGTTATTTGTTTCTTTCGTTTCTTCCTTTCCGTTTCGTTTCCTTAACAGTGGCATCCGCCAGCTGCTTTGCTGCACTTTTTCTGTGCACTCTGCGCACAGTAGCACGATGCCTGGACGTCAATGTCGGATTCGCGGACAGCCTTTTCCCAAACGGCGTCGAGCGCGTGGAGCTCATCGAGGCGGTTGAGCCGGCTAAGACATTGCCGGTAGCCGTACAGGGCCCAGATGTTGTTGGGGTGCTGGTGACCGCGGCGGACGAATTTTGGTGGTGGCGCCGACGGAGTTGATGTCAACTCCGAAGCAGCAGCAGCAGCAGCCGTCTCCGCCGCCTTCTTCTTCGGCGGCTTCACTGTCGGACCCAGATCCTCAGCATACACCGCCAGCGACTCCTCCACACGCCCCTGCTCCAACAGCAGCGCTCCCAGCGCGTGCCGCGTCGGCATCATCCATGCCCACGGCTCGCTATACACCAGCCCATCGTCCCTCTTGACGGCCTCCCGCAGCAGCTTGAACGCCTCGTCGTAATCGCCCTTGCGGTATGCCAGCTCGCCCTCCAGCATGGCCTCGCCCACATTCAACACGTCGATACACCGGTTGGGGAAATCAATCCGCTCTGGCGGCACGAGAGCAGCGGCTTTTCTGAACAGAACCTGCTCCGCTTCGGCCTCGGCCACCTTGCCCGTGGCCGCATACGCAATCGCGCGCGCATACCGGATCGTCGCTGTCGTCACCGAAAAGACTTGGGGGTCTTTTGGTATCTCCAGCGCCCAAATGTCCTCCCACCGACCAAACCGCACCAGCACGTGTGCGCGCACGCTCCAAAACGTCTCCAGCCAGTTGGCCAGCGGCGGCGACGGCACGCGCAGGACCGTGTCTTCGGGCAGCAGCTCCTCAATGTCGTCGCACCGCTCGAGCGCGGCCTTGAAGTTGCCGCTCAGCATGGCGGCGAAGATGAGCGAGTGGATATCGTGGGCGGCGTAGCCGAGCAGGTCCTGGACGCGGCGGTTGGCGGCGGCCGACTTGGCCGAGTCGCCCGAGGCGGCAAGGCTGGCCGCCTGTTCCTCCTGGGTCTTTGCGTACAGCTCGTCGGCCACCTGCGCCTTGGCATTGGCGGCAATGGCTTCCTTGTAGTTGCCCACGACGACGTCAATGTGCGACGGCATGTGGCAGAGGTGGCCGTTGTCGGGCACGAGGTGGCGCAGCTTGTCCGCCGACGGGATGGCGGCTTCGGGCTCGAGGGACATTTCCATGAGGTGGATGTGGGTGTGCAGCAGGCCCGGGTGGCCGTCTGCGTTGGGGAGGCTGAGGGCGTGCTTGAGGGCGGCAAGGGCCTCGTGCGGGCGGGAGCCCTTCATGGGCTTGCCGTCGGCGCCCCAGAGCTCCCACGGCGTCAGGTTCATGTGGGCGTCGGCGCAGAGCACGGCGACGTCCATGTCGTCGGGGAACTGCTCGTAGACCTTCTGCATCTCGTCGGCGTAGGCGGTGCTCCAGGCGTCGTACGCGGCCGGGTCGGCAGGAGCCGTCGGCTGGGGGCAGCGCGAGGCAATGGCCTTGATCAGGCTCCTCTCGACGGGGGTGATGCTCTCGAATTTGGGGTGGTGGAGGGCGTGCTGGATGACGGTGTGGGTGGTGTGGAGAGCGCCGGCGAGGTCGGCCTGGTCAAACATCTTCCAGCCTTTATTGTAGTAGGGCCCCAGCGTGAATGCCTGTCCCCAGCAGGCGATGAGGCAGTCCGGGTCGGCCTCGCGCGCCTTTTCAAAGCACGCGGCGGCCTCGCCCATGTTGAAGCCGTAGGCGAGGATGAGGCCGCGGTCGAACCAGCGCTGGGCGAGGGCGCTGGAGGTGGTCACCGGCCGGGTGAACGAGCCCAGATCGTAGTAGTTGTCATCGTCAAGGCCCTTTGTGGAGGGCGGCGTGGTCATGGAGGCAGCCTTGGAGGCAGCCTTGGCAGCCTCTGCTGCTGGTGTTGAGGCTGAAGTCCCCATTGCGTCCTTTGGCGTGCAAAACAGACTCTCTGTGCAGTCAGAGTGGTCCTGTCGAATTCGGCTTGCAAAAGACCTGTCAATCTGCACGCGACACAGAACGACGAGTTCTGCAGCAGAAGACAGGCAGGCCAGGTTTGCCTCGGTCGCTGGCCGCTGGCCGCTGGTTATGTATAAGAGCACGAAAGGTCGATTGCTGGGTGCGGGCCTGGTCGGTAATGCTACTCATTGGCCGGCTGCAGTTGCGCCATCGGAATTAGAGTCCCTGGCATGGCAGGCCTAAACGACTTCCAGGCTTCCTAACCACAGCTAAGCATTTGGCAGTGGGCACTTTTGGGCACTTTTAGGCTTCTGGTCACAGGCCACCATTGAGAGCAGATCTGTGGATAAGATGGATTACATGTATCTCACCTATCTCACTGTCACTTATCTCATTCTGCATCTTCAGCCTCCATCATCATGCCACAAGGTCCCTGGAAAGTTGCCTGCAGAACGACCTGCAAAGCGACCTGTTAGCTTTTAGCGCCCAAACCCTGCCAACCCTGCCATATGCACCATAATCCTCACGCCCCGCAACGCTACTGCTGTCGGAAGCCGGTGCGAGTGCCGCCAGCCGCTCGGTTGCAGTTGCCAGTTCCTTGCTTGCATTGGATGGCCAGCGTGGCAGCGGCGTGGCAACCAGGAACATGCACCCGCAAACTTGCATTGAAGTGAATATCCAGGGACGCCAGAGCCAGAAAAGGGAAACGAATAAGAACACGAATTATATGAAGAAAACGTATGAAATTGAGAAAACGAGGAAGCGGCGTATCAACAAGAGGCCGGTGTGATAAGACGACGAGGTAGTCCGATCACATCGGCCCCGATCACTGGAATTCACCGATTGCTCTTAAACACGCGAACGATGGTCCCGGCATAGCATCGCCGGCCGGTGTCTAGAACATCGGCGTCCAGAGTGTCGGCATCATCCCGCTCCCGGTGATGGTCTCATCCAGCCCTATCGGACACCCCCTAGCCCACTTGCCAGGGGCGGTGGAAACTGTGGCGAAGAAACATCTTTAATCATGGCGTAACTGGGGAAGTTTATCACGGTGTATTGAAATAGTCGCCGCCTCGGCTTACAACTATCCCGGCAGGAAGTCCGGGGTAGGCTTGCGGGCAACGGTCGGCCGGAAGAAGCTCTGCATTTCCCCAATAATACGACCCCAACAGAGACTCGGGCCCGTACTTTGTAGGCTATTTCCAGAGTCTTCATTTTAACGAGAACAATAAATGCCCTAATAACTATCGTTTTCAAACTCAATGGCCGCCTTGAATGTTACAGAGCAGATTAGCAATAGTCTTGCCCTAATTAGTTAGCGCTGGCTCTACACGTACCGAGGGGCAGTACGTCATAGGTTAGGGATAAAATTTGGGAAACTTATCGTGATATGAAAAAAAATTCCCCACCATCTTGACTCACTGATAGCATCTTGGCTTTTGCTTAGAATTGGGATCTCTCTGAACGCTTTTTTTTTTTTTTGGATACTCTTATTTTTGGATACAAACGTCCATCTCCCATATCCACCATGGCGGCCATCACCTCCATTGACCTGCCGGGCTTCAAAAAGATCGCCTCCGGCAAGGTGCGCGAAGTCTTTGCCTCGGAAAGCAACGACGACACCCTCCTGTTCGTCGCCACCGACCGCACGTCCGCCTACGATGCCGTCCTCGCCAATGGGATCCCGGGCAAGGGAATCGTCCTCACCCAGCTGTCCGCTTACTGGTTCGGCCTCTTGACCGCCAAGATGCCCTCCCTCAAGACTCACCTCGTCTCTCTGTCCCCCGGCGCATCGCCCCAGCTGTCCCCCGACCAGCTCGCCCTCCTCCGCGGCCGCGTCATGCGCGTCCGCAAGCTCCGCATGCTGCCAGTCGAGGCTATCGTCCGCGGCTACCTCTCGGGGTCTGCGTTTGCCGAGTACGAAAAGACGGGCACCATCCACGGCGAGCCAGCGCCGGCCGGCCTGAAAAAGTCTCAAAAGCTGCCGACGCCAATCTACACGCCCTCCACAAAGGCCGACGAAGGACTGCACGACGAAAACATCTCGCGGGCCCGCGCGGCCGAGATTATCGGCAACCCCAAGCACGCGGCGCGCATTGAGGAGCTGGCGCTGGCCATCTACAAGGCCGCCTCTGAGCACGCGGCGTCGCGGGGCGTGATTATTGCCGACACGAAGCTCGAATTTGGGCTGGACGAGGAGACGGGCGAGGTGGTGCTGGGCGACGAGGTGCTGACGCCCGACTCGTCGCGGTTCTGGCTGGCGGACAAGTACGAGGTGGGCCGGGAGCAGGAGAGCCTGGACAAGCAGTTCCTGCGGGACTGGCTGGTCGAGCAGGGCCTCAAGGGCAAGCCGGGCGTGGAGATGCCCAAGGAGATTACGGAAGCGACGTCTGCGCGGTACACGGACGTGTTCGAGCGGCTGACGGGCGAGACGGTGGAAGAGGCGCTGGCAAAGCTGGACAAGCAATAGACGGAGAGCAAAGAGACGAACAGACCAACAAGGACGGATAGGCGAGCGTAGTGAGGAAAGAACAAGAGTATCCGAGCGAAGCGAGGACCAAAGAAAAAACACACACACCAAAGTTTGATATAAGCAGTGTATTCGCATAATAATAATATCACAAAAATACCCCCACAAATCGTACAATTCGAAACCAAGACCGGACTCGATGTACTCGAACCAGACTGACACCCGGAGACGCATGCGGGCCGAGATTGTGCGAGACATACGGCAGACCCGGGCATGTTGCGAGACCTGGAGCACGGTGTAACACGGCATCCCGCATTCCGACCAACCATATTGCCAGGGGCCAAGACCATTGCCGAAGAGGCAAAGACAATCATTGAATCACAGTCTTACTTTGATACAAAAATGTAGACAAGGGAAAAGGGAAAAGGCGGAGCAAAAAAAAAAAAAAAAAAAAAAAAAAACGCCATATTTGATTCTCATGCAGTGTCCAAGATTGCCAAACAATAAAGAAATATCCAGAGATCGTGGAGGGGATACACCACCAAATGAGCGTGTGAGGATGAACAACATCTATCCAAAATCCAAAATCATACAGGCATGAAACAAACAGAATAAAACATAAACCAGAGAGAAAAAGTTTGCGTTGAATCTCCACTCCCAGAGTGTCTCAACTTCATACCATTGCATGACTGCCAACGACCACGTCGTCCTGGCTGTTTCTCGGGAGATGGTGGCGTGGCGGTGGAAACAGTGCTGGGACTGGCGCTGTAACACTCGCACCAGGACCACAGCGGAGACCTGCTGCCACCAGGGCCCGGTCACTAGCCGTGTCGTCCAGCCGTGTCTCTCCTGTTCCCCTGCTCGTGGACGAGTTCTTCTTTTCGTCGTGGCTGTAGGCTTGGTTGGTGTCCGCGTTGACAAGGTGCCGGTGTATGTCAGGCGGGTTCCTCTCAAGCGTGCCCACGCTCACCAAAAAGGCCAGTCCTGCTACCCCGGCTACAATGCACGCCATGGTGTGAAAGGCTGCTGCGTATGTGTCCTTGATTAGGACTTGCAGATCAGGCCACAGCTCGACCACTGTTGAGGGTGACCGGTGGAGCACGCCCAGCTGTTCCGTGCTAAGCCGGCTTGTCACATCTGCCGACTGGATGTGGCTATTGAAGATAATCGTGAAACCGGCCAGGCCAATGACGCCGCCCAAAATTCGGAACTGCGCAATGGCGCCCTGGCCCACAGCATAGTCTCCATACTCAACCTGTGCTGTCGACAGCATGGTGCTAGCCGACATGAAGAGCCCGAAACCAAAACCGTACACCGCTAAAAAGACATACAGAGGAGCTGAAGGGTAGTCGATGCTGATGACCGTGGCCAAGAGGCTGTCGCTCACAAGCATCAGCACGCAAGACACTACCACCACAGGAGACGTCCTGTTCTTCTTTGCGTTGATAGGCCCTGAGATCATGCACCCAAATGCTGTCCCTCCAAGCATCGGCAGCAAATGCAAGCCAGTCTTGAATACTGTCTCGCCATTGACAATTTGGAATCTCTGCGGAACTATGATCACAAGGCAAAGATACACGAAGCCTGTGAAGAGCGTGACGCTGTTTAAAAACTGTCAGTATGGCATGGACATTTTCATAATGTCGGCTGCGGATTTTCAAGTTTGTGCAGCAAAACCAGCTGGACTTACACTAGACAGCAAAGATAGACCCGGTTCTGCAGCAGTCTGAGCGGGAATATGGGCTCAATTTCCCAGTTGCTGTCTGACGACAACCAGAACTCCCATGCTAAGAACAAAACAAAGCATACTGCTGCCGACGTGAGGCAGAGCAAAATCAAAAGACTGTTCCAGGCTGCCAGCAACGACCCGGCTTCCTGCAAGGCAAACACAAGCAGAACCGTGCTGGCCAAGAGCAGGAAACTACCGATGAAATCAATTCGACGAAGAGAGTTCCGTGTTCCGTGTTGGCGCCGATTCTCTTTTGGGTAGAGAAAGACTAGGCCGACGATGGCGATGACGGCAAATGGAGCGCTGGAGTGTCAGCACTTTCCACAAGCAGCGAGCTGAACCCTAGGCCGACTTACTTGAGCCAATAAATAACTCGCCAACTTGATATCTCTGGAATGACACCGCCCAGGATTGGTCCCAGGACAAATGACATGGAGAGAGTTATTCCAATAAGCTTTCCGATTATGTCGGGTCGGTCGCCTGGCCCTACTTCGGGAATGCTAATTGTTGTCAAACTGTACAGGCCAGCGCCTCCGATTCCCTGAAGGCCTCGGCAAACGATCCTATCAAGTCAGTGCTTTGCAAACGAAGCAGTTGAATAAGGCAGTGAGCAGAATGGAAGGAGAAAAGAAATATATCAATATGCGTACAGTTGCGTCATGCTGTAGGAACAACCACAAGCAATGGACGTGATCACGAAAATAACCCATGAGACAATGAGGATGTTCCGGCGCCCATAGATATCGCTCATTTTGGCGAAGAATATGGAGAAGCCTGGCTGTTAGCAGAATGCTTTTGGTGCAACGACGCTTGGGATCGTACTCATATACGCCAGCAGATACGACAGGACGACCCACGACGAGTCTCTAAAACCGTCCAAGTCGTCAGCTGTTGACAGCAGCGATGTGGACACAACGGTAGTGTCGAGAAGAGAGAAGAAGAAACCGGTCAGAATGCTACCAAAAGTCAGCAATTGGAAAAAAAAAAAATAAAAAAATAAAACCACCATGCGCTAGTTTCCTACCATGCCATGAGCAGGCTTTTACGAAGCTTGTGCCATCGTGGCGGTTGCGGCGACCCAGCGCGAGCGACAGCGCGTGCGTGAGCTGCTTGTGCCTCCGCTTCCCGAAGTTGGGCGAGGCTGCTGAGAGGGCGTGGCGTGCGGCTTCTGGGGCCTCCTTGACAGCGATTTTCACGACTGGCATTGACGCCGTAACTCTGGCTCCGGTGGGTTCCGTGACTGTTGTCATAGCCGTTGCCGCTGTGTGGACCTGCCCTGATTGAGATGTCGTCGTCGGCTATCCGTGACCTTGGTCTGAAAGTATTCTGGGACAGCAGTGATGCCGACCTTCTTTTGAATGACACATCAGGCATGATCCAAGATAACACCTTCACTTGTAAATTGGTCTGCGTCCAGTAGTTCAAAGCCGATGTTGTCTTCCAAATCGTCCGAGTCAACCCATTTGTGATTATGTTGAACCAACGGCCCCGGCTAGAGAAGCCTTCTTCTGCCAGTCCGTTCAGGCACCAGAAAACCACCAAAAAAGTTGGAAAATCAAAAGCCCGGTGATGTATGGCTAACTATCCTCGGGTTGTATGCCGCTACCTTGAATTGTTCGAGGTTTTGCCCCTTCGCTCGCCTTCTTGGGCGAGAGAAGGAGCTGATGTTGGAAACTCGATCAGCGAGGGTGTCAGAGAAAATGGATGGAAGGGAGTCTTGGCTCGAGCAAAGTCGGAGGGATTATTGCAGGACGAAAAAGCTGGCCCAAGTGACTCCGAATTGTATTTTTGTCTGTTGTCCGCGGTTCGTGTCTGGTTGGTCTGTTGTTTTCGTGGGATTCGGCCCCCAAAAAGTAGAAATATTGAAATGCTGCAGAAAGAAGCACACACTAGGGAGAGTGATAAATTGGTGGGCAGCTGTGAGGGGGGGCGAGAACAATGGCTCGCATTCGCCTGTAGAACCCATGCAAAGGTAGTCCTCCTCGGGAAGGAAGAATCGAGATGCAGTAGCGTGGATGGGGAACAATCCCATATATAACTTACCAACATCGAAGAGTAACGAGCAGGCAAAATGCGGATGTGCAACCACCAGTCAGGGTCATCTGGACTCACGAACAATAAACGAAAGCACGGGGAAAAAGAAACGGGGGCAGAAATCGTAGTGTATGCATAACAATGCCACATGTGACAAGTGCAACGATTGGTTGAAAAGCGAGCAGGTGAACAGAACAAGGAAAAAAGGCAAAGAACAAAAGAAAAATTGAGATGCATGACATGGCATACATGGTGTGCGTGTCTTTGGTGGACGGTGCCGCCATTGAAACCAGACGCAGATGGGACTAGGGATAAGGGGGGGAGGCTGGCCAGCAGAGACGGCAGACCGACGGGGGTTCAGAAAGAAACAAACAGGCTGGAGGGGAAGGAAGTTACTGGTCCGTACACCCCTTGACAGCACAGGCCAAAGGAAAAAGAAAGACATTTGAAGAAACAGGGTAAAACAGTTGGGGACTAGGAAACGTCGACAAGGCTAGAAGCGAAGGCCGTAGCGTAAACGATAGGCCGAGGGCAGGGGACTTACGGCCGCCGTCAGACAAATGACCAAGTGCTCGTCTAGGTGAGGACGGGTGACCGGAAACGCACAAGGGACATGCATCCCTGGTTGCAATGTCTAAGCTTGGACAGATATGGAAAGATACGACCATGTCTCGAAGCCATTTCCTGCTTGGGGAGACAATCCAGCAGAAACGCAGAGTCTAGATGGTGTTTTCACTCACAGACGCTTTCTATTTGATATGCCAGGCAACGGCCAATCCCAAAGCGAACTGCTGGCCTGGGCAGGGCAGCAAGACCCCAGCAGCCTGTCACCTTCTCTCAACTTGGTGTGGAACTTGAAAGACCAGCACTGCTATTGTTTCGAGAGTGCCACAGGTCCACGAAACACAGGCAATTGACGGGTGCTGTGCTCCGTCTGACAGACTGGGGGCGAGAAAACAAGCAGCAAAAGTAGATGACCGTCCAGCATCTTCACCGCAAGAGACAACAATGGAACAATGCGGCCGCGTAATGCATGCATGTCTCCCAGCGAACATTGCCTCGGCTGCAGGACTGCTGTGTACCGGTCCCAGGTGCGTAGGATCAAAAGGATGGATGGCCCTGCCACTAGCAGGTCGGTTGATCGGGCGTGCAAGACGTCCAACGATGCAGCCACCCGACCGACAGCACCACCCGTTCGTGCTCGTATGCCAGAGCCGTGTCCTTCTGTGGATAGCGCGGCGTTCGAGGCAACCAGCTCCCGGCCCCAAATAGAAGCCGTTTGTTAACGGCCGACCTGGGTAGATCAGGCAGAATGCGCGTTTTCGCAGCGCCTCCCTTGGCACGGATGCACAGTTTTCTCGTGGCGTTGGACGTTATGTGGCTGCGACTCCGACCGCACGCAAGCAACTCGGCCGCGGGGCGTGCTCCTTAAACTGGAAGTTGGGAATCCCACGAGTCCCATTCTGCCCCAGGGGCAACCGGTGGCCACGGGCAGTGGCGATGTCGAAAGAGACAGACACGGTGCCATGTCTCTCATATGGTTTCTTCATCATATGTCGTGCAACGACAGAAACACAGTGCCGTGTAGGTTGCACAGTATTCAAATGGCTACTCCGTGGTTGCTGGTGGTTCGCGGTGGTCGGTTAAATGGCCCAATGGCAAATGTACTCGGCACAGGTACTCCATCGCCCAGCATCCAAGATAGTGGGTGTAAAGAATGAAGACGAGGCAGTCGAGAATCATCTTGAAAGCTCAAACCCAAGCCGACAATTGGCGGGGAGAGGGGGGTTGGAAAGAGAGACATATCTGGCGTCACCATCTTCACGCCCCCTTAACAAAAATGTCGAGTGTGCCACCTCCCGATGGGCAGCACGGTTTGCTTTCTTTTGCCTGTTCCCTTCGCTGTTGTCTGTCTATTGACCCGTCTCCCACCCTGTTGGCCGTCTCGGATAGCCCGACGGACAGCGAAACATCGCCGAACACTCTGACGGGCCGGTGTTGAGATCCTGCGCTAATTCCTTCTTCCTTCCCGGGGTCCCAAGGAGACAGCGCTGTCGTGTTTGGGCACAATGGAAAGACACAGCGGAGAGAGACGTTCCATGTCATTCTGCCCTGCAAAGACAGTATCTCAGCTTGGCTCGTAAACATGGCCAATCACTGCTGTGTGTTAGTTGTTCACAGAGAGGTTTAAGCTCGCCCCCGGGGTTCCAAAACATCTTGTGTTGACCTGAGTCGGCCCCCTTATTTTCCTTTTGCGTACCGGAGACGGCGTGGAAGCTTGAGTAAGTACAGCAGTGGTGCCCGTGAGAGGGTGGGTCAGGGACACAGAGCAAGCACGGAAAACATGCTGTGCCGTACGTATGCATCTGCGTCAGTCTGCAGGACACACACCCACTGGACTGGGTCGCCCTCAAACCCAGAAGCCCGCATATGAAGCATCTTTGCTTGCTTCAAGATGCTAAGCGCCGGGGGGATCATAGCTGCCACAAAGGATTTGGCTGCGGCGTGTAAAACCGGGTCAGGGAGAGTCCAGGCCATCCGTTGGCTTCCAGCACTCGATCTGGCAGGCAGAGACACCGTCCTGGCTGTCTGAGATATTTCGTGGCAGACTGTCGTCAAACCCAGAAGAAAGTGCTGGATCGGAAACACATTCCTCTTTCTCGTGCGTGCACCCGCGGTTATTCTTGCTTCCTGTGGCTTCCAAAGTGTCCCAGGCGCTGGCGCGATGGGGAGCAGCAGAGGGTAGGTGTACATTGGTCAAAGGAAACGCAAGAGGATGAAAAAAGAGGTAGGAAAAAGCAAGAAGCCAGATCTGCACGACATGGGGCGGCCAGGCCCACTTTGAGGCCATGAGATGCCCCATTCGCGCCTGCCATCCCAGCCGGCTGCTCCCACAGCTCCTTCCCGAACGGTCTTCCCGTAAAAATCCTTCGTCGAAAAAGACTTGTCATTTTCTTCACAGCTTTGGAAGACAACAACTTTGCTCTTTGCCCGTTTCCACCATTTTCTTCTTGACGATTCCCCTAGCCCTGAATCTATACTTAATCCCCTTCTTCTGCCTGTTTCCCCCGCCGTGCGGCTGCTCTTGCCCGATCCTCCTGCTAGCCTCCCCTGCAACCTCAGCATCGCAGACTGCCAACGCCCGTGGGCTTCGATGCCAACCAAGACGTGGACTCGGTGCTAGTGGCCGGTTACCTGCGTACATGTGCACATTCATCGTGGTGCCAGCCCGTAGATTGGGGCCTCTGTTGCGTTTCATGTCCCTCCCCGAGCATCCGCCTGCGACGATATTCCCACATGTCCAACATGAGCAAGTTCTTCACGAGGCAGGCTGAAGGAAGCCTGGCAACCTGGCGTTGGTGTGTTGGTACGGCTACCGGCGGGCGTGTATAGCTGACCGGAGACGGCGGTTGCCAATGGAATTGCACATGGGCAGAGACTGTGTGGTTGCAAGTGGATTTGCATCTGGCCCGAATGGTGTGGTTGCGGGCGTTTGACGTTTGTGTTGTATCTGCCGCTCCTTTCTTCTCTTGACGCAAGTGCCTCCGATTCAAAGAGCATGGTGGTCACCCGATGTCACCAAGGGACAAAGTTTCGTGCTCATCTATCAGCGCGACAGTTGGCCTGTCTATGACACTGTCAACCTTGGCTCGCCAGTCGGGGAATTTGCCCTTCTTCCAGACCCAAAAGTTGTGGACCGTGCCTCATGTGCCAGGCAGTATGGCTGCAAAGAGGAGTTTGTGTTTCTGTTCTGGCAAGTGTCATATTTCCTTGTGTTTGTTTACGAACACGGTGCGTCTCACCGCAGAGCGCGGAGATGTACATGCCAGCTCTCGTTCATGGGAGGCAGCCGGGCAACGGACGATGGGCAATTCCTACGGACCCGAGTATGCAGCATATCCATGCAATCATGATGCTGCAAAGGATTCCGGCCAAGACGGCCTTGCATGGGCAGACAGGCCTCGCCGGATTCTGTCCTGGAAAGCGTCCTGTCCCAGCCAATCTCTCCAAGCATGTTCCCGGGTATCTCGCTCCTCCCCGCGAGATTAGAGGATTTGAAATATCGCGCTTCCACGCCGCAGCCCGTCCTTATCAAGGCAATCGTCTCGTCGGCCCGCAGCGACCTCGATAGCCTCGGGAGCGGGTGGTACGCCACACGAACACCTCTGGATTCCTGTTTTTTGGCTTCTCAGCATGGCGTTTCAATCTTGATCCAGATATCGCTGAACTGGCGGATACTTTCCAGATCCAAGAGGGACGCATCTTACGAGAGGGATTTACAGTGTCTTGTCTTTTGTGGTGACAGTGTTAGACACACGGGTCTACCAGCAGAGAGAAAAACTCTGACCTGTTGCTTTGTGCTTGGTGACAGTTGCGGGCCTGGAAACCGCTACTTTGGCCCTTTCCAGCCAGGTCTTGACCAGCCAGAGTTCCGAGGTGCTGAGCCAGCGCTGACCGATCGCAGTATCGTGTCCTAGCCCTGTTCCTCCATATTCACATGATACCGGGCATCAGTTTGGTTGTCTCTCTGTTTTTGTTGAATGTGGACAGGTCCTGATATGGCACACAACCGACAGAATCAGCATCTGTCGTGCGGCTCCATTTATTTTACATATTTGACAGCACAGCTGTGACTGAGGCCGTGTAACCCCAGTGACATACGAACCATCAGGAGAGACCACCCGCGGCAAAATCGGAACTGATGCAGTCTTCGAGAAACTTTGGGACTAGCCTCACAAGATGCTTGCTTTTTTTTTTGCGCCCCCCCCCCCCCCCCCCCCCCCCCCCCCCTTCACATAACCAACAACTTCTTGGACACCCGCTCGCCTCTTTTAATATTTTCAGATATATTGGTATTCTATGCTTAGCACCTGCTCATGAGCGGATTGTTGCTTCCGTGGAAGGACATTCCTGCTTGGACCTTGTTAGTCAAGGCCGGCTCCCCGAATATCATTGCATTGCCGCCCCCAGACCCAGAAGTAGGAATCGGGGAGGGCCTGCCCATTGTATGGTCAACCTGGGGTCCCCATTAGAAGCACATTCATTACAAATCCTGTGATGGTTGCATCCTAGGAACCAACACCGAATTCACTACCCTCCATGTCTCCTGCATCCGACTGGATTAGGCCGGGCCTATGTGTGCTTGGCTGGAAGCGGCAGTCAGAGATTCTCGTGATGCATTCATCCCACAGCAACAGGGAGGAAGCATGTGGGCTTTGTTCGTAATGTTCCCGTTTGTTTGCATTCTGGTTCCCACGGGAAGGACAGACAGGGGGCAGAGGTTGGACGAGCTGGACAGAGACCACCACCCTACGTGACCGCAAGGCAGGGCCATTTCCGCCCTGATTTGAGACATCTCCGTCGTGGAATAAGGCCTGATACTCTGGATGAGGCCAGGCACTATAAAAGAACCGCAGCAGCCAAAGTCCCAAGTCCGTGGCAAACTCGACGTCTGATTGCCACACAAACAGAGCTGACCATCACCCAGCCGTTGTCCCATAAGGCAGGAACCTCGGGCATTTCGCCGGCGAGCTTGCAAACAAAACCTGTAGCCCATAAAGAAAGAACGGGACACGCCTCCCTGGTTACAGCTTGTGCACTTGTTCTTTCTTCTGTGGTCTTCCCCTTTTGTTCTACCGCCAAAACCTTGCACCTCGTCCCCCTTGCATTCTTTCCTTTGTCTTTTGCAACACCTATCTCTGCTTTTCTTGCGCTCTGCTTTCGTTCATCCTTACACCAGTCATCCTTTTTATACTCCCTCGTCCCTCGTTTTGTGGCAGCATCACACAGGGCGTTTTGCTGCTGTCTTATCCTGTGCCCTTTCACCAGCGTTTTGTCACAGGAGCTCTGGATACTGCCAAACGCTCCACCGCCTGACCTGCTATTTTGATTTTTTTTTTTTTTTTTTGGGCATTACACTTTGGCCCCAGGCGGCGACGGCGTCGTCATTTGGCCTTTTGGCTTCTTGAGAACTGTTGAGATTCTCCAACAAGCTGCGGTCGGCTTGCCGGCCCCGAGAGGAAGAAGCTCTCCAGGGCATGATGACGGACACTCGGAGCAGCGGCGCCGACGGCCGCGGGCAGGATGCTATTGCGGTCGTTGGCATGTCCTGCCGCTTCCCGGGAGATGCTACCGACATCGAAAGCTTCTGGGAAATGATGCGGGACGGAAGGGACGCTTGGTCCGAGATTCCCAGTGACCGGTTCAACGCCCGAGGCTGGTACCATCCGGATCCGAACCGGCCAGGAAGCGTGAGTTCGACCCGTCATGGTTCTTTCCCCGATTGGATTCTTTGCTGACAGCATGGTTTTGGCGCAATGCCAGTTCCACATCCGCGGCGCACACTTTATAAAAGGCGACATTGCTGCCTTTGATGCTCCCGTAAGTCCTTTGGTTTTTTTATTTGTGCCATTCCCTTGCCAGCAGTGCTTTATTTCACAGAGTTTGTCTTAACGTTTCACTGTTGCAGTTCTTCCAAATATCGACAGCCGAAGCCGTCTCAATGGACCCTCAGCAGAGAATGCTTCTGGAGGTTGTCTACGAGGGTCTCGACAGCGGTAGGTCTCCTCGCCCATTGTGCAGAGGCCTCTGTATTATGCTGGCCGACTTCCCATGAGTACAATTCAACTAACACCGCCAGCTGGGATCCCGGCATCCTCACTGTCAAACACTGCCACGAGCGTTTTTTGCGGCTCGTTCGTACGAGGTAAGAGCTCTATGACGACAGCACGCCATTCAACCCGATGCAACTGCTGGCATCCACGCCAACAATCCTGGGGTCTAACGTTGCGATTGCAGATTACGAGCAGCCCTGTATGCGGGACCCAGACACGACGCCGCCGTACTCTGCAACCGGAAATGGAATTGCCATATTGGCAAATCGAGTCTCACATGCCTTTGACTTTGCCGGCACCAGCCAGACCATCGACACGGGCTGCTCGGCGAGTATGATTGCTGTGCATCAAGCCTGCAAGAGTTTGATTAATGGCGAATCTTCACTGGTAAGAAACAGGTGCGGCTCGATCCGTATTTCTTCACATGGTATTGACAGGACCCCCAACCAGGGCGTTGCTGCGGGCGTCGGCTTGATATTCTCGCCAAACACGCTTGTTCCCATGGCAAACCTGAACATTCTGAGCCCCGACGGGAGGTGTTTCACGTTTGACAAGAATGCCAACGGCTACGGCCGGGGCGAAGGAATCGGCGTGCTGGTACTGAAGCGCCTCGAGGACGCCATCGCGGACAACGACACAATCAGAGCTGTCATTCGATCGACCTCCAGCAACCAGGATGGCCATACTCAGGGTTTGTATTCCGCCGTGCCAGCGCAGTGTTTCAGCTCACTGATTGTCATTGTTAGGCATCACTCTACCAAGCGAGGAGCGTCAGATTGAAAACATCACAGCAGTCTACCGCGATGCGGGACTGGACACACAACGAACGGCCTACTTCGAATGCCACGGAACGGGGACACCCGCTGGCGACTCCAAAGAAGTACAGGCCGTTTCTAAAGTCTTCCGTCGCCACGAGACACCCGGCAATCCACTGTTCATTGGGTCAGTCAAGACAAATGTCGGCCACTTGGAGGGCAGTGCCGGCGTTGCAGGCCTCATCAAGGGCATTCTCGTGGTGGAGCGAGGGTACATACCCAAGCATCTCAACTACAAGTCCCCAAACCCGAGCATTGATTTTGATGGGATGAACATGAAGGTGAGCATTGCGAGGACTAAAACTAAACCCACTGCTAAAGTGCATTGGCTGACCAGTAGATTGCAACCGAGCTCACCCCTTGGCCGACCTCGGGCCTTCGCCGTGCCAGCGTGAATTCTTTTGGCTTTGGCGGAACCAATGCCCATGTTATCCTGGACGACACTCCGCACTTTTTGAGCGAGCATGGCTTTTCAGCTGGCAACCATGCTACTGAGCTCTTTCATGGGGACAGTTTACTGCCGCAGCCTGACGAGTTGCCCGGCACTGCCAAACAGCGCCTGTATGTCTACTCTGGCCACGACGAAGCCGGTTTGAAAAGAGTCATTGACTCCCAGGCCGGATACATCTCCAGACATGTGGGGGTCTCTGGGTTTGAAGCCAACTACAGCTACACGCTATGCTCGCGACGTTCTCGCTTGAATTGGCGGACCTTTGTGACCGCGTCGTCGGCTACCGAGCTTTTGGAGAAGCTGCAAGACCCGAATGGCCCGGTTGAGCCCTGCAGAGCGCCACATCATTCTCCAAGCCGCACGGCTCTTGTCTTCTGCGGCCAGGGTGCTCAATGGCATGCTATGGGCCGTGAGCTGCTCGTCTATCCAGTTTTCAGAGACTGCGTCGCCGCTGCCAGCTCGTACATGAGCACAACTCTTCACAGCACGTTCCACATCTGGGATGAGCTCCAGCGCGACGCGTCCACAACCCACGTCGACGAACCACATATTGCACAGCCAGCGACAACTGTGGTCCAAACCGCGCTTGTCGACCTTCTCCTCGCCAGCGGCGTCCAGCCAACTGCTGTGGTTGGGCATTCGTCGGGCGAGATTGCCGCAGCATATGCCGCCGGTGCCATCCATAGGGAAGACGCCTGGACGATTGCCTATAACCGTGGCCAGTGCGTGGCGCAAATGGACTCACTGGCTCCGGATGTTCACGGAACCATGCTGGCAGCTTCACTCTCGGAGGAAGATGCTCGCGGAAAGATGGCCGAATGCGGTATCACCTCGGTAGATGTCGCCTGCATCAACGGCCCGACGTCCGTGACGCTCTCCGGCGACGCGGATGAGATTTCCCGCCTCTGTGAGACCTTGCGCTCACAGAACGTTCGGGTGTCGCCAGTCAAGGTCAACCGAGCGTATCATTCTCGCCATATGCAAACCATTGCGAGCGCGTACATGGAGTCGCTACAGGGGCTGCCTCGGCCCAGGAAGAACTCACAGGTCGCATTCTTTTCGTCTGTTGCTGGCCAAAAAATATCCACAGACGACCTTGGGGCTGAGTATTGGGTGCGGAATCTTGTCCAGCCCGTGCAGTTCTACCAGGCAGTCGCAGCGATGATTCGCGAGACAAAGCCGCAGCTTTTTCTCGAAGTGAGCCCGCGGCGTGTTTGGGAATCCACCCTGCAGCAGATAGCCGGCTCCATTTCCTCGGGCTCTTCGTTTGCGTATTCCTCGCTCCTTCACCATGGGAAGGACGCCTCGGAATCAGTGCTGGCAGCCCTGGGTCACCTGTGGATGCTCGGGCTGCCATTGGATCTCGGCTGGACCGTTTCCGGGTATGAGCCACCACATCTTTGTTGCAGTACATATACCAGGAGCTTACACTAACATTCTGAGCAGAGAAACGACCTCCAAGCCTCGGCATCTTGCAGATGTCCCTTCGTATCCCTGGGACCACTCCAGACGGTATTGGCACGAGTCACACCTGTCTATGGCTAACCGCTTTCGCTCTCACGGCAGGGAAGACATCATCGGTGCGCCACTGGAGAACTCCACGCCGCAAGACCCCCGTTGGCGAGGATTCTTCCGCGTACAGGAGAACCCTTGGATACTGGACCACACCATACAAAAGTCCATCATCTATCCTGCGGGTGGCTTGGTAGCCATGGCTATTGAGGCGGCAAAACAATTGGCCGACCAGAGGCGGCCTGTCTTGGGGTTCGAAGTCACGGATTTCGTCATCAGCAAGCCGATGCTGATCCCTTCGTCCCCCCAAGGCCTGGAGAACATGCTGAGCGCGCACCTTCTCCAATCGGCGGATGCTGCCACGGACAAGTACCACCATCCCTCGGGTAGCAACGGCGGCAGCAGATCCACCTATGAATTCAGCATTCTCTCAAAGCCAGACAACGCTCCCTGGGTCACACATGCTCATGGTCAGTTTTCTATTGTCTACCAGGCAACTAGCAAGATCCGCAATGGCCGTATCACCGCATTGTCTCCGTTGGAAGAGCGCCAGGAAGCTGTGGAAGCCCGCCTGCTCTCATATGTTCTTGCCCGCGAAGCGTGTCAAGAGTACGGGACAGAACATGTGCCTCGACAGTTCTATGAGTGTCTGGACGTCACCGGCATGACCTACGGGCCTCATTTCCGGAATCTCAAAGAAATTCGGAGTCATGGCCACGAAGCATGTTGTGTTGTCGAGATCCCAGACACCAAGTCGTCCATGCCGTTTCAATTCGAGTTCGACCATGTCATCCACCCAGCAACTCTGGATGCCATGATCCAGTCAGTGCTCGCACTGGCCCAAGACGGCGATGAAGCAATGCTGCCTTGCTCTGCCGGACGCATCTTTGTTTCGGCCGACATGCCCAAGGGTGCCGGTTCACGTTTTCATGGCTACACAACGGCGTGCAAGACAAGTGCCCATGCTACCAGAGCCGATATCGCCATGTTTGCAGACCTCCTTGCATCGCCGACAGTTGCCATTGATAGCCTCGAGTTTCGGTCGATGCTCGGCCAGCAAGAGCGTGATGGCGGTGGATTCCTGCCGTCTCACCGGAATCTATGCTCTGAGATTGTCTGGATGCAAGACATTACAAGCATGGCTGCGCTGGGGGCTTCTCTCCAATCCTCAAGTGTGGTTGACATTCTCGAACTCGCATCTCATAAGAACCCGGCTCTGTCCATCCTGCACCATGTCGATGCTGCCTTCACCCGAAACAATAACGGCTGTGCAACCACCGGCGCTTCCGAGCTGTCCTTTGCCATTGCTGCCACCATCGTAGGCAGATTGGTCTGCGGCTTTGAAACGCCACGATTTTCGCAGGTGGTTCTCTCGGGGAACGCTGCAGACGGGGCATTGAAGCAACTGCAGTCCATTCACAAAGACCAAAAGGGAATGGACCGCGTTCACGCCGTACCTTGCCCGCCAGAGAACGACTTGTTTGGGGCTGTTCTCTTTCTTGCTGGAAGACAGACGCTGCGAGACGATGTTGCCAGGATCAGCAACAAGGTGGAAACGGGAGGCTGGCTTGTTGTCCAGATAATGGACGCGTCCATCGATAGTTCGCACTGGCAGATGTTTCACGACGCTCTCGGCGGAAACGGATTCGAAGTCTGCAATGTCCCCTCGGGCGCGGCTGGCTATCTCCTCGCCCAGAAGACAGCGCGAGCATCTGCTGTTCAAGAACCCAAGATGGTCAAACGCAGCAAATTGATGCTTCTCCTCCCAGACGACATGTCGCCATCGACGGCACTTCTGAAAGACACGGTCCGATCTACTCTTGAGGCACGGCTGTTTGTCGAGGTTGTCGAGGTGACCTTTTTGTCACTACCCTCGCTGCGGCGACACGAGATAGGCATCCCGTGCATCTCGTTCGTCGAACTGGACAACCCCGTGCTTTTTGGCATGTCCAAAGACAGCTTCCAGTCCATGCAACAACTCCTCACGTCAGCGAAGAGTCTGGTCTGGCTAACACGTGGTGCTCAGGCTGGAGCCAAAGACCCAACCCGTGCCCCCTTCATCGGCCTTTCCAGGACACTAAAGTCAGAGGATGCCCGCAAGAAGAT
Organism: Raffaelea albimanens; assembly: GCA_002778245.1. NCBI lineage: Eukaryota > Fungi > Ascomycota > Sordariomycetes > Ophiostomatales > Ophiostomataceae > Raffaelea > Raffaelea albimanens. The sequence goes on from PCDJ01000001.1 coordinate 1,203,267, forward strand.
TGCGTCTCTCGACTTCGACATGACAGAGGAGAGCTACCGGCTGGGGAGCCACGAGCGGCTGGCCGAGAGCATTGCTCTTGTGTTCAGCCGTGTCTGCACATCCGGGCCTGGGGCACACATGTCGGAGGACGTGGAGTACGTCTACAGTGACGGGCGTCTTCTGATTCCGCGTCTCATGCCTCTCACTGCCGCGAACCGCTTGATTGAACGGGGTCCAAAAGCGCCGCAGTCAATTGTAAAGGTGCCCCTGAACACCAAAAACAAGGCCATGAAGCTGGACACGTCTACAATCGGCAAAGCCCATGGGCCTCTGTTTGTGAATGACGCAGAAGCTTTCCGCCCTCTGCTTCCAGGCGAGGTCCGGATCGCCGTTGCAGGCACCCACCTCTTTCCCGAGGACTTTTCATTGGTTTCAGCCGGGAGCCCATCGGCCATGGTGGGAACAGACGTATTTGGGTACGTTGTGGAAGTGGGCTCCAACGTGAAGCATCTGCGGCCGCCAAACCGAGTGGCTGCCATGATGCGAGGCACCATCAAGACGCATGTGATTGCCAATCAAAGCAACATTCGCCGCATTGACAGCCAGGTGGAGTGGCAGCGCCACAGCCCGACAGCCCTTTCCACTGCAATGTACGCACTCCGGCGAAGCCGCCAGATGATGGCCGGTGATGTGGTCCTTGTTTTTGGCTCGTCAACCGCATACGGCCAGGCTTTCATCCAGCTGGCGTTGGCGCTGGGCGGCAAAGTCCTGGCAGCGTATACAACACACAACGAAAAACACCTTTTGGAGCAAAAATTCGCAATTCCCGAAGGCCGGGTTCTCCATGTTCGTGGTGGCGTGGACAGCCGGTTTGAGTCCACAGTGATGTCCTTGACCAACGGGCAAGGCGTCGACATTGTCTTCGATCCGACGTCTCGGTACATTGACCAGGCATGCCGATGCATTGCTGAATGTAAGGTTGCCTCTGCATTTTCCTTTAATTTTTTATTAAAGCCTTTATCATCTCAAACTAACAATTCCCCCATCCCCTAGGCGGCCGAGCCATCACTACGCCTCGGGGCGGTAGCGAGACGCCGAGATGGAAGCTGCCCTCCAAGAACGTCAGCTTTGAAACTGTGGATGTTGCCCTTCTAGCCGCCAGGCGTCCGCAGGAGGCAGAGAAGCTTGTCGCTGATGTCGATGTTACGCTGCAGCTGGCCCCTGGCCTGGGAGCCGTGCAAGACATTGTGGAATACGACATGGGCGACCTGACGTCGGCTCTGAGCACCGTGGTGCCGGGAGACGTGTTTGCATTCCCGCGTGTGCTGGTTACTGGAAACAATGCCAGCAGCGCGGCGCTGTTTGACAAGCCGTGTTCCAACCTGGTCCAGACGCAGATATCATTGACCCACGAAGCACAGCTGTCTCCATCTGCGACCTACCTGCTCGTCGGCGGCCTGGGCGGCCTGGGCCGGAGCATTGCAGGCCATCTAGCCAAGCATGGTGCAAAGCACATTGCCTTCTTCTCGCGGTCGGGTGCCGCCTCGCCGTCAGCACGCGACCTCCTAGCCAGCCTCAACTTTCGGGGAGTGGACGCGCGCGCCTTTGCCGTGGACATTTGCGACAAGACGCAGCTGTCAGGTGCCATTTCTGAACTGCACGGCGTGATGCCCGTCATCAAGGGAGCCATTCAGTGTGCAGCTGTGGTCGATGTATGTCTTGTCCTTAATGACTTACGGGATTTGAGCATTGCTAACATTCCCCAGGACTCTGTGTTTCCCAGTATGGACTATGGGCAATGGCAAAGGTGCGTCGCGCCAAAGACGACTGGCTCGTACAACCTGCACCAGTTGCTGCCCGCCGACATGGACTTTTTTGTCTTCTTGTCCAGTTCTTCGGGCGTGATCGGCAACAGGGGCCAGGCGAACTATGCAGCCGGCAACAGTTTCCAGGACGCGCTGGCCTGCCATCGAAGTGCTCTGGGTATGCACAGCGTGTCGCTTGACCTGGGGCTTGTGCTGGGCGCCGGCATGGTGGCCGAGAACGAGAATCTCTTGGACGCCATGCGTGCCAGCGGGTTCTTTGGGATCCGGCTCAAGGACGCGCTTTTTGTGCTGGACAGGGCCATGGCGCCGCCGGGCTCCGAGAGCATTCGCTTTCCGGCGCAGGTGGTGACCACTGTCGGCACCGGAGGCCTGACGATCCAGAACCAGCCGAGCGACCCGTTTTGGACCCGCGCGGCGCTGTTTCGCTACCTCAACCAAGTCGACGCGCCTCCGTCGGGACTCGTCGAGAAAAACGGGGGGGCGCACAGAGGCGATCTGCGCTCAATGATTCAGGTAGCAGCAGCAGCTGCAGCAACAGCAGCCACACCGGAGGCGGCGGCCGATGTGGTGTGTCAGCAACTGATTGCCACAGTGGCCCAGCGCAAGGGCATGGTTCCTGGCGATTTCGACCGGCACCAGTCGCTCGGCAGCTACGGGATTGACTCTCTCGATTCGATTTTCGTGCTGGGGTGGGTGTCCCGAGAGACGGGCGTCACCGTCCAGACGGTAGAGGGGGTGACCATTGCAGAGCTGAGCCGCGATGTGGCACAGCGCACGCTCGAGTCTCTGGAAGACGCATAATTGGAAAACATGACAAAAAAGAGTAATCAGAGTTGTGTAAAAAGAGGAGGAATTACCCATTTCACAGAAAAACATCCTGGCAAAGTCATATTTCCGCATTGTTTGGCCTGGTGGTATTTTTGTACATTTGCATTTTTTTGCATTTCCTGCATATATTTGGGTGGCTGCTCTGTTTTGTCTGTTGTCTGCTGTCTGGCAACGACTTGCTTGGCTGTTTTTTTTTTTTTTTTTGTATTATCCATGTTCTACTTTCTTTATTGCATTGCCTTATTTCGAGTCCGGTTTGTCATTCTGTTTTTTAATATATTTCTCGTCTGTGTTGTAAGTGTGTGGTGATATCGGTTTGTCAACGAGAAGTGAACGTTTACAAGCCATGGGCGAGCAACAAGGGGGATCCTTGACGAGCAAGGGACATTCTTATAAATTTGATGTTTGTTATTTTCTTTTATATTTTGCATTTCCAGTTCGTTGCAGTTTCGTTGCTACTTTGCCGAGAGACTCTCACTTAGGTCTCATTTTTTATTGCCAGATTATAAAATTTATTAACAGATACACACATTTTTAAAATCACAAGGACGCCACATGGACGTGTAAAAGGTAATCTTAAAAGGCAACACAAAAGATCCAACAGAAACAATACCCATTCTTTAAAAAAAAACAGGCTTTTTGGGGGAGGGGGGGGATAAAAAGAGTCGTGTCCAGTGCTACGTGCGCATTCCCTCTTTGAGATGCAGAGTCGTATGAAAAAAAAAAAGCGTGTGTGACACATATATGTGAATGCGTATCTTGTTATAAGCGGTAGCATGTGGCAGTGTTTAAAAAAAAGACAAAAATGGCCGCCATCGGCAGGGGTGCAAAAAAGAAAATGTTTAATACATATTGCAACGGTAGTCGCCTTTACATATTGCAACAGTGGTCGCAGCAGCTGCAAGTGTCGTCTTGTCTCGTGCCTCGTTGACCATTTCTGGACTAGGAACGGGAGGAAAAGTGTGTTTTTTTTTTTTTTTTTTGGGGGGGGGGGGGGGGGGGGACGAATAACAGATCTGGAATGACAGACTTTACACGATGGCCATTGCGGGCCGTTGCAGATGAAGGGTTATGGACTCTTGACAAAGAAAGGGCGTGATATTGGATGCGACTGGATGAACATTTTTGACTCTGGCTTCCCCTTGGTGACAATAGATGTTGGTTGTTGATTGTCATTATTATGTCTTGATAGACATCCGAGAGCAGTTACAATAATGCTGGCACATTCCTGCTGCCGCGTGTGCAAAAAATCTACGAGTGCGTGCGCCGGGGAAGACGGAACCGGACGGTAGGGAGGAAGGGGATGCAGGACAGGATGCATACATGTGAGCAATCGATATCTGACAAGGGGTCAGTTGTCAAGACGGGACAGCCTCTTGGTATGAGCCATCTCGGATGCACGTAAAAGAACAGCGGGACAGCAATCCCTCGCGGATGCATGTCTTTTTGAGCATGGAGGACGGGACAGGCATACCCCCACGGATGCGCGTCTTTTTGAGGGTGCATGATGGGACAACATCCTCAGTGCAGCAGTGGTATACCGGGTAGGCTGCATGTGAAGATGGACAGCGCACACTTCGGATCCAAGGGCCAAAAAGGCATGGCCAGCTATGGACCTGCCTTTTTTCTTTAAACTGTGGGATGGGGAGCATTGTTGGAAGATACTAGGTAGATCCGGGAAAATTGCATAGAAGAATGGCACAAATGGAAAAGATGGGAAATTTTGGAAGAGGGGAAGTGGGAGACGGGAGGTAGAGGGAAATTCTTGCACGGAGTATTCCGTACCTTTGAACAGGGCCAAGCTTCTGGGTACAAGTTTCTCATTCGGACGAATGTGTTTATCCTTGTATTTTTGTTAGTCGAAAGGTGTACGGCATACTCCGCTGGAGGATGCGGTCAACGGGGACTAAGATGCAAAAAGGTATCCTCAAAAGTAGACATTTGTCCATTCAGCAGGTACGGTTCCTTTTTCGACCATCCCTTTGTCGACTCTCGGCTAGCCAAAGCTTTCATTCGTTCGATAGTCGACCACCTTTAGTCAAGGCTTTCCTGGCATTCCCCGTGCTGGCCAATATTCGGACGAATATGCCGAATTACATGCCTGACCGTTTTGTCATGAATGGCATCATACCAAACTATCTCTCCATACGAAGTGGCTGAGCAAAGGGGGGTTTGGTGGATCTCCAATACTTCGATCTTGGTGTGAATCGATATTTTCTGGTGGTTTTTGGCAATTACGAGGTGAGCAGGTGTACAGGAACTGTACAGGACGTACAGATCTGTTCATGACGCGTCAAGATGGCTCGGCCGAGAGAGTACCAGCCGTTGATATGTGATGCCGAGTGTCCTTGTAGGGCATGGCCTGGGCAGGAGACATTTCCAGGTATTCCCTTTTCTTTTGCAGCTCGTTTAGTAACCGGCACGGAAGACCGGTTCATCATCGAATTGGCCAACTGCCCCGGAAATGCGCAGAGATCGGTGATGAGAGGAATGGGAAAAAAAGGGGGCGGGTTCCGGCGTCGTTGGGACAAGAAAATGCTCGTGCTTTGTATCTTCAGCATGTATCAAATGCTCGTGCACTGCACCAACACACAACGCGCCCGCGTTGCTACCGTGCCATTTTTAAAGCAGCGAATACTAATAATACTAAAAAAAGCTCAATAGTGGGCAGGGGGGGACAAAAAAAAAGTAAAAATAAAGAAATAACAGAAAAGCACGGCCAGTAAAGCAGGAGGAGGAAAGCACCCTCTATGGAGCCTCATGGTTCCATTTTGTTTCTTTCTTATTTTCTGGTCCCGTTTTCGTTTCTTGTTCCATTCGAGATGCATTGCCGTCCCATTGGCCGTCCAAAGAGGAAACGTTCGTTCCCCAAGTCCGTTCTAAATGTCCCAATTGCCCTAAATATCGCCAATGCCCCAATGCCCCCTTTCCTCGACCACAATCACTTGCCCCCTCATCCTCATTTCCTTTCTGACCATTTCCTGGCCCCTGTGTTTGCTTCTTTCCTTGATTCCATTTTTAACTCGCCAGAGATGGGTTGCTTGTGGGAAAGGTTAGGCCACGCCTATATGGACAACTCGGGCTAAGTGCGATCTCATAATACGAGTAACAGTACGTAGGCAGTGTACTCGTAGTCCAGTTACTGACCTCTGACATCATAGTGGGATAACGCGTCGCAGTGGCCCGGCGTTCCGATTGCCGTGGCCTGTTAGTACCTGTCACTTATCTAATCAGACCGGGCAGTCAGCCAGCTGCAGTTCCTGCATTCCTTTTGCAGTAAGCGAAAGTTCTTGGTTGGCATGCTCAAAACTTTTTAGGGCCAGATCACGAGTCACAAGGCAGCTCGCTTTAAGGGGGTGCAGGGGTTAAAAAGAGCACAAAGCAGAGTAGCAGGGGTAGCAAGAGTAGCGCAAGGGTCGCAAGGGTTGCAGTGGTAGGGTGGTACTAGGAGTAATGTATCCTACGGAACATCTGGTAAAGGAGGAAAGTGCATTGGGCCACCCATTACGTCAGTGGCGCAGCGCCTTCCGTTGCATTCTCAGTGTGCGGCGCGCTCGCGTCTTGTGCTTTGGCTCTGGCCTGGCAGGCTCTGGCGGCCCTGACTGGCTCCGGTCCCTGGCTGTCATTGGATCTGTTTGGCTGGCTTTGTCTGGTTGCGGCAGCGTGGTATTTGTCAAGGGTAAGTTTCTTTCTGGCCTGATTCGTGACCCTTGCGAGCCCGCAGCCCCTTTTTGGCTGCCATCCATCCAGCATGACTACAACGTGCATAGTGAGATACAGAGCAACAGGGCATCTACTTTGTACATGGCAGGATATAAGATCAAAGAGCACACGTAAGACGACACTATCCAACGGGCCTAAGCGACATGGAGCCCAGAGATTGAGATGTGTCCAAGATATGCCGGAATCCGTCAGCTGTCAACGTCTGGCGCATGCCTGGCGCACTGGACAGCCTACGCGCCGGCCATGTCCCATGCAGTGCAATGCCTATCGATATATATTCGTACTCGCAACGCAGCCGACCCTACGTGGTATGAGGAGCAGAGCAGAGCATGCTCCTAAAAGGAGAGGGTAGCATTCCGGGAAGAGGAGGAGGGATTGTCAAGGATAGTCGAGGATAGCCGACCGGAGACTCGACAACGAGTACACGTAGTCGAGTAGTCAAATACTCAACTGGGCGAGGATAGTCGGGGGATTGCCGTCAAGAAAAAACACTAGCCTTTTAGCTCTCCTGGAAATTGCATTTTCAAACAAGAGAAGACGCCCGGAAAGGGAGACAGGCGGACAGTAGAAGATCGCTGTTCTGCTGCTTACCCTGCCACGGGTTGTGGATTGCCACATGTTGATCTGCGTTTTCGATTTTTCTCTCTACCTGGACGTCGCCCCTCCCTCGTTCCTTCTCGCCTCCCCTCTCTTGCTGTTCCTTTTTGCACTCCTGGTCGCTCGCCTCCTGCCGAACGCAGCATGACGCCCCTCGCGCCTTCCTTGTTCTGCTAGATTGCTCGCCAGGGGTCGGCTGCCAAATGGCAGGTGCCAGCTGATGCCTTATTGGTCCATAGGGCAGGTGCAGACGATGACGATGACAAAATCTGACATCAGATAGAGAAGCCGTCTTCCACGGTAGTCGGGCGGGGGATGACAAGGATTAGCCAAGGCGACACAGAGAAGGCACGCAGCCAACCAGGACGCGGGACGCGGGATGGACGAGGGCAGTCCAGGACAGTCAAGGACAACCCAGGACAGCCCAGGACAGCCCAGGACGGCTCCACGAAGAACAAGGACGAACCTGGCATCCGGCAGACAGACAGCCCGACGGCCTGGCGACAGAAGCGGACAGGCCAATTGCTAAACCAGGAATAGAAGAGGCAGGCTGATCCCTCCGAGAGTCGTCCGTCCTGGCAGGCTGTCAATCAAGGCCTGTGTCGTATGCTAGTTAGTCTGCCTGCTAGCCTCTTGCCTCTTTGCTGGTTGCCCTTTGCTATTTGCCCCCCGTGCTCCCAAGAAGAACTCTGGTTCCGTGGCTCTCTCCATTCGCCCTGCTGTCAAAAGGCCCCGCCCGCTACTACCCTGCCTGTCCTACAATGCTGGCCCCCGTTTTGGCTTGCTCCCTTTCCACTTGGTCAGCTCCTTGCCTGCTCCGTCCCTAAGGGTTCCTTAGCCTTGGCTTTGGCTCCTCGGGGCTCGCTTTGGCTCGTCTTGGCTCGCTTGCTTTCTGCTAGCCTCCATTGCCAGAAATGACACAACGCGCTCCAAATGGCCGCTGCCACCTTCCCCCAGTCTAGTCCTGATAGGGTCGGACGCACACGCGCAGGAAAAATGTCCTTCGGAATGCAGGCAGCGCACGGGGCAATGACGCCGTCGCGAAGGGGGTGAGGGGGTGGAGGGGATGGTTTCTGTTTTCCAGGGTGGGTTTGGAGGATACTTTTGGTATTACTCCGTAACTTGGTCTGCAAGGGTTTGCGGGTCTGCCAAAGAAATAAAAAAAAAAACGTTTAGTTTTTTTTCTTCCTTGTGCCTTTTCCATTAGGAACCCTGTCCCCTCGCCCCCTCCTCGGGCCCTCCCCCCTTTTCCTTCAACGTGTCTTTTTTTTTTTTTTTTTTTTTTTTTTTTTTTTTTTTCCTCAGGCTGGGTCGGTATGGGGTGTTGTTGGACCGCGTCTTGTCGACATTTTGGATGGGAAGGCGGAATGCGAGTCTGCTAGCAGGCAATTGGCAACTATAAACCAGCCCGCGCAGAAAATATCGAGTCCGCCGAGGCGGGCAGGTCGAGTCATCGCCTATAATTCTTGCTGCGCAGTAAAGCCGAAAACAGGCACAACCCGCCTGGCACGGAGCCTGGCAAGGCACGGCACTGGCAACCATGGCCTTTGTATGACAGCTACTCCGTACTACTACTTTGCAAGACACCATGCACTCTGGTACCCTCCTAAGCTACGCCGTACCAAACAACCAAGCAAGCTGCCGAGTTACATGGCTGTACTTAAACAAGATACGCTTCCCGTCCTCCTGCCACCCTTCCCACACCTTCCTGCAGCCCGCTGTGCTGTGACGTATGCTTGAGCCATCTAGATGCAAACGGCAGCGCAGAAACGGCAGCGCTGCCAACAAGTTCCAACCCCCCTCTCAACCAGGACTAGCAGAGGGGCGGGCCAGCATACCCACAGACTTTTGTCGCGCGCACACATGCGATCCGTCGGTGAGGGCCCGCTTGGCAGAAGGGGGAGGGCGGACTGGGGCATTTGTATCTTGCAAAGTAGCCCGGTGCAGTGGTCTGGCGCAGTGTACCCTGGTACAGCGTGCTGCTATCTATGTATACTACTATGCATGCAGCATGCATGCTCGAGGCAGGCCAGAGTGTGCTGTTGATGATACTACGGTGCCGTCGTGCCTCGCAGCTACCTTGTCCTGATACCTGATACCTGATGCTTGCGCGTGGCCGTTCCAGCTTTTGCGCGAGACAAGACGATGCCCGCATGTGTCTGACATGGTAGCAAAGTATCTGACAAAGTATCTGACTGCCTCCCATGCATCCCTGCTAGCACCATGGAAATTCCAGTTGGCTGCCGCCACCAACCCTACCCCATTATTGGGACCACTAGGCGGCCCGATCTGCGTTCGGCCTCCCTTTTTCGAGTCGTTGCTGTCTGCTTGTCTCTGCTGCTTTTATTTTTATTTTTGCGTCTTCTAATTTGCTTCCATTCTATCCCGGCCCCAGTCACGTCACATTCCCTGCTGGCTTGCTGCTGTGGCCGCTGCTCCTTTTTGCTTCTATCTCAGAGCTCCTTCCTGCTCCCCATCTCCTCGTCCGTACCTGCCTCCCCCTTCTACCACCCAACACACACACCTTCTCCTTCACCGACTCCTCACCACGTCGCCCGTCGTCCTCCCCTCCACCACGATCTGCGGTGTGCCGTGCGGGCCGTTTCTCCCCTCCATTCCTTCGTTCCTGTCGTATCTCACGCCTATTCTGTCTCTCCTGGCCCTTGGTTCAGACCCTCTCCTGCCTGCCGTTACTTTACCCCCTTGCCTTCTTTTGGCTGCTCTATCATTCGCTTGTGGCCTCTCTGCTCCCCCCAACTATCGGAAGCCCCGTGCTGTCTTGCGGGTCAGGTCACGTTGGCCTTCAAGCTAGCTTCGACGCCAACAGAAAAAAAAACATATCGTCTACTTTGCCCTCCGCTCCCTGGATTCTTCTTCACAACTCCTTGCCCCTAACCTACCCTGGCTGTTATTTGCACCTCCCTTTCTCTCTGGCTCGGGCCCTATTTTCCAAACGGTTGAGACAGAGATAGGGAGAAACTCGTGTCGTCCCGCGGATTATCTAATAGCCTTTCCGTCGTTTTCTGATTTTCGTTGCTTTTTTTTTTCTTTTTCTATTTTCCCGTCTTCTTTTCCCCCCTTCCTTTGGCCGCCCACACGCTTCTCATCTTTTTTACCGTCTTCTGCCCAGGGCCCTGTCAACCGGGCAGAGTACCACAGGCAAGAGGAAACCCCCACGCTCACTCGTGACCCGACGATGGGCCTGGTTGCAGAGCCGTAGCCGCGCTTCTTTTTCCTCGGCTTCTTCCATTTCCTTTTCCTCCTCACCCGCCTGCTCCATTCTCCTCCTCCCTTCCTCGTTCACACTCGAGAACGCTCTTGCCTATTCCGTCCGTAATTGTAATTGTTCTCTTTCTCCGTCGCTCCTTCCTGGCCTCGTACCGACCGGCCGGTTGCTCTTGCCACTTTTTGTTTTGCCATCCGCTGGCCCCTACTCTCTGATTATTATTGTTATTATTATTATTATTATTACCATTATTATTATTTTCCCTATCCCCCCGGTTCTCTGCCCAACCGATGACCTCATCACCTCTCTGTTGACACCCCCCCCTCCCCTCCTTCCTCGCCCTGTTCCTTTTGCTCTCCCGCAATTGGGCTGCTGCAGCTTGACACCTCCCCCGGAAAAAAATCCTGGTCCGGCCACGAGTTCTCTTTACGCTTTGTTTCCCTCAACCACCACGCCCCTTCCAGACGAGGCTGTTTATTTTTTCAACCCCCCTACTTTGAGAGCTGCGAGCTTCCTTGGGGAGGACCAGCAACGCCCGAACGCACGCACAAAAAATTTCACACCCCCCCCCCCCCCCCCCACGTCACGACTCATTATACTACCGCAAGCCACTGCGATCTGCCCGCAACACGTCGACTCTTTTTCTTCAAGTTCGGAATTTCCGTTACGCGTACCAGATGCAGCCCTGCCGCTCGTTGGACTGACTCGTATCTGGAAGTTCGGCGCGTGTGCTGTGCGTGAGAGTGAGTGCGTGTGTGTGACGCCAGAAGCTCGCCTGTCTCCCTGGCCAGCTTGGGTCACTCAGATAGATCTCTTTTCTTTGAAAGCTTCTTTTTTGACACTTCTGTTTCGAGGCCGCCACAGCCACACCGCCACGGGCCTCGGGACAGATCCTCCTCCAGCACGTTGGAGGGACCGGTAAGTGAGAGAAGATCGAGGAAGAAGGGCGAACAGTTGGGAGGGAAAGAGACACACGAGACTGAACGGGAAAGAGAAAAAGGTCGAAAAAGATCAAAAAAGGAACGAACGACAAACTCAAAAACAAAGAAAGAGCACACCGATCGTCACGATACTCCCCCGATCGTAGCCAGTCACCGTCTTCACCGGCAGCATCGTCACTTGACCTCGCTCAACCTCGCCTTCTCCTCGCCCTAGCCTTGTTCGCCCTCGCTCTCCGTTTTACTTCGCCTCTCCTCGAGCTCCACCGCTTGGCCTTGTTCACCACTTGGCCTGCTCGTGTCTCTGGTGCCTTGCGTGGCCACTGCGATTGCCCTTGCCGCTGTAAGCTGTCCCTCCCCGGTTCACTATTTCCATTGTCGTCATTTTCCTGCTATTTCTGGACTCGGCCCTGACTCGACGCTGGTCTGTTTGATTTGAGCAGGTTTCTGAGTAGTTTGCCAGGCAGTTCGCTCGTGATCTCGACTCTAGACTCTCGTTTCTTCTTTCCCTCGTTTTCACCTCTTTCCCACCTTCGTTTTATTCCCCGTTCTTACGTTCTTACGCTCTTTTGCACCCTCTTCTTTACCCCCTTCTATTATTTTGCATCACCCAAAACATCCTGCTTCCCTACCGATAATGCTGCAATGTCGTCGAACTCTCCCACCGCCGACACGTCCCCTCGGAACGAGGAGCCTGCATATAACCCCCCTGTTGCCCAACCAGGCCCGATAGGTATCGAAGCCGAATCGAAAGCTGCAGGCACAGTCGCCATGGCGGCCGAGGCAACGACACCATCAACGGCGGATGCATCAGCACAGGGGTCAACACTCGCCCCAACAGACGCTACGACGAGCCTATCAGGCCAGGGCAGCTTAGCAGAGCCAACGGCCCCAACGGCCCCAACGGCCCCAACGGCCCCAACGGACACGCCAACCGCCACAGTGCCCGCGACTACAGGAGAACAACAGTCAGCACCTGCCGCCTCGTCCCTGGCCCCCCTGCTCGACATCAACATTGTCGAGCTGATCGATTCCGACCCGCGTCCCACCTTTGTGTTGTGCCTGACTTGCCCGACTCCGGCCACCGAGTCCCACCGGTCGACAGCCGCCGAACTTGTTCCTACGGATACCAGCACTAAGACAGAGGTCCCTAACAATCCTATCATATTCTGCAACGCAGCCCTCAAAAGCTCTTCCGAACTTTGCGAGATCTTTGACTCGCCAGCAGCCAGCCATGCGGCCTTCAGTGCTGGCATTGCAGACGCTGTCCGTGGACACGTGCCGCCGGCCTCGATTGTTCACCTGGGCCGTCGCTGGACTCGAATGGTCATCCGGGCCGGGTGCTTTGCTGTAATCAGTGCCAATGAGTTTGTGCCTGGAGGAGCCGCAGCTACTGGAGCATTCTCCGCGGGGTTGGCGAGCACAGCACAGCAAAGCTTGCCCAAGCACACGGCTGGTTCCTCTTCAACCCCCAAGGCACCTGCGACAACCACTGCCACCGCAAAGTCGACAGCCTCGGCAGCAATCAAGAGTAGCGAAACAGCTCCGCAGCCGCCGACACCGCCAACATCTGCTCTCTTCTCCCCACCCTTCTCCGAGAGCGCTGCCAGCGAAAGGGGTAACAGTGGCAGTGACGAAGACAGCTACGTCCGGCAGTTTTCTGCCATGACTGAATTCTTGCCAGTCGGCCTGGGCGTTCTGTCCCCCAACGGTAACCTCATCACAGCCAACCACGCGCTGTATGACATCACAGGCATACCGCGGGTCACTGACGGCAGTCTGTTCTCGCTCGACATGTTCCGGTCGTACGTCAATGAGGAGGACCAGCATTCGCTGGACAACATGTGCGAGGATCTCGTCGTAAATAAAGTTCTGACGTTTGGATTCCGTGTGGCACACCCGGCCGAAGGGGGAGAAGAGGATGCCAAACCGCCTGTCGCCGCCGAGGAAGGCAGCGCTTCTCCTGCCATTCTGGGAATGGGCAGTGCTGTAGGCCCGGACACGTCGACAGCCGCGAGCATAACCTTGACCTCCTTGCCAGCACCTGCCATCCCGGGCAGCACTGGCAGCCGCACGTCGACCCCGGCACCGACGACTCAGAAACGCTCGACGCCGCCGCCGATCCTGATTCCGGCCCCCCAACCAGAGAACAAGACTTCGTCAGCGCGTCAAGGCTCCCACGTTCGTGCTCTCATCCATGCCGACAGAGACTCGGCTGGTAAACTGGCGCGTATTATTATCTGTCTCACCGACATCACCGAACATCGGAACATTGCCGAGGCAGCCGACCGCCACGCCCAGCAGGCTAGCAATCTCCGGCGCATGGCAGAGTTTGCCACCGTGGGAATGTACGACATGGATACTGACGGCCGCCTTCGCGGGGCCAACCGTGTGTTCTACGAGATGTGTGGGCTGAAGAGGGACGAGTCCAAGGACCTGGCGCAGGAAGATATCCGACCCTGGGAAGGCTGTGTGGCCGATGAAGACCAGCCGCACCTGAAAGCCTGCATCGAACGCCTCATTGCGGACGGCGAGCACCAGATTGCCGAGCTGCGCTTCAAGAGGCCCTGGACGTCGGATGACGGTGCCGGAAACACGATCGTCGCACCATGCTGGATGGAAGCTACATTTTTACCCGTCAAGGACGCCGACGGCGTGGTCCGAGCCATCACGGGCTGTCTTGCCAACGTGTCTCTGCGCAAGTGGCAGCTCGATCGTGAGCGTCAAGTCAAGGATGAAGCTATCGAGTCGAAGCACCAGCAGGAATACTTTGTCGATATGACGTCGCACGAAATCCGCAACCCCCTGACTGTTATTATGAACTGCGGCGATGCAGTCATTGATAGTCTGACAAAGCTTCGGTCTATATCCACCAACACAGGCACCAGCTCTGGCAGCGGTAGCGGGAGTAGCAAATCCAGCACGATGGATGAGGAGCAGATGACTCTGGTCTCGGAAAGTATTGAGAATGCCGAGATTATTGTCAGCTCGGCCCTCCACCAGAAGTCCATTGTCGACGACATTCTGACCATGTCGAAGCTGGACTCGGACCGTCTTGCCGTCACCCCCGTTATTGTCGACCCTGTCGAGATTGTGCGCTCGACGCTCAAGATGTTCGACCTGCAGGCCCGCCAGGAGGGTATCAAGCTCAGCATGGCTGTGGGCCAGTCTTTTGCGAAACTCGCGCTGCGTCTGCTCACGTTTGACCCGTCGCGGGTCAAGCAGATCCTCATCAACCTGCTCACCAACGCGCTCAAGTTCACACGCTCCGGCGAGAACCGCTCCATCACCGTGCGGATTGGCGCGTCTGCCACTCGGCCGACCGACGAGACGTGCGCTGTATCTTTTGTGCCGCGCCAGGAGGGCCGGTCAGCGGCAACTACTAAGGCTCTTGCCGCCGGCTATCTGGCCTCTTCCCAGGGCGACTCGGTCTTTCTGATATTTGAAGTTAAGGACACCGGCGAAGGACTGACCAAGGAAGGCATGGAGACCCTCTTCCAGAAGTTCGTGCAGGTCGAGGCGAGCACGCACGTGAAACACGGCGGATCGGGCTTGGGACTTTTCATCAGCAAGAGACTGGCTGAAATTCAGAACGGCGCTATCGGCGTGGCTTCGAAGCCGGGAGTCGGCTCTACGTTTGCCTTTTATATCGAAGCCCATGTTCCGCCCGCGACTGCCGTGCCCACATCTCTGCTGCCACCCGATGTGGCTAGCCAACCATTTACGGCAACCGCTGTCGCTGAAGCCAAAACTGCTTCATCCAGAGAGGAGGATACCCCTGCTAGCCTTTCCACCACTAAGAGCCGTCATTTGGTCAACAAGAGTATCACTTCTGTGTCCGAGGACGATCGACGAAGCAGCGTGGTCGCAGCCGTTATGTCAGCATCGGCAGTTTCTTCCTATGGAGGATCCACCGACGGCACAGCAGAGACCAAGACGGCTGCCGCTGACTGTGGTGCGCAGATCAGCTCTCCAACTGAGGCCATGGCCGCCCCGGCGTCGGCGTCGGCGCCGGCTTCGGCATCAGCTTCGACTGCACCACCGGAAATTCAGGGTCTTCTTCTAGTGGACGACAACCCGGTGAACCTGAAAGTGCTGCGGCGCTACTTCGAACGAAGCGGGTTCCAGGTGCACCTGGCCACAAACGGTCTCGAGGCTCTCGACAAGCTGCGCCAGTCCGATCGCTTTGTCCCTGGCAGTTTCCCCATCTCGGTGATTCTCATGGATATGGAGATGCCTGTCCAGGACGGCCTATCCTGCACACGGCAGATCCGAGAACTCGAGGCATCTGGCGCCGTGTCCGGCGGCCGCATTCCCGTTCTCATGATCACGGGCAATGCTCGGCCCAATCAGATTCTCGATGCTAGAGCGGCGGGCTGTGATGATGTGGTTGTGAAGCCATATCAGAACCATGAGCTCTACGAACACATCCGGACGGTGATTCGTATTCTCTGGGAGAATGAGAATGCCACCCTTGGTAATCTCCCTACTGCCAGCCAGCAAGGAGACGATGAGCCGCCGTCGGCCTAACGTGGCACCGCCGTGTTTCACAACCCATTTCTTCGTTTTTATTTTTCCCTTCTTTTGTTTTATATTTTTTTTTTCGCCCAGCGTCAAAATAGCGCTGGCCTTGTGCGATACGTGTGCATTATACCGCGTCTCTTCGGACGAAGATCGCCACGACCCGTGCTTCGGGACGACAAGCACTCACCTTTCTTGCAAGATGCACGCTTCTCAAGAAAGCTACTCCTCGGGCAATACCACGGGACCGACCTTCCAAGAGTCGACGCCTGAACGACTAATGAACAATACTTAATGAATTTTTCCTTTCTTTCGACAGCATAGCGGCGATACTAAAAGGACGGAGATGTTGAAGCATGTAAAAAAGAAAAGGGAGGGCAGGACCGGATTTGTTTTCGGATTCGTTTTATTTGTGTTAATATATCCAGAGAGGCCGTTGTCCGGCTTTCGTTTTCTTTTACTGGATTTGCTTTCTTACTTGTGTTTTTTTCCTTATCATTCCCCTCTTCGTGTATTCTTTTTGCCCATTTCCTTCTTTTTCTTTCCTGTTGATTCTTTGATTCTTGTCCGATTTTTAAGGAACCGATATATAAATTTGCGTGTGTTGTGAGAGAGAAGGGGGGGTGTATGGCGATGGATTGTTTGTGTAAATGCATGGCACACCATTGCTTGCGGTTGAGAGCCACATTAGGTGTCCGGAAAGGGGTCATATTCCAAAAAAGAACCACGGGTTGCTTTTCATTGCTTTTGCACTTTGTTCGTTTTTTTTTTTTTTTTTTGGCACGCAGAATACGGCAGGAGGTTATACCTACACATGTACCTTTGTTTGTCTGATGCGAGTTTTCCATTTTACCCTGTCAGGAAGGTGGTTTTTAGAAATTACCTGGCCAGGGCAGCATGAGCACGGATGAATGGTTGCGTCTTTTTTTGCTCTATTTCCTCACTGATAGGTATCTGCGCTTCTTGATTCCGCGGTTGTTGCTATTATTATTTGCTTTTTTTCATGTTGAAAACTTCAGCCGCTCATGGCAATGAGATATGATAGAACCTCTCTCACGGGAGGTGACATGTCATAAAAGCAGAAGGAAGGTGGGAGCAAGGAAAGGGGTAAAGCAATAACAGGCACAAAAAAATCCAATATTTTTATTAAATGAAGTTCATCGTGATGTTCCCGTTGTGCGCCTCGGACAGTTACACAAGTGGACCAGTTGCCGAATCTGTTTACAACTATGAACGAGGAAGGAGGTAAGGAAACCAAAACAACAAGCAAATCCAGAAGTGTATGGCCATCATCTCTATATAATGTTCTTATCCAACAATGGCCGTCTCCATGTCCATCCCGCTACTTTACCTGGTTTCTCTATCCAAAAGATCTCGTTTCTGTTTCTCCCCGCTTAGCTCGACTGTCTCTTATTGTTCCTCGCTCCGCTCGCCATCTCTTTCACTCCATAGCCACCTTGACCGTCGGCGGTGCTGCAGCAGCAGCAGAAACAGGAGGTGGTGGTACTGCCGGACCAGCCGCCGCCACTAGACTCACATACACTCCCCACGCCACGCCCGCCAGCCCGCCCACCAGGTTCCGCGTCGCCACGTCCTGCACCAGCGCGAAATTGCCCAGGCTCACCACCGGCCAGAACTGCCACGCGGCCACCATGAGCGGCCAAAAGTCGGCGCGCGTCTGCGAGACCGTGGCGGCCGCCAGGCTGCCGACAGAACAAAGCTTGCCCGCCGCGGACACCTCTGCCCACACGGCCATGAACACACAAAAGAGGAGCGTGTTGACGGATGCGCCAATGGACTGGTCGAGAGCCGTCTTGATGAGGGTGTTCTTGACGCTGAGTGGTGGAGCCGCCTTTTCAGGAGGGGTCGTCGTCGTCGTCTCCTCCTCCCTTTTCTTTTCAGACTTTTCAGGCTCTGCCTTTGATCCCGGAAAGGATTTCTCGAGCAAGTCTTGCCTGTGGAGAGAGAGTCAATATATGGGGAAGGTCAATATATGGGGAAGCCCACTAGAGAGAGCGGTTTGGTCGTCGAGTTATCTCGATTGAGGTATAATCAAACAACACTCGAGCATGGTCGAACCGTCTGCACATTACCCTCACTCCCACTTACCACATTACATTCGGCGGTGTGGTCAGCACGGCATACACAAAAAACTTGACAACCGGGTCCCAGTCGAGGGAAAGTGGTGTCTGCCGATTAGTCTCTGCGTAAATAAACGCCCCAGGTCCGCGGAGGGCATACCTTTGTCTGGTAGGCAGTGAGAAGCTGTGCGAGGAGACTGGACACCACGCTCAGGCCGGCTGCTTGGCCGGTGATGGCCAATATCGGGGGAGACATTATGAGCAACGAGGAGGGATGCGGTCGAAAGAGTGAATGGGGGTGAGAATAAACGAGTTCAGAGTAAGTATGAGTAAAACGCAACGTTTTAAATTGTTTTGCCCGGTTGACAATAGTCGTCTGGGTTCGGTTGTCCCCCCTCTTTTAAAAGGGCGCTATCGTGAGGTTTTAGTCTGAACCTTGACGGTACAACTTGCAGACGTTCTATGTGAGAAGAAGTAAGAGGGTAGTTAAAAGAGAGAACATGTATCAAAAAGGTGTTTGATCAAAATCAATACCCAAGTAAGCTTTGGGTTCTTATCCTGGCCCAGCTACCGACGGACGTTCCCCCCCTCCTATCAATCTTCCGGGAACCACTCTTGGTCCACTCAATACCCAAGCAGCTTGCACCAGCGCCACCCCCCGAAAGCCGGAGCCTCATTGGCCGCTTCCAGTAGACTTTTTTTTGTCTCCAGCACAAGTAGCATAGGAGGGTGTAGTAGTGGTAAAACCACGCCCAATAGTTTTGCAGGTAACAACCATCATACACGGCAGGCTTGCCCAGTGGCCTGCAGGTAACGATGCTTTTTTGGTCCGAATGTGTGCCGCCAATGTCTAGTTAACGTTGTGGCTAAACAATGCCATTCTCAAAAGAGCAAGACTTCCACTGCACCAGGGCAACTTTATCGTAACATCAAAACGCCGGAATTAGAATCCACAACTAGTAACCTATTTCAACCGCAAGAGAGTTTATGACTAACATGTCAGCTTCGACTTCACAACCGTCCACATCATTGATTCACAGCCATGTTCTAATTGATCTTTGTTTCAATATATATATGTTTCCTCACTAGACTCCCACCTCAACATGTCGCAATGAATGTACAACAGATCCAAACAAACGGTGGCAAGCGAAAAAATCAACTCAACAATGCATAGTAAAAAAAAAAAAATGGGAAAATTAACAAGGCAAATCCACGGCTGTCTGCGTCCGTGCTAACTATTATAATGCAGCCATCCCCCGTTGCCTGTGGCCGGCGTCACTCCCTGCCAATCCGCCCTGGTCGTCTGTCTTCCCTCGGTTCGTCGACCTAGTTGCCTAGCTGCCTAGCTGCCTAGCTGCCTAGTTGCTGGCAGGTGCCGCCGGTGCCGCCGGTGCAGCAGCAGCAGCAGGCTCCTCCTCCTCAACGGGCGGCGCAATCTTGCCAGACCGCACTCCCTGCCAGTACAGGCCAATGCGCGCGCACTGGATCACGCCGACGATGCCGAGGAAGAAGTTGACGGCGGCCAGGAGGTAGTTCTTGGGCTTGATGATGAGGCACCAGCGGGTCCAGATGAGGCCGGTGGCAGTCAGGGCGGCGTTCTGGGTGGCGGAGAGCTTCTCGGCGGGGCGAGCAAAGTCGGAGACGCCGGCGAGGACGAGCACCCACTTCATGACGGGGGCCCTGGATGGTTAGCGCGAGCACGAGCACCAAAACGACGAGCACCGATGATGCCAGGAAAACCAAGGTGTCCACGAGCAAAGCGAGGACATAAACCGCATTCTTTTTTTTTTTTTGGTCCTCGCTTCGCTCAAAGGAAGCTACAACGAGGAGACGGCTTTCGAGCGAAGCGAGGACGTCGAGCGGAGCGAGGACCTGAAAACAACTTACCAAAAGTGGACAGTCTTGAGACCGACGGGAGAATCCCACATGCGCTGGAACCAGCTCGGCTTCGGGGCAGAGCCAGCCTCGCTGCTCTGCCACCGGCGGGAACCGGAGGAGCCGCCGGTGCGCCAAGACTTGGAGCCGCTGGCGCCGGCACGGTGGGCGGCGCGGCGGAACGACGAGGCCATGAACGAAGCGGTCGAGTAGGAGGGTTGTGTCGTGGATGATGTCGAGAAGCTCTTGGGGGTGAAGAAGGCATTGCTGGCTTTTGTCGGGCCGGCGGCAGCCATGCGGCGGACAATGGCGGCCGACGGGGAGGACATGGCCGGGCGCGCAGCGGCGCGGGCAAAGACGGCGGCAGGGGACATTTTGAGGATGTGGTGACAAAAAAAGATTGCGATATCAAGATGGCCAAGATGACTCTATCGGAGCGGATCGGTCGGTCGTCCGAACTGCTTGTCGTCAAGGTCGCGTGGGACAATGGCCGTCTGGACAATTCTCTTTGGGTGTCGTTTGAACGCGTCAGATGCACAAGTGTCGATATCTCGAGACGTTGACAAGGAGTTCGGACGGTGGTGGTGGCAGGGAGAAATGTCGCAAAAAAAAGGACGTTGAGTGGAGGGGGGGGGGGGAGGAATTCGCAGATAATAACGTGTGTGGAGAGAGCAAAGGAGGTTCGCTCGCTGCTTTTTTTTCTTGGTGGGAGTGGGGATGTCCCTTACAGCGCCACTATGGCATTTCGCGGCGTGAGTTAATGTTCCCCGGGGTTCGCTTTTTTGCGACCCCCGTCCGTCAGCGGACCGCCCACTGTTGGGGTACGTCGTGTAACCTGTTGCAGCCACCACCTAAAATTTGGTGGGGAAAGGTGAACGTTTGCCGGAGATAAGAAGGGGCACCCCCGATGTAGGAGGGTCACGTGGTCATCACTTGATGGTTTTTTTGGGAAAGAACGAGCTCATGGACCTCTGAGGAGTCCGGAGTAGCACAGCGGGATTGAGAACAGTAATATCAGTGAGGACGGGACAAAATGAAACAAATTGATACCTTTTTAAGAAAGCCCAATCATCTGCATCGTCAATAACACGCATTTCTGCACCGTCATTGGCCACTGTACCAGCTCCCCCAAAACCCCGCTGTTAGGTACTTCGTACTTGGGCCAGGTCTCTGACTGGCCCCACTTCAGGTCAGCTCCAACCAACCACAGCCGACCTTTTTTCACCTGCCTTGCCATTGGCCTATTGGGTCGCCGGCGCGCATTAACCGGGCCATTCTTTTTCGTCACAATCCATCTTCATCCGACGACGACGACGACGACATTGACGACCGACCTCACTCTCTTGATTCGAAGACAACATCACCACAACCTCCTCTCCCTCTCCTCACTGCCACAATGTCCGCCAAGTACGCCTTTGGAAAGTCCCTCAAGGAGGTCCGCTTCCTCTTCTGCCAGACCGGCGAACACAGCGCTGCCACAAGGTTCGTTTTTGGGTCCTCGCTTTCGCTCGTTGAAGAGCTCTTTCTCTGCCCTCGCCCTCTTGCTGTGGACTGCGGGAAATGGCTGCAGTCCTCCGTTGGTTTTGCTTGCGGGCGACTGCCTCACGGCGAGCCCATGCTTCCCGTCGTTTGAAGAAGTGGCGGTCCTCGATTCTTTCCTCGCTTTGCTCGACTTTTTCTTCTTTCCTCGCTTCGCTCGACTTTGTTTTACTCGCTTTACTGTTGCTCCGTCCATTATCACTAGCTAACGCTCGCTGCTCGCTGCTCTCTAGATCCTTCATCACCCGCGCCTACCCGACAATGAAGAAGAACAACCCACACACCCCCATCCTCATCCGCGAGGCCCAGGGCACCCTCCCCAAGGTGTACGCTCGCTACGACCTCGGCCGCGAGACCAGCAAGTCCTTGGACGGTGAGTGGTACCGGGCCTGTTTTTTTTTTTTTTTTTTTTTTCAAAAAAAATCTTTTATCTGCCGACCTAGTAACTGACCTTCTCCTAGGCCTCAACGACAAGCAGATCGAGGAGCTCGTGACGGGCCTGGTCAAGGGCGAGGCAAAGGCATAAACGGGCGAACAGAGAGACGGACAGCAGCAGCGGCGACGACAAGACTACGGACGGGCCGGCTGTGGAACGACGGGAGACGGACACCGAGGACCGCAATTGCCAAGGGTCTGTCCCCAACTTTCAAAGACTGGAATCTCTGTCGAGTGCCGTGGACCAAATGCCGACTCGAACCGCCGCCTAGTCGATCAAAAACCGACAAAATACCCAAAAAAAAAAAACACAAAAAAACAAAATCAACCTCCCAATTCGAACCGCGTCGGACAGGAGAGGGATCGAGGGGGGAAAGGACTTCTTGGCATTTCCCCCCCTCATGTACATAGGAACTCTTTGACAGTTTGAGAGGGAAAGGCATAAGAAGGGATGGTGCCTTTATCTTGTTTTTTTTTTATATATCTTTGTGTGCATGGAATGAAGTACACTTTGAATGAGCGGGAAATAGAATATTTTTTTTAAAAAAAAAAGAAAAAAAAAAGACGTTTACAAACGGGAACATCTCTTGGGAGAACCACACCGAGAGAACTGCACCAAAAGAACCATAAATAAAGCACGAGAATCGCGTCAAGGAATCAGAAAAGAGTTACAGACTTGTCACCTTCGTCTTGCCTTAAAACTGTCATTACTCGAAACACAATAGCGAGATACAGCTGAACCAGAAAACCTTTTACCAACCAGACTATTTAACAATTGTTTTACGCAGCAACCCAAACTCGACCCCCCAAAAAGTGTAAAACACTGTTCAACACAAAAAAACAAAAACAAAAACTAATACTGTTACCCCATAAACAAAACAGCACGCTCAAAACCATTCCACCACCTTCTTTTCCTCTTTCTTTTTTGGTCATTTCCGCTTTCCCTTTGTTGTCTTCGGTCGGCTGCTGGTGGAATCCGTGGGTTCCAGAAAACGAGAAATGTCATTCATCGCGCGGAACGATGCCATAGACCCTTTGACAATCTGTGATAGCTCCTGGGGCTGCTGCTGACGTTGAGGTTGCTGGGACTGTGGCTGTTGGGACTGTGGCTGCCGGGATTGTGGCTGCCGTGGCTGTTGTGGCTTCTGGGGTTGTGGCTTTTTCTGGGGTTGAGGTGACTGCCGGGGTTGTTGTGGTTGCCGATATTGTTGTTGCTGCCGGGACTGTGACTGCTGCCGGGACTGTGACTGCTGCCGGGACTGTGACTGCCGGGACTGTGACTGCCGGGACTGTGACTGCCGGGACTGTGACTGCCGGGACTGTGACTGCTGGGACTGTGACTTCTGGGACTGTGACCGTTGTGGTTTTTGATGCTGCCGTGGTTGTTGTTGCTGCTGAGATGGTTTCTTGGACAGAGACCGTTGAGGCTTCTCGGCAACATTCCCACGCGGCTCCGAATATGCCACCAGTTCAGGTTGTTCCAATGCAGAATGCTGGGACGACGCTGATGTTGGAATAGCACAAGACTGTTGGTCCGATGGACACGTTGA
Organism: Raffaelea albimanens; assembly: GCA_002778245.1. NCBI lineage: Eukaryota > Fungi > Ascomycota > Sordariomycetes > Ophiostomatales > Ophiostomataceae > Raffaelea > Raffaelea albimanens. The sequence continues at coordinate 1,226,386 of PCDJ01000001.1, forward strand.
AGGCGCCACTCTGGAGTGTGCGGAGAAAGAAGCGTCGTCGCAGCTAAAGTCTCCCCTGCTCGAATTCGGCTCCCGTGTCCTCGTCTTGGCCCCAGGACTCGCTCCTGCTGGTTCCACCGCCGGCGTCGACGCCAACTCTGACCTCCGTGGTCTTCGCTTTCTCGCAACGAGCTGCCAACCATCGTCATTTTTCTCGGGCGGCTCTGTTTCTGCATGCACTGTTTTCTCCAGCGTCGGCTTCAATCGACCCGAATTTGCGGACATGGAAGTGCTTGATTTGGATGTTTTCAGTGCGGAGCATTCTGCCATTGACAGGTCCGATACGGACGTCGATCCTGTTATGCCGGCCGGTACTGGCTGCACCGGTGCTGGCTGCTCCGTAAATGAAGACTGTGGCCATGTCCCCGGCAGATGTTCTTCCCGCGGCGGCGAAGTGGTGCCCGTCAGCATCTCAAGTTCCTCTCGTCTGAACAGCCCAGGGAGCGCATGTCCCAGCTCCAGCCGTGTCTGATACACGGCAATCTCGTGTTCCAGACCACTCGGCAACGGGGTTCCACTCCCCAGCCCAGGCAAGACGTCATCAAAGGCGGCAATTTCTGTCAGAATCTCTCGGTACAGTCGGTCGTAGTTCTCGACTTTCTGACGCGCTTCGGCGTCCGACCAGGGCGGAGGCTGTTCGTCGTCTGGCAACACTTGGCGGAAGTTGGGGTTTTCCCATTGCTTAGTGCACGGGACTGTGCTCGAGGAACTGTGGCTGTAGACAGCCGGTCCAGACGTCGCGTAAGATTGTCTGGGACGGCACCTGCGGGCGCGCAGACGGGTCAGGATTGGGTGAGTTTCGGCCAAATACTCTTCTGCTGTAGGCGGTTCAAACCGCAACGTCGAAGCCGGCAGCCAGTGGTATCGCAGGTCTCCAATTTTTCCAATCCGATAGTATTGACTTTGACGGCCGGGGTCTGCGCGTAGATTGTTGGACGCTGCTATACTTGGGGAATTCGTAGAATGGCCCGGCTGAGCCTGTCCGTGGCGGGTAGCCGGTTGACCTGCAGTGTTTGGCTGACTGTGCGTTACTGACGAGATGTGGCTGAACACCTTGGTGGTTGGACAATGCGTGCTACGGACAAACTCGTCAGACATCAGAAACCATCTGACGAATGTGTCGCACCACGACTTCAACATTGGCCGTGATAGTGCCGGACACCCGGTGGAACTGTTGTAAGGCTGGGACTTTTGCGAACAATGGTTTGGAGAATAGCAACGTTTTGGATAACTTGATTGTCTATTGATGCTGGCAATTCTGTTATCATTGCTGTGGGCATTGCTGTTATCTCTTTGGCTGCCGTGCTTGCTCTTGGTCTCTGATAAACTGGCCTCGATCCTGGCCAAATTCATGTCCCAGAGCAGCGTCGGCATAGAGCGCAAAATGTTGTCAGAGATAACAAGTAAAAGCTCTAGAATGCCGTGGAGCTGTCTCAAGTTGCTGTGTGCCATGCCCCTTCTATTAGCTCTCATAACCAGGCCGTGGAGCCGTGGTTGTTGAGTCGCATTGGCTTGCCTGGGCCGTGGCCGTGGCTGTTGACTGGCGATTTCAGTAAATGATACCGCCCTTCTCCTGGCCCGGCCTCGTTCCTTGGTAGAGGCGCTCTATGCCACCAGGGCATTCTCTGCAGGAGCTCCCTCAGTTTTGGGCTCTTCTTTCACTCCATTCAAATCCTCCACACCATTCGACCCGTTCGACTCGTCCGACCCGTCCACACCGTTCGACTCGTCCACACCGTTCGACTCGTCCACACCGTTCGACTCGTCCACACCGTTCGACCCGTTCGACTCGTCCGACCCGTCCACACCGTTCGACTCGTCCACACCGTTCGACTCGTCCACACCGTTCGACCCATCCTTGCCGCTGACATTGTCCGCTTCGTTCAGGGCACTAGTTGCGTTCATCGATGGGCTGTCTTTTGAAGGCGCATTCTGCGTGGCAACAGGACCCGAGGCATTGCGTGCACCGTTCTTCAAAGCCTTCTTTTCCTTTTCCCTCTCAGAGTGGCCGTCGTCAACATAGCGTGCCGAGTACTTGGGATGGCTGACGTTCATGTTGGTGTCAAAAGGCCACATGTCGGCGCCATTTGCGCACTTGACAGCCATGACTGCTTCTTCCTCGGTGGTGAAGCGCACAAAGTAATGGTGCGCTGGCTTGACTCGCTTGGATCGCTTGGCTGGCTTGTCCGTCGAGTCTGCCGAGTCTTCGTTTCCAGGAATAAACACCCGATCGACCTTGCCCCACTGCGAAAAGAAGTCGCGGATCTTCTCGGACACGTCGCTGTTCTTGACCTTGATCTTGCTGCGGACCCGCGCAACAAAGACGCACCTGTTCATCGGCTCGCATCGGTGGCAGGTGCAGTAGTTGTAAGTGGTGCTGTCCTGGTTCTTGTCCTTGTTCTTGCAATTTGGGTCGTCTTCTTTTCTAGCCTTGTTTTCCTTGGACCGGTCCTTGTGGTCCTTGTTCGCGCCCTTGGGGTCCTTCTTGTCCTGAGTCTTGTTGTTTGACGACGATCCAGGTGTCGTTGGTCTTGTCGCGCCCGTCGTCGATAGTGTCGCGCTGCCTAGCAGGACTGACGATTCTGCCCTGACTCTGGTCATGTCCGCTGCAAAACAAGGGTTGCTGTGTCAGCTCTGGGAACGACTATACATACAACAGCAAAAAAGCAACAAAAGTAGAAAAGCAGATAACATACCTGGAAAATCCCATTGGCCGGATTCGAGTCCGGATTGGAGCACGTCCCGGAGCGCCTCCACTTCGTCCGGATCTGACGAGATGGCGCCGGAAGCCACCCGTTCCGCTCCCTGGAAAACCCCCAAGATATCAACACTCCATTCCGGCTTCCAGAGCAACAGACGCGACCTGTTCTCCGAGTGGGCTGCAAGCCACCGCTTGACCCATGCCCTCTTTCTTCTCCGCCAGGCGTTTTCCACGGCCAGCTGTTGAAGGACAGCGAACAGATTGGCAGCGCCCATCAAGAACAGATCGACCTCATCAAAGTAGTGGAACAGATCGACCCATTCGTTGGGCGCCTTGACACGGCCGGCAACCTCTGGTTGCCATGCTCGCAAGAAGCGCGTATTGTGCCTGATGTCATCCATAGACAACGTGTAGATTTGAAAGTACGGATAGCAGTTGGCAGGCAGGTATCTCTTAGTTGGGTTTGCGGCCGTGATCGAGAAACGGGCCTCCGCATCATGGGGCATGCTGGTGTAGAACAGCCAGGTGACATCGTTCAAGCACCTGCTTGCGTCTGCGGCGTCCGTGATGGTCTCGGTTTGGAATCGGTTGTTGAAAGAGCGCATGGTGACAGGCTTGTTGGGGTCCAGAGGCCACACGCTTTCCAGCTCATAGCTGGTGAACGGCCGCTCCGAAAGGTCCGGTGGGAGGAGCATTCGGTGGTCCGGCACCCGTTCTAGCAGGCTGTTCATTCCGAACTGCTCCCGCCAATTTTGTGGATTGTTCATGGTGGGAGGATTGTCGGCCGAGATGTAGCTGTGATAAGGGAAGAGGAAGACGGGATGAAAACAGAACAAAAAAGAAAAGGGAAAGGAGATAGGGGAAAATTAAAAATTAAAAATTAAAAATTAGGAAACAGAAAACAGAAAGCAAAGAATGGGTAATAAAATGTAGAGGAAACAGAAAACAGAGTACAAGATTAAACAAAACAAGCAAAAAAAAAATGCAAATGCAACGCAATGTGTTGGGAAAATCAAACACAACAGACAGGGAGGAAAATAAATATCAAAGAGACCAAAAATCCACAATCTGAAACGATTCCAGAAAGTGGGAAATGGTTGGAACAAGCCAGACGAAATGTATGACCAAAAAAAGAAGAGGGGGAAGAAAATAGGACAGGAGAGAACAAATCAGCAGGGGAAAGAGAAAAGGGGGGCTTTGGACCGTTGGCAGGGTGCTTGAAAGCCATTAAGAATAGAGAAACAACGCATAGAAATGTAGAGAAATGTCAAGGGAAAGAGAGAGCGTTTTTTTGGGGGGGTGTTTTGTAGGTTTCAAGTTTTTTTGTGATTTTTTGGAAGTAGCGGGTGGTAGGGGTTTGCTGAGGAAAGAGCGATTCTGGGTTGCCACACCAGGGAAAGAAGGAAGGGCAAGAGGAAGAAAAAAAGAGAAGAGGGAAGGCAACGGGCGGATAAGGGGGTTTATATTAGCATCCGGAGAGTTCAGCCACAGGACAAAACCATTCTTAGAATATGCCAGTGGGGTCAGGACAAGAACAGTCTTTATGGCTTCACCATTTCAATAGGGTTATGCTATTTTTCGTCAAGCTAAACAAGCGTGTGGGTGGGTGACTGCGTCTCTTTGGTAGAAACGGGCAACATAAAGAGTACACGGCGAGGAAGGGTGGGATGATAGAGCAATAATGCGGGAACAGGGAGATGCCTATATGAGAACATGGTGAGTCTTGCCCTAGGTGTGTGTCATCAAACCGGGCCTGGCACCACCCTTCCATCGATGCCAGATGCATGCCATTTGCTGTTCTTCTCAGCTCGAGCTGCTCTTGAGCAGCTTCAGGATCTCCGATTCCTCGCTCCCAGAAAATGCTTTGCCGTTGTTCCAGTCGACGACCTGAGCAATGTGTTAGCAGGCACCGCGAGTTCAATTATGGTTAAATTAGGACTTCTTCTAAAATGCCGGAGAGAGTTGGGCCCCTGAGCTATAAGTGCTTTTGCTGGATCGGGGGCGGCGTGCCAGGGAGGCTTGTGTGAACCAAATGGTTTTGGCTATGTCCTTCCTCCTGGCCCTGGACAGTCATGACTGCGGTATCGAAGAATCACCTGTCCGGTTTATGGCTACCTCAAGCCCTGGCCCGGGCACTTCCCATCTAGTTGAACTGCACTGTGGCCTGTCCGGCGGCCGGGTTTTGCGTCCTCGACCAGAGGACGAAATGGGCCTGGCCAGTATCCATTGGCGATTCAACCCGACGTCCCGGCCATTGCTGCCTACATTTTTGTGGTCCAGCATAGCCACCGGGGAGTTTCTCTGGGATGCCAACACTGTTGAGGCAGCTTGTCTGCCCAGGGCCATCTCTCTGCAAGTCTGCAGGCAGCTTGTCTGCTCAGGGCCTCTCTGCAAGTCTGCAGGCAGCTTGTCTGCTCAGGGCCTCTCTGCAAGTCTGCAGGCAGCTTGTCTGCTCAGGGCCTCTCTGCAAGTCTGCTTCGAAGCGACATCTCTTGCCCGAGAAAGACCATCAAACTTGAGCAGTCTGCCCAGGGATACCACCACTAGTGGCCTGCCTTGTCCGAGAGCATCAATCTTTTTCCGGGGATCTGCTCTGCTGCTGTTTTCCCCCTCTCTCGGCCTCGTCTCTCTTCACTTACCACTGGTCGCTGAAAGTTCTCGGAACTCTCTTTAAACCTGCGCAGAGCCTCCGTCTCTGTCCGCGCGCCCTTGACTACGCTCGGGATCGCCGGCTGGCCGACATACTCGAGAATCGTCCGCAGCTGGTCCGCCGTGGGGGGCTCTTCGGTAATGTTGAGCTCAAACTCGGAGCGAGGAGGAGGCGGGGAGCCAGCGTCTGGAGCGCCCGACCCTGAAGCAGCAGCCGACGCCTGCTTCAGCAGAGAGGCCACGCGCACCGATGCTGGCGAGCTGGCCTTGTGGAAAAGGGTGACAATGTCTAGGGTTTTGTGCTGAGCAAAGGGCGCAAAAAAAAAAAAAAAGTTAGCCCACTGTCATAAAGAGGCGGGGGGAGGTGTGGTGTGTGGATGAGTCAACCAGGGCCTGGCCAAGGGAGAGCTTCCTGGAGAGGAGTCCAAGGGATCCGGAAAACACTTACGAAGCGAAACATTTTGAAGAATTTTTATTTTTCGTCGTCGTCGTCTGCGATTAGGGTATAGATTGTAGCCGCGAGAATTGGGAAACGTCAGCGACAGTCCGGATTCGAAAATGACGTCCATGGTGTGGGTCAAATCCCAAGGAGCTTGGGCCACCTCTGCACTGGGGAGAGCTTTTTACCGGTCTTTGCCGCCAATGCAACTTGGCAGAGTCACGTGACGTCGTGTCGTTGTGGCTCCTGTGTGTCGCAACATTCTGTACTCGATTTTGACCCAGAATCTAATGACTGTTTTTTTGTTTTTACATCGAAACTGTACGCCTGCGTCTAACCTTTGTATTCCTGTTGCCCATAAGCCAGCCGTCTTCGCAGACGCCACCAGCACCAGTACAGCGCACCACTGGCGAGCACCCCGAGCGCTGTCGCCGGGTACGCATAATACGGAAACCGGTCATTCTCCCCGCGACCGCCTGCGGGAGGTATCCACGGGAGAAGCAACAGAAGGCAGTTGCTTGTTGCGAAAATGGCAACGGCAAATCGGGGAGCCGGCCATGGCGATGACCACGACGAGGAGCCCTTTAGATACAGCAGACCCGCGGCAATGGCGACGCTCATGACGGAGACGGGATAGCCGCCAATGTCGACTAGGAAATTGTAAATTTTGCCAGGGGGCGGTAGCACAATGACCAGGACGGACACAAGCCAGTGAAGGAGTAATCCCCTCGAGGGGGGTGTAGGATTCTGGCAGTGTTCTTGGTTCTGATGGTGTAGGGGGTGGAGTGCGTGGTCGGTCTGTTGGTCCCGCATCTTCGGCGTACTTTTCCAAAAGCTGGCAAACGGTAGGAGTCCATCCTTGGCGAGCTCTTCATTTACGCGCGCCTGGGCAAAAGAGGTCGCGGCAATGTTGCCGGCGGCTGAAACAATGACAAACAACGGCAGCGCATGGGCGCCGACGACACCCTCGCCGAAAATGTTGCGAAAGAAGACGCCGCCGACAATGACTCCCGCCGAGCGGAACTCTTCCTTGTCAATCACCAAGAAGAAGGCGATATTGACCGCGAGATAAGCCACAGATACAACCGTGAGTGCCAGAGGAGCCGCAACCCGCAAGGTCTGGACCGGGTTCTTGACCTCGGACAGCACTTGGTTGGCGGTGCTGTAGCCGCGGAAGCAGTACAGGACCTTGAGTAGAGCTGTGGCATAGTCGTACGGCTGCGACGATGTGCCTTTCCAGATGTCTTGGAAATTCCGGCTTGCGGCAGAGACGGATGTGGGCTCGGAAGGTGGCATGTGGTTCGCCAAGTCTGGGTCAAGGTGATGTCCCATGAATGTGCTATTCATTGTATCTGCCGGTGTCTGGACAGAACCAACGCCCATGATGCTTCCGGCGATACCAGACCCGACAACGAATGCAAGCATCAACATCTTGACGACGCCGAGGACGTTTATCAGCCGTAGCCCCAAGCGCGGAAAACGGGCATGGATAAAGCAGAGAATGGTGACTGCGGCCACGGCAATGGCTCGCACATTCCACCGGTTTGCCGACACGTCGAATGCATAGAGAGCATATTCTCCTAGCACGATGGCGTTGGGTGTAGAGAAGCCCAGCAGCACGACGTATGCCATGAACATGCAGGTGGCCAGCATGCGTGGCCGCCGGAAGATGCGCTCCAAATAGACGCGCTCGCCTCCGCTTTTGGGAATGGCCGTGCCCAAGTCCAAGTAGACAGACAGTCCGCAAAAGGAAATCAGACTGCCCAGCACCCAGACGACCAGGGTCATGCCCACCGAGCCGACGCCCTCGAAAATGGCCGACGGCACAGAGTAGGCACCGACGCCAATGGTTTTGCCAACAATAATGTTGATGGCAGATACCACGCCCAGCTTGCCCTCGTCGTGCGTTCTCAAGCCTGCCGAGTTCAGCTCTGGTGGCAAGCCCGGAGACGGCAGAGGCAGGAAGCGTGTGTGGTCAGTTGGCGTGGCATACCCACTGCCTTCGCCTCCGTCACTCCTATGGAAGTGTTCTTCCTTTATTGGATCATTCTGTTCCAGGACTCGAGACAAAAGTCCTGGAGAGACTGCCCATGATCTCTCTGTGGGCGACAGGGGAGGAAGCTTGTAATTGTAAGGAGATCGCTGGGGCTCCAGGAACTGGGATATCGTAGAGCCACTTAGACTTGTCGAGGCACTCGTGCCATGGTGTGTGTTGGCGGTAGCGGCCGAGGTCGTATCATGAGTTGACCGTATTGGCGAACGACATGTCAGATTAAAGTTGGCCTGCAGGGGCGACGCGGCAGACGAGAGAGCGTCGTGGAAGAAATGAAAGGCCCGAGGCGATGGCGGCGGTGCCAAGGGATCTGGCGCCATATGTGGCAAGTCGACCAAACGACAAGCAGAAAGCGTTGAAGGGTGGTGGTATGACTTTTGCTTCGTAAAGGGCGGGGACGATGTTTGGGGGCCGGTTCGTCGTGGTCCCAGTGGACAGGCAACGCCAAGGCGGGTTGAGCACAAAGCCAAGCGGGATTGGCAATGGTGAGCGGCCCGGGCCTTGAGTGAGCAAGTTCTTGAAGCAGATGTGAGGGAGTATGGACTGCGGAGGATGGGGTAGAGTAAAGAAGGAGGCCGGTAAGTGTAACAAAAACTTGCTCACTCGAAAAGAGAGTATGCGGTTGGAGCATGAAGAAGGGGAGGATTGAGCAGATAAAAACGATCAAGAGACGAGTTCCTGGGAAGGTCAGTGCCAAGACGACCAGTGTTAGCAGGGCAGAGGCTTTTAAGAATGGGAGAACGCAGGCCTCCAGTGTGGCCTGTATGTTCAGGTCCTAATAGCTGTTCACTGCAAGATAAAGAGACCAAATGGAGGTGGAAGGACAGACATGGAATATAAAGGAACAAAAGAACGGGAGTGGCCACGATAAAAGGAGATTCGGAGACATACTGATTGTCTCTTCTTTGTTGTGTTTTGGCGCCCTTCAATTTGCTTTCTTGGGATTCCTCATCCTGGCGCTTTCAACGGCGCAGAATTCACTGCAATACAGCAGACAGCGCAGACACCGCGGAGATTACTACAAAGGCCCGAGTGGAGAAGATTCCTCATCCCAGGAGATTCGTCATCCATTGCTGCTTGTCGCCGGTAACTTTCCTATTCTGCTTCTTCATTCGTAAGTGGGTGAAACGGGGGGAAGCCCCGGTGGGCTGGCACAGCAAGGTGCAGAGCCAATGAGAAGATGGCTACCGGCGGATTTGGCACATCCATGATGGCTGGCCTGTAGGTGAACGCAATTTGGCTGGCGGTAAGTCTGCTGCTGGTCAAGGCCTGGCCTGGACAAACAAAAGCTGCAAACAAGAATGTTCAAACACAGGCGAGTGTCAGAGACGTGGACGTGGCCGTGAATGGCAGATGCAGACATGTAAGTGCCCCCGAGAATGCACGCTAGCCAGTGGCAAACCGGGAATCCCCCTGTTCCTGGACTGGCCGGCTCTCCAACGGGCCGCTCCTGTCCACTAGTTTCTAGCGCTCCTAGAGCAAATGGAAAAAGTGACGACAGACTGAGCAGGGGAAACGTGGGCAACTGCAGGCAATTGCCAGGCAATTGCAGGTCGCGCACTCGCAGGTTCCCCATAGCAAGAAGGTTTAGCCTGGCGGGAGCCCCAGTCTTGGCACACAAGACGTCGCGGCGCCGGGGCTGAAACAGGGCGGCGATCATTCTCAGCCAATCACCGCCGGCCAAAATGCAAGATGCAACGGGGGGGCGCAGATCGGCAACTGTTTCATCCTTGGCATGGACGTTCGCTTCCACTGCCGGTTTTGTCATTTTTTTGGTGTTTTTCTTTCTGTTAATGGCCGTCGCCAATTGTCACTGTCGTGCCCGTCAGGATCTGTCGTTGTTTGCTCGTTTCTGCGTCCCAGTTAGTGTTGTTCTTTGGTTTGCGAGTCGATGGAAGGTTTCCAACCAATTCTCCTTGGAACGACGTTCTTCTTCATGCTCGTCTTGTCTTTTGATGCCCGTTGTGACTATACCAGAGAGCTCTGGACGAGCTTGAGAGGTCTCTTGGAGCTCCTCTAGACAGGACATATCGAGCTTCTGCCAAGAGGCAAATCAGCCAAGACCTGATCTGTGGCCGTCTCTTGGAGGCCATCCTTTTCTTTGTTGGCAAGACTAGCCGAGATGTGCAGTGAAATGAATGGTAGTAAAATGTTGTTTGAGGAGAGGAATTGTTCAGCAAATCTCCGGGAGTCGGCCTTTATGCCTATGCTTTTGGTGATCTGTCACGGCTGGGTCGCACCTTCCTCCCGAGAACAGGACACGCGTCGCTTCCTCCTCTCTTTTGTCTGCCAGCGTTCTTCAGACTCTTTATTTAGCAAAGCATATATTTTGTACGTATAAGAAGATTATGGCTATGGACCCGAAAAGAGCAAATACCACTTCCTCTTTTGGCCCTGTGGGTCTCATTTCGCCAGCGTCTCCTTCGCATCTCCCCCGAGCTGCCGACCGGATCGGGAGCACACAGTTCCCCGGGGCACGCAGAATTGAAGGACGTTCCATCAACGGATGAACGGATGCTCAGCTGCGGGAGCGGCCCATGGATTTGTATTTTTTTGGTCATTGTCAAGACGTATTGGCCGGGTGTGTTCCTGGTGATATCAGGCTTGACTGCATCACCACACAGATACCCACCATCGTCAAAGATGCCGACCATTCATGCATACGGCACTGCATTCTGCACGCATTCTTGTCATTCTGTACAATCTAACACCAGTCTGACACCGGCAGGTTGAGGGGGACAACCTTGTTGCTCTGGTGGCACTCCTGCGGTGCAGACTGAAAGGAGGAAACTTTGTTCTCGTTGAGAGTAGTATGCTTTGTTGTTCTTGTAACAAGCGATTTTGGCGACGAGAGGGAGCACTCAAATGCTACGGACCGTCGGTTCTGCTGGCGTTTTTCTGCACGCCGTTGCGCAAGACGCGTCTCAGGTTTTGTCTTTTTTGCTTTTGCTCTGTCACAACGGCATATCACAACATGCGGCAGCCTTGTTCTCACGTACAGTTGTGTCTGTAGGATGCGGCTCACGGCTTATACAGCATGTTATGTTGCTGATTTCTCCTGCTGTCCTACGTCCTACGTTGTTTAGAGTTATATCCTTTCGTTCCCGTTGTTTTATGTGTTGTCGTAGCCGCATGTTCTCGTTTCCCTCCTCACCGACCGCGATTTTTTCTTGTTTTTTTTTTTTTTTTTTTTTTTTTTTTGGCCACTGAGACACCTTCGGCCTATGGGGCACGGGAAAGGGCAGCGCATAGCAGGCACGACAGTGGTGGTATAAGAGGCTTGTTGCATTGCGGGCTGCTATGTCTTGCACAGCGGTCGGCCTGGGTCAGTGTCTGGGCAGCGGCGGACGCCCGAGGCAATGCCAATAACCCGCCGTGCGTTTTGTGCACTCTCGTGGACTGGCAGCACGCGGGGAGTTCTTCTACTTTTCGTGCAGGATTGCCGCAGCTAGGACGTGCCTAACAACTCTATCGCCAGCGACTAGCTTTCCCGGAAAGATGCCGCTTTAGCGCTGCCAGTTTAGCGCAGATGCCCTCTGGTTCATTCCTTTTCCGTTTCTTTTCCTCTCTTTTTTTTTCTCGACACACAGTCCGAAGCATTATATTCGCAAGTTTTCTCCTCACAAAAAGTACCGTTTTTTATAATGAGGCATAATTGAGGGTACTTGGTACCTCTTGTTTCTTCGGCATGGTACTTTGCAAAGGGAGGGGGGGTGTGTGTTGTGTGCGCTGCGCAGAAGGATTCAGGACCCCCCCCTCCCCGGGCTTAGACCGAAAACTTTATGGGTGTCTTCCCTTTACCGGACGCCGCCGCTGTGTTCTTCCAAGTGTTATTACTGGCGAGCCCCATCATGGCGTGTTTCCCCCTAGCCTTGCCTGCTATTTATTTGCTTTTTTGCATCTGGGCGTGGCTGTAGGCGATGGTGTGCTGGGCCCTTCCTCCCAGCTTTTGGGCTACTGCCGCTGGACCCTGAACTCGGGGACCCTTCCGCTCGCTCGCTTCTCTGAGGTTTATGTGCGAGTACGAGCATGCTTTGCTCTCGTCTCACTGGACAGCTGCCCACGTGGACACAGGAGGAATGAGGCCATTTTGCGGTGTCCGGGAACTTGGCCAAGTCCGTCAGGGTTCTGCGTCTCTCGTTCTCTCCTCCTCGGTATGGGAGCATTCACCAATTCTATTGTTCCTCCGTATTATGTTCAGCTCCAGGTCTCTCCATTTCGGCTACGTCACATGCAGTCGTGAGATATCAGATAAAGACAACAGAGATGCGTCGCTTTCAAGGCTTCAATATTTCTAATAGTGGACAGTTATCTCAGTTCGCCGGGACGTCTCCCATTCTCCCGTCCCGTCCTTGTCGCCTCCAATGGCCGGCTCCCTGCATGGATGCCTCTTTGTTTCTCCCTTCCAGGGACCGCCGGGGGACGTTTTCCGGCCGCTCCAGGAATCTGGCGAGCCAATATCTGGGGTAAAAAGGGCAGGGGGCAAAAAAGAAACAAACAGGAGTCAAGACGAGAAAATGTGACCGGTCACAGATGGCCCGGGTCCCCGCCTTGGCTTTTTGCGGCTCTTTATTCTGGCCGTCCTGTTTCTCGCCTAATGGGAAGTGGCCATTCGTTTTTGCTCGCTCGCTCGCTCCCTCCGGGCCGGGGAGAACTATTAGGAGATCCTGGATCCGGGTTATTCCAGAGCATTGGTACGCTTCTTTGGCTCCTGCCCTGCCATTGTCGTCTACATAGCATGCCTGCTCGCGTCCATCTCCCCTCTTCAAGTGCCGTGCCGATCACTTTTTTCTGGCCGGCCCCTTTTCCTTCTCCGCGGATGTAACTCTGTATGTGCATGTTGTGCGTCTGTGTGTGTGCGTCTATCATGCATACTCCATATAAGAAGGAGGTCGTCTAGGCATCTAATGTGTATACTCCCCCCCCCCTGGGCCTAATGTGTTTGTCTGCATCCAGCTGTATTTACACATGCACGTACAAGGCACGATAAAGTAGTCAAAATCGACGCGTTGGGTCCTCTCGCTGCCAGGCGTCGTCTGTCAGGCTAGGCGTGTGTGTAGCCGGTGTCTGTACACATGAGCACCGTACGACAAGGAGGATTATTTGACAGCAGACCAAGACATGCACTGTTTTCCGCCTTATTCTTTCTGTAACAGGCATCTTTAGACGCTATGCCCGTCTGGGTGTTGCATGGGGCCTGTGTCATGGAAAGTGCAAGATTGCACACTCGATTCGAGGCATCTAGAATACCATCACCGAGAAACAGCTCACTTGGTATCTAGGCTTTCCTTTTGATGGCGTGGTTTCCTTAACCACGTTCAATGACGCGGTTCCCAAAGAACGCTTTAGAAGCTGTTCTAGAACGAGATAACGCGGAATCTTATGACCTTGTAGGGTTTTTCTATTTGCTGCATCAGAGTTTTCCATCTAGTTTGTCTACTTTTTCTTTTTTGCCATCCGGCATTGCTATCATGTATGTTTGCTTTTTTCTGTCCCTTCCACACAAGACATCATATGATGCTTAATTCTCATGTGCTAGCTGTTCAACCTTGCCTCGTCAATTCTCCCGTCGACTCCCGCAAGCCTTCGCTTCTCCCTGGTTGGGGATCCAATTTACAGGCCGCCTGTTGGCCCGTCAGGCAATAATTGTTTTTTTTTTGTCAGGCCGCCATCGCCTGCCTTGACTCGTTGTTCTTTTCTTTGAGCCGGGTCTCGTTTCCTGTCCCTTCTGTGGAACGCCGGACTGGTTTTTTCCCTTCTTGACACGGTCGTCCAACACGGGTCGTTGACATGGGGGCAAGAAGGGTGATCCCAGTGGTGGTTCACACAAACATTATGTCCTGTAACCACACAGGATGATGCCACTCCCCGGTTGATACAAGGCACAAGGCGTTTCTGCTCCTTTTTTGAAAAAAAAGAAAGAAAGAAAGAAAAAAGACCAGACCCCATCCCGATGCACACGCCAAAGTGACCCCCGTCTAACTCGCCTTGTCCTTCCTGTGTCACCAAAAGCTCGCCTTTTTTTTTTTTTTTCAAATGCCAGCCCCGGGACCAGATGGATTCACCGCCTGCAAAAACAGCAGCTTGGACCAGATGGCGACTCTACCAATATTAGCCAGGCTTTCGTCGACGGGAGCCACGCCGGGACCTCTAATGGGCACCGCAAATGGCGGTCCCTCAAAACAGAAGCGGGCGAGCAATATGCGCGTAGACCGCAACAAGACAGTAGACATCCCTAGATTACAGCCTGCAAAGAGCGGTCTTGCGTTTTCGGTTTCCTCGCCTTGTTCGAATAGCCCCCCTTCCCGTGTGTCTAGTTTTTTTTCTTTGTTTCGATTCCCGCATCCCCGTAGTATCATCACTCAATCCGAATCGCCACCCCCCTTTCTCAACATTTTTTTGTCTTTTTGTTTCCTCGCTTCGCTCGACTCACACCTCTCCATATTCGTCTTTTCTTTGATTAATTCAATATTCTCTTTTTTTTTTGGTCCTCGCTTCGCTCGACTTGGGGCATTTTTGCCTCGATTAATTCGATCAGCCCCTTTTGTTCTTCGACGCACGCTTCAATTCCCCCCCCTCGCACTCGGCTCACACCCATATCTAGTTTTTTTTTTTTTTTTTTCCTTTCTCCCAACGCCTCTTGTCCACGGCTCTCGACATTCTTTCGTGTAATGGCATGATTTCTCCATCGCCCTCCTCTCCCAGGGCTGGCCGGCCGGCCGTCCGTCCGTCCGTCCCTCCTTTGTTCTGCTTGCGTGGCCTGCCACTTGGGAATTTATTTCCCGAAGTTTTCTATACACAATTGTGTCTCTGCAACAACAGAAAAATCCTTACCCGTTGTCCGACGTAGTCATGACAGAAGACAGACTGATAGCACCTGGCAGTGTTGTCATACAGGCTGGTATTGACAGACATCACGACGTCGACGAATAGTGTTATTGTACAAGTACCCCCCTCACATGACAACCAGTGCACAAAGACTACCAAAAAAAAAAGATTATACCTTTATTGTGATACTGCCCCCTCCCCCCCCTCCAGGCCGGCAAATTCTAATCCAGAGGGGGAACATGAGATCACAGGACGAGACAAAGACTCGACTCGTAGTGATTACGTCTGATGTACAGGAGTGTATGACAAAAGGACTGTCTTGTCACTTTTCAACCAGACTGTCAAGTGTCTTGTCATTCGGTTATACTCTTGTCGAGATTTAATTCTCATAAAAAACGTTTATTCAAATATAGAACCGCCCAGTAGTGTAATAGTTGTTGTAAAAAAACGAAATGGGTATGTAGCCGAATAACACAGAAAACAGAGCCATTTGTTCTCCCGGCGTCTCCTTTTCCAGGGAAGAAAACTAAAGTAGAGCAGCGCAGCAACGCAAAGAACAAAGAACAAAGAATGACAGAAACAACAGCAACAACACGCACACAACGGCAGAAACGCGAAAAAAAAAAAACGTTTTCCAAAAATAAAAACCAAGAAATTAACAATTAATCCTGGTTTTCTTCTTCTTTGTTCTTTTTTTCGTCGTCGTTGTCCGTGTGTGTGTGTGTGTGTGTTTGTGCAACAGAAGAAAAAAAACACAAGCGAGAGAGCCTCGACCTTTTTTGTGTCTTTTTTTTTTTTCTTTTCTGCCCGTCGTGTCATTTCTTTCTCACCCTCCCCATTCTCTCTCTCTCTCTCCTGGTTTCCATTCTCCAATACGCTCGTTGTCATTTTCGTCCTCCCTTTTTTTGGGGGGGGGGGGTGCCCCCTTTTGTCATTTCCTCTTCCCGTTCCTCTTTGTCCAATCCCGCCCGCCCTTCCGGTCGAATAAAAAAAAAAGGTCGACTTTTTTTTTGGCCGACGTGGCCCATTAATCTCGGTCCTGGGCTCGATTGCTCTTGTTTCTTTAGTCGTGTCGTCTTGCAGTCGTGACAAGGTAATTTTTCTGTTGGGTTGTTTTCTGGTGTTTCTGGTGTTTCTGGTGTTTGGGCGGCAAACCGAGAGACGGCCCAATCTGTCCAATCATTTTACACGCGTCTCCACCAAACAGGTCGTCGTTTAGGCGTCGGGAAAGGTAACAGCAGCAAGAAAAGGGCACGAAGCAAGGCAGAATTAAGACAAATCAGATGCACAGAAGGGATGAGGAGGCAAAGATGCACAACAGAACGGGACAAATCAATATGCAAAAAAAAATGTTGATGACAAATATTTTGAAGCAAATGAGGCGATCAAAAAGAAGACGACACCGGAAAAAGAAACACTGAACAAACAAAAAAAGGACCAAAGACAAAAAGGACCAAAAGCAACAAAAAAAAAAAGAAAAAAAAAAAGACAAATTAATATCCAGTTTCCCCTCCCCAAAAAAAACACAGTTGAAAACTCCGAATAAAAACACACAATACGCCGTGTCGTTTGTACGCTTGCGGGAATCTGTGTAAAAAATGGAATAAAAAAAAGGAAACAACAAAAAAGAACAAGTAATAATAAAACGAGCCTGGAAAGATACTTTCCGGTTCAGATGAGGGTAGAGCAGGAGGAGAAAGAGGTGTTTCGGGGTTACCCGTCAAGAAGGTGTCTTGCGTGAAGAAAGAAAAAAAGAATCGTGGGCTCGCTGAGCAGTAGTCATGCGAGGAGAGAGAAATAGAGAAGAGACTGCGTCCGTCGAATAAGGAGCAAACAGCGCATTCAATAATGCGCCAAAAAAGTCGGGCTTGTGGCCCTTTTCCTTTCATCTTGGAATGAAGTCGTCTAGCCACAAGCCGTTCCGCAGTAGCCACAGGCACGGCCAGGTATCACCCAGACTTCTTGGCCATTTTCGGCACACGTTGGACAACGAACACCGGGAAGCTGCAACGTCAAGTGTCAGTAGACAGAGACAGACACACACAGACACACAGAAAAAAAAATGAAACACATACCGGAAGGCTGTTGCCAATGCCGCCGCCATACATTGGGCTGGGCTGTGGCATAGGGCTGGCGAGTGGTTCGTCAACATCAATGGACTGGAACGAGGCGCCGTCGTCCTCTGGGTAGTCCTCGGAGATGCGTTGCGGAGGAGTCATTGTGCAAGTCGTGGACTCGTAGTAGTCGTCCTCGATGTCGTCTGGTGGTAGAAAGTCTTCCTTGGTGGTGGGTGGTGGTAAAGACGAGGCTGCAGTAGCTTCCGCTCCTAGTGGTGTATGTCTAGAGCAGTGCGGCCGAGAGTAGTGACGCAGTTGAATAAAAGGTGGCAGTAGTGTTGGTGAAAAAGAAGATGATGGCGGCGTCTTTGGTCTGGTAGAGAGAACCGAGGAGGGTGGTGAATGATAATGTGGAAGGTGTGGATGTGAATGATGTGAAGAAAAAATGGGACAAGTGAGGGCAGCAGCCTGGGACTTTATACCCAGATGACCACGATCCATTGCTCGTACAGAGAAGAGAGGTATGTCGTAAATGAATCAGAAAGAGAAATAAAAATTTAAAAAAAGACCGCACACTCTCACACGGCTGTGCGTGGAAGGACGAACAGAGGGTGGGTTAAAAAAAAGTGCCGCGTGAGGACAAGGTTTTGGGAAGAACGATGTCGGGGACGGGAGCGACCTGATCCAAACAAAGGATGTCACAAACTCAAACGAAGCCGCGGAGGACCACGCGGGAAATGGCCCAAACACAAGCAGGCCGGCGACTGTGCATGTATCTTTTTTTTTCGCCCTTTGCGCTTGTAGGCTGTTTTATATATCCGATGTAGGCGTACGTGAGGGCGTGGTGAGAGTGTGCGTGGTCGATGGTCGATGCGTCTATATGTGTCGATATATATATAGATATATATGTGCATACACACAAGCACACATATACGCAGATATGCAGGAGCCTTCCGCAAAGAGGGTTAACACCGTATATGTGTATATGTACACATATATGTGAGGCCCGGAGTATGGGTCAGGTACGAGTACCACTTTGCAGATATATAGATGGGGTATATATCTATAAAAGAAGACGAAGAAGATGGAAGAAGCTGCAGGGGGAGGGGTGGACGACGGCCGGGAGGGGGGTGTGTGGGAGGAGGCGTCTCCAAAAGATTTTTGAGTCCGGGACTAGCAAGAGAAAGGAACCATGCAGGACGGAGCAGAACGGATGGCACGGCTTGCAAGGGGGGTTGCGTGAGAAGAAGCGAGACAGCCCAGAGCGGAGCGGAACGAAAAAAGGTCTAGGCAGCGGTCGATGGAATCCTGTTGACAAGGCCAACAATGCGGTACTAGTGGATAGAGCCCAGAAAGAACATCGAAGGCGGAAAGCTAGGAGGCTAGGAGAAAGTAGGTGTGTGGCCAGGCAGACGATATGGCCTGGGAGAGTTTGCTCGCGAACCAGGGAATTTGGAGACAAAATGCAGAAGAGGCAGCAGGGAGGGGGGTGTGCGTCCAGGAGGCCGGAGACAGGCGACAGGCACAGGTCCGGTTGGTTGTATAAGAGGGAGACAGAGAGAGGCTGTTGACCAGTTTAAGGGTGTTTGTGTATGGATTGGCTTGGCCAGGGCTTTATAAAACAAAACGACAAAAGATCTTTTTTTTATTCTTTCTTTCTTTGACACGACGTAATCAGGGGGGGGTTGTAATGGGGATCTGGATGAAGGGCAGGGGGGTGGTCAGTGGAGGAACAAAAAGAAAGAAAGACAGAAAGGGAATAAAAAAAAAGGGAAACACAAAAAAAGGAAAAATAAAAGGGAAAACCGACATACGGGAAAGGGCAGAGAGACAGGAGGCGACAGCGGCAAGTCCACAACGGAACGGATGGCAACCTCACCAGCGTTGTTCAAACTTGCGCCTAGTGGCCCTTCTGTCCCCTTTTGTGTGTGTCTGCCTGCCACTAACACAAACACTCACAGACCGTTTTGCGGCCCTGCGGTCTCGGTGCCCCTGTTTGCCGTCCCTTGCTGCCGTTGCCGTTGCCGTTGCCGTTGTTCGTTAATGCTGCAGCGGTTGCAGCTGCTGCTGGTTTTGGTGTTATGGCGCTGTGGTGCTTAGGTGCTTTTGGCGCTGTTGTGCTGCTCTGCTGCCGTTCGCGTGGGTTTTGTTCCTGGCCTGCCTGGTTGGTGCCTGCCCGCCGTTTTACAGCCCTCGTGAGATAGGCAGGGTCCCTGGTCCTTGCTGTTTCCGGCTCGCCCCCCCCGACGGGCTTTTGCCAGTCCTTTGGCCCGGCAAACAGCTGCGGCCTTGTGCTGCTTACTGTAGTTTCCTCTCGGCTCTAGGCGGAAGCAGAAGAGAGAGAAAGAGAGAGAGAGAATAATACACCGTATATTCAATCAATCAATAAAACCACAAGAAAGAGACTGCAATAATAGGAAACAGAATTAAAAGAAAAGGGAAACATGGCCGGGACTGGTTCCCTTCGGTTCCTGTATTGGTGCCTCCTTTCTGAATCCCGTGCCCCGCCTCCTCCCTTTCGCTGTTCTTGTTGTGTGATTTTTCTTTCCTTTTTTCTCAACTCGGGGCCTGTCGTCTTGAGACGGCTGCACGCTAACGAGCCCAGCTTGGAGCAGACAGGGAGGGGGGTGGGTGCAGGGAGGGCAGAAGAGCCGAGAAGATCCCAAAGAAAGCAACTGGGCTGCGCAAAAAAAACAACGCTACTTTCGTATGTAATAATATACATGCACAGAGATGCAAAGGAAATTTCCATGGCAAGATACTTAAGAACGATAGGAGTGCACGAGGCATGCGGGGGGCGGCACTCTAACCCTTAGGGCGCCAGCTAGCGAAATGGGCCTGGCAGCTCCCAGCGCAGCTCCCAGCGCAGCACGCCCCGTCTGGGTTGGTCAAGGCCGAGCAGCGGGCCTAATCTGCTGCGGTGCTGCGATGCTGTGGTGCTGTGGTGGTGCGGCGCGGCGCTCTCCCTCTGTGTGTGTGTACACTCGTACTCCCGTCGATGCTGCAGAGAAAGCTGCAGAAATACGGATAACAGGTGAGCAGGAAAGGCGGCGGCCGCACACTAGGGGAGCCGCTAGGGACGCTCAGGAGCTGGGGCCAGATGGCCCCAGCTGGGACTGCAGCGGATTGGCAGGATCTGGCGCTGGGGGAGATATTGGAAATTCTCCTGGGAACCCGGGTTAGCAGCTGGGAAAGGCCAGGGCGGCCCAGGATAGGCCAGAATAGGCTTGGATTTGCGCTGGGATGTGTCGTCCTGCTAAGACCAGCTGGGATAGAGCTAATTATCACTAGCTCTCAGGGTGGATGTTGCTCTTGACGGCGGGCTGTGCGTAGTGTGACTGGGTCGATCGAACAAATGGGATCGGCGGACCCGCCAGGGCGATGGATTGCAGGTGGAGAGACGAGCGCCTGATGGGGGCTGATGAGGGGGAGCGAGACACAGCGCGGCAGAAGGCGAGAGAAGGCGCGCGCAAGGCGGCAAAAGTGGACGTGTACCAGTGTACCATGTACGGCCAGCGACGCAGGCGACAGGACGGAGCGGACGATGATGGCTGCCCCCTTCTCGCGCCCCGTTTGCAAGTGGCAGCTGTTTCGGTGGTCTCTGTGGCACTCGGACCAAGGCCAGCAGGCTGCCGGACGACCAGACGAACAGGCGACCAAGCACAAGGAGGCAAACGCCAATGGTGACCGAGTGCCAGCCGAGTGATCTGAATATACTTTGTAGTATCAGTAGTATTTGCATGTAACAGAAGCACGAGGCCTGCTCTGTCGGCGAGCTGGTAGTAGTATGGTAGGCTCTCCCCCCCCCTGTTCGCCGTGTCTGGCTGCCAGCCTGCCGGCGTTCCCCCCACCCAATGCAAGGTGCTCAGCCGGGCTCTTGAGGGTGGGGATATCCCAGCTCCCAGTTGAAAGTGATGTCAGAAATATAGAAAAAAGCAAGTGTGTTGAGAGAGACGTAACCACCAGGAGAACACTGGGATGGGAAAGTCGGAAAACCTGGCTTACATACCGGGAAACTGTGAAGAAATACTGACTTGTGCTGCATTGTTTACCTGCTTCGTGGGGCTATTGCCTGGTTTGCCTGGCTCCCGGAACGGCATGCCTGTCTCTGGGCTGCAAATCTCGTGGCCGTTCTGGCTGGCTGATATCGGCAGAGGGTCGGTGGCCCGTGACGTATGAGTAAGTGTCTTGAATCAACCAGAAGCTGCGTGCAGACTGAGATATGGGGTCGTCGCAGTTGGCCGGGCCGGGGTATCTAGGGGACGAAGTAGCAAGCCGACGGGGAAGATCAGCCGATATGAGTTGATTATTAATTTCCAGCCTAGACTGTGCAGGAGCCACACCAGGGGGCTGTCACGTATATTACTCCTACTATCCAGGCTAGCAGCCGAAGCCAGGATGGACAGGGCAGATACGATCCTGTAATTAGTCAGTGCTCGTATGCCCAAGAACTGAGAGGCTGAAGGATCAGAGACCACAGGCCATAGGAATCGTCAAGGCAAGAGCCGGCAAAGCGAGACGACAGCTGAGGAGCAGAGGATGCTCCGGGAGAGCTCCACTTGAACCGACCCCGGCACGTTTTTCTCCTTTGCTTTCTTCTTTCGAGTTATTGGAATTCGTGTATGCCCGAGTGCGTCAGTCTGTGGACATCGTATAATTCTGCGATGCAGCCAGTCAGTCAGTTCACAGCCAGGCCCCAGTTCCAGGGGTCCGCAAGCAGCTCGAGCCCGGCCAGACCAGCCAGACCAGCCCCGTCTGGCGACCTCTGGTCAGGCAGTTTCATCATCCAGGTTTCCTGTTTGCAAATCCTCGCCCATGCACTTCTGCAAGGGCTCCAATCCGGCTGGGTGTTTGCTGTTTCTGCTGACACTTTTCTTTTGTAAGGAGGCTTTGGCTGCCCACCACACTTCACATCCATGCGAAGTATCTTATTTTGGTGCTCGGGCCACACAGGCACACACATGCTGAGTTGAGTACACACCACACACCACACCACACCCTTGCTCGCTCTCTCTCCCACCCCTGCCGTGTTAGAGTTCCCAAAGATTGATGCGTTACCAGCATTTGCAACCCCGAATCCATAGCAGTGGATTCACAGCTCAGGTCCACCCATCTGCATAGTGCCCATGGCCTATCGCGGTTGCGGTTTAGTGTCCTGCAAGCACAAGTGGATAAACTCACCTCAGTCCTGGCTTCTGCCGTTTGGCTGGTTGACGACCAATGGTGGGCATCGACGAATCAGGGTCGCTGCTGAGACTTTCCTAAGGCGGTGGTGCTGTCCAAAGGCATTCTCCGACCTTCCTTTGTCGTGTTGTTGTTGCTCTGCGGTGTCGCTGCGGTTCTCTTGTTCGATCTCCCAGGCTCCCTGTCTCCTTGACACTTTTCTCACTTTTTACATATCGTGTTAGTCTTGCAGCGAGCCGTCGCTTTTTTTTCTTGGTGCGCCATGCCTTCTAACGTTTACGAACGTTAGCCGTTGCTGAACGGACAGGGTGTCGTGGCCGGCCAGGCTCGGCCACCGTTCGTCGCGCAGACGAGGAGGGCGCATCGCCGCGCTGGAACGGGCAAACCAAAGATGCAGGCTCACATCTCGGAAGGTGTTTGTGTTTCGAAAAATTCTTCGATCCTGTCTCGTCTGGCGCTGTGGCGTTCGGCCTGATATTTCCAGCTGGAGCGGCAGTTGCTGTTTGCCAGGCGGCTTTGTTTGCCAGAGTGGTTGTTTGTGATCGGTCAATGTGACAGGTCCAGCCGTTGGTCTGTTGGGTGATCTTGTCCGACATGAACTGGTGTGTGTGTGATATATTCTTGGCCTTGTGTGGACATTTTTTCGCTTCCATTTCTTTGTTGCTCCGCTTCGTTCGTGTTCTGTCGTGTTCTTCGTCTTCTTCTTCGTGTTTTCTCTCTTCGCTTTCGAGATTGCCTCGCCTTCCGGCCGGCCTGGTTCTATTTGGCAATGGCTGCCGAATCATCGCCCTTTGCAGGCCTCTGGCTGGCCCTCGCTTTTTTGGCGGATAGCCGCGTTTGACGGCTAACGGTGGTGGCCCGTTCGTTTGACGGTGACCGAACAAGCGTGGTAGGAATTACGCTGGCCCAAACAAGGGGGGTGCATCGTTTGGTAGCGAGAGGGGGGCCAGCTGTGTGGAGGGAGGGCCTGCGAGTGTGTATTGGATGGATTGGGACAATACGGTGAGCGAGGGCATGATGGAAAAGAAGAAATTTCTGGGCATCGCGCAAAAACGTGGCAGACGAGAGTGGAAGAGCAAGCAGGAAAAAAAAAAGGGGGGGGAACTATTGCCATGTAGAAAAAAAAAAGGAAGTGAAAGGGGAACGCACAAGCGACACGGCTGCATCATCAGGAAAGAGCCACCGACATGCTTGCCTGTGCCCCCTCACCATCCCATCGTTCCTTCCCAAGCTAGTGAAGAGGGGTCTAGCCACACGTTTCCCACGTGATATTTGGTCTCGCGAGAATCGGGTACGCGTTGGTTTGGTCCGGGGCAGGGGGCCTGGATCGTCATTTTGACGACTTCTTCCACATCCGAAGTACTTACATCGAAGCGAAGTGGGACGGGGACGAGAAGAGCAGGACAGGCTTGGATGATTAACAGAGGGGCGCATTTGCCCGACCCCGGTCAAGGAACCCTGGGGCACCGATCTTGGGCCTGGCCAGCCAGCGTCACAGACAGAAATGATGTTCACAAAGCGATCTGCTGTGTGCCCGACAGGCGGTACTTTGTGGAGGGGTGAGGCTATTCACCTCGACTCGCCTGCTCTGGCGATAGATGGCGTATGTGCATAGAAGCAGGGCGTAGGGTCAACGGGACATGTCTTGAGTTGGCTGGCGTGTGGTTGTTTTTCGATCAGTTTGGTCTTTGCTTACATGGTATTTATTTTTCGGGGTTGTGTGTTTCTGCTCGGTTCCGTGTCCTTTTCGGGCTGGCTTGGGGCCCTGGCCGGCTTTGATCGTGGGCCCGCGACCTGCCTAGCCAGCTCGCAAGTCTAACCCAGAATCTGGTTTCTCCGGTATCAGCTCACCGATATGCTGCAGAGCCGCGGCGTACTATGGGAGGCTCCGATGCAGCCGGGTGCCTTTTTGGCGTCGATATTTCAGCCTCCCCGGACGCTCCCACCCTGGACCCAGAACGCACACATGGCTGTGCTCGCGGGGCCTGTCCTGTTGGGACGTGGTTTGTCTTTGTCTGCCACCTGCTGCTGCTGCCGGTGCTGCTGCCGCTGCCGCTGGCTCTTTGTGTGCCTGCCCGTCCCTTCCCTGCAGCCCGGGGTCTCAGCGAATGGCTGCGGCTGTCACGAGGCCGCGCCTGCGAACCTCTGTGCGCGCGGATCTCTTCCGGACAATTCTTGTCTGGGCAGCCTGCATACGTGCCGATCGGCTGGTTGACCCACAGACATTGGTCTTTTATTTTCCTTTTGTTTTAGGCTGGCTGGCCAGTGACGATCGCCCTGCGACGTCGTAATACGCCGTACTCTATCTGCTGGTACGTCACCGGGGGGGCCGCTATGATGCGCCGTGCTATTCAGACATCCATCCCGTCCCTTCCAACGCACCCAGGCTGGACCCATGGCCGGCCCTGCTGGTCGCCCGCTCTCCAGCCAGGACTAGTTTAGCACCGGCAAGCGGCTACGGTCCCGCGATGCCGAGGGGGCCTGGCAGTGTCAAACTTACGGTGTAAGTGCACCATGCAGCGTCTCTGCCTGCGCGTAGTGCCCTTGTAGCGTGTGGATGCTGGCTGGACGATGGGCATTAAAGATACTTTGAATATGACAGGTTCGATGTGAGATGCCGTCATATGCACTCGCAGCGGCTGCCCTATCCCACGACTCGTATCTCGTCCCCTTCCCCCTCTGGGCCTGTCCGTTTCCGTGACTGGCAGCTCGCTGCTCGTTTCCCTTCCCCTTTCCCTTCCCCTTCGAGGCTTCGACTACTTCTTCAGCTGTCATGGTGGCTTGGCCGGGTTACTGAAAATTGACGGACGTATCGCAAGCATTACGTGTGGTGGGCAAGGGGGGGGCAAGGCCGTTTTGGAAACGAAGGAGATAATGCACAACGCAAAAATAAAAACAAGTGCATGTTCTGGGTCCAGACGCTCGTCTCTCAGCCGATGGCCGACGGGCAAACACCTCGTCCGGCCGCACGCCCAGAAAGGCCCCCTCTCTGGTCCGGAAAGCACAACTCAAGGCACCCTGAGGTCTAGTGCCGTTTCTGGTGGCCTTCTCCACATAGGCGTCCATCTCTGCGATAGGCTGCTAGTCGGGGGGCCTGGGACATGCGGACAGGGCGGCCGGTAGGGCAGGACCACCGCACGGTGCATGGGCGGCGCAGTGTGCATGGCATGAGCATGTATCTTGGTACAAGGGGCGAGATTGCGTTGTGTTTGCCTGGATTGTGTCGAGGGCGCCGTGGAATTTGAGGAACGAAATGAGGGCGTCTCTGCTTTGTGTGTGCTGCTCGAACGCTCTGAACGGACTTTTGTCAGCCGGGGAATAAGGCGAGGATACGAGCGGTTTAGTAAGTACTGTACCCAAAGCAAGGATAACACGTCGAGTAGCTGTGGTATCTTACGATTGTCCTTCTCTTTCGTTTCTTTTTCCTTGTCTGGCCTGGCCGTGTGACCAACTCAAAACTCACATTTGGGACAGCTAATAGCGATGGACGGAGCAAGCTCCTGGCAGCAATGGCCGTGTGCGATGATCGTGGATCCCCCCCCCCAGGCGATCCCCCCGAAATGATCACCCAAAAAGATCCGCCGACAATTTTGCCCCGATCAGGTCCCCTTCAGCCCGATCCCATCCCACCCTAAATTTGGTCCTGCGATACATCGCGCGTGTGAAGCGTACTGTAGTATGGTACTTTGTGTACTACCATGCATGGCTGCAAGACACACTGCCTCTGGTCCTGGTTGGCAACTTCCGCATGCCTGCAAATGTTTCTTGCATCAAGGATTCCGATCACAACAGAAATCTGCCCATCGTGCAGGGTCCAGATTCTCGTCGCAGCAGTGCGACTGCGTCTGATACAAGACGGCCGAATCTTGCATCCCTCGAGGCCACCACCCTCCTTTTTCCGGGGGGGGGGGGGAGAGGGGCACTAATGAGGCTCTTATTGGGGCGTACGAGCATGAGCAGACTGTGCAACCACCTGTCAAACCGGTGCCAGGCCAATGGCAGCGCCGGGCGTGTGACAGGCATGGCCGAGTGAGACTGGAAGGAATCTGGGATGGGATGCCTGTGAATCATCTCGTGTGATGTGCATCGGGCGGGTGAGACATTCGTCCTCTTCCAGGCGCTGATTCGCGCTGGGCTCTTGTTTCTTTTCTTTTGTTCTTTTATTAGCCTGTCAGATCTGTCAAAAAGGCCCTGCCAGCCGTGGCATCTCCAAGTCCATTTGCGGCCGCGGCGGCCAGTCAGAGCCTGTACTTTCGCAATGGCACTGCTCCTTTGAGTTAACCGTGTGTCACTTGGCATCCAGCAGCTGTCATTTGCCGTTGTTTGCCGTTGATCCTCTGCTACTGAGAGGCTCGGAAAAGAAAATAAACGGCAGAGATAAAAAAGCACCAAGGCAAGGCGGCAACGCCCAAACGATTAAAATTTAAACGTCAACTGTCTTACTGCGTAGGCCAGCGCAAAGAAAAAGCAACGACAAATGGGGCCAGCATGCCAGTTTAGTCCTCCTGCATCAAATAAAGGGGGGAGAAGTGTGCTGAAAAAACTCTTGG
This sequence comes from Raffaelea albimanens, assembly GCA_002778245.1. Lineage (NCBI taxonomy): Eukaryota > Fungi > Ascomycota > Sordariomycetes > Ophiostomatales > Ophiostomataceae > Raffaelea > Raffaelea albimanens. Next base: position 1,252,886 of record PCDJ01000001.1, read on the forward strand.
TGTAAAATGTAGCAGACATGTATTCAAGACGGAGCATGTTTATTTACTTTTGCGAATTGTTTGATTCTCTGCTTCTCTCCTCGCCAGTGGACCAGACTACGAGCGTCTTACATTGTGCACAATCTGACAGTCTTTCCGTTTATCTCCAGCGGAGGCGATACAAATCGCCGGTGACCTGCTGGGGCATCCCTGTCTCCCAGCAATGAGCATCATACTTACGGAGTACGAAGTAGTAACTCGTAGTATTCTCCCTAGCCCATCTCCACCACACCAAAGCGCCTAGGGCCCTTTCTTCGTGGTGGTGTGTGTCTTTGTGGACCCTGTCCAAGGAGAAGCTCTTTTTAGTTTTGCATATGCACGACGCACGAACAGGAAAGGTCGCTATACCTGCCCCAGTCAAAAAAAGTACAAGTACTGCCGCCGCTCTGCTGCCCGTACGAGTAGTAGTCCTGCAGCAATAAGATTGCATTGTAGAGATACTGTTGCAATTGCTGGGTGAAATCCGGCGATCTTAAAAGGAGCCATATTGTTGGCCCCCCCAGAATCCCTAGAAGCTCGTAGTAAACTCCACTGTGGCAGGCAGGCAAGGCAGCGAGGGCCAGGTGAGACAGAAGATGTGCAGTTGGAGTTTACGTTGAGCCGTTGCTGACCCGGGAGGGCAGTTAAATATTTGCCAACGTAAAAGAAACTCGACCACTTGTACCGTACTTTTACCATCTTGCAAACTTACCACGGGACTGCACGGATGATTGTACTAAAAAACAAAACTAACCCATACTTTAATAGTTGGCTTTTGGGCGTTGCTGGCTAGTTCTGCCGCAACTTCGGTGCAACTCTGATTTCAACAACCCCCGCAGCTATTTTGCGACCAGAAACCCGCTTCCAATGCCCATTGCCAAAAGGGCCTTGCCAAAAGGGCTGGCCTTGCCAAAAGTCTAGCAACTTGCTTGTCCTGCAACTCACCCAAACAAACCCCTGTACCTCGCCACCCCCGGGAGGAAGGGGGGGGGGGGGGGGGGGGGGGGGGGGACAAGAAACGTTTCAGCACACCGCTTCATTTTTGCTATTTTGCTCTTTATCGTATTTGCAGTCTGCCATTTTGATTTGCTTTTGTTTTATTTTTCTTGTTTTTTTTTTTTTTTGCCGTTCTGTTGTCGGTTGATTTGCTCTTGATTCTTTTTTTCTTTTCTTTTTTTTTTCTTTTTTGCTGTTCTGTTGTCAGTTGATTTCCTGCTTGCTTTTTTTGCAAATGGTTCGTTAGATACCAGACCCAGGCCTGACCCAGGCCTGACCCAGGACCCAGGACCCAGGACCCAAACCCCTGGACCGCCGCCGCTCGTATTGGATGATAAGAACTACTATGTAGTCATCTTGCAAGTTTGTTTTTCTATCAACTTTTTTGAGAATGACAGGTCGAATTTTGTAGTGTTTTCGATCCCCTTTTTGGGCGCCTTACATGCACCAAAATACACAAAAACACTATTCTTTTTTTCTCCTTTCTGCATTGTCGATCTCTCTTTATTTTTCCCCATGCCGTGCCGGATCTTTTTTGTTAATTTTCCATCCGAGCCTCCTTGAAGTAAAGCGGCAAAAGTAAACGTTTACAGTTTACAGTCCAGTTTACAGGTCTATACAATTTACAGTCGAGTTCGCCGGCTGGCCATAACACGTAATAATTAATTGCCATTCTTGGTTCTTCCTTTTATTCTCGGCTCTTACAAACCCCAACCCCAACCTCAGCTCCCATTCTTCTCGATTGCCCCTCTTTAGGGCCCCTCCCCAAAAGGAATCAGCCTGCTGAACCGGCATTTTTGGTCGCTTGTCATATATCATATTTTCTTATTTTTTTTTCTTATTACTGCTTGCGCCCCCCTCCCAAAAGGAGGAAAAAACAATAGGGAATGGTAAAAAAAAAGGAAATATTTCTTACTCGTACATGGTAACAAAAAATGCTAGTCTGATCTTGATCTCTCTTTTTTAATTGTGGCCCAACAGAGCAGCTGGACAGGGAAGTGCAGTGTTTGGGTAGCGGCGATGCGATTCCCTGAAAAAACGCCTCCTCGGTAAATACCATGCAAATGTGGTTTAGCATTGTAGGCCGCCACTCTGGGTCGCCTCTCGGCGTTCTTCCTAACAAGGCAACAGGCCTATCCGATCGGTTTCCAGCGTGTGTTTATGCGGTGTACGGTGTAGTACCCGGGCGAATCGGCCAGTGGCGGTGCATTAGACGAAGGAAGCGAAGATCATGAGTCTCGTAAAGGTTTTTTGCCATGACCATTTCATAACTCGACAAGGCTGGTGCTGCATAATCGGGACAACAGCAGCCCGATGAGGCTGGTTCAGGAGTGCTTTGCTGTGTAGAAAAAAAAGAGGAAAAAAAAAAAAAAAAGATGCTGCATGAACATGGTCTGTTGCGAGCATGCTCCTCAAAAGTACAATACAGGTGGGACCTGCCAGACAAGGATATGGATAGATGAGAAACAGGCTGGAATTGTTTTTCCCGGTCCAGGGTCAACCCCCTTCACTGTACCACACATGCCTCAAAACCGGTCTACTACGGAGTATGCCATGCTTCCTCGTGTGAAAAGAGAGACCCAGGGGCGGGAATCAAAACTCTGGCCTTCTTTTTGTCTCTCCCAAATCGCCGAGATTTTTTTCCAAGGCTGGCCTGCCGAATCGAAGCCAGGGCAGACCAGAAAAGCACAAAACTTGGAAAGCTACTTTGATACGTTGGAGCGTGGGGTTTTTATTTTTCTGCCTCTTCCGGTCGAAAGGATCAAGTCGCAGCGAATATGGTGTGAGAGGTGTCATGTGTTGTCTGTTCTGCAGCTCGAGGTGCAGCTCCAAGTGCAGGTGCAGGCTGGCTTGCTTGCGGGTGCAGGCTGGCTTGCTTGCAGGTGCAGGCTGGCTTGCTTGCAGGTGCAGGCTGGCTTGCTTGCAGGTGCAGGCTGGCTTGCTTGCAGGTGCAGGCTGCCACTTGCAGGCTTTGTGCAGACAATCTCTACTGGATGTCTGCATCGACCTCACCACCCTATCGGACAATAAGAACGCAGAGATGCACATTTCCCCCAAGAATCGAGATACAATGCAAAATTCGGCGAGGCCGCTCCAAGCCGCTTTAGAAGAGAGGGCGAAAAAAAAGTACGACAAGGGTTCGAGATCGTCATCAGAGAGACGGAAAATCTTGGAGTTGACCCAAAAAGCCAGGTTCAGATCTTGGAATTCTCCGAGTTGACAAGTCCTCAAACAGGTTTAGATAATCATGATTTTGGTGAGTAGCCTGGAAAGATGTTTCTTGGTATCCAGTAATACGTGGTACTGTGTATGAACCTGGGGTACACAATGGGTATCCCCCCAATGGCACCAAGCTCGGGATGGGAATTGAAGCCGAAGGGTCCAAAACATGGGCAAAAATGCAACGCAAAAAAATGGTAATATATATATAAAATATAAAACCATGGGGTTTTCCAGTCTATTTCCCTTTTTTTTTTTGCCGCATCGTTTCTCTTAAATGCGGTTTCATCCGTGTTAAAACCCTGATCACCGAAAACTGCGAGGAGGGAGGGGGGCGAAAGGGGGTGTGTGTGTTTCTACAATGCATGTCCCTTTTGCTTGGGACATGTCGCCATTCGTATTTTTTTTTTTTTTGGCCTTTGGGGTGTCCAGTTCCAATCTTCTTTCTCGTTGGCGGCTTTGTCCCAATCCAGTAACCCCCATCATCATTGTTGGGGAGAGGGCCTGTTTTTCTTGCTCACTCTCTAGGACGGGCACTCCTGGGTGTGTGACGCGTAGGCAACGATTGACCCAGTGCCATGGTATGTACACGATAGAATAGCCAGAGGAGGAGGGGTGTGATTGAGCGAGTGATCGTGTGGGCGCCTGGGAGCGAGCGGAGCATCTATCTCTCTGTTCAGATTCGGCAGATTCACATTGGTAGCCGGACAACCCGAGGAGGGACAGGCTCGAGATCTTTTTTGAACCCATGTCGGCCTCTCAATACGAGCTGCAGTCGTGCATCCTACAACATGTGTGTATGTATGTACGAGCATGCAGAGCATGCAGAGAGCAGAGCAAGAAATAAAAGAAGGGCGTCCGTCTGGCCTCGTGAAGAAGACACCCTGCGCGCGCATGGTGATCCTCCTTGTGGGAAGCGCTGCAACGTGTGAACGCGTGCATCAAGCTCGACAGGGCCTGCTCCTGCTCATCTTGGGGGAGGCAGACCATCTTGAGACCCCCCACCCCCAACAGCTTGGCTCGTGGCATCCTTTCCCGGAGAGAGAGCCCTTTCGAATCTCGGTCCTTTATTTTGGTCACTATATCGCATCGTCTGGTATAGGGGGGGACCAGCCCTTGATATCGCCTTGGTTCGAGAGGTGCTATTGCATGCTTGGATGCTTGGAAAGCAAAATACTTGTCAGCTTCTCTCCCATGAGAGGCTGAGCTGGCGTCGTATCCGGAATTTCCGGTGCAGAATAATTATGGAGAAGACAGAAACCCAACCTGACGTTCCCCCCGGTCATGGGAGACGTACCCTCGATCCAGGGGGGTCGAAACAAGAACACAATCAGTCTCGATCCAGGGGGGTACCAGTACTATGTATGCACCCACGCATGCACCCACGTAGCAATATCTCCAAATCGAATCTGCATCGTACCATTCCAGCCGTGCTGTTGTTTATACCCCTAAGCAACATCACATATATCCCCCGTGGGTAGGGGGGCGATGCGCTCTGCAAGGGTCGAGACGGCGAATTGTCGAAACGAGTCGAGGACGGGCAGCAAAGGTAGCATCGAGGGAGGGGAAAGGGATCCCACCCAGGGAGGCACAAGCGGCGGGCAAAGAGGTTGGCGCGGGTAAAGCTGGCAAGAGGCAATGGCAAGAGGCAAGAGCTGGCAAGGAGGCAATACGACAGACAGCAAGTCATCGAGTCATTGATTCACCGAATCGTCAACGCAAGCTGAAAAAAAAAAAAACGGCACAGCTGGCAAAATCGACGGCAAGCAAGAAACCCGAAACGCAGAAAACTTGGCATTTCAATCGTGTAAACGAAATGCTCAAGCGACTCTGTTATTGGAAAGATTCTCCTACTGGGTGGACGTGAACTTGGACTTGGAACTTTGACTCTAGCCGGTGTCACTCTTGGCCCTTGTATGTTCTCCTGGTCCGGTTCGACATCCACTGACCTTCCTGACCTTCGACCTTCCTGACCTTCGACCTTCCTGACCTTCGACCTTCCTGACCTTCGACCTTCCTGACCTTCGACCTTCCTGACCTTCCTGACCTTCCTGACCTTCCTGACCTTCCTGACCTCTCAGACTCTCGTGCCTTGCTTTACCGAATGCCAAAACAAAACTTGGCCCCCAGGTGTTGATCAGAAATGACACGTCAAATATAATTATTTTGGGTGAGGATATGCGAGTGCGTTGTGCATATGCCTCTCTACCTTTTTTTTTGCCCCAAAGGATGGTAGTATTCTTCTAGTTTGAAACATGGAACACGGAGGAGTTGAAAGGGAGGAAGAGGGATTGCACAATGTAAAAACTGGAATTTCATAAAAGGAACTGAAGAAGGCAAAGACGAAAGAAACTGCTTTGCAACTACCCCGTCTAGGACGCAACTCTACTACCATGTACGTAGACTTTTGTTGTCACCCCGTACACTCTGAAGCTGTATTACCGGCAAGGCTCCCAATATCGGCAATCATTTCAAAGTAATAAATGCGTGTTTCAACAGGCGATCATATAGCAGGAAAAAAAAAGAAAAAAAAGAAAAAAAAGAAAAAAAAGAGAGCTTATTCAAATTAAAATGAGGCGAAATCCGAGGAAAAAATTAAGCATCTATATGGCCCCCAATTAAAACAAAATGTCAAAGAAAGCATAATGTCACGAGAGCAACAAGACTGTTTTTTTTTTGTATTACACAAAGAGTAAAGTTTCTTGTGCTTCCCTCTTGTGTTTCCATCTTTCTTGTGCTTCACTCCTCCTTTGTCCTTTGGTTCGTTTGTGGTGGCACATTGCCACCTTTTTCATTGACAAACAGCAACGGCCACTGGGTATCACAAGGAAAAAAAAATTTAAAAAAGTTTCATGTGCCTGAATTGGCGTCTTGTGCGAGTGTGACCATACGATTAGCTTTTCTAGTGATACGTGGGGGAGTAATAAGTTGTGTGGCCGTCATCCATCTCCAAATCACCATGAGGCGATGCAATTTTATTCTGCGCCTCACTTTTTTTCTTGTCTAGTCATTTGTGTGAAACGAGCGTGGGAGAGTGTCTCATCCCCACGCTGCAAAGGCCAGGCCGTTTTGGTCTGGATGTTTTTATTGACCTGGATACGACGTGATGGCTGGAATCATTTATTTCGACATGGCCGTCATTGGAGTCTTGTAGACGCCGTCATGGATGTCATTGAATCTTGACGTTCAGCCCAAGTCACGACCAGTCATTGACGTTCAGCCCAAGTCACTGAATCTGTCAGCCTCAAGTCACTGTGAGGTCGTCATTGACTCGCCCAATATCACTCATCTTTAGCCCGCCGGACAAACGTGTGAGAAACTGACACATCACCTCTTGCCCGCTCTTTGGTTATTTTACGGGCCCCCAATTACGGGTTCCCACCCCTTTTGCCTTGCCCTTTCTTTTTCTGCAAATCTTACGCCGGTTGAACAATGAGCCAAAGCCAATGCCAAAGCCAAAAAAGGCCAAGCAGGAGCACGGGCAATGGAACGTTGAAAAAGTGGCGAGGTTGAGCGTGGGCGGCGGGCGGATGTTGTGGATGATGATGCGTGGATGATGCGAGGATTTTGGATTTCGAGGTGGGATGGTATTTTTGATATTCAAAGATTACAAGTCCACGTCTGATTCTGTATGATTCCGCCACGGTTTGTCTACTTGATTCGCCGCCGTCACCAGGAATACACGCTACTTTCCATACGATTCCCCTCGCCGGTGTGGTTGATATGCTGTCATTCTGCCTTGCGATGCTCGTCAACACCCAGTAACCCCTATGATGTGTCTATTTTCACATCCCCGTGTACTTTTGTTTCTGTGCCCTCGGTCAGTCAGGTCTGTTGTGATGTGTCCTTTTGGTCTCGGTCCAGAAAATACCATTTGATATCGACGCTTGGTCCAAAGTCCTCAGCTCATGCACAGCTGCAACTCGGCCAATATTTGAACATTGAATATGACAGCATCAAGAGACACTTGCCCGGCCGGCCCTCTTTTTTTTTTTCTTCCAAGCGCGCTCCGGGGCGACAGGAATCACACCCTGCGATTACGCGTAAGAGGACAGCCGGAGCCTGTCGTGGCTGTCGTGGCTGTCGTGGCGGCTAGATAGAAAGAAGTGACAGGACGATAAGAATTTACTGTCAGAATGTTGATAGAGCATAAAAAAAAGTGAGAATGAGGCACGGGCTATGGGAAGAGGAGGAGGCGCGAGCATGGTGAAGTGACAGAAGGAAAGCAAGGCGCGGCCGGCTGAGGCCAAAACTGACCGTGCACGGCCAACCGGGGGGCTGTACCATGTATGGGCTGAGTGGTGAGCGCGGAGGGCCGGGTTGACTGAGTACGAGTAAGTGGTGAGCATTAAAAAAAAAGTGACCGAGCACGGCCAATGGAGCACTCCATACTCGCTTTCTGGGCCTCATTGGAGACCTGTCCTGTGGCTGTGGCTCCCCGGATGAGCCATCCGATAAGATGACATGAAACGAGCAGGAGAGAGAGGAGGGGGATGGGCGGCAAGGTAAAAAAACAAAACAAATAGAACCCCTCCCAAAATTGACAGAATGAGTGGGAAATGACAGAATCCAAACTGACCAAACAAGCCATGTAAACGAAAGCGACAAACCGGAAAGTGGAAAATTCATTTGTATTACACAAGTAGACAGGGAAACAAAATAGACGACTATCGAAACGAGAAGCAAAAATTGACGACGTGGTGAAAAAAAAAAAGAGACAAGTGATAAAAGCGTCAAAAAAATGGAACATCACGAAAATGCAAATGCTAAAAGAGGACTTGGGTGATTCACTAGACTACTCTTCACAGAAACACCGAAAAGCACCAATAGGATTGGCCAGCCGGCCAGTCAGGTTTCATATCAGAGTCGCGAGTATTTTCGTGATTACTTGCATTAGTTGTTGTCGACATAGGGTACCAACAAAGACGAAAAAAAACACAAGACACACAAAAAGAATAGATTAAAAAAATGCAGGCCATCACACGTTTTCGTGGGGAGCTCGCAGAGGGATGAAAGAAAGTTCCACCGAGAATCTCTCGAACGTGAGAAAGCACAGAAAAATAGAAACTCTTTTTTCAAAGGAGCCCGAAGGAGCAAACTCATTTCAAAGCAATCCTCGAGAGTAACACGGGACGCACTTTACTCATGTCACAGAAAGCCGAAGGCCATGTGCTCGGGCTCTACAAGTGTGCTCGTGTGGCGCTCATTCTCGTCAGAATGAATACCGTATCTCGTCACAGCTCGCTAAGCTTCCTGATTTGTTTAATTACCGGCATACTATGTATACTATGTTGCCCTTTGCGTCCCTCTTGTGCGTCCTTCTTTTGCGTTCTTATTTTTTTGCGCGCTCGTACTCGGGCACGATCTGCCTGTTTAATCTATTCTGGTCTGCCGATTATTCTCATTTTCTCTCCTCGTAGGGACATGTTCCAGTCTCCCGAGGTTCCTTCTCGTTCCCTCCTGTTTCGGCTTTATACAGAGGAAAGCGGGAAAACACCCCCCGGCGAAGTGCGTCACCGCATCCCTTCTTGTATTCTTACATTATCCTGCGCCCCTTCAAGAGGGAGTGAGCTTCGGAGGTGAGCTCAAAGAAGGAATCAGCTCACACCGGTACGCCGGTCCAAAAAGCAGGGGCCTCAAATATCGCCAATCAGGCCAGCTCGTGGCCTCCAAGACAAAAATGGAAATCAGAAAACGACCAAAGAACTAAATATACAAGTCAAAAAAGGCAACACGAACAGCAGAAAGACACCTTCCGTTTGTGGCGTTTTCCCCCTGGCATCAGAAACCACTCGATGCCATCATGTCGCCTCGCCCGGCATCAGCAAGAACCCGACCAGAGCTGAACGGAACAGGGGCAAAAAAGGACAGGTCAAATCCAAAATAGGACCTCGTTCGACCTGCTGTCTTCTGTAATTTCCGCCCCGAGCAGGTACGAAAATTGGAGGACGTGCGTGCTAGCACTATCCAAACAGTTTCTCTGAATATACCCCTTCCTATGCGGGCAAGACTATAGACGGACTTGCAGGAGGAGCATCAAGTGCGCGGCGCAAAGCGAGCTGTATTCCAAGTTCGCTTTCGAATGTGTGCAAATGTGTGTTTTTTTTGTGTTGTGTGCTCTTGTGTATGATGTTTAGATGTTGTTCATGGCGAGCATGTAAATGTCGGTCGAATATAGTAGTTCGGCGAGGAATGTGTGCCAAGTTCGCTCTGTGGTTGGGCCATGTGGAGGTGAGCATCCAGTACCGAACCGGACCTGCACTATATCTGCTCTCCGGCCAAACTGTGAATATAAAAAGTTCACGATAACGTCTGCCTGTGTATTCGGAATGGCTCTTTTCGAACGCGAATGCGTAACAATAAGCCGTGTCGGTATATCGTGGTTGTCGGCTGCCATCTATCGCCTTC